>OU795044.1:13496869-14806854 GCA_917208275.1 Patella pellucida
TTTACAGCCTGAGGCCAAACAAAACAGTTTTCAATCGCACCAACATGATCAGAACAAGTTGGAAGACAACTTGGAATAGGTTGCTGCAAATGAAACCATATAGAAATGCAGAAACAGAATTTTCTATTGGGATTACACAAACATGTTCATATTGAGGTTCCCACTGAACAATTTCTAACCGGAATCCGAATTATTAGTTTCTGAAGTTTAGTGTAGATGTTATTCCCAATGAAGACAACCTTAGAGACCAAAATATGCCAAATGCAGTATTATAACGAGAAGACACATGTAACTTTCTTTGTAAAAACCTTTTCATCCAATTATCACTTGATTCTTAACACATATTTTAAGTTTCATCTATAAAGCAGAGAGAGAGAGAGATAATTGGGGTTTAACATCCACTCGACACAAACTAGGTCATTTCAGGACTTACATTTAGTTTCATTTTATTTCAATAATTCGCGACCCTACTCCTTGCCATGTACAACCGTGAATTCGAAACCATACCAGTTGACTCAATGATATTCAAACTCAATCATGATTGAGTGGTAACGGTGATATATTTGAACCGATAGAGGACACACAAGTTGATCAGCTAATAGAAATTGTGTCCTGTAGAGGATCAACAAACAAAACCTGGCTGGGTGCCCGACATACCTCAAGAGCGAATAACCCTTGTTCTTTTTTACCAACAGGTGTGTACACACGCACAATGATGCCATCTTGATCTTTTCCTTCAACATAATCGTAATCACCAACGATAAATGCCAGAAGATATGTTGACATAATTGGTGTGGTCCCATATTTTAACTCTAATAAATCACCATCTAATTCCGTACTGGATATAACAGGCTACAAAGAAGTAGAAAAATACAAAACAGGGATAAAAGCAATGATTAAATTGAAAATATCTAAGAATTGACTTTTATGTTTCCATATATTTTGTACAGCAATGAGATACGGAGATATGTGACCCAATATACTAGGAAAGCTCAAAGGGTTCATTTATATTTACTGTACATTTGAAACATTTATCTATTTGAATAAACTTTTATTAGTTTCTGCTAAATATTTTTCTGAATGCCAAAAATGCTGTAAGAGGCATCTCAAAAGTAGCAGGATTTTGCTGACTTTTAACCATAAAGCTGATGTCAAAATGTCTCAGACATCACAAGTATATTGGATTTTAAACTCAAGTTCTAAATATGTCACCAACTACTGAACCAACGTACTGTAAATATGATATATATATGTCACTAACGTACTGTAAATATGATATATATGTCACTAACATACTGTAAATATGATATATGTGTCACTAACGTACTGTAAATATGATAAATATGTCACTAACGTACTGTAAATATGATACATGTATATGTCACCAACCTACTGTAAATATGATATATATGTCACTAACGTACTGTAAATATGATATATATGTCACTAACGTACTGTAAATATGATACATGTATATGTCACCAACCTACTGTAATTATGATATATATGTCACTAACGTACTGTAAATATGATATATATGTCACTAACGTACTGTAAATATGATACATGTATATGTCACCAACCTACTGTAAATATGATATATATGTCACTAACGTACTGTAAATATGATACATGTATATGTCACCAACCTACTGTAAATATGATATATATGTCACTAACGTACTGTAAATATGATATATATGTCACTAACTACTGTAAATATGATACATGTATATGTCACCAACGTACTGTAAATATGATATATATGTCACTGAATTGAACTCAAGATAAAAGCTATTCATTTTACATTAGAATTTTGTATTTAATGCATTTATACATGAGAATAGCATTGGGTTGCGGATATAGCTCAATTTTGTTCATTATTATGCCATATTTAAGCAATCATCTTCTATAAACCTGGGGCCTGTTTCACGAAATTTTAACTAAGATAAAATCCGATTTTAGTAATTCGATTGGATAGTATAAGATTGATTTTAGCGCTTTGTACTAAAATTTGGATTTTATCTTAAGTTAAAATTTCGTGAAACAGGCCCCAGTTGGTAAAGACTGAATAATATAACCAAACCAGAGAGAGAGAGAGAGAAATGGGGTTGTCCACAAACGAGGTCATTTCGGGACTAACATATCGTTTTAATCTTTTTTAATAATTCGCTTACGCGTAGGGGTCTTTAACAGTGGGAGGACTCAGAGAAAACCCATAAGGTTGGACAGGCGACCCTACTCCTTGCCAAGTACAACCAGAGATTTGAAACTACTCCAGTTAACTCAATGACAGGCTTTATGATACAGCACGCACATGCTAACCACTCAGCCATCCAACCCCCCATAACCAAAATAACAACTCACCATATTTGAGAGAGCAACTTTCTGTTTTGGTACAACAAGAGTGACATCAAATGTAGCTTTAACTGCAGGTTCATCCCAACATGGAAAGGCCCTTCGTGCATCTGTAGCCTGGAGAGATAAATCATAATAGGGATGAAATACAATGTAAACAACTTAAATTTAGAAAAAGATCAGTAAGGCCAAAACTATTATCATTAATCAACTTCTTAACTGAGTTAAAACACAAAACACCTGTCGACTACCTAATGCCTAGTCATTTTTCGGCCTTTTGATGTAAACTTTTATTGATTAAGAAATTATTAAAAAAGGTAAATTGGTTTCCCAAAAGAAGTTATCCAGTAAATATATAGTTTGACCCAATTACTGGAATCAAATTTTTTTTATGTCACATCAAAGATTTAGGGGTTATAAAGGTCCTAATAGGACATTTAAATGAGGAAAAAAATAGTTTGACTTTTTAATTTGTTTACTGTAGTAAATCATGTACATTTGATAGTCAATTAGACAAATGCCTACAGCAGCATGCTATGGTCTGTTTACAATAAAGAATAACTTTGTTGTTACTTTGTATTAGTGCTTAAAAGTTAGACCATATTGATGCCCAATTATATATCTTCATTTGAATACATGAACATTTTTAGACTGGAATAATAGTTTTGTGCCATTTTGTGTTCTCTGCAATATATGGGATTAATGGATAACAACTTTTATTAGCTCCAGGGACATAAACTTAATTGGCTAAGGGAGATACAGGATTGGTTAGTTGATTAAGTTTAGCGGTCAATGAGTTAAAGCTGTATTCCATGTTATTATAAAGGCTACTGGCTGTATTTCAGTCAGGCAGTTCTTAATTTTTTCGACTAACACAAAATTGAGTGATGGCAGCAACCTCAAACTGAGTGACTGCAGCAAACTGTTCCTTTCCATCTGGTGTGGTGTATTTACTTCTATAAAAACCTTTCATCTTATCATTAAGAATTCCAGTAAACTTGATCTTCAGCTCACCTTTTCCCACCTAAAAGATAAACAAGGATATAAAAACATTTTTAAAAATACGCCAAAAGTGACATAGATGTTCCCCACATTGATATGAAAATAAACAGATGACACTTATCAATTACTTCTATAAAGTAATTGGTTCACTCAATCTGCATAACCCTAACAGAAAACACACATTATCGAACTAAGTCATGGTATTGATGTATAGGTTATTTTTGGCTTATTTTTACTTATCTTACTTACACAATCTGATTTTAACACAGATTATATTTCATTTTGTTGTTAATACAGATTCTATTCCGGTTTGTTTTTATGGTTCAAAATTTCGTTTTACTTGTCTTTACTACGCTAGGATCTGGTAGAGTTGTTATTTAACTTCTGTTCTGATTGAAATGTGGGGTCAGCCAATCAAATGGTCTGTCGAATCGAGTTGTTGACCTTATTTGCGCAGAACTGTGGGTAGACATTTGCAGTGAAAGAAATCGAAACAAAGCATAGCCACTTGTTAGATCTACATGCATTGTAGGCCATTTAAGTATCAAAATAGACTGAAATATGGAGCTGTATTTTAATTAGATTGCTTTCTTAAACAGAAAATTACATTACTTACTTAAACAGAAAATGAACATTCCACCTTATTTAGAAGTTATTGTGTCACAAACCCTGTGACGGTCAGGACCATGTAGTGTCAAATGGGATTAATAAATAAAGAAGAGTAACTCTGGGAGTGATTTATGCAAACTGTTCAAAATCAACAGGATTCTGCCTTTCAATTTACAAGAAGCTATAAACTTGAGGAGTAATCGTTTAAATAGTTGAAATTATTGAAAACCTGAAAGCAATCAAAAAATGACTTACAGGTAAAGGTGCTGGAAATGTAAATGTAACTTTTTCATCTGCTTCATTAAAACTTATTTCACCAGTTGAAATATCAGATGATCCTGGAAAACCAAATATTCAATCAGTTTGAAATGAAATTATTTTATGTTTTATCAACACATACAAGTACTTCAGTTATGCTGAGAAAATAATTACAACATTGGAGCTTCAGTTTTATCATTCAGTTTGCAAATTAATGGGTGGTTTTCACTATGATTAAGACCAAATCATTTTATATATATATATATATTTAAATTGGTTAATCGTCACTATTAGGAAATCAGCTGATCCACATAAACTTCATATAATCTTAAATCCTCTGGCTGTTTTTCTCAGCGAATTATCTGGTGATAAAAAAATGGCTCGAATCTTGTAAATAAAGGCCTTGGATTGAAGTGTTATACATACATGCTGCAGTAAATGAACATTAAATTACCTAAAACTAAAGCAGAATCTCAATATTTAGATACATGTATGTAACTCAAGATAAGGGCTGCCGCCTTACTCTTTGCTTACCTTTATCAACCTGGAGACATAGTATCTACAGACATAGTAGTTATTTTAATAATTACACTGTGCATTATTTAGTTTGAAAACTTAAATGTATCAAAGAGCTTTGGATAGTTGCATGTAACAATCATAAAAGCTTCTAATAGACCTTTCAAATAATTGGGGAAAAAAATTATATTAAAAATATCTGTATGAACTTTATAATAAATCTCCTTAAAGCCTGTTAAAGATTTATGGCCTCGACAGGATGAGTTCATATAATACTATTAGTTGACTGTTTGAGTGTATAAAAGTTATTGATTATGACTTACCTTGAGCCTGGAATGTAGCAGATTGGATAGCAATTTCTACAGAATTGATCAGTATAGTATTAGTTGCTGATTTCACCTATAATAAAAATATACTGTATATAATTTTAAAATAAAACTAACTAGAACTGCATAAAAGCATTACTGACATGTTTCGGTAGGTCAGGTCATGTCAACAATAAAGTTACACAATGAACTATTGTGTATAGTAACATCCAATACCTATTAAAGTGGAAAAAAACTTTTATTTTGAAATCCTAATACAACTGGAAGTGGAAGTTACACTTCAAGACCAAACTTTTTGATAAAGCTGTAAGTAGACTTCAGGTTCATCAAATATGCCAGGGTCAAGGGTCACAGATCAGCTAGGTCACAAGATATACCGTTTTGAAGGCATCAGTGTGTTCCTTACAAGTTTCAACTTGAAATACTAACAGTGATACGCTATCCTGAATGTCGAAAAAATGTTTAAGAAATTTCCACAAATCTTTGAAGCTAAATTTAATCGAGAACAACTTCCTAATTTCTAAACCAGCGGCTGACAGGCAGGATACGCCCACATTTTCGAGAGATGGATAGAGAACAAGCAAAACCGAAAGTGATTTTTCCTACAATTAAAGGCCATAATTCACTAAGTTACAATTTGATATGCGCAAATATCGAAAAGGATCAAGATATTTAGGTTATAAACACGCAATTTAAGTTTCATCAAAATCGAAATTAAAATTGTGACCTCTACAGGGTACACAACCTTGAAATACCATTTTTTAACAGTATTCGCGTACAGACAGCAGCCATTTTGTATTGTAATTTTGGTCCTATTTTCCCGAAATTTGAACTCAACCTTCCTTAGCTTGAAACGGTGACATAATCAAACGATTCTTTAAATCGGATAATAATTGTGACCTCCAGAGAGACCACAAGCTAAACAAAGGGGATTTTGCATATAATCAGGGGCATTAATTCAGGAAGTTACAATCCGATATGCGCAAATATCAAAAGGACCCAAGATCTTAGATAATATCCACCCATTTCAAGTTTCGTCAAAATCGAATTAAAATTGGGACTTCTACAGGGTCGACGAGCTTGATATACCATTTTTCAACAGTATTCGCATACGAACGGCGGCCATTTTATATGGTAATTTTGGATCAATATTTCCGAAATTCCAACCACCCTTCCTTAGGGTGTAACGGTGATATAATCAAACGATTTTTTAAATCGGATAATAATTTTGACCTCTAGAGGAACCACAAGCTAAACAAAGGCGATTTTGCATATAATCAGGGGCCATA
The DNA here is from genome assembly GCA_917208275.1 of Patella pellucida. Lineage (NCBI taxonomy): Eukaryota > Metazoa > Mollusca > Gastropoda > Patellidae > Patella > Patella pellucida. The sequence goes on from OU795044.1 coordinate 13,503,228, forward strand.
ATTCAGGAAGTTACAATCCAATATGCGCAAATATCGAAAGGAACCAAGATCTTTGGGTTATATCCATGCATTTCAAGTTTCATCAAAATCAAATTAAAATTGTGACCTCTACAGGGTCCACAACATTGATATACCATTTTAAACAGTATTCGCGTACGATCGGCGGCCATTTTGTATGGCAATTTTGGTCCAGTTTTCCGAAATTCAAACTTCACCTTCTTTAGAGTGTAACGGTGATACAATCAAACGATTTTTTAAATCAGATAATAATTGTGACCTCCAGAGGGACCACAAGCTAAACAACGGCGATTTTGCGTATAATCAGGGGCCATAATTCAGGAAGTTAAGATCCGATATGCGCAAATATCGAAAGGAACCAAGATCTATGGGTTATAACCATGCATTTCAAGTTTCATCAAAATTGAATTAAAATTGTGACCTCTACAGGGTCCACAACCTTGATATACCATTTTTTAACAGTATTCGCGTACGAACGGCGGCCTTTTTGTATGGTAATTTTGGCCCGATTTTTCCGAAATTTGAACTCGACCTTCCTTAGGGTATAATGGTGATATATTTGAACGTTTTTTTAAATCGGATAATAATTGTGACCTCCAGTGGTACCACAAGCTAAAATAGGTGATTTTTCGGACAATCAGGGGCAATAATTCAGGAAATTACGTTCCGATAGGCGCAAATATCAAAAGGAACCAAGATCTTAGGGTTATAAACAGGAATGTAAAGTTTCATCAAAATCGGTTCAAAATTGTGACCTCTATAGGGTCCACAAGCTAAAAACATGATTTTTCGTACAATCAGGGGCCATAATCCATGAAGTTTTCATCCGATACATGCCAATATCGAAAGCAGTCGAGATCTTTGGGGGATAAACTAATATTTCAAGTTTCGTCAAAATCGGGTAAGAATTGTGACCTGTAGAGAGTCCACAAACAATTGTGGACGTCCGGACAGGGGCGACAACATAATATTTCCACATGAAAATGTGGGCGTATAAAAACGTCAGTCAGAGCCCATATATATGCGATTCATCCAAAGAATCAAAAAATGAAAACCTGACGACGATTCATTGAGAAAAAATCAAGATATGGGCAATCTAAGATTATTTTTTGTCCCATCCATAAAACAATTCCCGATTGCCAAAAACAGTGTGCTATGCATGCACAAAATTTCGCCATACAGGACCTCAGTTCATCCAAATCATGGGTTTCACGTCGGCCGTATAAGCCGGTCAAGACCTACGGCTATGGAAAATGACTGTACCTAGATCTGACCTAACGGTCATTTTGCACTTTCGTATCATCCTCATATTTTATTATACTACGTTTTGTTTCATATCTACCCAGTAGTCCAACATACCACGTAGAGCCCTTTTGAATAGGTTAGGTTACAATAACTTTTACACCGTATTTTAACCGACCGACTGAATTATATTTAAAACTTAAATGTCAATATGATCTATAAATAGTATAAAACATCAAAATTGATTATATAATTAATGTAATTTGCAAAATTGGCTGTTAATAGGGTAAAATCACCATAATTAAAAAGTATGTGGTACCAAAATCAGGTACCATGTTACATTTCTATAGAAGCAATAGGAACGAGTGTGGCAAAATGGACCATGGTATTCAGCCACTGCCTTGAAATTAAAGCTGTGAATTGATATGAAATTTCAATATCAATTATCGGCAAGAATTTGTCAGCGATTATCGATAATAATCAATTATAATTTTTTCGGAAAAATCCAAACTATACCGCCTGTTATTTCTGTTTGTTGACACAGACTACCACTATTTCGTTGTATTTATTCTTCAACAGACCAACAGACATGTTTAATAATAGTATTGTATTACTGTTTATTTAAACTCATTACATTTATCCTGTCAATACTCAATTGTAATAAAAGGGCAAACGAAAGTAAATTGAAGTTTTTTATCTTCATTACTAGAGTCCATGAAGGGAGATAACTCACATTGCGAAAAATATATTGATATCGTGTTTATCAAGAAATATAAATGTATGTCTATCCACATTTTCCGAAAACAGTTTTTCGAAATGTATTTACAATAAAGCAAACGAAAGTACCGTAAATTAAAGTTATTTATCCTCATTTGGGACAATTGTTAAATTTATATGCTAGGGCCTAGCGGAAAACGAACTTATCCCTCATTGCGAAAATATATTGATATCAATAGCTTATTAATTGCTGGTACTTTTGTAGTTTTTATAAAGAAATATAAGTATATCCCATTTTTTACCAATGCTACTTGAACTTGACGAGGATAATTTATCTGGGTGACTGGTGTTTATGTGTTTTATTAAATTTGTAGTGTTGCCGACGTACTTTATTTTTGTGAAGCACAGTTTACACACAGCATATGATTTGTCAATATTATGGTCGTCGGTTCCGTAAAAACCAAAACAATTCCATATTTCGCTATTTGCCTTTCCTGGGAAGTCAAAAACTTTTTTTGTATCTGACATGATTTATCATTTTTAAAGTTCAGCCACCACAATTAGTTTTATTATGAAAGCAGACGACTTCTCTACAAAAAAATCAAGAGAAAAGAAGGGAGATAATCTTAATTTTACTATAATACATGCGAATGATGCGATTGTCATAAAACAAAAATATTAAAATAATGTATGTAATCTTAAAGTTTTGCTTTTTACTAGTTTTACAATAATATATTATATATTTAAAATGTGCCAGTTTGTAAGCAGAGGGGTGAAATAGTTGTTGTGTTGACGGTCATTATGTATTGTATTCATTCATTTGTCTGCTTATGCCAGACTACAAACTACAACAAGTTCAGTCATGTGAAAGTGACCGTAATTTACCGTCAGAAGGCGAAGGTAAATATCAGATAATCGATATTTATTTTCATCATCGATTATCGTATCGCTAAATAATTTCTACCGCTTATCGATGTAATCATACACTGTAATCTGGAAGATTTTTTCAGAGAAGTGGGGTGTTTATACGATGGTAAAATTAGGGTATATGACATGCTCCCTTGACCACTGATGCATAGTGTAACAAATATTTGATTGTTAGTTTCTCAATTCTCCGAAAATGTACTACGCCTATTCTTTAAGTCATTTCAATTGAATTAATCAGCAAGATATTCTCAGAGAACTGGGGTGTAACTATGTCGTCAGCGATTCTTGCCGTGGTACATAACAATATTTTCAAAAGAACCTATGATGAAATATCAAAAATACAGTCAGAAATATTTCGATAAAAAATATACTTTCTTTTCTGCGACGTACAGATTCAGATCCAGATGTTCATATTACTTACATCAACTGTTATGGTTTGGTCGCCTTCAAATGTGAATGCTTGCAGATTTGGTTTCAGTTTAATGTTGTAGTTTGAAGGGATGACACTACCAGGTAAACGTGCAAAGGCTTTCTTCTCTGGCATCTTGACAAATAAACAGTCAAGAAATTACTTTATGTTCAGAGAAAGCTTGCAAGAAAGAGACAAACCGGAGATCGAAGGTTTTTTAGATCTTTGCTTTCTCAACACAAAACAGAAACTCGTGGTTAACCGGAAGCCGGAAATATTACAAACCGGGTTTGTCTTGTTCAACCAGACACTAAATGTTCGCTAATCGCGTTGTTGAGTGGATTCAAAGGTGTATTTCCCGATTCCTGTATTCGTGGCTGTAATTTGCATTGGTGCCACCATATACAGAAAACTGATGGAATTTGGTTTAAAGCGGACGTATAGAAACCGGATGTAGAATATCATATCATAAGGAAAATATTCGCACCCCCTTTCTTCCAGCAGAACACATCTTTATCTTACCTGCTTCCATGAAAATTAAAGAAAAATACCCTACTTACTAGAAATCTCCAAGGGCAATTTTTCAGTTAATTTGAGGACACGTGGTTCAATAGATCGAACACTCACAGAAATGATTAAAACCCCATATCAATTGTATCATTCATATCCAACTTTGATTTTCAAAGACAGGTGTACCATTTAAAATGAAATTGGGGATTAACATCCTATATACTGAGTGTTCTGCTCCACTGCAGTGCATGGGCATACTTTACGCAGTGTTCCGTTTGATTAGAGCTAATATCCCACTACTCACTGCTGGACTGAGTGGGTATTATTGTCACTAACTATGACTGGTCAGTGGTCCCATTATCAACCAATCGCTGACTACATTACAAAGGTATTACCTTTAAAACAGGAGGTTTAATTAGGGCAAAATCTGTGTTTGCATAACGTTACGTCATGGCTGCACGCTTTTTATGCTAAATTATCCAGCACATAGCAGGATATTGCATTAAAACTAATTGCGTGACAAACGAGGCTATCGATATTGACGTAAGTTAAAGTAAACACTACTGTATGGTAACGAACAGACTTTCAACGTTTTTAATAATACCTCAAATCTTTGTCCAAAATTTTGAGGAAGACCTAAGATTAAACGAAGGACTGGACATCACGTTACTGTACGTAAGAGGTAGATTTGATTGAACGAGAAGAATAGACACACTTCCTCAAAAGTTCAAGAATCCGAAGCCGATCCAGCAATGGCCAGAGAGGGATTTCTCGGGCCGTTGCTTCAGGAATATGCTGCATGGTCTACATACGCCATGCCTACACCTCTATAGTATACGCTATCGTTTAGCTCCAGTGTTGTCGCTTTAAACTACGGAAGACACCAGTATTGGAATTATACTCTTATAAATATCGAATACAAACTGCCATTGGATCTTTTACACGCACGTCAATAGGCCTACACGGGGCCTCGGCTTTTCGTCCTATCCGAAAGAATATACATTATTCCTTACCAGACCCACCGTCCCACTGCCAAGGCTGAACCATGCCGGGAAATCCCGATAAACTTTCGTGATTAACGCACTGGGCCAGTTTATTATTTATATTAATAAGCGATTTTCATGCAAGATCCACCCACAATAGGCCTATGCAATAGATGGACGGAAAACAAGGAAAATCAAAAAGGCTCCTCGTTTCTTTGTCTCAACAACTTAACATCAAATTAGAAAAAAAACCAACATAAATCGGTTTAAAACTGTAGCTTTCGGGTTCTTAAGGTTTTCGGAAATAGAAGGTTATATTATAGATTCGAAATAAAATATCACTGATCGCTGAAGGGTTCGTCTCGTGACCCTAATGCTACAAACAAAATTTGAAATAAATGCACTATAAACTGTAGCCAATATCCTATCTGGAGATTTTTGACCAGGGGGTTTACCCCACAACGGAAGATTGGATAATGCTGAATTTCAATGGGTTTTGTTCTCTCATGAAACCATTGCTTCACACAAAACTTATCGCATCCATAAAGTTTTCGGCTTAGGGGGCATATAGGGTTCATCGTCTCATGACTAAACTGATCACACACATTCGAAATAAAAACCGGTCAAAATATATAGTCTTTATCGCGTTCATAAGTTTTTCGGAAATGCTGGAAATTGACATATGAAAATGAAAGTTAGATGCACACCGAAATCAAACTCATTGGATTGATGCTTATGTGAGATGCGCAACAAACGTATAAATAATTTCTCGGCTTGAATTCAATCGGATTTCAACGATAGGCCCATCAGGATTTTCCCGCTATATACCAATAATAAGTGTCCTCGTTGATCGATGAAATTTCAATTTATCATAACTTTGTGGAAACGGAATAACGGAATTGAACTATTTTTGCGCTGATATTCCTATTATAGATTAAATTTTCAAACACTTTCCTATTTAAATGACGCATTGGGGCGTTATTGTTGTTTTCATATGCCCACAGCTCAGCTAAACTTATGGACTCGATAGAGGAAGCTACGCCACTTAACGAATAATTAGTGTAAAGCATTGTGGTCATGACCATGGGCGGGCGGACGAACCCTGGAACCTTTCATTACCAAACTAAAATAATAATTAGGCCTACGAACAGTTGAACGTACCAGTGTTGCCAGTGTTATTTCGATGAAAGCTGTAACTAGGGGTAATATGATGACGATATGGAAAAATTGATACTATCGTGAAGATCAATTACTATGAACAGACTCAGACAGAGAGAGAGAAATGGGGTTTTAACGTCCACCCAACACAACTGGTCATACTTTCGGGACTAACATAATAATGGTTTAATTTTTTTCGATAATTCGCTTGGGCGTAGGGATCTTTAGCAGTGGGAGGAAACTGGAGTCCCCGGGGGAAACCCACGAATAGAGAAAGCTCCTATATCTCCATGCCATATACGCTAACACCACTGGGCTCGAAACCACAGCCGCAAGCCAGTGGTGGCCGGCAAGCTAGAGGTCGAAGCGCGACACTCTAGACAACTAGGCCATCCCACCCCACCCCCCGTGGCGAGACTCAAGTCAGTGTTTAGATAGCCTTCAGAATGGGACATTCATGTGGATATAAACCTGAAAATATATGTCCTGCATGGCGATCAAAATCATAGGAGGGGGGGGGGGTTGATACCTATTCGCCCCCGCCCCCAACCCCTTCCGATTCTAAGCCCCCTTCCTAAATCCACGCCCATGGTCATGACAGTAACCAATTAGGCGAAATATTTTTGTTATCATTTTACTCGTCTGCCCGAAAATGAAAAATCGATTGCCCTGAAGTTAGAGGGTGTTGGGGCAGCTGTGTCCTGGGGGACAATGTAGGTTCAGACCCTTTTTCGTATACATGTAATGTGGGATCGATATTGCATCCCACACTGATCAGCAGTGAATATTCGAACGAAATTACACCGCAGTCCGTTTCACAGAATTAATGCGAAATGCGACAGCGATAATTCACTGCGGATCAGTGTGGGTTAATTAACTCGCAATATTAACCTTTCCTGCTGCAAATTGAATTCTGGAACATATTTTGTAAGTATTAGAAAAATAAATAAAGATGTTTAATGTATATCTGGATGAAAAGAAATATTTCCTATTTAGTGTAAACGGGTAGGCCTATATAAAATGAGTAAAAGGGACTATTCTGTCTGGACCAGTTACGTTATGTAAACATTGCATGAACCACCGAGCCGATGTGACGTCATATACGTAGAATGCGTAATAATAATATTATGAACTTTATAAAGGTCAGTCATCTTACACAGAGTTATAAGATTGACAGCATCCACCAAGAAATGCTAGGTTCACGTGATATCGAGGCTGTCACTCCAGCGGTGTTGTTCATTTTCAAACGATTATAAAATTTTGATCAATAAATAATCCCCATGCCATCCGATAAATTTAACTTTTAAATTAAATTCTAATTTTGATAACTTTATAATAGTCACAAAACAGAATCAATTACTTTTTGTCACGTCAATGTTGCCCTAGAAAAAAAATGTGTTTTGTCATTAACTAGGTGTGTCGAAAATAACTGTACATATATATATATACAGGCATAAAATTATCATAATTTTACACTATTTACAAATTGAGTTTTAAATATGGTTTGTGGTCTTCCGAAATTATGTTGAATATTCAAGTTGCAAGCTGTGGCGTAATAGGAGCGCCTGGGTCGTCAAATTTTATTAAATAGTTAAATATTCATAACGAATGTGATGTAGCCTATATAATTACGGTTGAATATTATTTATATCCATCTCTTTGGCGTCTGCATTTTCAATATATAGCGAATCCACCCAGTCTCTCTTGCGTATAGTGTGTGTGTGTGTGGGGGGGGGGGGCTGAATGGTTAGCGTACGCGCGGTGTATCATAAAGCCTGTCATTGAGTCAACTTGCGTGGTTTTGAATCCTCGGTTGTACGTGGCAAGGAGTAGAGTCGCATGGGTTTTCTCCGGGTTCTCCGGTTTCCTCCCACTGCTAAAGACCCCTGCGCGCAAGCGATTTATTGAAATCAAATTAAACCATAATATGTTAGTCCCGAAATGACCTAGTCTTTGTCGAGTGGACGGACGTTAAACCCCCTCTCTTCCTCTCTCTCCTGTGTAATGGTCGATCGCGGATATGTCTTTAGGAGTTTAATTTCCAAAGAAGGACGCCCTGTCGTCGCAACAGAAACAGGCAAGACAACAAACAAAGCACTGAAATGTAATGAAATTAAATGGGTTTAACATCCTACTGTTAGTGTTATGCACCTAATGGAAGACGGACATACGCTATGATACAGTGTGGTTCGAGGGAAATTTTGCCCGGGCAGCGGCGCTACGGCCTACCCTGCCATCCGTTCTGCATCACTGACAAGGGGCAAATGACGCCGGAAAATCGAGATAAACTTTCTCGGCAGGGATCGAACACTCGACCTTCAGACTAGCAAGCGACTTACCCACTGGGCCACGTGATACACTATAACAACACATGAACTTGGAGCCCCCTTTCTGAATTCGTTGGTCACTATAGTTAGTTCGCCAAAGAAATGTTTTGTTCGTCTATGTCTTTTTTTACTGAAGCGTTCGCTTTTCAAATTGTTTTGGGCCACAGGTCGCAGGGCCTATTTTAACGTGCCTAAAGGCACCGACGTGCCTCGGGATAAAAAAATCCGTGCTTTGAAAATCTAAAATCTGTGCTCTGAAAAAAAGGTGTGTATATCTTTGCTAATCTGGGTGTGTACTTGTAAAATGCGCGATCATGCAATGAGCAAGAACGACATCAGCATCAGCAGTCATTGTGATCATCGATCACGTCATTTGACTTGGTATCCAGTCTCATTATTTTTCTTCACTTTCGCTTTCTGTTTCAGAAGCATGGTTCTCTGGTTGTTTCTTTCGCGGCGGTCCTTCGCATTGACTTGCGTTTTTGAAAATCGCTTCGAAAATACGGACCCAAGGCTGATTCTTTGAATACCCTAAGACGGACAGTAACAAAGAGATTTTTTAAGCGATTTCAAAAACCCAAGTCGTCATAACGTCTCTTCTGATAGTTATTTAGACATATTGTACTGTTACCGCCCATTTTCATTATGCAAAATATAACAGCATGTTTTATCCATATCAGAAGAGAAATTACAGACCCTTCATTTCTCCAAAATAGCAGCGAAAATACGGGCCCTAGGCTGATTCTTTGAATAGACTTTTGACTTTTCTTTGAACATCCGATGCCCTGACAAGCGGTCGGATATTCATGCATCTGTCAGTCAATTCTTTGGTATTAAAAGTGTAATAGTGTGATAATAATTCTGGAATTAAAAAGTTTACTTCTGGTGAGTTTTATCCGATTGTTTTGTTCATAGTTCATGATCCGTTTGGTCACAATTTCTGAAAGCTAAGCAGCCAGGGCCGGATTAACCATGGGGCACCATGGGGCACAGGCCCCAGGGCCCCCCACATTAGGCCCCCCCACATTAGGGGGCCCCCCACAAAAGTTTTTACTACGATTTTCGTCTTCAGCACCCCTAAAAATCCATGGAAAGATATATTCAAAGACAAAACAGCAAATAAGTGGCCTGGTTGTCTGGTTGTGGGGCCCCCCACAAATTTTTTTAGTTGCGTCTAGTCACCTCCTCTAGAAATGCCATCATTTCATAGCATTCACATTTATCACCACGTCCGGATTAACCATGGGGCATAGGCCCCAAGACCCCAAACATTAGGGGCCCCCCACAAAAAATCTTAGTTGCGTCCAGCCCCCTCCTCTAGAAATGCCATCATTCCATAGCACTCGCATGGATTGGTCCACTGAAATAACACTAAAATGCGCTAATTTTATTTTTTTCTAAATGGCTCCACACAAGTGCCTGAAATGCCAGGAAATCATATTTCCGGCCTCCAATTTATGAAAATTTCCAGAAAAATAAGGCGTCCCCTCCAAAAAAATTGACAACCTTTCAATTATAAAATAATACACTTGATTATGATCACATAGTGATGCTCCTGGGCACTGATGAGTCGGTCGGTTTTAATGGCGCCTACACCTGATCCAAACTTTCTTATATCTCTTATGTGGAGGCTATCGGGCGCCACCACAGGCGCGGACACCAGAAGCGAATACCTCTCACAAAAAATCTGCCGCCATATAAAATACAAAATTGCCGCTCAGATATCACCCAAATGGCAGAAAAACGTGTTTCCTGCATCGTTATTTTTAAAATTTTCTACTGGAGGACCCCAGACAAGGATGCCATCTCCAAAGGCGAAGGGTCTCTCCTATCGGCGTCTGACCCTCCACATGACATTAAAGGGTTCGTTTTGGTCGCCCTTATTCACATTTGACAGGCACGCCACCAATTTTTGTTCTGGTCGCCCTATCCACGTCGCCTTATGGTGTTTCGGACTAGTTCTAGTTTAGAGGATAAGGAGTTTCTCATTTTGGTGTGCTTAACATCAATGAATGAATGAAATGGGGTTTAACGTCCTATTGTTATGCACTTAACCTGAGGTAATTGAAGACGGGCATACGCCATACAGTGCTATGAGGGAAATTTTCCCCGGGCAGCGGCGCTACGGCCTACTCTTATATCGAATTCCAATTGCCAAGGGATCTTTTACGTGCACCCCAATGTGTACACGGGACCTCGGTTTTTCGTCCAATCCGAACGACAAGGCAGGTGTCCTTGTCAGGCCCCGGCCCTTCTGCATGACTGACAATCGAACACCCGACCTCCAGGCTAGCGAACCAGCGCCTTATCCACTTAGCCACCGTGATCAAATAAGAAATAGCGCTGCCGAAATGGACATACGTGAGCGACGTTGATTGCAGCTCCAAGCCCCCCACCCCCACGTACACACACGCACCGTTCCGCACTCAGGGCATTATATTGGCGTCCCCAACACTCTGCTGCACCCCCACTTCAACAATCTTACATACGGCCCTGCCTTCGGCGCTCGCGGTCGGTGATCAGGGCCCCCCACATGTTCCAGGCCCCAGGGCCCCCACCATGGTTAATCCGGCGTTGTAAGCAGCTATACATTGAACTGATCACTTTCTACTCCGAAATGGTGGTTCCGGCGTTCTCTGGCGGTCGAATTTTGAAAATTTTCTCGGAGCCGGGGGGAGCGACCCCCCCCCCCCCAACATTAACACGGAGATCGTGCTTCGTCAAACAATCCTTAAAATAGGCCCTGCACAGGTGTCGCAGATATTGGAGTTCCCTCAAATCCATGGAGTAAAGTGGTCGATATCGATAAATTATCCCTTATCGTTTGTAATCGAACAGATGACCTATGAATGGTCATTTAAAGGTGTTCCCAAATTATAATGAAGACCAAAAGTTTATATTTTCCCGTTTGCATTTTGCACTAGATGTTTCTTTTTGGGATTTTTTCTTTCCGATGATATTCCAGTCAATACTTTAGGAATGTCGACATATATATATATTCTTTACAGCTCTTTTAACAACTACACATAGTTTGTTTTAATTTAAGGTTTTTTAAAGTCGGTGAAAGCAAATTCAGCCCATTGGTTAAAGGGACTATCCCGATTTGAACAGAGTCTCAAAAATAAAAGTTTGAGTATGTATGAATTTTAAGCGCAAAAATATAGAGTGATGGTGTATTTACCCTGTCTCAAAATTTCAGCTCAAAATATTGAGTCGTTTGGACGTGAATGTCAAAACTGCTTATCCGGGCACGTAACCCTTTTAAGATTTTAGGGTTTTTTTTCGTTGTGTGACCTGATAATCGATTCCCGTTCCTTATTGGCAGACTATCGCCATTGAAGAGACGACCACTGTCAAGATTTTTTTGGGTTTGGGATGGTCTAGAGTGTCGCGCTCCGACCTCTAGCTGGCCAGCCACCTCTGGCTTGCGGCTGTGGTTTCGAGCCCTGGCGTGAGCGTATGTGGCATGGAGATAGGGGCGCCTTCTCAACCTCGTGGGTTTCCTCCGGGCACTCCGGTTTCCTCCCACTGTTAAAGACCCCTACGCGCATGCGAATTATTGAAATAATAAAAACACACATGTTAGTTCCGAAATGACCTAGTTGTGTTGAGTGGACGTTCAACCCCATTTCTCTCTCCGTCTCTCTCTCGTCTTTTTTGTAAATCATTTTGGTGAAGCCTGTACCACAACAGGCCCGGGGCTGTACAGCGCAGTGGACGCTTACGGCTGGCCCCATATCCATTCACTTGATTTGATAATTGTTTATTTTTTGCAATGTCTTTTTTCTGTCTTGTCCACAGGTTTATCTTGTATATTTTTGTTTTGCGTGTAGTGCAGTCCTCCTGGCTCCTGCACTTACTTTTTAGAGGTCTATACATTTATTGACCCATGTGCTGTACTTGATAACGACAAGTAAATTTCAACTGCACAATATTTTTATAAAATAAAAGTCCAGTTTTATCCAGATGAAGGGTTTAAGTTGTTTGAAAACGTATCATTATATTGAGTTAGTTGCACGGCCCTAAGGCAGATATAGTAGAGGATTTCATGGGATTTTAACACGGAATTAAGCTGTCTTATTCTCCAAAATATTATCGGGATTGGCCCTTTAAGACTACTTCCAAAATATATGTAGCTTACAATTTCGTCCAAGGTTCCATAAAGGTTGCACACTGCTGTAGTATTACTGCATAACGTAAGATTGCGGGAGCACAGTGGAGAAAGGGAACTGGGGCAGTTACTCCATGATCTGTTATAAAGCATTTTTTAAAAAAAAGGGCTTTTGTACTCCACCCTTTCATCCACTCATTACACTTCAATGCCTCGGTGTAGGTCCGGGGTCCCTGGCATTTTGCCACCCGCGCTCAATGGGTGTGAGAAAAAAACTGATTACATTATAAGAGCAACTTTTATTACACTGTCATGGGAATTAAGTGACCAAAATAGTTATTGTTCAGTTTGGTTAACAGTTTGAATATTGAAACGTATTTATCTTACTATTATTTAATAGCGCCTCGTTATTGGCAATATCATTTTAACCGTTTTTACAATAAATCGTATTCATACTGTAACCCAATGTTATGGATTTACTTCTTTGTTTATAATTACATGCAACGTTTTAATACCCAAAATGTAATAAACTAAGTAGATAATTCATAATAAAGTAGTGCTATTTTGAATGTCATACCGCTTCTTTTAAGTCATATAAGGATGTCAAGGATAATAAATCGTATGGTAAACTATTTAAGTGGAATGGATGAAATGTTTGGAAAAAATGATAACCGAATGAAGAAAAACATTAACAAATAGATTTTAATTTTGGAATTTCTGAGATGGCAAGAAAAACAAAGATTTCTGAGAGGAAAGTGGATGTTTCTTTCACATAATATTAAGAACATGTAGAGCATCAATTTTGCGTTTAGTAATCCAAGTGGGCTGACCAGACAACTCGAACCAAAGGCCTCTCGGATTAAGACCAGTCGGACTAACATGCGATCACTCGGACCAAGACAGAAGAAACCCCGGACCACGCTTGGAGACTACTCGGACCAAGAGGTTGGGGTATTTATCTTCCTTTTCAGATTTTGATAATTGTATCATAATAAAACTGTGCAAAACAATGTTTTAATTTTGCATTTCATATGTAAATCTGCTCAAACAAAACTTCGTATTTCCCCAACTGTATGTTTTATCATGGACCTTATATTATTATAGGTCCATGCTTTTATCTGCAGGGGGGGGGGGGTGACCGAATGATTAGCACGTGCTAGCTGTGTCATAAAGCCTGTCATTGAGTAAACTCGCGTGGTTTCACATTCCGGTTGGACGTGACAAGGAGTAGGGTCGCATGTCCAGCCTCGTGGGTTTCCTCCGGTTTCCTCCCACTGCTATAGACCCCTACTCGCAAGCGAATGTTTGAAATAAAATTAAAACCATATGTTAGTCTATAAATGACCTGGTTTGTGTTGCGTTGACATTTGTCTCTCTTTATTTTTATCTACAATTTCGTCTGCTATTATTCGATGAGTGGGCGTGGAATTCAGTGTGCTTTTTCGCTTGTGATGACGTTTGCCTCTACACCGATTAGCTGTTGGGGTCAAGTTAAAAATGGCGGATAAAGGTTTCTCATAGAAAAGGTTTGTCTCATTTGTCACCTGCTATCATTTCTTTGTCAAGCATTATTAATAATTTATATTTAGCAAATTGAACTGATACATCTTTGTTAATATTTCTGCAAATTCTCTACGCCATTAATCATTAATGATTATTTTAACGATGATCATAATTGTCACCAAAAAATGAAATGTTCGACGAACTGACGGGAGCCGTCAATCGAAGTCGGGGTGTCAATTGAATTCAATTCAAGCGATGATTGAGGATGTGGCCACTACTGTTATCACTGAAATGGCCCTGACAATCTTTAAAGGAGAATTTCAGGAATATAGCTGTCATTCGTTCTTGGACTCACACATGAAATGCAGTGTAGATTTGATAAAGCTTGAATAACAAGATTTCCTACTATTCCTATTCCTAGCACAGGCCTACACTAGAGACTAGAGTGTGACAGTCATCATGTATTGTAATTTTACCGGCTGGGATAAGGATGAGTGAATTGCCAAATAATTTGTCACTGTCAACCATGTTATAATAATCTGACACTGTCCTTGCTTAAAAGACCAATTATTTTAGAAATATTGTTCTATCAACTCAAGCTGTTCAAGGGACTGAAGGGTGACATAATAAATGGGTATTATTTATGTCCAGACTGAAACATACTAACTACTTATCTAATAACCATACACTCATTACACTGTAACTTCAGGTTGGATAACATCTTATCTTATCATACATGCTTTGGTAAGCAGCTCATCCTAAATGATCATATAGCATAAAGCTACATGTAATGTATTATCAACTGTACTCAATTGAAAAGTATTTAATAAGAACTTAGCTCATTATAAATAAACCCCGGAATTGGGTAAGCTTATTTGATTATTTATGGAGAGTTTAGATAAATGCTTCTTGGGATTATCATGCACAATTGTACATCCTTTATAACTTATCATCTTATGTACGTCATATTATAATATGTAAGTAGGCCTACATGGCTACATGTATAGTACTATGGGTTAAATTATAAGCTTTTCAAAGTATGGTAAAACAAAAGCACCAGTAATAGTAAGGTGTGTGCCTACATGAAAGTATATATGGTATCATTCAATATGAATAAGCAATACCTAATATAACTTTATATTACCGGTATCAGCACTGATCCAAAACAGAATTGATTTTAAATATAATGTTCCGACAGTGTAAACTGTTAGTGTTTGAAGTTATTCATGTGTGCAAAATTTTGAGACCAAGTCGTCAATCCATTGCAGAGACCTTGTTTTATGTTCTTATTTATTACCGTAGTTCTGGATTTTTAAAACTTTTTAACCAAGGGAAGGAGTTCTGTACAACTGTGAAAGACCTGTTTCTCAAGAGTCTGAGTGGATCTTTGAGCACTTTAGAGTTTTAATGATAGGATAAATCAAAGCCTTTTTTAAAGTTAAAGTTGAATATCTAATCTAAAATAAATCAAAGTAAGCTTTATGTGTAATGTGCAAGTTTACCATTTTTTGGGTGGAAGCAATGACATTGATTGTTGATATATTGACATACATGTAAGGTTAAACTCTTATGATTAATTTGATTGTTTTAAATAATACATGTAGGAGGCACGGATCCACCCCCCCCCCCCCTCAGCCACAGCGAGACTGGTGTATCTGCTTTTTAATTGATGATATAAACTGGTTTTCGCATCATCTCTGCCCAGGCAATGTAACGAAGGCACTGGGGATTACACCAAACCACTAATGCATGCAGCATGTTACAATGTATGGGGCCCCCTCCCCCTCGAAAAAATCCTGGATCCGGGCCTGTGTAGTATATTATTCAGTGAGATACTGATAATATTCTGTTCATTTATTCACACTCAGTATTTTAAATATGAAACCCAAGTTTATGTTGATTATATAGCATTTGTTATAATTAGCTAAAATCTTCTTTTGTTATACTTGATACCAGCTTTTATCAGACATTGATTAAATTACCCTATATAATATGACATACATAAGTACATATACATTGTAGGTATATACTATATATGTACATGTAGTATGTACAATATGTACATTGTAACAACTTACTACCATTACCATAATTAAACTACCATTAGCCCTAAATTGGCTATTTTTGTTCCTGTATAAAATTTAAAAACCTATATGCATGTAAACTGAGATTTGTGTCAGTTTTTACCTGTATTGGGGAAACATGTCTATAACATTAGTGATAAGTGAATATGATCTGTCAGTGGTCCAACCTGTCTGGGGGGTTTACTGTTTATTAATTTATTGTTATTTGAACATGATTTCCTCCTATCATTGTCGCAGAATAAAAATAAAACTGTTTTATGATTCTTAATATCAATCATTGAAATTAAGAATCATAAAACAGTTTTATTTTTATTCTGCGTAGGTTAAAGCACAAGACTGGGGTTATGCGGGGGAAAGAAAGACTGAAGAAAATAACCTAAATAAAAGAAAACCGTGACACAGGTCAGGGTTTTTCAGTCAAAGTTTTTTCTGAAATCTTTCTCCCCCAGCATAACAGAAGTCGTTGACTTTATCTTGCTTGTAAACTGTCTATGTTTGCATTTACATGTACATAAAATTAGAATATCCCAGAATTCTAGTAAGAAAAACCTTATACATGTATTATAATCATGTTTTCTCATGGAAAAGACACTACATGTACCTTGGAAGAATGCCCCCTTTTGGGGGGGGGGGGTCTTTTTTGTAAACAGTATTTTATTTACAAAAA
Source organism: Patella pellucida (assembly GCA_917208275.1). Lineage (NCBI taxonomy): Eukaryota > Metazoa > Mollusca > Gastropoda > Patellidae > Patella > Patella pellucida. The sequence goes on from OU795044.1 coordinate 13,519,884, forward strand.
TAAGTTTAATTTATGTACATGTACAGAACATAAAAATATAAAATTATTTGAGATTTAAATTGAATATAAATAAACTAAAACATTTATACATTATATATACAGACAAAATATGTGTGTCTTATTTTTATGTAGCTTTATGGTACACTTAAAATAATTAATTTTGTCTTGGTAAACTTTTTTCACTCATTATTTTTTTTTTTTAGATGTTCAGCACAGAAGATTTAAGAAAAAGATGATTGTTCTATCAAGCTGTCTCATTCCAACTTTCTATCATTCCTCAACCTATCAAAACATCTTTTATCAAAATAAACTCTGACATTTTTGTCACCAGTGCATCAAAATGGCTGGAAATTAATCAACAAAGTTATTAGTTTTATCCACATTGTTCCGTCAAATATGGATAAGCGAGATATTTTACATGGCAGTAGAAATCGAAGTGGGGCTACGAACTTGGAAAATATTGAAAACCAACCCCCTCATATTCAAAATAGACTTAAGGGTGTTGATAGACCTGGGAATGTTGAAGGGGGTCAGAAGTCGCTAAACTTTGGATCAAATGTTAGTAAAATAAAGGAACTGTTTCAAGCCGGGCAATCTACAGCAGGTAAACCTAAAATGGTTGAATTACCTCCCCCTGTTTCAGGTATTATTGAAGCGGATCGTTGTCCAGCATCAAAGAAACAAAAGATGAATGATTCTCCCGAACACCGCCATACTGTGGAGTCAAAACCAGATGTTGAAGTGCCTGAGCCAATTGACCCCAAGCTTCTGGAAGCGACTAATCATGTACAGAGATTTAATTATACTCGTGCTTTGTTTGCCAGAATGGAAGCTGAAACGATCAAATCTCAGGACAGTCCAGAAAGATCTAAATCAAAACCTGTTTCAAGTCGGAAATCTTCTCCTATTCGTGTTATTCCTAGGTCACCTGTATTGACCCCTTCTTCAAGTTCACCTACAAGTCCAGATGCACGATCTTTCCATGTAGCAGACGCATATGGGGCCTCATCTCAGCGCATGTCAAGAAAAGATTCTAGTGCAAGTAGTCGTAGCCATGGTCCTCAGGCTTACTCACCACGTGAACGCTCAAACAGTGACCAATCGCGTCGTAGAAGTGATAAGGACTTTCAGAGACGCACACGTACAAGTAGCGATTCCACAAGTGAAAGCACAGAAACACAAAGTATAGAAAGTCCAAGATATGGTAGTTCAACTAGCTCTGATGTAAGTAATCAGGGCAGCCCAAGATCAAAACATTTAGACACAAGTAGCACTAACGATAATTCAGCAAATTTACGAAGACGAACATTAGACGTTGAACATGTTGAAGATGGTAGTCGTGATCGAACCGGAAAATTCTATGGAAATTTGGGTGTTAATAATAATGCCTCGTCATCTGAGACTACTTCATGCACGTCATCCATCAAATTTGTGCCAAAATTGACAAAACCCGATCCCGCTCCTTATGGGGCTGAGCGAATCAACAAGCTTAATTTGCGAACAAACCTAAATCAGAATCAAAATGAGGCATCCAATAAAAGTGGTGTGAGAACTCGTCAATATCCTGATTCCATTTCTAAACATTCCAAAGACAATGAACAAAAAGAGGGAAATAACTCTGTTAGATTACGCAATACAAATACAAAAACACAAGACAGTGAAACTAATCGTAGACTGAGCCGTGATGATATACAGGCAGCCATGGCTAAGGCTGATGCATATTTGGCTCATTTGACCGACTCACCTAAAAAGAAAGAAGCAGTCGCTGAACATAAACGTCGTTCGTGGGATCCACGAGATTCGAGCGAAGATAAATATAATCACAAGCGAAGGTCCTGGGATCCCCGCGATTCTCAAGAGAGAAAAAGTTTGACTGAAGAAAATTTAGAAAATGGTTGTAACGATACATGCACTGAGGATGTGATTGACAAAATGGATGCAACTGAGTCAACGAAGCTTCAAGCTGATCTTGGTTCTCCCCGAAAGGAATTTATAGTGGAAAAAATTGACACTAAGATGCTTGTTTCAACTCTAACAAAACCGGCTCCACTCCCCAAACGATCTGCTCCACCTCCTCCTCTTAAACCACCATATCCCGGAAACACAAACTCATCATCTGTTGCACGACCCTTTGCACCACCCCCTCCTGCCCCTAAACCTGGATTAAGAGAAGCTAAAAAGTCTGAAGTAAGTTCAGTACCTAGTGAATCACAAAGCTGGCCTTCACTATTAAATGGTAATGAAGATTGGAGGAATGAAGATCCACCTGCCTATGAAAGGAGCAGAGATCCCCCTGCATATGAAGATAGTTTACGAGATACTGCAAGAGAAAGTGAAACATCTTTAATTGCAGAAAATACAGAATTACAAAACTCAACACGAAGGTCAGTCAATCTCATTTATTTATATTTTTGGTTTTTACTTCGTTTTTGCAGATTTTCCAAATCCTATTTGGCTATTGGACACACTAATGGATAGAGCAGTTGAAACTAAATGGACAATGTAATATGTACAAACAAGGTTACATGTAATTCCTTTATTAAATTGGACCTTCAATACATGTATGTATTAGGCCTGTAATTGTGCCTAACATTGACTACATGTATGATCTGTGGCATGCAATTGGTTTAGAATCCACTAATTTATACATTGTTGACTTTTGTGACCTTTTCTTTGGTACTAACTGTAGGTTTGCTCATCCACTGTTCAAAAAATATTGAATCCAAGATGTATAATATACATGTAGTAATTTGCTGTCTAATTGCTCTGAGTGTCTAAGTGAATACATTACATGTACATTTACTCAAGCCTACATATTATGTACATATTTTGGGGTTAGGCTACACTACATACATATACATGTATGTACATTACACTCCATAATTTAAAAAAATAAATTAAATGCTAAGATGGTGTCTCTTTATAAACAAGAGCTGACTTAAAATGTATGCTAACAATGTGATGGTATCAAGGTTTTAAAAAAAAAACCCAAGTTCATTTATTAGAAACTACATGTAGAGTAAAATATAAGAGCTGCCATTTATATTTTACACACATTAATCTGAAATGGGTTTTGTTGTCTGTGATACATCTATCAGACATTCTTGGTAGAATGAAATAGTACATTATTGTAAGGGTTACCTATTCTTTGTATGTTTTTCAGAGGGGCCACACCAATTCTGACTTTCATTTGTCCAAATTCTTGCATTTTTATACGCCAACATTGAAATGTGGTCGTATATTGCCGTCGCCCCTGTCCGTCCGTCCGGCGTCCACAATTGCTTGTGGACACTCTAGAGGCTAAAGTTAATATCCAATTAACTTTAAATTTATACAGTGTTTAAGGTCAAGAGACGAAGAAGCCTATAGATTTTCAGCGATTTCCGATAATTACTATCAAGAGTTATGGCCCTTGATCACTTTAAAAAATCTTGTTGACGCTCTCGAGGCTAAAGTTAATAACCGATTGACTTTAAATTTATACACAGAATTTATGGTCATAAGATGAAGAAGAATCCTATTGATTTTCAGCAATTTCCGATAATTACTGTCAGAGTTATGGCCCTTGATCACTTCAAAGAATCTTGTGGACGCTCTAGAGGCTAAAGTTAATAACAGATTGACTTTAGATTTATACACAGTGTTAAAGGTCATGGAACAAAGAAGCCTATTGATTTTCAGCAATTTCCGATAATCACTGTCAGAGTTCTGGCCCTTGATCACTTCAAAAATTCTTGTAGATGCTCTAGAGGCCAAAGTTAATATCCGATTGACTTTAAATTTATACACAGTGTTTAAGGTCACGAGACGAAAAAGCCTTTCGATTTTCAGCGATTTCTGATAATTACTGTCAGAGTTATGGCCCTTGATCACTTCAAAAAATCTTGTGGGCGCTCTAGAGGCTAAAGTTAATAGCCGATTGACTTTAAATTTATACACGGTGTCTAAGGTCATGAACCGAAGAATCCTATTGATATTTAGTGATTTCCGATAATTACTGTCAGAGTTAAGGCCCTTGATCACTTCAAAAATTCTTGTGCATGCTCTAGAGGCCAAAGTTAATATCTGATTGGCTTTAAATTTATACACAGTGGTCATGAGACAAAGAATCCTATTTATATTCAGCGATTTCCGATAATTACTGTCAGAGTTATGGCCCTTGAACACTAAAGGCTAAAGTTAATATCCGTTTGACGAATCAATTAGCCCAGGTTAGGTGCAGAATCGTAGGACGTTAAACCCCATTTCATTCATATTCCGATTGACGAACAAGTATATTGATTGAGTTTCAATGAATTTTGATAACTTGAATAGCATGGAGAAGAACTTTATCAATGCCAAACAAATTCGAATGATTTTCTGATAATTACATAATGAGTTGTTACTTTTTATCAGATTTTAAAGCCAGAGTGGCTTAATCTATCCAGAGTGGCTTGGTTTAATTCATGTCAGCATCTTAAATGTGCACTTCAGTATGGGAACAATATGATTCAATCAGATAAATATAAATGTAGCACTCTATGTGTTCTAGTCAATGTATCTTGTTAGAGATTGGTTTAATTAGACTGTATGTGTAGATAATTATCACGATGTTTATTGTTTGTTTATAAAACAGTGGCTTGTTATCATCACTCTTTCTAAGTGGTATTGGGTAAGTTTACTTTCAAGATGGAAGTGCCACTGGATTACATGTAGAAATTGAAGATAATTTTCACAAAAAAGAGGCAGGATTACATGTAAATGATTTTTTCAACAGTTTAAAAAAGGCCATTTCAGAGTAATCAAAATGTAAAACATTGTTTTAATGAAAGAATATTAATTAAATATAAGAAAATTGTATTGGACGAAAAGTTGCAGATCAATTTGTGATTCATGCAATTTTCTACTGAATAATTGCCCTTTGGTTGGGGGGCGGGGGGTGATAAAAAACTTTGGTGTAAACCTTATGCACTTGATTGAGTCAGGGTTGTATTAGTATTAGTACACTTTTATTATGTATTATCTCAACAGATCAAATTCACATTAATAATTTCATAAATAATTATGTACATATATGGCCCTTTTGCCTTTAAGGGTCCATTACTCATTAGGGAACATGTACTTCATCAAAACTCCCAAAATGCTGTTTTTTGTTCAGTTCATCTGTAGAAACAGTATTGTTTTGTTGTGTGCAGCCCATGGATGATGTACATGTATGTTATTTAAACATCAAGTTGTAAAGATTTACGTCTGAAATGTTTTGTCTATTATCTGACTTTTTTGTGTGTGTTTTTCCTCCATTAATTATTAGCACATGACGTAAAAACAAGTCTTGTATTTCTTACACACATTTAGTTATTTAATATTTGTACATTACATCATTGCACGTGCATTTGTTTATCAAGATTGTTGACATGTATTTCAAAAACTTTCATTTTTTGTGGCTAGGCCTGAAGTAAGGTTGGGAATTACGAAATTAGTGCATTAGATATGAACTTGTATTTAATGTTCTACCTTGGACCGTGTATAGATGGATAGGCAACGAGTCCTGTTTGTTGGATTCTCTGGTGCTGACGCGGGACACATCGAGATCTCAATGTCAACGTCAAATCAAGCGAAGTGATTTTTTGACATTGCAGGATTTTATACAGATTAATTTCTCGAAGTCATTCTTGGAATTTACGGTATTGGTATAGGTATTCCTATGCCGTAGAGACGAATTTCTTCAGTTAAGAACTCAAATTTCCTACAATCAAGGGGTTAAACGACCACTTGACACAATCTAGGTCATTTTGGGACTAATGCATGGTTCCATTTTATTTCTATAATTCGCTTGCGCGCAGGGGTCTTTAGCAGTGGGGAAAACCCGGAGGACCCGATGAAAACCCACGAGGCTGGACAATTAATAACCATTCTGTCATTTCCCCCCCCCCCCCCCCCCAATAATAAATGGACAGTACCGCAACTGTACTACATGTATTGTAACTGTGTAAGTAATGAAAAATACATGGATAATCCCTCAATGAATTGAGCTGACAGACATTGTGTCTAACAACAGTTTATTTATGGCTAGTGTTATCTCCCGATGAATACAAAGTTTTGAGAGGGTATTGTTGAAGCAAATTTTTTATGGATTATAGTGTGGATACGCTTTTAGTCGAAATATATCATCAAATCACACAGTTTGTATGTGGGAAAAGTATCTTTAGCAGTTTTAAATTGTAAAAGTGAAAGGCACCCAAAACATGCTTTTATTATCACTTCTTTAAAATATGTCCCAAGATAAAGTTTCAGATATTCTACACCTGTACTACTAAATGTACCCGTAATTTAATTACTTAAGACAACTGGAAGACAAAGACTTACAAATGTATAGTCTGGTTTAACCAGCAGGAGAGCAAAATTTAGCAGAATAAAGCTTTGTCTATCTTTCTGTTTCATAAAACATCTGTTCAAATCTGTAAAATTTTCATACAGTCTGGGTCTGCAAGCTGAAGGCTGTCTGCTACTGCCAATGGAAGAAGAGAAGGTAGAGGTATCAAATTACCCAGGAGGTTTAATGGAGGATTGAAGGGATTGATTGAAGGCAGTGCAACCAGTTTTAGTTTACCTACAAACAACAGATGTAGTAAAATTCTGAGTTCTTGTACGTTGGTTGTAATTGTAGTTGTAAAACTTGCTTTTCTTGTAGTAAATTAACAGAAAAACATGTAGAAATTGAGGTCGTTGATATTGTTATTCAGCAGTTTTTGTGAATTTGTTATATTATTTCTTTGCTTCATGGATTTTGTCTTCAAGAAAAAGATTCTTAGTTTCAACCTAATTTTGTGCTTAAAGAAAGATGCTAAATATTTGTGTTTGTATGGATTAATATTGTATCATAAAAAGGTAGGTGCTACCTACTGCTACTTGCATTTCTTTCAATTCTTTTATTTTCAAACACCACAGTACATTTTATTTGTATTTTGATCTTTTGATAATTCTGTGTTTTTCTTGGATTAGATTTGTGTGAAGAAGTACATGTAGTTACATTACTTACATGTACAATAACAATGGACATGTGCTTGTATTACATAATTGTTAAGAAAAAGTGGATTATCTACATGTACATTGTACATTTGTACTACATGTATATCAACTTTTCTTATATTTTCCATTTTGGTGGTATGCATCCCGGAATATATATATTTATTATAGCAATTTTACGGGATAGAATTTGAATTGTTGTCTTTTGAAGGAAAAATTATGTAGTAGTTCTAAATGTCCATATACTTCCATAATGGTACAAAAAGTTAAAACAAAGAGTGGAATCTGTTCTTATTTATGCACACATGTACATGTTTCAAACCCCACCTCATGCATAACACCTAATTGATGGAAATTTTGTATTATGTGTGGACAGTAGTGTACACCTTTTTGGAGTTGACGGAGATGCGATTACCCAATGACAGCTACATGTACCGATACAAGAATTATGTTTTTTTTAAAAAAATCTTCCGATCATCTAGAGCGGTTTAAACACCACACTCAATTATAGATTGTGTTCGTTCATAACAGTTACTAGCAGAACTAGATCTAGTATTTGTCAAATGAAAGGGTTGGATGATGAAATGAAATAAGGTTTAACCTCTTTCTGTACCATCTATGCTAATGAAGACTGGCAAACGCCATGCAGTGTCCTTTAACTTTAGGGAAATTCTTGTCCCTTATTATAAAACACATACCGGTACATTAAGATGAAAATAAAAAATACAATCTTTAGTGTTTAAGAATTTTTGTCCAAGATGAGTCATACTTTGTCTCCCTGTATATTCACCCCCAGAGTACATGTACATGTAGGTTTCAAACCATTAACCCTTTGAACACTGACTATACATGGGGTGTTGCACGTTCCTCCCTAAATTTACAGGACATCATATTAATTAAGAGGTCAAACGTAATTAGAGCTTGACACGCCCCAAGCTGCAAAACAGACATTTCGGGTATATACACATGTATGCTATACAATGTCGAGCCGGTTTTGCGGCATTACGGGTTCTAAGGGTTAAACTAATTTTAGGTTACCTGTGATACATTGTACATACACCCACAATGCCATCATGTGTTAATATTTCCAACAATGCAGGTTAATTGAAAAAATATATACATGTAAATACAGTTAACGGGAACATGTAAAATACTTCCTGAACTTAATTTGCTCAGTTTATTTCACAATTCAAGAATTTCAACTATTTTTATAAGGTGTTTTGTGACTCAATCAGCTTATGTATGACTATCAGGATAGAAGAATGCATAATATGTGTGACATACATTGCAATATAGGTCACTACTCACTGGATAATAATAACTTTACATACACCCATTGTTTATTGTTTATGTAAATATTTAATGATAAATCATTTCAAGTCCCTTTTATTTGCAATACTGGATTAGTCCTTCAAAATAAAAAAGGCTTATTATGTACCGGTACATGTACATATATGTATGTGACCTTTGGTTTGTGTCCAAAATAAATGTACAGTATCAATTTTATCTGTTGATTTTCTTTTTGAGATAAATATATTGGTTCAGAGCATATAAATAGTTAAATATTAGATAACCATAATCTCTGCAATGAACTTTTTTTAAATTAAGAATTCTGATCCATAACCATCAACACCCCTCCCCTCTAAATTTTAGAAACAAATTATATTAGAACATAAATAATTCTTAAACCAGTGGCTTTTTCCTTTGATGTTTTAATTTACAGCATATTTAGGTCAGCCCAAACTGGATTATATATCTTATAGGCAAGTGTAAGCTTTATATAAGTATTTTATTATCAGTTTGATAAATATTCTACTGGGGAACTGATAAACTATTGTTCACCAGGACCCCCACCCCCCCAGACAATAAGATAGACTCTTATGGAGAGATTTAGCCTTTATAGTTATAGTAGAATGTGTGGTTTCCTCCTATCAGTGATGCAGAACGGGGGGCCTGAAAAGGGCAGCTGTCTTATCGTTCTGATGGGACAAAAACAGAAGTCCCGTGTACACATTGGCATGCACGTAAAAGATACCTTGGCAGTTGGAATTCGATATAAGAGTAGGCCGAGCGCCGCTGCCTGGGCAAAATTTCCCTCAAAGCACACTGTATGCAGTATGCTTGTCTTCTATTAGCCCAGGCTAGGTGCATAACAGTAGGACCCTAAACCCAATTCCATTTCATTTTTATAGTAGAGTAGTAGAATACTAAAAATTTGACCATACATGTAATTTTAAAAATACAAAGAAATGATTGTAGTAAGGCTAGGAATGCAGTGGAGTAACAATTTGTTAGCTACATGTACACTTTATATGAACTCTTCAAATAAGAAGTGGTATCTGTTGTTCTGGTCAAGAAAGAGTAATCATACTCTGATGTTTTAATAATTTGCAGGTATACCAGGGCTAGTTGAAAAGTTCTTTCTGTAGAAGACCGTGTGACCGTGTCATAGGTCTCTACCATGCTTAAATTCAGTAGCTGACTTCTTTACTGTGGAAAAGGAAGGGCCCATCTTCCCTAAAGTGGAGATCATGTCTATGATTGCAGTTCTTACATGTATGTCTATGATTTATTGAATGATTGCACTTGTTGGTGGCAAAAGTTGTTTCAACCCAACTGACCTACATGTATCCTTTTCAGGCTTAGAACTTTTCAGCCAGCCCTCATATTTACCAATGGAAATACCTTGACACCTTTTTGATGTTTTCCTTGTAAATGATAACAATTATTTTCTGTTGATTAGACATTAAACTACTACATGTATCACATGTACTAACCAAAACATTATGTCTGCTTTTAAAGGAATTATATACACTCATGATATATATGGATGCCATTACAAAGTTCTAACATCATGAGGATACATGTAAGTTGTGTGTAAGGCAAATAAATATCAACAAAAAAATTGACATAAAGAAGAGGGGGGATTTTAGAAAGCTTTGCACTTTTTATAAATTCACTGTCTATAGGTAATGACCATATGTAATTTCAAAGCCATGCCATGAAGTTTAATGTTTCCACGTCTGGGTATATGTTGGTCAAGGGTTAAACATACATGTACATTATGCAAGAGCTAAATCTGCCTAACCGGTCTTTCTTTAGGCCTGAAATGTTATCTAAATGACTAAATTATCAATTAACTGACCCAAGACATAATCATATCTCGATGGCATCCAATTTCTCTTAATATTAAAATAGATTAGAACAGTTCAGTCAACTTTTGATAAATCTAAAAATGGAGGTGCGAGACTTACCTTCGAACAGCCAGTACGATAGTTAAAATTATTGCACACATCTTGTTAAACCTTCAAAGGCTAATATCTTTGTTCGAAATAGAGTAATTTGAATGAAATTTTCAAATTATTAATTTTACGTTATCTACTTCCAAACTAATGTATCTTTAAGCAAATTAAGATAATCTATCAATATGGCGGTGGGGTACTTTTGTGCAAACATCCATTTTACTCAGTCTATACTGAATTGTTTAAAAAGCTCAAATACATTTTACTTTTTTTAGAAATAAAATAAAAAACCAAGTACGAACAATCCTAACCATAAGACAGAATTCAAAGTCCTTAAAACGTTATAGGCAAAATAGTGTATTCAGGCAAAACAGTGTAATCAGATTAAATCATAAGAAATTAACATGGTTATAAATGTACGTAGCTCTTGAAATGATAAAAATAATACTGGTCACATTAATGTAACCGACACTCATTTAGACCAAAATAGAATTACCCGGTACCGGAAAGATTTTTTTTTTACTGGATAAAGCTCTATGTGTGTCTTTAACTTTCAACTTCAATTATAACGGAAGGAAGTATACTATTAGAGCAATTAAAACTAAGTACATGTACGTACATGTAGTTACTAGTAAAGTTTACTTCTATTCTTATACATCTATTAAATTTTTTCGTGATTTAGTTACATCCGAACCCCAAACGTTATGTTTCTCTGCAAGTATTATGTCTTAGTCTAACTCTTGAATGAACGACCAGGACAAATAACATGAATTTGATAAAGCTGAGATGTTTATGCAGTCTGTGTAATGAATGTCGACCAGTAAAATGACAGCCATTTTAAAAAGTCGCTCCAAAGGAAAAAAACATGTCTCTTTTCATTGGTTTGGTGAATAAGGACACATTTGATTTCTTTATAATACCTCACTTTGACAACTATAGTAATAATAATTGGGCTACCCTTCGTAAAAGTCATCTCATTGTTCATGAAGGTCTTTTCATAAATAGTTGTGTAGCATAACAATAACCATCTTTACATTATGTTGTGCCTTTTAAACAGATAGTATCATAATTACAATCTAGTACATGTACATGTATATCAATATAAAGAAATGTTGTGTTTTCGTAATGACATGTAAAGGTACATGTACATTATTAAACGCGATACTGCATACAATAGTTTTGAATAATGAATTGTTTTATCTTGTTTGCGAAAAATTGAGAATAAAGGGTTATTGATTTGGTAGGATACAAGTGGATTATTTGATGATATGTAGTACATGTACATGTAGTTATTAGCCCCCTTTCCTCGGTGTATCGGTGAATATCAGTCTATACATCTACTTCTTTTATAATCCTGACAAAATCTATGTAAAACATTTATATTGAAGACACTGAAATGTAAATAAAATAGTGAAAAGGAATTCTGAAAAGATCTCATCAGTGGAAATACATTTGTTGAAATTAATTTAAATGATGTGAATGGTTTCTCAAATGTAGATTTTTTCATACAGTTTTGTCTATGAAAATTGTTTCCAAGTATTAAAACTAACAAATGTTGTGCACAAGACAAGGTGTGCATAGTTTATTCTGGAACAAAGTCATACTGTACCATTCTTGTTTATTCTGGAATTTCAATTGTTCTATTATTGTTTTCAACTATTGAACTAACATTTGAATTCTCAGTCCTCATTATTCAGGCACATTTTTTTAAAAACTATGTTATAAACAGGATTATTAATTTGTAGTTTAGTAGAGGCAGATATTGATTGCTGTTAATTTCAATCAATCAATATATTATGTTCATTACACAATGAAATTTCCCTCATGAAAGCAACAGTCATTCTGCAGGATTTCCATGAGAAGTTATTTAAATTTAAATAAGGTTTTTGTTATGCAAATGATATTGGGATGACAACAGGTGGGTGAAGTAGAAAGGGGCCTGATCACAAACAAGGGACATGGAACAAAGACATGATATAACGGAACTTGTCTATTATTATTATGTTTAACTGTATTACATGTGTTATAAGTTTAAGTTGGAAATGTTTGGAGTTCTTTGTGTTGTCTAGTATGTATTTCACAATTTCTCATGTTTAAATTTTTTAACTTATTGGTACATTGTACAAGGATTATCTAGATATGTCTATAGGAAACCAATGAATCAGGATTTTTCTTTGGGTATTTTTTAAATTATGGCATGATTTTGTAATAACAGAACTATGTACATGTAGGTCTGAAGGCTTTTTGACTCTCCATGATGATGAGTATTTTCTGCTTAGCATACATACATTGTAAATAATTTGATTTTTTTTTTATGCTAGGATTGAAAAATAGTGGTTCATATTTCTAATTGGATGAATGTAATAAAATAGAGTATGTGTAGTTTCATTACATTGATAGGCCTACCTTGACTAAGTTCAATAATGCACATGTTCAGACGGCAACACTATATACATGTACCGGTAAACATTGAAAAACTTCCAGAAAACACCATTTTATACTGAATACTGGAAAATTCAGGAAAACACACTAAATACCAGAAAATAAACTAAATACCAAACACATCCTAAATAGGTTAACCGGGAGCCTGGTCCTCTGTGTGGAGGGGTTAGTTTTAGGTTTTCCCGGTGTTTTCCAGAGGACCAGCAATGTGTTAGGGATAGGGTTAGGTTTTTCCAGTGTTTTCAAGAAGACCAGGCTCCTGGTAACCTATTTAGGGTGTTTTCTGGTAATTAGTGTATTTTCTGGTATTTAGAGGTTTTCCGGTATTCAGTATAAAATGGTGTTTTCCGGTTGTTTTTCAGTGTTTTTCAGTGTTTTCTGGTATTTCAAATTAAGCGGATTGATAAGCTATATATTCTATTGCTTGATACTTTATAAGAAAAGATAAATTTGAAAGTTATTAATAAATGTAATTTATTTTTCGAATGAGTTGCAGTACATTAGCCTCACAGGTCGCTTGTTCACCTTTCTCCTTTATAATGTGGTGGCAAATGGTTAAAGCATACACATTGCATCATAATAAGGTCTGTCATTGAGTCAAGTGGCATGGTTTTTATTCCCCGCTCGAGTAAGGTCACTTGTCCGACCTTCTGAGTTTTCTCCGGGTTCTTCAGTTTCCCCCCACGGCTAAAGAATTATTAAAAAATTGAAATAAAATTGGACCATGTTTTAGTCCTGAAATGACCTAGTTTGTGTCAAGTGGATGTTAAACCCCATTTCTCTCTCTCTTCTTTATGATAGTATTTAATGGAATATGAATGGAGCAGTGTTTGGTTTAGTAGTAAATATTGTAGAGTAAAATCATGATGATAGATCAGATCAGATAAGAATGTTTAGTACTTATTGCTACTAATTATATGACCAGTAAGAGTACAGATCAATCAAATACGATCATTATTTATGTCAATATTGTGAAATATACATCATGACAGAGAGTAGAAATAGTTATGATTATATCTTAAATGGTCTATATTTATAGGATGATTGACATATCTTTACATGTTTATATATTATAAATAACCTTAGTCAGTTATAATGTAGTCTACTTCCTTATTTTGTAACAATCAAAATCCTTTAAAGATTGGGTCATTTCCCCTCGTCTTTGGTACATACAGTATGACAGTGTCTAGTTGTTCGGCTGGGACAGAAAACAAAGGTCCTTTGTATGTTTTAGTGTTCATGTAAAAGAACCCTTGACAGTTAAAATTCAAAATAAAGAGTGGGTTGTAGCTCTGCTGTTCAGACAAAATTTCCCTCATAGCACACTCTATAGACTATGCCATCTTCATTAGCAAAATAGGACATTAAACCCCATTTCATTTCACTCAACAAAAATATCAAGTATTTGTTTTTATTTCTTTTAGGTAAATTTAGGAATGAATAAAAGTACTAACATATCATTACATTAGGTAAAATCATCAGCCTCTGTCTCAAAGTGACATATACATGTACATGTATGTCATGTACATTGTTTTAATCATTTCAAGAGCTGAATAAAAACAAAAAAAGAAAACTTTAAATCTGTATTGGCTGTCTGGAGCATTGTGATTTTTGATGACCCTTATAAAGTTTTTTAATAAAAAAAGAATTACTTTTCATGTGTTCTTCTGAATGTCTAGTTTAGTTTTGTTTATTTGCTCCAGAAATCTTTCTTTTACTTAAAAGTTAATAAAAGTTGTATATATATCCTCAAGATTCAGCATTCTTTGTACAGATGAAAGAGTTTATAATTTATGATTATATGTTAATTAGGAAGATAATTAGTCTATAAACATCATGAAAGTAATTAATTTATGATGTAAATGACTAGGAGTTTAGTAGGTTAATTTGAGTGGACAAACTGTCTATATACATACTATATATCAGTGAGTCAATCTTTACTACTCTAGGATGTACATTTAGTAAAAAGAATTATATTTAAAAAAATCATTTATGAAACACTATTGGATTAATTTGAATAGGAAATTAAATACATTATGTGGGGAAATCTATAATGCCTTATTGCTGTATGATAACGTATCATCTGAAATTCTGAAAAAAGGATAAATTAAAATGAAGCTGTGGTAGGAAACTTTCTTTTTATATTGATATTGATTTTTGTTAAAGGAGCTAAATTGCTAACATTTTGGACCTAGAATTGGACACAAATGGGTAGCAACGCATATAATAATGTAATATGAATGTGTATACCTGATTTGTATTCAATTGTTTCCCTTTTTACTCTAATTTAAAAAAAGTTATGTTCGGTGAAATACGCGAGGTGTCCCAATCGATGAGCGATTGCTAGCGTCTGGTTATTCCAGTCTACACTGGAAGTGTCATGTTTGGCCATGGACCACGCTGAATACTTCTTTACTACAGCATTTGTGTAGAGTCCGCGTCCAGGATATGAACAGTACATTGACATATTGAAATATTTTAGCCTCGTTCTCCCAGTGCCTTATTACAATTGATGCTGATAGACGCACTACATTGTATGGTACACGAGTCTTGTAAAAAAAAATTATCTTAAATATTGGATATCAGAAGCTCATTTTTTCCCGGTAAGTTGACATCATCAGTGTTGATTTAATTTAAATTGACCAATACTTTGTGTTTTCGATGTCGAAAAAAGTTTGGATGATTGTGAGTAACAGACTTAGGTCCTTTAAGTTCTGAATGTAAAATAGTTGAGGAATCTGTGATTTGGCAATACGGTCTGGGGAAGAATTTTTCAGTTATGTTCAAATTAAAAAATCATTGGAGATGTTTTTGGAGTCTAAATTAGTTGCCATGGATTGATTACAACTTTTTGAAAATAAATGATGTGTACTCCAAATATAATTATTATAAGTTCTTCATGTCCTGATTGAGGAATGGATATATTTGTACTTAAAACAGCTACATGTATGATACACATGTGTCAAATTAACAGTTGAAATTTGAACTTCAAAGATTTGGTGCAAATGAAAATATTAATTGAATCATGTGTAATCTCTGCAAGAGTAACTGATGAATCAAAACTACTTAAATTCTTGAAGGACATTTATTGGTAATGTTTTAAATAGGTTTTACTTTGAACTTCATGCAAAAAACATGAACAAATATGCGTAAGGAATTATAGTTAAGTTAATTTGATTCATGGTTACATTAATGAACTATCCTCTTTACTTACACTGTCAACTGTAAACGTTAAATTAACTGAGTATTTTCAAGTCTGTCAATTGCTGAAAGTTTTATATGAAATACTTTGTGTTTTAGTTATACTGTAGATGTATATTAACTTCAGTGGTCATTTCAAATTTAGTTATTTATTCAACAAAACTGGAAATAAAAATGATTCCAGAGAATTAATTGTACTTGAATGCTTTGGATTATTAATTTATGTGTTTTGTATGGTTTGATATGTTTAAACAGTGATGTTAATTGTGTTAGATATGTTTAAACTGTGTTATAAATTGTGTATATTTTATTTAAAGTGTAAATTGACAAGTTATCAAACACGATGTCTGTCAGTATGTTAGTTATTGATAAACCAACACATAAAACGGTTGCCAGTATAAAAGCTAAACTACTTCTACAGATGCAAATGTAAGTCAATTGATAAACCGGAGTCTTCATACGTGATATAATCTTACATATTTACATTTATTTCAGATGAATTCACCATGTTTACACTTTTACATGTAATCTTACAGAAATTTAAAGCTTTCAGAACAATATTTGTAATTATTTATATCAAAATCAGCGTTTAGTTTAATTGTAATTAATTTAAATGTAAATGAAATGCGGTTTAACATCCTACTTTTCTGCTCCGACTGGTCTAATGTAGATGGAATCTAAAAGTAAATAGTATGTAGAATAAACCTAATAATAGAAAACACTGTCTACTGTCTAGATAATATCTAACACATTATTGACTTTTATTAAGTTTTATCTAATTAAAATCCAAAAAAAATATATTAAAGAGGCACTATCACTCTGATAACTATACATAATTTTAAAAAATTTTTTTTTTAATCTAATCAAATTATTAACAATACCAGATAAACATATTAAACAAGTACAAATATAGCCCCCCACCCCCTGAATATTTCGCCAACAATAATGATTTCTTAGAAGTGTTCTTACGTATGTAGCTGGCCGCATCCTCAGTCCCTCTGAAAAATCCTGTAGCCCCCTCCCGTCAAATTTTATAAGCTGGCTACGAGCCCCAATGGATCTTTCCTAAGATATGCTTAATTGTTCATGTCATTATATAAGGACTAGTCCATTTATTATCTAAAAATAAGAAATTTTCACCAGCTGCTGCATCAAATTGTTAAAAAAAAATAAGTAGTTTTAATAATGATTTCTTAGGAGTTTTTGGCGACATCCTCAGCCCCTCCGAAAAATCCTGTAGCCCCCCCCCCCCAACTTTATAAGCTGGCTACGGGCTCGAATGGACCTTTCCTACTAAGATATGCTTAATTGTGCATGTCATTATAGAAGGACTAGTCCATTTATTATCAAAAGAGAAATTTTCACCAGCTGCTGCATCAAATTGTTAAAAAAAAAAGTAGTTTTAGTGATTCAAATTGTTTTAAAGCTATTGCTGTGTACTATTATTTAGATGAAAATTTGTGAATTTACATATACCTAGACCTTTTGTTAGAAAATATTTTTAAATTTTATTTTTTAGTGCTCAACCTAATTTATTTGACCGAAGAGAGGAAGGTGAAGCTGATATATTTTCTAAAAGAGAACAAGGAGATGGCCATGAGGATCCTGATTTACCTCTACCACTTGAAGCAGACAGTAAGTACAATGTTAAAAACATGTCAGAAAGGTCACGTAAGCTATAAAAAAAATAGTTTTAAAGACTATGCACTGCTAATCAAGTCAATAAATTGTGTATCTTTACAATAGGGCCATTTGAAGTTTATATTACACTGTTGATGCCACCATGTTGTAAAATTATGCATCTTGGGTAAAATATATTAAATTATAATTATATAGTATCTTTTTCATACAAGCCACATCATTCTTTATACAGGTTTTATTTTGTACTAAGACGTGCTTAACGGAAATAATTGTCTCTTTGTACATGTACAATAAATAAGACATATATTTGACTTTGATATATTTGTGATATGCTCTGTTGAAATAAGAAGCTGCATAAAGTTTTGTTCAGACTTCTTGGTATTGGTAAGGTAGTTTTCAGATGGAACCGTGTCAGACTGTTCTAAGATTTTAAGTCTTTAAAAGCGGAATTATTTTAATTTGACTTGTCTGTTTGAAGGTGATGTTATACCTTACGTAGCTCAAGATAATTTTCTAGAAATAAAAGGATTATCAAGTACAGATGAGGATAGCAGTGAAGAGGAAATAGAATATAAAAAAGCAACAAAAATACGCTTCAGTCGTCATCCAATAAAGGTAGGTTGATATTAGAACAATACAGCCCAAGAAAGACAGATTTAAGTTTCATTTATTTGTTTATACTTCCTGTAGCCTCAACTCCATATAGATCTGGCAGTTTGCATGAGGATTCATTGGCGTTCCACTGTCCACACAGTTAGCCAAATATTAGTAAACAAGTAGACACAAATATTTAATGGTACAGAACATGCCCCATCAGTGTAGAAATAATCCAAAGTTGTGATATTTTGGCTAAAAATATGTCAATAAAAACCTTACACAACTGTCACTGTGTCAGTGTTACATGATTCATATTGAGCATTCATTTTTGTCTGCTTCTGTTACAAATGTAGACTTGAATTACATCAGTCCATTAAAGAGCACATAAGATCATAATTTTCTATTACATATTATAATAAACAATGATTACTAAATCCATATTACGGTAAGTTCAAATCAATCTGATTAAAATTAACTGAGCTATTTACGTTTTAGTATGGGACAGCCAAAAACGGTTTTCAAATTTTCATGAACGACCTTAATCCGGTTGATTGGCTGATGACGTCACAGGCACTACACATACTATACACATTATCTATCCAATATATCACTGCCTGTATAATATATCACTGTATCGACATACCAACAGTTAACAAGTGTGTATTGTCGGTAATCATTAGCTCGTAATTATGTAATTTTTAGCTACACATCACTATATAATTCAAAGCATTTTCAAACGCAGACGTTTCTCGTCTTGAATTGTAATAGATTTTATTTGTTACTATAATATTTCCGAGTGTTTTTCAAGATGCCGAATTATCGTTGTATTATTGAGAGTTGTGGAAGTTCCAGCAGAGAAAAGGGGAATAATGTACCGACGTTTCATAAATTTCCCAAAGACGAAATATTACGGAAAGAGTGGATTGCGTTTGTCAACAATTTAATTACGGATTGGCGGATGCGGGTCGTTTCATCCCACGACCGGTTCACCCCGGGCTGTTTCATCCCACACCTGATTTTCTATCGGGCTGTTTCATCCCACTTGTTATTATAGAAGCAGTTAATTAACCGAGTTGTACTTATTGTCGAATAAACTTCATTGTTTATTATTAAATAAACACACCATTAATTGTTATGGAGTAGTAAAAAAAACATGACGCGAGAGTTGATATCTGTCGTTTGGGTCTCGGATATACGAAGTTTGGGACTCTGGTATACGACGTTTGGGAAATATATATATATTCAAAACACGAAAGAAAAATCAAGAACCACGTGGTTAGTAAAAGGCTCAACCAAACGATAAAACATTAGTTGCACTTACGGTTCTTTGATAATCATCGTTTCTCATGAAATTATATAATATTTATTTAAAACGAATAATATGCTGATGACCTACACAAAAACAAAATAAATATTTACACGACATGCAATCTTTTTTTTACAAGCCCCTACAAATTGTTAATAATCAGTGAGCTGCACCTTGACGACATGCTTGTCGTAGATGTCAATACCAATCGATAAATTGGTGCGAACAAGCCACTGGTAAGTGGTAGGTCAATCAAGTTCGTTAACTATTTGATAAAAGAAAAACAACAAAGTATTACTAAATATGCACAAATTTTCAACAAAACATTTTGGCAAGTTTTATACTCGCAGATAAAACAAAACAAAGGAGAACTAGCAGTGTTAATCGCGGTCTCAACAACTGCCAATCACCTAATTAAATAAATGCCCATTAAATTCTCAATTGAAATAATAAACGATAACCTGCCTTTTTTTAAATCTGGTGTTGATTATCGAACCCATTCTTCTCAGCGAGTTAAGATTATTGACGACAATTGATTGGTGAATCTGATTGTTAAAGCGCTTAAAAACATTGAATTAATTTAGAATTGCAAAATGCAAAACGTAATTTATTATTCGTTACATATAAAAAAATCGTTAGTCATTTATTATAATTCGTGCACATTTTCTGATATGGTCTGGTTATTTGAGCCTAAAAATAGAACACATCAAGTCTCCAATTGGTCCATGCACGCTTCCCTTTGATGACAGTTATATCATGGCATCTCATGGGTCGTATATACGATTATTTCACCGTGAAAGGTGCAAATGCATGCTTTCTGATATGGTCGGATTATTTGAACCTAAAAATAGAACACAGCAAGTCTTCTTTGAGGTGTTGTATCATGGACATATTATACGATTATATCACGAGGTAATTCTGTTATTGAAACCCAAACTGAACGAAAACGGCTCTCGATTATAACTGATGTAAATTTTGTGGAATGCTGAAGCAATTTTAGTTTAAATATCCTTTGTGTGTGAATTACTACTATAGGGCAGGCTGTGTACATGTAATATCAATTTTTTAATATATAAAAGCTGTAAATAGATAATTTAATGAAATCAATTTATTTACAGCTAAAAAGATAATTTAATGAAATCAATTTATTTATAAAAGCTGTAAATAGATAATTTAATGAAATCAATGAATCTAGTCTCGCAACAATCGGATGGTTTTCATTATTAGATCCGGTATCATCTACATCGCCATCCTCTATGGAGCCACAGTCAGATAGATACGGCTCAAACATAATATATGGCGCTATAGTTATCATTTCTCGCGACGTATCTGTATCCGATACATTGCCAGAGCTAAAAGAACTACTGCTACAGGATAACTCTAAATATTCTGCTTCCATTCATTTATTTATATGATTACTACTTAAAACCATTTCGTTTCTTAAATGCCGACAATTAATTATTTCAATTGGCTTCATAGATGTCCGTAGCGCCGGCTACACCAATTCTACACCAATCGTGTTTCAATCAGAAGCCAATTGTTAGTTTACGCTCGGCTTATTCTGATTAAAAAGACAATGCTACAGCAATCGGCTTTATAAAACAAATTCTAAATTAAAAAAAACAGATTATTCCGTAGTCAGTTGTTTTATTTAATTAGGGGATTAAGGAACCAGTCAGGCGTTAATGAATACACACGCCGGCTGTATATAGGTAATTAAGGAATAAACATTCCGAATATGCATTTGTACACTGTGACGTCACTAGGGACCGAGGGGATTAAGAGTGTTTTGGATAATTGGCCAAGTCGTTTTTACGGGAGGTCTATATTTGCGACTTTGAGTGAAGATAGCTGATTTATTTTTAATCAGATTGATGTTAACTTTCCGTAATGTGCATATAATAACCACTGTCCATCACTACGCCGAGTTTCAGTTTGTCGTCTTATGAGCACTTTAACAATAAGATTAGCCTAGGAGGTTCAATGTCCTAATTACATGTATGCTGTTATGAATGTATTTTTAACCCTTTGAACACTGACTATACATGGGGTGTTGCACGTCCCTTCTGGATTTACATGATGTCATACTAATTATGATGTCAACGTAATTGGAGATTGACATGCCCCAAGCTGCAAAATTGACGTTTAGGGTATATGCGATACAACGTCAAGCTGGTTTTGCGGCATTTTGGGTTCTAAGGGTTAAGGTTTTATTTCAAGTATGGTTAATACTCTATGAGGTTATAGAAATAAGGTGCATATTTACCTGTATAAAATAGGCTGTAGTGTGTGGAATACTATAAACCTAGTTATAAAATCAGAAAATCAGTTTAGGAGCTGTCTTTGCCATTAAAAGTCCAAAAGAATCATTTTAAAATGGCAATAAACAAACATACATGTGTAACATGGTTACAAATCTTTCATTCATTCATCTGTTAAAATTGACAGAGTTATTTTTAGTACTTGTAATTTTAAAGCGCCTGTGGTGTTGTATCTTCCTGTTCTACTGGTAGTTATAAGTAATTTAACACTTGCTTTCATAAAAAGGAATGCTTCTACAAGCTGTACTTGTTTTACTCATTTTCACCTCATTAATTGGTTCACAGCATCACATTTCATTTATTTATTTTGTTTTAATTAGACATTGAACCACAAAAATGTCTTTCTTCGAAAAGGGATTTCATATACAAATTCCCGTCTTCAATTTGCCCAGGTAAGGTGCAGAAGTGTAGGACGTTAAACCCTATTTCATTTATTCATTAGATGTAAGCTTACAGATTTTCACATACACTGAAGTTTAACACTATGGTGATGTATCTTTGTAATTTTAATTAGGACTAGAGAATTGCCTTAAAGTAGAACTATCCAATTTTACTAGAAAAATACCTGATTCCCTGAAAAACATTCGTGGAGTGCATACAGGACATAAATGTAAGGGTTTCCCTAATCAACAACCCAACGATTAGAAGTTTCTGCACGTGTGACGTCAAAGGTTGCACACAGAGATTGGGCGCTTGATGTGCATGTTGATAAACTTTATGAAGAGTTAGACCTCAGGAATCTGACCTTCCAGTTGTATATGCATATACCATGATGGTGTATGCATTTATGTTCAGATAGAAGGTCAGATTCCTGTGGTAAGACGTACAACACTTTCATGGAAAAAGACGCGGACAGTGGATAATCTGAGAATTTAATTGGGCTTTTATATTTGTAATAAATAGTCGGCGATTAGAGACATCATCGTCTTGTGTATGCAACGAATTCTCCTCCGACTTTGCACCCCTTGCTAGGTACCGAGAGAGGTAAGTCCTGTGACACAAACATGACCTCTTTTGGGCGATTTTTATAGCAAGGATATTCCCTGACAATTGCAATGTTTTGAGAAGGATTCGAAGCAAAATTATGATAAATTAATTAGTTTGAATATGTTTTTAGTCTAAATGTATCATCAAATCACCCAGTTTGAACGTGGGAACGTATCTTTAAATGAATAAAAATTTAGTATGATTTAATCCATACTTTTTTAGCTAAATAAAAGCAAAAAAAAACACCTATATTATTTTTTGTACATTTAACAGGACAGAGTACAGAGTACAGACTCTTGTTGGTGTCATTAAAAAGCATACATGTAGATTTTATAAACAACTAGAATCAAATTTCCTTTAAAATAAAATCAAATAGTCAAATACACAATTTTCTGGTACTTGTAATAAACATTTTCTTAAAGTTTTTTTTAATTATGTAGAGATGTTGATAATATCTGGAAAATTTTATCTAAAGAAAAACAATCCGATGATAAACTTTGATACATTTCTTCTGATGATGGCAACGATCCAAGATTTCTTCTATTTTTTATGAAATATCTTGTTTTATCTTCATCAATGATGTTTTCAAGATGTTTTTATATTACCATAGTATGAAAGACTTGAGATTATAACTAAGAGTGTATCTATACCATAGAGTACATGTACAAATAGCAATTCAGATTTGATATATTATAATGAAATTTTGTTAGAACTGAACAAAGTTAAAAATACATTCATATTTTATAAAACTGTAGGAAATTTTTTATAAGCAATATTTTATTCAGATATTTGTATCAGAATAGGTATTGGGGGACATACATAGCCTATATTAAACTCTCTGGCCCTCTCCCTGTAGGAAATCAAGTTGAAGATTGAATATTAGTGATTCATTGCATGATTGGGAAATGTTGACTTACATGTAATCATGCTTTGGAGATTGCCTCCCTTTTGAGTTGAAGATTGGATATTGTTTCATAATGGGTTATTGTTTTGTTGTATCCATTTCAGATGTTTCCTACTTACTCCACTGAAGATTATGACAGACGAAATGAGGATGTGGATCCAGTGGCTGCCTCGGCTGAATATGAACTTGAAAAACGTGTTGAAAAAATGGATGTCTTTCCCGTAGATTTAATTAAAGGTAACTATTATTTCAAGCAGAGTTACTACCCCTGTCACCAAAACCATGTACCTAAAATACAGGTCAGAATGCTAATCAATGTTATGGGTAGTTTTTGCTCTTGACTGTAAAAATTGAAAACTACCATTAGTGCTGATAATGTATCGATGCATCGCCGATGCATCGATTCGGCTGACACCGATGCGATTCTCGGCCCTTTTTTGTATTATCGATCCATCGGCAAAAAAAAATCTAAGTTCCTTTTTGTGTCCGAGGATTCTGAGGGAGTTCACAAATTTGTCCACAAGAAAAGAACAAAACGTTTTTCTGTGTTTTTTTTATAATTAAAAATAAAACAATAGACGTGTAATAGAACAAATCAATGAATCCTGCACGTTGTTACGCTATACGCTTCCATTATGTCGCCATTATCCAGTGACTACCAAAATTCTCATTGCTGGTTACTTCCCCTGCCCCTGGCAATCATGTTCCTCAACTTCACGGTTCATTTAAATCCCAAATCTATGTCCCAAATATATGGTCTTATGGCCAAACAAACGAACGATGTCCGGAGGATAATATTTTCTTGGTCGGGTTTTAACACTTGAATAGTATTAAAACGATTTCATCTTATTTTGTTTCACGGGCAATCGAGAAAGACTTCATAAATCCCGGCTATTTATACGGCCAACAGTCAACACGCCTCATTCAACGAGTGTCAATCGAAGGGTTCCAATCGGACAATATCAATGTCATAATTATAAATAAATAAAAGAAGAATATTGTCGAAATATATTCATTCAAATGAATCGACATTTCTATAATATTGATAATATAAGGAAATCTGTGTTTCTTTCGGAAATACTAGATTATTTCTGTAATTATTGAATAACAAAATGGCGGCAAAAAATTCCCGATGCATCGATGCGAGTATCGATGTTTGCGCCCGATGCATCGATGCGTAAAATTTTACTTGATATCAGCACTAACTACCATTTCAAATTGCTGCGTGATTCATTGCATGATTGGGAAATGTTGACTTAATCATGCTTTGGAGGTTGCCTCCCTTTTGAGTTTCAATTTGTTTTAGGCTACTAAAGATGTTTTAAAATACCATTTTTATTATCTCTCAAGTCTTGGACAAATGTAGTATTTATAATAATCATGATTGTGCTATACTTTTGATTTATGGTGCCATCATTAGTATTACTGGTACTCTTGATAGAATCATAACTCAAGGTTCGCACACTCCTTGAAACTCCTTGAAAATCCTGGAAAAATGAAAATGTGATTTTCAGTACTGGAAAAACAAGAGTACTCCTTGAAACCCCTTTGAAAATTAACATTTGTGGTTTCACTATATATTTTAAGATATAAAACTAAACGTAGTCATCAAACGTGCACGAGTTTGTCGCCGAAATGTTCTTCAAGCTTAAAAAAATATACATTTTGATGTAGAATTCTAAACAGGGACTCCTGGAAAATGGTAAATAACTCATGGAAAACTCCTGGAATTTTAAGTGATCTTAGTTGTGCACACCCTGTAACTGTTCCAGGACATTTGTCCGTTTGGGCTTGGCTTCCTGTTCTTTGGTACATTTACAAAGTGGATTAGAAGACTGAACTGTATTTTAAATAACATGCTTCTTGATTTTATTTGACTTGTCTCTAAAAAAAAAAAACACTAGAAATAAGAAGTAAATGAGGATGTACATGTTAGTCTCGAACTTCCAAGTTTGTTTTGAGTTTTGATAATTGTAAAAAAAATTTAATGTTTTGTTTTAGGACCAGAAGGTCTGGGATTAAGTATTATAGGTATGGGTGTAGGAGCAGACGCAGGATTAGAGAAATTAGGTATATTTATAAAAACATTAACTGAGGGTGGAGCAGCACAAAAAGATGGCAGGTAAGACACAACTGTTGTCTGTCTCATGTTTCAACTTAAAATAAATCATTATGTTTCTTTATTTGGTAGATGAAATATGTGTTATGATTAGGCAACTGTCTATTAAGGTGTATACCGAAAGAAGTGTGTTATTAGCCAGTTTGCTGACAGGTCGTTTAATTATTATAAACTTCCAAACTTAATGTGAGGGTTCTTAATTTGTATCCACTATCAGAAAAGTGTTTTCTGTTTAATACCCCCCCCCCCCCCCCGCCCCCCAAAGAAAAAAAATCACGTACAGTATTTAAATTTATGTAAAAAACATTAATATACCTACAAAAAGAACCCTTCTGGTTAGCAATGTAGAAAGCAATGAGAGGTTGTGTGCAAGTGGTTAAACATAGAAAAATTAAACTTGTGTGTATTAGCTTGGACTGGAGAAATACAAGTGGGATATTTTACAGTTTATTTATCTAGTTGAATTCACACAGAAGCTTAGATTAGACAAGCTATAAAAAACATCTACAGTTAAAGTGCACTAGTCCAGAACTAGTATGGCTGAATAGGATACTAGCCCATAAGTTATTTTTGGTAGCATCGGGCTAATTATTTTTTACAACCCTTCTACTAATAATGGCTTCAGCTGGAGATTACCAATGTCAGTGTATGTCTATGTCTGCAACTTGCAAGTTAAAACTACATTACAGAGGAGATTCATAACTTATAAAGATTGCAAACTCATTTTAAGGCCAGTTCTGTAAATTGTCAATTAAAAATGATTTTTTCAAAGATAGTTTTCATTTTCCAGAATCGCAGTAAATGATCAAATAATAGAAGTAGATGGTAAAAGTCTAGTCGGGGTTACCCAGGCCTATGCCGCATCAGTTTTACGCAACACAAACGGAACAGTCAAGTAATTATTTTAGTGGTTTTACTTCATACTGCTATTGTTTATTTCATTTTAACCCACAATAGAAATTAAATCGAATCTCAAGGAAACAGAATCCGGTCATAAGTCGATATGAAAGGGACACTAGCCTAGTTCATTAAGTCAATGTGCAAGGACATAAGCATAGTTCATTAAGAACAGGGGGGTTGGATGGCTGAATGGTTAGCGTGCGCGCTGTATCGTAAAGCCTGTCATTGAGTCACCTGGCATGGTTTCGAATCCCCGGTTGTTCGTGGCAAGGAGTAGGGTCGCCTGTCCAACCTTGTGGGTTTCCTCCCGGTCCTCCGGTTTCCTAACTGCTAAAGACCCCTACGTGCAAGCAAATTATTGAAATAAAATTGAACCATATGTTAGTCCCAAAATGACCTAGTTTGTGTCGAGTGGATGTTAAACCCCATTTCTCTCTCTCTCATTAAGAACATGAGTCTAGTCCATTAAAAATGTGGGGGCTGTGGTAGTCGAGCAGTTTGGGCACGGAAAAGATTTCAGAGTTGGAAATTAAAAAATATGCAGAAATGCTGCTGTACCTGCAAAATTGTCCTACCTCGCATAACACACATACACATCGGAATAATAGACCAGATGTTATTTGTTCTGCTTCTGTTATACTTTGAGTTATAGTCCAGCTTAATCTCTTACAGATCAGTTAAAGCTTTTCATTTACAAATACAATTTTATTTTCATACTGATTTGATAAAATATAGTAAATTAACATATTAAAAATTCAACATTTTCAGATTTTTAGTTGGTCGAGAACCAGACCCTAGTAAAAGTGAGGTAGCTAAATTAATACAACAATCTTTAGACCAGGATCGGAGACGTGAAGAAATACGTCGACAAGAACATGAAAGACTTCAGGAATTACGCGATGAATTTCATCCTAAAGATGAAGTATTGGAACATGAGCATCATAATCATATACATCAGTTAGAGCGAGAAGAATCGGATCGGTCTCTTATGGAAGAAGAAGAGGCTGAGGAGGAGAAGGTTAGTAAAGTCTTCAACATTAGATCTGTAAGGGAGATGTGACTAAATGTTTATCATTCAAACATATATATTTTACTATATTCTAAGACTATTAAGTAACATCGTATTCTGTTGGCTGATCTCAAACTTCAATCCAATTAAAACCAGTCTTACCGTAGCTTTGGATATCAGAGTGAATAACAAAGTTAATATGTTTGATGAAAATGGTAGCTAACGAATTCCCATGGAGACGCTCATTGCTTGAATGAAGAGGTCACTGTACAAAAACAAAAACAGAAAATACTGTAGTTTATCAATTTCAGTATTTAAGAGAGCGATGAAGCATATCTGTGGGTGTCTTTATGACTCCCCCAAAGATAAGTCAAGGTGCGCTGAGAGGCGCAGGAGCGAAAGCACACCTTAAACAATCCTCAGTATCCCCAGTTCTGCTCAATTCACAGGGGTGGGGAGACACATAGTCAAATTATCATAGGCTTCTCTTATCGGCCAATGTGTGACTAAGATGGTTTCAAATTTTGTCAAAATATTTTAGGACATTGTTTTGTGTGCATATCACTTCTTCGACATTAAATGTCTTGCAACCCTTCTCAATCAAGCATACAAACTGCTTTATTGTGGTGTACGTAAACAATGATGCTAAGACAGGTATGTAAACTGGTTTTGATTGGTTCTTCATAGAACAAACCTTCGTGGCCAATGAAATCATCAAGGGCAGATAATTTGAATTTGTGAAAACCCTGTGAATGGACCTAGGGGTTAGTGGAGTAAAATGGAACATTACCACTGGGGATACCAAAGATGACCTTAAACATACTACATAAATCCATTAATAAGACATGAGTAAAAACGTTATTTTGTTTGTAGGGTATGGAGGATGCCCAAGAAAAAGAAGAGGAAGAAGAAGAAGAAGTAGAAGAGGAGGAAGAAGAAGTAGAAGAGGTAGAAGAAACCTATATTATTGATGCAGGGGATGCCACACCCATGTCGGCTCCATCAGGGATGGACTCTGACAGTACACCTGCTAGTTCACCTGAAGAGATGAGTGATAAGCCAAATGTAGAGGTGTTTGAATTAGCAGAAAGTAGCAGTGATACGTCACCCGATATGGATCCACAGGCTCTCTTTGTTAAATTAAAAGAGGTAAAAACTCTATTTCTGTTTCCATGTTATAGTGAATTTCTGAAAATATGACTATAGGATTATTCCACTTTACATCCAAAGATCTCAGTTTGACTATCTGTTCTATTGATGTTCACATATACACCTCCCGTCAAAAGGCAAAACCTAGTAACTCGCATTTTTATCAAAATTGAGTTAGGACCAAATCACAGCAAAACCTTGTACCTCAATAGTCAAATCAATGGATGAGCTGGGGTTTAATATTCATTCATTCTGTTTTCCTTTGTTTCTCAAAATAAGAAAAAAGTGAGTTACTACTTTTGCCTTTGGAAGGTAGACATGTACTGTAGTTGTATTATGAGGTGTCGGGTCAAGGATGCTATTTCACCTGTATATTCTGGACATGTAATACGCTATTTTCCAAACATCCGACCAGGAATATGCCCAATCGGACATCTAGATATATGGTGAATAATAGTCAAATAAATTACTAGTGATAATCTCAAACATTTAAGCCAATTTGTCACATGAAAATAACTTTTACTTAAAAGAAATTTCCTTTGATAATGAACTCCGTATGGACAGAAATTCTCAAGACATTTTAGGTTGGTTAAAAAAAAAAAACTGGCATGTATACATAAGAATTAAAATGATAATCTTGTTTGACATGACAGTATTTTTTTCATTTAATGGAATCTTTTTTCGTTTGATAGGCACATTATAAGAATGCTGTGTCAGAAGCAGAACTTGCCAAACTTAAAGCCAAGGTAAATACTGTTTTAATTATTATTATGAAATGAATAGAACCCTGCTTATAATTCCATCCTCCTGTAATTCCCGAATATATTTTAGATATAAATTGTGAACATAATAACACAGGGCGTACTCGATTGAACACTCTGGAATTGAATGCTCTCAATTCCGAAAAGTGTCAATCTAGTGAAAAGGAGAATTTCAGAGTACAACGCATGTGCCGACTGCATTAAAAATATTTCAACCAATCATGACAGCTGAAACCTGTTTGTTACTTAAAATACGTCACAATTCTACTCACACCACCTCAGCTATCGGGACTGAATTCCGCGTCACTCGATTGCAATTCTGTCAATTCGGGACGTTCTGGACTGTGAATTGAGCATCCCCAAAGATACATATTATTTCCAAAGAAGATGTACTTTTGTATTAAAATCAGATGGGTTTATTTATCAGTATATGCTTGACTGATTTACTGAAATCATTGTCATTTTTAAGCCTGAGGATGCCATATTTAAAGATTCGGTAGCATTGATGATGTCATTAACAAATTGTTTAATAACAGTGGCTTTTGAACTGGCGCTGTTAGCACTTTCATAAAAGTTTATCCCACTAGCTGTTATATTATTATCCAGCATCAATCAAGAATAGAATGGAATATTCTTTCCTCCTATCCTGATTTTCTACAGCCCATACACTGTTTAAGGTATTTTTATGAAACTTTGTACACACATCAGCCTATTAAGTTGTGCTGTTTGCTAATAAGAACATTTCTTGGCTGTAAAATGTTTGGTGTTTTCATTTGGACAAATTTTTCACGTAATGGTCAATTTTTATCTTATTTTACAGATGATTTTGTTAGAAAATGTTGAAGTACAGAAAAAGCAGACCGACAAAAAAATTGATGAACAAAGTTTAAGACTACGAGAATTGGAAAAAGCCCTGGAAAGTGGTCGTAAAGAAATCTGTCAGTACCAGGTTAGCATTTTATATTTCATGTTTGGAGTAGGGTATATTACCCTTAAAGAGGCTTTAGCACTTTGACTTGACTAAACCGCCAATTGTAGATTCTGATGATATGCTTACAAAAAGTAACTTACTCTAAGTAGGTCAGTGCCTATTTTTATAATTAAGCGAGTTTATTGTTGTTTTGAATATGATATTGTGCACAGAAAATG
Source organism: Patella pellucida (assembly GCA_917208275.1). Classification (NCBI taxonomy): domain Eukaryota; kingdom Metazoa; phylum Mollusca; class Gastropoda; family Patellidae; genus Patella; species Patella pellucida. The sequence goes on from OU795044.1 coordinate 13,550,617, forward strand.
TTAAAGAAACAAAATACAACATACTGTACAATTAAATGGGGGGGGGGGAATTATACATGTTGGCAGCAATGGCTGTTGTTGAATTGCATTGTATTACATCGCCCAATTTGTCTGTATTTAGAATAATTGTCTTGGTAACATAATCCATATTATGTATGTGGTGTTTCAGGATTTATTAGAAGATTCTCAAGGTCAATATATTGCCTTAGAAAAACAGATGAAAAATGACTGTATATCGTTAGAAAAAAAATATTACAAAGCTAAAAAACTTATAAAAGATTTTCAACAAAGGTAAGGTCACAGTTTTCTATATAGAACATGTATATTCCATGGGTGTTACTGTCTCTCTTTGGCCAGTCTCCTGTATAGAAAGTCGATAAATTAAGCTTTTTGTAAATATAAGTCTATTTAGTGTAATAGCTCATACGATTTTGAATCATAGATCACATACAATATCAATCAATTAGATACCAGGATGTGAATCCGAATATTACCGATGTCTGTGGTCAGTGTTTCTATGTTTTATCAGAAATGTTCAACCCTGACATACAAGAAATATTGTAGACTGACTAGTGAAACTTTGTATGTCAACTTAGGAAGGTTTACAACCTGATTACACTTGTCACTATCTATTGATGTTTTCGGACTTGGTTAGTTGATGGAAATACATCTGTCCAGTTTTCTTCAAATACATATACGTCTGATTAATGCAAATTTAAAATCTACGATTCACTTGTTATATTTATATTTTTATTTCAGAGAAAAAGATTTTATTCAGGAGCGTGAATCATTACTTCAACAACAATCTGAGAAAGATCAACAGTATAACGCACTAGTTAAATCTTTAAAAGATAGGGTAATATAATATAGTTATTAATTATAAACAGCTTAACGTCTTTACTCCACCTCTTTACTCATTGTCTATTATTTAAAGCTTGCTGTTCTCTTTCCTTGGGGGGAGGTTGGAAGGCTGAATGGTTAGCGTGCATGCGCTGTATCATAAAGAAGCCTGTCATTGAGTCAACTGGTGTGGTATCGAATCCCCGGTTGTACGTGGCAAGGAGTAGGGTCGCCTGTCCAGCCTTGTAGGTTTTCCCTGGGTCTTCCAGTTTCCTCCCACTGCTAAAGACCCCTACAAGCAAGCGAATTATTGAAATAAAATTAAACCAAATTTTGGTCCCAAAATGACCTAGTTTGTGTGGAGTGGACGTTAATTCTCATTTCTCTCTCTCCCCCCCCCCCATCCTGGATTAAAGATATTTGAATACGTACATCCTCTTTTTATTTGTTCTATTACCGGTAATGAGAGATAAGAACCTAGTTGGACCTAGTAGGAAATGTTTGTAATGCATGCCCTAGATAAATTAATAAAAGCAAATTCACCAAAAAAGGGAGATCCTTCTATATTCTGTGTTCTCAATTTATGAAAGATTATTCTTTAAAGCTACAATTTCAAATATTTAAGTTATATTTTCTTCAAATTTATTAAAATAAAGCCTTAAAATAAATGATATCCATAAACGGTCCTACCTTGTTAAAGAATAATCCTATAATTCACTATTGCCAGCTGATAAATTGGCAAAAATATCATTTTCAACGTTTGAACATGGCCATCCATGTTGTCAATAGTAAAACAAGGGAGGTAATATTGTTGTTATTTCCTGTGTCAGTGATTTTTAAGGATGTGAAATAATGCCCATGCTCGGCTTGCTCGCATAATAATAATGAGTTGATAACCTATTGAGCAAAAGACATAAAAATAATTTTGTTTTTTGTCTTTCTTAGAAAATTTGAAATTCTCGCTTTAAACTGACTGTTGGTTTATGAAGTAGATATTTTGAGCATTATTCTAAATTGTTTTATTTGTTTCAGATATTTGAATTAGAAAAAGATTTAACGACGGCTCAGACAGCTGCTGGGTTACCTGTTAATCTACAGTCAGGAAATGACAAGATAAACAAATTAGATGTAATACCTGTATCTAAGCCAATCAAACCACTTGTTAAAACAACACTTACAGGTAATAGACCAATCAAATTTCTAATTACATCTTTAAATCTACAGGTTTTAAACCAATCAATTTTCGTGTTACAGCAGTTCCGATAGGTATTAAAATAAATCAAATCTATTGTTTAAAGAAATCGGCCAATACAGTGAATTAAACCAATGAAACTTATTGATATAGACCTTCAAATACAATTTTAAACGTGTTATTTCAGAAGATGCAATATCACCTGTTGGAAGTGTATCCGAAGTTTCATCTTGTTCAGAAATATTTGGTTCTGATCCAGTCCTGACACCTGGTGAGTAGATTATAATTTTTATCTAAATACTCATTTTCATTGTTGAATTTAGTTTGATGTTTGACATATTTGTCACTTTAAATAAAGTATCAAAAAAAGAAGAGAGAGAAAACCCATGAGGTTGGACAGGCGATCCTACTCCTTGTCGCATACAACCTGGGATTTGGAACCACGCCAGTTGACTCAATGACAGACTGTATGATACAGCGTGCACATGCTAACCATTCAGCCATCCCCCCCCCCCTCTCTAAAAAACAGTTTATTGTGTTGTTTCATTTCAAAATTCATGACGACAATGTCATATTTTTGGAATACTTATAACATATTTAATGTTGTAACATGTATCATGCTTAGAAGTTTTGAAATGAGAGCTGAGATGTATATCTCTGGTTTCTTAAAGAGTTGCAGTTACATATCTTTAACTTCGACACACAGCAACAAGTTTTAGTGACAACTAAGATTTTATTTCCATTTATAGATGTTGAATCACCAAAGACTCCACCATTTGTAAATAATAAATCAAAAGAAGACTTTGAAGAAGTACCGAGTACACCTTTATTAGATTCTACAGCAAGTAAAGCTAAAGCTGCCTTGGCTAATAGTTCCAGACGACCTCCAACTAAACGCTCTAAGGTAAATATTCAGGGCCATGTTTCTCGAATTCTTAACTTAAGATAAAATCCCAATTTGAGTAGATACTTCAATTTTGATTGGCTAAGCACTAAGATCAATCTAATATTATCCAATCAAATTACTAAAATTGGAATTTTATCTTAGTTAAAATCTCGTGAATCAGGCCCCAGACCAATATCATATTGTTGTTATTAGAAATATCTCCGGGTTAAAAGAGTTATTTTTGTGCCAGTTCGTATAAGGCTAATCATTGATATGTTTCACAGAGGATTACGAAAGTTTTCTAATAACTGTGTAAAGATGACTGCCTTCAACACATGACGTCACATCACGCGACATCAATCATTGGCTCAGTAGCGGGTGCATTGTTTACATAAGACGTTATTGAATCGGACAGAATGCTGCCTTTTACTTATTTTAATATCCATTTATGCTAAAAAGGAAATAATTTTTACCTACAAATACTTCAATTGTCTTTATTTATATTTTGAATACACAAAAAAAATGTTTGAGAATTTGTCAGAGATAAAAAGTTCATATTTTTGGCTCATTAAGTTGCACCGATGTCATACTTATCAGTGATTGTAGCGGCCTAGCGAATGTTCACTGCTAATCAAATTATGCTATTTGTCAACAGTGGTCCTGAAGGTATCACTGGTAATGCTTTGGAAAAGAAATCAGTTGTGTCAGTGATACTGGTTAATATATTCTAGATGTATACACCACATTGTTTCAAAATTTATTTTTATATAACACATGACACAATTATATGGAATACAATGAATTCTTTGCTTGATAAAGACGGGAGAACCCTCGTCGAAACGTCGCTGAAATAAACTCTTCAAGTAACTTGTATTCCATATAATTTTGTCATGTGTTATTCTCATCCAGTCACTAAATGCCACTTAAAACAATTTATTTTTATATGTTTATGGGTCCTTATATGTTGTATGAAATTATCTTTCTTTGCTTTATTTTAATCTTGTTTTGTGGTCTTGTTGAGGGGACATTAAACTCCATTTCTCTCAGTCTTTCTCTTTTGTGGTCTTAATGTTTGATGATTCTATATTTTATGGTATACATGTATTTCAGTCTACTGAAAGTGAGTTAGATGGAGCTAATACTGGTGGTATTAAAGAAGAAACAGAAAGTCGACAAGAATCTGAGAGTGGCCTTGAAACCTGGATCAAACATGATAGGTAATTACATAAATTAGACCACATGTACCCATTAGTTGCCAGATATTAACATTTAATACAAAAAGAAAATTGCAGTATTTACTATTGCAAGTAGAAGGATCAGTACAGTATCATAGTATGAAAACAAAATTTTTATGGAAAATAATCACTGGTTTTATTCTAGAAGCATGACGTTTCGACAATTATCCTCTTATCGTTATCAAGCACAATGATAATGTCGTGCTTCGAGAATAAAACCAGTGATTGTTTCCCATAAAAATTGTGTTCTGTTAATGTGTTCCCTAATCACTAAATGCCACTTAAAAATTATCTATTTACCTTGACTGTGTTAACAGATGTCGGTAGATTTAAAATGACAGACCACTGTGATTTGAGATCAAAAATAAGAGTGTTAATTTAATTAACTTTAATATGTTGTTTTTTTTGTTGCAAAGTTGGAAAATGACGCATTTAAAAACTTTTAGAGCCACAGATTTTATTTTCAACAGTCGACTTCCACTCTTTCAACATGAAAATTTTGTCAGAAATGTTAAAAAAAAGAGAAAAACTCACACAACATGCAGAAATTATATAAATTCTGTTGCCTTGTATTGTGTGCTCAATTGCTAAATGCCATTTAAGGATATCTGGAAATGTTATTTTTACTAATGAATCTATGATAACATTGATAAAATGAGCATATAATAAATCTGTTGTTTACGGTTTATTTCTCATTGCTGGCTCTTAGAATACCTTCTTTTATTAATATGTAAGTACATGTAGACTATCTCATCATCACCAAATTCTTGTCTTGTCAGCTTAAATCGAACTTTTGCACGAAATCAAATGTGTTTTAGACAGGTCGGGTGGGCAAGTGATATCAGATATCAGATAAGTTGGGTGGGCAAGTGATGTCAGATAGGTTTGGTGGGCAAGTGATGCCAGACTGGTTGAGTGGGCAAGTGATGTCAGACAAGATGGGTGGGCAAGTGATGTCAGACTGGTTGGGTGGGCAAGTGATGTCAGACTGGATGAGTGGGCAAGTGATGCCAGATAAGTTGGGTGCGCAAGTGATGTAAGACTGGTTGAGTGGGCAAGTGATGTCAGACTGGTTGAATGGGAAAGTGAAATTATAGAAGTTAGAAATATACATGACAAGGATTATAAATGTTTTATGTGAAAATAGATGTTTGATGCATTTTCTTGACAGACAAGATGTCACTTCTTCAATTTACATTAATGATTAATATACCAATCATAGCATTACTACTCTTGATTTAATACATTCCAATAATATTTGTTGTCTTGATATCACAGGAACTATAATCTTGTATTTGTTTGTAAGACCTATTATTATGGAACTAATCCTGTCACTTTGATGTGTGCTAAGCCAAGGATAGTCCTTAATAAAATATGAATGGGTTGCAGGATATGTATAGTTGATGATGTACACACACTAATTTATTGATCTCAGCTTATTGTTTATTTTAATCATTTTTTTTTTAGCTGGGTTATTCATCAATGAATATTCTGATGTTCTTTATAGATATATTCACATATCATTCATCCACCATTGCTTCAATTCATTTATTCATCCAGTTATTCATTTGTCAATCTATCATTTATTCCTTTCATCACCAACATCATTAATATCTTTATAAATTATTTTTTAAGATATTTTATTTTTTCCATAAAATATACGTATTTCTGTCTTTGATTTTATAACCAGTCCCTCAGTCTTTCTATTTATTTGAATTGAATTCGATGTGTTAAGAGTTGAGTATCCTTAAAGCAAAATCTGATGGTTTTTTTAAGAAGAAGAAATTAGATATTAGCCACACCTAATCTTATCTTAGAGTACACAAATGCAAAAACTAGTTGTAAAAAACAAATTGTCCATTTCAAATGCTCTTTAAAAAAAAGTTACATAAAAAAAGCAACCATGATTAAATGGTATAATCATAAATGTTACATTTCGGAATAAACAGATTTTATAAACAAAATCATTATCCAGGTTTGATAAGAACATCAACAAAAACCCACACATAGCTTAAACATTATTTTAAACTTTTGAAGAAAATAATGAATGATTAAAAACAGCTTGGAGTCTGATGGATATACGTGTAACATAATACTGTATAATGAATGATTAAAAACAGCCAGGAGTCTTTATAATAGATATAACAATACCATGTGATGAATAATGAATGATTTAAACAGCCAGGAGTCTAATGGATATAACAAACTACTGTATAACTATAATGAATGATTAAATTCAGTCAGGAATCTTAATAGATATAACATAATACTGTGTGATAAATAATGAATGCTTAAAAACAGCCAGGAGTCTAATAGATTTAACATAATAGTAAGACTGTGTGATGAATAATGAACAATGAAAACAGTCAGGAGCCTAATAGACATAACATAATACTGTGTGGTGATTAATGAATGATTAAAAATAGCTCTGATAGAATAAAATACCTTGTGATGAATACAATAAATTATTGTGTGATGAATGATTAAAAATAGCCCTGATAGAATAAAACACTATGATGAATAATTCTAGAAAAACTGGGATCTTTTATAATCAGATGATGGATGGTATGTTTAGTTCAGAATGTCTTACAAATTTTGGATATCGAAAAACTAAGTAAAATTTGTAATTTTGTTTTTTTCCAATTTAGCGACAGTACTGTTAGAAAAAGTAATAATAAAAAACGAAGAGGTCAACCTTCCTCTAGTAATATGATGCCCTCCTCCCCTCCCCCTCCTCCTCCTCCTCCTACTCAACATCCACCACCCATTAGTGGTGAAGGTGATACCGATAGCGTTTCCACGAATAGTCACTCTAGGTAATGTTATATTTTTAGTCTTTAGCATGCTTTTTAGAATTAATATTTAATTACTAAACTATCAGAATGATTTGCTTGCAAGGTTTCTGTTCATGACAGGTTCAATTACCTTAATTCTATATAATGTTGAAATAGGTAAGCCTACACACCCCAAAAGAAATAGACCACAGATTTCATTGGACTGTATAAGCTTACTGTATCTGACTTTATCCTACTCTGATAAGGAATGTACCTTTTGTGCAGTGGTCTCGAGAAACCTCACCATATGTTTGTCGCAATATAGCTCGGTCGGTCGGAGCTCTTGTGCCATTCAACAACAATATATTCATTCATTCATTTTGTGCAGTGGTGGGTTTTACCATTCAAAATGGCAGGTCATGTCAATAAGTAACGCATTTGAGTGAGATATCATGGACAATTCTGGAAGTTTTCACTAAAGATTTGATTTCTGTTTCCATGTTCAAATTGTATATTATTTTGTTGGGGGTTTTTTAAGTTATGTTTTATGATTATTTGTGTGGTTTATGTTTTATATTTTATTTAGTCATGTTATATATTGTGTTCTAGTTATGTTATATATTGTGTTCTAATTATGTTATATTGTGTTCTAATTATGTTTTATAATGTGTTTGTTTGGTTATGTTTTATACTTTGTGTTTAGTTAGGTTTTGAATCATATCATCTTGTCATGGAATTCATCAAACTTTCAACTTTCAATCATTTCATTACAATCATGTATCATGAATGCAGCATTATCATCCATTTGAATGATTGTTGAAATCCTCACTGAGTTTCACTTAACACAAAACCACAACCCAATATAATGTATGTGAAATATCTGAATGTTTAAATATATTTTCACATGACATCAAATCCACTAAGTAATGAGTTAACTGAATTACATTACATCTACCTTGCATTGACAACACTGCCCACATAGAACTGCATGAGGTATTTGCATGTGGAAAGGAAAATTTCATATAAATGATCTGCAAGGGCATCTGCTTGGTGTAGACCTAAACACACTCCTGTGTCCAAGCATAAATGTATCTATAACTTAAATACTTACCAGCATTTCATGAATTAATGGTATTTTATGAGGGTTGCAAACTGCAACATGTCTGTTTAGAAAAAAGAATCAGTATTCACATTAAAAATGTTAATCCTGCAGGGTACATGTAATTGACATACAGTACATAAGAAATATTTAAAATATTTGTTATTTAAATTTATTGTTACAAAGTAATGGATGGAATTCTCTATATTGGTGAAAAAAGTAATTCTCATAAATTCGGTAATATTTCTTTTTTTAGACAGGAAAGTCAGTCAGATACCTCCTCTTCTGTATCACAGACCTCATATGATCCACATAGACCACAATATCGTGGTTTGGATTCAGAAATTCCTGCTTCAACGGATGTGAATGAAGATTCAGGGGCTATAACTCTGGTTTCAGCTAAACCTGCCAAAGGTATGTCTTTATATTCTGTTTATATTGTTCTTGACTCTTGACTTGTTTATTTTTTAAAATGTTTGTTGCATCTAGATTTAATTAATTTAAAAGAGTTTTGATATATTTTCCTCCTTTTTTCAATATCCATTTTCATATTTTAATCAGTTCTGTATATGCATGAATTCTTTATCTATCTATCTATTATATGTATGTGTACCATCTTAAAGTCATCGAATTTAATACAATGTTAAAATATTTTGTAATTCTGAAAATTTAAAAGCTTCACATCTAATAAAGGAAATTACTATTACTTTTTATTATTGTTACATTTTATTTTCTACAAAGAAAATGTGATGCATTAAAAACATAGATCCTGAACTCTTTGCTTTTGAAAATATATATTTTATCATTGGACTTTATATTTGTATTATTCCTCTTTCCTTACTAATTTATTAGAATTTATATTCTTTTCTTTATATTTTTACAATGACTCCTATAAATATTAATTATCATCCGTATTGAGTTACAAATTTTATTATTTCATTTGTCAAAAGGTTTGTGTTGCATAATTTGAAACATCACATCGACTAGCTTACAATCATAACATTTCAATATAAAAAGTTGTCAATGAATAATACATCTGGTATCTTGGGTAAAGGTTTGATTATTTGGTCTACATATATGTATTAATCATTCTTATTTAATCACTGTATATCAATTCACATCATTATATAATATTCATCCCTAAAAATACTAAAGTACTAATTAGAATCATATTCTAAAAAAAAAGATCCTGATGTAGATTTATTATTATTATATAATATTCATCCATAATATTCATCCCTAATATTCACCAATACAAAGTTCAAATTAGAATCATATTCTAAACTCAGTGACCTTGATGTGGATTTATTATTATTATATAATATTCATCCATAATATTCATCAATGAAAGAGTAAAGTACTAATTAGAATCATATTCTAAAAAAAGATCTTATATAATAGTCATCCCTAATAAAATACTACCGGTAATTACAATTAAATTATAAAAAAGACCTTGCTGTAGATCTATTATTTTTATTATATAATATTCATCCCTAATAAAATAGTTAAATACTAATTACAATTAAATTATAAAAAAAATACCTTGATGTAGATCTATTCTTATTATATAATATTCATACCTAATAAAACAAAAAAAAACTTGATGTAGATCTATTATTATGAAATTCACTGTGTCGAAATATTCATCAATAAGATTTGTTTTCATTTTGGAATACTAATTTTAAGTAAAAAATAAATAGATTAAACTTTGATGCAGATCTATATTGAAATGTATAGCATGTTTGATATTGATAAAGGTAATTACAGTATTATTTAACGTAATTTGATTCAAAGCTGGAAACATATCTGACACTTGAGTTGTTCATATCAATTTACATAAAAATTACAAAGTCATTTTATATGCGATTTACATAAGTACAAAATTCAACTTCTAAAATTTTACAATAAATGTTTGGGATATGATTCATGTTTATAACATAGCATTAATATTTAAGGGATTTGTATAATAAGAATCAACAAGCCAGATTGGTCAGATTTATTGTCAAAATTAAACAATAATTACTCCTAATCAATATAGATTAGAGAATTGATAACTTTATGTATGAAAATGGTGACTAAGGCCCGGTTTCACAAAGTGTATGCGTAATTTAATTAATGTACTTTGCTGAGGTTGATTAAACTTATAGAAATTTAAATTTGAGATAGCATGTCAGTTTAATTACCTGTTAAATCTTTTTCTCAAAATATTAAGAATAGATATAACTGAATAGTGAATATTTATTTACTTTATCAATGGACCCAAAAAAATTAATGTGGATGGATACACGCTTCACTAAGAAAAAAAACAACTTAATTTAAAAAAAAAAAATTCTCAAAGAGGTCTAATAATTTGAATTGTTTATGATCTTGAACAGCTCTGGGCTTGAGTTTACAAAGCATTATTAGACTTAAGTCGAGAATTTACTTCAAATTGTTGTGTTATTTTAACTAAAATATGGAACTTTATAAAAGTATGTTTTTTTAATGTACCAAATACAGCAATAAGAAACTATGTGCAAAGTTTTGTGTTTCTGGATCAAAGATATTTCTCATAAACAGTACTTGAAAGTTGATTAAATTCTTAACTTAAGTCGGAGAATGCTTTGTGAACTCGGGGCCAGTATTTGTGTTTTATCCTGGCTTGTTGTCTCTTTATTAATCAATAGAATAATTGTTGTTCCCGACCCTATCTCTATCCCCAACTTTAAATTTGCATGACAATATTTTTATCACTTTTATTACCTATATTATGTAAACAGGTTTCGGAATACCCAAATTTAATATGAAACCAAAACAACCCGGTTCAACAAACAGCAGTACAAGTAGTATCGTACTATTATCCAATCGACGCTTAGATTCTAATGATTCGTTATCCGACTCAGGGGGAATAACTCTTATATCACGGACACCAATTGATACAGGTTATGATGGTAAGTTTCACAACACAGCACATAAACTATGTAACATCACATTATGTCAAAACACATGTTAGTAAATTATTTGATTGTAACGATATTGTTCTTCTACTTAACATTCTTGTTCAAATTCTCTGAATTCAGAATTACCTATTTAAACCATTGACTGTCCCTGTAAAAAATAGAGAAAATGTTGCCAACTCAATCTTGTTTGCCTTTTCAATATGGTCGAGACTTCCAGTATCCACAAACTTCATATTTTAGTCCCAAAGAAACTATTAAATCCCCTCAGCAAATATAAACTCCATTTTGTCAAAACCCAGAAAATATATGATTGTTACCTGGCAACCTGTATTTACATTATTTCAATCTGTTTACATCTGAGCCTCATGTGAATAAATGTCTAAATAATAGTTTATATAACACTTGAAGCCAGAACTATAGCCTGCTAAAGGCAGATTTATAGCTCTTAAATAATGCATCTTTAACTCTCAGATATGATTGGCATTTCAATTGCACAATAACCCAGGAATATGATTGGCAATTCAATGGCACAATAACCCACTGAATATGATTGGTAATTCAATTGCACAATAACCTAATAAATTGGGCATACCATTTTGCTTAAACTACGAACTTTGACAGTTCCATTTTGCTCAGCCTTAAGAATATAATTAATGGTAGCAATTACATTTCGCTTCACACATACAATATGATTGACAACATGGTAAAGACTTTGGTGGATTTCAAAGAGATCTTTAGCTTTATTTCACTGATTGCAAAATATTCACAAAGTGTTCACTATTTTTGTATTGTCCCTATTTTGCATGATTTCTATTGTTTATTTATGAATGATGCAATATTAATAGAATGATTACTAACTTTGCATGCTTTTGAATGTATTATTTTATTTTGTGTCTTATATCTTTGATTGCTTTCATGAAATGGTTGTTTTGCTTTAAATAGCTTTGAAACTTCTGTCTTACATTTGAACTTGGTTGTATGTTCTTGCACTGTTGGTTGCTATGTTATATTCTGTATACATACAGGACTTGAGGTATAAGTTGTTAAATCCAGCCAAAATTAAATCATAGATAATAAAACTTGATGAGTTGATGAGGAAGCCTACATGTATCACACAAAGTGAAGTCCTGAATTATCAGTTATATAATGGTGGGGGGTTGGATGGCTGAATGGTTAGTCTGCACACGCTGTATCATAAAGCCTGTCATTGAGGCCACTGGCCTGGTTTCGAATCCCCTGTTGTACGTGACAAGGAGTAGGATCGCCTGTCCAACCTCGTGGGTTTCCTCTGGGTCCTCCGGTTTCCTCCCACTGCTAAAGACCTACGACCCAGCAAATTATTGAAAAAAAACAGCAAACCATATGTTAGTCCCAAAATGATTTAGTTTGCATCGAGTGCTTGTTTAACCCTATTTCTCTCTATATATATATTGTTGGTGGAAGGTTAGGGGGGGGGTATAGAAATTTAATTTATGGTACCATTTCAAAGAGGGTGCTCCTTTTTTTACCCAAACCAAAAATTAAATCTATAGGGCATATGAAAACAAAAGTAATATTTTTTTCATACACACAATTCAACAATTCTTAAAATGTGTTATGATATGTGTCTCATTATTTGCTCTATTGGTAAAAATAATATTTTTTATTATCTATTATTAGTATCAAGTTCTACAAGTGACATCTCATCTTCTATGATGGTGTCAGAATTTGATGAACATGGTGCCAAATCTACTTTCACTTTAAATATATCGGGAACACCTGCAGCAGAGGTAGGATTTTATTTATTTAATGGCAATGACATTGATCATTTTATGAAAGAAAAGAAGGGGTAAGGCATTGGGTTCTCGAATAGAATATCGTAGGTTCAAAGCCTTGCGTGGGAAGAGAAAAAGCTTTAAGATATTTAAGCATGGGAGGAACAGTGTGACTGATAAGAAAATGTATCTGGTTTAACAGAGAGTACTAAAAACAAGGTCCACCTTTGTACTGATTGGTGTGCATAGCTGAAAATCGAAAGTTGAAATAGGAGTAGGCTGCAACTAGCTCCATTATCACTGTCCCTTTTCAAACAATTTTCTTCTCCCAATCATTGTATATGTATCCATAAACTACAACACTAACATTAATCTCAAAATGAGGAAAGTATTGTGTTAAAGAGACATTGAATTCCATTCCATCATATTTTGTTACATCATAGAGTTACTCACTGGTGCAATCACCTAGATCAAAATTTGCCTTTTAATAGAAAAGAAATAACAGTGGCATTAGCTTCATTTTGATTTAGATATAAATTATATTTTGCAGGAGAATTTATCACCGAACAAAAGAAATTTGAATCAGTTTCAGTCTTGTCCTATACCAGACTGGACAACAGAACATGTGTGTCACTGGTTAATTGCACTAGAATTAGAGAAATATACAACAGTTTTCCGTGATAAAAATATAACCGGCTCGCAGTTACTTGCTATAGATGGTTCTAAATTAAAGGTTAGTAAATTACGGTCAATTAAAACAATGTACCGACAGACACTAGTTAGAACTACAGCCTAATCTGTCTTCAATACCGGTATGGTCAACAATGAATTTCAGTGATTGATGATAAAACTTCCAGAGTTAATATTGTATAGTTATCATTTATCATTCAATCTGTTTTGAAATTCATCTTGTGAATCACTAATCTGATTAAAACACAGATCCTATTTCGTTTCGTTTCTATAGTTCAAAATTTCGTTTTACTTGTCTTTACTATATTAAGATCTGGAAGAGTTGTTATTAAACTTGTATTCTGCTTGAAATGAGGGGTCAGCCAATCTGTCGAATCGAGTGCTTGACCTTTTTTGCGTAGAACTTTAGGTAAACATTAGCAGCGATAGAAATTAAAACAAAGCGAAGCATAGCCACTTGCAACATCGGTTGTGATTGGTTAATCGAGAGACTGACGTTATAGGCTCATGTCGCTTACTTGACACCTTAGATCTACATGTAGTGTAGGCCATCAAAAGTATAAAAAAGTAGATTTTTTTAATTAGATTGGTGAATCACAGAATCCTATTGAATTTCAATTACTTCTAGGGTTATGGCCCTTGTTTGCTATGAACACTAGTGACAAAAGTAATTGTCTGATCTTGAAATTTATACAAGAAGAGCCAGTTAAGGCTGAAATGACTTCCCTACAGTGGGCATACTTTTTGTTTGCCTCTGCAGATAACATTCATCATTGGACCTGCTCATGTTATTTACAAATTAAAATAAAATTTATCCCATAGTTACTTCAAGTGCCTTACTGTAGATATCTTTTAGACTTAAAACATGCACATTACTTTGATCAAATTCAAAATACTATACAATTTTCACGTATCATAATATTTTGAGATATTGCAATACAGCTAAAATATATTGTAATGTATCTGCTGAAATCTTTTTTTTTTCTTGCAGGCCTTAGGTATTATTAATGGTAAAGATAGAGAAGTATTAAAGAAGAAAGTGAAAGAAATGAAAACAGCATTAGAAAAAGAAAAGAAGCAGCAAGAAAAAGAACGAAAGGCTAGAGAGAAAGAACAAAAGAAGCAGTTAAAGAAGAAATGAAATTAAGAAAAACATTTTATACTCAATTCATCTAATCTCCATCAATATTTTCACAGAAATTCAAGAGTTCTATTAATCTATGATCAGATCAAACGGATGTCAGAAGTTTGAGATATTGGAAATCCATAAAAGTCAACAGAATGTTTTCAATCATCAAATTTTTTTAAATCATGCTATTTTTAGAAAGAGTTATGTATGACTCTCTAAGGCCTTTATAATATTAAGTAGCTTTCTGAAGAATAAGGTCCATTTTAGATGGACAATAACAAAATAATGATCTATTGATGATATAACTTAAATAATATCTAAAACTAAAATCGTAAAATCTGCAAGATCCGATTACAAAATGTGGTAACAATAGTTTTGATTTATTTTATAAAATCAGCTTGTGTAGGAAGGTTTTCGGAATTGATTGTGCCTTAATGAAGCCATAAAATAAATTGCTGATTATTGGCCAGTGTGAGCAATGAATGTCTCATATAAATATTGCATTTTAGATAATAAAGATTTTGGTTTGATTAAAATTGACGAGTATAGAGGAATATAGATGATAATGAATAAAATAGTTCTTCTGCCTTTTTCTAGTGGCCTTGCCCTTTTTAAGCAGAGCTTAGCTTGGAAATGAAATTAAGTAAGGGAAGTGTGTAATAGATTTTAGGTAGTTCCATCAAGAGAAAGTATGGGTAGATTATTTAGAATTTCTGTTGAAGAAATCAAATAGAAAATTATCATATGAATATTATATGTTGTTCATAATCACAATACACAGGGATGTGTCTGGCTTTAGTTATAAAAATATTTGTAACATAAATATTGAATTCATTTTAACAATTCTTGAGAAATTAGACTTAATTGTGCAATGCATATGAATTTAAATTGTTCATTTGCCTTGATAACACTAACAGTGTACAATATATTGTTCCAAGACCTGGCTGCTAATATAAACTGGATTGGAATTTTTTTCTTTCAACTATTTTAGGCTTTGTAAAAATAGCATAATGTTTTTTTAATTTGGCTCTTTCTGAAAGTGTCATTTGATCATAGAATGATATTTTGTTAATGGTTCAAGCGAATTTCTGTTTCTTGTAATTCTTTTGGATTTTTGTTTTTATGATTTTCTTTAGTTTTTAAACAATTGTAAGCTATGCAATGATAGAAATGAACATACCATGGCACATCCCTCATTATTATATACATACAGACATCACATCATTTCAAGTATTAAAATATAACGTCATTAACAAGGTGTAATTTATTCTTACATTATAAATTATGTGTATATGAAATATATAGATAATGTTTGTTAGTTGTATGTTTGTTTAGAAATTGTATATTTTGTATATTTATAGATTTATGTATATTTGTTTACTAATGTGCATGCTCTTCGATATTTGTATACAATTAAATGGTAGTACAGTAGAGACTTAGGGCTTCATTCTTTACACAAATTTTCTTTTAGAGCGAATTTCAAATAAACATGTTAATAATAAATATTAACAATTTTTTAATCAGGTTTATATCTGAGACGTTTAAAATTTCTGTAAAAGATGACATATTATAACTAAAGTAAAAGCTGTATATTAGTAAATAATATTTACTAGTATATCTCAGTATGAGATGTATAATTATACAGTACTGGGGGTGTGCACATCCGGTAAATAGTTAGTGCTTGCTGTTATTGCGTATTATTTTGTTTCTCTGTTTTGTATATTTTTATATAGTTTGACAAAGTATGATTGGCAATCAAATCCCTATATCATGGTGAAGATAGTAGGACCCTGTTGAACAAAGGATACTTACGTACACATAACTTATATACACATATTAAGTTAAATGTAATGGTTTATGTGTGTGGAGGTACACAAGTGCTTTGTTCATGTGTTTTAATATATTATTACATATCGGATATTTACTAAAGCAAACATATCCTGATTTGCTTCTAGCAGCTCATGATTGCAGGGATTACAGGAATTTACACGGTCATAATGACTTTATTTTACCAAATTACCCTTGTATCATATCCCCAATGCCTCAGTTAGTCCAGTCAGATATTAGTAAGATTTCACTTGACTTAACAATGTTTAGTTGTGAAAGCATATGGAACATTCGATTCAAATTTGCATTGGGGAATGCAGGATCATTATATGGCCTTAATTGCCATCCATAATATTACATGTGTATGGATTATGATTAGTATATATCAATATATCTTTTATAACACTGTTCTTATTGAACATTTCATTCTAATGTACTTAACAGAAATTCTTTACTTTTCATAAAAGTGACTGTCTCTTTGTGATTTAACTTTCAATCGGTCAAATGTGTTTCAGTGTTCTCAGATTTTTTGCAAATGTCTCAATATAAAATCTATACAATGTTTTTCCTTCTCTACAAATTTATATTTTCTAAATTGTCATTTGTTGGATATCTTATGAAGATATTAATTAATTTGTATATATAGAATAATAAGTGCTGAATATAAATGTATGTAAACATAGTGTTCAACCTTTTCATTTTCACAAAATTTGTGGTGTATCCCTTTAACAACATAGTATATTACAGTCGTAGTAAAAAAAACAAAACAAATTGTCTCTTGTGCTTTGACAATGATAGAGAATTTAAAAGAATGTTTATAAGGCAGGTTTCTTTGATTTTGGTCAAATTAAAGCATGTTATTTTCATTAGTGATGAGCCAAGTTTCTGTAGGATTCAGGACCTATAAGAAGTCAGTAGGTTTAATAAAAAAAATTCAACAGTGGGTTAAGTTAAGGGAAGGCTCTGCTCGACCATATGCATTTTAAAATAACTCATTTCTAAAAGTGCTGTAAGCCTGAAATCGTCAGGAATTATTCCCATAGCCAAAATATGGCTTATCAGCAGTTTTGGGGGAAGTTACTTAATATGGCTGTCAAAGTATTTTAGATGTAAAAAGATACCCATCTAATGAAACAAATGACTATTTCAAATATGTCTTGTTCCTTTAATCTAAAATTGTACAAACTATAAAACAGCTTGAATCAATATTCTAATAGGCAGTCAAAGTCGTGAACTAAACAAGCTAAACCTCTGAACTAGATAATAATTTTGAATTGGGTTGATCAGTTCTAGGTTAAATTTTAGTTTCAAACTATTAAGCAAAGTTGGCTTGTTTTACTGAAATTAGTTGTTTTATTTTTGCTGATTTTGTTTGAACATGTAGTTAAACTATCATCCCTTAAAACAAATGATCATAAAAAATCCAATGAAGTCAATAATTTAAGCTTTGACCGATATCAAAGACCTTAAGCCATTTGAAGTTTTCATTACTTATTTAAAATATGCATATTCATGGATCTTTTATTCATTTTTTTGATAATAATATGTGTTATAAAAAGTCTATTATATTGTTTAGAAAATGGGGCTCAACATTGTTTTAATTAATACTGCCTTAAATAACTCAACAATCTGCATGACATTTTTCTTCTTTTTGTATTTAAAGTGTGCATATATATTGTATGTTTGAATGAGATTTTTTGTTCTCTTCAGTACTAAATTGAATTTGATGTTTCACAGATAACATGTCAAATGTTTCTACACAATGTTTTTTTTAAAAATTTGAATAAGCTGTTGACTAGTGCTCAATTTTCTGATAATCATTAATTTATTTCAATAATTATTGTTACATCAAAAAATAAGATATTTTTGAATAAATATTTTTACCTGTTACAGTTAGGATTGTATTTTATAATTTTTTGTTTATTAGCCTTGGAAAATCGTTCAGTTACTTCTGCCAAGAAATCATATTAAGTATCATCATTTAAGTTATTTCACATTAGTACCATAAAAAAGGTTGATTTTTTTTGTCACTCAATTTTATGAATATGAAAATAAATTATCATCCTTTATATTTTTAAGTCTATTTTTTATCCGTAATAATTTATCAAAATTTATAATTTTGTATTTTTTTATTTCATTTTAATTTCTCCTGAATATTATTTGCATATTTCGGTTACTATATACTTCAATACACATACAAAATAGGTACTCTATTTTAAAATATGGATAAATATCTTGGAATCATATCCAATATTTAACAGTGGATGGAAACTAACTATACTCTTGAAAGAAACTGCAGGAACTATTTTGCATGCTGTATTCATTCGTTTTGATTTTTTGTTGATTTGTGAAGTTTTAGTTTATTTCATTTCCTTGCAAATAATTTCAGATATGGAGAACTTCTTTTTTTCCTTAAACAATGCAATCATATGTTGATTTTCTTTTTCGATTTCAAAGCGCTTTTGAATTTAATACTCCTAGATTTGTTTGTTTGATTATTTTTTCTACTTCAAAAATAGAAATGGTGATAATTTATTTTGACATAATATATATCATATATCACAATTTGAAGGTTTTTTATTTTGTATAACGTTCATATCATTACCTTCAAAGGATTGACTATTCAATGAAATTTGATCTATTAAATTACTCATTATTCAAACCTGTGGTTTTGGTAACATTATGCACAATATGTTCATAATTTTTCTTACTGATTTTCAATCCAAATACAAATGATTGGTAGAATTATTTTTACCATTTATTTAGATTTCAAGTGCTAGCTAACATGATATTTATATTCACTTCAGCATTAATATTGATATTAATTTAGTGTGATTTATAACAATTTGTAAAATTAAAAGAAAATCATCGAATTTGTCTACTTACATACTCATACTTAAACTAATTATTTTCTTACAATATTAAGAATGTGGTGAAAATTATGACTAAAGCATGTCGTTCCTATATTAGTAAGATTTTATGGTTTTTTTATGTTTTCACATTAAAATATGTTTGGTTTGGAATTGTTAAAGTTAAATAGAAGATAGCAAAAAGTATTAAATGAACTAGAAATATTAAGGAAAGACGATTGATATTGGAAAGTGTTTATTAGGTTAGGTTTAGGGAGACAAGAATAAGAATTCATTTTAGTTCGAAAAGCCTCTTGTCTGAATATTATCAGCTAGACTTTGTGCATAAATTATTGAATACATAAATTTAAGTTTATCATTCAATAGATGTAAAAATGTTTATACTCATCAGATCATAAATTTCAACATAATCCATTTTTATTGTATATTCAAAAATTCATTTTCTTTCATATTTTTCTACAATTTTGTGAAACGATGTTGTGAGCTTCTTGTTCTGGCTAATACATACAAGTCATGTGATTACGTGTTATATTAGTGGATCATTGATATGATAGAACCTTAATAAAAAAAGTGTAATTTAAGAAAAATGGTAATATTAATATTATTATTATATATAATTATATTCATTATAATATAATCTGTAAAATGGAATTGGGATTTATAGTAAAAAAACATGTTAATCATATCATACTAAAACTTACTTTAGGAGTTTGGGTTTTTTTTCTTGATGGAGCTAAACTCTCTTTGATTTCACTTAGCAGGCGTGTTTATTTGGGTATTTCAAATACTGATGTGTTATTTCCATTGGTAATTGTTACATCACAAATATGTAACAAAGTCAACAATTCTAGCTAAATAAGGAGATGAGTGATCAAATGTTGTAAGATCGGTTATCCCTTAAAACTCAAGAGTAATATTTATTTGTTCCAAGATGACCAAGGTGAAACCGACGCCTTAGACAACCAGCAGACACATATTAAAGTGGCAGTCCCCATATGTTATTTTCTACCGAACGGTTGACTTTAACCTTCTGAAACCATCCATGACACCAGTCCGATCTGGATAATATTTCCTTTGTTCTTGAACTTGAAGTAGCTAAGTCTCTAACTCTGTATCATCCAAAGCCTTCAACGCTGAAAACACGAATTATTTGTCAATTTAAATCACCATTGCTGTTGTTATCTTACGGGGAAAATATGGGGTTCTGATATCCAATATTTAAGACAAAAAAAACATTGGTACACGAATCCTGTACCATAATGCTTTTCAGCACAATTTGTAACAAGGGACTTGTAGAACAAGGCTAGATATATTCCAAGAGTCCTGTCAAACGGTGACTTCATATTCTTATGTGGAAAGCAGGCGCAATAAATACCTTGGGTGTAGCACAATTATTGATTGAGTTTGGCTTGGTATCCAGTCTCATGACTTTTTGTCCTCTTTTGCTCATTGTTTCAAATGGTTGTGTTTTGCATGCAAGTGTAAAATAAGATAGTAAGCTGGCACTGCCAGGCAGGATACGCCCACATTTTCGAGAGATGGATAGAGAACAGGCAATACCGAAAGTGATTTTTCCTACAATCAATAAGGCCATAATTCATTAAGTTACAATTTGATATGCGCAAATATCGAAAAGAATTAAGATCTTTAGGTTATAAACATGCATTTCAAGTTTCATCAAAATCGAATTAAAATTGTGACCTCTACAGGGTCCACAACTTTGATGTACCATATTTCGACACTATTCACGTACAAACGACGGCCATTTTGTCGGGCAATTATGGTCCGATTTTTCAAACTCAACCTGCCGTAGGATGTAACGGTGATAGAGTCAAGCGGTTTTTTTTAAAGGGGCTAAATCGCTAACATTTGGGATCTAGAAATTGTCAAAAGTGGGTCGCAACGCATATAATACTGTAATATGAATGTATATAAACTGATTTACATTAAATGGTTTCCGTTTTACTCCAATTTCAAATCAGTTATGCTCGGCGAAATAAGCCATTCAGTCTCAATCCAGTGCACATTTTAAGCGCCTGGTTATTCCAGTCTACATCCGTGTGATACAGTGCAATGTGTCTAGCCTCGTCCATCGAGTCTCTCAATACAACTAGGTCTGAAGCGCATTAAGGTACACGATTCGTGTACCAATGTTAGAAAAATTATTTTATCTTACATATCGGATATCAGAAGCGCAACTTTTCCCGGTAAGTTTACATCATCAATGTTGATTTAAATTGACCAATAATTCGATGTCGAAGATTTTGGAGGATTTTGAGTTACGGACTTAGGTCCTTTAAATCAGATAATAATTGTGACCTCCAGAGGGACCACAGGGGATTTTTCGAACAATAAGGGGCCATAATTCAGGAAGTTACGATCCGATATGCGCCAATAACGAAAGGAACCAAGATCTTTGGGTTATAACCATGCATTTCAAATTGAATTAAAATTGTGACATATACAGTGTCCACAACCATGATATACCATTTTTTAACAGCATTCGCGTACAAACGGCGGCCATTTTGTATGGCAATTTTGTTCCGTTTGCCGAAATTTGAACTCAACCTCCATTAGGGTGTAAGGGTGATATAATCAAACGATTTTTCAAATCGGGTAATAATTGTGACCTCCAGAGGGACCACAAACTTAACAAAGGCGATTTTGCGTATAATCAGGGGCCACAATTCAGGATGTTGCGATCCAAAATGTGCAAATATTGAAAGGAACCAAGATCTTTGGGTTATAACCATGCATTTCAAGTTTCATCAATATCGAATTATAATTGTGACCTCTACAGGGTCCACAACCTAGATAACTATTTTTTAACAGTATTCGCGTACAAACGGCGGCAATTTTGTATGGCAATTTTGGTCCGATTTTCCCATAATTTGAACTCAACCTTCCTTAGGGGGTAACGGTGATATGATTAAACGGTTTTTCAAATCGGATAATAATTGTCACATCCAGAGGGACCACGAGCTAAAATAGGCGATTTTTCGGACATTCAGGGGCCATAATTCAGGAAATTACCTTCCGATAGGCGCAAATATCGAAAGGAACCAAGATCTTTGGCTTATAAACATGCTTGTCAAGTTTCATCAAAATCTGTTCAACATTGTGACCTCTAGGATCCACAAGCTAAAAACGTGATTTTTCGTACAATCAGGGGCTATAATCCATGAAGTTTCGATCCGATAATGCCAATATCGAAAGCAGTCGAGATCTTTTGGGGATAAACCTATATTTCAAGTTTCGTCAAAATGGGACAAAAATTGTGACCTGTAGAGAGTCAACAAACGGACGGACGGACGGACAGGGGCGCCGACATAATACGTCCACATGAAAATGTGGGCGTATAAAAATCAAGCCGACAGTGAGGCTGTTGTGTCCCGCCGAAATCCCAAAATAAATAGATGACACATTTTAATTAATCACATTTAGTTTTTTCAAAAGTATCGAGCAATCAAAATAATACACTAAGTTTCACCACTCGTTATCAGATATAATCAATGTTATCTTGTCCGAAAGCATCGACCAATGAAAATGTTTATCTTTGGCTCGAAATGTTAACGATGACCCAGTCACGACATTCACCTAATGAACAACTACATCAAGTTTTTAAACATTCTACCTCAATTAAAAAGCAGAGTTGTTATGTTCCAATGTCTTGACTAATCAAATTGCTTGTTGCTCCTTAGCCTAAGCAGAAAATTCTCACCATCGAACTTAGTCAAGTTAATGATATTATGAATCTATATTAAGAGTTTCATCGCTTTCACTTTATTATAACCCAAGCTATCATGCCCCAAAGAACCAACAAATCAGATTGCTTATCCCTGCTTACCTTCACAGAAAATGCTCCTTGAACTTCATCAAGGCATTGACCTAATACACACCTACACCAAGTTTCGACGTTCTAGCTCAATTGGATAGAGAGTAATTGTGTTCAAAAGTCTCGATCAATCAAATTGCTTATCGCTCTGCTCACCCCGAGCAGAAAGTGCCCATTATCTAATTTAGTTAAGGTATTGATGTAATGAAACTACGCTAAGTTTCGTCACTCTCATTTAATTAGAACTCAAGTTATCGTGTCCCAAAGCACCAACAAATCAAGTTGCTTGTCTCTGCTTACCCTAATTTAAAGCAAAAATAATTTTCATCTTTGAACTCCATCAAGGCATCGACTTAATAAACACCTAGTGTGAGCAATCTAGCTCAATTAGAAAGATAGTTATTGTATCCCAAAAAGTGTGACGGACAGACAGACGGACGAACCCATTTTAATTGTCATTTGTTTTCTTCGAAGGGCGGGGGATAATACAACAGTATATAACCCAAGTGATTGATTGCTACCCGCCAGGGTGTTAGGGAGAAATCCCTTAATGTGATATTATTGTGTAGGTTCGTCGGCTTTTGGATCGATTGACTCGCGTTTGTTTATGGTCACGACCAATTGGACCTTATTTCAGAATGTTCCTACTAATATCATTGGTTTGATAAAGGGTCTTGGGGGAGCAAACGTGAAGTTCTAGCACGAGTCAAATTTTGGCGAGACTGTCAGTTTCTTTTCGTCACGCTCTATTTATCACTATTGCAGAATCGCCAATAAAATCTTTAAATGGCACTGTTTGTCTTAGAGATGTGAATATTATCATGCCGGTAGACTTTCACATTAACCGCGTAAGAAAGAACCCACAGGGGCCAAAACTACGGCAGTATATCAGGGGTGGATCCAGGAATTTTTGCTGGAGGGGTTTGCCGGCTCCTGTTAAGAAAATTTGACATTTTACAATACATAATACCATCATCGTCTATAAATAATGTAGGCGTACATTCACATTGAGCTTTTTAAAGAGAGAAATCAAACGCCCCGTTTGACGTCCATTTTTATAAAGAATTAATAGAATCACATTGTGATTCGCAGGATAGGGGTTGAACCCCCTTCTGGATCCGCCCCTGTATATCCCGGACTCACGATAGGGAGTGCAGACGGTGCGCCGCCCCATGTTGTACCGCAGACAAAGTCAGTAGGTGGTCCAGTTATATATAGACACGCAAATGTCAGCTATCACAACATTATTTTATCACAACTTTAGGAGTTGTGTATATGATACTTACTTGAACTGGCTCAACTACATGTAGGCCTACTAATACTACTAACTGTTGAACAATTATTTCATTTAAATATTTATTGGGCGTATCTGGAAACCGCCATATTGATTAAATCAGAGTATCGCTGAATCGTTTTAATCTGTTTTATATCGGAGAAATCTGATGCCATCCAGAGTTGATTAAGGTCTGGATCAGTTAATAATGTCTAATAAATACTTTATAAAACATTTCAGCCCTAAAAAAAGAACTACTATAGTTATAGGCTATAGGCAGATTATATAGCCCAATTAAAGTTAAATTATTCAAGATATAGATAAAGAACTAGCTATAATAGTTCGAAAGTAGATGATGTAAAATGAATAATTTGATAATTTCATTCAAATTACTCTATTGCAAGCGAAGATATTGACATTTGAAAGTTTGGCAAACGTGTGCAATAATTTCAACCACGGTCCTGGTTGATCGAAGCTAAGTCTCGAAACGCCTGGAAACCGCCATATTGATTAAATCAGAGTATCGCTGAAACGTTTTAATCTGTTTTATATCGGAGAAATCTGATGCCATCCAGAGTTGATTAAGGTCTGGATCAGTTAATTAATGTCTAATAAATACTTTATAAAACATTTCAGCCCTAAAAAAAGAACTATAGTTATAGGCTATAGGCAGATTTAGCTCTTAACTAATGCATCTTTTAGGTGGATGACTCGAATTCCAATCAACCAATCAATCGTTTACAGTCCATGAAGACCAGACCGTTGGGAGAATATTTTGAAAATTTGACTGTCTAAAAACCCGTTTTTCTGCTATTACAGACAGTGGCACCGGTCTTCTTCGAGTATCGAAGAAGCGGAGCTTACCTTGTATGAAAGGAAAATTGGGGAATATTTGACGGCTCCAAACGCGTTTTCCTGCTATTCCAGCCCGTAAAATTCCTGTTTTATTAGATTTCGGGCACTTTATTTTGCCATGTAGATTGCCCTAAAGTTAGAGGGGCAGCTGGTCCCCGGTCCTCTGGCTCGTACGCCTATGTCTGAAAGATAACATGCAAGTATTGACAAGCTTCATCATTATCTTGATTATACCCATCATCTTAAGTAGCATCTTTCAATCACATGGGACATGAGCCACGTGCTATAGGTATATGATCACATGACTAGGTAAGTATTGGGGTATATATTACTTACATTGTTGGATATACTCCCCTACTTGGTCACCACATCCCCATCAGTACCCACACATCAAGATGAAGTTAGCTGTTGTATTGCTGAGTCTCTTGTCCCTGGCTTTTGCCCAGCTTCCATCACCATGTATAACACCAACAGAATTGACCGTAAGTATATTTTAACTTATTTATCATTATCAGTTTAACATTTGATATGAATTAAATTGTATTGAAGACATCCCAAATTCTTTGCGCCATTCGAGAATTTCTGGCTATTGAGTTTAGGTTGGATTACGAGAATCAGATTGAAAAACTGTAAAGTTTAATAGTTAATCTTATAATTTTTCCCCTTTGTGGAAAGCGCATAGGCATGTATGTGTGAGGATTGGCGGGTACACCCACGGAGTAAGATAAACCTGTTTTTTTCAATTATTTTTTTTTTAAATTCTTTTCTAATGACGACTTAGGGAAACAAGACAAACATAATCGTAGGCCCAATGAGGAATAATCCATTTTGATTTGAGTGTAAAGATCATTTTCTCTGTCCATTTCCTTAAAGAAACAGTGACAATAATTAATAGGTGTCTAACCTTATTGAACCAAAAAACTTTTCCAGATAAAGAAAATGAATTAAAAAGTTTTATCAATAAAGTCTATAAGCTACAAAGTTGCAACTGGAGATCGTTTAAATATCGCTGTTATGCCCCTGCCTTGATAACCTATTTAGTTTCAAATTTCCAATCAAAGTTCAATGCGACATATATATAATGATAAAATTATGTCTGATAAGAGTTTGTTATATATTTATTGTCTTAAGATATATTGAACGACATTGCTAATTTAATATTACCACTTAATAATATAGAAAATGGGCCCATTCCAAGATTGAAATATATCGAACCTTGCCAAAATGTAACCAAACTTTTGTAAAGCCCTGCACTAAAGGAAGTCGAACATAAATGGTTTCACATTGTGTGAATGTTACTAGGGGGGGGGGGGGTTACACGGTCGTATTATGTATATCGTTACTTTTATGTTGTGTTAGATCGAAATCGACCCTGGGAAGAGATATATATCCGATGATTGTGGACTAAATAAAGGGGTATTCGCAATGATGTTAGAGTTAAATAAACTAACACATACTTATGGAAAACAGCTACTGATTTATTTGGGCGACGTTTCAAAGAGTATTCTCTCAGCGTGTTCAAGCTAATACAATGTAAAACAATTTTAATCAACATATAGACAAAACGTTGAGAGAATACATACTCTTCGAAACGTCGCCTAAATAAATCAGTAGCTGTTTTCCATTAGTACCGTATTTCCGCTTATTTTTTCAGCACCCCTTGACCCCCCGGCGCTAATTAGAGGCCCGGCGCTCTTTGGAGGCCCGGCGTTTATTTCTTTAATAGCAAATTGAATTTAGGGTAAAGCCGTCATTTACCATGGACATTGGGCCGGATAATCTTTTGAATTACGGCATTTGATCAAGAGACCCGGCGCCTATTAGAGACCCGGCGCTTATTGGAGGCCCGGCGCTTATTTTTTCTGCACCCCTTGACCCCCCGGCGCTTATTAGAGGCCCGGCGCTTATTAGAGGAAATACGGTATATGTTAGTTTATTAATCTACCCAGTTACTAAATGCCATTTAAAGAGGATGTTAGACAATCATCAGGCAAAAGGAGTTGAATGCGAGTACCGAACGATGGAATAGATTTAGGCCCGAGCAGATATAATTGTTCATGATATTCACTAGATGTAGTGTGATATGAACTATGATACGATAAAGCAGCAATATTTGTTGAATAAAGCAGTACCAGTTTATCACGCCTGGAAGTATACACAGTCTACTGCACATGTAACAAATGTATAAACTGATATTTAGTCCGCGATTGTTTACCGTGTCCAAATCTATATGAGATCCGACTCTTGCCGATTGCACATAACATCAGCAGCTCCCCTTGAATATGATCATGTTCCTAATGTATAATTACAGATGAGAGCTTCTCAATACAACCATGCTGATGATATTATCAACCGATTTTACATCACCTATGATGCTGTGAATAAGAGAAAGGTTATATTTGAAGAAGAAAATGTCGTTTTCCCAGGACGTCAGTAAGTATAATGAAAGTTGGTTATCATAAAAAAAAGACCCCGTTCAGAGGAATCGGTATCATAGTGGCCTGTTTGGTCCTGGTGCGAAGAAATTTTGTATTTCAACATATCTAATATGGGTTTTCGTAAGTGAAACCCATCTGTTGCACATGTCACGTTTACCTGAAGAAACCTTCCATATCTCAAATAGTACAAGTGATTTTGACTTGACCTCATTGGTATTGCCCTGGTCCGGTTTCCCCATAATTGATCGTAAAATCTTTACCCCCGACGATACCATGAAATATAGATATTAATGGCCATGGAATACTTGGACGTTACGTACCTTATGCAAGGATGTCTGTGGCTCCTGAATTTGTCTGTAGTATACCGATTCTGAGACGTACACAGTGATGTCATTTAAAAGTTAAACCATAAGGTTTCAGTGGCGTCACTACTGTCATCAATATCAACCAAACAAGGAGAACAAACGCATCAAGTTCAATACATTGGAATGGCAAAATAGCGGTAAGGATGCTTTATCTAATGGATGATGACGGACGTTTAAGACTACAGGACGTGTATGAAGGCTTATGCTCCTTTAAAAAGGTTATACACGCTGGCCGGAGGCCGCCTAAATCTCAGAACACCACCAAGCCTATAGTGTAGCAATAAATTCGTGACGACATTGTATTTTTAGGCAAGGAATGGGGAAAATTAATGATTTCTTTATATTATATTAACTATTGATTTGGAAAGTTGGTAGTTTCACACGTACTAAATATAACTTAGAGTATAATTGACATATTTAGTATATAAAAACTGTTACAGAGCCATAACATATAACTGGTTCTATCTCAACAACATGTTAACAGATATTTCATGGGAATGTTAACGAGTGAATTTTCATTCTACCATATAAGGGTGGGTTGTCGACGTCATTGGGTTCAATTGACCAATCTCTATACTTATTTACATTATATTTGACCAATTAGATACAAAATTAGGATGCTCGTGAGAATTCAGCAGACTTCGATTAGATTCCAGACGGATTTCTTCTTGCAGGCTAGCCGCGAGGCTGGCTAGGTTTGAGAAAATATTTAGTTAGTATTGACGATGTTATAATATATACGATGCTTGTATGTATACCTATGCTACATAAAAGGTGAAAACGAACTGTTGCATTGTTATAACTGAAGAAGACAAACGTAATAATAAAGAGTAGAAGAAAATACACAACGTGAAGGGGAGGAGCAAAGACAGTTAGAGACAAACTCTAGACGATCACAAGGCTAACAGATATGTGTAGCAATAACAATATGCATGGGTCGAATGTAAGATGTGGCGACCGGTTTATCCATTTCCGCTCTCCGCGTCAGACAGAGAGACCCATGGTGTTACGATAGCTAGGCGTATACAGCACGACAGCACCCAATCTAATTTTGTTGCGTTTGTTTTTTTAGGTTCCACGAATATTTGATCTTGAACAATGCAAACGTTCAATACGATTACAACTTGAAAACTAAACAGTGTACTAAATCCATCCCTAGAGCATGGAGAAATTATGGTATTCCACCAAATGCCACCTTTGAGAGTGAGTTTTACATCGGCGGACCTTCAGAACAAGTTTACGCCCAGGAATGGTCTGACAGAGTCCCACTTAGACGACGTAAGTACTAAACCCTATTCCAACAACCCTTGGTCATTCAACATTTTAAATTATGGCCTTTGATTTAATATTAGAATGCTTAGCTCCATAGCTTATACTCAGACATTTGTGTGCAGCTTTACTTTCGTCAAACTGTAAAACTAAGTCGTGAAGCCCTAACTTGAAACGTGCTTTGCTGTGTGATCAAAGCCATGCGTTTGGAAATGAAACCTGTTTAGCTTTTATAACTTAGCATCTAATCAGCTGTTTCAGATCAGCTAATTGGTCAACTTTATGCCCTACGCAGTTTATCCCTAGTTATGAACCTACAGAATAGACATGCTAAGCTTTGATAACTCCGCTGTATAGCTTTACTTTTTTTTAGCAATTGTGCACTGGCATGTGCGCAGCTTCGAAAACTGCACCATTGGTGCATATGCTTTACCTTTTTGGGACTTATTCCCGAAAAGTAAATTAAATAAAGAAATGCTATCCCGTAAACCCCATCCCGTCCCTGCAACCCTCCCGCTAATGCTCCCGCTTTCTATATACTTGCAGGTGAAATGTGGGTAGGCGTTCTCAGTTTAAAAGATTGTTATCCCATCTCAGAAATAATTGTTGGCGACTTTAATGTTACCGACTCCATTACGACCAACTTCTACGACACCGTTCAGGGAATTAGCAATCCCGACGATTTTATCCCACCTGCAGAGTGTCTTAATGCCGTATGGGCTAAATCATCACTTAAATATAATGTTTAATAAATGATTAAAATTACATGTATGTATTTTAGTGTTTGCTATTTTTCTGTTTGCTTTAACGATCAGTTTAAAGGTGTATACAAGGACGGGCTTAATGCTAAATTGAAAGTATTTAAAGGTCACATATGTAGAATCGAATAAAATATATATTATGAAGACAGGAAACGTCAGTGAAATATTAAATTGTAGGTCGACCCCCACCACACCCCCATCAAAGGAAGCTAATTACAGGCCAAAATTAATCTTTCAGCTCACAAAAATATATTATGGAAATATCAGCAAAACAGATGACGTAACTCATTTGTAGTGTTCACTTCCAATCTTTTTATTGTGGGACCTGATACACGCGATTATTCGATACAGTCTATTTCTACTACCTGGAAACAATATAAATCCAAAAGTATACGTTCCGGAAGTTGCTGGGGAGTAGAGCCGTCTACTCAGTCGTACTCAGTTCTTTTGACTGATATTATATCTGGAATTTATCCTATGAACCACTTGCTCCCGGGCAAGGTAAAGCGGCTACATATCGAGTTCATGGGGTTAGTTTGAAGGGAGAATAACACGCTTGCTGGCTAGATGTTTAAGTGCCCTGCCTGTTGTGTAAATTATCCACTACATCCTATTTTACTTGCCCAGAGGGTTCGACAATATTTTTAAATCTAAGTTGCATTTGAAAAGATTTACGTAAAGCTTTTCAAACATGAAGTTGAATTTTTCCAATTTTTTTTAAAATTCGGTGTGTTATGATGAAATTTGGATTATCAATTAATTGGAGTATTGCAAAATAGTACAATTTGTTGACCAGACTAATGATTGGGACACATTATTCAGTTACAACTTACAACAAGAGTGTTATTGGGCCTTTAAAATTGCTATTGATACTTTGCCTATTTAAAGATTAAACTCCCGATTCTATAGCTGCCACTTTTTACTTTATCAGGTTTTTGACCACCCTCACCCTCTTATACCTATCATTGTACATACACCGATGTAGAGTATAGATAACAATAATAATCTATTTACAAGATCAACGTTCAACGCTAAAGATGTGTTCCTATGAGCAAAATTGGGTCACATTTTTGACCCACAAAAAAGTTTAGATAGCTAATATAGAATTACAGACATTTCATAATACCCCCCCCCCCCCCCTGTAGATTAAATGACTGAATTAAAAATACTGACCCACAAAGTCAGCCTCAACCACAATGATAGATTCAATAAAGACCATGCAGGCTAAGTGTTATGTTAACCAGTATGTGTTCCTTTCCGATTTATTATAATATTATTATGGCAGTGGCTTAGAAACAGACCGCATATCTAGTGGCCTTGTTAACGCGTGGCACCTCCACGTTTAACTAGTTTTATACGCCCACATTTTCATGTGGACGTATAATTTCGCCACCCATGGCCGCCCGTTCACAATTTGTTTATGGACACTCTACAGGTTACAATTTTCATCCTATTTCGATATTGACATGTATTGGACCGTAACATCGATTGTACGAAAATTGTGTTTTAGCTTGTGGACCCTCTAGAGGTCACTTTTATCCGATTTTAGAAAAACGTTCAAATATAGCACCGTTACACCCTAATGACGGTTGAGTTCGAATTTCGAGAAAATCATACCGAAACTGTCAACAAAACAGTATGCAAAGAGTGTTAAATAATACCAAGGTTGTGGACCCTTTGGAGGTCACAATGTTTACCCGATTTTGATGAAACTTAAAATATATATTTATATCCTAACGATCTCGGTTCCTGTCAGACCGTACCTTCTTGGATTTTGCTGATTGTACGAAATATCGCATGTTTAGCTTGTGGACCCCTTAGCTAGAAGTAACAAATATTATACGATTTAAAAATATGTTACTTATACACCATAATGACGCTATAGTTCGAATGTCATAGAAATCGCATTAAATTTATCCTACAGTATGTAATATCAAGGTTTTGATAAATCTTAAAATATATCTGGGTTCCCTTCGATACTTGCCTGTATCGGACCGTAATTTCCTGGACTATAACTCCTGATTATACGAAAAATGGTTTAGTTTTTATCTTGTTCTCTGCCCATCTCTTGCAAAATGCGAGTGTATCTTGCATTGCATAACAAAGAAAGAAAATACAAATCATTTGAACAGACATATAATTATGAGTAATTAAAGGGGCATTATATAAGATTAAGATAAAGAGCTGGCAATTTCTGCTATACCATTTCAAAAATAGATAATGAAAAATGAATATTTATAAAATTTCATTCAAATTGCTTTTATTTTGAGCGAAGTTACGTGTATTATGATTGTAGTTCTCCATTTCTAAAATAAATCATTAAATGGCCGAACTGTTCTAATCTACATAAATCGGAGCCATCCGATGGCATCGAGAATTGACCTTTCCTCGACCCCCTGCACCTCCAGTGATGCGTGTAATAACTAATTCTGTTGGCATTTCTCTTTTTAGGAGAGATGTGGATCGGAGTTTTCAGCTTAAAGGATTGCTATCCAGTACGAGAGGTCATCGTTGGTGATCATAATGCCACCGACTCCATTACTACCAACTTCTACGACATCGTTCAGGGAATTAGCAACCCCGATGATTTTATTCCACCTTCAGAGTGTCTTAATGCCGTATGGGCTAAATCATCACTTAAATTAAATGTTTAGATAATGTTAAAACTAGTGTTCGGCAGGACTAGAATTTCGGTTTCCGAATCGACTACCGTAAGCGAAGGTAGATTACCCTTTTCAAACTAGTTTGTGTCTTTTTGCGAAATATCCATTATTTTTTAATTATATAATCGCTTGATTTTAAATAGCACGCAGCACATGAAAGAAATGTATGTTTTTAAAACTATTGTAATTTTCATACCCATTGAGAAATTACATCAAAGCTGACCGGAGAAGCTCATCAATATTACATGACAGGCCGTCTGGTTGTCCACATCTCACACTTATAGTCTTTCATGTCACCATACACCTTTTTGACATCATACAATATTTTTCTTTTATTCATATAAATTTTTGAATGCTCCTCTAGCATCAACTGTGATACTTTTGTCTGTATGAACACGTTTCTTCATAATTTGTGCTGAAAGTTACAAGTTGAGTTTCTATGTTTCATATTAACTTGGGTGGATAACGTTATGCCTTCATGACGTCTTCAGAGGTACCTGTACAATACTCATGTAAATAAAAGGCAATAAATTAGATACTTAAAAAATATGTTTTAAATGTTTACTTTTGAATGTTATTCTAGACACAGGGACGTTAATAAACAGCGTATCTGTATAGTTCATTCATTTGTATTACAATTCTTTGAACCATTAAAGATTTATTTTCTTGGTCAGAGAATTCTAACAAATGGTTTTAAGTTCGACAGCCAACGATGTAAGCAATAAAAGAAACTAAAATACGGGAACAGATCGGCTTCCAGTTTATCTGCAGAATGGAAATTTAATCGAATTGAATGTACTCGATTGTTGATTGCGATTTAACATATGAATGAGATCAACTACATTCCACATCTTATTTTGACCTAAAACAAAGATAGTGACCCCCTTAATGTATTTTATTTACATACAAACCCAAGTATGTAATTCCATTTGATTTATAGATGTTATAAACTCGGCAAATCTCGACAAATACCCTACATCAAATCTAGGCTGTATGACAGTAAGTGATATGTACCAACGCCCATACATTTGCGATGCGGCTACCGGGTACCCGGTTAGTTTGAAACAGGAAAACGTGTCGCTTTTACAAAAAAGTCCAAAATTGCATCTTTTGTAGAGTGTATATACCTAAATGGGCTAAGATATTGTTTCAAGGCTCAGTGTTTGAAAAAAATTCCCTGGTAATTCCCCAAACCCAATGCCAAACGCAGGCCCGTTCACGAGCAATGAACAGCCCCCCCCCCCCCAATATCAATATCGTTCCGACTGGCCTGAAACGTGACGTTTGTTGATATAAAAACTATCCAACGCGGCAGCCATTTTTCATTCGGAACCTTTAAAATATGGCGGAAATGGTAATACAGCCGAGATAAGATGCGTAGGATCTGTCCAGGTTTGCCTAATGAGATGTTATAGCCTCGTCATCATAACCGTGCCTCCCTTCGTTTTAGCAGTTTCATAAAACCAGAAGTACTATAAATCTAAATATTAAGACCACATGCAGATTTGTCACGAGATGTAAGCAGGGTTTTGGCACGCGATTGTTACCGAAGATTGTGGGGTAGACGAACAAACAGACAGACAGTCACACATATGGGTACACGCTGTTCTCGTGAGGTAAACCACATTACCAATTACCTAACCAAAAATAGACGCAACAAAATAGCTGCTGTACGAAAGCCCCGATGGCTCAAATTCAAAATCTGATCCAACCAATCGGATCAGATTTTGTTTTTGACTAATCAGATAAAGTATAGTAACAATTATCCAGATAGGTTGCCAGGTAACGAACGATAGGGCCTACGGCAACAGCAGCTAAATCGTCCGGGAAGTCAACACGAGTTGTCGCATATTTTTACTTTATTCGTATTCGGTAATGAAATATTTATAATACACTAAAATCTGATTAAGGGTTATAACTCATTACGTAATTATCAGAAAATCATTAGAATTTGTTTGGCTTTTATAAAGTTCTGCTCAATGCTAACGTTTAGTATACGAAAAATTTAATATCATGTTTTTAGCTGTTCAAGTTATCAAAATTCATTGAAAATCAGTAAACTTGTTCGCCTCAAGGCTTTCAACTCTGTGTATCAATCTAAAGTAAATAGGATGATAACTTAAGTCTCTAGAGCGCCCACAAGATTTTTTTAAGGGGTCAAGGGCTATAACCCTGGAAGTACTTGTTGGACATCGCTGAAAATCAACAGGCGTCTTCATCCCATGACCCCAAACACTGCGTATAAATTTACAGTCTAGGGCGTTCTAAAGGTTTTTCAAAGTGATCAAGGGCATAACTCTGGCAGTAGTTATCGGAAATCGTTGAAAATCAATAGGCTTCTTTGTCTCATGAACTTAAACACTATAAAGTCTAGTATTATCTTTCCAAAATATATCCAAAGCAGCAATAAAACTGTAGTCCTCCCCATCAAATAAGTATTTTTACACTTTCAAATTCCATTGTTGTTATAAATATATTGACGATAAAGGGACATTCCTCCGATAAAGGATAAGTAATGTACCTTTATTGGAATGTCCAGAAAAATATATGTTACGTCCCTTTATCGCCATTATAACATCAATTGAGAGTGTAAAAATACTTTTTTGGTGTTTCTACTCTGTTGTGCAAAACATTTCACGAAATAAGACATAAATGTATGTTGCTGGCAGATTTGTTATTGTTTGAGGTAAGAAAGTTTCTCTGTTATTTTAAGAGCAAAGGTACATCGTGGTTGACTTTTTTCGTCTAATTAGTAAAAATAATATAAAATAATATATACCTGATAAGACATAATAATTGTGTAGCAATAATATTTTCTGTGAGCTAATAGTGGAAAAGCTTCAATCACTCAGAGAGCTGGCCATATCTCTTACCGGATGTGGACACTTCGCTTGTCACGGTTTACACTGGAAGTGGGCGGGGCCTGCCTGCTGTGTGTATGTCCGCCCAAAGCAACAACCATTGTTCAAGAAATTACAACAAGTATAGCGGTTGTTTTGGGCGTGACCTTTTTTTTATTTAATTATTTCTGTATTTTTATAACCGGAGTTCAGCTTTAAGAGCGTCGACAAGATTTTTCAGAGTGATCATGGGACATAACTCTGGCAATAATTATCGGAAATCACTGAAAATCTATAGGCTTCTTCGTCTCACGGTCTAAAACACTGTGTATAAATATACGTGATTATGTCGAATTTGGAATTTCGCATTTCGAATTTCGAATCTAGTAATTTAGAACGGGTGTTTATCCGACCAGGGCATCAGATAAGTAAACTAGCACTAAAGTAATTTGGAATTTGGAATTTGGAATGAGCCTTCTGGGCTTTCGTACTTATGTCATACTTAACTGTGTGTATAACAACAGAAATATTATGCGAGGTGATGTAAATCAGCTGATTATAGCAAGAGATTAAATACTTGGTTATCAGTTACCTCAGATAAATACGGTTACTTCTGTAAAGGGCCTCACCAATGATAAAACAAGTAGCGGGTTTAGCTAAATAAAGTTTTATCAGTAGGCCTACTATACATTTTTAACAACAAGAACTGCAAAACACTTTTAACCATCCAAACTGTATTTTAAGCCAGGAACTGGCTCATCACCCTGTTCTTTGTTTTGGTCGCGATGCTCATCGAAAAAGTCCCACGAGTTCTCTTACGATCGACAGATAATTGCGCATCGATGCACAAGATGGCTACAATAACGTCACTTTGGATTCTAGTGTCATAACACATTCGTACTTGTTATATCTGAAAAACAAAAATAAAATTATATAGCAAACACACGATAGATTAAACAAGTTAATTATTGCAAAGTATCAACTCCTGGGTCTGCCATTGACAGCTTAGCGCGTCCATTGCTCGCACGTTACCTGGTAATACTCGCGTTCTTCTTGCGTGGCACTTATTGTTGGAAGAAAAGGCCACAAACTCTCTGTACGCCATTGTGTTGCATTTGATATATGTAGACAGGGGGTGATCCCCATTTTTAAGTGATGACTAACCCCAGTCCCTTGACGCAACGCAAACCGGAGGACAAATTGGCAGACAAGACAACCAATGAATGCTAAACCCACAACAAAACTGAAGTATTCAAATTATAACAAAACATTAAAGGAACTATCCCGATTTGAAATGAGTCTCAAAAACAAAAGTCTGAGTACGTACGGAATTTTAGCGCCAAAATATAGAGGAATGGTGTATTTACTTTGTCTCAAAATTTCAGCTCAAAATATTGAGATGTTTGAATGTGAATGTCAAAAGTGCTTATCCGGACGCGTAACCCTTTTAAGCTATTGGGTCAATTTTTGCGTTAGGTGACCTGATAATCTATTCCCGTTTCTTTAGAGGTATATAAATGAATGGCCCATGTGCTGTACTTGATAACGAAGATACATTCCCCTACACATTATTTTTATAAAATAAAAGGCTGGTTTTATCCATACATCGTATAATACAGATTGGGACACCGGTCTCCATTACCAGATGAAGACTGGTGGGTTTAAGTTGTTTGAAACCGTATCACACGTTGAGTTAGTTGCTCGGCCCTAACGTAGAGAATGAATTTTAAGGGATTTTAACACAAAATTAAACAGTTTTCTTCTCCAAAATATTATCGGGATTGGCCCTTTAAATGGGGTCAACTCTGCTTTAACAATTTGGCAGATATTTCTACCCATTCAACAATCTGAAACATTAGTTTGATATCTATGATTTTTTTATCGTTTTCAAAGTTAACATTAACTTGGGTGAGGGCAAACTAAATAAAACACAATTTTGAGATAAAAATAGTTCGACTCGTACAGTCGTACAGGAAACAAGTGAGTGGGATAATTCAGAATAAATAAATGACTTGTGCTGCTAACAGGTAAGAGGGCTATTGATAATTTAAACTTATGAAGACTAACTTATTCCTTTCCTTCTTTTTTAAATTATTATTATATTTGGCTGCCGATGCATTCAGATGAAAATCATATTGCTAATGCTTTAGAAAAGTATATTTACTATTGCTGCTTTTGTCACCAAAAGGCGCGGTGTTAGAGTGATGCTATGTTTCCTATGGAAACATATAACTACCATTCGTAATTTCTATATACTTTTCGCCCCTTCAAAAAGTAGAAGTCATGGCAAAATGTAAAGCGAGTACACGCACACTAAGCAATAATTGACCCAAAATGATGAAATTTAGAAATAAAGATACAACAATATTTACATTCTTCGTTTTGTCTGTCGTGACATCTACGTGTTGTATTTTTGCTTGTTGAGTGATGTCGACTTTCGAAGTCGACAACAGCGCGTACATCAAGCAAAAATGTTTTTGTTATAGTAGAAATTAGAAAATTAACCCACCGCGATATTAACCAGCTGTCATTTTTGTTTGCTGTCGAGCTATCAACTTTTCTTGATAAGATGATTATTACCACCAAGGGAAAGATATTATTTACCACTGCGGCACTGGGATTTTTTTTAAATGTCAAGATTAATACAAAGCTATTGTAATATGTATTTTCTTCTATTCTAGAATGAGTTCGGGTAACGTCGGTGGTCTTGAAAAATGTTCGAATGATTTTGATAATCCGCTGTACAACGGAACTCCATCAATCATCACCATCCACGTGCCGGAGGAGAAACGGCCAATTACAGATAAAAATATCCAGGTCGGTAGACATTATTAAAAATAGTAAACATAAAAACATAACAAAATTAACTACCCAGAAACCTTAATAGACACGTAAGGATAATCAGCATCGCATCTGTCTGGCACCATTGCTATAAGAACATAACATGGAATCTGGAGACCAAGTCTTAAAATAGGTCACATTGCCATTGTATTACTTTTTCTAAATCGTGGGTTAAACACATAATTGGTATCAAACCACACTCACTAGGTCTAACAATCCCCATGGTTTGTCAATTCGCTGTCGACACCCTGAATCATTCACGGATTTGTGATAGTCTATTGACCAAACTGCATAATGATTCTATGAATTATCTTTGTAGCTTTACGCCAGACGTTGGTATATTCTCTTCTTATTTTCCTTGATGGCTGGGATCCAAGCTATGGTCTGGATTTTTTGGGGACCCATAGCAGCTACCAGTGAACATGCTTATGGTTGGAAAGACTCCGATATAGCTTTCTTTAATAACTGGGGACCAATTACTTTTATTCCCATGGCTTTACCAATAGCTTGGTTGACCGATAGAAAAGGTAACGTTATACTAAGATCTTGCACATTTTCAATATTCTATTGAGAATTGTAAATAGTTAGATGAACTCGGTAGATTGAGCGAACAGGAACAGTTGCTAAACATATCTGAATTAAATTACCGCTTAATGATGTCTAATTGGTTTAAATTTTGGGAACATGAAATGGTTCAGCTTTATATAAGTCTGCATAGAGACCCGAACGTCTTCTGGACACAAACTATCAAATTGGCCAGGGGAGTAGTTAAATGCGGCTGACTGAACTAGTCATAGTCTAAGTCGTATAATAAAGTAGATGATATTATATTGCAGGCTTAAGATATTCTGTTCTAGCTGGTATGCTATTAGTGACAGCTGGTACTGGTATAAAGTGTATCGACAAAAATCCGCCAAATATTACTTGGTAACTTTCTTTATATTTAATACAACAAAAGCCTTGGTAAGCCTTCGCATTTTTAATTCAAGAAAAGCATACTTGGTGTATACTTTGTGTATACAAGCTTGATTAAAAACCTCGGAGATATTTCAGTTTGAATAAAGGCCCTGTCGATATTAACGTTTGAATAAAGGCCCTGTCGATATTAACAGAAAAGTTTTACTTAGCCTTGTACTCTACCCCACAGCGTGACCTCTACGCCTTTATTCTTTAGACTTAAAACGGCCATGTCTTACATTACAGATATAGTATAAAATGCCAAAGGATAAATAATTTAAATAGATAACAGGACATAGATGGCATCCAAGACACCAACACCTATTTTTAGTTAAGGTGTGAAATCTGACTGGCGTCCTTATTCTATGACAAGGACCAATTTCCCACTGTTTGAAAAAAAAACTATTTCTGTCTGTCTATCATCTTAGGTTAACTCATGCTGGTCAATGTTTGAATGGAATGGCCGGACCTATAGCTATGGGGTCTGCAACCACAATATCATCTACGTGGTTTCCACCTTACCAGAGAGCCACTTCAACATCCATCATGTATAGTGCTCAGTCTTTGTTCATAGCCGTGTCATTCATCCTTGGTAAGTACACTGCAAAGCTAAGCTCTATCTTCCTTTCGGACCGCCCACCATTACTTTCCCTTGATATTCATTATGTCGTTTGTATGAACATGAACGTAATTGGTTTTAGACATAATATTTACATGTAGTATCAACTAAATTTTATTTATGAAAGATTTTATGAAGTTCAAAACGGCTGTGCTGCTACCAGCAAACCAAAGTGACAATGGGTTTAAGATTTCCATTGAGTTATGGGAGTCGTCTTTTTAACAAACCCAGAGTAAATAATATATTATTGTTAAAATACAAAATTTAGATTTATATTTTAATCAGATTGTTTCGAACTCCAAATGTCAAATCCACAAAAACATTTATCACTTTTCAGTTAAAATCCATTTAGTTCGATGTCTTGTTTATTTGCTTTTTTCAAGGGCCTTTTTTGGTTCCCGAAACTTTTAAAAGATTGAATGAAACGGATCAAAATAGAAGGTAAATTTGTCAATATGTCAAAATGGACAAAAGTTGTAGAGATAGGATAGGATCATATATAAACAATGATCAACTATAAAATATAATTTCATTTACAAAAGCAAGCGGTTTGAGTTAAAGTGTTTCTGAGATTTTAATTGTGATAAACAGGTTAATAGCAAAACAGGAAAAACCAATGAAAAAAAAAACAAATTAAATGTTCTGAATTAATATTTAACATAAATATTTCAATTGGTTTTTGAAATAAAAATTTTAAAATAGATATTTACAATTAATTTTTATAATAGATATTTAAAATTAATTTTTAAAATAGATATTTAAAATTAATTTTTAAAATAGATATTTAAAATTAATTTTTAAAAAATAGATATTTAAAATTAATTTTTAAAATAAATATTTAAAATTAATTTTTAAAAAAGATAATTTAAAATTAATTTTTAAAAAAGACAATTTAAATTGATTTTTGAAATATTTATTTTTAATTGATTTTTGAAATTTTAAATTAATTTTTGAAATATTTATTTTTAATTGATTTTTGAAATTTTAAATTAATTTTTAAAATTCATATTTTAAATTTGTTATCTAACAAAGCAACGATTATATATAGTGGTGCTCCTTTCAGATGACCCCTTAACGTGTGCTAATGTTGCTTATGGTTAACCTTCACGTGGACAGTCCGTTAACATTGTACCTAACAGCAATTATGTTTCCTTTTACAGTATTTTTGTAAACACAACGTCAGAAATAGGTATGTATAATACAGAATACCAATGGCGTATGTACGAATCCCTGAAGATGGGTTTGCTAGGTACTGTGTAAAGCGGTGCCCCGTAAAATGTTTATTGTGACCTTAATCAAGGCTGACTTTTCAAGCCGACGGGTAAAGTGAAAAATATATAAATTATTTCATCTGTTGGCAAATTATAGTGTCCGAAATCTAAAAAACACTAATTTTGCTTTTCTTGTAATTGAATACCTCGAACTTGTATTGAATTTACTATGGGTTAAAATTGTATCTGGAACCACCCTACTTGGTGCACTCTGACATTTTTCGGGCCAGGATTAGTATTTGTTTGTGCAACTGTAACAATCTGATTGGATGGTTGGAATTCAGGTCGACAATGAATGCTTAACTTTCAAAATTAAATGTAGGCTAAGTTGGACCATTTTGAGGTTACTGTATTAGCCTGGAATAGCAGGATGGAGCGTTTTCCTCAGTTTAATTTTCAAAATATTCTCCCGACGATGTTGTCTCCGGAGACTGTTAACGATTGACTGGTTGATTGGAGTTCGAGTCAGTCATCTCAATTAAGGCTGTATTAGACCCCTTTGAAGTTGCTGTATTCACGGAGTAGAATAGCAGAGAAACGCGTTTGCTGCCATCAAACTTTCCAAACTTATCTTGGTGGGTCACCACCGGTAAGCTCTGACCCTCCACTGTCGCGGAAGATCGGCGCCGCCGTCTGTAATCGGAAAGCTTTTCGGGCATTTCGCCCCCCCCCCACACACACACACCCCCAATCTGTCATCGAGCCAGGTTTGTCATTCCAGTCATATTTCACGGTCTTGACTAGCAGCCTAACAATATTGACCGACTCTGAAGTGTATCTGTCAGTCCATATACATGTATTATCATGAATCCTGTATTTTGAGTCTTCACGGCAATTTTGGAATTCGACCCCTAACACGTAGTCCGTTTTCATCCTATACAATTGAAAAAAAATGAATATATCATAGATGTGTTTATTATAAATGAGTTTATTATCGACTAGATGAAATAGTGAGAATTGAAAGAGACAATATCATCTACTATTCTTACGGCGGTAAGTTGCCAGTTTTAAATAATAGTTTAAATTATACTCTTACATCGTCAAAATTGTTTGGAAGGGAAGAAAGGCTCAAAAGATAGAAAAAAATTATCTTGAGCAAAGTTTTAATTCTTTGAAACAAATTACAGTAACATTCTCATTGTTAGTCGCGGAAGTCAAACCATTGTTATTGTTAGTCTATGATGAAAATATTTAATTTATTTGTTTTCAGTATTTGGATTCTGTGTTTTATTGTTAATAGTCATGTTGATTTATTTTCCTAATAAACCACCGTCTCCACCTAGTCCCTCGGCTTCTAGAGAACGATTAGACTATAAATCCGGATTGAAACAGCTAATGAGGTAGATACAATTGAAATCTAATATGAACGAATATTTGTAAAATGAATGGACTTTGTAACAAAAGATTGACAGCAGCATGGCTCACTGCAGCATATTCCTGAAATAATCTTAACATACATTTTAAGCTCATATGTCAATAATCTGGCCGCGTAAAATATATAGTCATTTCACAGTTTGACTGAACTTAGCCTCGGTATCCCAAGTGGGCTCATTCCGTTCCACTCCACTAACCCCTGGGTTCATCCATGGGGAAGAGACGTATTCAGATTATCTGCCCTAGGCTTCATCGCTATGGCAAGTATCACCCATTGATTTCTGCTTATGGATTTTATTTTGCTTTCTCTCTTTTTCCTTTTTTTTCTTTTACCTTTTTTTTCTTTTTCAAGGAATGGTCAATTTTGGTTTATGGCTATTATTTATGGTTTATCTACAGGAACCCGGGATTCATGGAGCTCTATGATAGATGTTAATTTTAAAGAACATAACGTCTCACAGGTATGATCTATTACCATTTTCGGACAAAGAAGTGGCATCTCTCGTTTGTTAATCTCTATTGAACAGAACGAAATGTCGGTCTAAATACACTTATTCGGCAACCCAAGTAAACGACTGTCGAATCCTATGTGCAAAAGTCTTCAATGTTTGTAATGAAAATAGTATATTTTAAAGATTTCGTAAGGGCTTTACATCTACATTTTCTCATTGATTGATATATATAGGACACGATTGTATCGCACATTAATGTTTATTAGTTTTTATTGTAGAATTTCGCATATCGCTGTACTCGTGTTTTTCTATTTATCGAGGTTCGTAACAAGAATAACTCCCCATGATACGCATGTACTAACTATAGTCTAACACTATAGTGTCGACAAGACGTTCAACGTCATTCTATGTTTCCTAGGGTACTGAAAACTTCCAAGGTGTTGGTTCAAACAGACATTTGCATTTGGAAAAAAATTACTAACTAACTATTATATATATTTTGTAGGTTGAAGTTGGTTGGATTGCGTTTACCTCTGCTATAGCTTCCGTAGTTGCCGCCATCATAGTTGCCAGGTTAGATATATTTATATAGAACATACTCCCCAGTCTATGCTGCTATGTTAAGCCATCAGTAGGGGAGCTAGGTTCAGGTTAATTCGAAAATCGCGTACAAAATTTCTACTATGCCAGATGTGTGGGCAGCGGTGTCGGATACTTTGAACCCCGATTCTTAAGTTGCGGGTCCCCTTCCTGTGGGGGTGAGGGGCCCTACAAAACGTCGAAATTTTGCGTTTTATTCGACTTTTGCGTACAACGACCAACTTTCGTGTATAAGTCGACCAACCCCAGATGTCACCAAAAACATTACTTAAGAAGACCCCTAACCCTTCCTTCGTCCCTTAAGAACGCCTACTTTACCCCCCTCAGGGAGGAGTTAATTCGACTTCCGCGTACAACATTAATTTTTTCGTTAAAAGTTTCACTATTGGTCCACTAGAACGTAAAAGTAACTTAAGAACGCGAAATCCCCTTCTATCTCAGATAAGAACGACAAAAAGGGGGACCCAGGGGCGAAATGACGATTTAATTCGAATTTTGTGTACAACGATCAACTTTCGTACATAAGTCGACCAGCCTCAGAAGTCACCAAAACCATTACTTAAGAAGACCCCTGACCCTTCCTTCGTCCCTTAAGAACACCCTCTTTACCCCCTCAGGGAGGAGTTAATTCGACTTCCGCGTACAACATTAATTTTTTCGTAAAAAGTTTCACTATTGGTCCACTAGAACGTAAAACTAACTTACGAACGCGAAATCCCCTTCTATCTCGGATAAGAACGACAAAAAGGGGGACCCAGGGGTAAAATGACGATTTAATTCGACTTTTGCGTACAACGATCAACTTTCGTACATAAGTCAAACAATCCCAGATGTCACCAAAAACATTACTTAAGAAGACCCCCGACCCTTCCTTCGTCCCTTAAGAACTGCCCCTTTGCCCCACTCATGGATGAGTTAATTCGACTTCCGCGTACAACATTAATTTTTTCGTTAAAGGTTTCACCATTGGTCCACGAAACTTAAGAACGCGAAATTCCCTTCTATCTCGGATAAGAAGGGGGGACAAGGGTGTTATAAAGCTGCTCTCGGATCTTGGAGATGATTTAGCTGATGGCCCTGAAAGCTCCCGA
Source organism: Patella pellucida (assembly GCA_917208275.1). Taxonomy (NCBI): domain Eukaryota; kingdom Metazoa; phylum Mollusca; class Gastropoda; family Patellidae; genus Patella; species Patella pellucida. The sequence goes on from OU795044.1 coordinate 13,595,356, forward strand.
TGTCCATTCTTATTCAGACGGATGTTTAGTCTTATTTGTTCCTTTAGTTCCCACAGTTTGTATTTTTCTTTATATATAATTATATTATATTATTATAAATCACCACATGTCTTCCTGAGGGGGGTAAAGTGGGCGATCTTAAGGGACGAAGGAAGGGTCGGGGGTCTTTGTAATGTTTTTGGTGACATCTGGGGTCGGTCGACTTATGTACGAAAGTTGATCGTTGTACGCAAAAGTCAAATTAAATCGTCATTTCAGCCCTGGGTCCCCCTTTTTGTCGTTCTTATCTGAGATAGAAGGGGGTTTCGCGTTCTTAAGTTAGTGTTATGTTCTAGTGGACCAATAGTGAAACTTTTAACGAAAAGAGTAATGTTGTACGCGGAAGTCGAATTAACTCATCCATGAGTGGGGCCAAGGGGGCGTTCTTCAGGGACGAAGGAAGGGTTGGGGGTCTTCTTAAGTAATGTTTCTGGTGACATCTGGGATTGTTCGACTTATGTACGAAAGTTGATCGTTGTACGCAAAAGTCGAATTAAATCGTCATTTCACCCCCTGGGTGCCCCTTTTTGTCGTTCTTATCCGAGATAGACGGGGTTTTCGCGTTCTTAAGTTAGTTTTACGTTCTAGTGGACCAATAGTGAAACTTTTAACGAAAAAATTAATGTTGTACGCGGAAGTCGAATTAACTCTTCCCTGAGGGGGGTAAAGTGGGCGTTCTTAAGGGACGAAGGAAGGGTCAGGGGTCTTCTTAAGTAATGTTTTTGGTGACATCTGGGGTTGGTCGACTTATGTACGAAAGTTGATCGTTGTACGCAAAAGTCGAATAAAACGCAAAATTCCGACGTTTTGTACGGCCCCTCAGCCCCACGGGAAGGGGACCCGCAACTTAAGAATCGAGGTTCAAAGTATCCGATACCGCTGCCCACACATTTGGCATAATAGAAATTTTGTACGCGATTTTCGAATTAACCTGAACCTAGCTCCCCTACTATAATGGTATTTGACGGATTCTTTCAATATACCATCTCAGTTTTCACCAAAAATAAATTCGCTTTACATTATCATCAAATTCCAGGGAAGACATCTGAATGATTTGGGTTCATTTGAATTATAGTTTGTCTTAAGGAATTAATGTTGTGTTGTTATTTTTTAAAATTTATTTTAGATTTGCAGATAAGTTTACAAGACGGTTGAAAATCTTTTTGATATTTCTTTTCTTCTCGACGACTGTAATGTATCTTTGGTTGATCTTAACTCTACTAAATGTTATACCTTTTCATAAAGGTAAATATACGCACATTTCTTTGACATTTAATACATAATTGAATGTTTATTTGTTAACAATATTTATGCAGTGGGAATTTGAGTATGATCTTTGTTTCATCTGAATTGGTGAAATGACCCGAGAGTTATGAAACCAGCGACGGAAGCGATATTTCTTGCCTTCTTTGACGTTACCCTCGGGTTTATTTCTTTCCAAAAGTAAAAGTAAAAGGTTGAACAATAGAGATTACTGACCCGGTTACCACGAAAGGGAGAAGAAGCAAGTAGTTATCGGCTTCCATCGTGTATTTATTTTTAAATCTCCCTTTTCAGATTACCTATTTATATCTGATGTGTTTGCCAGTTTATTAAATGGAGCAACATCGCCATTATTTTATGAATTATCTTGTGAGATAACTTATCCTGTAGCCGAGGGTGTAACGAATGTAGTCATTACAACACAAAATAATGTTGCAGCTCTGATTTTCCTAGGAATATTCTTTATACCTGGAATAGGTACGGGATTTTTTTACTTTAAGGCCAACATTCGGGAGTCCCCAGTGTCTCCGTAAATTTCTTAGTCAACGGGGCCTTCTATCAATACAGAACTGAACAAAGCACTCTGAATACATTACGATAAATTGTTGCCTGTCCCAAAAATTGTTTTTGACGAAGCAGTTCTCCAGAAAATAGGAATCGAGAGTAAAGTAAACCGATGAAAGGACCCGTGATAAACTGGCATGGATGCAATCTTTTTAGTGGCATTTACAGACACAATCTGTTTTAATACGCCCACATTCCATGTAGAAGTTTATGCCGTCACAATTTTTATCCGATTTAGATGACACTTGACATTTTAAGGTCTATCTTCCAAAGATCTCGGTTCCTTTCGAAATTGGCATATACATCATATATATATATATCGTAACTACATGGATTATGTCCCCTGATTGTACGAAAAATCACGTTTTTAGCTTGTGGTCGGTCCCCCAAGAAGTTACAATTTTTTATCCAATTTTTAAAAAAAAACGTTCGAATATATAACCGTTACACTATAATGACAAAATAGCCGCTCCTCGTATGCAAATAGTGTTTTAGTATTGTATTTCAATTTTGATCAGATTTTTAAAAAAAAAATTATTATTTATGTTTATAACTCAAGATCTAAGTTCCTTTTGATAAACGCGAATATTGGATCGTAACTTCATGAATAATGACCCCTGGTTGTACGATAAATCGCTGGTTCGGCATATTCGCCCTATCGATCGTCCAAAATACTGACCCAATTTGACAAACAATTGTTTGACAACTTCAACAGGGTTAACAAATGTTTAATGTAAGAAACAGGACCCAAGCATGGCACTCTAGAGCCTTCGGACCATATTTCTCAAACGTGGCTGAGGTAAAAAAAAAGAAGAATGTATTGAAAATAATATGTGGTCAAACAGAGTGAGGTGGTGACAGTTAAAATCATGTATAAAACCAAGATATTGTCCCACCGATCTGGCCACGTGTTAACTATTATGTAGTTTTTAAAAAGCAGGACCATAAATATAATTAAAAATTTTAATATTTTTCTACATTCATTCCGATTTATTTGTTATCTTTAGGCACTATGTGGATGAATTGGGCGTTACTAGCAGCATATGGCTTGGGCACTGTAGCGTTATTCTTCCTAACAGAAACGCACCACAGATTGGATGTAGATGAACATAAGATAGAATGAACAACACCAAAACAACAAACCACATAATCAACAACAACAATAACGGTAACAATAACCTAGTTCACCATAAAATAACCTAAACAATCACAACAGCGGTCTAAACAACTACAGCAACAACCTAAACAACATTTTGTGTTCTCGAGCTGCTATAAGAAAATTAGCATAATATGTAATATTGATAAAACATGTATTTTAATTCTATATCATTAATTTGATTAAAACTTTTTAAAGATAATGCCTAATATCTAAAATTTGTTTTATTTGAAAATAAGTAAATTGTTGCAAAAATATTCAGCATTACCAAGGCTGGGGCCTTTTCTCATGTCGCTGAATCGTTTCTAAAGTATTTATCGAAGAACTTCGGGTGCATCGTTCTCAAAAATTCTAGTCTCCACGTAACGGTTGTTAAAAAATACCATTTTATTGATCATTTTAACGGCGTCTTAACAGCTACTTTTCCTTGCTGTAATAGGGCGGTATTGATTTAGACACTGCCACAAGGCATGCTCCTAATCCAGAGCTTTTACACAAGCATTTGTTACAGTGACTTTAATCTGACATCGTAGTTTTAGACTTGTTTTGAGACAGTTTAGTTTAAACAATATTTTATTAGCTTACAAGAAAGCAATATTTTTCATATGGATACAGCAAATATTACAAATATATAAAAAAAATTATGTGTACATTAGATGTCAATCTATATAAAAGCAACAATATTTACAAATGCAAACTATTATATTATGACTTTACTATTACTAATACTATTTGATACAAAAATATTACTACGAAATTAAAAGATTTTAGTATTCTTTATAAATTTATGGACTGCTTCGAATAATTGAGATACGATGGAATCTGGAAATTTCACCTAAAACAAGTCAATGCATTTGGAATTCAAAATATAGGTAATGAAAAATTCTCCAAGTTGGAGCGTTACCATTCAATTGTGTTTCCACTGGCCACAATTTAAAATAAATTTTAAAGTTTTATGTCTTGTGTATTTATTTAACCACAAAAATATATTCATGGTAAAATATAACATTTTCCCATATCAATAATACACGGAGAAAAATTAATTGTCTAAATAAAGTGCTGAATTGGGTTCTTCTCGTGTGTTATTTCTTCCCGTGTATTCGGTTGGTCACTCTATAAATAAACAAACACGCCCGATTGTTGCTGATTTGTTAGTACGTCATAAAAAAATATTTTTGACCTATTGACGGCCAATGTAATGTCTCCATGGTCCAAAATTTCAAGGGACATCGCGATATTTTTTAGTATCGCAGGTTCTGATTGGTAGTTTGATCTTTCGTTGACCAATCACAATTGCCCCAATAGTTTTTTTTAGGCTGGAACATTACAACTATACAAAATGTGCTGAAAAGTATGGGCGATGGACTGATGTAACTTTGTTCTAGCTAAACAGACAACATGACCGAAGTATTTTAATTTATAAAACACATATAGGGATTGAACTACTTCATAGATCGTTCAAATTTGAGAGGCTAAAATATTATCAAAGATATTCCTATCTGTGGGGCAAAATTACAGCCAGGCTGAGAAGGTCGCCATACCATCGGGCATGATCCAAAAAAAAGTTGTGATCTTTACTGAGGCGTCTGCTTGCAGGCGACAAGGTTTGAGTTGATTAGTACCATGCACAGTATACAAACTTGATTTACATAGGATATTTGTCCGTAAAGTTGTATTAGAGCTTCTCATCAAATGTTTTGTAACTGTCTTTACTATCGTGACCATTTGCACTTTGCGACGAAGAAAAGTTGAACCTTTCTCCGGATATTTTTAGATCAGGTCTATATTTAGGGAACACCTGTTTTAAAAGCATCATGGAAATACAAACACCGGTTTTAAAAATACCTACAAGAATAATCATCAACACTATTAATCCAAGCTGAATGTCATAATACTGAATTAACGCACTTATTAACACAAAACATACATAAATCATCACGGAAAGTGTAACGTAAGCACCCTTTTTGATGACGCCGACTTCATTATGCCCGACTTCATCGTCAGACATCTTAGATTCTATTTTGAGAAACACAAACAACAGGAACCAGGCGTAGAACAAGAACAGGTAGTAAACCCCGGGAATCCGGATAATTTCCTGCATTCTAACCCAAGTTTGTCCATTTTTATCAGGTATCCAGCTGTACATGTAAACAACAACTCCAATGTAAATCAGAAAGGGCAGAAAACGGAACATAAAATGTATTTTTCTCCAAAATGAGAGAAGAAAAATCTGAAAAGAAAGAACAGACTATTTTACAGGTTTGACGTCCACGTAAGAGGTCTAGACAGTTGGTATCATGTGAAAATTTGAATTAATACGATTCCAGATTAATCAAACTGATAGGGAAGCTTATGATTAGCTATAGGCCCATGTCCTGCGTGTTTGTCAGGCCTGAGTCGAGACCACTGACATGCATCGAAATCCCCACATCCACCTCATGTCGAACACAGCATGCATTCCTAAAAGATAATATGAATGATGAGACAGACAAACGGTGTCCATTACCATGAGATTCTATGTGCCGATTTTGTTATAACTTCAACCGTTGTGTTGTTTACTCTGTAAGACGTACCTGTGTTAAAACCAGAACCATGGAGAAACCGAAAGTAAACATCGGCCATATACTGGTGCCTAGCATGGCTGGCCCTCCTGTCTGAACAGCTACAACTGTACCATGTATTACTACGAACGCCTCAACAAATAGTCGCCAATATTTATTCTGATGAAACACGGTATACATCAAGCTGCCTACAAAATACATTAATTATTCATATGGAAACTTCGATCTGAAAACCGTTACCATGGCTTACTAAGTACCCTTGACGCACAGTTGATTCCGTTAGTCTAAATAATGTTGTCTTGGGCTTCTATCATCAGATGGCTTGATTTATTTAGTTTTGTGGCATGTTACAGCGAACCCTGAGATATTTTAAATTACAGTTTCTGTAATAATCATTTTATAATCAAATCTAGCAACTTTTTTATTGGGCTTCTGACTCCATCCAGGGCAATCGTAAAAATACTTGTTCCCAAAAATGTATCCTTTCTGGATTTGAACTTTCGAACGTTTATCTAGACAAAGATGCAGGGCGGTTTGCTTGTCCTGAAACACATTTGAAAGACGACGAACTTTTTTGTTGCACACACAGAATAAATAGTATTACTTATCATTTTAAAAAATCAAATTGAAGAAATAATATAGGTTTAAATACTAGAAAGAGAAATAAAATAAATTAAAATTGTATCAAAAAAAACATGTCTGATATTATGCATGTGGTATCAATATTTTCTTTTGGGGTATTGCTCCATATCCTGAATTACGTGATTCTTAATTTGATCTATGGCTCGGGATATTGGATTTTATACTTTATTAGTTTCTTACCTTGAAGCATAATCATCCAAGTCAGGGCAAAACCCATCACATGACCCCAAGTATTTTCCATCGGGTGATACCAAAATGTATAAATGGCGGCCCATGAGAATGCGTATCCGTGGTAACGTCGTATTAGATTAGTGGGGCCGTAGTTAGGCTTCAGTTTCCTACTGCAGGCATCCGTATTGTAAACTACCGGCCAACCAAAAAAAATTCCCCTCTCTTTTAGCTCCATTAGCAGGATAAATATTACTAACATAATTACAGAAGCTGGAACAAAATGACATCAATTTATTGAAAAGAATGAGATTCAGTGTTGGATCCAGGATTTCTGAACTATGGGTGCAAGTGGTTGTTTCATGTTTGCATGTTATTTCAGACTACATTTTGACTAATAAAAGACATAGAGGACAACAGAGGCAAATGCCTAGGGCCCGGGCCCCGAACAGGGATATTTGGAAGACCCCTTTCCCCCAAATCGTGAACCCAAGTGACATTTTATCGATGAGTTTTGAAATTATTAGGTAGGGGGACCTAATTTTAATAACTTCCATATTAGCATTGTCGTCTGGAAAACGTGTTTCTTTTTACATCACAAATGGCGCTCGAAACCATTATGACCATAGAATACACGTGTCTTGTATCTATTTTAAAATGTTAATTGTGTCTAGAATCACACATGTTAACCTCAAGATCTACATTGAATGAAATAGCCCTATATTGAATTATAATTCGTGTTTTTAATGTCCATTACTATGGATAATATTGAGTTAGGGATTTAGACCCTTGTTAAAATTTGTTTATTTTCCAATGTCATATAACGTAACAATTCCATTATTTGCATCTTTGAAACCACAATTTCCATTATAATTCCGGACATATTTTTAATATTAAAATGTCCTCTAACAGTTTTTTCGAGAAATTTAGAAACAGCTGACATTGTTGCTATTTTTCAAATAAAGTCGGTAGCGACCATCTTGGGAAAAAAATGTAATGAATTTCTATAACCAAGTTTAGATAAATATTTTACCAAAAAGTCAAATTTACTTGTCAGGTTTCAATTGTACGGTGATTTTGTTATGCATGTCAAACAATAAATAACAGAGACTAAACTAGTAAGCACTACAGTTTTCCATCAAGCGTAATTGGGGCTGCGAACCATGGTCACACAGTAAATTGTATACATGTTGTGCCAGTTCACATAAAGTTGATAATGTACAACACTTACCTTGAGACGATGCTATTGAAGTATCTTGAGCCGTTCCATCGTAAGTGGTCTGAGTTTGAAGAAGGTGTAGAAGATGGAAGCCGACATTTAATGCAAGTGCTATATAGTTAAACTTGTCAATAGTTGTAGTATATTTATCATTCGACCCCTGTAAACCCTGTAAATAAAAAAACATGACACAAAGCTCGCCTTTCCGTCTCTCTCATTAGCCCGTTTGTAGTAACCCGGTACTTTTTTTCGGTTTTTAGGCAGGAAATCGGGCTTCAAATTTCGTTGAAGACGCTACGACCGAGGAATAGTCTTAGAAATAAAATAAAAACCAAGTACGAACAATCCAAACAATAAGACAGAATTCGAAGTCCTAAAAACGTTATAGGCAATATAGTGTGTTCAAGCAAAATAGTGTAAACAGCAAATGGACTGCTTCCCGTGTACAAATATACACGACAAGCAGTGGTAACAGGTGTCCGGAAGAGTAAGCTTACCCTGCCTGGCGCCACACCCACCAAAGCTGCATCCAAACTATTAGGCGAAATGTCGGTAAAATAGCGTGATTGGCCAATGAACTATGGGCATGCAAAATGCACGCGATGAAGTGTTTTAACGATGTAGTAGACATTATCAGGGATATAGTAATAGTACGTGTCAATTAAATATATCTAGAATAATAGACGAGAGAGACAAGTTATATTTACCAATCAAATCAATATGACGGCCATAAAACTTTTTAAAGGTTTTAAGTTTTAATAAGTTTTGTGCGTAAATATCCTTGTAGTTGAAGCTTAGGAACAAGCTCTCGCGTAACGAATTAGCTGAGACACTAACACTCCATAAGGTGATATTGGAATGTTACTACTAATAAATGGAAAGTTAACAATCGGAAAGTCAAAGTCATCCCGTTTATCGTACAATTTAACACTCAGTTTATGGCAATTGTCAAAATCGAGACGCAGATCCAAGTAGGAAGCGTAATTGTCACTGTCAGTGGTATTTTTAATTTCGAGCTCATCAGGATATATGAATTCTACATAATCACTAAATTTAGGATTATTAAGGGCTAAAACGTCATCGATATATCGGCTATGTATTGCAGATTTCTATGATACGATAATTATTTAGTGGTACCAAACACTCCGGCATAAGGTACACAATAAGGCTTCGTATTGCATCGAATGGGAAGGACGCCGTTTTTTTCGGGCCCGGGACTAGACCTACCTTGTTTTTAATCTATGGCTATGTCTAGTCTTTAAACGGGCCAGGGAAGGGTTCAGTCTATTCGTATAAAGAACAATGATTGGGATAAGTAAAATTAACAGAAAGTGTGTTTACTTGTCTATACTGGGCTAAGAACGTAATAATCCATATTAACACTTGATGTAAGACATAACATATCCACACAAATAATCTAGTGTATACGGTCACTTCATTAGGTGGTAACTTCCAATAATACCACCTCGCTGTTACTTCAGGACCATATCTGTAAAACAAATTGTAACTTGCTAAATACATTAAGGCATGAATTTCCGTACAGTATAATGGACACTTATAGATGTATTATATAAAGAGCTAACAGTTACCGCTATAATAGTTTAAAAATAGATAATGAAAAGGGAATATGTTGACCGAGACCCGCCAAGGGACGGCGTATAGTCGTCGTATGGGACGTAAAAGAATCCATGACAGTTGGAATTCGATACAAGGGTAGGCCGTAGTGCTGCTGTCTGGGCAAAATCTTCCTCATAGAAAACTGCATAGCGTATTCCCGGCTTCATTATCCCAGTCAGAGGAGAACCGTGGGACGTTAAACCCCATTCCATTTCTATAGGGAGAGACTTAATGCTCTCTACTGTAAATATAGTTACCTCCCCTTAACGCCTGGTTCTGGTATAAAGGGCTCTGGTAGAAATCGTTCTCGAGATGTCTCGCTAGTATTATGAGTATAACCCGAATCAGCATCCCAGCCTCGCATTGAACCTTATTGTGGAGGAATAAAAAAACATAAATTTAAAGCCCCAATACCACTCTTGTTGTAACTGAATAATTTGTCCCAATCTTTATTCTGGTCAACAAATTGTACTATTTTACAATATTTCAATTAAAAAATGATACAAATTTCATCTTAACACACCTAATTTTAAAAATTAGAAAAATGCAACTACATGCTGTAACATGGTTTGAAAAGCCTTACGTAAGCACTTTCAAATGCAACTTGGATTTAAACATATTTTCGAACCCTCTGGACAGGTAGGAAAGGTTGTAATGGATAATTTACACAACAGGTAGGACACTTAAACATCTAGTAGTTAGAATAAGGCTAATTTTTTTTTCTAGACCTGTCAAGCCAGCAAGAGTGTTATTGTCCCTTTAAGTATTCTGAAAAACCATTAGCCTACAGAAGGTAGCAAAACTCCTAATATCTTATTTTATGATCGTGATGCTTCATACCAAAAACTGTAGGTTAGTGTTCATCTGAACCTCATTTTGCTTTATTTCTAAATGCTAAATATCTTACGCTTACAATTATTTATTTCTGCTTACCTAATCCAAACATAAGACCGGAAAAAATCAGAATAAAGGCCATTCCGGCTGCCCATAGAAATACATCGTGGCGATGACGTATTGAGGTGACCTCATTTCCGCTCTGAAATGTAAGTTAAATGGTACAGATTAAAATATTTAAATAAAAGTGAACAGAGCAGTGCTTTACCGCTTCTCCCTCGTAAAGAATTAGACAGATTAAATAAAAGCATGTGAATTTGTTACAAAAGCAAGGAATAATAGGCAAACACTACATAATTATGGCGTTAGTATACTCCGTCTTCCGGGTATAATCTGACATATCAAATCTGCTTTAAAATGTTTCTTTTATTTTGTAATTAATTTTAATAGTTGAAAATTTTTATCGGCAGCTAATAAGAAGTTATATTGACTTACATATACATAGGCGCAGGGGCTCGATGAATGATATTGGGACAGAAATGCCCCCCAAAATCTCTGCAAACGCATTTTCCTGGCGCGAATCGTGATAGTGGGAACCTAACGTTATGATTGTTGTATTAAAGTTACAATTTCATATTTTTAAAGTTATATTTTTAAAATATTAAAGTTGAGAAATTGGCAAACATATCATTTTCAAATTCAAATTGAAACGTTTGAAGATAACTATTCCATGGTGAGGAATAGAAAATCAAGGGAGGTAATTGTGTTATTATTTCCGGTCTAAATTTGTTTTTAAGTGTAAGAATGACACGTATGGTCGTATAATAGTGAGTTGATAACCAATTGAGCAAATGACATAGAAAATAACTATGTTTTGACTTTCTTAGAAAATATGAAATTCTCGCTTTAACATAATAATATTTTATTGTATGCAACACTGCACTGGTTTGCATATATAAGGCTATGTAATTAATTTTAATAGTTGAAAATTTTTATCGGCAGCTAATAAGAAGTTATATTGACTTACATAGACATAGGCGCAGGGGCTCGATGAATGATATTGGGACAGAAATGCCCCCCAAAATCTCTGCAAACGCATTTTCCTGGCGCGAATCGTGATAGTGGGAACCTAACGTTATGATTGTTGTATTAAAGTTACAATTTCATATTTTTAAAGTTATATTTTTAAAATATTAAAGTTGAGAAATTGGCAAACATATCATTTTCAAATTCAAATTCAAACGTTTGAAGATAACTATTCCATGGTGGGGAATAGAAAAACAAGGGAGGTAATTGTGTTATTATTTCTGGTCTAAATTTGTTTTTAAGCGTGAGAATGACACGTATGGTCGTATAATAGTGAGTTGATAACCAATTGAGCAAATGACATAGAAAATAACTATGTTTTAACTTTCTTAGAAAATATGAAATTCTCGCTTTAACATATTAATATTCTATTGTATGCAACACTTCACTGGTTTGCATATATAAGGCTATGTTTACGCGAATACAATGAATAGTCAGTCCTTATCGCCGTCACATGTGTAAAAATAAAATAGATATTTGAGTAACGTCTTTGTTGACTACGTATGCTAATAATAATAGGGCCATTCCAAGTCAAGTGGGCGAGTGGTTGGGAATCGACCCCCTCGATGTTGCTGAAATTTGTTTTTTTCTTTTGCTTATTGGTGCCGGATAAGCTGAGATGGCATGTGACAAGAATGGTTTAAACATGGAGGCATTATTACGAATTATTATTCCACCAAGTTTCAGATTTTTAGGTTCTCATCTGCCTGGTTCTATCGGCTCGAAAAATTTTATTGATACCCATATCCCAGTCAATTTTAAATCTACAAACTACAAATTTTGTACATGTACAACAACATAGATTTTTTTCCAGAATTCTTCGAGGGGGTCGATTTACCTATTGTCTGAAACTTGACCAACTTGACATTGAATGACCAAATATGTAATGTAAAGCAGACAGTGTATGTAACACAGCGATATCATTTATGATTTAGGTGCATATAACTTAATAAATTCTGCTAGTTTTGACAATACATGATTGATTTTGACGTTCACCTATATATAAACTGCTCTCCAGGCACGATCTAATATACATCTAATTTATTCAATATGTTCTGTGTACAAGGTCCAAACGACTTCAAGGGATTATGGACATGCCGTGGCGAGATAAAAGAGACAATTGCAGGTATGACCATGTGTGCAAAGGGTATATATGAGAGTTCACTGACAGTTAGTAAGCGAGGAGCCGGGGGAGAAGAAAGGCTTGAGGCCAGCCGCTGCCTTGGCAGAGGGGCAGAATAGTAAATGTTATATTGTTAGATGTGTTCCTAAGACTAGTTCCTGTAGAAGTTTAGTTGTAGATTAGTTCATGCTATATTATGTAGATATGTTCCTATTGTAAATAAATCCTATATTAACTAAACCGATCTTCTGTTTTACATTAATAGTGTTACAGTGATCTGTAGCCAAGGTTAGGTGCAGAAGCGTAGGACGTTAAATCCCATTTCATTCATTCATAATAAACTTTGTTTGGATTAATTAATGTCAGACCCGTAATATAAAACAACAATTGTATCGGATTGTATTATTGCAAAATGCAATTTATATTTGTTGAAAAACTGAAACGTGGCTGAATAATGACTGTTTTATATTGGATTGGGGTCTACAGTTTTTATCAAGGAATCTAGGATTATTACAATTACAATAGTAAATTGTGTTAAAAGTGTATGGACTAATTTGGATTATTTCTGGACCAGTTGATGATGACTAAGTGTTGCACTATTATTTGTAGGATTTTTATTTTCATGTTGGTTATTAAAATGACTCTATACCGCGGTGGATTTTTTTCTGAAATGTTGAATAATAGATCTCTCACACAACTTGTGTCTTTTTCCACTCATAACGATGGACATACTCTGGGGCTATTCCGTTTTCTGTAGGATGAAATTCTATAGTATTCTACAGAATTTTGGGGGCATGTAGTAAATAATAGCTCCAAATATCTTTTTCTCTTTAATCAAGTTTTTTGAACAAACTTCACAGTTTTCCCACTGTTTTCAGTTATTAAATAGCCTTTTGTTGGATTAACTCTCTAGCAACAGAAATTTAACGAACCGCTAACAAACGACACGTTTGCAAGATAACATCCGTCAGATAACTAATCCATGTGAGATTAAACACTATAACCTCTATCCTGGGACAAAATAATATCTGATCATTTCCCCAGCAAGTTTCAATCTTATGATCCAGGAACCACAACCAACAACCAACAAGAAAGACTGTAACACGAATAAGTTTAAATCACTTGACACTAATCAAATTAAAACGGAAATAGTCATCTCAGATTTCAAGATATATATATACAAAAGAAATCAACCCAATATCACCCAAACGTTTAGCACGTGGATGTTAAATCCCATCTCTCAAAGTGTGTTTATAAACAATTCCACAGTACCTTAAAAACTTTAACCCGGATTTTAAATTTAATGGAAATTGATAATAGGAAATGTACATTTTTAATTTTATTAGATTTATCTGCTGGTCCTTGTATTCTCTTGCGTAAACTTAAATTTCATATTCGATATTTGTGACTCTGCATTAAATCTTTTAGATAGCTATCTCTGTGAGTATAGAACACGTTAATGTAGTTAATTGTAAATCGTCGTCTGGATCTGTTTTGTCATCTGGAGTTCATAAAATTTCCGTTCTTGGTCCGACTTTATTTAGCCTTTACACGACACCATTAGGTGATAATATTATCAAAAAAAATTGGCCTCAGCCTTCATTTGTATGCTGATGATACTCAATTATATATCTCATTTACACCTTCTTTCTATTTATCAAAATTGCAACTTGAGAACTGTATTAGTAAAATTAGAAAATGGATGTCAAAGAATTTTGTAAAATAGAATGATGATAAAATCGAATATTTGTTATTAGGCTCAAAACATCATTTAAGTAAATTTGCACATGATATATTATCATCCTATTTTGCCCGTAGGGACTAATATTAGCACGATATTTGATAATTTTATGCTTATGGGAGCTATTTTAATATCAGAAATATAGGCAAAACACATAAGCTTTTAACTGTAGAGTCACTTGCTAATTATCTGGTCACTTCGGGATTAGATAACTTTAATTCACTTTTAGTTGCTTTACCTTAGTTTAATTAAAGCTTATAGATAATTTACAAAAAGTACAGAATGCTGCTGGCACTTGTTTCTTGAACTAAGAAATGTGAACACATATCTCCTGTTTTATATAATTTACACTGGTTGTTTTTTAAATATCGAAAACTTACTTTTAAATGTTAAGATTATATTTACATAACACCGGCATTATCATAATTCGCGCACATTTAAAACAAAAACAGAGCCTATCCAGGAATTCCGTCATTAGTTTCAGTTTCATCGTTCTGAAAGTAGCCTATAAGTAAGTAAGTAAGTAAATTTTATTGCATAAAAACGCCCACATATATTATACAATGACTAGATAATATGTGTAGGTTGTACTGTTATGTACATTCCTTCTTACTATTTATATAGCTACATAACTTACATAACCTTATAGCCTAGCCTAGCCAGGTGCAGATTGTAGAACAACTACCATTCACATAGCCTATACATTAAGTCTTAATTTACTTACCATAACTACGGTTTAAGATAGGCCTCTACTGACTCTACATCTAATTATATTCAAAAACAAGATTAAAATAATTCAACACAGACCTACATCTGACAAGATGTTTGCTTTTAAGCCTACCCACAGCACTAAAAGTACACTAGAATGTACTTTTAGTGTAAAGCGGCGTTTACACGATACAACTAATACATACAACCACTGGTTCTATTCGTTGTATGCCATGGCGAACCTTCTCATCATGTAGTTTCGCATTCTCCACGCAAGTCCAGCTATCCAGTGTGAACTGCAAGTGCAAGGGAAGACAACCCTGTTTGAGAGATTGATAGTTTTGATGCCGCAGGTTCCACAAAGTCCACGCTCCCAATATAGAGTTCTGGAGTTGAGTGGGTCGAATGCGACCGTTGCATCCGACGCTTAAATGCATTGGCTTCATCGTGTAAACGTCGCTTTAAGCTTTAAGATTGTGTATACAGTTTCTCATTACCATACTACATGTATATCATTATATATAGCCCATAAACTTTCCTTATGTAAATTTACCGATTTCGGTTATGAAACATATTCTCTAGACA
This sequence comes from Patella pellucida, assembly GCA_917208275.1. Lineage (NCBI taxonomy): Eukaryota > Metazoa > Mollusca > Gastropoda > Patellidae > Patella > Patella pellucida. The sequence continues at coordinate 13,610,662 of OU795044.1, forward strand.
GGAACAATCACGATATTTAGAAAGAGAGAGAAAGAGAGAGAGAGAGAGAAATTGGGTTTAACGTCCACTCAACACAACTAGGTCATTTTGGGACTAACATATGGTTTTTAATTATATTTCAGTGCCCAGAGGAAACCCAAGAGGTTGAGAAGGCGCCCCTATCTCCAAATCACGATATTAAACATGAATTGGTGTACTAATGGTTCTCAGACAATAAAGAAGACTACTTTATTATAGCCCAATGTCAAAAGGTTTAGGTTTGTTGTTTTTTTCTATGGAATATTCTGCCGTTAAGTCGACTTTATATTTATTATAGCGCTTTCTTAAAAGTGGACGTGCGCCATTCAAAATAAAAGTTGTATAAGACATCCAATAACAATTTCGGGTCAACCTATGTTAAAATGCTTATCATGAAATTGATAATGCGATATTTATAGATAAAATAAGTTCATATATTAAAACGGAGATTAAAAATAAATGTGAATTTAAAGGTCGATGCTATGGTTAGCATAATAGAAATTCAAATTCTACCCTCAAATAATTTCTTCTTATTGGAACATTACGTGAACATGATCAAACTATCCATGGGTGTAGGAACGAGGGGGGGGGGGGCTGAATGGTCAATTTTAGGGGCAATGTATTTTCGTTTTTCGGGTACAAACATCAGAGAATGATATCATATACCATATAATTATTATTGTAAACTGAAATCGCTCGCGGTTTACGTTTTGAATACTATAATAGGCCTACTTAAGACATCGTGTAAACGCTCTAGTTAATCTTGATAACTGTATTATTATGAAATGAAATCGCTCGCGGTTTAAGTTCTGAATACTATAAACTTTAGACCTCGTGCAAACGTTCTAGTTAATCATTGATTCATTCTGAAATTTCGGTTGACAGAGAAATTTTTTGGGTAATTAGCTTCAGCCCAAAATCAAACCGAGATTGACCGCTTGCGCCTGTGAAACTATGCTCACATTTGTCTATCCGATACGGTATATTATATAATATGAATTTGACCATGAGGCATGGTTAAACCCAAGAGATCGGTTGAAAAAATTGTGACATGGTTTCAAAATTCAACAAACCATTTAAAGCTATATTAAACTGAGAAGGAGGCGGAGACCTCTTTAGAAAATTACAGACTATCTGGTCACTGCCATGACACTCCGGCTATTTTACTATCCTGTGTATATCTGTATTACTACACGGCCCCAGACTGGTAATTTTCTACATGTAGACTTCAATGTAAAATCCTTGCCACTTCCGTAAAGTACCATTTTTTGAAATAATGATACGCCAACATTTTGGGTTAAGTACGGCCGAGACATTGTGGCACAATAATCACCCTTACCCTGGACTTGCATTTGACATTCACGCCCTCCTTCAGGTCATAAAATTGAAAGTTAAAATTGAAAACGAAAGATATGGAAAATGAGAAGAATTGTTTCATTAATAAATTTACCAATTAGAAAATACAATGATAGGATACGAAGAAATCACGATAAATCTGAAAATAATATTGTGAACTATTCTGATATGTCGATTATAACGGTGTGATACTCAGACTGAATTTCAAACACGTAAGTTACATTTTCCAGAACGACCCTCGCCCCGCCACAATAACAACAAAAAAAAAATCCCTCAAAACCCTAACTAATTTTTTTATTTATCTATATTATTATTTGTTTATTAATTCATTTTCTGCTTTGCGACAAACAAAATTCACTTTTAATTTCTGGCGCAAAATTAATCATAGCAAAACTGGTATAAAATTCATCGTAGCAGTGGCACATGGGTATTACTACTCACGTACTCTTTATCGCCAGGTCTACATGAAATGAATGTGTAAGAAGCCCGTGGTACAATGCAGAAACCTAAAAATCATACGTGGACATGGTGTGATGTATGCGCATGTCTGTTAGACACCAGGTTCTGATGAAATGATTGAAGTAAAGTTTTTACATTACCTTTAACAAGGCTGTCGTATCCCTACCACGCCGTAGTTGTCTTTTAACTGCAAAGGATAATAAACAAATCGTATTATAATGCCAGATAAGGGTAATAACGAACGTCGTATTATAATGCCAGATAAAGGATAATAACAAAAGTCGTATTATAATGCCAGATAAAAGATAATAACAAAAATCGTATTATAATGCCAGGCCAATCTCTTCAAAAGCGATTAGCTGTAGTGGCTGCCCATTTTAGCTCCTCGTTATCTTTATTTCAGCTGAATGTTACAATGTGAAATTTAGATCAATATTCTTCAAGATACTAAAACCCAATATGATAATGTTCTTAGTATAGGGATACGCAGAACGTTATTATGTTGGGTTAAGTAATTTTATAAATTTATTACATAATGTCGTGGAGAAAACTGCATTTTTGAAATCATATAGTATCATGTAGTGCTAAAATGATTTCATTTTGAAACTCTACAAATTAACAACCAGGCTAGACGTGGATGTTCTTCTGGTATCAAAGGAGCTTAAAGAAACTGAGTATCAAAACTCCACCTCGATCTCTAAAATTTAGACTTCTGAATGCCCAGGCCAGTCATCCCACAACAAGTCCATGACCTGGTTACTGATTACGGCCTAGATATGTTTTTCCGTACAGAGTCTTGGTCAAAACCTGCTGGTGATGAGGCTAACACAGCAGAACGTACACCTCTTTCATATAGTTTCTTTCATCGACCCGACGCTTCCACAGGAGGGTATCACAGAGCTTCACAAAACATCCATGGCAGTTAAACATCACCATGCTTCAGCGAATGTGCTCTCTCGAAGAAATATATAGCATTGTAAATCTAAATAATCCACATGAGACCTTGGTGTAGATCGACCCGTTTTGTCATTCTTTCCTGAGTTTACAGGATTGTATGAACAGGGTGCATGCACTGATACCTTAGTTCTTGGTAATTTTAATGTTTAAATGATCTCTTGTCATTCGTTAAAACAATTTGCGCAACAGGCCACTAAGGAATCCGAAAATTTTCTGGACCTGGATAGCAACCTTAAAGGGACAATAACACTTTTGCTGGCTTGACCAAGTTGCATTTAAAAGTGCTTACGTAAGGCTTTTCAAGCCATGTTACGGCATGTAGTTGAATTTTTCCAATTTTTAAAATTAGGCGTGTTAAGATGAAATTTGTATCATTTTTTAATTGAAATATTGTAAAATAGTACAAATTGTTGACCAGAATAAAGATTGGAACATATTATTCACTTACAACAAGAGTGTTATTGGGGCTTTAAGGATTCAAATACAATAAAGATATGTTTGTTGTTATTAATTGTAATCAGACAGGGAACGACGTACTATCATTTGCCACAACATCGAATCCATTAACAGTCATCAATTCACGGAAGATATGCTCAAATCTAAACTCGTCAGTTGACGACATAGCAGTTCTTTATTTGATAAACGAAAATCGTAGTGCAAAGGGGGATTACTGTCTTCAGAAACTGGACGAAAGTGGACATGATCCCCGAAAAAGCTATTCTGGCCGAAAGTAGCCTTACATAAATGTTGAATCCGCAAAATAGCAAATTAAATCTGGTGACAACCCCACTGCTCCTATTACTAGCCAACTGACTATTGATGATTTCTGTGAACATCGTTTGTAATTCAGTTTTTCGAAATTTTTCTCACTCTCGTTGTGAACGATAGTCTCAGGTCGGGAACCCACCCCACCCCCGCCGGATTTACAAACTTCTACTTAAACCAACTTAGTAAATTATAAATAAAACTACCGATCTGTTTCAAACTTACAGACAAAATCATTCCACCGAAACAGCCCCACCCCACCCCGCCGGATTTACAAACTTCTACTTAAACCAACTTGGTAAAAAATTATAAATAAAACTACCGATCTGTTTCAAACTTACAGACAAAATCATTCCACCGAAACCGCCTGCTAAAGGTTGTAAATGACACTAGATTGTTGATGATGGTGATTGCTAGAGCCTTACAATATTGGATTTATCCGTTGCCTTTGACATTGGATATTGAATTTTGGATATTAGAAAATGCCTTTCAGTTGTGTTTCAAGCATAAATTACTTGTGTTTGCAATCTATTCAGACACAAAACACTGTCTGATTCAATTATGTTAATGAATGGAGTACCTCAGGGTTTTTTCCTTGGACCAGTGTTGTTAGTCTTGTATACTGTTAGCGTCGCCAGTATCGTAAGATAACATGTACTTCTGTAACACAGCAATGCGTATTGTACACATACATTTGACAGTTTCCTGTCAATAAATGCACAATCAATAAAAATCCTGGATGAGCAATAACATTCTGAAGGTATGCGAAACATCTGTAAACACTGCGGATTGAAAAAAAAACGTCTTTGTTAATAACCTTTTCTAGAATCATGTGATCGCTCTAACGATCTGTTTGAATCACTGTGTGTTTTTTTCGGATAAATGAAACTATTTCCGTCAATTCCTTCGTATAAATTGTGATCTTTCTACTCTAGCGGAAAAACTTGATAGGAGTGAAACAAAATCTTGTTAAATTAGTTACTTTTATTTCCAACGTTATGAACTTGCCATATCTTTATATATTATTTTAATCATTTGATCTACTTTAAATTTATGGTTTTTGTTTCGATTATTTATATATCATTTGATATTGTCCTATTTACGGTGACAATATACAGATTTTGCTTCGTATTTGTATTGTTTTTAATTTTAAACAAAGGAACAAAAAACAGCAATTTTTTTTAGCATATTCGAGTATATTCAATAACTATTTAAAGGGATAGTCCCTAATTATACAGAGGCTCAAAAATAAAAGTCTGAGAATGTATGAAAATAAAACGCCAAAGTATAGGGTAATGGTGTATATACCTTGTCTCAAAATTTCAACTCAAAATATTGAGTCATTTGGACGTGAACACCAAAACTGCTTATCCGGACACGTAACCCTTTTAAGAATTCGGGTCATTTTTTTCATTTGGTGACCTGATAATCGATTTACGTTTCTTGAGAGGTCTATACAGTGAATGACCCATGTACTGTACTTGATAACAAGAGGTAAATTTTACCTACATATTATTTTTATAGAAAAAAAGTCTGGTTTTATCCAGATACTGTATGATACAAAGGTCTCCATTTCCAGAGGCAAACTGTCAGGTTTAAGTTATTTACAAGCGTATCACAAAAATCGGGTTAGTTGATCGGCCTTAGATAATGGGTTTTAAATGATTTTAACACAAAATTAAGCAGTTTTATTCCCCAAAAAGTTATTGGGATTGGCCCTTTAACATGAATCTGTAGTCAGTCGATTTTAGTATCGAAAGCTAGACGATGCTAAATGCTTATGTATCTTTGCTTTTCCGCAAATGCGACGCCGTCTTTATTTAGGGCCCGATGGGCCTGTTTTAAATCCGATTGAATTCAAGCCGGGTGGTTTAATTCTAACGTTGGTATTTTGATTTGTTTTCTGAATTAAATGTAAAATAACCAATCTGAATATATATTAGCGTGAATGAAACCGTGCGAAATTTTGGATGTTTCCGAAAATTGTAATAACCCATCGTCCATTTAAGTAGAAATTATTTATCTTTTAAAATAAATAAAATCGTTTATGTAAAGGAGTCGGACCTCCACTCTACATCCAGAATATACCCCCCCCCTACACCCCCCCCCACACACACACACACATACAATGTCCTACCAAAAACAATTATTAAGCAACCTCAAACTGAAAGTATGGTATCTTTTTGTATTTTTGGACTTTCAAATTATATATTATACAACATGCGATAAAAGTGATATACTATTATTTGATATGACAAATAGTCCTACATATTTACCGTTACATAAAAATTTAAGAACTTACATAATAATGACTATGTTGAAAAAATATATACTTATCAATACTGCGGGGGATCACGGTGGCTAAGTGGATAAGGCGCTGGTTCGCTAGTCTGGAGGTCGGGTGTTCGATCCCTGTAATGGCCGAGAAAGTTCATCTCGATTTTCCGGCGTGATTTCCCCTTGTCAGTGATGCAGAACGGCCTGACAAGGACAGCTGCCTAGTCGTTCGGATGGGACGAAAAACCGAGGTCCTGTGTACACATTGGAGTGCACGTAAAAGATCCCTTGGCAGTTGGAATTCGATATAAGAGTAGGCCGTAGTGCCGCTGCCCGGGCAAAATTTCCCCTCATAGCACACTGTATGGCATATGCCCGTCTTCATTCATTCATCAATACTGCGAAGCAAACGTGTTTAATTTGTTAGATAAGGCCTCGCGGTTGATTTTATAATGACCCGATAACGCAGAGATTTAAACTATTAAACAGAGTTAAAACGACTTTTTGATAAATTTTCAGAAATATGAATTATATGGAAGTGGTCACTTGCGGCTGGCCCCGGGTCCATTCACTTAATTTGATAATTGTTTGTTTTTTTGCAATTGATAATTTCTGTCTTGTCCGCAGGTGTATCTTGTATATTTTTGTTTTGCGTGTAGTGCGGTCCTCCTGCATTTACTATTAAATTATCAGCGTTTTCTGGTTTGTGTTTCTGTTCTTGGGGTGGAAAAGAAAAACATAGCAATATTGGTTGAATGAGTAGACGTATTTTTTGTATGTATTCCGATAGATATCCCAATCGAAATGAAATGACACAACAAACCAGATCAAATCGATTTAACTTCACGTATTATAAAACGTTTAGCTTTTAAACTGCATATTATAACATTGGAGCTATTTATTGATTCACAGAATAAACGGCTATACAAATACAATATAATTTTAAAAGTGAATGTCAATGAAAATGTTTACAATGTCATGGACAAAGTCGAGCATGTATTAAGATGGGCATAAAATTGATATTAATATAACCTTTATGGCTTTAATATATTATTATGTACTGATAAGTAGGACGTTAAAGGAGCTAAATCGCTATCATTTGGGACCTAGAAATTGACAAAAGTGGGTCGCAACGCATATACTATAATATGAATATATAAAAACTGATTTACATTCAATGGTTTCCGTTTTTACTCCAATTTCAAATCAGTTATGTTCGGTGAAATAAGCCATGCAGTCACAATCGAGTGCAAATTTCTAGCGTCTAGTTAGTCCAGTCTACATATGCCGTTTAATTTGGTGCAATGTATCTAGCCTCTTCCCCCGAGTCTCTTATTACAACTGGGACTGAAGCGCATTATGGTACACCAATGTTTATCTTAAATATCGGATATCAGAAGCTCATCTTATCCCGGTAAGTTTACATCATCAATGCAGATTTAAAATGACCAATAATTCGTGTTTTCGATGTCGAAGATTTTGGAAGATTTTGAGTTACGGACTTAGGTCCTTTAAACCCAATTTAATTTCATTTGTATGTCCAGAAAACTGGGTCATAAAACCTCTATATTCCACTTTTGTTAAATAAATATTACGAAATTAGAGTTAAGCCCGACTAAATGCAGGAAGCCCAGGGCCGGATTACCCATGGGGCACAGGCCCCAGGGGCCCCCCACATTAAGGGGCCCCCCACAAAAATCTCAGTTGCGTCCAGCCCCCTCCTCTAGAAATGCCATCATTTCATAGCACTCGCATTTATCACCAGGGCCGGAATAACCATGGGACACCAAGGGGCACAGGCCCCAGGGCCCCCCACACAAAAAATCGCAGCTGCGTCCAGCCCCCTCCTCTAGAAATGCCATCATTTTATAGCACTCACATGGATTGGTCCACTGAAATAACGCCAGAATGCACTAATTTTGTGGCAGAATTTTTTTTTCTGGGGGAGGTACTTTTAAATGGCTACACACACGCGCTTGAAATGCCAGGAAATCATGTTTCCGGCCTCAAATTTCTTAAAATTTCCAGAAAAATAAGGCGGTCCCTCCAAACAAATTGACAACCTTTCAATTATAAATTAATACACTTGATTATGATCACAAAGTGATGCTCCTAAGGCACTGGTGAGTCGGTCGGTTTTAATGGCGCCTACACCTGATCCAAACTTTCTTATAATATCTCTTATGTGGGGGCTATCGGGTGCCACCACAGGCGCGAACCCAAGGTGCGGACACCAGGAGCAAATGCCTCTCCCAAAAAATCTGCCGCCATATAAAATACAAAATTACCACTCAGATATCACCCCAATGGCAGAAAAACGTGTTTCCTGCATCGTTATTTTTCAAAATGTTCTGAGGGAGGACCCCAGACAACGGTGCCGCCCCCATAGGCGAAGGGCCTCTTCTATCACCTCTTTCTGGGTCGGCGTCTGAACCACGACATGACATTAAAGAGTTCGTTCTGGTCGCTCTTATTCACATTTGACAGGACCTTGTTGGTCTTTGGGGGCGCCGTCACCAAATGAGATGATTAAAGATTTTCGTTCTGGTCGCCCTATCCACGTCGCCTTATGGTGTTTCGGATTAGTTCTAGTTTACAGGATAAGGAGTTTCTCATTTTGATGTGCTTAACATCGAAATGAGAAAAAGCGCTGCCGAAATTGACACACGGGAGCGACGTTGATTGTAGCTCCAAGTGGGTGTAAAAAGCGTTTGTGACAGTTTAATTCTCGAAATTTTCGGGGGGGGGGAGGGGCTTCCAGACCCCCATCCCCACGTACACACACGCACCGTTCCGCACTCAGTAACTCGGGCATTATATTTGCGTCCCCAACACTCTGCTACATCCCCACTTTTACAATCCTACATACGGCCCTGCCCCAGACGCCCCTTGCGGAGCCTCGCGCCTTCGGCGCTCGCTGTCGGTGACCAGCCCCCCCCACATGTTCCAGGCCCCAGGGCCCCCACCATGGTAAATCCGGCGTTAAGGTAGCCCCAATCGTAACAAACTATTTTTTACGTGGAGATTACACACAATATTCTTACCTGTGTGTTCGTGACACAAACAACACTTAATATCACAATGTCCTGCAATAATACATAATTAACAATATTAAATCATCATAATATCAAGAAATTAAATACAACGAGGCAGAAATATGAGAATATTTTTATACGCCCACGTTTAGCACCCGCTTAATAGTCATCGCAACCTGGCAGAAAATGTATAATTATTTGAACCCGTTTCTTTTTTTTCTTCAACAAAAAGTCAACAAAGATTGCCATGCAAAAGGGGGAGAAAGACTAAAACATTTCGCCTAATAGATTGGATGCAGCTATGGCGGGTGTGGCGCCAGGCAGGGTAAGCTTACTCTTCAGGACACCTGTTACCACTGCTTGTCGTGTATTTTTGTACACGAGGAGCAGTCCATTTGCTGATTACACTATTTTGCTTGAATACACTATTTTGCCTATAACGTTTTTAGGACTTCGAATTCTGTCTTTTGATTTGGATTGTTCGTACTTGGTTTTTATTTTATTTGGACCTTGAATAATATTTGGTGAGCTGTGTCCATAATCAGCATTCTGTGATTTGGAGGCAGACCACCATTTAATTCACATTCTCGGTACCCATTGTAGTTCGTCTATTTATAGCAATTCTCTTTCCTTCTCTTTTCTCCCCTTTTGCATGGAAATTTTTGTTGATTTTTGGTCTAGAATGGAAGAAGAGGGTTTGAATTAATATTCTCTGCCAGGTTTTGGTAAATCTTCATGATTTTGAGGCGGAAGGATAACTGAGTTACCAGGTTGGCTACGGTGATATGTACCGCAACTAGTTACATGTTTTGGGTATGCTTCTTCAAGTTGGTGTATCTCAAAATTTTGGTGGTCAACCTCATACAAATTTCAGTGCATAGACATGATCATTTGTTCCTCGGTCTATAGTAAAAAGCATTCAGCCCAACGAAAATTTCGGGAAAAGTTGGATGTGGGCAAAGAGGCCGGAATTAACATTGAAGTCAATGGGATAATTAATGGTGGTCTGCCTCCATTTACCGTTCAAGAGTTATCGTCCCTTTGCCTAAAATTATCAAAAGGTAATATTTATGGTATCACTATCAATCGGGCCGCTGTCCTAAACAGATAACGTACTATTAGTATTGTAAATTAAAAAAAATAATTGGTATCATATAGTTATAAATGTACAAGTATCAAATAGTAATCAATGTATTATCATAAAGTAATAAATGTACTAATATCAAATAGTAATCAATATATTAGCATACAGTAATAAATGTACTAGTATCAAATAATAATCAATGTATTAGCATCATATAATAATAAATGTACTAGTATCAAATAGTAATCAATGTATTAGCATCATATAATAATAAATGTACTAGTATCAAATAGTAATCAATGTGGCATCATATAGTTATAAATGTACTAGTATTAAATAGTAATCAATGTACTAGTATCATATAGTTATAAATTTATTAGTATCAAATAGTAATAAATGTATTAGCATCATATAATAATAAATGTATCAGTATCAATAGTAATAAATATTGATATCATAGTAATAATTGTATTACTATGTTATTGAATATTTACATTTATTGCATCAATTAATAACCCTAACAATGAATGTACTAATATCGAATCATATTAATTGTAGGCCTACTGGTATCATGTAATAATTATATTGGGATAGTAATAACTGCAGGGTTTTTATAAAGTAATAATTATGGAAATATAAATAGTTAATATAACAAACCGCCTACCTCGATATCGAAACATTATAATACCAAGACTGGGATCCAAAGTACTATTTTATCCTGATCAAAGTTGCACTGAATCGCCCCCAACTAAAGGGTATATATATACATGCAAACAAGTCTTAGGTGTGAAAAATAAAAAAAGACATCTATTTGATTTATATTTATAATTTTATTTAAATGAGTATTTTGACACCTTCGATGCTTTTTACAGACTCCTGTATTTAAAGTGAGATGGCGGGTTATTACTAGAAAACTGTATCCAACTTTAAGGCAATAATACTAGAACATAATCGTTTGTGTCTATAACGATTTCAAATCTATCAACTAAAACTGAGAGACTCTAGTAGTTCGAAAAGCTAGCACAGACCACGTGTCGTGTAGGGGTTTGAATTTGTATTCCCTTACATGTACATGGAAGTCATGTGATATGTCAAAGCCATTTTTTCGCAGTAACTGAAAGGAAAACATAAGTAAGGAAATGTTGGCTGATTTGGTTTGTTTGCTGTTAAATCATTAATCTGAAAATAATAGTGAAGAATAGCAAGAAGGTGTGTGTGTGCAGGCCCGGCGGAGTATGGGGGCTAGGGGGGGGGGCTTTAGCCCCCCCAATAATTTGGCCGCAAGTACTCTTTTCTTCAGGCTATTGCGTCCCCTGGACCTTCGTCTATAGCGACTTACAGGGATGTAGCCACGCCGGGCGGCACTGTTTTTTGCCGCCCAGCACAAAGAAAAAATCGAAGAAAGCCACCCAGTCGTATTTAAATCCCCTCGACTTCGTTCTTCTCTCACTCTGTAGTCAGACTCCGCACTCGAAATTTACCACCCCCGTCAAACGGCAAAGCCATGGTAACTATAAGCCCATGCAAACCATGTCTGACACGGCATTATTTATTTTTGTGTGCCGTAGTATACCCTATCATCCCAAATTAGTTTAAAGAAAGAAGTATTGGTATTATGTTTATTTAAATTTAGAAGTTGTGCAGGTCTATTCATTTCACGGTCACCCAGACCAATTTACTGCTCTTCAATGTTAAAGGTTTGGATGTCGTAAATGGTGTCGAACGTTCGGTTGTACGATCAATTTTTAATGTACGCATTCTACGGTTAATTCTACCGAATCTATATTAAATCCTAGCCTATCCACAATGTCAATGTTTCTTATTCTTTCTCAACTTCTGTCTGACCTGATTCTCATTCCACCGTAATAATAATATAAAATACTACAAACACCATTTTAAGAATAGGCCTATATAAATTTGAATATGATTTGCACTGAAGCAAATAAAAGACAGAAAATGCTCTGGAAATACACGTCTTTATAGGATATCTATGGAAATACACCAATAATTGAATAAGGGTTGAATTTTTATAAAAGACCACGCCCCCCTCCCAAATTTTGTTTAAAACTTCTCAACAAATCCGGCTACATCCCTGGACCTAGGATGGTAGCCCCCCCAATCAAGAATTGCTTCCGCCGGCCCTGGTGTGTGTGTGTGTGGTCCGGGGGGTGGGGAAGCTTCGCACTTTTTGTAATCTTGGATGCATGAGGTTTCCTATTAATTGGCCTTGGCCTCAAGTAATTTCAGGGGCCCGCGAAAACTAATAATTTGAGTATATCGGATACTGAAATACATTACTTTAAATTTTGGCTCCCACTGATGGGTTTAGGCATGCTTATATTGCATTATTTTTTAATCGTCTCTTCACTGAAGGATTATGGTGGTGGTGTCGGTGGGGGGGGGTCTATGCATACAAATGCAGTTTTCTGAGCAATTGCAGAATAGTTTTACTTCATATCAATTTAAGGAAGTCATTAGAAATCAATATAGACAAATTGAAGTAAAGTATTGTTTCCCTTTAAATGGTGTACATTGCTGTGAGTTAAAGTTGAAGTAGGTCAGCCATTACTTAATACTGTCACATGATACCATTAAGTCACGAGAAATCAAGACATCACATGATATAATAAATTCATATTCACTTATCACATGCCATCAAAATTACTCAATTCTCAATTTCAGCTTTCATTACCTGCCATTTTTATTCCTCGTTCAGGCAGATAATCGTTTATACTTGTTTCGGTTGGATAAAATAGCGTTCATTGGTTTTAAGAAGGGTTTCTTTATAACTTATTTGTAAAGCAGATAGATAACCAATGTAGATTCTACAATATAAAAGTAATACGAGATGAAATTTTGATTTGAGTTATTAACCTAGCTGCAGGATTCTGCATTAATACATCAATAAGCAACAATTCGTATTATTTATTCTTGACGTGACATACGAATTGATTAACGTTTTTGCTGAAAGGTTTGCGATATATTTTTAATATAATAGTAACACACTTTACAGATATTGTTTATCGAGTCACATTTTGTAGCTGTTGTTTAGAGCCAATAAAAACATACTCTGTTTCCTCAGAGTTCTACTTTACAAAAATTATGACATCCGCGAGTTTAAATTTCTGGTTTCGATGTTGCATTTTGAAGGATCAAAGTGATTAATTTCAGGTTTACGGGGACAGACATATAGATGGAACAGAAGGCCATATGTCTTGATAATTAAATCATGTGGTTATACAGGATGAACAAAACTGGACCTTAAACCGACCACTGCGGCACTCCTTGGAGTAGTTCAGCCTTCTTTGATGTGAAATCATCAGAAGGCAAAACAATCCCCACGGTTAGCATGGCATGGTTGCAGTAATTTTGCCACATGGTCAAAGATGCTAATTTCACTAGAAAAGCGATTTAATGGAATCTCGCGGTCAACAGTCAAAGAAACTGACAGATAGAAGATACTGTAAGAGGCAGGCCATCATTAATTTCCCCGTTAATTCTGGTCTCTTCGCCCACCTCCAACTTTTCTCAAAATTTCCGTTGGGCTGAATGCTTTTCAATACAGACAGAGGAGCACATTGTCATGTCTTTGCACTAAAATTTGTATGAGGTTGACCACCAAAATTTTGAAATACACAAACTTGAAGAAGCATACTAAGAACATGTAACTAGTTGCCGTACATATTACCGTAGCCAACCTGATATCCCCGGTATCCTTCATGAATATTTACCAAAACCTGGCAGAAAATGTAAATTTAAACCCTTTTCGCCCACCCTAGACCAAAAAATCAACAAAAATGTGCATGAAAAAGAGGAGGAAAGAGACAGAGGGACAATTGCTGTAACTACAATTTGTAGGTACCGAGATGGTGAAATTTAATGGTGGTCTGTCTCCATAAGAAAACAGTATTGTTTGTCCATTGAAGGGCGAATGTCATTGTTAACTCTTGTAAGAGCGGTTTCTGTGCGCTTTTTCATATTGTTATATCAAACAATCCCGTTATTTGACGAGCAAAGCATTCTCCAAGAATTTTGACTTGTATTTTTTTAACGGATCACAATCAAGAATTTGCTGTCTCAATCAAAGCTCAAACATTAGCAATTTGTAATCTGCCCGGAAAGAGTAGATTATAGAAATTATTGATTACGGGTTTTCACTACAACTGGCGAGTAGGTCTGTAGGAAATGAATCTGAGGAGCGATGATGTGATTATTTCTAGATATCCTCTATATACATAGGCGTAGGAGACGGGGGGGGGGTCCCCCCCCCCCAAAAAAAATTTTTTTTTTTTCGGGCAATGAAAAATTCGACGACCTTTTTTTTTATATTAACGTTTAGAGAAAAAATAAAACTAACTTATTTCTATGAGATTCACACTGCCCGAAAAGTATTTTCTCGTCTTTTTCTTGTCCACTGCATGCCCGAAAAAATGCCCAAAGCTCTCTTATGATAGGTATGCCAAAAAACGGTATTGCCCGAAAATAGGTATTGCCCTAAAAAAAGGGGTATCGCGCCGGAAAACGGCAGAAGGAACTAGCAGTAAAACGCGTTGGCGACCGTCAAATAATCCAAAATTTCCTTGGGGGTTCGCCCTTCCAAGAAAACCGGCACCGCTGTCTATAAACCCGAAATTGTTCGGGCATTTCTAGTTTTGTTTCCCTAACTGTCATCGAGCCCTAATAAAACACTAATTTTACTTTTCTTGTAATTGAATATAACGAATTTGTACTGAGTTGACTATGGATTAAAACATTTTGTCTGGAGCCACTCTACTTTGTGCGACATTTTTCGGTCATCGATTAATATTTGTGAATACAGATGCAACAGTCTGCTTGGATGGTTGGAATTCAGAGTGGGATTTCGGTTACAAAACCATTGAATACTTTTGAAGTTGCTAACACTGACTAGAAAAGCAGAAAACGCCGCGCGACGATTGATTTGTTGTTTGGAAATCGGGTCAGCCATGTAGGCAATACTGGACCAAATTGTAGTTGCTGTATTCACAAACTGAAATAGCAGGAACACGCGTTTGCGGCAGTTACATTTTCAAAATTTCCTCCTAACGGTCCCGTCTTCGTGAACTGTAAACGATTGATTAGAATGCGAGTAAGCCACCTTAATAATGTTATATTCGACCACTTTGGAGTTGTTTTGTTCACCAGCTGAAATAGCAGGAAAACGCGTCCCGTCCTAACGGTCCCGTCTTCGAGGACTGTAAACGATTGATTGGAATTCGAGTCAGCCACCTTAATTAGACCAAATTTTCTCCTAACAGTCCCGTCTTCGGGAACTGTAACTGATTGATTAGAATTCGAGTAAGCCACCTTTATTAGGTTATATTCGACCGTGTTTGCAGCCGTCAAATATTCCAAAATTTGCTTTATGGGGGGGGGGGATACAAGGTCGTTGCTGTCTTTAAACCCGAAAATTTTTCGGGCATATAGGGTTCTGCCCCCCCCCCCCTAACTGTCAGCGAGCTCCTACGACTATGTCTATATACGAGCTTGAAGTTCCCCAATCGCCAGCATGTCAATTCCTCCAGCTTACAGAAGTATTAAGTATTGGGGAGCAATAATGCGATAAATCTTAATACCGGAGGATCAATACAAATAAAGGGTCACAAAGTCCCATAATAATAAATACTGAATATAAGAGCAAATTGTTTTAAGCCTCAATATGCATTTGGGATGTTTGTTTTATTCTGTTGTAATATTAAAAGGTGGGAAAAGCAATAAATGACTGAAGATTCTATTTTTTTCAAAGTTTCCAATTTTTACCCAAATTTCGTTTCGCCGTGTTTGCCCGAGAGTTCTAAATTTGAACGTTGACCTATATTTAGAGTGTCATGGCGGCGACAAGGCAACTTGACGGGTGGAGAGGTAGTTTTTAACAGCCTCTTGTGTCGCTCATACTTGATCTAGCGAGGTAAGCGAGGTATATTTTGGTCACTAAGATGTTCCTTTACATCTTGCAGGTATTCACGGGGACTGACACGGGACCGTTTAGCGGTAAAAAGTTGCCCAGTAAATTTTACTGGCTAGGAATTCGTTTTCGACATTGTTTAAATGCGAGAAGTCCTGGACGTAGAGGGCGAGCGTAATGAGAACTACGTTAGAGCTGGACTAACACTAACCCAAATCAAATCACACAAGGAGACATGGCTCCTACACTCGTAATCCACGTGAATAACATATCCACTTATTGCATCAGTGTCCCTCGGGTCATTTGGAAGAAATATCCCATCTAGAAACATACAAATCGTTACACCCTTCATAAAAACAGCAAAACTAAAATCCGACAAAATGGGACCAAGTGACCACATTTTCACAACCAACTTATCTAAACCCCCGATCATGACCGATGGCACTCACTACAATTCAATATGTGTACGGACCTGCTTATCCACAATCAATAGTTCAATACCACCAAGGCACAACCCGAACCCACCAAGGCTATTAGATTGGAGGCTCAGTGCGGGAGAGTGTCCATTAAATGGGCACAAAACCAGATCCAACCTTTCTAGAGTAAACTTGTGCGTAGAATACGATGCCGAGTGGTAATCAGTCCGCCGTTTGGGCGTTTTCCAGATATTTTGGGTCAACGGTCAAATGAGTTCATTTGCACTGAAAGTGAATGCGCAATCATTCTTGTATCCTGAAAATAAGCTGAAAATGATCGAAAGTAATCACCCCTTCAATAAAAATGTAAACTTGGTAAATTCATCTTTGTTCTTTGTGAAGCCGGGAGTCACAAGGTGAAATGCTCCGATTTTGCACTAAGGAGATCTAAAGCAATAAAATATTAGCGTAAAATATAAGAACTAAAGCAAAACCTGTTCTAATTAATAATAGGAACATTTAAAATTTATCTTTAGGCGGTCTTAGGTCCGAACTTTTACTTTGGTCTTGTATTATAGAACCAAAACATGTTTAAACCCAGTTTCATTTGACCTTTGACCCCACAAAAACGTCTAGTACATTTTCCTGATAATAAAATTAAACACCTTCTAAACAGGTTCTCCTGAAATTGAAGACGTGTTCCTAGCATGTCTTGCTGCTTATGGCCTCTATAAAAGGGTAGTACCTTTCGAAAAAGCCAATCCTACTTCGGATATATTTATTCTGCTTCCATTTAAGGGCGTTGCCATGTCTAAGATTCGCACTAACTTTTCAAACTATTTATCTGTCATACTTTAGTACCTGTCTCCTTTTCCCCTAATAACATAAATTTTCAACAGAAAGAAGCTTTTACTTCGCTGGGTAGGTCAGGATTGTTAGTCAAAGGGAGGGAATCCCTCGGGAATCTCTGGCCTTGGTAGATCTAAAAATAGCCCAAATTTGTTTTGATCCTTCCAATAAGTTTAGTAGCTCTAGAAATATGCCTCTGTAGCCTGGTTTTGGTCATTTCTGACACACAGAAACTTAACTAATGGGAATTTATTCAATCTTGAATAACTAGTCTATTTGACAGCTGCCAATAACGAAAAAATGTCTCGATTCGTTTTCTTTGTTTTGTCAGTCAAAGATATCGTATTATTTTTCATAAACTACACAGACAAGAGCGGCAAACTCTACTAATTGCTAATTTTGGCATTATTATTGGCACCATAAAAAAAATTCCCGTAAATTTTTTAGCACTTGCTTAGCTATTTGCATGCCAAAAATTATTTAATTCGGATCAGGCCAGACTGAGAACCGTTTAGATTTATGACGAAAATTTATCATTTTAAGCCGATTTCAAAATTTAATATCTTTAAAACTACAAAAGATATGTGCCCAAACTATGACTTAAATCACAACTTTAAATGTCTATTTAATGATAATACCAAATTTTTGTGGAACAGACTTTGAAAAATAATATTAAATTAATTGCGAAGTTACCGTAGGTTAGACATGGCAACGCCCTTAATCAAATTGAAAGTGTGTATTTAATATTCGTATGTATAAAGATATAAAACTGATTAGAACCGCTTTACAAAATCAAATACAATTTTTAAATATGGCAGCCATGCAGGGCAGAGATCCATTTGTCTGTGGGCAGAATGTTAGTGCTGAGACTAGATATGCACATTATGTTTGTCTATCAAATGTGTTGACACCCAATCGACCGAGTGATAAAAAAATACGCAACAACTTACCAACAGCATGTTCGTGTTGTTGATTAGAAAATCTGAATTTGAGGGTGTGCATAATGAATTATAGCGTTCGTATCTCTGCTATAAATTTACTCACAGTGTCACAACGAGATCTGGATTTTATCTACTACACACGGTACAAAGTCAAGATGGCTTTCTAAAATAAATAACATTGTTAATACTCCGGATAACAAAATCTGACTGTGGTCTGGTTCCACACAATTGCCGATATCAAGATAGTAGTCTCCCTTTATCTATAATTCAAAAGCTTGTTCTGTTCATGTAATTTCTAAATAATCTAATTTAAATATCTTTAGGTGTACCTGAAAAAAGGAATCTTCTAATCTAGTACTTTAGGACTACTTCCAATCTAGTTCTTTGGGACTACCTTTAGTCTTGTTTTTTTCCATTTTTAAAATGTTATTTCTATTATTATGATGAAAATAGACTTCACCGTTGACGCGTTACGTGTTTAACATGAACATCGAACATAATATTTAGAATTGTGACCACCGTCGGGGCGGTTTCGATATATTTGGGTGCTATAGCTATTCCATGTATCATGAAAACATGCTGGAAATAATCGAAACTAATCATTCTGTCAATCACTAGTTCGCATATGGTACAGGTGCATTTACGATTTGACCATGTATGACCTTTGACCTTTCAGTCTGATTGGCTACAGATAATCGTTCCCGCGAACTGTTCCCAAAAAATAACTCTCAAGGCACCCTCGGCGGTTTTTCGCGCGAACAGAATTTGGGTAGGTGGAAACGCCGCTACGCAGGCACAGTTTTCTACTCAGTACACATTACATGGCGTCTGTATAAGCCAAGTGGGTGCAGAAAAGAAGGTCGTTAAAACTCGATTTATTTGCCGGGTCACCCACATTAAATCAATAAAATATTGAATTAATGTTATTGATAATTATTTCAATAACAAATACATTGTAATTAGATTAATGAATCATTATCATAACTTAAAAGCGACTAACTGTCGACTAATTCCAATTAATCGATCGTATCTCAGAATACGTGCGTTATGTGTGAAGAAATGGAAAACTATTATTTCATTATTATCATCATGAGAGATGGAATTGCACGAAACTGGCATTTCATCAATCGTTTTTCATAATGTTCTGTAAATGTATTTTGTTTCGTATGCTTTTATAGATAGAAGTAGCAAAGTTGTTTGGGGTCGTAGAACTTGACGCGACAGGAGAATGCAATGGTCTGCAGAGATATAATGTATAGGGCTATAATCCCTAATGTATACATTGCATGGATCGTGGCGGAAAATGAAGGTCATAATCCGCTACACAGTGATGAATGGAATGGGGTTTAACGTCCTACTTTTTTGCACCAACCGGGATAATGACAACGGAACACTGGTTGGTAACGCTTTTTTTTATAACATCTTCAGAAGTCGTAGCTCATTACGAAACAATGCTTTCCTTTGATTATTACAGCACGCAACTAATTATAAAAACTTGTCAACGTAAACACTAAATAAAATGAAAAACGAATTGAAAAACGTTTAATTTTAATAAGATTGATTTGGTATATATACCGTATATAATTAAATAATAGCCTAATGTATTATCAGGTGAATCAGACAATTATTTCTTGAATGGGTCAATTCCAATACTGTCCTCGCTACGTGCACGGTCTCGTTCAAAGGTCGAAGAATATTTCGGAAAATTTATAAAGTGGATTTTGTATCCAGTTCCAACGACTAAATACATACTATTATTCTAAATAATTATTTGTTGATTATCCACATAAAGATTAGACACATTCGAAGCATGTACAGGTCAACACAGCTATTACAATGGTGAACGGAAAGTTGCGGCTGTTCCATTGTCCCCCCTCGTATTAGAAGTAAACGTCAGACGGCATATAGGTATGGATATGTAGGTAACATGTAAGAGGTTTCTATAGAAATCCAGCACGGTTTAAAGACGATCATGTAAGTTCAATTATGCTTATCTTCTCGAAACTCATTTATAATCTTTTCATATCCATGGCAATGTACTGAATTCCCAGTTCATGAATAGGATGCTCCCGTATATTCAACACTCTATAATCTATATTATATTCTGTTGGAAAGTTTATTTATTCATATTTTCATTGATATTATTCAAACTGCTGTTATTATGGGAATATTTGTATTATGTATTCAATGCTATGAGTGTGTGTCGATTGGTTATTACATTTTTTTATTATAGAGCTGAGACTAAGAGAAATGATATTGGAAGAATGGATGTTTTGTTTAGAAAACCCCAACTAATTTCATAAATGAATTATTTGCTAATATGTATATGGATATTCCCTAATTAATGTAATAATTTCTTATATAAGCTGTGATTGAAAACGGTTTTCTTTTTTTTTCACTTCATATCTAACGATAGTAAATATTTTATTTAAAAAATCCAAACAAAGTGTCGAAAAAAACGTTAAACCCTAAAATTACTCAAATTGTCAAATTATAAAATTAACACTATTACCTCATTTAAAGGGGCAGCAACTATGCCGGAAAGAATAAGCACACCACTGGTCTCTTTCTTTAATTTGAATAAACTCGTGTTCAGTAGATTTCAAATAAACTACAGCTAACTTTTGTGTTGTTGCAAAAGTCAAGTCTTAAAACGCCGAAACAAAAGTAAATATCTGGTCGACTAGAATTAAGTGTATATCATTACTACCAGTGACTGAATGCGTTTCTAAACACACTAAAAGTTGATTTTTTATTCTGGATTTGTTGAAGCTATTGATTTAATATATTAAATGCATCTTCTAGTGAACCAGTAGTGCTTGTTATGGGTTGTTAATGCAATTTACTTCATTAAAGTAGCGTTCTCTTCAAATCTAGCGATTCGGTTCCAAGAACTATACTGGGTGCCGATGCTGGGATTTCGACCAACAACAATAATTTGGTATAGAGTAGATGTCAGCAGTAGTAGCAACACGAACACTTCGAGAAAAATTCACTTTCTCGGGCAATGTGTTGCATCTAAAATTTGAATTTTTTAACCTTAGCCATGATGTCTTACGTTTTTGTAAGAGCCCGATTGAATATTTTCAATTATTATAAGCATACAACATACAGAGGTCAAATTAATGTGTAAATTTCATCTACTAGGAAGGTTAGCCATTTGTTATTCTCAGTTTACAGTTTGTGCTATCTGGCTATGACTGTCACTTTAAGTAAATAATGAAATTAGCTTAGTATAAATTCACTTTCAAGATCTTTCAGGGGTCTTGGGATAGTACAAATAATGGACTTGGATTATCCTTGATGTCATTAGTTTTAATGCTAAATCGGGATGGCTCTTTGATGAAACGTAGCCACAGGGTTAGAATGTAAAAATTCATATTATCGTCCAAACAGTATGAAATCAACTGATGTGATGTAGAGACAAAAATACTATTAATGACACATTTCGAACACTTCAAAATGTCACGTCTTCTAATATAATGATTTGACCAAAGTTGAAGTTTACAGTAGCAAAATGTTTGTGAAAGCCGGAATACTAACATATGCTATATTGTGTACTGATTTGACAGAGGAAGAATGATAAATTTTTACACAAGATATTTTATTTTTTATTTTTTTTGGGGGGGGGGGGCGTATCTCCTTCGTGTCACCTTCATAGTTTGACGAAATTGTTTTCGTGAAGTATGTTAAAATATCATTTTTCGGATAAGTTTAAATATCATTTTTCAAGGATCATTTTTCAGGTAACTTAGAATATCCCTTTTCAGGTAACTTAAAATTTCATCAGATAACTTAAAATATCATTCTAGATAACTTAAAATATCATTTTCAGATAACTTAAAATATCATTTTTCAGATAAGTAAGCAAAATGAATACGGATATCATTCTGGCAAAAGGAAGTACCCCCTCTTTGTAGAGAATATAAATTGGATAAAATGATGTTAGTGAAATAATTGTATTTCCTTCTTTTTAGCTGCATGGAATTGTATTATCCGTCTCTAGAGGTTTTCTTAAGCTTACACACGGACAGTAAGGTCACGTCATTCTGATTTCTCCTGTCGACCTAATCCCCGTATTAGCTGAATCAATTTCTTAGTCTGCGAATGATTATAACATGTTTAATTAGTGAAAAGGATGTCATATGTAGATGTGATATTATCACTGGTGTATACAGTTAATAACTAGGTGCTTACTCGATATAATGCAGAAAATTCTATAATTAAATTTAATGGCGCGTTTCCATGGCTCAACGAAAACATGTTCACAGGGCTGCGAAAACAAAAACAGAGAGAAAATATTAAAAAAAAAAACCAAAATAAACAAAAACAGCAAAAACAGACAAACACCCAATTTTAGTATTTGACGAGATAATCTTTGATCCATGACAAATCTCCCATTCTTGTTTGTCCTGAGAGAGGAGTATTAAAGTTTATTTCAACAATGGAGTTGTGGAATGAGTCTAGACTCGTTCTTTCTGGTCACTTGTTAAAAGTGACACTGAAACGCTCTATGGTTCACGATTCGTGTACCAATGGTAACATGTTTATTTTGTTTTAAATTTCGGATATGAGAGGCCTACCATTTCCAGGTAAGATCACAACATCAATGTTGATTTGAATTGACCAATATTTCGTGTTTTCGATGTTGTGATCTTACAGGGAAAAGATTGGCTTCTGATATATATCTTATATCTAAATCAATATACACATTTTACTATTGGTACACGGATCGTATACTCCATAATACGTTTCAGTGCCGTTCGTAAAAGGGACTCGAAGAACGAAGCTAGATGTATTCCAGGGGTCGGTTGCTCAAAACTAAGTTATTTTAACGATCCGTTAAACCCTAACGGACACATCTTGGTAACGTGTTGTTTGAGTTAAATTTACTACAGAAAACTATAGAATACTTTATTTTTTCATTTAGAAATATTAGCATAAATTTGTATGAAAAATTTGCACCACAGAATGTTCGGGGCCTTTTTTTCCAGCAACAATCTTTCTCTCCGTTAAAGTTAACCGATCGTTAGAAGATAACGGGGCTTTGAGCAACCGGACCCAGGAGTCATGTCGAACTGTTACGTCATATTCTTTTCTGGAGAGCATGCGCAATAAATACTATCAATGTAGACTGGTATAGATTGCCATTCGGTTGAGACTCCTATCGTATTTCGCCGAACATAACTAATTAGAAATTACAGTTAAAACAGAAACGATTGAATGTTAATCAGTTGAAATACATTCATATTACACTATTAATTACATAACGTTGCGATACATTTGTGTCAATTTCTATATTAGCGATTTAGCTCCTTTCATCATTATCATCATCATCATCATCATCATCATCATCACAACTCGCATTCATTAGCATCATCTATAGTCAATCATAATCGCCGCCACAATTCATTATCGCCTAAACAAATTCAGTTCAATCTCTAGCTTGGCTGTTTTGTAATAAATATTCACATTGAATAATATACACGGGTCATAAAATCATTACTTGAAGAGAACAATTATTTTTTCATAATAATTAGGCTCGTGGTATTTAGAAACAATACACGCTTTTAAAATGATAACTATTCTGAAAGAATGTGATAGATATTAATCGTTAAACTTGTCAGTGATATAACGTTTCCTTAAAGAGACCACCTGACAATATTCTGAAAAAAATGACAACTTCGAAAAGATTCACTTAAACATACATTATGCAAGTCTTTCTTTAAGCCTAATATACTATTAATAAGACACGTATTAATACAACAAGACCATAATCAACTCTCGATGGTATCGGATACTCGAGATTTTAACTAAAGTACAATGGTTCGTCATTTAAAAATTTAATTTAAAAATGGGAAAATAAGAATCGAATATACCAATGTCCTGGTTACCACGATGCACATATCTTGTCCAAAAAAACAAAACAAACAGCGACGCCTTGGCACGGAATAAAGTATTTAATCCTACATTATCTATTTTGAGCTATTATAGCAAGAATGGTCATCTCGTTATCTAAATCTTACATAATGTATCTTTAAGCTGTATCATAAATCAATTGTAGCACAAATCAGACATTTCCTTGTTTATAATTTGTCAAAAGGTGTGGTCGAATGGACCAAAAAAACTCTAATATCAAGGCGAATTACTGCGTATAAATATTACAGTGAACTTTTTTCATTTTGTTCTCAAAGATCTTCCCTAATTCAAATCTCAATTGACAAATATCTTCAATAAATTCTGCACACATGACTATCTAAATACGAAAAGTGTTTATGTCTTAAATCGATGAAAATCCAATAACATTATTTTAAACTTAGTTTTTGTATTTTGACCATGATCCTCAAAACGATCATTATCATCATTTCCAACAAACAAAGGCTAAGGTATTTACACACATCTGGTGATGTTGACTTTCACCTTTAAATGTTAGATGAATCGATATACCTGAGTTTAGCACCTGTCGACACCTACTATTACCATTAACTTTAATGTAGCTAATTAAATGATAATAAATTGATAAAAATCCAGCACATGGAATGTTATTCTTCTGCACTCTTCCCACAACTTCAAGTTGCATTATGTGGGTCATAGTACGCGTTGGACTTGGATCACAGGGTCATTAAGTCAAATGGTGTAGTTTCGATACCCCGCTTGAACGGAACAAGTAGTAGGTCGCCTGTCCATCTTCGTGGGTTTCCTAAGTTTCCTCCCAATATTACAGACTCCTGATGAAATAAAATTGAACTATATGTTAGTCCCGAAATGACCTAATTTGTGTCGAGTGGAGGTTAAACCCCATTCGCTCTACAACAGAATGGGCGAAAACTAAGCTGTTGTAGGCTAAGTATATAATTAATGACGAATTAGCATGGCAGTCCTTCTATGGCAAGTTTCTTCCTGCAGTAATGATCGAAATCATTTGCACGATCTGTGCCAAGGGCCAAATTGGAAAAAGGCCTCAGGCCTAATTTGCTACCCTTGTAAAATGACGCGATTATTATTATTATTATTATAAATTTAATGATAACTGTAGTCCTTTGGCAAACGACCCACATAATTTATATGATGAACACAACCTTCATAGCGTTATATACTGGCGGGAATGGGGGGAAATCTGAACCAATATCATTAACACAATTAGTACATATTATTTGATGCGATGGTATATGATAAACCACACGTACACAAAGACGCACAGCATTCAACTATTTCTTATAAAAGTCCATACAATTAATTGTGTATATTCTTGTTAACGACTTGTGAAATACACCATAGTAATTTTTATTCCATAAAAATGTGTTATTTGATTATGTTCCAATTGCTAAATGCCATTCAAAGAATAAATTAATTGTTTTACCGATACCCTTTGAACGAAGTAATATTTGAAAACCAATAACATACGCGGTAATTAAGGAGATTAGCATGTTATTGTGTCCTTACAACGTGCATTGATAGAACAATGGCAAACCTAAAATATTTAACCCCAAATACGTCACTGGATACCATTTATTTACACCAACCTTTATATGCTACTGCCGGCAAAAGGGTTTATAATATCGCAATAAAAACAAAACAGAACAAAATAACTTGGAAAATAGAACAAAAATAGAAACATGATGTCCCCAATGCACCACCGTATATAATCACTTTTAACTGGCTGCTACAATTGAAAAACAATTCAATGTATATTTCATTACGCATTTCAGTAAACCTACGGAATTCAGGTAATGGCTTTTATAACATAAACTATTTATACGCATGTTCAATTTGTAATTAATTCGTGACACGTGTGTTTACAAGTAAAAACAACAAAGCTAATTTATTACAACGCACTGGCCGTTTAATGTGCATTTGTTTTAACTGAACTAATATATACACCACGTTTTGTTATAATACATATTCTTTTTCGTAAAATTGGTTTTCTGTGAAAACTGTTTGCACATCTTCCGAAATTTAAAAACGTGATTATAAATTCATTTAATAATCTGACACGTTAATTTTTTTTTACCTAACATGACTGACTATCCGTTGCGTTTTAATGGAACTGGTTTTTATCGTGCGACAAACAAATAAAAACATTATTGTTAATAACAACGGGCATACTTGATTTAATGATCGGTACGAGGGCTGGCTGAAACGTTCTAAGCCTGTATGTACAAAGTCGAATGGGTTTCCATTTATTTTCAGAAACAGTCCCCTTCGAGGTGTACACAGTTTTGCAAACTACGTTGCAAAGCCTGGATGCCTGTCAAGAAGATATTTTCTTCAGCAACCCTAAAAAAAATCGTTCACAGCTGACATGACGCAGTCATTAATGGAATAGGAAAATCACGATCGGCTAGTTCCCTTGTCATTGTTGGAAACAGGACATATGCATGGTTACAAATCTGGCCCAAAAATTATCAGGATCTGCTTCAAAACGGTGCATTGTCACCGAACGTCAGTTTTTGCACCCACCTTGTAGAAACTTTTTGGCATTCCTAACTCGTTGGCGATAATATGTTTAACCCTCCCAAGGGAGATGCCCTCAACACTAGCAATATTATTATTATGTCGAACGGTCAATCGTGGATCCGCTATCATAATATTAATGGCATGTATAGATAAAGCTTTTTCTTTTTAAAAATTGTTGCAGTTAATGGCCTTTCAGTACGCGCGTCATCGTCAAGGCCCCTTCTGCAACGCTTAAATTCCAACTTCAAGTCTTTACTGTGGGAAAGGTAGGAGTAGGGGTATCATCCCCTAACGTTGAGAACATGTTCGCATGTATCTGTGTTGAGGTTAGACCGTTCAGTTGCATCTACTTGAAAACTCCCCTATGGTCAGTTTTGTCCATTTCTGGTGATCTAAATAGGAAGATTCACAAGATAGTGAAGACAATAAAAAATACTACATTTGCAATTCTTCCGTAAATGATTCATTCAATGGTTGTACTTGTTGGTGGCAAATGTTTGTTTTAACCCAATTGATCTATCCTTTCAGGCTTGAAACTTTGAAGCCAGCCTTCGTTCACCTGATACACGGAATGTAAATCAAGTGACTAGAGTAATGCTCCGAAGACTATTCCGCTTTCTCCATCGCTTGATATCGCGCAGAACTTATTTCCAAGTAATTCCAAGATGATTGAAATCGGTGTGAACGTGAAATTTGTTTTTATATCTTTCAAATGAATGAAGTTGGTTATTCTGAAAATTCCCGTAAAATTTGTTTTCTGTTTAATAACAAATGTGTCAGAATTATTTTTAGTAAAATGAAACCGCAAAGGGGGCAACAATTAAGAGGCCTTTTTTAAAAAAAAAAAAATTGTCAATAGACAAAGCCAAACGCACCTAGATATCTTTTCTTATATATGTTATAATGCCTATTTCAAAAAACGTTTTGATGGACGAAACGCTATCGCATAACACACAGAGCGAAAAATGGGATTTAACGTCCACTCGACACAAACTAGGTCATTTCGGGACTGACATATGTATAAATTTTATTTTCAATAATTCAATTTAGCGTAGGGTCTTTACCAGGGGAAGGAAACCGGAGGACCCGGAGAAAACCCACGTACAAGCGGGAAATTGAAACACGTCTGATGTCAAGTAAGCGAAATATGACCCTATAACTCCAGTCATTCGATTAACCAATCAGAATCGATGTTGCAATTGGCTACGCTTTAAAATCGCGTCATTTTACAAGGGTAGCAAATTAGGCCTGAGGCCTTTTTCCAATTTGGCCCTTGGCACGGATCGTGCGAATGATTTCGATCATTACTGCAGGAAGAAATCGAAGAACTCGGGGGAAACCTGCCTGATCGGACGGGAGACCGAATATCCCTCTCACTTACAACGATAAAGTTTATGCCCAGAGCTGGGATTGAACCCTCGTTGCATTGGTGAGAAGCCGCCTCTCTATCGCCACGGCTATCCGACCAGCTGTTTTGTTTTGATTTCTGTCGCTGCTAATGTCTACCAAAAAAGGTCAAGCACTTGATTCGACAGATCTTTTGATTGGCTTACCCCTCAGTTCATGCAGAACACGACTTAAATAACAACTCTTTTAGATCCTAGTGTTGTATAGACGAGTAAAACGAAGTTTTGAACTATAAAAACGAAACGAAATAGGATCTGGTGTTTTAAACAGATTGACCCTTACGATGCCAATCGCTGGTAATATTAGTTAACAAATCTACACAAACAAATTTTTAAAAATGTTTTGGACACGTCAAGCTCTGCATTCAATTCCGTGCCATTTACTTTCATGTTATTTGGGACATATATTATAAGAGTGGTTGTCAATCTATCATATTATGTGTTCCAATCCATTTAACGCGTTATTTTGATTGTCATATTTCCGACAGGTTTAGATGTAATTATTGATAGTGGAACAAAAATAGATCAATAAAAAGCGTTTAAAAAAATAATCTTTTATTAAACATCGTGTTTTATTTAATATACTGCGTTCCCCTGAATTTCATAGATGGTGTATTATCGCATATCAAAGGAGATTTCAGTTTAAGACAATACAAATTTCTGTCTGTGGTGTAATTTTTTTTAAATATTTATATTAAGCAGAGGATATTACTATAACTATACAATAATGAATTCTCCCTAAAAGAAATCAATCTATACAACAAATACGACCTAAACATAAGGCGTCGGAAGACGCACAAGGCGATGTTGATCTTTTCCACCATAGCTTATGCTTAAGCAAATTGAGCTCACATGTCCGGATTACCTGATACAGTTGACTGACAAGCAAGCGAATGCTATCTGACTAATTCAATTATGCATTTGAAACCTAAACTTGGTTTTCCGTCAGTACACATGTAGATAGTTTACATCAAACTTATTTTAAGCATACTCTAACCTAGTACACAATATAAACCACATTTCGTCATATATGAACACACACCCACACACACACACCCATACTCACGCTGTTTTTCGTCCTTTATCATGAGCAAGTATCCGGGCCCAAATGTTCATGGATGAGGCGGGGTTTATTCCTTTATACTTTCCGGTGGCATAATGTTTGGGAGATAAGTGGATATGGTATTATATTTTCATTTCCCTAAAATAAATGGAGGTCAGTTTGCTTGCTCATCTTAATTTCATTCCTAATCAAAGTGTAGATTATTTAAAGCATAAACTCTTGAATCTGAAACGATTTCATGTCCAAAGGCATAAGAACACACCAGGTTTAATCTGCTGAGGTTTGCAGAGTGTTGAGTTAGAATACCTATTGACAATGTCTAACTAAAGGAATATTGTCGTGTTAATAGTCAATCGATTTTTGCCCTTGTTTGGAAAACCGCAAACCATTCAAATGGCTTAATGCAGGATGTTTAATTTTCTTAATTATTGTGTCCTTTTTAATTGGATCGATAGATTAAGGCGTCTGTATCTTTAAACATACATGTAACCCATTCATATCAATCAAGTAGATAAAGGCAGTTAATGTCAGAAGGCAGCGACACAAGTTCTACGTAATTAAAAAAATGACTTTAATGAACCAAGATGTTCTTAAAATTAAACTTTGCTGAAGAAATTGTTGCAAAGCTGTACAGTCCGGATCAGATTAAGGCAGTGGCTCACTGGACTGCAGCCAGAAAATGCTCTTATATGAACATATAATTTATGATTTTAAAAGTTAATGATTTTAAAAGTTTATGATTTTAAAAGTTTATGATTTTTTTTAGTATGTTGTATTTTAGTTATCTACCATACTGACATACACATTTCATTTGTGTGAATTTGACGGAGAATGATTAACCCTTTTCACTGTTGATACAGAGAGAGAGAGAGAGAGAGAGAGAGAGAGAGAGAGAGAGAGAGAGAGAGAGAGAGATGGGGTTTAACGTCAACTCGACACAAACTAGGTCATCTCGGGACTAACATTATGGTTTCTAATTTTGTTTCGATAATTGGCATGCGCGTATGGATCTGCAGCAGTGGGAGGAAACCGGAGGACCCGGAGAAAACCCACGAGGTTGGACATGCGACCCTTCTCCTTGCCACGTATAACTGGGGATTCGAAACCACGCCAGTTGACTCAGGCCCGAGGTTAGTGGGGGGGGCTGGGGGGCGAGCCGCCCCCCCTCCCATGGCCGTTCCTGTCGGATTTTTTCTGTCTGCGTCGGAAAAAAATCGCTGGTTAGCTATGCTCACATTTTCGCCGGGAGAGAGTTTTAGTACGACATATCCTCTCAAATTCGACTGAGAGATAGTTAATGTCGGACGGAAACTGTTAATTTTCCGACACATTCGCCACCTACATAGCAAACCATACTTCAAAGACGTAAGCATGTCACGTTATATTATCGGTTGTGTGCTCGGGTCCATGGCATCTCTACCTATGCTATATAGAGGCCTAAATTCACTCTCACAGATTCTAATTTTCGTGCTCTCCCCTCCTCCTGCTTACCGCAGTCGGCGATGACTTTCGTTCATTGATTTTTTGTTGTCGGAAATTTATCTCCATCGCCCCTCTATGTCGGCTAAATTTTGGTTTCTGGCTTCGGGCCTGAGTTGACTCAATGGCAGGCTTTATGATACAGCGCGCACTTGCTAACCCTCCCCCCCCCCTCAACTGTTGATACAAGAGACTTAGTGACATTTCATTTAGGGACAATGCCAGCTTAATCCGGCAATAGCATGCCGCAGATGTGATCGGCTGAAATTCTCGTTTTTGACTATCTTTACATATTGTGTATAAATTACTATAAAATGTCTCTAGTAAGTGAAAGTCATGTAGGTATCTCGTCAGCTTTCCACTTCTAGAGACTAAATATTGTTTTTTTAGGGTTTTAAAAAAACGTGTTTTATCATAATTGTGTGTTTCAGAAAAAATACAACAAAGGCTGATCTAGCCGCGGCATCCAATGGGTTCTTGTGCTTCCAGCAACCAACGCAGGGATATACGCATTGGAAATCTCAAAACTGGAAATACGACAATAAAATCGGGTTCATTAGACAATTATAAATTGGGTGACAGCGTGAATGGAGTAACACATCAGAATATAAAAGAATATAATGTTAAAGTCATTTCAACACAGAATGAAATATTGAACGGTGAAAACACAAAATGGCTGTCAGCGGCGCAAATTGCAAACGGCGACGATACTGGATATGTTTTTTTGGGCGGTGCTCCTGACAGTGAAAATGTGGTGCAAGGGGATATTGCTGAGCAACGTGGATTAGATGAGGAAGTGGAAGGTAAGGCGAATCAAAATGGAATTGGACACAGTTCACCAAATTGATTTTTAGTCTTTTTCTCCCTTTTCCTTTCCTCTGTTTTGTATGGCGATCTTTGTTGACTTTTTGTTGTAGAATCGATGAAACAGGGTTTAATATACATTTTCTGTTAGGTTTTAGTGAATATTCATGATTTTGAGGCGGAATATACGAGAGTTAAGAGGTTGGTTAGGTTGAAATGTAGGGCGGAAAGCTGCTGTTTATGTGTCTCTACTTCCAGTTTGTGTATCCCATGGTGTTCTTTTGAGCAGGAGGTTGCCACTGTTGCTCCATCTGTGGTAGAAAGCGTTCATTCCAACGACAATTTTGGGAAAAGTTAGAGCCGGTCTAAGAGGCGAGCATTACTATTAAAGGGAAACCCTTATGTCGCCTGTTATAATCAGACATCACTCCTTGTAGAAACCACAATCAGTCATTTATTCATTTCGAGGTTTACATTCCACGGGGATGTAAACTACTCATTGGATTATTGGTATCTGAATATTTTACTAAGAAGGCAATGTTATTTATGATGAATTTATCGGACAGAGACGTTTCCGCGCCTACTCAAGGATTGCAGGTGAACATCCTGCAGGAGCTTTCTATTATAGCAAGGGCGTATCTAGTGAGATGAACCCGGCGCAGTCACCCCCCCCCCCCATATCCCCTACATTTGGATTTCTGACTGAAAAGGTCCCATTATAATGCATTATTTTAGAACCGGATTATTGTCTGGGATCACTGGAGATGGCCTTTCCGGGATTCTAGCTTTCGCAATTTTCCGGGGGAGACCACTCGGAGCTCCCGTTGCGGCATCACACCTTCGGCGCTCACAGCGTGCGAATTCGCCGTCCGTGCGCCACCCTCCCCATATCCATGGACTCTGGATCCGCCCTTGCACAGGACATATTACTTGAGAGTTATTCGGTGTCTTTGATCCACCAAAAAGTGCGAACCACAAATGCCAAAAAGTAAGGAAAGTGCGGTATATGATGATCATCATGATTTGTATTCGTTCATTTCTCGCCTATATTATGTATTCTGCTTTTATAATTGGAATTACCACATTTTAATGCACATATTAAAAATACATTATGCAAGAGCTAAATCTGCCTATTGCATGTATTTATTTAGGTTTCAGATGATATAGAAATTATTATTTAGATCTTTTATTGATATATATACACGACAAGCTCAAAATAAACTTTGTAGACCCTCGGATGGCTTGGGTACAGCTTGGATTTAAACAGTCATCTATTTAAAATTAAATAAATAAATGTCTGACCAAGCTAACGTTTACCGTTAGTTACTGGAGTCACTACCAGAATCGTCCGATGAAAGGCCTGCCAAGCGAGGGTACCGTAGCCATTGAGAATGTTACTTGATAATTGAGAATATGTGAGTGCAGTTATCGTCTGTCAATAAAACGATCGACAATTCTCGAAGACGGTGCGGAGACAGTTGATGACTATGTATCTTTATCTAATGTATCTTTAAATGTTTAGAATGAGCATATTGTTGATCAATTATTCGGGGGGGGGGGGGTCATACGTTTTTGGTTTGGCATATACCGTAAAGGGTTTGTCAAACGTACACCATCATGGGGTTAATTTTGTTCACTGAAAAATATTTGCCCACCATATGTCACTCATCCCCATGAATATTATACTTCAACTACAGGGATACTTACGAACTAAACTTATTAAAACCTTTAAAACGTTTTATGGCCGTCATATTGATTTGATTGGTAAATATGACATGTCTCTTTCGACTATAATTTTTGACATATTTTATTGACGGGTATACTATATCCCTGATGATATAGGTCATTGATTGTGAAAACTGGAACAATTAAAAACTATAATCGGCTTAAAATTTTGCCCGCAGCTTGTTTTTTTTTTAGAATGTGGCGCATCCACAAGTTTAACCATCCCAAAAAGGTATATCTAAAAGCGAAAATAAAATGAAATTGATGACCCAGGCTTCCCCTCACCCCATTACAACTTGACCTTGGTTGCGCTACTGAGGAAAACTGCATTCTTCAACGTCATTGCGAATTAAAAAATCCCAAGAGACAAGCTCCACCACTGGTTTACTAATTGACATTGGAAAATAGTTTGAATCAGGTTTACTATGTAAAATTGATTTTATATGGTACTAGATCAAATACGGAAAGGGGGTAATTTCCACCAGTTACATCTGATACACAGTAATATCCGCTCATTATCGACTTTAATAATGCGCACATACACGAAGACGAGGCTACTGTGAACACAAACTGTTACGCGGTGTTGCTATTACCGGACAAATTTCCTCCTTATAATTGCCAGTTATTATCAAGGACCAAGTGATGGTTAAGTGAAGCCTTTGTCATTACAGAACCACAATTGTACAGCAAAGTAGGCGCTGGTGCTATAAATAAATTTAACACGGCTTATGACAGCAGGCTTGAACGGCCACGGGTTTACGCGCGGTACACGAAATATGCGACAAAACAAAACCTGACGAGACCGCCATTCGAAACGAGGCCCGATGGTGCGAATGAGGGAGAATTTTGTTAATTAATACACTTACTATACCTTCAGCTTTGTTTGTGTCAATCGAAAGTTTTGGCTGGCTCTTCGCAAACCAAACGCTCAAATATGAAGAATAGCCTATCTTTTTTTATAAGAGATTTAGTTTTAGTGAGCTCGTGATCCATGCAGTGACCCGGAGGTGTGGCCATTCAATATCGTGTATTAACTATGCCAAGATAACCTACATGATGTTGTACTTACATGTATTAGAAAACAACGAATAGGTTATAGCTGAAGTTATCACAGGTTTGTTCAGGCCTGGGAATATTGCAATAGTCATTAAACTCATTTTCATCGTCATTGGACGAGTAGGCAGCATGTCCATTTTATACGTTTATTTCTATAGGCCTAAGTGTGAATTATTACGTCCACGCTAAAGTTTATCCTGTGGATTCACTACCAGAATGCATTCACAATACGATCGAAGAACGTTCTAGATTTTTCAAGTTTAATTCTCACTTGTTAGAAACTTTTGCCTGCTAACGATAAGAGCACACGCTATATGCTTACAAACCAATGATTGTTTTCCATATTAATTGTGTTTGTATATAGCATTAAAAATATGGGGCTGAATGGACAAGGTCCTTAAAATAATAATTGTTCCACTCCTACCAATTAATCGGTATTCAAATGCTCTGTTTTACGTAAATTACGTATATTTGACTATGTGGAAAACTTAACTGTACACTTAAAATGTGGAATACCAACATTAGCCAAAAGCGTGGATTTTCAACTTTTGGAATAACCGCCGCTGCCAAAAATCACCAATTAGTCACGTCGCGCAAGTTATGTCCCCTTAAGAGCACACAGTTGTCTTGACAAGCGAGAAGAGAAATGAGGTTTAACGTCCACTCGACACAAACTAGGTCATTTCGGGACTAACATAATAATATTTTGATAAAGAGTTTGCTAATCTTTGATAAATTATAATTTACGCACCCGTTGCCGGATCAGTTGTTTTCGTAGATGATTTTCAAAGACATAAGATTTCAATTGCGTAGTGGTAGTATAATGATGGATATTATAAACTGTATTATTTTAACAATGTATAACGACTAGAACACAAATAATTAGCAATGCGCAGAGTTTTTAGCTTTAAAGTTAGACTAAACAAGGTGTTGGCTGAATGGTAAGCGTGCGCGCGCTGTATAACAATGTTTGTCATTGAGTCAACTGGCGTGGTTTAGAATCCTCGGTTGTAGTTGTACGTGGCAAAGAGTAGGTCGCCTGTCCAACCTCGTGGGTTTTTCTCCGGGTCGTTCGGTTTCCTCCCACTGCTAAAGACCATTGCGCGCAAGCGAATTATTGAAATAAAATTAAAACCATTAGTCCCGAAATGACCCAGTTTGTGTCGAGTGGACGTTAAACCCAATTCCTCTCTTTCTCTAGACTAAACAAATCATTCTATCAATCTATTATTTAAGAAATGCATAGATATTTTGTCAGTGCTGAGTGCTTACACTTTAGAACCCCAAAGGCCTGGCCGTGACGGTACATTGCGTGTAATAAAGATGCATGTGGCGTTATTTTCGACCCGAATAAATAATTAAAACGCAAAAGGTAACACAAGAAATTATTTGTAAATTATTGATGGCACGCTTCGTTCAGCAGCCATCATCGTTTGTTCATCCCTGGAAAGTCAATGTCATGACAAATTAGATCAAATTATGCTTAACGAGAGGATAAGAAATGGGACAGAATTCGGAGACCCATCTGTCAATTTTGCCTGTTTTGTGAGAGCAGAAATAACAATTTTAGTCTGTCGACCCACTGTACATGTAACTGTACACACAGGGCCGGATTAACCGGGGGGGGGGGGCATAACAACTGTGCGGGGGCCCCATTGTTGTTTGTTCAAATTGTTCGTACTGACCTCGGATCGAACTAGTATGTATGTTACCCGCACACCGTCTGTCTTAAGAAATTATATATTTCGAATAGTAAATATTCGTTCGGTTGGGGATTAGCCAGCAGCAATTCGGGTAATTCGGAACGAATGGGACGGGACGTCTTGTCAACGTCTCTAACAATGTATAAAAACAACGTTTAAAAGAATTCACTTTAATTAAATCATCAGGTACAACAACAATATCAAGTATTCCCACATTAAAAATACAACTTAACCATAATACCTTCAAAACATACAAAAATTACTATCTTCTATGAATCAGTCTTTTAAGTCGCTTAACATGACGTGTTGGATTGTCAGACCAGATCAATTTCACTGTATGCGAAGCCTTACATATTTAAATCAAGCGTCACAAAAGTGAGTGGCATATTCATATCAAACAACATACATAAATAACATAACGAACCCCCGCCTCAACTAAAACAAAATAGGGGCGATGAAAATACCATATATCCTGAGTTATGGAATAACAGAATAATACAAACTATAGAAATTAATAACATACAAACCAAATTACAAAATATTAAATTTTAAGTAGTTAAATTATCTCCCTTGGATCAACCTTTCTTT
Source organism: Patella pellucida (assembly GCA_917208275.1). Lineage (NCBI taxonomy): Eukaryota > Metazoa > Mollusca > Gastropoda > Patellidae > Patella > Patella pellucida. The sequence goes on from OU795044.1 coordinate 13,647,023, forward strand.
TACTCAATAAGTAAAATACAAAAATGGCTATAATTTCCGGCACGGTTAAGGCACGATAAAAATACAAATAGGCACCGCTTCGGAAAAACATTTCCGACAAATACAGACAATAAAAACATGAAAATGACCTACTGCCGATCCTTGCCGATGAAATCAATATGTTCGCCTTTGCTAGACAATGGGATAAGTACATGGCATAAAATTACTCGGCACTATTAAACATAATTAGGCACGTATAAAATTAACATCGGTGATGATTCCTAATTAACTAAAAACAAGATTAAATAAGAATAAATACACAAAATACTTGTACCTAGAAAAATACGATGAATTACGAAGGGTACACATTAAATGATAATATTAAAAATCTAGCTGTTCCGGCCACACTACACACGCCTTCGAAAACTCGTTCGTCCTCGAACGAACTAGAACACGGAAATAAAAATTAATGTTATTGTTACTTGTCACACCAATCAACGGATTTTTTTCCACATCGCGTAATCCAACCTATGAATATCACACATGTATTTAACACTATTTTGAAATCATATTACATATTCGTATGTATAAACACTATGATTTCCTTTTAGTAGTAGCTTCAATCACAAATAATTACTTGCTAAACAATTCCAAAAATACTGTAACACGTTACATCTTCCTCATGGTCTGTTCTCGTAGTCGCAATTCTTCTGCAGCTTCCAGTTGTGGTGGTGGTGGAATTCCGACAGGCCAATATAAAGAGTGACGAACAGTTGTATATCCTGTTACATTCCCTTGTGAATCAAAATTGGCTACCTCCTGACCCCATCTTGGTATAAGCCTGTAGGTAATAGCTTCTCCAGAAGAACCTTGTATCGTGTGCAAAGATTCTGTAATCTCTGACTGTGGACTACAAACAGAATTTCGTATTGAACCAGTAGTTGTCGATCTAATTTGTGGCACGGCAAATGGACTATAAGTTGGAGTAAATGTTTGAGTAACAGTTACTGGCATACTAGAAGGCGTTACTACTTTAGCTTGTTGGCTACAAGTGCTGGTGGATAAGTCAACTGGAACGTCAGCTCTGGCGGTTGAATTCAAAGCCTGTACCAAATCAGCCAACTCTGTTGGAGGTAGATCAAGATTGGTTGACTCCATACAAACAGAAGACGGACTCTTGGGTGGTGACGGTATCGATGAAACCATAGGATTGACTATAGGAACATGCATAAAAGTATCAAGAGGTTTGTTAGAGATATGACATACTCTACGTTGTGTGGCATCCCAGTCTACTATACTTTCAGGAGATGATCCAAGAGACTTGCTTGTAATGGTAGAAGTTGGAGCTCTAACAATTCGATCAGGCGTCCGCTGCTGATCTGTTTTAGCTTTACCAACTTCGTTCACAACCATCTGGGCATAAATCTCATTAGCTCTTGAAGTTTTTGATAAATGAGTTGCAAGATGTCTACGCCAGTTATAAGGACTATTACACTTCTCTTGGCAATCCTCTACGGGGCAATCCAGGCAGTTACCCTCGTCTTTATGATACTTGTCCTGGTGCTCCGAGAGTTCCTCTTTTTTTGGCATATGACGATCTACATTGAACACACTCGTAAGGATATGGCTTCTCCGACCTCTTCCTATCCCTATCATCTCCCCTACGTCTCGGCGATCGTCCCCTGTCGTTTCTCCTGCTGGTATTGTATCTCCTCATCCTGAAAGTAGACAGGTCAAAACTTCAAACATCGGAACTACTACCAGTACGACAAGTAATCAAAAGTAATCTTCAAAACATCAACAAACATATCAAAACATCTTAAATCTACAATTAACAATCATCAGAATAGCGCATAGGAGGCCGTACAACCCGTGTTCTCGTCCTAACCTCGCTAGAATTTGGAAGGTCTATTTGATTCTCTTTGAGAAATGAATCGGATAACACTTGTGATTCATTGAAGTCATCTTCAAACGACAGATCATCAACAGGATCCGGAGGAGCAGCAGTATTTACATCTAATTCACTATTAGATACAACTGTACTTTCAATGGAATCTGTTCCGATGTTTTGTCGGGTCTGAAAGATTTTTAACTTATTGTGATGAATAATCATTTTCGAGCCAACTTCATTATGCTGAACTAAATAAACAAGGTCAGACAATTTTTTTCTGACTGTGTAAGGACCTGTCCAAAATTGTTGAAGTTTGGGGGAAATCCCCACTCTCTTTCTAGGAATATAGATCCAAACTTGACTCCCCACAGCAAAATGATTTTGTAAGCTGTGTTGATCATAACGTTTCTTTGCTCTGCGGGCACTTGATGATAAATTTTGTCTGGCAGATTCATGTACAGCATCCATGCGACGAATCAAATCATTGATCCATTCAACAGGAGTGAATAGATTCCCTGGGGGTCGTCCGGCAAGCATGTTAACAGGAAGATTTACCTCTCTGCCAAGCATTAATTTGTTTGGGGAAAATCCAGATGATTCGTGATCGCAGGATCTATAGGCGAGGCAGACTGTATCTATATGAGTGTCCCAATCGCGTTGAAATTCCTCGACATAATGGCTAAGCATCGACTGTAAGGTACGGTTGTACCTCTCGACTTGGCCGTCTGAAGCAGGATACTATGGAGTAGTCCTTGTCTTGGTAGTACCCATAAGTTTACATAAATGATGGAACAGGTCAGATTCGAATTGGCTGCCTTGGTCTGAATGGATGCTTCCGGGTACTCCAAAACGTAATATGACTGAAAGTAATCCATTTGCCACGGTTTCAGCTCTCATATCTTTCAACGGAATCGCCTCAACCCATTTAGTAAAGTAATCTTGGATTACCAAAATATATTTATTCCCATTATAAGATTCAGGAAGGGGTCCCATTATGTCGATGGCAATTCGCTCCATCGGATCACCACTGCTTGAAGGTTGTAGAGGTGCATGAGGACGCTTACAGGGAGCTTTCCTCTTAGCACAAGATAAACAAGTCTTTACCCAATATCGCACATCATCTCTCAAACCGGGCCAGTAATAAAATTGGGCAATTTTGGAGTGAGTCTTGTCTGCTCCTAAATGACCTCCAGTCTCTTCATCATGACATCTTTTGAGTATTCCTTCTCTCATAGATCTAGGAACAATCGTCTTTAGTATCTCGCTTTCGTCAGGTAACGCAATCCACTTACGAACAAGAACATTATCTCTAACAGCTAGAAGTTTCCACTGTGACCAAATGGATTTCAGATCAGGATGTTTCCCGGAGATCTCGTCCCACTTGGGTTTTCCAGTGTCGAACCACGTTAGAACTTCTGAAATTACGGAGTCCTTAATTTGAGCATCAGCTATTTCGGTATTATCGGGCATGAGCTGTAGACGAAGAACAGGTCGTTCATCTTTGTTAGAATCATCTCCGTCGAAGCACCAACACTTTTTGCAGTGTTGTCAAGATAACCTATCGGCATTCCCATGTAATTTTCCGGGTCTGTGCTCAATTCGAAAGTTAAATTCAGAAAGAACCTGTAACCAACGTGCTAATTGACCCTGTGGGTCCTTGAAGTTCATTATCCAACGCAATGAGGCGTGATCCGTACGTAATAGAAATCGCTGCCCATATAGGTAAGGTCTGAAATGCTGAAGGAAAACAACCACAGCAAGGAGTTCTTTCCTTGTTGTACAATAATTCCGTTGGCACTTCCCTATAGCTTTACTGGCGTATGCAACTACTCTCTCGTACCCATCCTCATCACACTGTGACAAAACTGCCCCAAGACCGACATCACTAGCGTCAGTGTCAAGTATGAATTCAGCTTTCGGATCTGGATGCTTTAAGGCATCAAAGGCTTCCTGGCAATACGAACTCCATTGAAACGTGGCACCTTTATCTGTTAATCTATGAAGGGGTTCTGCTATATAGGCAAAATCTTTGACAAAACGTCTATAATAAGAGCAGAAACCTAAGAAGCTTCTAACTTCTGAGACACATTTGGGAGTTTCCCACTCTGCAACTGCTGATGTCTTGGACATGTCTGTAGAAACACCGTCACAGCTAATCGTGTGCCCTAGGTAAACAACCTCAGACCTGAACAACTGACTTTTGCTGGGTTTCAGTTTCAATCCGACGTTCAGCAGTCTCTGAAGGACTTCTTCCAATCTTAAAATGTGCTCCCCAAAAGTTGCAGAAAACACGATAACATCATCTAGGTAAATGAGACAGGTTTGCCAATGGAGTCCAGTAAGTGTGGTCTCCATTAACCGCTCAAACGTTGCAGGACTGTTTGAAAGTCCCATAGGCATTACCTTGAATTGATAAATGCCAAATGGTGTCGTAAAGGCCGTTTTCGGTCTATCAGATTCTTCAACCTCAACCAGAAAGAATCCGCTCTGAAGATCGATGCACGAAAACCATGATGGACCCGATAAACAATCGATCGATTCATCGATTCTGGGCAACGGATAGGCATCTTTTATAGTAACTTTGTTCAGCTGCCTATAGTCAACACAGAATCTGGTTGAGCCACATTTTTTCTTAACTAATACAATTGGTGCCGACCAAGGCCCAGAAGCTGGCTCTATCATATCTCTTCTTGTCATATCAAGAAGGTGTTTACGAACATCCTCCTTGGCTTGATATGGTAATCTCCTTGGTGGTTGCCTTTTTGGAGAAGCATCACCAGTATTAATGGTATGTTTCATGACAGATGTTCTACCGACATCGTCGTCATCCTTTGCAAATACGTCTAAATTCCGCGAAAGCATGTCGGCTGCTTGTGAAAATTGGTCTGCAGTTAAACGTCCTTTACTGTCATTTAATAAATTAGCCAATAATGGATCAAAAGGAACTCCATCTTGATTCATAGTAACATGATTCACAACTCTATCGACATCTTGTAAAAGAACTATTGTAGTTCCCTTCTTTAGAGTTGTAATTTCGTGTGTTGGGTTAAATAATCTTACAGGGACAAGTCCGTCTAATCCCAATTGCGTAACACTTCTACCAACAAGTGGAAGCTCAGACGGTGGGTCCTTTAACGGTTCTACAATACTATCACCCAATATTATTGCATCATCAGGAATATCAGCTTTACCATTTATGATTTGCTCACATCCCGGAAGTACAGTTATGTCTTCGGACATTTTGATGCGACAAACTCCAATACCACCCTTAACAACACAGGAAAATATATCACCATTTAGATAAATCTCAGACTTCGGAACGTTGATGATGACATTGGCATGCTTGGCAAAGTCAAGTCCCAGTATAACTGGAATCGGCATATCCACCACAGCAAAAGGGAACTTTATATCAGATCCACCTATACTCAAACTCATCATCGCTCTACCGATGACATTCAATGGCGAACCGTCAGCCTGTGTGATCTGGCAATTTACTGGAAGCAAATCGGGCTTGTTTGCAAATTCATTGTACGTGTCGCATGAACACATTGATAGGCTGGCTCCGGTGTCAACTAATATTTCGGAATTAAAGCCCTCAAGTGACCCCTCTATAAAGAGTCCAGATGTTGCAGGACTAACAATGCTAATCCTTCTCTGGGGTATACCCGATTCATATTGATTAGCTGTGTCATAGGGATTGTTGTTTCGCACAAAATGTGATCTTTGAGGGCAGGACGATGCATAGTGGCCCGACTCATAACATTTAAAACAGGTCACATTTGAAATATCTCGTCCCCTAGTCCCTCCTTCTCTCTGTAATTGAGCGATTTCATCTAATCTCTTCTGTTCAGTTTCTTGAAACCTATCTGTCAATTTTTTCATCTGTTCTTCCAATTTCTTTACCAAACTCTTCAGTTGTTTTATTTCGTCTGACTCCTGGGTTTCTTTCTTCTTGACAGCTTTTGCAGGCTTAGACGAGGCTGTATTTGCTGATCGTTGGTTAGTATCGTCAGAAGAAAGTATTGCCTCCAACTCCATGGCATGATGCAGAGCTGCATTAAGATCGACAGGCTTCGCCTGACATATATGCATACGCATCTGTGTATTGCCAATGTGTTGTACAAAGTGGTCTTTGGCGATCTCCTCTAACATTGCCTCGCTCCCTGTGGGATACGCCAGTTTAACTAGACGACGTATAGCCTGTGCATAATCGGAAAGGTTCTCATTAGTTTCTCTGCGTCGGTCACGCAGACGTACCTTGCTCAAATTGGCAAGTTCAGGAGGCTCGAACTTTTGCTGGAGGGCAGCTTTCAATTGGCTATAGCTGTGTATGTCTGAAGTTCTCATTGTGCTGAAAATGTCACTTGCCTTGCCAATCAAGCTAATGGCCAAGAACTGGGCCTTTTCATCTTCATCCCAGCCGTTAATCTGAGCTGTGACCTCGAATTGGATGAAATAATCTTGTAACCGTGCCTCACCACCATATTTGGGGGGCATCGCTATAGGTTTATTTCTTCTACTGTTGTATGCAGCTGGTGGTATGTCAATACCGTGTGATTGATGCATACGGGGAATTTGAGATACATGTAAGTCATTATGCATGCTACTTTCCGCGGCATTTTGTTGATCTGGGACTCTTCTTGTGGGTACTCGCTTCCTTAATAGCCTCTGTGATATCCCGGTTGAATCCCCAGGTGCAGAAAATGATGCACTATCTGGTATACGACTAGAACAGCGTCGAGATGTATCGATCACCGGAAGTGTTGATCTCTGAGAAGCACCGTTCCTTTCATCAGGATAATCTGTTAGTGTGGATTCCCTGACACGCGGCATAGCAAATGTCAGTGGCGTTGATGCATTATCCTCAAAGTGACGTATATATTGAGATGCATTACCAGGAAGTGTAGAATCCTGGAGCATACCACGACTGTTGCCTCCGTGCGTCGAGAATGTTGGTGTTACAAACGTGTCTGACGCTAATACCCTTGGTGCAGGTGTATGATTGCGTCTGGTACCGACACTGCAATCTACTAGCATTCCCTCTAAAGTTTCGATGTCTCGTTGATAAGATCTCTGTAGATTGTCTACAGCGTCACACAACTCCCGGGAGCTCGGTCTGCTATTAGAAGACATCATCACTTACCGAGTCTCTCAAATCTTCAAAAATCGTAGTTAAAACTGTTAAAATCTTCGATAAAACTCTTTTTACCCTTTACACTCTGATGACAAATCCCACTCCAGCCACCATTTTAAAACTTAGTGTTACCCGCACACCGTCTGTCTTAAGAAATTATATATTTTGAATAGTAAATATTCGTTCGGTTGGGGATTAGCCAGCAGCAATTCGGGTAATTCGGAACGAATGGGACGGGACGTCTTGTCAACGTCTCTAACAATGTATAAAAACAACGTTTAAAAGAATTCACTTTAATTAAATCATCAGGTACAACAACAATATCAAGTATTCCCACATTAAAAATACAACTTAACCATAATACCTTCAAAACATACAAAAATTACTATCTTCTATGAATCAGTCTTTTAAGTCGCTTAACATGACGTGTTGGATTGTCAGACCAGATCAATTTCACTGTATGCGAAGCCTTACATATTTAAATCAAGCGTCACAAAAGTGAGTGGCATATTCATATCAAACAACATACATAAATAACATAACGAACCCCCGCCTCAACTAAAACAAAATAGGGGCGATGAAAATACCATATATCCTGAGTTATGGAATAACAGAATAATACAAACTATAGAAATTAATAACATACAAACCAAATTACAAAATATTAAATTTTAAGTAGTTAAATTATCTCCCTTGGATCAACCTTTCTTTTACTCAATAAGTAAAATACAAAAATGGCTATAATTTCCGGCACGGTTAAGGCACGATAAAAATACAAATAGGCACCGCTTCGGAAAAACATTTCCGACAAATACAGACAATAAAAACATGAAAATGACTTACTGCCGATCCTTGCCGATGAAATCAATATGTTCGCCTATGCTAGACAATGGGATAAGTACATGGCATAAAATTACTCGGCACTATTAAACATAATTAGGCACGTATAAAATTTACATCGGTGATGATTCCTAATTAACTAAAAACAAGATTAAATAAGAATAAATACACAAAATACTTGTACCTAGAAAAATACGATGAATTACGAAGGGTACACATTAAATGATAATATTAAAAATCTAGCTGTTCCGGCCACATGTACTCCACCCCCTTGAGTGCATGTGGTATTTTCCCCCAGGAATTGTTTTTTTTTAAATTTATGATGAATTTCAGTGCAGAGACAATTTAAACAACTCAAAAAATATTCACTCTACATGTATTTACACCTGCGGCCCATTAGGGGGACAGCCAATGAGCTGAAATGCAATTTCCAATATACAAAGGCAATGTGAAGGATGTTTGGGCCATTTCCCATTTATTTTTTGACGATACTTACGAAACTATCAACAGTAAAGAGAATTTAACCAATATTCTAACCGAGCATAGGTCCAATCAAGACATACAATCACAAACAAAAGACAAGGAGAAAAAAGACGTAAATTTAGGCAGAAAACATGTCCAGGTTATACATTTTTTTGTCTGAAATAATATGATGACGTTAATTTACCGGGATTGGTTGGGCCCCAGTAATCACATCGCGGGATGGGATCGCCGAAACTGATTAGGACCTATTGATTGGTAGAACCTCTAAGCTATGTATTTTATTTTATTTTAGGGCATAACCGATCTCTGGGCCCCGAAAATCTGTTGGTACCTACCAACCTGCGCTTGTGGGGACTTTGTCTCACGGGGGCGCTTATTTCGTCTCTGAAATGCCATTTACTGAAATTCGGGGTTTGGGGAATGGTTTTGCAGAATTCTGATGGCCAGAAAATAACCACAAAGAATAAAATACGTTTTTTAACTTTAATTGTGTGGATACGTCTGTCATGCAGGATTCAGTGATGCAACAGATTATAAGATATATTACCTTTCAAAGGATATTTAAAATCGAAGAAGAGTAGGCGACAACGTCATGCACTGTTCCCTCCACCACTCCTTGTATTCTACACCATTTAAGTAGCCTCGGAGTTATATAGGCCTACGCATTGACAAGGGCTATGGGTGTTTCACCAGGGGCAGATTAAGTTTATAAATGCCTAGGACGCTGGAACGCTATTTATGTATTTTAGAATAGGGCTATGCGGTTATTAAAAAATGATTTTAATAAGACCTTTTTAGTCAAAAATCCAGATGGGGGGGGGGGGGCAGGTATCCCGCGCCGGGTAGTCACCACTAGATCCGCCCTTGAGTAAACGGTTTAGACACCTAAGATTCGGATCCTATATTAGCTTATGATCCAGTTAATAATGCGTTTAGATGGCCGAATGGTTAGCGTGCACGCGCTGTATCATAAAGCCTGCAGTCATTGAGTTAACTGGCGTGGTTTCGAATCCCCGGTTGTACGTGGCAAGGAGTAGGGTCGTCTGTCCAAATTTAAAACCATATGTTAGTTCCGAAATGACCTAGTTTGTATAGAGTGGACGTTGAACCCTATTTCTCTCTCTCTCTCTCTCTCTCTTTCTCTCTCTCTCTGTCTTCTCCCTCTCTCAGGGGCGGATCCAGGGCTCTAGCTGGAGGGGGTTCCAAAAAAATAAGTGCACCCAATTTTCAGATAAGGGCACCCCATTTTCGTCTAATACAGTATCTATGACCGGTGGGTCTGGATGGCGGCCCACTTTAAGGGCGAAGCCCGAATTCTGAGCACCGCAGGTGCGAAGCATCTGCGGGGGGTCTGGGGGTCCTCCCCCAGAATTTTTTAAGATAAGTCTCCATATATGCGATTTCCTGGCATCTGATCTTCAAATATTAAACACAACTCCCACCCTATTTTCAGTGTTTTTTGTCTGCAAAATCACCAGGAACAGATCGTAAGGAAAGGCACGTGGTTTGAATGAGGTAGTGATTTATGAAAGAAGGTTAAAAATTATTTTTCAAAGATGAGCGTGTTTTTTTTTTTAGAATCTGGTCATGCTGATGCAGAAATCATGCTGCTCACAGAACTTTACCTCCCTTGGTAAGTGAACCCTTAGAATGCATATATATTCTAAGGGCTCACTTACCAAGGGACAGCTAGGTGACAGGTAGAATTCTGTGAGGCAATGAATATCCATGATCGGCCAAATTTGGTTAGGTACACTGGTTGCTACGCGATAAAGTTCATAACGTGTTAGCTGGTCTGCTGGACGTTTGCCGTTTTCAATGAAATAGGAGCTATCTGCCCGAGCATTCGAATCATTTCTGTCATCTGCAAGATAAAACATTTAAATGTTGTTAAAATTCAACATTTACAAGCAAATCCCAGAATTGGAAGCTGCCAAAACATGTCATCATATAAGGACCGCTGTCACTGTTTTTTAACCCATCACTGGTAATTTTCTAAAAGTCTATAGCCCCATCTAAAAAAAAAAAGAGTAAATCTATACACAGGTTTGGCATTTAAAATGTGCCCCTCAAATCGGACATAAAAGGGCGCTCTTTAAATAAATTTGCCACAAAGTGTGCCCTCCAAATCGAAGAGTTTGACGTGAAAATGCCCTTTGAATCCTTTTGACGTAAAAATGGCGTTGAATGTGCCCTCCTCATTCAAGGGTATCACATTAAAATGCCCTTTTTAATCATTTAGGTACAAAAAGTGCCCCTTTGATGTAAAGATGCCCCTATTTTATATCGATTCGGCAAAAAATGTGCCCCTTAGACCCATGATTTTCAGATAACAGTGCCCTATTTTAGGCCTTAATCTGCCCTCCAAATCACTAAGCTTGAAGTGTGTAAATGCTCTTTTAATTGTAGTTGTACATTGGTGATAGTAAATATCTAGCGACTCCTGCACAGACTACTCTCTTCACCTTAAAAATTAACAAATGAAGTAAAATTTTACACTTACCGAAACAAACAGCTGATTTTGGCACACTGAGCGGCTGTAGCAATTTTATCTTCCTCCCTTTCCTCTTGATACGATCGTGTTGCGGCATTTTAGATGCAAATGTGAACAAAAACTACCGAAAGATTTTCATCTTTCCGTCTAGCAAGGGGGTCGCCATATTATGACGTTGACGTCTTCATTCACCGCGCTGCTTCGCCACTTGCCGGCCCAAATATCTGCGGGTGAATTGAAGTCCGTTCGGGAAAAAGGGCACCGAAAAATCTCGAGGGGGTTCCGGAAGCCTCAGACCCCCCCCCCCCCCCTGGATCCGCCCCTGGCTCTATCCAGTTATGCGCCTAAAACCACCATTTTCATACGCAGATTTTACCTAATTTTCTTACAGGAGGTCACCTCCGATCGACCTCTGTTCGAGACACCCGCTCTCGCCCAAATAACCGTCTGTCTTGCATTCGGGGGGGGGGGGGTAGTGGTCTAGAGTGTCTCGCTTCGACCTCTAGCTGGCCGGCCACCTCTGGCTTGCGGCTGTGGTTTCGAGCCCTGGTGTGAGCGTATGTGGCATGAAGATAGGGGCACCTTCTCAACCCCGTGGGTTTCCTCCGGGCACTCCGGTTTCCTCCCACTGCTAAAGACCCCTACGCGCAAGCGAATTATTGAAATAAAATTAAACCATGTTAGTCCCGAAATGACCTAGTTGTGTTGAGTGGACGTTCAACCCCATTTCTCTCTCTCTGTCTTGCATTCGCCACTGCATTTCCGTTATCTATATAATTAACAGGGAATTAGGAATAATCAAGATGTATAAAATAGTTAGCTCCCTTTAATCAAGAATGGCAGACGTCAAGTTACGGCGGGAAACAATGCACGAGCAAATTTCACAAACGCCAACAAGCACACAAATCAGAAGAGGGTAGGGCCTACAGTCACTCAGACAGAAGGTCTGTGATGGTTTTCTGGCGTATATCATATTTTTGTTATTAATTTGGAATTAATATAAAAGTATGGCAGACATTTCTCAATTCGAGTTGCATTTGAGCAGAACTTGGCTGAACCAGACTGGCACTAAACCAGATACAGAAAAGTAAAAGATGATAATTAGTGTTTGTCAATATTCTCGTATATAATAATCCCCATTTGGATTATTGACGAATGGTAGGTTGGCCTATATATTAAATTAAATTATGATTTCATGTCCTTACTTATATAATTAGTCAGACCTATTGTATTAGCTAGCATACATTTGTTTTTAAGGGATCGAATTGCCATTGACAAGCGCGCATGTTCTTCTCTTTTCTAGTTCAAAATTTCGGAGTCTTTTGTTTGTGAAATGTATTTTTGAAAATTAAATGTGAGCAAACAAAGTTATTGTCTTTTGTTAATTGAGAAATAAATCCATAAAGCCAAATAAGATTTGACAAACATCAAAGAGCTAAATGTATTCTGCAGATAATAATTTAGACCATACTACTGCATGTATACAAGCAAAAAAAACAACCCCACATAAGGTGGCCCAAGATTAGGTAGAATGTTGATATCAATGTTCATGGATAGTGCCAACCCCCCAAATATTCTACTACAGCAGTGTGAACAGGGTAGGGGTTAGTGGAAAGGATTTGGGTCAGTGGCTCTCAACCTTTTAATGCCAACAGCACACTGGTAATTGGGAATCACTGATTTGGGTGGAAGCAAGGGGTAGGTGGACTTTGTAGCTAAACCTTAATATAATGTTTCTGATCATTTGAAGGACTCTAGATTTCATAACTTGTATATTGGCGAAAGTTTTTTTGATTATTGTCAGGATATGATACAGCTTTTCTGAACACCAACAACAAATGTAATGATAAATCTAGCCTCTTATAATTATATATGTAGATAAATAAATTTTAGTTTACAGAGGTTCCAACCAGGGTTTCCCTCTTCTTTCTTACAGTTTATTTTTTTCTTCTTTTATTTTCAGGTAAGTTCATGTTAATTATTTGGATAACAAAGGCTAAACATTAATGTAAGTTCTTTTTCAAATTCAAATTCTATCATACTAAAAATTCCATTTCATAAATGATCAATTGTCCTACATATATTTGACCTCCCCATTTGATACAAACTGCATTACAACTTGTATTAATATAACATTTATATTCTATGAACCATATTGCACCTTAGTCCTACATATATTTGACCTCCCCATTTGATACAAACTGCATTACAACTTGTATTAATACAACATTTATATTCTATGAACCATATTGCACCTTAGTCCTACATATATTTGACCTCCCCATTTGATACAAAACTGCATTACAACTTGTATTAATACATCATTTGTATTCTATGAACCATATTGCACCTTAGTCATACAACCTTTATTTATATTTTATGAGCCATATTGCACCCTGGTCATACAACCTTTATATATTTTATGAACAATGTTGCACCATTGCTATACAAACTTATATTTTTAATCATAATGCACCCTTGTCATACAACCTTCATTTTTATGAACCATTTTGTACCCTTGTCATGGAGCCTTCTTTTTTATGAACCATATTGCACCATTGTCATATAAACTTTTGATATTTTGAACCATATTACAACCTTGTTATACAACCTCTATATTTTATACAACCATATTGCACCCTTGTCATACAAACTGCAAACCATATTACAAACTTGTTACAAACCATATTACAAACTTGTTATAAACCATATTACAAACTTGTTACATAAACTACATTTTATTAACAATATTACACCCTTGTTATATGACCGTTATATTTTATGATCTATATTACACCTTGTTGTTGTTCATTACAATTGAAACCTCGAATACATTATACTATGGACAGGAAAACTTTAGTTTTATGCACCATGTTATTACCATATTATTACCATGCTATTACCTTGTTATACTGGTATATACACATTATTACACATGTACACAAATAATATTAACCCTTTGCACACACCATACTATCCCTTTTGTTACACATAACATACAAACTGTATTACACCCTTGCTATACAAATAATATTGAGCTATTGAATGATATTGTATGTATTTATGCATTGTCAACACCATACTATCCCTTTTGTTACACATAACATACAAACTGTATTACACCCTTGCTATACAAATAATATTGAGCTATTGAATGATATTGTATGTATTTATGCATTGTCAACACCTATTTTTAAAGTTATTTATTGATAACCTCGGTAATACATTTTCGTATCAATCTTTTGGGACACAATAACCCTCTTTGTGATTGAGCTAGAATGTTCAAACTTGATGTAGGTGTTTATTAGAGTTTGATGGAGTTTGAAGATGAGCATTTTCTGATTAGGGTAAGCAGAGATAAGCAATTTGATGGGTTGATGGGCTGATGCTTTGGGACACAATAATTTTAGTTCTAATTAAATGAGAGTGATGAAACTTAGTGTATAGTTTCATTAAATCAATACCTTGACTCCATTCGATAATGAGCATTTTCTGCTCAGGGTAAGCAGAGCTATAATCAATTTGATTGGCCGAGAATTTTGAAGATTAACATTTTCTGCTTAGGGTTAACAGAGATAAGCAATTTAATTGGTTGATACTTTGGGACACTATATAACTTCAGTTCTAATTAAGTCAGAGATGAATGAAGTTGGTGTATAGTTTTATTACATCAATACTTTGATTAAGTTCGTCAATGAGCATTTTCTGCTCGAGGTAAGCAGAGCGATAAGCAATTTAATTGGTCGAGACTTTGAAACACAATAACTCTCCTTCTAATTGAATAAAATGTTCAAACTTGGTGTAGACGTTCATTTGTTCAATGCATTGAGGGTAAGCAGAGATAAGCAATCTGATTGGTTGATTATTTGGGGCATGATAAATTTAATTATAATGAAGTGAGAGTGATGAAACTCTTAATAGATTCTTTATATGATTACCTTGACCAAGTTGACTGGTTAGAATGAGCTGAGGCTAAGGAGCGACAAGCAATTTAATTGGTCAAAACATTGGAACATAACAACTCTGCTTTTAATTGAGGTAGAATGTTTAAACTTGATGTCACTGTTGGTTTGTTGGTTTTCTTTTATTTTAATAGCAAAATAAGTGAAATATTTTGATGGAAAAATTTGACTACTAATTATTGTCACAGAAACTGATCACACAAGTAAGAGCTGGGGTGGTCATGTTCATTTTATGCCAAACTAACACTGGCAATGTCAATTGGGGGCTCTTCCTGCAAACACATCTTGGTCATCCTATCCATTTCAATCAAAGTTGACGAGACAGTTGGATGTAATGGCTGCAACCCTAGGTCAAATTAAGTTGAAATGAATGTGACAACCTATTAACCAACACAGACCCACCCCTTCAGGAATAGATCTTGACAAATTAACTGCTAATGTGCCTATATACCCATTTAACTTCATTTTATCTCTAATATTGATTTTATCCAAAGAATTATTATTCACCGCCTCAATGTCACCATCGTTAAATGTGAGAAGTCAAACTCAAAATGATCAACAAAAAAATGGCAAACCCGTTGAAAGAAGCGCTTAGCTAGTGTTATCGTCATTGACACTTTTTTAGAGCCAGACCTGTCAAATATTACAGTAGTCAGCAACATTTTTTGGTTGTTTTCAGCAATTAATCAGACTTCCAATCAAAGCTGTTGCAGTTGGCATTAAAGTAAAATGTCAGTTCTTATGTAAAAAAATATTGGCTAAAATAACAAGCTTATCTTGTCAAATAAGATTGTTGTGTTAAATTTGAAAGTGTCTCGATGATTCCAACCCATTGTTTTAATATTTTTATTTCAGT
The DNA here is from genome assembly GCA_917208275.1 of Patella pellucida. Taxonomy (NCBI): domain Eukaryota; kingdom Metazoa; phylum Mollusca; class Gastropoda; family Patellidae; genus Patella; species Patella pellucida. The sequence continues at coordinate 13,662,662 of OU795044.1, forward strand.
TTGAAATTGTTCTTTGTAGAATTCCATTTGGTTACTTTTGACTCATACAAGCAGTCAAGCACTCATTTTGAACAAATAAAGCACGGCTCAGATTAGCAGCAGGCTCCTAATCCTGTGCCAATACAAATTTAGAATAAGTTTAAAATGTTACTAATCAGTATTAAAGAGAGAAAGAGAAATATGGTTTAACGTCCACTCGACACAAACTAGGTAATTTCGGGACTAACATATGGTTTAATTTTATTTCAATAATTCTCTTGCGCATAGGGGTCTTTAGCAGTAGGAATACCCATGAGGTTGGACAGACGACCCTACTTCTTGCCACATACAACAGGAGATTTCAAAACCACGCCAGTTGACTCAATGACAGGCTCTGTGATACAGCGAGCACACACTAACCATTCAGCCATCCGACCCCCCATAAAAGTATAAAACATAGTGTTGTCATGCAATGAATATGTGCACACCAGCAGCATTTTGAAGGGTGGCTGTGCGTCATTTTGTATTCAGGGGGAATAACTACACATAAAATTGAGGGGAATACTCTGAATTTCAAATAACAACAAGTTCAAAAAAAAAACTGAAAGTATTTTACCTGTATTGTGTTAAAAAGAATGCCCCTGTAGATCTGCTATCAGTAGTTAAACAATTACAATTACCCTTAGCATGTTATCTTTTACAATTTGTCATAAGTATCATTTCCTATGATGGTTTCTCTGATGGTTTCCTTCACAAGTGCTAGAGCAAATTATGAAATAAAGCATGTCATGTTGATTTCAAAATGACCAATAGTTATACCAGTTGACTGTTAAACCATATTTCTGTCATTTTCCCCATGCTGTTTTCCTTTTCGAGTGGTTAGCATGTGCGTGTTGTATCATAAAGCCTGTCATTGAATCAACTGGCGTGGTTCCAAATGCCCATTTGTACAATCTCATGGGTTTTCTCTTGGTCCTCCGGTTTCCTCCCAATCCTAAAGATCACTACATGCAAACGAATTATAATATTGAAATAAAATCAAACCATATGTTAGTCCTGAAATGACCTAGTTTGTGTCAAGTGGATGACTGGATGTTAAACCCTATTTCTCTTTCTCTCTGTTTTCCTTTTCTCTTTCTAATAATGATAAGATATGATAATTGACTAATTATGACAAAGCTTTTATTTTTTCATAAAGGATGAAGAGAAGGGAAGAGATGCTAAATATTGATTATTAATTAAATATCAGCTATGATAATAAAGATATAGGAAACATCTTACATGATTGTCATGTTAAATCAAATAGATAAACAACCCATCGTATCATAGACTGGTCGACTCTTATTACCAATGTCAGTACTGTATGAAAATCAATCTCTTTTTCTACCTGATGTCGCTCACTGACAGCTGTGTCAACTAGCAGTGTCATATGTGCTTAATGTTTATGAGATTGTGTATTACTAATTAACGAATCAAAAATTGTGTGAATTGGAAATGGATTAAAAGAAATTCGACAAATGTGATTAATTACTGGATTTAGCTTTCTGTTTTTGTATTTCCAAACTTGATTTAAGTCGGACTGCATAGCATTGAAGTCTTATTGTGGAAATGGATTATAAATTCATCATCTTTAATCAAAGGTTTTGTTAATGTGAATTAATTACTTTTATATTTTCCAAATTAAATGAGTGTAGCATTATTAGAGCTTTGAAGATCTTTGACAGTCGGTAAACCATAATTTTGATATACCACGTATTTGGTAAACATTTTGTATTTCCAAACTTGAATAAGGATTTTTGTCGGACTGCATAGCATTGATGTCTTATAGTGAAAAGGGATTATAAGTTTCATCATACTTTAATCTAAAGTTTTCTAAATGTGAATTGATTACTTTTACATTTTCCAAATTAAATAAGTGTAAACCATAATTTTGATATACCATGTATTGGGGGTGCTCAGATGAGGTTGTGCGTAAAATAATGGACAAATTAGTCAACCTATCACTAAGATAATATAGCCATTTCATACATAATTTTAGTGTTTTTCTAACTCCTGATCAGCTATTGGGTTTTCAATAGTATAAGTGAGTCTATGTTAACCATCCACATTTCATGTTAAAGTATTATTATTGTCAGTCCTGTTCTATCAAACTTGTTTAACCGATGATCAGCAATTTCAGCTTTAATTTAAAGCAGAGTTATTATCTATATCGTGCTTGAAGAGTAATTTGGTGAATTTTTGACAAAATTCACAGCTTCGAATACATTTTTTATTCAGTTGAATACATTTTTCATTCAGATTAAATTGGTCACACATCTTCAGTGAAGCAATGTTCTCTCAATGAGAATATTTACATTTTATTTGTGTTTTTTTTCTAATTTGAATCAAGAATTTGTTTAGTTCAGATGTGGTCTCTATTTTTATAATATTTGACGTTGTTTCCTCAAGAAAATTTGGTAGAATTGGATTATTGTGTTTTTATCTTGCTGCTTTAGCCTATAGTACATACAAAAAAAGAATAAAAATTCATTAAGTTTCACATTTTGTTATTTGAAAAGTTTGCATAAATAGGTGAACTTCCCAATCATAAGACAAATGGCATTGGCAAGTTTTTAGAGTGCATGAATTGCATACTTTGTCATAAATAGTTGCATTATAAACTTATCGGTCAGCTTGTTTTTCCTCATCTCTGAAAAGATAGCAATTCATGGAATTTTGTTTCCTCAGTTACTGCGCTGTCATTGAAATGTAGTAAATCAATTCCTTACATTGTGTTAATACTGTTGACTAATTTCATGACCACAATGAACAACAAAGTTTCTGGTAAGCGTATTATATTTTTTTTTTGTGGTTAACAAAGCCAACTTGGATGAATGGTACCAGAGAATGGCGATGTACGTGCTGTAGATTATAAGGCATGTGGGGAGTCAAAAGGTCGTATCTGGGTTTTGCGAAATCGTCCAGGAGAGCCGAAAAACACACAGAGGTTAAGAATCAAAATGTCTAATATAACCGTCACGTCAAAATAATGTATGTAAAATGTCGTATTTCTGAAGGTTTTTTTGAATATTTATTTACAAAATGTATGTTTAGCCTTTTAAATAGCATGTAACAATCCGAACATATGAAGCTCAGCATGTAATGCTGAAATAAGGGGTGAAAGCTAGTTATTTGCAATTTTATACAGAAAATATTCACTTTTACCTGCTTCAATTTCATTGATTTCACATTGTGGAGATTCAACAATAATTTCAATAACGCGTATTAAACCATAAAACAATACTGGCTATATTTCGTTTGACTATAATGGTTTGATCAGACACAAAGTTTAATTTTTCAAGAAAATACGACAATTTTTTTTAAACACCCCATATATACAACTTTTTGAAACAGTATCTTTAAAACCTCTTTTTATTGGCTTACAAGTACCACTACCAGATAAAAAGATGCGCACGGAAATTCTCATTCCGAAAAAGCAAAATTTTGCAAAATATGCCAGATACAACCTTTTGATAAATATTATCTATGCAATGTCATGGATTTGATTCCATGTTTGTAAGTGTTTTGTTTAAAGATCCCCATGTAAAAGCGAATGATTTAAATAAAAATAAACCAATTCTTAAAATGACCTAAATGATATTGAGTTGGCATTGAACCCCCATTTCTCTCTATTTGGCCTATAACCCTTGAACATTGGCCATTCGCATTTAAAATTGGGGGTAACACTGCAAGCAGAGTATCTTTAGGATTTATCACATGATGGAAAGGATATCAAAACCAAAGTCTACAAATTGATCAATATAAATCAATGTTAATTGTAGATGCCAGAAGGAAAAAAGTTCATTATAAACTCGTAACATTTATTTTAGGAATATAAATTGGTAATTTAATTATGGTTATTATGCTTGTGTGGTTTTCAGATCTGGCCTTAAGGGTTCACAAACATTGTTTATAGTCATTTTTACAACAAAATGTGGTCTTTATCTAGTCTTAAAAATATTCTCTTGTTGGGGTTATTGACCTGAAATTTGAATAATGGTTTACAGGAATAATAGTTTAATATGCTGGCCACTATTTATAAACAGCTTTTACAGAAGGCCTGAAAGGGACAATAACACTCAAGAAAAAAATAGCCTTATTCTAACAACTAGATGTTTAAGTGTCCTACCGTCAGGCATCGATATTTCCGCGCACATGCGCACGCACATTTGCTTTTAAAAAAAATTATCAGGCACATTTTAAAAAAATTTTTTAGGAGATTTTTTAATAAATTATTTCTGTCACGTAAATCATGTAAAATAAAGAATTAGTTACGATACATGAATATCTTGCCATCGTCAAGGAAACAAAATTAATACAATTTAGAAACCACAAGGTACTAAAAATCATTTAATATTTCTATTTCTGCCAAGTGCAACTCAAGAAGCTTTCGTAAGCCCCACCTCCACACAATCATACTACAGGGATGTAGCCACGCCAGGTTGGCGCCGGCTTACGCCCGGCAGTTGAAAAAATCGAAGAAAGCCGCCAAGTCGTATTTTATTCCTTCGACTTCGTTCTTCTCTCACTATGTACTCAACCTCAGCGCTCGAAATTTACGGCAAAGACATGCATGGTTGGTAACTAAAAGCCCACGCAAACCATGTCTCCCTAGACCCTAGTCCAAAATTAGTTTAAAGAAAGAAGTATTGGTATTTTGTTTATTTATATTTAGAAGTTGTGTTGGTCTATTTATTTCACAATTCTGCGTTCTCTAAATCTGAATATTTGCCGTGAATTGGTCACCCAGACCAATTTACGGCACTCCAATGTTAATGGTTTGGTTGTCGTAAATAGTGTCGAACTTTCGGTTTTACGATCAATTTTAAATGTAGTCATCCTACGGTTAATTCTACCGAATCTATACTAAATCCTAGACTATCCACAATGTCAACATTTCTTTTTTTATTTCTTGCCCGCTTTGACCCTGGATTTGCTACGACCAGCGAGCAGGACAACTGGTCAGATCTTCATGTAGCGAAGGCCATCAAAAGTAGAAAAAAACAAAACAAAATATAGATCTGAGTTTTAATCAGAAGAATGGTTATCTGTAGTATGATTGTTTAAAATTCTTCAAAGTTTGATGAATTATTTGAACGATTTTGAGATGTGATCATTTGAACTTGTTAAAGTTGTGTAAATCTACTGAAGTCCGCACCATTTGAGTGCCATGGCAAACATCATAATAAATCATACAAATCATATCTTATTGTAAAAATTAACCAATCATATATTTTGTAAAGATAACACCATTCATCTACTTGTATTCCTAATACACTAAATTTAAGTAACTCATGACATTTTGTGGGGGGTTGACGATGGCCGAATGAATAGCATGTGCGTGCTGTAGCATAAAGCATGTCACTGAGTCAACTAGCATGGTTGCAAATCTCTGGTTGTACATGACAAGGAGTAGGGTCGCCTGTCTAACCTCATGTGTTTTCTCTGGGTCCTCTGGTTTCCCGCCCTCGGCTAAAGACCCCTACACGCAAGCAAATTATTGAAATAATGACCTAGTTTGTGTCGAGTGGACATTAAACCTCATTTCTCTCTCATAATATTTTATAATTGAGTATGATTTTGTGAAGAGACTTATATGGATGGTAGATAATCTTGTTATTGGAAAATCAATATGACCAATAAATATACCAGATCAATATGACCAATAAATATATTATAGTATATAATATAACAGATATATATTATCATGGTATTATTATTAACAGGTTTCTAACCTTGATTCAGTTGAAGGATATAAGGATGGGCTATAAAACTATGTATATTGTAGTCAGCTTTACTGATAACCATTAATCACCTATGCCAGGTTTATGACTGTCCTTATTGGGGTTTTTTGGCACTAATTTTAGGGCTCAGTGATCTTAACTGCTTGTAGGGAATAGTCAAGTTGTACACCTCTAGTACAGCTTACCAGAGAAAAAAATCTAACAGAGCTAAAAATTATCTGGGTTTTTTTCTTTGACAAGGGTGGTTTGTAAACACAAAGAACTCTAAGGGACTTTCCGCCAGCACTTATTATATTGTTCCAAGCAACTTTAATGAGCTGAATATTAAATATTAAAGGGGGCTGAAATGATTGTAATGTCATACTGATTTTATTTTTAGCATCCCTGACATTTCAATAATCCAGATTTTGGAAGAGAATTGTTTGTGTTATCTGAGTTAAGTTCAGGGTGATTAACAGACTAAGATTGTTTCCTCTTTCTACCTCTCTTTCATCTCTTAGTTGGTATGACTGTACTTAAAACCAGCTCTTTGAGAAGACTGGAAACTTGATCATTTAAAGAAACGTTATAGAATATATTGAAAATTTCAGTCAAATTACTTTATTCTGTACAAAGTTAATAGCATTTTAATATTTGACTAGAAATGGGGGCCAAATGCATATTCACCTTCTCTGACAATGTCCGATCGTTTGAGTGACAGGCGTTAACTCCACCTACTTAATCTCGATTATCAAGTAACGTTTTCAATAGCTGCGGTACCGTTAGCCTATTGGGTTTGAGACAGACGCTGCAATTCAATTTGTATTACATTTATTTTTTACTACAAATTAAAATAAGACTTTTAATATGTAGATAAGAAGAGAAAGTCTGCAATATCATTTTAAAGTTTAAAAGGAATGGGCCAAATCAATGAGTCAATAATTATAGTCAACTTCTTGTCAGCCTACTAGCGCTTTAGTACCGTACTGTGTCTTGTTTCGTCGCTGAACTACTTAAATTTAGTATACGTCCAGTTTTTGGAATCTCAGAAGCGCTGTCTGCCATGTTAAACTGTATACTACTGTCTGTTCCAGATGATACTCCGACTCGAAAAGTGCTTGCCATACCTTCAATTTTAAATTAAAATGCCTAAAACTTTGTGACATACCTGGAACTGTCATCCCTTTGATTTTTTTCCTTTACAATAAATGACTAGAAGTCCGATAAAATATAGTATTCTCTTGTAAATTTCATATATTTCCACATCGTCACTTTCTCAGAACATAAACATTCGACTACGCATGCGTTAAATGAGGCAGTTGCATTTCGCGTTAAGGTAGACAGGTACTTCACAAATTTGTTGCATTCCGTAAGTGGGACAAACAAACGTGGTCTGGAATTCAGTAAATAATTATTTTATGGAAAGAGTTATATTCTACTGGACCGATACGACCAGCAATACATCGAAGTAGGGTGAAACCACTTTAAGCAAACCCAGAACCCCTTGTCCACTTAGGCTCGCCCAGATCGCTAGACCAAACATGGCTGTTTCGAGTAATAAAATGTAAACAAACTTCGATTTTTCAAAGGAGAAAGGCTATAAAACTTGTCCCAAACGTATTTCTCACAAGACAAAAAGCAACGGGGTGACCATTCCAGGTATTTCGCGAAGTTTTAGCCATTTTAATTAAAATTGGAAGAAATGACAAGTAATTTTCGAGTCGTAGTATTGCCTGGAACAGACAGTAGCAATGGTATGTAGTGACATTGAAATAGCCTTGATCAGAACTGCCTTTTATGTATAGTTTCCGGAAGTAAATGACGTAAACATAACGGTGAATTTACGCTTGGGCCACCATTTATGATTTAATCAATCGGTGAAATCCCATTCAATCCAAGCTGTACAGAGTTGATTTTGGGCTTGATGTCTAAATAATAAAGATCTAATTTATCATTTCTAGAACATCTGAAGCCTAAATTAAGACTTGCAGTAATCCGATTTAGTTCTCAACTAATGTATCTTTAATCTTGAGTGAGAAAAGTTTAAACTATAACTCCAACGAATACTGATGTGTTTCTGTACATCTTATCATGTCAAAAATCAAGTCACACCATCTGAAAAAACCCTGTCATTTTGAACTCTTAATAAAATTGAAAGTTATACACTGAGACCAAACTTTTTGATATCAATTGTTAACATCAGGGTCATCAATCTCATCCTATATAGGCCTACAAAGGTATTTAGTGTCTAATGGTTGATTAGTGACATCCAGCACAGCAGTTTACATGTTACACACCTAACCAACTCGAAAATTTGAAATCTTATGGATACAATATAGAAAGACTAAATGTTATTATCTGATCGATTTGAAATTTATGCCTTCATTCACTTTTTGAAATCCAGCACAGCAGTTTACATGTTACACACCTAACCAACTCTAAAACTTGAAATCTTATGGATACAATATAGAAAGACTAAATATTATTATCTGATCGATTTGAAATTTATGCCTTCATTCACTTTTTGAAATATCATGGGTCCTCTATTGAAAGTTATCTGATTAATTTGAAATTTTTTATAAACAGTATTTATGTTCTTGAGATGAATATGCCTTAAACAGCTCAAGTTGTCATCTGGTTACCGTAATTATTTCTGATAATTATTGCTTAAAATGTTGCTCTTGATCAGTTTTTAGCGTGTCTTAAATCGCCCTTCCCCCAATTATCTAAAAAGCAGGCCTCGAAATAGTAGGCGATCAAACCGATTGATAGCCCACCGATCGCCTGGACAAGATTTCAGGAGAACGATAATTTGATCTCCCCGGTTATGGCGGGTGATCGGTAAAAAGCTTATGGGGAATCGCTCAACAATATGAAGCAGCGATGGCAATTCTTACGTGATCATATTGAGACTTTACATACTTATTCCTTATACCTTAAGGATGATCCCTATTGTTTTTGGTGCATGCCCGACCCCCAGGGGCAGAGCCACGCTCATAAGTTATCCGATATTAAAATCTAATCTATTTTTAGCAATAGCTAAGTGCTTTCACCTACGTCCGCACTATTAGCAAGGCACACAATGCGTATACATAGGTCAGGTGTACAATATTTTGATTGTGGTGTTTTTAATTAGATCAATTATAGATTACCCACATGTTTTAGTACTACTTAGCCAACATGTAGATTTTTAAATGTAGTATTTAAAACAAGTGTCAAGATGTTGCCAAAGTTATAAAGATAAAGACAGATTGATGGAGGACAAATAGTGTGTTTGTTTATTTATGTAAGAAGTGTGTTTGTGCTCTTATTCTATCATTGTGTGTTTAATGTGCTTTGTTTAAGTTTGTGTAATTATAACAATCAAATGTCATGATATTAAAATATACTATTGCATAATAAAATGACTCTCAAGGAGTAAAACAGTTCTTCAAATTGTATCTTTGATATATTCATTGAAATGATTTAAGTAAATGGTCACGCAATTTAAGTTACTCAAGAAAAGACATTCAAACAACATCATGCAATCTCTAGTTTTAGGTGATCAATTCAGGTGATACATTGGTCACCTGGTTGATACCTCAGGTGATCAAACATCGATCACCTGGACCAAAAAATCAGGGGATCGATTTATTGATCACCCTGTGCCGTCTTATTTCGAGGCCTGCATAAGTATAAATATGTCACAATCTTTTTGGATTACTTGGACTTATAATTAGCTACTGTTGGTATATGCAGCTCGTCAAATAAAATAGTATATGATTGAATGTGTATCAAGCATAAAGGAGAGACTTGATTTAATAAACAATATTGTTCATTGCCTGTTTTGGTCACCATAGAAAGTACTTGAGACTTATCTGTAAAAGATTGATGCTAGAACAAGTGGAACACAAGGGTTAAGTACGGTAACGTATCTATTATACTGATGTAGGCCTACTACAGAATTATTAGAATTGGATTAAAATCCTGCTGGTGCACTTTTGTTGTGAGTTCTTCCTTGTATTTTTCTTTGTACCATGTATTGGAGGCATTATTAATTTAATGACATACTTTTGGCAATCTGATTACCTTTTATTGTCCTCCGCCTTTTGAAGAAAATTTGACCAATATTTTTGAAATAGTCTACACAGAAAACAATTTAACTTCAGTCTTAATTTCCATGATGGATGTTGAAAAGTACAGTATTTTAAAATTATACATCAAGATTCGAGGTTCAGTCATCTAAAATGCTGATATCAGTAGGTTTCTTTGTTTGCTACTGAAAATTTTGTTACACTACCACAACCACAAAAAAATATGTGAAATGTGCCTGCAATGTTTTCTTGAATCAGCTAGAGTCAGATTGTTGAGAGGGGAGAGGGGAGTAATAGGCCAGGCATTTTAGCTCAATTTTGCACCATATCGGGCAGTTGCTGCAATAGAAATGTCGACCACGGTTTATGGCTCGTCAAGAAGTATATTACCACCAAAAAAAAGTCCCAGTCCGAAATCCGTGCCCAAATGGGTCAAATTGGCCCAAATCCAAAATGGCCGCCAGTTTTGGAGGTAAAAGTCTAATTTTCCCCAATTATCATAATATGATCGAGTTTGGTATCAAAATATATGTTTTCAGGGTTGCTGAATCCATTTCCATAACCAATTTGGTGATTGGTGATACCCATGAGTTCATATGACAAAAAAAAAATTCAAGATGGCGGTCAGTTTAAGTGGAAAAATTTGAATTTTATAAAAGGATCAAGTTTTGTGTCGATATATACGTTTTCGGGGAGGCTGAATCCACTACATCACATATTCATGGATTGGGACGACCCACACTGTTATACGAACAAAATAAACTATATAACATTCATCAAAAGGGTCACAAATACAGCACCACTTTAAGTGCAGTAGCCAAACCCAATTTTTTGAGTGAACCTGGAAAACATATACCCGGTACAAAGTTTTTTTGTGATTGATTTTAGTAGCCTAGGGTGTCTCCTCGTTCAGAATCTGCCGGGTGAACCTTGGTCACTCTTAAGCGTTTTGAGAAATTCAAGAATGGCGTCCAAGATGGTTGCCACATCAAATAATCCCATATAGCTTCTACAGTATTTATTCTAGGATGATAATTTGGATGTCTAACCATATGTTTGTGGGGACAAGGAATACATTGAAATCATTAATAGTGTTGTGAGATGATTAGATGATAGTAAAATCAAACATGCCAGACAATATGGCCCTTTAACTAATTAGTGACTGTTAAATTGGGGGCATCTATTTCACCGAACTAAACTATATCTAGAGACAAACTATATATTTCTGGACGAAGGAGCGTATGAGTGGTGGATAGCACCACATACATCCCTATCAGGTGCTTCAGGGCCACATGGATCGATCCTGAAAAGGGAGGCACAAACTGATTGTTGATAATTTAAAAAAACAAATTCTACCCGCAAAACAGGAACATAACGTCCACAAAACTAGGTAATAACCAGTTTAATCCTTTAGTCGTGTTTCTGGCCGCAACCTGTGACATCACAAGCGCAAAGTACCGTATATTCTAAGTCCGCCCTAGTGCTGCTACAAGCACAGTTACCACATATGAGCTGCCACTATTGCATCCACGTCTGATGAGCCACATGACAGAATCCGGAACAATTTTGCCAGTTGTAATATTTTCAATTTGGTATCCTTCTCTCAGCAATACCATTCCAGTTCAAGTTCAGATAGATTCCAATCTTCCAGTGAACGCCACACAATAGTTTGGTGATGAGCTCTTTTTATATTCTCTGCAAATGTATCATTGGTTGAGCAAGATTACATGGTTCGGGTGGGGAATAATGGCGATACATTTCCAGTTTTAGATGTCCACGCCGTCCAGCATGTTTAAGACATAGATTTTTAGAACACTGTCCATAACAAGCTACCACAAATACAGTGATCTGTGTTTGATTGTAAGCTTGTTTTGGAAAGTGCTCTTGCAAATCGATGACTACAACATGCTGGAAGGTGAAGGCATCCAAAACTGGAAATGTATCAACATCATCTCTAGATTTAGTTTGGTTCGGTGAAAAAATCGCCCAAACCGCCTAGAAGGTATAGGCATCCAAAACTGGAAATGTATTGACATCATCCCCACCTATATAGTTTGTCTCTAGATTTAGTTTGGTTCTGTGAAATAGTAAAATTAATCATGCCAGACAATATGTGACTTGGCATAGCTAATTGAGTCGCTTGTCGCAAATCTAGATTCTGCGAAAGAGTGCAATTATGGTTCAATAGGTCAAAATTTTCAAAATTCACATTTCTTCATTAAAAGCCACACAAGTACCTCTTTCGTCAAATAAAAGTTTAATTTTCATAAAAATAACATCTTTAGTGTTCAAAAATCTCATTTTGTAAAAGGCGATCTGTAAAGAAGTCATAAATTATCTCAAAATAATGCTAAAACAATCATTTATTTACTTGCCGTCCAGTCCAATATTTAATTTCAGCGACCCGAAGAACCCCATTTTTGGCACAGCACAGATCATATCCTATCAATGCTTTCCCCAAAAATTAGAAAATCATTACATTTTGTCCGCCATCTTGGATTTCCACCATATTGGATTTTTAATATTGTATTTTGTACCCATATTTGAATTCTCTGTTACACACCATGAACGCCATGTAAACCACGATCCAGACCATAAGTAGAGGAATTTTACATTTTTTATTCGTCAATTTTGGTCGCCATCTTGGATTTCCGCCATCTTGGATTTCCGCCATATTGGATTTCCGCCATCTTGGATTTCCGCGATCTTGGATTTGTTTAGTTTATTTCAGTGCCCACATTTAATTTTGGCGACTCCAAAAATCCCATGTACCTCACTATGAAAGCTATGTACACTGCGATCCAGACATAATACAGAGGAATTTTCTTTTTTCGACTGTCAATGCATGTAGTACAGAGGAATTTTCTCTCCTTTTTTCGTCAATTTTGGTCGCCATCTTGGATTTCAGCCATCTTGATTTTTTGACATTACATTTTGTGTCTATAATTGAATTCGGCGTCTCCAAAATGCCCATGTTACACACTATGAAAGCTATGTATCCTGCGATGCAGATATGATATACAGGAATTTTAATTTTTTCATCAATTTTGGTCGCCATCTTGGATTTCCGCCATCTTGGAATTTCGAAAACAAATTCAGCGTCCATATTTAATTTGGTGACTCTGAACGTTCCATGTTAGACACTATGAAAGCTATGTATATAATGATTAGGACATGATTTATTGGAATTTTCATGTTTTAATTTATTTTTGGCCGCCATTTTGAAAAATGGTACGGCACCACCATAAAAATAATTATTTTTTCAAAAATTTCCCATATTGTTTTTTTGTAGCCCACTTCCCAATGGAAAAGCATCTGATATTTTATTCAGTTTCAAAATAAATGTTTATTGTCCCATCCCTTGTGATTGTGAAGGGATGCTGGACAAATCTAGGTGTCATTTTTCGAGGCCATTTTCTCCTAATTTAGGAAACCAGGGATGTCCAGAACACCCAACTTCAAATCGCAATTCCTCAGAGATTAAATGTCGTAAAGCAATGGTTAATATATCATTAGAAAGCTGAGACATGCCTCTCTTTGGTTATGCTAAAACCTCATTTTTGAACTATAGGTCACTGTGACCCATTTTGCTATGCCGGGTCACATATGGTCCTTTCACTCGGAACTTAAAACTGGAATAATAATGCTGGGATAAGGATACCAAAATTGAGAATATTACAACCGGCCAACTTGCTCCGGAGTCTGTCATGTGGCTCATCAGACGTGGATGCAATAGTAACAGCTCATGTGGTACTTGTGCTTGTAGCAGCACTAGGAATGACTTAGAATATACGGTATTCTGCGCTTGTGATGGCAGAGGTTGTGGCCAGAAACACGAATAAAGGATTAAACTGATATTACTTAGTTTTGTGAAGGCTATGTTCCTGTTTTGCTGGTAGAATTTGTTCTTTTAAATTATCAACAATCGGTTTGTGCCTCCCTTTTCAGGACCGACCCATGTGGCCCCGAAGCCACTGATAGCGATGTATGTGGTGTTATCCTATCACTCATACGCTCCTTTGTCCAGAAATATATGAGTTGTCTCTAGATTTAGTTTGGTTAGGTGAAATAATCCCCCAACCGCCGCTAACGAGTAAAGGGACACATTGTCTGGCATGTTTAATTTTACTGTTTTATCGAACCAAACTAAATCTAGAGACAAACTATATATGTGGGGATGATGTCGATACATTTCCAGTTTTGGATTTGCGTTTATTGGAAGAACAGAATCCACCGGAACTTGAACTGGAATAGTATTGCTGGGAGAATGATACCAACTTGAGAACATTACAACCGGCCAACTTTCTCCGGGGTCTTGTCATGTGGCTCATCAGACGTGGATCCAATAGTGACAGCCTATGAGGTACTTGTGCTTTTAGCTGCACTAGGTGAACTCTTTTTTCTCTTTTTTGAATTTTTTATTTGTTTGTTTGTTGTTTCGGAGTATGATGTCTTGTTTTATTTGTCCTTTATGTAAATCATATGTGGGGCAGTCCCCCTGCACTAACTATTAGAATATACGGTACTTTGCGCTTGTGCTGTCACATGTTGCGGCCAGAAACATGACTAAAGGATTAAACATGGATATTACCTAGTTTTGTTAACGTTATGTTCCTGTTTTGCGGGTAGAATTTGCTCTTTTAAGTTATCAACAATCAGTTTGTGCCTCCTTTTTCAGAACCGACCCATGTGGACCTGAAGCCCCTGATAGGGATGTATGTGGTGTTATCCTATCACTCATACGCTTCTTTGTCCAGAAATATATAATTTGTCTCTAGATATAGTTTGGTATGGTGAAATAGATGCCCCCAACAGCTACTAATAAGTGAAAGGGCCATATTGTATGGCATGTTTGATTTTACTATCATACGATAAATGAGTTCAGTGTATTCCTTGACCCAAGAAACATAGGGTTAGACACCGATATTATCATCCTAGAATAAATAATATGGAAGCTATATGGGATTATTGGATGTAGTGGCCACATTGGATGCCATCTTGAATTTCTCAAAACGCTCAAGGGTGACCGAGGTTCAACCAACAGATTCTGAAAGAGGACACCCTAGGCTACTAAAATCAATCACAAAAAAATCTTTGTATATAATTTCCAGGTTCACTCGAAAAATTGGGTTTGGCTACCGGACTTAACCTTAACCCTTTTGATGAATGTTATATAGTTTATTTTGTTCGTATAACAGTGTGGGTCGTCCCAATCCATGAATATGTGATGTAGTGGTGGATTCAGCTTCCCTGAAAACGTATATATCGACACCAAACTTGATCCTTTTATAAAATTCAAATTTTCCCACTCAAACTGGCCGCCATCTTGAATTTTTTGTCATATAGACTAATCGGTATCACTAATCACGAAATTTATTATGGAAATGGATTCAGCAACCCCGAAAACATATATTTTGATACCAAACTCGATCACATTATGATAATTGGTGAAAATTAGATTTTTACCTCCAAAACTGGCGGCCATTTTGGATTTTGGCCAATTTGACCCATTTGGGCACGGATTTCGGACTGGGACTTTTTTTGGGTGATAATATACCTCTAGACCTACCATAAACCGTGGTTGGCATTTCTATTGCAGCAACTGCCCGCACTTATGTTATCTTGCCTGGACTATAATACCACTTTCTTCACGAATCAAGCAAATATATTTGTGTATTTTTCCAGATCAGAAAGTAATTGACACAGATACTATTATATATCATAATATTCATTTACACAGAAGTAAGAATAAATTCATTAAAATGTCTAATTTCTTGTTAATTGAAGCATTAGATTGTGCCTGCGAATGTTGATAATTTAACAAATGTTCAGGGGACCATATGCTCCAGCACTTTCCTAGTATATGAGCATCTGCTTCCCCCTACTGTTTGATATAGTCGGCTAAAACGTGTCTCATCATCAGGGTGAAAAATTTAATTGCCCTGCCATAACTCAATCCCAAAGATATACATTGACTTGACTTGAAATTTAATCATCATTGGGTGAGGTCATTATAACAAATGATGAATATAAGAAATGGACTGTACAGTGGACTCTGTCACATCCGACATCATACGGGATCGTTACAATATGTCGAATAACACAGCGTGTCGGAATCCCGAGTTTTCTCCAAAACCGGAAATACTGTAACTTTGAAAACCGGAAGTATTTTTATATTGTAGCTTCAAATCACCAGAATACTATTCCCTTTAAAAATTATAAACCTTTCTGTACTTTCAAAATTTTATTACATTAATTTCTATTGCATTTAACATAACAGGCATTTTGAATAGGTCAAGTCTGTCATTAATTTATCTTCTTCGCCGTCTTCGCTATCACGTGCGCATTGATAATTGGCGAACTCGATTGAACGTTCACAATTCCAAAAATAGTGACAACAGGCTACAACGTGTGATCGACTAGATATATGAATATCTCATCCAACCCTGCAGCAGAAACCTGTACGTCGAAATTCCTGAGTATTTGTCACAACTGTCGTACAAGAGATTAAAATTATCAAAGTAATCAACACAGACCAGTGATCGTCGAACTAGACCTGTTGGGTGACGAAACTTCTAGGTCATTTAGGTTCAATGGGCATGCGCAACGAATGTTTCTAACATGTGCTAGGTAGGAATATTTTTACGAGTGTGAATTCAGGAGAAAAATCGTGGATATTCTTGAGTATTTGTCTAAACTGTCGTACAAGAGATTAAAATTATTTAAGTAATCAACACAGACCAGCGCCGTATATAGCGAGTTTTAATCTCATAGATAATTGATTGGTGATTGCTTGTTTACTTGTTAATTTTTTGTGGCTTCACACCCATTGAATTTTTAATCTCACTGGTAATTGGGTGCTTCACACCCACCATTTGAAGGACAGATTATATGATGTCGATTCAATGGAAATTATAATGACTGGACAACTGACATAATCCGGACTATTCAGATTTTTTTGGGCTGAAGTATTAAGGAAATAAATGGGGACATGAAAATCATGTCGGATGTCACAGAAATCCAGAGTGATCAAATATCGGATGTGATGAGTCCACTGTATATAATATTTTTTTTTTTTTAAATAATGTCTTTCAGTCATATGTGGTTTTGTGAAGGAACTAAACTTACTTTGGCATAGACCTACATACAAATTTATTGAATTTGTAATTAAGATCGTGGATGTTTTATGATGTTTGGTTTGTTTTTCTATGAAATTTTTTGATTATACATCTTTATTTAGATGACACATAAATAGCCTGTGTACTTTATTGATTGTTGTCATTAAATAAGAATATTCTTCCTTAATACAAAATTTGCTGATGTCTCTAGAGTGAAGAAACCTTCTCAAAGCTGCTGGTACGATTATTAATTTACAAGTCTATTTATTGTGTTCAAATATCCTAATCTTTCGGTTGAATATTGAAGTCTGCAGTTAAAATGATATTTCATAAAAAAGTTGTCAGTTATTTTGCTTAAATAGTATTTTGTTTTTAAGTCAGTGGTTAGGACATCTTCTCAAGTTACAGTCCTGTTTTTTTTTTTAATGTTTTGTGTGAGTCTGACAAGAAAAGGTCCTGTAACTAAAATCCCTTGGCATTTGGAATACAAAGAAAAATAGGTGCCGACGCCATTGTCTGGGAAAAATTCAGATTGCTTATGTAATCATATGGTAATGAAAATTAATGAATGTTAAGTTTCAAAATGGCCTTAGTGAATGGAAACCAATGTTATAATTTATCTGCTCATGAAAGATAATACTTGTTGCAGTTCTGATCAAGTGCAAACTGACTGTTCCTGAAAGGCATAGTATATATGCTAAACTTTGATATGATTAAAATCTTTGCATCAAATTTATGCCTTTGGGAAACTTGAGTTAACATTTTGAACAGTGATATAAGTGATCAAGAGAAAAAAAGAAGGGAAATTTTCAACTTCTTTAAAACAGGTACACTGCTTCTTAGCGTTATGGATTTGGATCTAGCTGCTTGAATTTGATTGGCTTAAAAGTTGTAATAGAAAAAGATGGCTGACAAACAGACCACACCATTCAAACATTTAAAGAAGTGTAAAAGTGCTACATTTGCTTTGGATGGATGTTTCTACACAATAGGTAAGATGTTTCTTTAGTTTTCCAAACTTGAACAAAAATACACAAAGAATTGAAACTTTTATGCGCCCACATTTGCATGTCCATCCACAATTTGTTTGTGGTCACATTTTTTTATCTGATTTTGATCAAACGTGAAATATAGAGGTTTATCTGAGTTTGAAAACCATTCAAATGTACAGTGTTACATCCTAATGGCGATTGGGTTCAAATTTCCAACAAAATGGCTGCTCATCATACACTAATAGTGTTACAGTATGTAATACCAAGATTGCTGATGCTGATTGAGGTTTCTACAGTAGATCTGATTATGATGAAACTTTAAACATATGTTTGCTTGTTAATTTGTTCTCTGTCCATCTCTTGCAAAGTGTGGGTTTATCTTCCATGGCAATTGCTTGTTTAAAAGTGGTTTAAAGAAATAAAAAGTGGTTGAAAGATATACCATTTTAAGAAGACCCCGAAATGTTGATGAAAAGGAGAATACGAATACTAGGGGGATATGAAGGATCAGTTTCTGCTTCCTTCATTCTACCTGCCTGAATCATCTGACATCTATTGTATAAGTATTGACCATTCTGTGAGTGATTTTCCCTCAAAATATTTCTGTAACAACAAAAACACATCCTTATAGTGTATTTAAGGCGATGTTTCGTAGAGTATTCTCTCAACGTTCTCAAGCTAATAAGACAGTAAAACAAATATGATAACTTAACTGAAACCATACTTATCAACGACATGATCAAAGACCTACACAAACACTTATTTAAGATATACAACAATTTAAAGATCAAAATATGTCCGGTATACAATATCAAGAACAATGGATGATAAAGCTGCCAGACAATCTATCTTTGAAAACTTAGAATTCCAAATGAGTAGGCCCTACTGGTATATATATATATATATTTGTGTGCCTCAATCACAGAATCAACAAACACATAAATTTGTAGTGTAAAATGTCATTTATTGACTAGAAACAGATAAATGACTAACAAAATTAAAAATAAAAATATATATTTGCGACTTTGAGTGAATATAGCTGATTTAATTTGAATCAGATTGATGTTAACTTCCTGTAATGTGGATATAGTAACCATTGGATACCCATAGCAAAAAAGTCTTACGACTATCTTATGTGCACTTTAAAGATAAATATACATAAAATTCAAAATGTATCCATAGATTAAATCTTTTTGAAATAGAGAGGGACAGATAGAGAGAAATGGGTTTAACGTTCACTTGACACAAACTAAGTGATTTCAGGACTAACATGGTTCAGTTTTATTTCTATAATTTGTTTGCGCCTACAGATCTTTAGCATTGTGAGAAGACTGGAGGACATGGTCAAGTACAAGAGGTCACAATTTTTACCCAATTTATGTGTTAGACCAAAAAGATGATTGAGTAAGTCTTTCGTCAAAATCAGACCATAACTCATTAACTGCCCGACAAAATGGCCGCACCTTATACGCAAATAGTGTAATAGTATGTAATACCAAAGTTGTGGACCCTCTGCAGGTCAGAATTTTTATACGCCCACACTTTCATGTGAAATAATTAATAAAATACAATATCAAAAAACCATCGTTTTATCCAACGTTTCGTAAGCAAAATGCCAACTTTCTCAAGGATGATTCTTTCATCCTTGAGAAAGTTGGCATTTTGCTTACGAAACGTTGGATAAAACGATGGTTTTTTGATATTGTATTTTATTAATTATTTCATACTAACCTATCTGAATATCAAATGCATCATTTTGACTTAGTCAAAAGTGATCCCATCAAATCGTCTGTATTTGGTTTGTGTTTCCTGTTTCTATCAATTGAAATTTTCACACTTTCATGTGGACGTACTATGTCGTCGCCCCTGTCGTCCGTCCGTCTGTCCGTCCACAATTGTTTGTGGACTCTCTACAGGTCACAATTCTTGTACGATTTAGACAAAACTTGAAATATAGGTTTATCCCCAAAAGATCTCTGCTGCTTTCGATATTGGCATGTATCGGATCAAAACTTCATGGATTATGGCCCCTGATTGTACGAAAAATCACGTTTTTAGCATGTGGATCCTATAGAGGTCACAATTTTGAACCGATTTTGATGAAACTTTACAGGCATGTTTATAACCCAAAGATCTTGGTTCCTTTCGATATTTGCGCCTATCGGAAAGTAATTTCCTGAATTATGGCCCCTGATTGTCCGAAAAATCACATATTTTCGCTCGTGGTACCTCTGGAGGTCACAATTATTATTTGATTTGAAAAACCGTTCGATTATATCACCGAAACACCCTAAGGAAGGTTGAGTTCAAATTTCGGAAAAAATAGGACCAAAATTACCATACAAAATGGCCGCCATTCTTACACGAATACTGTTAAAAAATGGTATATCAAGGTTGTGGACCCTGTAGAGATCACAATTTTAATTCGATTTTGATGAAACTTGAAATGCATGTTTATAACCTAAAGATCTTGATTTTTTTCGATATTTGCGCATATCAAATTGTAATTTAATGAATTATAGCCTTTGATTGTAGGAAAAATCACTTTCGGATTTGCTTGTTCTCTAACCATCTCTCGAAAATGTGGGCGTATCCTGCCTGGCAGTGCCAGCTTACTATCTTTATCTGATTTTCATTCCCATTGATAACCGTGCATATCGGACCATAAATTCCTGGATTAATACCCCGGATTGTGTGAAAAAAGCCTTTTAGTTTAGCTTGTTTTCTGCCCATCTCTTCCAAAATGGCAACCAATTGTTAGATTTTTTTATCCCTCCCAACCTTTTTAAAGCTCTTTAACATTTTTCCATTGAATTGTGATTCGTATTGTAGATATTCCCATTTATATTAGAATAATTAACTCCTTTGTGTACATTTTTATTTATTCCAGCATTCCACATTATGTAGCATTAAATAGATTAACCTTGTATAAATTTAATTTTCATAATTCAGGGTCCTTATTTCCCCAAGCATCAAAAAGAAAATAGACCAATTTATTGCCAACATATGTTATATATCATTTCATTGTGATTTTACTTAGGGGAGAGTAATATCATTAATTGTGGAAAAATATGTTTCCAATATGTCAAATCGATTGCTTTTCATGATAATTATTCCCACTGTGAATTAAACAATTTTTGTAATAGGATACAATAAAAAATTCACTTTGAGCTCTGGGAACATTAATGTTTTTGAAAAGTTTAGTGGGATGTATATGGTCAACATGGAAGCAAATCAATTCCAGCACCAAATGATATTTGTATTTTCTCTTAAATAATAGATAAAATAGATGTTACTGCATGTAAACTTGAATGGGTCATTCCAAGTGGATTGTGAGTGTCTATTATATTTATTTATTTCATCAGAGGGCATATGGTTTCAGGTGTTTGGGAAAGAGTAAAGAAACTGGGTTTATTTTGTTTATTTTCAATCCAAACTAACTTTCTTATTTTCCCCTTTCATTCCTAATTCCAGTTCTTCACATAATTTATAGAGTTATAATTCGTAAGTTCTTTTTGTATACCAGTGGTCTTGTTTACCAGGCAGTAGGATTGTCGCAATTGCAATTGAAGAATTTATATATATCAGTAAATTTTCATCTATAAATTTGGGTGTTTTCGAGAAATTTAAACTTAAAAAACGGTCATAGGAAATTGAAATCTGCATCATCCATTTTGTAGAATTTTGGCATATTTCTGTTACCATATCAAACCTTTTTTTATTGCCACCAGATTCTGTGAACTTACATTGAAAGTCTATTATTAACTGAGATGTTTTCATTTTCTGTTTTCCAGAAAATAAGTTTCATGGGAAACATTTGGTTTAAATCTGAAATGTTAATACATGCACATGCAGCTTATATACATTTGACGTATTATTGTGTTGTTGCATCTGTATAGGCTTAAGCTCATTCCTGTTGGTTCATTCAATTGCTTATCTATATGAGTTTAATCATATATGATCAAGTATGCCGTATGTCACTTAAGAGAACTGAACAGCTATCATCACTGATAATCATTGTTCAAATAATTAAACAAATTTGCTAATGGATAATCTATGTAAAACAGGTACAACAGAATTTGTTTACATGACAATAGTTTGACTTAGTTTGGGAAGTTAAACACACATTATGCAAGAACTAAATCTGTCTATTGCAGGTCTTTCTTTTGGCCTGAAATGTTATCTAAATTATTAATTAGACATTAATTAACCTATCCAGACCATAATCAATTCTCCAATGGCATCACTGACCTGCAATCTTTAGTAGATTATGAGTTGATTTGCTGCAAAACTTTCCTTCACGATTTAATGATTAATGGATAATCAAGACTATGCTGTTTATCGTACTGACTTAGTAATGATGATCAAGGCTAGGTGGAAATTTCAACAGCTTTATTCTCGGTTGATAGTGGTAGGGTGCCCCACCCTATATAAATGTCTCCAAATAGCTTGACAATTACACCACAATATTTATATATATACCAATCCTCATCTGTTTTGCACATTTATAAATGGCCATGACTAACCCTAACCCTATTAAAATAATTAAGCTACATGACCATTTAACTATCGATAAATAATAGACTGAAAAACAGTGCCGAGTGTCGTCCATAACATTCAGATACTTTAAAGTTTTTAGCACAATTTTTCCACAGGAAATATAGGACTAAAGAGTCAGATTAAACTGGACTGAGATTGGTGTCTCTTCAAATCTGTTTACTCTCCAAGAAATATGACATTTCATTATTGTGCATGAGATCTTTACCAAAAGAATTAACATCTGATCTAAAATATATATTTAAATAAATTTAACTTCAAAATTGGTGAAGCTCGATTTGTCAGATTGGAACATAGATATTGAAAAAGAGTAGCCGCAAGGAGTGACTTCAACATCACTGTCATATAACCTAAGCCTACAGTTTGAATGGTTGTATCATAAGGTCTGTCTTTGAGTCAACTGGCATGGTTTCAAATACCCAATTGTACATTACAAGGAGTAGGGTCGTCTGTCAAACCTCGTGGGTTTTCTCCTGGTCATTCGCACGATCTGTGCCAAGGGCCAAATTTGAAAAAGGCCTCAGGCCTAATTTGCTACCCTTGTAAAATGACGTGATTATTATTATTATTATCCGGTTTCCTCCCACTGCTAAAGACCCTTACGTGCAAGTCCCAAAATGACTTAGTTTGTGTTGAGTGGGCGTTAAACCAAATTTCTCTCTTCTTTTTATTTAGTAGAACCTGAAATTCATAAAAAAAACAGCAGTAAAGTCATGTATAGCTACAGCAAAAACAAATGAAATATGTGTTGATTTTTCACCTGTAGCAGAGATACAGAAGAATGTCTAGTCACAGAAACTATTGATTTAATGAATGATATTCCTTGAGTGACATTTAGCGATTGAAACACATTAAAAAAAAAAGAACACAGTTTATATGGAAAAACAATCACTGGTTTATAGGACTAGCACGACCTTTCGACAAGTATTCTCTTATCGTTATCAAGCACAAATCATAACGATAAGAGAATACTTGTCGAAACGTCATGCTATGCCTATAAACCAGTGATTGTATTTCCATATAAACTGTGTTGTGTTTTTTGAAACGTTTATGAGAAAATCACAAATTTGTAGTTTAACCCTCAAAGTGTATTTTGCCATTGATGTAAAATTGAGCTGTGGACTTCTGACAGCATTTTTGCTGGAGGGTCATATATGTCATTAATTTCAGGCAGATAGCTAAGAGCAAAACACAATTAGACGCTTGTTAGACAATTTTCAGGCAATATTTCAATCTACTTCGCAGAAAAAAAAACCTGAAAAAAGATGCTTTTAAGATGTTATTAAGAAACAATAAATTCTAAGCTTGACCATGACTGGTGGTGTATGTGTCAGGAACTTAACAAGGGTCCTGAAATCGATTAAACCAATTTAATTACGACCTTGGGTGACCTAGGAAATATCCAAGGGCAACTCATTACCTGTGATCAAGCATTGTTAAGTCTACTTGCGACTTTAAAAAACCCTAAATCAATACGATTAAATTGATTTCTGTTAATCTTACAGACTTCAGGAAATATACTCGTCATGTTATGAGAAAAGCAAATCAATCAAAGACGAGTCGCTAAATGTCGCATAGACTGGGTCATGTTAGTGTCAATTAATGGAAATATGATATGTGTAGCTTCTTTGTACTTTTGTCTGGTTAATATGAAGCCTGAATAAAACATTTTGCAATCTTTTTTTTTTGTATTTGAACTTAAATAATGATTTCTTTATTTTGATTTCAATTAAAGTATAAATTAGGTTGATATAATGTGAAAGTTTCAATTTTCTTTTTGGTAGAGCTAAATTAAGATGTTTTTGCCAATGCTTCCAGTACACTTTGATTTTGTCATTTAACCTTAATTGTTTCCAAGGTGCAATAAGAGGGAATGGAAGGTTAACACAATATATAATGACCCAACATATCATTTCTATTCGCCTCAATGATTTGCCTGAATCAAACATAATTTGTTGATATATTTGGCCGAATATATTCGACTAGCGTGTCCATTTATTTAGCCACAATTTGGCACTGATTGATTTGGTTAGTCTGTCCACTGCTTTAGCAACCTAGTATGGAAAAGTTCATATACTTGTGTATGAACCATTTATTATTGTCCCCCACCTTTCAAAGAAAGAAGGGGATGATTAAATGGGTCCGTCCGTCTGTCTGTCACACTTTTTAGGACACAATAACTTCTAATTGAGCTAGAATGTTCAAACTTGGTGTAGGTGTTTATTACATGTAGGTCAATGCCTTGTTGTGTTCCTTTTAGAGGGCACATTTTTATCTGATTTTAAAAAAAAATGTATGAATATATCACCGTTACACACTAAGATCTTGGTTCCTTTTGATAATCGCATTATGGCATGGCCCCCGATTGTTCGAAAAATCACATTTTTAGAGGTCACAATTTTTTTTCTGATTTTAAAAACTGTTTAAATATATCACCATTCCACCATAATGAAGGTTGAGTTTGAATTTCAGAAAAATTGAAATGAAAATGCCTAACAGATTAATGGCCACTTTATGTATGCATATTGTGTAAAAGTATGTATTACAAAGGTTGTGGAGCCTCTAGAGGTCACAATTTTTATCCAATTTAATGAAACATAAAACATATATTTATATCCCAAAGATTCCAGTTCCTTTTGATATTTGCACATTTCAGACCGTAACATTCTGGATTATTGACCCTGATTGAACAAAAAATCGCCTTTGTTTTTAGTTTGTTCTCTATCCATCTCTTGCAAAATGTGGGCGTATCCTGCCTTGCAGTCGCTGGTTTAGAATGATAAAAAGATACATTATTGTGCTGTACAGTGCCCCTGGTTGTTTTATCTCTCAAATACATATATATAGTCAACAGTAATGCAGTTGTTCCCACTTGAAAGCTACTGATTAGAGTAGATAAACTATAGTCTTTTATTTCATCCACAGCTGCAGGGTATCTTCTCTAGCTACTATCCCTCTTTTTTATCTTCTACTCAGAATATTATTTTCACCAATGGTCTAATGTGTTTTTGATCAAATTGACATTTTATTTTTTCAACTACATAAAAGATATGTCATCTTAATCTTTGCAGGCTTTATACTTGTTATATTTCATTGTAAAGTCATAGATTTTAAGATTTTAGATGATACAACTTATCGTTTGGAAGATTGTCATA
Source organism: Patella pellucida (assembly GCA_917208275.1). Lineage (NCBI taxonomy): Eukaryota > Metazoa > Mollusca > Gastropoda > Patellidae > Patella > Patella pellucida. The sequence goes on from OU795044.1 coordinate 13,688,298, forward strand.
TAACTATTTGTCTACCTGGACCTTCACATTTTTACCCATGTTATTTTGACAATATTATTTAATACGTTAGAATGAGCATTTGAGAAAAGAGAATTCTAGCTGTCAAGAGTTCTAGTGGCTAGTGTATGCAAATGAGTGAATTTAATTTCTATTTAATTTTTTACAAACAACTAAGCACAGTTTCTATATCAACCTCAAAGTGGAACCAAATTGTCCACATGAAACTAAATCCATTTTATATTTTTACAGTTTTATTTGCACTTATCTGCATAATACCACAGTTGAAGACAGTAGAGGGAAATAACTCCTGTTATAATAATTCACATTTAACTTGGCAATACAGAAGACGAAAACAATTTTAACAAGAAAAGCATCCAGTCCAGTACCAAAAGGGAAATGTCTGAAGTTAACATCTCCTTATTTTACAATATTTAATATTTTGAACCTTAAAATAGACGAAAATTCAACACATTTTTTGAATTATTATTATTTTGTTGTTTGTGAATCAGCCATTGCTAATTACTTCAGAATGTCTTGTAGGTTTTTATGTTTTTCTCTGTTCATTACAAATGGCATCTGAAACCATAGAATAAAAAACTTGTGTACTGATTATAAAATGTTCAATTGGTCTTAAAGATTGGATGATCCTATATTTTCACAGCAAGATAACATCAATACTGATTGAAATGTACCAATGCTGAATTCTAATCTGTGTTTTGAACTTCTGATATTATATATGGAATAGATTGAGTTAAAAGGTTTAGTCCCTTTGATGCTTATTACATTTAATGGAACGGGAAGAGTGAGGACTAGTCATTCATTCTGTATTGATTGGAAACTAACCTGTTTTGTTGTTTATGGTGTTTTTATACGCCCACATTTTCATGTGGACGTATTATGTCGTCGCCCCTGTCCGTCCGTCCGTCCGTCCGGACGTCCGTCCGGATGTCAGTCCGGACGTCCGTCCACAATTGTTTGTGGACTCTCTACAGGTCACAATTCTTGTCCGATTTCGACGAAACTTGAAATAAAGGTTTATCTCCAAAAGATCTCGGCTGCTTTCGATATTGGCATGTATCGGATCAAAACTTCATGGATTATGGCCCCTGATTGTACGAAAAATCACGTTTTTAGCTTGTGGACCCTATAGAGGTCACAATTTTGAACCGATTTTGATGAAACTTGACATGCATGTTTATCACCCAAAGATCTTGGTTCCTTTCGATATTTGCGCCTATCGGGACGAAATTTTCTGAATTATGGCCCCTGATAGTCCGAAAAATCACCTATTTTAGCTCGTGGTACATCTGGAGGTCACAATTATTATCCGATTTGAAAAACCGTTCGATTATATCACCGTTACACCCTTAGGAAGGTTGAGTTCAAATTTCGGAAAAATCGGACCAAAATTACCATACAAAATGGCCGCCTTTCGTAAGCATATACTGTTAAAAAAGGGTATATCAAGGTTTTGGACCCTGTAGAGATCACAATTTTAATTCGATATTGATGAAACTTGAAATGCATGGTTATAACCCAAAGATCTTGGTTCCTTTCGATATTTGCGCATATCGGATTGTATCTTCCTGAATTATGGCCCCTGATTATACGCAAAATCGCCTTGGTTTAGCTTGTGGTCCCGCTGAAGGTTACAATAATTATCCAATTTAAAAAATCGTTTGATTATATCACCGTTACACCCTAAGGAAGGCTGAGTTCGAATTTCGGAAAAATTGGAACAAAATTGCCATACAAAATGGCCGCCATTCGTATGCGAATACTGTTCAAAAATGGTATATCAAGGTTGTGGACCCTGTAGAGGTCACAATTTTGATTCGATTTTGATGAAACTTGAAATGCATGGTTATAACCAAAAGATCTTGGTTCCTTTCAATATTTGCGCATATCAGATCGTAACTTCCTGGATTATTGCCCCTGATTATACGCAAAATCGTCTTTGTTTAGCTTGTGGTCCCTCTGGAGGTTACAATAATTATCCAATTTAAAAAATCGTTTGATTATATCACTGTTACACCCTAAGGAAGGCTGAGTTCAAATTTCGGAAAAATTGGACCAAAATTGCCATACAAAATGGCCGCCATTCGTATGCGAATACTGTTCAAAAATGGTATATCAAGGTTGTGGACCCTGTAGAGGTCACAATTTTGATTCGATTTTGATGAAACTTGAAATGCATGGTTATAACCAAAAGTTCTTGGTTCCTTTCGATATTTGCGCATATCAGATCGTAACTTCCTGAATAATTGCCCCTGATTATACGCAAAATCGTCTTTGTTTAGCTTGTGGTCCCTCTGGAGGTTACAATAATTATCCAATTTAAAAATTCGTTTGATTATATCACCGTTACACCCTAAGGAAGGCAGAGTTCGAATTTCGGAAAAATTGGACCAAAATTGCCATACAAAATGGCCGCCATTCGTATGCGAATACTGTTCAAAAATGGTATATCAAGGTTGTGGACCCTGTAGAGGTCACAATTTTGATTCGATTTTGATGAAACTTGAAATGCATGGTTATAACCAAAAGATCTTGGTTCCTTTCGATATTTGCGCATATCAGATCATAACTTCCTGAATTATTGCCCCTGATTATACGCAAAATCGTCTTTGTTTAGCTTGTGGTCCCTCTGGAGGTCACAATTATTATCCGATTTAAAAAATCGTTTGATTATATCACCGTTACACCCTAAGGAAGTTTGAGTTCGAATTTCGGAACAAAATTGCCATACAAAATGGCCGCCGTGTGTATGCGAATACTGTTAAAAAAATGGTATAACAAGGTTGTGGACCCAGTATAGGTCACAATTTTGATTCAATTTTGATGAAACTTGAAATGCATGGTTATAACCCAAAGATCTTGGTTCCTTGCACATATCAAATTGTAATTTAATGAATTATAGCCTTTGATTGTAGGAAAAATCACTATCGGTTTTGCTCGTTCTCTATCCATCTCTCGAAAATGTGGGCGTATCCTGCCTGGCAGTGCCAGCTTACTATCTTTTTTTAAGGTATTAAAAGTTACTATACAATAAAATAAAACCAAGTACGAACAATCCAAACCATTAGACAAAATTCAAAGTCCTAAAATAACGGTATAGGCAAAATAGTGTAATCAGCAAAAAGGGAAACCAAACTTTCTGTCACTACTTAGAGATAAATGAAAAAAAGATTTGAATTTTAGATTACATATTGGGGTGTTTCAGATGACATTGGAGTGGTAATTAGCAGATTCAATTTATATAAAAATTGAAAAATAAAATCGGAAATGATCATTGACTTCTGAACCTTTAGAGGGTTAAAAATCCTGTATATAAATGAGCTTAATTCACAAGCCATGTTGTAAAACCGTTTTGTATTAAATGATTGGAGCAGATTTCATTCAATTATTTTTATCTTTATTGATGTTCATTTCTTATCAAGTTATTTTGGTGGGCCTTTTTACACTAATCTGATTATTTTTGCTATATAAAATGCAGAATACAATCTCATTCAATTTATTTGAAATTTGGGGTAGGAAAATGATTATTTTATTCATTGGAAAAATGGCATCTGCATGATATTGCTAAAATTTCCAGAAGACATCTGCAAGAGTCAATGAAATGTTAATTTAATCTCTTGTTTTTCATACGCCTGTGCATACAAGAAATCTGATTTTTGACCGCATTGAATGAATGATTGGATCCTGTAAATGCCAAGTGTCGTGAAAGCCATTTAATCTGTGAATTTCTGATAGAGATGCTGCTATCTTTGGTTGTAGCTTCATGAATTTCCAAATGTTCGACCTACACCAACGGTTTAAGTTAATTGGTTTTCACCATCTTATGAAGTGAAAAAAAAACCCAATTACCGTAAGCCTATAACCACTTGATGAATTCCTAATGAAATTCATACCAAAATGACAATATTAAGTAATTGGAAAAATATGGAAAAGCCAGACTTAAAGCTTTAATGTTTTCTTCTTGATGTATTTATATAGAAAAGAAAAGTTATTGGTTGTCATTGTGTAAATAAGGTTCTAGGCTACCCTAAGTTTGCTTGCAATATACAGTGGCCAAATTGCTTCTAACGTAATTCTAAATAATGCTGTTACAGGATATTTAATGCTCCTTGATTATAAGTTACTACTGGCATTATGTAGTTGTAATGTATTTAGTATATTAATGTACAAATTACAGAAAGAACAGACAAAACGCCATATTATTTTCTTCGTGATGTTTTATTTAGAAGGAATGGGTACCTGCACGGAATGCCTAGGGTTTTTGTACATGTTACATATAAACTTTCTAGACCATTGGAAGGTGCAGGTTAAATATGATCACTGTTTAATGATTTAATTTAAAAATAGAAAAGCTGCGTTGACTCGTGACATTGTTATGATAATGTCAAAACGTCAAACAGTGATATCGTCGCTCTGAATATAGTAATTTGAATGAAATTTTCAATATATTAATTTTCAATTATCTGATTTGGAACTGTTATAGTAAGAATGGCCAGCACTTTGTCTAAATCTTATATAATGCATATTTAAGAGAACTGTGCCAAAGTCATGATCTCAAAACGTTTCAGATGACCATGCAAGTTAAACAAGTATATGTGCATACATTCATCTTAAACAATTCTATGTATAAAGCGGCCATGAGTCGGTTGCTGCAAGATGGAAAATAAAATCCAAGGTTATAGGCTTCAAGTGAATTGTTTTACAAACGTTTTTTTTTCACAGGCTATGTGATTCCAAAGTAAGCATTATGAAGGGGAGTGATTAAGAACTATGTTTCATTAAGCTGTAGTTAAAACATTCTATTCCTTTAGACATTGTATGAAAATAAATATTACACAGTAATTAGGGTTTCACACTGCGAAGCTTGTGTGAAACACTATTGTTTTTGTTAAAATTATTATTCTTATTATTATTAGGCTTTCAGATTTTTGTCTGAAAGCCTATTGAGATTACTAAAATTATTTGGCTTGCAGACTTTCAGTCTGAAAGACTATTGTTTTTACTAAAATTATTATTATTATTTATTATTATTATTTTTTTTTCTCGGGGAGCCTATTTCTCAGTGCTGGTAACAGATACCGATCTAGAACCTCATTTTCTATCATTAAACCATGTGTTTGCAACATATGGGCTATATTTAAAACTTCTGCGCAGACCGGAAGTGGCCGAATTTCGTACGGTCTAAAAAAATCAAAAAACGACCGTAGATTCGTCAATTCTGTATTTATTTTCAGACAAATGACATTTTCGGAAACATCAAATCTTATCTCGGATGATAGCAGTTGAAAATTTCGAAACTTCGTCGCTGACTTCTAGCGTTCGAAAAATGAAAAAAAATTAATTCAGAGACAATTTTTGTCATTTTTCAAAATTTTAAAATTTGACCTACTTTTTTGGATACCTGTCGACCATCCGATTCCAGAAATATAAGTTTCATTCCGAGTTATCTCCCTTTATTTTTCGATTTTTTTCGAATTTTCTGCCCATATTGTGAGCTCGAGTTTCGCTTTACGGTCGAATCAACGTTTTTGAAACTTCTGGAACATGAAGTTATAGTTCAAAACTAATGTATAAAGTTATTTCGACAAACATCTATAAACCGGAAGTAGTCGAAATAATGGCCGATATTTTGGAAAAAAACCGCAAAAAATGAATGCTTTTGGAAAAATCGATTAAAATATCGTTGGGTTGCCCGAAAATTGCAGTATCATATGATATCCAATTCTTACAGATAACATGAACAGCAAGTAAAATATGGCACGCTGAAAATCAAGTATTTTCTGATTTGGAGCGTTTTTGAACGCCTATATCTTGAACTGCTCCTGCGATTTTTCTTCAACTTTTTCTATCAAGAGACCTTTCGGTATATAGTCTTTTTTATGAACCAGTCCGTTTAGACTTTGAAATATCCGTAAAAGGTCAAAAAACGAACTGAAAATCGAAAAAAGTCAAAATATTGTGAAATTTTGGAAAATACTCTATTATTTTTTTATTTTTACTGATTTTCAAAAAACTTTATGATATTTAGATATCTGATCTAACGTCGAATCAAAGATTGTGTAATATGTATTCACTTATTGAAATTTAATTTTTGATATTTTGACATTTTTGCATTTTTGGCCCTTTTAAACATGGGATTTATCAGGGGCATTTATCTTATCATATATTGTAATATATCATTACAGAACTCTGTCGCTATTTAAGTGCCTCAACCGGTTATTAAAACTATCTCGATAATAATCATCGTACCGGAAGTATTCAAATAATGAAAAAAAAGGATAAAAAAATGGCGTTCTTGCAAAAAGCTGGATTTCTCCGTCCCAACATATTATCGGCCCAAAAGAAATAAAAGGTCTTTGGATGGCCCCATTAATGGACTATCATATGGCATCTCTATGGTAAGATTTCGATGGTTAGTAAATAAATTATGTTACGCCGAAAATCTAGTATTTTCTGTTTTTGGAGCCTTTTGATACGCCTTTTTCTTGAAAACGACTCCTGTGATTTTTTTAGAACTTTTTTTACTCAGAGTCCTGTCTGTGGTCTATGGCTTGAATCCAAAAGGAAAAGGTTTGAAATATTTTAAGGTGTCCTAAAATGGCCTCAATCTTTGAAAAAAGTAGAAAAATCGTTAATTTTACAAACAACTACTGAATAGATGTTTCTGACATTTCTGGTACAGAAAGATATCTATCCAAAAAACTTGTTAAAACTATCACGACAAAAATCCAAAATCCAGAAGTAGTCGAAAAAATATCAGATATTTGGGAAAAAACACAAACAAATTTTAAAAAAAGAAAATACAGTAAAAAATTTGTACTCTTGCAAAAATCAACATTTCTCAGCCAGGTGTCACTGAATCAAAACAATTAAAGTATCGTTTTGTAGCTCAATGAATGGGCTATTTTATGACATACTTCCTGTCTGATTCCTGAAAGTTGATTCAGTGCTGCTAGCAGGTCTAGTTAAGCTTTCATATGTATTTACATATGAAAGCTTATTGTTTCTGTTAAGATTATTATTCTTATTATTTTTTTTTTTTGTGTTTTATTCACAAATAGGATTTCTCAGAATCTACTCATAGGATCTTTCTGAAACTTTTACCTACCCCCCCAAAAATGGGTGGTGGCTGTTGGATAAATATATTTTCAAAACGTTTTTCGCATTCGAAATCACCGAATTTTACAAACAAATGCATTTGACCTACTTTGCTGTAACTTTGTGACTATTTCACCTATTTTACTAAATTTTTTTTCTTTAAATACCTTGACTCCTTTACTTCAAATCTGCAATTTCGGATTTTCGAATTTCGAAAATTCGTCGCTGTGATTTCGAACCGGAAGTTTACACCAACTCGACAACCTCTTTAGTAGTTGTACGATTTTCATGAAATTTAATATGTAAGTAGACCTTAATGACGCGACTTGAAAAATGACTTTAGAAATTTTCTAACTTATCTCCCCTTGGTGAAATTAAGGATCAAAGTTTTCCAAAAAATCGTCGAAATATAGGTCAGAATGACCTAGTTTTTTTTTTCTATACTAGACAAGGAATTACATATTCGTACACAAAATATGGAGTTTGTCGATCGAACCGGAAGTGCCACCATCTTTAAACGTGAAAAATCAATAAGGCTTTTTTGCTATTTTACTTACAGACTCGGGAGTTATATTTTCTGAATCCTTGTAGGCAGGCCTAAAAAATGTCGCAATAGAATTCTGATTTAGGTCAACCGGGAGTCACCATGTTGAATTGAAAATGAAAAATAGAAGCAATTTGAAGGGCCGACCTTTGGAGCACAATAACTCTCATTCTAATTAAGCTAGAATGTTCAAACTTGTTGTAGACGTTCACTAGGTCAATGTTATGATTGAGTTCAAAGATGAGCATTTTCTGCTTAGGGTAAGCAGAGATAAGCATGCTGATTTGTTGATTCTTTAGGGCACGATAACTTCGGTTATAATGAAGGGAGGGCGGTGAAACTTTTGTTAATAGAGAGTCTAATAGCTAGCCTGTTGTGTGAAATTATTGTATCATTTTTTTTAAATATCAGGGATAGCCGAAAAAAAGAGATTGAAAATCCAAAAAGTCGTATTTTTACAATTTGGAGCATGTTTAGAGGTCTTTCTCGTAAAGTCAACATACTATTTTTTGGGAACTTCTTCTACAAAGAGTCTTATTGGTAGTCTTTTATATGAAACCATCGATCAACAGTCCAACATATCAGGAGTAGAAGAACAAAAGGGTCGAACATTGAAAACGGCACCCTTTCATTGTTAAGCGAAACATGCAGTGTGGGTGACTACAATCTACGCATTTAGTCATCGTATAGAGTTTATTCAACAGTATCGAATTCCAACTTCTTAGGGATATTTTACGTGCACTCCAATGTGTACACGGGACCTTGGTTTTTCGTCCCATCCGAAGGACTAGACAGCTGTGCTTGTCAGGCCCTGCGTTCTGCCTCACTGACAAGGGGAACCACGCCGGGAAATCGAGATGAACTTTTTCCGTGCAGAACTTTCAATTCAGGCCAAACGTTTATTGCATACGATTAAGCTGGTCAGTTGGAGCTTATTTTCAAAAGTTTTGTAATAATCGGTTGGTAATTATTAAAGTACCGTGCACATTAAACTGTTAAAACAGAAATTTTCGCCCGGTTGAAATGTTTCTTGCTATAAGTCAGCAATTTTCCGAATTCAGGGAGGCTGGATGGCTGAATGGTTAGCATGTGCTCGCTGTATCGTAACGTTTGTCATTGAGTCAACGAGCGTCGTTTCGATCTCCAGGTTGCACGTGACATGTTGTATGATGTTCAATCTCGTGGGTTTTCTCCGTGTTCTTCGGTTTCCTCCCAACGGCTAAAGACCAGTAAGCGCAATGGGAGTTTTTAAATAAAATTAAAAAACATATGTTAGTCCCGAAATGACCTAGTTTGTGTCGAATGGACATTAGGCCGCATTTCTCTCTTTCTCTTTTATTTTTAAAGTTTTGTAATAATCGGTTGGTAATCAAAGGTACTGTAAAAGTGATAAATCAGAAAATTTCGTCCGGTTGTAATGTTTCTCAATTTAAAGTCAGCAGTTTGCCGATTTTAAGGGGCAAACGTTTATTGCGAACGATTAAGCTGGTCAGGGGGAGCTTATTTTTAAAAGTTTTGTAATATCCGGTTGATAACTAAAGGTACCGTGCAAATTAAACTGTTAAAATAGAAAATTTGGCCCGGTTGAAATATTTCTCGCTGTAGGTCAGCAATTTGCCAATTTAGGGAGGTTGCGTGGCTGAATGGTTAGCACGTGCGCTCTGTATCATAACGTATGTCACTGAGTCAACTGGTGTTGTTTCGATTTCTTGGTTGTACGTGACAAGGAGTATGGTCGCATGTCCAACCTCGTAGGTCGTAACGCCGCTGCCCGGGTAAAATTTCCCTCATTGCACACTTTATGGCATATGCCCGTCTTCAGTAGCCCATTTTAGGAGCAGCACAGTAGGACGTTAAACCCCATTCAATTTCATTTCATTTTCTCTATGTTGCTTATTTATTATAGTGAATGAATATTTTTCTGGTTCTAGCAATTATTTAATTTCTGCATAGAAATCTTGCTTTGGCCAGTTTTTTTTTATTGCAGAGTGCCATTCTTGTATATTGCAGTCTATGACCCTTTGTTTAAAACATGCTTAAGAAGTCGTCACGATTTCCTACTTATAACCAAACATATTGGAAATATTAGTCTGGCATTATTAAATCCTAATTTTATTAGTCTTATTTAAAATTAAACTTTCATTTAACTATGAACAACTCTTAACGTGTCTCTTTAAAACTATTAAATACTCTAAAACAGTAGCTCAACCTTTTGACCTAAACTCATTAATTTACCATTTTGTTGTGAGCGACTTCTTATTCTTCCTATATGACATATTGCACGTGTCTGATTTCAAAGGGGGGTTGGGTGGCTGAATGGTTAGCACGCGCGCCTGTCATTGAGTTAACTAGCGTGTTTTCGAATGCTCGGTTGTACGTGACAAGGAGTAAGGTCGCCTGTCCAACCTGCCATTTTTAATTTTTTCCCCCGCCATTTTCATTTCATTTTCTCATCCGTCTCATTACAGTAATACAACTTTCAGTTATTTTCCTTTAGTTTTCAGATTATTGTTATGCCTGGGTGCAATGATTCATACTATATTTAGACTTGTAACTTCGCGAGTTTCTTCTTATCCTTTTATTTAGGATACTTGATACAATCAATGACACGTGACGATAAATATGAAAGCTTTCATATCTGCATGGGACAGTAGCAGATCTAGTTCTTATTATTATTTTTTTTGTGTTTTATTCACAAATCGGATTTCTCAGAATCTACTCATAGGATCTTTCTGAAACTTTTACCTACCCCCCGAAAAATGGGTGGTGGCTGTTGGATAAATATATTTTCAAAACGTTTTTCGCATTCGAAATCACCGAATTTTACAAACAAATGCATTTGACCTACTTTGCTGTAACTTTGTGACTATTTCACCTATTTTACTAATTCTTTTTTCTTTGAATACCTTGACTCCTTTACTTCAAATCTGCAATTTCGGATTTTCGAATTTCGAAAATTCGTCGCTGTGATTTCGAACCGGAAGTTTACACCAACTCGACAACCTCTTTAGTAGTTGTACGATTTTCATGAAATTTAATATGTAAGTAGACCTTAATGACGCGACTTGAAAAATGACTTTAGAAATTTTCTAACTTATCTCCCCTTGGTGAAATCAAGGATCAAAGTTTTCCAAAAAATCGTCGAAATATAGGTCAGAATGACCTAGTTTTTTTTTTCTATACTAGACAAGGAATTACTAATTCGTACACAAAATATGGAGTTTGTCGATCGAACCGGAAGTGCCACCATCTTTAAACGTGAAAAATCAATAAGGCTTTTTTGCTATTTTACTTACAGACTCGGGAGTTATATTTTCTGAATCCTTGTAGGCAGGCCTAAAAAATGTCGCAATAGAATTCTGATTTAGGTCAACCGGGAGTCACCATGTTGAATTGAAAATGAAAAATAGAAGCAATTTGAAGGGCCGAGACTTTGGAGCACAATAACTCTCATTCTAATTAAGCTAGAATGTTCAAACTTGTTGTAGACGTTCACTAGGTCAATGTTATGATTGAGTTCAAAGATGAGCATTTTCTGCTTAGGGTAAGCAGAGATAAGCATGCTGATTTGTTGATTCTTTAGGGCACGATAACTTCGGTTATAATGAAGGGAGGGCGGTGAAACTTTTGTTAATAGAGAGTCTAATAGCTAGCCTGTTGTGTGAAATCATTGTATCATTTTTTTTAAATATCAGGGATAGCCGAAAAAAAGAGATTGAAAATCCAAAAAGTCGTATTTTTACAATTTGGAGCATGTTTAGAGGTCTTTCTCGTAAAGTCAACATACTATTTTTTGGGAGCTTCTTCTACAAAGAGTCTTATTGGTAGTCTTTTATATGAAACCATCGATCAACAGTCCAACATATCAGGAGTAGAAGAACAAAAGGATCGAACATTGAAAACGGCACCCTTTTATTGTTAAGCGAAACATGCAGTGTGGGTGACTACAATCTACGCATTTAGTCATCGTATAGAGTTTATTCAACAGTATCGAATTCCAACTGCTTAGGGATATTTTACGCGCATTCCAATGTGTACACGGGACCTTGGTTTTTGTCCCATCCGAAGGACTAGACAGCTGTGCTTGTCAGGCCCTGCGTTCTGCCTCACTGACAAGGGGAACCACGCCGGGAAATCGAGATGAACTTTTTCCGTGCAGAACTTTCAATTCAGGCCAAACGTTTATTGCATACGATTAAGCTGGTCAGTTGGAGCTTATTTTCAAAAGTTTTGTAATAATCGGTTGGTAATTATTAAAGTACCGTACACATTAAACTGTTAAAACAGAAAATTTCGCCCGGTTGAAATGTTTCTTGCTATAAGTCAGCAATTTTCCGAATTCAGGGAGGCTGGATGGCTGAATGGTTAGCATGTGCTCGCTGTATCGTAACGTTTGTCATTGAGTCAACGGGCGTCGTTTCGATCTCCAGGTTGCACGTGACATGGTGTATGATGTCCAATCTCGTGGGTTTTCTCCGTGTTCTTCGGTTTCCTCCCAACGGCTAAAGACCAGTAAGCGCAATGGGAGTTTTTAAATAAAATTAAAAAACATATGTTAGTCCCGAAATGACCTAGTTTGTGTCGAATGGACATTAGGCTGCATTTCTCTCTTTCTCTTTTATTTTTAAAGTTTTGTAATAATCGGTTGGTAATCAAAGGTACTGTAAAAGTGATAAAACAGAAAATTTCGTCCGGTTGTAATGTTTTCAATTTAAAGTCAGCAGTTTGCCGATTTTAAGGGGCAAACGTTTATTGCGAACGATTAAGCTGGTCAGGGGGAGCTTATTTTTAAAAGTTTTGTAATATCCGGTTGATAACTAAAGGTACCGTGCAAATTAAACTGTTAAAATAGAAAATTTGGCCCGGTTGAAATATTTCTCGCTGTAGGTCAGCAATTTGCCAATTTAGGGAGGTTGCGTGGCTGAATGGTTAGCACATGCGCTCTGTATCATAACGTATGTCACTGAGTCAACTGGTGTTGTTTCGATTTCTTGGTTGTACGTGACAAGGAGTATGGTCGCATGTCCAACCTCGTAGGTCGTAACGCCGCTGCCCGGGTAAAATTTCCCTCATTGCACACTTTATGGCATATGCCCGTCTTCAGTAGCCCATTTTAGGAGCAGCACAGTAGGACGTTAAACCCCATTCAATTTCATTTCATTTTCTCTATGTTGCTTATTTATTATAGTGGATAAATATTTTTCTGGTTCTAGCAATTATTTAATTTCTGCATAGAAATCTTGCTTTGGCCAGTTTTTTTTTTATTGCAGAGTGCCATTCTTGTATATTGCAGTCTATGACCCTTTGTTTAAAACATGCTTAAGAAGTCGTCACGATTTCCTACTTATAACCAAACATATTGGAAATATTAGTCTGGCATTATTAAATCCTAATTTTATTAGTCTTATTTAAAATTAAACTTTCATTTAACTATGAACAACTCTTAACGTGTCTCTTTAAAACTATTAAATACTCTAAAACAGTAGCTCAACCTTTTGACCTAAACTCATTAATTTACCATTTTGTTGTGAGCGACTTCTTATTCTTCCTATATGACATATTGCACGTGTCCGATTTCAAAGGGGGTTGGGTGGCTGAATGGTTAGCACGCGCGCCTGTCATTGAGTTAACTAGCGTGTTTTCGAATGCTCGGTTGTACGTGACAAGGAGTAAGGTCGCCTGTCCAACCTGCCATTTTTAATTTTTTCCCCCGCCATTTTCATTTCATTTTCTCATCCGTCTCATTACAGTAATACAACTTTCAGTTATTTTCCTTTAGTTTTCAGATTATTGTTATGCCTGGGTGCAATGATTCATACTATATTTAGACTTGTAACTTCGCGAGTTTCTTCTTATCCTTTTATTTAGGATACTTGATACTATCAATGACACGTGACGATAAATATGAAAGCTTTCATATCTGCATGGGACAGTAGCAGATCTAGTTATTATTATTATTCTCAGTGCCTGTAACAGATACCGATCTGAAACTAAATTTTCGACTTGGAAACCAGGTGGTGGCTACTAGAAGAACTATTTTTGAAACTTCTGCGCCGACCGGAAGTTGCCTTAATGGCCAAAATCAAAAATTGGTCATAGTTTCCTCAATTCTTCACCTATTTAAAAACCAATGACATTTTCGGAAGCCTTTAGTCTTTCCTCGGACGATAGCAGTTGAAAATTCGGCACTGACTTCTTGTATTCGAAAAATGAAAAATGTTATTTAAAAGACAATTTTTGTTATTTTTCAAAATTTTTAATTTTGACCTACATTTTTGGATACCTGAAGACCATCAGATTCCAGAAATATAAGTTTCATTCCGAGTTATCGCCCTTTATTTTTCGACTTTTTTGAATTATCTGCCCACTTTGTGAGCTCGATTTTAGTTTTACGACCGAATTAACGGTACTGGAACATGAAGTTATAGTTCAAAACCAACTAATAAAACTATTTCGACAAGCATCCATAAACCGGAAGTAGTCAAAATAATGTCAGATATTTTGAAAAAAACGCAAAAAATGAATGCTTTTGGGGAAAACATAATTTCTCCGTCCGATATCCATGGATTAAATCGATTAAGGTATCGTTCAGTTGCATGGGAATTTCTGTATCGTATGATACCAAATTTGTATGGATACGATGAGACGGAAGTAAAATATCGCACGCTGAAAATCAAGTATTTCTCATTTGGCGCGTTTTTGGACGGCTGTATCTCGAAAACTTAACCTACAATTTTTTTTAATCTTTTTTGTCAAGAGTCCCTTTGGAGGTATTGTGCATGAAAATGCTCTATATTTATTTTGTTTTAAAAGATTTTCAAAAAATGTTTCCACATTCAGATAGCCGACCTAATTCTGATTCTAACTGTGTATAAAATGTATTGAAATACTGAAATTTAATTTTCAATATTTTGATATTATTGCATTTTTGGCACTTTTGAACATAGGATTTCTCAGGTGTATTTTATCTGATTAGATAATGTAATATATCCTTACAGAACCCTGTGGCTATTTAATTGCCCAAACCGGTTATTAAAACTATCTCGACAATAATCACCATACTGTAAGTATTAAAAAAATGTTAAAAAATATTGCGCTCTTGCAAAAAGCAGAATTTCTCGGTCAGATATTACCGAACCAAAAGAAGTGAATTGTCTTTGGGTAGCCCTATTATTAGACTACTATATGGCATATCAATGGTACGATTTCGATGGTTAGAAAATAATTTATGGTCCGCCGAAAATCTAGTATTTTCCATTTTGGGAGCCTTTTGAAACACCTTTTCCCCGAAAACGACTCCAGCGACTTTTCCTAAACTGTTTTTACTCAGAGTCCTATCGGTGGTTTTTTGCATGAACCCAAAAGGAAAAGGTTTGAAATAATATAAGTGGTCGAAAAATGGCCTTAATCTTTGATAAAAAGCTGAAAAATGGTTAAATTATTGAAAAAATGTTCATTTATTTATCATTTTTACAAACAACTACCAAATAGATGTTTCTAGCACTTCTGGTACAGAAAGATATCTATCCAAACAACTTGTTAAAACTATCCCGACAATGATCTAAATTCCAGAAGTAGTCGAAAGAATATCAGATATTTGGGGAAAAAATAGTTTAAAAAAAGAAAAGAAAATACAGTAAAATATTGGTACTCTTGCAAAAATCGCTATTTCTCCCCCGGTTGTCACTGAATCAAAACAATTAAAGTATTGTTTTCTAGCTCGATGAATTGGCTATTTTATGACATACTTCTTGTCTGATTCCTGAAATCCGATTCAGTGCTGCTTGCAGGTCTAGTTATTAGGCTTTCAGAGATTACTAAAATTATTATTATTATTATTTACCGCGAGGGCCTAGATCTCCATGTTCGAAAACAGATATCGATCTGGAATTAGCTTTTCTATCGGGAAACCATGTGGTGGCTACTTGATAAAATATTTTTATACGCCCACATTGAAATGTGGTCGTATATTGCCGTCGGTCCGGCGTCCACAATTGCTTGTGGACGCTCTAGAGGCCAAAGTTAATATTCGATTGACTTTAAAATTGAACACAGTGTTTAAGGTCATGAGACGAAGAAGCCTATCGATTTTCAGCAATTTCCGATAATAACTGTCAGAGTTATGGCCCTTGATCACTTAAAAAAATCTTGTGGACGCTCTAGAGGCCAAAGTTAATATTCGATTGACTTTAAATTTATACACAGTGTTTAAGGTCATGAGACGAAGAAGCCTATTGATTTTCAGCAATTTCCGATAATAACTGTCAGAGTTATGGCCCTTGATCACTTAAAAAAATCTTGTGGACGCTCTAGAGGCCAAAGTTAATATCCGATTGACTTTAGATTTATACATAGTGTTTAAGGTCATGAGACGAAGAAGCCTATTGATTTTCAGCAATTTCCGATAATAACTGTCAGAGTTATGGCCCTTGATCACTTCAAAATATCTTGTGGACGCTCTAGAGGCTAAAGTTAATAACCGATTGACTTTAAATTTATACATAGTGTTTAAGGTCATAAAATGAAGAACCCTATTGATTTTCAGCAATTTCCGATAATTACTGTCAGAGTTATGGCCCTTGATCACTTAAAAAAATCTTATGGACGCTGTAGAGGCCAAAGTTAATATCCGATTGACTTTAAATTTATACAATGTGTTTAAGGTCATGAGGCGAAGGAGCCTCTTGATTTTCATCGATTTCCGATAATAACTGTCAGAGTTATGTCCCTTGATCACTTCAAAAAATCTTGTGGACGCTCTAGAGGCTAAACTTAATAACTGATTGACTTTAAATTTATACACAGTGTTTAAGGTCATAAAATGAAGAAGCCTATTGATTTTCAGCAATTTCCAATAATTACTGTCAGAGTTATAGCCCTTTATCACTTAAAAATATCTTGTGGACGCTCTAGAGGCCAAAGTTAATAACCGATTGACTTTAAATTTATACACAGTGTTTAAGGTCATGAGACGAAAAAGCCTATCGATTTTCAGCTATTTCCGATAATTACAATCAGAGTTATGTCCCTTGATCTCTTTAAAAAATCTTGTTGACGCTCCAGAGGCTAAAGTTAATAACCGATTGACTTTAAATTTATACACAGTGTTTAAGGTCATTAAATGAAGAAGCCTATTGATTTTCTGCAATTTCTGATAATTACTGTCAAAGTTATGGCCCTTTATCGCTTATAAAAATCTTGTGGACGCTCTAGAGGCTTAAGTTAATAACCGATTTATACACAGTGTTTAAGGTTGTGAGACGAAGAAGCCTATTGATTTTCAGCAATTTCAGATAATTACTGACTGAGTTATGGCCCTTGATCACTTTAAAAATTTTGTGGACGCTCTAGAGGCTAAAGTTAATATCCGATTGACTTTAAATTTATATAAATTGTTGAAGGTCATGAGACGAACAAGTATATCGTCGGTGGGGAGTCAAAAGGTCGTATGTGGGTTTTGCGAAATTGTCCAGGAGAGCCAAAAAACACAACAAGGTTAATAATCAAAATGTCGAATAAAACCGTCACATCAAAATGTCGTATGTAAAATGTCGTATTTCTGAAGCTTTTCTCAAATATTTTTTTTCAAAATGTATGTGTATCCATTTAAACAGTATGTAACGATCCGAACGTATCAAGCACAACATCTAGTGCAGAAATAAGGAGTGAAAGCTAGTTATTTGCAATTTTATAAAGCAAAGACGTATGTCCTAAAAATATTTACCTTTACCTGCTTCAATTTTATAGATTTTATACAGTAGAGCCTCAACAATAATTCCAATAATACATATTCAACCATTAACTGATACTGGCCATATTTCGTTTGATTGCAATGCTTTGATTAGACACAAAGTTGTTTTTTGTCAAGAAAATACGACATTTTCACTTCAAAATTTTTTTTAAAAAATTAACACCCGATATACGACTTTTTGAAACAGTATCTATGGAGACTATAAAACCTCTTTTTATTGGCTTAGAAATACGACTACCAGATTAAAAGATGCGCACGGAAATTCTCATTCCGAAAAAGCAAAAAAGTGAATATCGCAAAATATGCCACATACAACCTTTTGACTCCCCACCGACGATATTGAGTTTCAATGAATTTAGATAACTTGAACAGCATGGAGGAGAACTTTATCAAAGCCAAACAAATTCCAATGATTTTCTGATAATTACATAATGAGTTGTTACCTTTAATCAGATTTTAGTGTATTATAAATGTTTCATTACCGAAAAAAGTAAAATATTCGACAACTCTTGTTGACTGCCCGGACGATTTAGCTGCTGTGGGCGTATGTTTCGTTGCCTGGCAACCTATGTTTGAAATTTCTGCGCATACCGGAAGTGACCGAACTTTGTACTTTTTTTAAAAATTGAAAATCGGCCATAGTTTCGTCAATTCTTTATCCATTTTCAAACAAATTACGTTTTTGGAATCCCTGAATCTTTTCTGAGACAATGGCTATCTCACATTTTTCAATTTCGAACATTCGTCTATGATTTTAATCGTTCGAAAATTGAAAACATGTTGTTTACGAGACAATTTTTGTTATTTTTCAAAATTTTCAAATTTGACCTACATTTTTGGATACCTGAAGTCCATCCGATTC
Organism: Patella pellucida; assembly: GCA_917208275.1. NCBI lineage: Eukaryota > Metazoa > Mollusca > Gastropoda > Patellidae > Patella > Patella pellucida. The sequence goes on from OU795044.1 coordinate 13,706,571, forward strand.
CAGTAATATAAGTTTCATTCAGAGTTATCGCCCTTTATTTTTCGATTTTTTTCGAATTTCCTTCCCATTTTGTGAGCTCAGGTCTCGTTTTATGGCAGAATTGACGGTGCAAGACACATAGCCATGCTGCTTTCGATTTTTGATTTTCGGCAAATCTTCAAAATATTAGGCGCCAAATTTCAAAAATTTAAAATTTTACAAAAAACTTTTTTATTTATGAATATTTTTTAGTCGTGTTGTACACAGAATTAAAGAGTCATCTGGCTTGCGCAAGCGTTAATTTTTTTGTCTCAGTAATTTTGCTTGACCGCCATTAGCTAGTTCAGTTTTTCAGCCCTAGATTAATTATTTGTTGTTCGATTTGTATAAAACAAAGTTCATCTGCTCCATTGTCTCAATTGTCATTTTTTTATTACCAAAAACTGCAATTTCGACAGTTAGGTACCATTTTTCAAAAACAAATATTATATGACTCAAAAAGTGTGTCCTTTGAAGGCGCAAAAATGTCGGAAGCGTTTTTTTAAATTTCAATTTCATTTTCTAGCAAATTGGAGTAAGAGGTGAAAAAGGACGTAAAATTTACCTATTTACAACCCATTCAGGCTTTTCAGATTTTAAAGTATTTCTACGTTACTTTTATAAACTTGTAGCCATTAGCTAGTTCAGTTTTTCAGCCCTAGATTAATTATTTGTTGTTCGATTTGTATAAAACAAAGTTCATCTGCTCCATTGTCTCAATTGTCATTTTTTTATTACCAAAAACTGCAATTTCGACAGTTAGGTACCATTTTTCAAAAACAAATATTATATGACTCAAAAAGTGTGTCCTTTGAAGGCGCAAAAATGTCGGAAGCGTTTTTTTAAATTTCAATTTCATTTTCTAGCAAATTGGAGTAAGAGGTGAAAAAGGACGTAAAATTTACCTATTTACAACCCATTCAGGCTTTTCAGATTTTAAAGTATTTCTACGTTACTTTTATAAATTTGTAGCTATAATCCATACGAAGAGAATGTATGTGAAATGGGCAGTTTTGCATAAGTCACTGTTTTCTTAATTTTGCCTGTAAAATAGTCAATTATTAATGGATATTCACAATAGTGACATCATTTGATTCAAAAAGCAAGTATGCGTCATATCAAATTGATTATAATTTAAAATTGACACCGGAAATGACGCCATTTGGTCAAAAACTGCATTTTTAACTTTTAAAATCGATATTTAATATGTGATATTAAAATTAACTTTTGGTTTAAATTCACATATTAACGAAAATCATACGGTCATTTAGATACCATAAAATTGTTTCTAACTTGTTTGGTTGTCGAGATATAGGCGGTTTTCTAACTGTCACTTTTGAAGGTTTTTGGCCCATAAAAGTGTCAATTATTATTCGATTTTCATAATTTTTCTCCCTTTGAGGCCTAATGTCATGCACGATGTTATAAAACTAATTTAAAGTTTTCAGTATCACCGGAAGTAATGTCATTTCGGCAAAAACTGTATTTTTAGCCTTCAAAACAGATATTTTATTCAAATGAGTCTGATTTGTAATGTTTTTAAAATTATGATATTTTATGCCAATCATTAAATAGGATCATACAGATGCCACAAATTTTTTTCTAACTTGTACCGTTGCCGAGAAATAGCTGATTTGCTACAAGTCACTTTTCAAGGTTGTGGGTCTATAAAAGTGGCATATATTATTCGATTTGCATAAAATTTTCACCATGTGATGCCTTATGCCAGTTCTGATTTCAAAAAGTAATTGAACATTTTCATTCACCGGAATTATACTGTACACGTAAATGCAACAAATGTATAAAATGAATCGATATTACTGTATTTGGTTGATTCTGCTTCCATTGTATTTGATGTGTGCAATGTTAAAGTGGATATCTGTTTATCGGTTCCATTGGTACTACAAGTGATATGAGTTTAAGGGTAAAGTGGCACAGAAAGTTCAATGGTAATGTGGTACCAGTGACACCTGTCATTGCTGCTTCGCAGGTCTAGTTGCCATTATAATTAGTAATAAGTAATAAAAGTACAGTACTATCAAATGAAGTGGGGGGTGTCCAATGAACTGTACAGTCCTATATGTCTGTCTGGAGTCATAACTCAAAATGAGAAGAAATTAACAAGGGCGATAATCCACGAAATCAAAGATAAAAAACCACATTGCATTCTAATGTCTTTCTATAATCGACTGTGTGTTAAAAAGATATCTCATTGTTAGTACACTCAAGTTTCCTGTTCAATTCGTAGATAAAGAGTAAAAAATGGGGGAAGTCATTGATCAACCTTATATTAAACACATTTACCGATCACAACAAAAATCATTAACCTGTCTCAAGAGTGGCTTCTGCATCAACTTTTGATTAAACTATCATAATTACCAGTATGTATTGATCTTTTTAAGAAACCAACATATTGTAATTTGGAATGTCTACATTGATATTAGGAACATGAAGATAGTCTTATGGGTTTATAATTTGGGTTTCATCTGAATGTATATGTCCTTAGTCCGTGCAGTATGGACACATTTGTTTGTGGACACTCATCTGGTCTCACGATAGACAAATTTTCCCTGTTTTCTGTCCATCTCTAGCAAATTGGGATCGTATCTTGCATGGGAAACCACTAGTTAAAAATGTAACTGTACATATTTCTGTAGTAATTTTTATACGCCCACATTTTCATGTGGACGTATTATGTCGTCGCCCCTGTCCGTCCGTCCGGACGTCCGTCCGTCCACAATTGTTTGTGGACTCTCTACAGGTCACAATTCTTGTCCGATTTTAACGAAACTTAAAATATAGGTTTATCTCCAAAAGATCTCGGCTGCTTTCGATATTGGCATGTATCGGATCAAAACTTCATGGATTATGGCCCCTGATTGTACGAAAAATCACGTTTTTAGCTTGTGGACCCTATAGAGGTCACAATTTTGAACCGATTTTGATGAAACTTAACATGCATGTTTATAACCTAAAGATCTTGGTTCCTTTCGATATTTGCGCCTATCGGAACGTTATTTCCTGAATTATGGCCCCTGCTTGTCCGAAAAATCACCTATTTTAGCTCCTCGCACCTCTGGAGGTCACAATTATTATCCGATTGTAAAAACCGTTCGATTATATCACCGTTACACCCTAAGGAAGGTTGAGTTCGAATTTCGGAAAAATCGGACCAAAATTACCATACAAAATGGCCGCCGTTTGTACGCGAATACTGTTAAAAAATGGTATATCAAGGTTGTGGACCCTGTAGACGTCACAATTTTAATTCGATTTTGATGAAACTTGAAATGCATGGTTATGACCCAAAGATCTTGGTTCCTTTCGATATTTGCGTATATCGGATCGTAACTTCCTGAATTATGGCCCCTGATTATACGCAAAATCGCCATGGTTTTTCTTGTGGTCCCTCTGGAGGTTACAATAATTATCCGATTTAAAAAATCATTTTATTATATCACCGTTACACCCTAAGGAAGATCGAGTTCGAATTTTGGAAAAATTGGACCAAAATTGCCAGACAAAATGGCCGCCATTAGTACGCGAATACTGTTAAAAAATGGTATCTCAAGGTTGTGGACCCTGTAGAGGTCACACTTTAATTCGATTTTGATGAAACTTGAAATGCATGGTTATAACCCAAAGATCTTGGTTTCTCTCGATATTTGGGCATATCGGATCGTAACTTCCTGAATTATGGCCCCTGATTATACGCAAAATCGTCTTTGTTTAGCTTGTGGTCCTTCTGGAGGTCATAATTATTATCTGATTTAAAGAATCGCTTGATTATATCATCGTTACACCCTAAGAAAGGTTGACTTCGAATTTCGGAAAAATTCGGAACAAATTTGCCATACAAAATGGCTGCCGCGTGTACGCGAATACTGTTATAAAATGGTATATCAAGGTTGTGGACACAGTATAGGTCACAATTTTCATGAAACTTGAAATGCATGGTTATAATCCAAAGATCTTGGTTTCTTTCGTTATTTGCACATACCAGATCATAACTTCCTGAATTATGGCCGCTGATTGTCTGAAAAATCGCCTATGGTCCCTCTGGAGGTCACGATTATTATCTGATTTAAAAAAACGCTTGACTCTATCACCGTTACAGCATACGGAAGGAGTTTGAATTTCAGGGAAATCAGACCATAGTTGCCAGACAAAATGGCCGCCGTTTGTACGCTTATAGTGTTAAAATATGGTATGTCAAGGTTGTGGACCCAGTATAGGTCACAATTTTAATTCGATTTTGATGAAACTTGAAATGCATGTTTATAACCTAAAGATCTTGATTCTTTTCGATATTTGCGCATATCAAATCGTAATTTAATGAATTATAGCCTTTGAATGTAGGAAAAACCACTTTTCATTTTGCTTTTTCTCTGTCCATCTCTCGAAAATGTGGGCGTATCCTGCCTGGCAGTGCCAGCTTACTATCTTTTGTTTTATCAACATAAGCTTATGAAAATAATGGAAAGAAAGAGCGACTTCTCATCAAATTTTCAAAAAGTGTGGCAAAGAACTTATATTGCTGGAGGTGTGTGTATTATGGCGTTACGTGACAAATTTCCATTAACATTATTAAATTTATACATATTTCTTTTTGACTGACTATTATTTCTTTTGTAGAAACAACAATGTAATAGACTTTCGAAATAAAATAACCTGTCATACCCACTACTTATCAAGTTGTATATTAATTCTTCTTGGACTAGATTCCTAGGGCAAGACAAGATTTTTATCTCAAGATCAGTGATGGTGTTGATAATTATATTTCTAGAAATAGCGAGAAACTAATTTCTCTGTGTGTGACTGTATGGTAGCAATTTGTCCGAAGGCGACAGGAGTTTTGTACAAATTAAACTCTCAATATAAAGGGAAATGAAGTGTTGTAGATTGTCTGTATAAATAGTATGTATCTATAGGCCATCAGAAGTTAGAATGTACTTAATATTCTGTAATGAAAGGAAAATAACCAAATTATACATGCCGGTACTAGACAGAATAAAAATCATCTTGTCTTGTAGCTGTTATTAATATTTTAAGCATAAAGCGGAAGATTTTTTGCTTAAATATACACACCATAGACAGAAGAATGGCATGGATTAGTGTAGGATTGGATCATCATTCAATACCACTTTATTCTGTCTGCTGACTGATTAGAAATAGGATCCCACATTATTTATTGTACAATGAAGCAGGTAGTTCGGCTGTGTTCACATTCGGATGAAGTTACTCATGTGCTTGGGGTATGTGTACACCATACCTTGGGTAAATAGTTACATGTATTTTTTTTGTGAACACAGCAATTCTTTAATCCAAGATGTGGGGCCGCATTGCTTTTTGTGAGATATAGCTTGACTGAAAAGGATGACAGTAGAAATCAGACAAATCCATTTCATCTGTTAACAGAGATTCTAATCCTGATGGTTTGAACACAAGCATTGATCCCAAACTATTTGCTATGGTTATTTTGATTTGGGTAGAATCAAGATGAAAGCAGCCTTAGCGTTGGATTCTGTCAGTGGAGTAATTAAGTTCTTGTAAAGGAATTCTTCATGTGTAAAAATTGGGCCACTCAACCATTTTAAGTTAACGGTGTGCAGCATGCTAATATTGGACAATTTAAAATATTTAAAACACAGTCTTCATAATTGATGTTGAAAAACAGGATATTTGGAGTAAATGTAGTTTATAGATTAACCTTTCATCCCTTCTGAGGACACATAAAACAGTGTGATGCTCTGACATCCCTTGACAGGTCATTTCTCTGCATCATACAAACAAACTCTGAAAGTTGTTTATGCATTATTTCAAAACTTAAAACAAATTTGTGATTTATTAATCACTTATCCCAAATTTTAGTTCAAGATATAAGCCCAGTTGAACATTATCTTTCAGCTACCCTTCACACTGTTTTTCAATTTGCAGATCAGATTTGATTATCATGGGTTATTTATATTCTTCAGGCTGCTACTAAGATAGCTTACTGATTGAATCCATGTTAAAGAGACATTTCATTTGAAAATTGAAAACAACAAATTTATTAAAAAAATGTTTTAAAGGGATGACATAATAAACTGTAATTTGAAGGTTATCCATTAGAAATGATGTTTGAATGTTATTTATTTATTAAATGCCATTGATTCTATTCATAAAGATAAAGATGTCATATGTTTTTTATCAGCTGTATTTAAAAAAATATTATTTATTTCCCCAAATTGTCTCTTGATTGTCTGGCATGGACTATGCTAGCCCACATGGCAAGGCTACTGGTAATTAATTGGTGCTGCCATGTCTTCATATGTTCTTCTTTTTATATGTAGTTGAAAGGTAACTGCATCAAGACATCCGATAATCACCACAGCAGGTCACTGTCCCCTGCAGGCTAAGCATTAAAGACTTGAAGAATATGGTCTACTTATATTAAGATGTTTGTTTTTAAATAATGACCTCCATTAAGTGTGACCACAGGGGTCTAGCGTCTGCATTGCCTGGAACTATACTAGACCAAGATTTGCTTGTACTCTACAGTCAGATGATCTCTATTTATTAAAAGTTGTCTTTATATTTACAAGATGTTTATTCTTTGGGATACCATTTGACAAGATGGTAATTGAAATTCGAGGATATTTTAGAAAATTTTAGTTCCATGGTCATTTTATTAATAAGGATTTAATTAGGTTCTAAAACAGTTCAGATGAGATGTAAATGGTAGTTTTAATGTGCCCATAATTCCATATGACCGTATATTGTCATTGTCCTTATGTTTGTTCGTAAGTCTGTTCACATTTTGTTTTAGGCTGTTCTCTGCCCATCTTTTGCAAAATTTGTGCATATCTTGCATGGAGACTGCTTCCCCTAACAAGGCTTCTATTACATTCCTTGTAGATAAAACTGCTGTAAAACACTGAGTACTACAGACTAAAATAATTATTAATTTTCTTCTTAAATTGATTGGTTGTTTCTGGTGTGATAATGATACCAAAAATGATGGTGGGTTTCTTGAATTGTGAGGGTTTCAAACTAATATCCTCCCAAAAAGAACTTTTACAGAAAATATTAATTCATCACTAAATACAGGAAACTACACTTTTGTTCTTAAATGATCTCTTTTTTATATCACCCACTCTAATAGTCTTCTAAATACAGAGTCATTGCTATCATTATTTGATTATGATGGATAGTCAAAGAGAGAGCTGTATATTCATTTTAGAAAAAATCAATATTCGGAGTTACAACTACTATCCGGGTATAATTATAAAGACCGGTTGCCAGGCACCAAAACATTTGCCCATAGCAGCTAAGTTGTCCTTTCATTGTTGCTAATGAAAACATTTACAATACACTATGAGGAATTATCAGAAATCCTTAAAATCATTTTGGCCCATGATTCATTTGGGCTTAGTAGGTGGCACAGTTTGGCCAGTGAGCAGCGCCGTCACCATGTTAAACGAGGCTCTCCTTCTTGCTCTCATGACCATAGACTTTGTGTATAATTTTAAGTCAAACGTATAATTATTTTAGCCCCGTAGAAACCGACAGACTGGTGTATAAAAATGTGTGTGAATAGGATTAAAATATGAAGTCTCAAATCAACCCTGAGCTCTAATGTGGGTCACAATTGTCAGTCTTGGCTGAGGGTTGTGGAATTGACCAACTAAGAAATGCCAGAAATATATAGCCGCTATTACACTTTTGCACTTCTACAACTTCCAATGGTTATTGAAATCTTGATGGGTTAATGATAGCTGTTCTCAACATTTCAATCAATATCTTTTTATTTTACAGTCATTTTTGCTATTTAGACTCAAATATTAAGATCCTGAGATGGCTTCCATTATGCTTCATGGTTTGCTTCCTAGCTACACTCAAGTTAATAACATTAATTATTATTTTGTGTTTACTTTGCTAATATGTTATTCTGTTCCTTGTCCGATATTGATGGTGGTGCCAAGGGAGGGGCAATCTGACCTGCTCTCTGCCCCCCGCACCCCAACCCACCCCACCCCAAATGAAATATTAGTGATATATTTCGGTAATCCATACCTTCTACAGTGATAAAAAAAAATATCACACATTCCCACTCAGTCAAAGTGCTTTTTACAATCCTTAAACTTTTAGGTTATAGGTTCAGTCCTGTGAGAATATTCATTCCGTTCGTTTGGCACTTTCCTCTGTGGTTGGATAAGCGACAGGCCCGAAGCCAATTACAAAAATTTAGCCGACATGGGGGGCGAGGAAGGTAAATTTCTGACAACAAAAAATCAATGAACGAAGGTCATTGCCGACTGCCGTAAGCAGGAGGAGGGGAGAGCACGAAAATTAGAAGGTGTAAGAGTGAATTTAGGCCTCTTTATAGCCTAGGTAGAGATGCAATGGACCAAAGCACACAACCGATAATATAACGTGACTTTCTTACGTCTTTGAAGTATGATTGGCTATATTCAAAAGGTTTGGTTTACGTAATTTTGTATTCACCACGTGTATATATCATAGTGTTCAGCGCACGTCAAGAACATGTTATTGTAATAATACTAATAACAGTAATATAAATAATTCTTTATTTGACAAGGGTGGAAAATTAGGCCAGTAACATGTCTTACATTTTCCCCTTAAAATAAAATAACACAACATCAAAATTATAACATAGTAAACATGCCTTCGCTAATGCGGCCTACGATTGTGGAACTCTCTCCCTCTTTCCATTCGCAATGCCTCCTCCCTATACTCCTTCAAAACACATCTTTTCCAAAAACACTACACTGAATGATTCACGCACACTACTCTTGCTTTTTAATTTTGTTTTATGTGTTTTATGTCATCATATATGTTTTTATTATTTGTTTTATATGTTTTTATTTCATATTATATGTTTATGTCATGTTTTATTATTTTGTTTTATTTCATATTATATGTTTTTATTTCATATATGTTTTTATTTCATATTATATGTTTTTTTTTCATATTATATGATTTTATTTCGTATTATATGTTTTTATTTCATATAATTTTATGTTTTTATGTCATATTTCTATCTCATATTATATGTTTTTTTTACATGTTTTCATGTCATATATGTTTGTAATAGGCATTGAGATTGTTTTTACAATGTAATGCGTATACTAAGAAATAAATATTATTATTATTATTATAAAGACGAACATGTTAAATTGTTAACAAATAAAACATATGGTACAATGGAGTAAAAAATAATTTTAATTACTTATAATTATGTATAGAAGTTTGCATACAACAGTTACCTAACACAAATGTAGAACGTTACGTAAAGTATTATATGGCGGAGCAATATATTTATAGTTTATAAAAAAACACATAGTTTTTAGTGAAGGGTGTTATGGCATTATCAAAGGTACGACACAGTAATATATGTATAAGCCGTTTACGTAATTGATAGGGGCACCTTCTCAATCTGGTGGGTTTCCTCCGGGCACTCCGGTTTCCTCCTACTGCTAAAGACCCCTACGCGCAAGCGAATTATTGAAATAAAAAAATTAAACCATATGTTAGTCCCAAAATGACCTAGTTGTGTTGAGTGGATGTTAAACCCCAATTCTCTCTCTCTCTCTCGTTTACGTAATTGTTTACATAAGCGTCATATATCCAGTTGTGCACACGCATGACTTTATACTATTTATTAGGGTGTAATCCAATTAGCACATAGAACAGAATTTATAAACAGTAGTGAATTTATAGTAACATTTTTCTTCTGTTCTTCGATGCAGTGGAATTGTCTATTACTTTGTCGTAGTCAATGTCTCTCCTCGATAAACTTATGAACATAAAGTTATCCAAGCGATCATCATTCATTGTTGTTCTCAGATATGCCTTAATAAATTTCATTCTACTGAATGATCGCTCAGCACAAGCTGAAGACACCGGGACAAATTAGTCATCGGCACCATGCTGTTCTGTGCTTCAGTGAATGGATGAGTGCCTGTGGTAACTTAGATAACGGCATACCAATAGGTCATAAACCCATACTGGTCTAAGACATTTATATCAGTCCCCGGAATTATGGCTGTCTGATTTGAATAGTAAGTTTCTTGTTTACCAAGAAATGACATGCAGGTGACGAATGTGTCGGAAAATTAAGAGTTTCCGTCTGACATTAACTATCTCTCGGCCGAATTTGAGAGGATATGTCGTACTGAAAATCTCTCTGTGCTAAAATGCGAGCATAGCTAAACAGCGATTTATTTTCCGACTCAGACCAAAAAATTCTGACAGGAAAGGCCATGGGGGGGGGGGAGCTTGCCCAACCCCAGCCCCCCCCACTAGCCTCAGGCCTGATAAGCGAGTGATTAGGTGACAGGTGGTATCTCTGACAATTTGTTGAATTAAGAAAAATAGCTCTTACTCTCCAGGTTAGCACATCTGGAGTAGAGAGACTCTTCAGTTTGTTAAAAAATCATAAAAGCCTATGTAGGAAGTACAATGGCCGACAAGCATCTCTGCAACTTGGCTCTAATAAGTTTCAAGAGCAGCTGAAATGTTGTCGATTGCTTTGCTAAAATATACCCAAATTCAAGAATTGTTCTCGTTTAATTCAGGAAATGAATAAGATAAAAAATGTTTAATAATAAATCTTTACTCATAAAAACGGGGAATCACGTGGCTAAGTGGGTAAGGTACTGGCTCGCTAGCCTGGAGGTCGGGTGTTGGATTCCTGCATTTGCTGAGAAAGTTCATCTCGATTTTGCGGCGTGGTTTCCCTGTCAGTGAAGCAGATGGAGGGCCTGATAAGGACAGCTGCCTAGTCGCTCAGATGGGATGGAAAACTGAGGTTCTGTGTACACATTGGTGTACACGTAAAAGATACCTTGGCAGTTGGAATTCAGTTGCTGCCCGGGCAAAAATTTCCCTCGTAGCACACTGTATAGCATATGCCCGTCTTCAATTAGTCCAGGTTAGGTGCAAAAGTCTAGGACATTATACACCATTTCATTCATTTATTCATTCATTCAATTACTCATAATACAGTGTTTAAAGCTGTTTCTCAGGGGGTTTATTTATAATGATCTCAAATTTAGCATGGAAGGCAATGCTGTTGATAGGCATATGAAAGCAGGGCCTGACAAGTACCTGACTTTCTGATTAAAATTTAAAAAATAGCTAAAGTACTAAACTGTCTGGTGTTAAATCTTTAAGGAATTTTTACCTTATGTTTGAAATGTTGTTGACTTACCAAATAACACTGATGATGGAATATTATGTTTTAGAATGTCAGAGAGCCAGTCTGGTCATTTTATTATCCTCACTGACATTTCTCTGGTTTGGTGATAATGATAACCAGAAGTAAAGTAATAAGCTTAATATTATCTCTCTGTCACCACAAGCATAAACTCATGTCATTTATTTACCATCATCACTTGCTAGAGCGGCCTACAATTTTACCAAGCTATCAGATGTAGCAACTTGAGTTTTTGTTAACAAGAAATACTAAGTATTCCAAGTAGGCTTACCATGATAGCATGTATTCAGAGCTCTTGATATTGTACTCTTAAAAGAAGCCTTTTAGAAGAGGAGTAGGTCTGCTACCTTTCAAATAAAATCAGTTCTGGGTTGATCACTAAAGTTATGCATTAGAAGATGTGGACGATTATTGCGGTTATGTGAAGATTAAGAATATATTTAACTGTAGGCCTCAATTTTACCAAACAAAGTATTGTAGTTCATATTTTCCTAACCATGATTTAAAACTGTGTTCCTGTTAAAAAGAAAATTTGAAAAGAGAGAAAAAATAAAAAATTTTGATACTGACAAGGTAAGTGTTTCCATAAAGATGTTTGTGACAATATTTGCTATTTTGAAGGCGTACATGCAGTAAACAACATTTGAACCATCCCTTTTCCAACACAATTTTCAGAGGTCAACATGTTATTGTCATTACCATTGGTGTTGTTCATCCATCAGTTGTTCATCCACAGACTGATGTTTTATATTTTTGTCTCCCCTACAGGTCTTTCCATACTATCTTTTACTCCCTCTTCGGAGGTAAGTTCATGACTGGTATTCATAAAAATTGAAGACATAGTATGTATCAGTTTAATAATGATCCCTATTGACTTTGAGCATTATTGCCTAAGTAGTAGTAATCTTTATTTAACTTCGGTACATATACATAATAACAAAATAACACGAGCTATAACAAGCTCTTAAACCGACAAACATAAAACAGTAGGCTATATACAAACATTCATACAATACCAAGCACCATGCATAAGTAGATAAGACACATATAAGATGAGCCCATATCATGAGATAACTACAGTATATAGAGCATTAAAATATGCATATATGTACATGTAGGTAAAGCCAGGAAAAAAAAGGGAAACATTTCAGCTGTGAGGCAGCACGGATGGATACGGCAGACGCTACATTTGCATTTTCCCCCCCCCCCCCCACCATATGAGTTTTAAAAATTGTCATATATAAAACAAAGCACACATTCTTGAATTTTTAATTATTTTAGTGTTTTTTTCTCCACAGAAATGCCAAGTTATCTGACAGTAACTAAAATTTGACATAATAAATGAAAAATAGATAGTAAGTTTACCAAGTCTATTTAAATGTTTCCTAATTCTTTTCAAGACATTTAATTGCCTTGGGGCCTCCTTACAGATAATTGATATGTGTATTGAAATTTAGTTTAAAGTCAATAGTAACCCCTAATAATTTAACTTCATCTTCACATGAGATAGAAATACCATTTTAGCAATGTGTTTCGTTACCAACAGCTATAGCTTGTGATTTTTCTGGGTTGGCTAGCATTTTATTTACTGAAAACCATTCAATCAAATGGTTACTGTCTTTCTCTAAAGCTGAAAATACATTTTGTAAGGATTTGTCAGATTTGGATAAAGTATTGTCATCAGCATAAGTATACAAATTACAGCTTTTTACAGAAAAGAACAAGTCGTTTATAAATATATTGAACATTATTGGACCAAGTATGGATCCCTGAGGTACCCCTTTGAAAGTATCTTGCATTCTACTTATATTCTGATTTAATTTTACACACTGTTTTCTATTTGTTAAGTAACTATGTAGTAAATTTAGTGAAGATTTTGAAAGAGGATAGGCCTCTAATTACAACAACAATAAATCATGGGGAAGGCAGTCAAAAGGTTTAGACAAGTCCGTAAGGGTAGCTGCTAGGTATTCATTTTTAACTAGGGCTTTTTTCCAATATTTAATCACACATAAAATAGTAGAGTGACATCCAAAACCAGACCGAAAAGCTCCTAACAGATGATTGAAGATATTTTCAAAATACTGTACTAATTGTACTTCAATTTCATTTGAAATTTTTTTGATATAGCCGGTAATACACTAATAGGTCTATAATTTCCTTTTCTAAAACACTATTCTGCTGGAGTGCTGGAGTTGGTTTGTAAGCAGTTCCAGTTTTATTGCCTCTGACATATCATTGGTAAGAAACATTGCCATTCTCATACTACAGGGTTGACAGATTTTCATCAAATTCCAGGAGCAGATTATTGTGGTAATGGTGGTAACAATCAATGTTGATCATATAATCCTTAAGTGGCATTTAGCGATTGAGCACAATAAAACAATGTTGATCATTTTAGCAATAGTAGTTCTGTAGTATTGTTGCTGTCATACTATTATTGAAAACATACATTTGCACTCATTACAGATTTTCACAAATTGTTAGTGCCAATGTGCTTTAAATTTGAGCATGTATAGATGAATTATTAAGTGCATTACAAATTTCATTCCAAAACCTGTTACAAACTCTCCAGACTATTTATATTTGGTTAAAAATAGAAACCATAAGAAAGCTGTGACAAAACATAGACTCAGCACCTTCACTTGGAAATAGAGAGGGGCAGATACAAAAAAAATCCTGTTGATCAGCGTATATGTTAATTTTGCGATTTTAAACTCGATCGAAAAAGAGAAACATTTTTTTGCTATATTGTCGGAAGTATGAAGAAAAGGCCAAGCCCACTTATACCTAGCCTTCTCGGCAAACCCCAAGATTTGCTTCAATTTTCTTAATCTCTTTACACCACCAAAATTGATTGCCAGGGCAGTGGCTTTATATGTGTTTTGATAAGATTGCTAAATCAAATTTGGTGGCTACTACATCTAACTGAAACCCCTAACCCCTTTGTTCGATATACATGTAGTGTACTGTTTGTATCAGTATTGATCAACTATGTCTAAGTGTATGTGTATGCATACTATCCTTAATGCACGTTTTGATGCAATAAACATCATATCTTATCTTATCTTGCAAATATACATTATTATCATTATTACTGTCCATGACATTTCAACTTCCTGTCTGTTCAACATTTTTAGATTTCCTTGAGGGACTTATTCATGGTTAAATTATTTGGTACATATTTTGATATTTATTCAGAATCTTAATTCAAATTCTGCATGGTATGTCATGAAAATCTTAATTCAAATTGAGACAACCATTATTCACTGGTTGCATTTGAATGACCTGGTTAACAACATTGTGATCGTATGTTTCATTGCCTGCCAACCAATATTTAAACTTTTTGATATTTTCTCTCTACATTGTAAAACACAACATAAAATAGATGAATACATGTTTATTTTTAAAAACTTATTCAATTGGCTATTTTATTTGATATATAGGCTACATATGTGTGTGTGTGTTGGTGTGTAGATGTATGTAATATATTATCAAAACAGTTAGTTGTAGGTCAAAACTTTAATATACGATTGGGGTGTAATGATAAGGTGGTAGTTACATACAGCAGTTTATTGTCAAATAAAACACATTAAATATGGATTGACGAACCCCATGATGACGAATTAATACTAGATGTAGTGTTTCAATCAATTTTGAAGTACTTTCCTTTTAAACAATATTAGACAATTGAGTCAGTTGTAATGTTATTATAGTTGGCCATTGAGTTCAGATGTGCAATAATGGTTGTAGCGTGAAAATTACTTAGTATGAAATCAATAACATGAATTGTGTAGTTTATAAGTTAATGTAAGGATGTAACGGGTCAAAAAAATTTGAACCGGTTAACTGATGGACAAAAAACCGACCGTGACCGGTTAACCGCCGAGATCAACCTGGCCAACGATACTGTAGCCAACGGCCCAACGATAAGCAGATTCAAGCTAGCCAACTATAAGAAATTAGCTGGACGACCGTGACTGCAATGAAATCACGTGATAGGTACAGCTAATCCGTGCCTTCGACAAATAAGATAAACTGAAAGTATAGTCTATTTTGAGTAATTAGGTTACTCATACTGTTGGACAGCGACCTATTTCTTTCGCAAACGAGGAGCATTTTTCTCTTCTAAAGTACGTAATCAAGAATGTCCCAGGAAATAACTGATAGATACAAAGAGCGATAGAAACATACTTTCCAGTGATGTATGACACGGTGACTGGAATTTCGTATTAAGATCGGTATTTAAACATTTTAAACACTCGAAACCGCTCGCTCTCTCTCTCTCTCTCTCTCTCTCTCTCTCTCAACCGGAGGTAGTACGCTACCACGTGGTCGTCACTCGCGCAGGTATCACATGCCGTTGTGTGACAGATCGGAAAATTGCTTAAATATTATAAGTGTTCGACCCGTTATAAATATAGGAATATTCTACGGCCCCCTACCTCAACCTCAATATGCAGTGTTATAATCCATGTATTCCATTTATTCGCGGCACAGCATTACTTTCATTTTCATACGCAATACCAGCAGTCAATAGTCAACCTGTAGTGTCCTGTAGACAAGATTATCCAGCCCGAAGATACAACGCAATAAGAAACGACGAAAAGATTATACTATTTGCCCATGTGCCAGAGGGACGATTTGTTCACGGCATAATTTTAGTACTACGTTTTCGATCAGTGAATACGGCTGTATTATTACCGGGAAAGTTTTGTATCAACGTGTAATATGAACAAGAGTAGAGAGCGTGGGCTAATGCTAGTTTACTACTAGTCGATATACACTGACGTTTTTTTTTTATATAGAACGAGTAACGGTCAGGGGAATATCGAACCGGTCAGCTTGCCAAACTTAACCGTAACCGGTCAACCGAGTGACCGTTTACATCCTTAAGTTAATGTGCTAATATTATACCGTGCTAATATTACACACGGCGCGACTTAATTTATTGCCCAATCATTTAAAACATATATATCATCTTGACATGAGAGAAACGAGAAAGTCTATTCAGTTTCATTGATTTCCAGAGTTAATGCCCTTGATCACTTCATAGAATCTGTTTATCTTTATCGTTAAATTCAGTGACATGAAGTAGTCTATCTATCAGTGTGACAATTTTAGCATATATTATCAAGATTTTGCTTTTTATTTACCCAAAGATTCACAATACAACAATCTTTATGGAGTGCTCAGATAAGCTTATTGCTGGTCATGGGTGTATTTTTATTGCATGCAATCCTAACTTTTATATTGAAATGATATTGTATATTGCTACCTCCTACACAATGTCTTCTGAACACTCTTATCAACAGATTGTTTTCAAGTTTAGTGAGATCATGAATCTTGTAGTTATTGCCCTTGATCATTGTATAGAATCTTGTCAGTTATGTGTAATAAAAAAATATTCAGATTACAGAGCTGCAGATGTCTATCCCATATGAACAATTTCTATTAAACACTTTGCAGCATTATTAGATGTCACCCTTCTTCTTGCAGGGTTATATCACTGTTTGTAAAGAAAACCAATTAAAAATTAGCTTGGAATTTGAACTTGGAATTCTTTTGCTGAACAAATTATGATACAGCGTTAAAAATTGCTTTGTTTTTGGTCAGACCCCCAACTTCGGAAAACGATCCGCTGCCTCTATTGTAGATCCACTACTGATAAATTCTGCATTTGACTCAGGCCACAGTAGTGGATGATTCTAAGCACCTCTTTGAGCAGGTTTTGTAATCAACTTCCTTAATTTCCAAATCCACACTGAAATAAAGTTATTCCTAAATCCCTAATTATATGATTTGGCACAAGAATACAAAATGTTTAGTAGCAACATAACATCATGGCAGTCATGGACATAAAAAAAAATGTTGCTTCCAAAATGTAAAAATTGTTCCATGATTATAAAATGATTCACACTTCAATGTTTGTTACAAGATTATTATTTCAATAGATATTATGATGATATGTGTTGAAAAGTATTCATTTGAGGATAGTTTTACTTGTGCAAAGCATCTATATATGTATCAATTGTAGTGGATTCCATGTTGATGCTACAATTATGATGCAGCTAGCTACACCTGATGCCATTCAGACCTTTAAGTAATTGGATGTGATAGCTATTTAAGGTTTTATTCTACATGTATATGGATGATTCTGTTGTTTTTTTCTATTGGGTTCCTTTAAATTCTTCCTATATGTTATATTAAACTAACATATCGCTAAAAAGTCAAAAGGCCTTTGCTGAGTTTTGCCAAATTGTTCAGGAGAGCTGTAAACTCATAGAGATTAGGAATCATATTGTCAAAATGTATGCAAAAGTTTCAACAAAATAGGCAACGTAATCGAGAAAGAAAAATAATGTCTTGCTACAGAAAAGTGTTGTGTGCCTGAATATTGAATAAGAAATCCATTGGTGAAACCATCTACCATAAAGGCTCTAGGTTACACTTCTAGGCCAGAAAAAAGTATAATCTGATTACTTAGGGTGGACACTTTTTCTGACGGAGGCACCAACCTTTCCGAAAGGAAAACTGAGGATTAGATGGATTAATATAAGTTGTAGCCCTAGGTGGGTTAGGAAGAACTGGCATAGCATGTGATTGAGGAATAGGGTATGATGGAGGCGTAGAATAATGAGGTGCAGTCAGCTCAGGAATTGAGGCTGTAGCAGCTAAGGCATAGAAGGGTTAATCTGTGTATTCAAAAAGGACGGATGTTTACTAAAACATCACATCATAGGATGTTTATAAAGACATAATCTGCATACATGCGGGTATTTACAAAGGTGACGGTTACACCCCTTGGCTGAATTGTAATCATAACACACCAAATTGGCCGATTTGGGTTGACCCTGTGCAGTGGTAACACCTTTACCTTTGTTGTTAGTGTTAGGAACATTGGTTTTTGTGACATACCCTATGGATGACTTCGGCCACAATTCGAAATGCATTTGATTCCAGGGCAGGTGGTATGTAGCATGGGGGGTACAGAATTGGTTGTCATAAAATTGATACGCTCTCACACCAAAGGACGAATATTAATCAATAATAGACTGCAAATATGTCAATAAACTCAATATCAATTGTGGAAATATTTGACAATAAATGTCCTTAAAAATTTAAAAGACTCCATTGTTCAAAATAAATAGATTTTGTCTTTGGGGATGATGAGATCTGAAAGGTGGAACTATCATCCCCTTCCGAAATATTTAAGTACTGGAATTCAATCTGGAAAAATCAATAAATCTGTCCAACCAAATATCGACCATAATTTTATCCGACACATGGCTGGAAATGGATGTAAGAGGTATGGGAAGTTGCGGTATCAAGGGAGCGCAGTCACCTGTAATAAATATGTCATCGACCCATACAGAAAACACTGATGGCTCTGGAGCTATGGGGTAACTTCATGCGACCAAGCCGACAAAGCAGCAGTAGCCATTGATGCATAAACAGCTGCTGGCGCTGCTGTATCTTCTAAAGAACCCTCTTCAATTACCACATTTGTCGACGACGGGGGTGTTGGTACCTTTGTTGCCTGGTCATTGATAGATGCTGAGTGGACTTTCCCTCTTTTGGCTGTCTGTTTAACCACAGTAATTTCCTAACCAAAATGTCTGTTAGGCGGTCTTCCGCAGACGTCATCGGTGGAGAGGAATCTTTGCCCTCCTGTTCGGAATTGCTGTATGGACATCTGCGTTTAGGAATGATTCTGAAATAACAAACTATCATACAAGAAAACCTGACAAGCATAACAAAGCTAAAAGTTCCATAGGGAAAAGCAACAGTTCCATAAGGAAAGGCCAAGTTCCACAAGGAAAAGCAAAAAGTTCCAAAAAGAAACGTAAAAGGTTCCACAAGGAAAAGCAAAAAGTTCCAAAAGGGAAAGCAAGGAGTTCCACAAGGGAAAACAAAAATTCCACAGGGAAAGGCAAAGGTTCATTGAGTGTTGCATAGACGGCCAAAGTTCAAAAGAAAGGCACAATTTCCATAGGCCCGGGTAGTTCTTATGATAATGAAGTTATGGATGACAGCAATATAAAAGCGCCTCTGATGCTTTTCATGAACAAAATACATTCCTCAAAATCTGACAAATGAATTCCCTGCGAAAAATAAACATATGCAATTGGCTGACATAAGCCCAACCAGAAAAACAATCCTGGAGATGGCTCTATTGGGTGTATTCAGCTATATTCTGAGTTTGTGTTGTGTTGAAAAAATGTGTGTTGTGTTAAAAGTTGGGAGGTGTGTTGTGTTGACCTCCCTCCCTCATTGTATTCTGGAGACCCTAAAACCTGAAACACAGAATTAATTTAATATTGCCTTATTTATAAACCTTTATGACTTGGATCACCTCACACCTCGAACTAGATTAATATGTGATTAGAACACTGATTGATCAAGTGTTTTGTTTCACCTGTCGTCTTCCTATTAATAGGTGTATTGATCCTTATTGATTCTTTACACGTAGCTTGAATACTTGTAACCTATTAGATGAAGATTAAGAGAACATTAATTAATCCTTTATTTTAATAGATACTGTACATTGTTAAAATCCATGCAATCCTGTTATCAGGTGTTATTTTTTTTATGTGTACCGCAGCTATCCTGCACATACCATTACAAGTGATTTTGCATGCTGACACTTTCATCAGAAAATGTTGAATGTCACATGAAAATCTCTAAAATGATTACAAAGCAGCTCTGATTCAGGTGGGAGGCCAGCTGTAATGCATGCATTAGCTTATAATGTTTATCAAGTAGTGAAGCGCTAAAAATATCTGGGTGGGGCATGCTATGCAGTAGTCAATAATATTTAGTATCTTTTAAAGATATCAAATGAAATTATTATGTAGGCGACATTTCCTTGTTATGTAAGAGAACAAATAATGATGTCATGGACGAGATCCTAGAATTACAAGTTGACAATCTCTTGTAATTAGGCACCAGGCTGACCACTTCTATGTGATGAGGGAATTTCTAGGAAATTACTTTATAGCTTAACTAGCCAACTGAAACTATAGACCAACGAGTCGAACGGCCAGCATGTTACTTCAGAATCGCAGATGGCTCTGCATTGAAGTTATGTTTGATATCATGTGAGATGTAAACAGTTATTGGTTATAGCATTAGTATTGGAATAGTACCTATTGGTAACTATATGTAATAAACGTGCTATTATTGATGGACAATGTATACAGCTGTTATGCATTTACCCATTCAATTTTCTAGATAATGGAATACAATTATGGATTTGTACAAAAATGTCAAAATTAATTATCAGTTTACACTGTGAGTAAATTCTATTTTTTTTTGTTTTTTGTGCAGTTGATCACTTCATCATTCAAGTTCACATATTTTGTGTTTGGGAAGTTTTCGAATTCTACGGTATTATGGAATTAAGTTAGCGTATTTTCTGTGAAATCTGACAGTGTGAGGGAAGCTGGAAAATGGATTTGCGTTTGGATTAACATGTAACGGGTAATTTTCCTGTGGCATACAATTAAGGAAGCTATTTTATTTCTTCTAAAATAATATAATACAAATCTTCTGTATAAAAATGTTTTTAAAGGTCATTTAATTGTTTTAGACTAAATAATACTTGTAAATTATTAAAATTAATACCTTTTTTGGTAGTTATATAATTTACAAAAAAATAAATTGTGTTGAACGTTAAAGAAATTATCCATATATTTATACACCCTCATTTTCATGTGGACGTATATTGTCGTCGTCCCTGTCCATCTGTTTTGTGATCACTGTACAGGTAACAATTTTTAACCAATTTCAGAGAAACTTGAAATTGAGGTCTATCTTCCAAAGATCTTGGTTCCTTTCGAAATTGCCATGTATCGGACAGTACCTTCATTAGTTTTAGCTTGATAACACTCTTGGGGGTCACTATCCGACTGAAACTGCCAGACAAAATGGCCGCTTCTTGTCTGAAGTATGTAATACCAAGTCATAATTTTTATTTGAGTTTAATGAAACTTGAAATGTAGGCTATGTTTATATCACAAAGAACTTAGTTGTAGTTTTGGAACTTTACTTTCAGAAATATAGCCGCTGATTATTTGAAAAATCACATGTTTTGATTTGTGGACCCTCTGGAAGTCACAATTTGTATTAAATTTTAAGAACTCTTTAAACATATTATGCAAGAGCTAAATCTGCCTATTGCAGTTCTTTCTTTAGGCCTGAAATGTTATCTACATTATTTATTAGACAATAACTTTTCCAGACCAAAATAAACTCTTGGTGTCAATGCTAGTCTGCGAAATTTACTGGATTAGGATCCAATTTGCTGCTCAGCTTTCATTAATGATTTAAACATGGAGTGGATAATCGAGACTGTTTTGTATCGTATTGACTTTAGTAATAAGGATCAAGGCTTGGCCTAAAATCCAAATCTTGGTTCAGAGTGGATCAATTGGACTGTAATTTTCCGCAAATTCCTGTACATTATCTAGTTTTAACTATTATAGTAAGAACTGCCAGCTCTTTAATCTCCTATATATTTTTAAGCATATGCCAGTTACACCTCACTAATGGTTGAGTTCAAGTTTCTTAGAAATCGGACGTAAGCTGCCGGACAAAATGGCACCTCTTTGTATGCAAATATGTAAATACCACAGCTGTGGACCCTCTAGAAGTTAGAAGTTTAATTTGATTTTGATCAAACAAAGGTCTTGGTTCCATTCGGTAATCATGCATATCGTAACGTAACTTCCTGAATTATGGCCCCCGATTGTTTAAAAAATCACATTTCTTGTTTAGCTTGTTCTCTGTCTATCTCTTGCAAAATGTAGATGTGTCTTGCCTGGCAACCGCTGGTTTATTAAAAAAATTTAAAATCGGAATTTGTCACTAAAATTTAAGTGATAACCACAACAAAAAAGATACATCGGCTTCACTTAATTTTGTATCAAGTAAAATTTTAATAGAGATTATTATACTAGTCCCCTCATATTTTCTCAAGGATTCAGAGAGTCTTAACAACTTCATTTCTTAAAATAGTCTGCTTAAATTAAAACAATCACAGTGTCAAGGTTTTGTGAAGATATTTACTTTTAATCACATTTTATGGTTTCTATGGATAAGTTTACAGCGATGACATTTTGATTCAGAGCTTTGAATAATAGGGACAAAATTCATTATTTTTTAGCTGTGTACTGTACTTGCTTTCTATATAGGTTCAGTTCATAAAAGGAATTGTCTATCAAGTTTTTCCTTTTTGCTTGTCTGAAATGGCAAGTCCAGTAATTACAATTTGATTATATTTGCACATATAAAAATGCACAACTAAAAATACAAATCATTCCGACCTGGATTAGCAAATTAAGACATCTGCAGAAATGATAGGCAGGGAACTGTCTGGGACTGTTAATAAACAAAAAGTGGTGCGTGGTGCATACTGGTTCATTCAACCACGGCTGAATGGTTTGCATGCGCACGCTGTATCATAAAGCCTGTCATTGAGTCAACTGGTGTGGTTTCGAATCCCTGGTTCATACATGCCAACTATTCCGATTTTGTCGGAATCATTCCGATTTTCTGAGTCTAATCCTGAATTCCGAATTTACTCTTTATAATTCCGTTTTTTAAAATTTATTGGAAGAAATTTATTATATTTCATTCCTGACCTTTTTATACGCCCACATTTTCATGTGGACGTATTATGTCGTCGCCCCTGTCCGTCTGTCCGTCCGGACGTCCGTCCACAATTGTTTGTGGACCCTCTACAGGTCACAATTCTTGTCCGATTTTGACAAAACTTGAAATATAGGTTTATCCCCAAAAGATCTCGACTGCTTTCGATATTGGCACGTATCGAATCAAAACTTCATGGATTATGGCCCCTGATTGTACGAAAAATCACGTTTTTAGCTTGTGGACCCTTTAGAGGTCACAATTTTGAACCGATTTTGATGAAACTTGACATGCATGTTTATATCCCAAAGATCTTGGTTCCTTTCGATATTTGCGCCTATCGGAACGTAATTTCCTGAATTATGGCCCCTGATTGTCCAAAAAATCACCTATTTTAGCTCGTGGTACCTCTGGAGGTCACAATTATTATCCGATTTGAAAAACCGTTCGATTATATCACCGTTACACCCTAAGGAAGGTTGAGTTCAAATTTCGGGAAAATCGGACCAAAATTACCATACAAAATGGCCGCCGTTCGTACGCGAATACTGTTAAAAAATGGTATATCCAGGTTGTGGACCCTGTAGAAATCACAATTTTAATTTGATTTTGATGAAACTTGAAATGCATGGTTATAACCCAAAGATCTTGGTTCCTTTCAATATTTGCGCATATCGGATCGTAACTTCCTGAATTATGTATGGCCCCTAATTATACGCAAAATCGTCTTTGTTTAGCTTGTGGTACCTCTGGAGGTCACAATTATTATCCGATTTGAAAAACCGTTCGATTATATCACCGTTACACCCTAAGGAAGTTTGAGTTCAAATTTCGAGAAAATCGGACCAAAATTACCATACAAAATGGCCGCCGTTCGTACGCCAATACTGTTAAAAAATGGTATATCCAGGTTGTGGACCCTGTAGAAATCACAATTTTAATTTGATTTTGATGAAACTTGAAATGCATGGTTATAACCCAAAGATCTTGGTTCCTTTCAATATTTGGGCATATCAGATTGTAACTTCCTGAATTATGGCCCCTAATTATACGCAAAATCGTCTTTGTTTAGCTTGTGGTCCCTCTGGAGGTTACAATTATTATCCGATTTAAAAAATCGTTTGATTATTTCACCGTTACACCCTAAGAAAGGTTGAGTTCGAATTTCGGTAAAATTGGACCAAAATTGCCATACAAAATGGCTGCCATTCGTACGCGAATACTGTTAAAATATGGTATATCAAGGTTGTGGACCCTGTAGAGGTCACAATTTTAATTCGATTTTGATGAAATTTGAAATGCATGGTTATAAGCCAAAGATCTTGGTTCATTTTGATATTTGGGCATATCGGATTGTAACTTCCTGAATTATGGCCGCTGATTATACGCAAAATCGTCTTTGTTTAGCTTGTGGTCCCTCTGGAGGTCACAATTATTATCCGATTTAAAAAATCGTTTGATTATATCACCGTTACACCCTAAGGAAGGTTGACTTCGAATTTTTCCAAAAATTCTGAACAAAATTGCCATACAAAATGGCCGCTGCGTGTACATGATTACTGTTATAAAATGGTATATCAAGGTTGTGGACCCAGTATAGGTCACAATTTTGATTCAATTTTGATGAAACTTGAAATGCATGGTTATAACCAAAAGATCTTGGTTCCTTTCGTTATTTGCACATATCAGATCATAACTTCCTGAATTATGGCCCCTGATTGTCCGAAAAATTGCCTATGGTCCCTCTGGAGGTCACGATTATTATCTGGTTTAAAAAAACGTTTGAC
Organism: Patella pellucida; assembly: GCA_917208275.1. NCBI lineage: Eukaryota > Metazoa > Mollusca > Gastropoda > Patellidae > Patella > Patella pellucida. The sequence continues at coordinate 13,731,249 of OU795044.1, forward strand.
TCTATCACCGTTACACCATATGGAAGGTTGAGTTTGAATTTCAGAGAAATGGGATCATAATTGCCAGACAAAATGGCCACCGTTTGTACGCTAATAGTGTTAAAATATGGTATGTCAGGGTTGTGGACAATGTGGACCCAGTATAGGTCACAATTTTAATTCGATTTTGATGAAACTTGAAATGCATGTTTATAACCTAAAGATCTTGATTCTTTTCGATATTTGCGCATATCAAATTGTAATTTAATGAATTATAGCCTTTGATTGTAGGAAAACTAACTTTCGGTTTTGCTTGTTCTCTATCCATCTCTCGAAAATGTGGGCGTATCCTGCCTGGCAGCCGCTGGTTGATTGATAAAATCCCTCTCGTTTTATTTTTACATTGACGACTGTCTCGGCATTCTCGCTGTTTGTTGTGAATCTGATTTACTCTTTATAATTCCGTTTTTTAAAATTTATTGGAAGAAATTTATTATATTTCATTCCTGACCTTTTTGATTGATAAAATCCCTCTCGTTTTATTTTTACATTGACGACTGTCTCGGCATTCTCGCTGTTTGTTGTGAATCTGATTGCGATACTGTTTATCGTAGTGTGAGTCGGTAAAACAACGGAAATAGTCGAGAACATGTGTCATGTTTTCCTTGTTATTTATATAAATTGGAATAAGCTATTATATCTGGACCTATCAAGATCAAAATGTCATGTGGTTATTTCCGTCAGCCGTGTCTAATTTGCATAATTCGCGGTAAAACGACGGATATAGCCAAAAACATGTCTCCAGTGTTCTCGATCATTATTAATATAAAATGGAATAAGCTTATATGTCTGGACTAATCGAGATTTTAAATGTCATGTGGTTAATTCGTCATAGGCCGTGCCTAATTTGCATACTTCGCGGGGCCATTCTCGCATGTATACACTCCTACAGTACACGGCGGATATACCGTTAGTTGCCAGTAACGTTGTGGCTTCTTTTCTGACTTGATAAAAAGCTGTTTCCCATGTGTGAAAAAAACAAATTACAATTATAAATAAAACCCAGTATAAATAATTTACGACTTCTACGCGTCGGTCGTCAAGACAAACAAAATGGCTAAATAATACCGGGAAACTTATGGCAAAGAATTTCCAGGAATCATTACGTCCTCACGTAGAGACAACGAATTCGCATTTTGTTTAGTCTGTAGGAGTGATTTATGTGTTGCTTAGGGTGGTATTACGGACATTAAAAAACATTTTGAAACTAAAAAACACTTAAGCTGCTCAAACCTAAAAGCCTCTTACAGAGCATTTAGCTAATGGTAATCTATGCATACTTTCGTATATAAATAGGTAAAAAAAAACCTCAGATGCATGGACCTAAATCACCAACGGTTTTTATCCGATAAAACAAGGTACAGCTTTAAATAGGTGCTAATTTCTCAAAATTTTCTAGGGGCCCTTACGCGGGCCCCAAACCCCACGCCCTGCAGCACTCTCGAACTAGGGCCTACGGTCCACGCTCTACCATCAATACAAGGCATTCTGAATTTCAATCTCCTCAGGTTGGCATGTATGCTGGTTGTACGTGGCAAGGAGTAGGGTCCAACCTTGTGGGTTTTCTCAGGGTCCTCCGGTTTCCCCCCACTGCTAAAGATCCCTACGCGTAAGTGAAGTATTGAGATAAAATTAAACCATATGTTAGTCCCGAAATGACCTAGTTTGTGTTGAGTGGATGTTAAACCCCATTTCTCTCCCTCTTTTTGATTGCTCAATGCTTTTTTTAAAAAGATAAATATGTACAATTAATTCATGAGTGTCTATGTAATTTGAAACTATATTAATCAAAGACATTATTTTTATCTGCTCTAAAACACAGCTAAGGATTTATCTCAGTATCATATTTAAAATCTGGCCTTATACTGTTAAATATAAGAATCCGTTTACCTTGGTAAATGTAATGACAAAAATACTGATCTAATAGTATAAATTAAATTGGTTAGTTACAGAGAAATAGCTATTCCAGGAAATTATGTTACATAAATTCTTGATCTAGAAGATGGAATTCATTACCAACTTTCTTTTACAATCAAGAGAGAAAACTACTGAAGACAAACTTAAAGTATTTCTCATAGTTGTGTTGACTAATCTTGAATGGAGATTCGATAGAGGAGCAATTTATCGTACATTTATCATTAAAACAAGATAATCAAGTCTACAAATCGATCAAGTGTCTGAATGAACAAAATCGTTTCGTCAATTGTGCACTAAACCAGAACTGCAATACTATGCCGACAGGCTTCACTTGTAACCGTTAAGATTCCTGTAACTATAAAGAATCGCAAACAAAGATCGAGAATTATCACAATTTTAATGTCAAAAGTCATGTTTATGTCAGAATAATGTAACCTATGCATTTTTATACGCCCACATTTTCATGTGTACGTATTATGTCGTTGCCCCTGTCCGGACGTCCGTCCGTCCGTCCGTCCACAATTGTTTGTGGACTCTCTACAGGTCACAATTCTTGTCGGATATTGACGAAACTTGAAATATAGGTTTATCCCCAAAAGATCTCGGCTGCTTTCGATATTGGCATGTATTGGATTAAAACTTCATGGATTATGGCCCCTGATTGTACGAAAAATCACGTTTTAAGCTTGTGGACCCTATAGAGGTCACAATTTTGAACCGATTTTGATGAAACTTGACATGCATGTTTATAACTCAAAGATCTTGGTTCCTTTTGATATTTGCGCCTTTTCGAACGTAATTTCCTGAATTATGGCCCCTGATTGTCCGAAAAATCACCTATTTTAGCTCGTGGTTCCTCTGGAGGTCACAATTATTATTCGATTTAAAAAATCGTTTGATTATATCACCGTTACACACTAAGGAAGGTTGAGTTCAAATTTCGGAAAAATCGGACCAAAATTACCATACAAAATGGCCGTTGTTCGTACGCTAATACTGTTAAAAAATGGTATATCAAGGTTGTGGACTCACAATTTTAATTTGATTTTGATGAAACTTGAAATGCATAGTTATAACCCAAAGATCTTGGTTCATTTCAATATTTGCGCATATCGGATCGTAACTTCCTGAATTATGGCCCCTGATTATACGCAAAATCGCCTTTGTTTAGCTTGTGGTCCCTCTTGAGGTCACAATTATTATCTGATTTAAAAAATCGTTTGATTATATCACCGTTACACCCTAAAGAAGGCTGAGTTTGAATTTCGGAAAAATCGGACCAAAATTGCCATACAAAATGGCCGCCGATCATACGCGAATACTGTTTAAAATGGTATATCAATGTTGTGGACCATGTAGAGGTCACAATTTTAATTTGATTTTGATGAAACTTGAAATGCATGGATATAACCCAAAGATCTTGGTTCCTTTCGATATTTGCGCATACCGGATTGTAACTTCCTGAATTATGGCCCCTGATTATATGCAAAATCGCCTTTGTTTAGCTTGTCGTTCCTCTAGAGGTCACAATTATTATCTGATTTAAAAAATCATTTGATTATATCACCGTTACACCCTAAGGAAGGGTGAGTTCGAATTTCGGGAATATGGGACCAAAATTACAATACAAAATGGCTGCTGTTTGTACGCGAATACTGTTAAAAAAGGAAGTGTGAGTTCGAATTTCGGGAAAATAGGACCAAAATTACAATACAATAAGGCTGCTGTTTGTACGCGAATACTGTTAAAAAATGGTATTTCAAGGTTGTGGACCCTGTAGAGGTCACAATTTTAATTTCGATTTTGATGAAACTTAAATTGCGTGTTTATAACCTAAATATCTTGATACTTTTCGATATTTGCGCATATCAAATTGTAACTTAATGAATTATGGCCTTTGATTGTAGGAAAAATCACTTTCGGTTTTGCTTGTTCTCTATCCATCTCTCGAAAATGTGGGCGTATCCTGCCTGGCAGCCACTGGTTAAATAAAGATGACCAATTAAAGTAGAGTTTTCAGAGGGTATAAGCTAATACACATGGTGATTAGTATGTAAATAAGATACCAAAAAGTATAGTTCCTTTTTTCTTTTCCAAACGGAAGATGAGCATATGCCATGCAGCATGCTAGGAGTGAAATTTGCACGCACAGCAATTGAATTCCAAATGTATTGTCACAGGTTCTTTTAAGTACTTGCCAAAGTATACACTGACTATTTTGGGTTTTTGTTCATCCCATCCAAATGACTAGACGCCGTTTTGCACCTCCAACAGGGATAAACAATGCCAGAAAATCCCAAGGAATTTTCTTGGTCAGATGGCCACCTCAGCTATTTTCTTCCAAAAAGTATGATGGACAGCCAGTCAGTTGTCACCTAATGAACATACACTATACACTAAATTTAATCATTCTAGCTTAACTAGGAGCAGTTATTTTGTGCCAAAAAGTATTATAGGCGCATCCATTTTAATAGTCACCTCCTATAAATAAGGTCATAATCTGATGAGAATCAATACTGTTTAACTATGCTCAATACTGTTGCGAAACCCTAAAAACAAATCTGCAGGCACTCTTCTTTAAATGGATGGCATTCGATAGGCTGACTTAAATGAATGGGTAATTCTGTGGAAACAAAGTGAAAGTCTTAAATACTTCAGCTACTTTTAAGGTTATTGGTTAAACAAGCTTGCAATTTCTTTTTTGCCGTAGTGTAGTAGTAGTATTTTGGTGCTTTAACGTCTGCTTCCACCGAAGTGATATCACAGACAAGACATAGGAGAGCCAAAGTTCCTATCTGTTTTTAGAATATGATTTTGCAATTTTTCCATTTTCTGCCTTAGGCCATGGATTGGGTTTAATGGGAAGTTCTTCCCTTTATTTAATAAAAAAAAACATTGTTTGGTCAGAGTAGTTTTAAATATGTTTTGCATGTATTTTACTTAAGAATATTATTTAAAAGATAATTTACTGGTGTCCATATAAATGTCTAACAAAGATATGGCAGATATTGTCTTATCCACTCAATATCTTAGCCATCAGATGTTCTAGAGGGTTGATCAGGTGAATAAATGACAAAATTATAATTTTTATAACATTTAAAGCAAGAAAAAGACCTGCAATACACATTTTAACAGAAAAATTAGAAATCAATTAGTTCATATTCATTTTAAAACACTTAATTTCTTACACGAAAATATCAGAAAAATGTCAATTTATATCTATAATGGGCCATTGTCACTGTACATTTGTATCAGATCTCTTAGTGTATTATCTTTTAAGTACATGTTCATGAGTAAAGGTGAATTATTATTAATAACTAATACAGAATGAAAATGAACTTACACTCTTAAGTAACGGAATATAGAGATCGGACAACTCAAACTAGGTGGTCAATTTACTGATTGATAGATAAGTCACTAGCACTCTTTGATGATCATGTTAGTATTCATGTTGTTGTTTAAGGTTAATAAAGGTTTGCTGAATTGTCTGTACACACCTGTAGTAGGTCTGTTCATGTGACGTAAAAGGTGATGCAATCAACTGGTGAATCGGGCGAAGCATTCAGCAAGTGTGTCCACTGTCCACCCATTCTTTAAAAAAAAATTGGCAACGATTGATTTGGACAAATGATTCGGCCAATGTGTCCACTGATTTAAACCTTTGTTAGGATATTAAGTGATATCACACATACCATGAGGTTTCAGAATTATGTTACTTTATAATTAAGCCATTTGTAATCATTTATTTAATCATTAGACACAATTTTTTTAAAAATATATACTTTTTAATGAAATTATTAAAGTAGTGACAACTTTTTGTAAATTGCTTAGACAACTTAACTCCTTGTAGTAGGTATGTTTAGTTAACTGGATTATCTTATCTTATGCCTACTGCCTAAAATAGGTCTTGAACCGTCTGGCTGCCAGAAGCCAAATATAGGCTAAACACGATTGTCTTGTTCTTTAGAATTAAAACTTGATCGATTTAATTGAAATGGAGTAAAAGTATACAAATTCATAGCTGTATACATCCATTTTAGCAGTTTCAAGTTTTGAAACTTTTGTATTGGAAAAGATAATTATGAATAATACCACTGTGAATAAGCCTTAATATTGTGTTGTGCCTCAAAGTTGAAAATACCAGAAGGCGACATTGCACAAAGTTTTACTCACAATTTATTCCATTGTCTAACTTTTCAACAATTCACAAAGGTATTGTTGATAAATATTTTTGGGAGGTTTCAATACCATTCAATTTTACATCTCTTCATGCTGTATCCATTGTTGCGTCGTCATTAGGCCAGTCTAAGCATGACAGTAGGACGTTATACCCCATTTCATTTGTACTCCACTTATTTTGTTTTTCTTGCATTGCCTGTCTGGAATATATTTTGAGTTTTATGTCTGTATTCAGAAAAAAAAAATTACCAATCAGGGTTCAAAATACTGTTTCTTATCTTGAATTTATTCACAAATTCCTTAGATACAATGTCTGTATTATGCCGTCTTCTGTTACAAGTTCAAGAAATTTATGTACTCACAGATCTCTAGGTTTATATGTTTGGTTAATCCTAGGATTTATACAATGTCGGCTCCTCAAAGTTTTTTTCTACACAAAGGATGAGTATGGTATTGAATGTATAATCAAGATAAAAATGGATCCAGATAGTAAATAAATGCAATATGGACAAAAGCATTTCATACTAGAAAAGTCATGAATAAAAACCTGATCAATACAGAAGATATTAAATCAGTTGAGTTAATTTGTCATGAATAAGTGACTTCCAATATCGAGTATTAAATGTTGGTTGCTATAAAAACAGGATAATTAATTCTGCAGTTTAAAATGTTAAGTATGTATGTTTCATCAGCTACTGAAACTTAAAATATTGGATATATGTTGAAGTATTATGAAAAAAAGGTGCTATATTTCATTAAGGTGTTTTGTTTTTTGTGAATTCAAAAGCCGGTCTCTTACTCAAATTCATTATTTTGACAGAAAAGTAAATTGAAAGCTAATTAATTACACAAAACTACAACAATAATACATCAAAAGGATTATACACAGATTAACACACAGGATCAGTCTTTTCTGAAGTCTAAGATCCGATCCTTGAAATATTTACGGTACATACAGGTATTTGAGAAAAAAAAATGTTAAGCATTATATAGTAGATCTAATTATTTTGACAGCACTTGATGTAGTTTTAAAGTCAAAGCGATCAATTTTGTGTAAGGCGGGGGTTGGGTTGAATGGTAGGTATAAAGATTAGAAAAGTTATTATTTTATAAGCTAGTTTATTACCTTTAGCTACCTGGATTACTTGTAATAAAGTAACCAAGTAAATATGTATATAATTATATTTATCCGGATACTAGAGTATATATATGTAGATCACTGGTAATTATTATTATCAAGCCTATGCGTGTTTGTAGTAGGAACGTTAAGGTAAAATAACTAATCAATATATCCAATATATTAAAACTAGAAAGTTTAAGAGTATTTATTGTTAGAAAGATTTGTTTGTGATACTTGCAAAGGATTACATCCTGAATCATACAAGGTTTTGAGTTTTTTTTAGTATTTGTATAAACGTTTTAGAAGATAATGTTACATGTAGAGACCCAGTTATGGAGGCCCAGTTTTAGGCTCGATGCAGCAATTGGGTGTGAAAAGGAATAGTAGGATGTTCAACCGCATTTCATGTTATATCCAATGGGGTACCTGCCAGACTACCACCATATCTGCTCTCTACCCACTCTCAAACTGAGATATTGGTACCAGCAGAGCTAAGTGGTTTAGATATATTTATGACCTTGTCAAAATCCAGAAATTATTAAAGGACCCACAACACCTACACAATTTTTTTTCTAGACTAAGAACTTCAAAACTTAAAATTAATATGCATACTTTTTATTTCATTAATTATATGCATCAAATTTGATTTTCTGAAATTTTTTAAATGTAAAGAAAGGGATTGGGGATATAGTTGAGCCATCCATTGTGAATACTATCTCTCCCACGTATTGTATCTACAGGGAGAATGTTAATAGGTAGACTAATTTCTACCCTGAGAATTTGAAACATTGACAGAGGGATTTCTTGTCAGTTGTACCCCTAAAGAAATGGCTATTTTGGTCTAATTTGCTGCAGACATCAGTCACATTTGACACATTGTTGCAATAAATAAAGGACTGACATTCCATTCATTTGTGTGTGGACCCCTGCTTAGGGTTGATCAGTCTCGCTCACATCGATCTTGTGAGTGAATCTTTTTTGATAGGAGTTCTAAATGAAGTGATTGGCTTTTTTCAAAGACTGTAAGACACATTTCCAAAGGAGATAATATATGCCACTTCTCTTGAATTAGCAATTACTAAATTGAACTGCAGTGGGATTACATGTATAATCCATTATAAAAACGATCGACTATTGTTTTGATTGCTGTTCAAACTACAGAGTAATTTTTACTCCAGTATAATGGCTGATACCAGAACCATGGTTTTTATTTGGCAAATTCTACTTTGGTATATGTTCCGGAGGTAAAATCTATTTGAGTATTTTTAGTAAAGGGTTGAATTTTTTCCTTTGGTGACATTTGACTTTGGATCTAATTTCTCATTTGAGGTGACTATGTTATGAATTTCTTAACTGGTAAAGTTACATCACAGTAAGTAAAGATGAAATATGTAATTTGAAATATGTAAATGGCGGGCAGATGTCTCTCATGAAGCTACTAGCTTTGTTCTTATGCAAACTATTCAGGCTTAAGTCAAGTGGTGCAACTGTTCCCATAATTAATGGGGATCGGAACTCGGCAGAAGTCTCAGGTGGACTTTTAAAAAGGCTTATATATGCATAAACTCGAATAAACCAACCCTATTGACTGTATCATTTAAAATTTAAAAAACATATGGGAAGTATTTAGATAACCTGGCTAGGTTATTGTAGTGTATTTGCACTAACTTTGTTAAAATTAGAAATTGCTGTGAAATGGACACACGCTTACATAGATTGGAATGCAATCAGACTAAGTATAACACTGCTATTTTGAAATATTTTAATTTCAGGTTTTGTTATACCTAGCTCTTTTAACTAGTTTTTGAATTTGCCATGTAAAAATAAGGCTGTGCCTCCATTGCAACCATCTACCTGAAGCAACGGCCGCGAGTTTAACAACATCTAACTTTACGCTTGCTGTATTTACAAGTGACTATTTAGAATTGTCCAATCAGAGGTCGTGACACATAAAACAACCTGTCGCTGAGATCAAACTGACACGCAATAAGACCACTCACCATACAATACAGGACAATCAACTCTGCATGTAATAAGGAATTCGCTGATCATATGCTCTGTATAAGCTAATCCCAGCCTTCGATAAATAAAATGAATTGAAAGTAGTCTATTTTTAGTAACCCATTTAACGAAGGAATGCGATTGGATCACGGTTGGGGCCTATACCCAATCAAATTTAGTGCCGAAAAAAAATGCAGAGTGTTGAGTGAAGGGCTTGATAAACTGTATGTAGTTAAGGCGAAATCAAGCCTTCTATTGAAGATGCATTGCAACAGGCTTCCTTGTTTTAATTGCTGTTGATAATGTCCTTCGTAATATCACGAGAGTTTTCGATGAGATATTTAATTTATACACCATTCATTTTTACTGAAATATGGCCATTAGTTGACTTGCAGAGTTAAAGATTAAGTTCATCTTTACTAGGTTTGTCTTAATGTTTTATTGAATTGTGGCCATCTATTGAAGGGAAATGGGGTTTAATCTCCTACTGTTATGCACCTAACCTGTGCTAATGGGAAGACGAGCATATGCTATACAGTGTGCTATGAGGGAAATTTTGCCTGGGCAGCAGTGCTACAGCCTAGTCCAAACGACTAGACAGTTGTCCTTGACATTCTCGGCCAATGCAGAGATCGAGCATTCGACCTCCAGGCTAGCGAGCCAGTGCCTTACCCACTTAGCCATGTGATCCCCCGGTCATTTATTGACTTAATGTCAATGAATATTTTGTTTTCCGCAATTATTTTAGCTTAAACTGTCATGTAAGAATGCATGCATTGTAAAATATGTAAGGAACATTCCAATCCTTGTCAGCCTACTCTTATATTGGATTCCAATTGCTAAGGCATCTTTTACATGCACGCCAATGTGTACACAGGACCTCATTTTTTTCGTCACATCCAAACGACTAGACAGCTGTCCTTGACATTCTTGGCCAAGGCAGAGATCGAGCACTCGACCTCCAGGCTAGCGAGTCAGTGCCTTACCCACTTAGCCATGTGATCCCCCGGTCATTTATTGACTTAATGTCAATGAATATGTTGTTTTCCGAAATTATTTTAGCTTAAACTGTCATGTAAGAATGCATACATTGTAAAATATGTAAGGAACATTCCAATCCTTGTCACATAAAATCTTGGGATCGAAACCATGACACTTGTCTCAATGACGAACCTTATGCGCAAAAAAAGGTAAAACGCTCAATTGGACAGACCATTTGATTGGCTGACCCTCATTTCAAGCAGAACCCAGATCCAGATCCAGATGTAGTAAAGACAAGTAAAACAAAATTTTGAAAACGAAACGAAATAGGATCTGTGTTTTAAATTAATCAGATTGAAAATGGCTATACCTCTTTGGGTTCTAGGACATTTCCCCCCCAGACATTTCCCCCCCGGACATCTGCCCCCGGACATTTGCCCCCCAGACATTTCCCCCCTTAGACATCTGCCCCCCTAGGACATCTACCCCCTGGACTTTTTCCCCCTAGACATTTGCCCCCTAGACATTTGCCCCCTAGGACATCTGCCCCCCCTAGGACATTTACCCCCCGGACTATCACCCCTGAGACATTTCCCCCTAGGACATCTCCCCCCTAGGACATTTACCCACCGGACTTTCACCCCCCGGACATTTCCCATCGTGGGGCATCTACCACTGTAGGACAACTGCCCCCTAGGACAACTTCCCCCGGACTTTTACCCCCTGGATTTTTACCCCCCGGACTTTTACCCCCCGGACATTCTCCCCTATAGGACATCTATTTCCCGGAATTTCAACCTTAGGACATCTATCACTGTAGGAAATCTGCCCCCTAGGACTACTGCCCTTTGCTGTCATCTCCTGAGGTATCTAATTTTTTACTACATCTTTTTATAATTCTTAGTATCATATTGAGCGGTAACACGAAATCCTGTATTCAAACTTGAAAATGTTAGTTATTAACTTAAAGGGACAATCCCATACTTGTTGCATCTTATAAAAATGTCCATTCTGATGAATAAATTGTAGTATTATAAGACATTTCGATTTATTTTATATATATTACAGTAAATAGTATAATCAAGGCATAATTATGTATAATCTGCTAACATTGTATATTAATATCAAGCATTTGAAGACCCATTTAAGGACATATTTAAGTAGAAATAAAAAATAAAATGTGCATTTTGTCATAATAAATCAAGTCGAGTATTTAGATTGTACTTTTATTTCCTAAGGAATGCGGCGCGAGGGGGGATGGGGGTGGACGTCCGATGGGTAGATATTCTAGGGATATATGTCCTCGTGGGCATATGCGACACACTGTACATAATGGGCAGGAACAGACTCCAAAGGCGGGACATCAGATAAAAATATACGGAAGTGGACAACAGGGTACCAGGATATCTTTTCACTATATAAACCCAACACGACCCACATGAGTTTACACATAGGTATATATACCAGGAAACACAATTACAGGAATACATCATTGATCTAAGGCGGAGGATATCTCCTTGACAGCATCTCGACTCAACTTGTGAGGCTTCTTTTCCTGTGTTTCTCCCTTACTTTATGTCGCTTTCTGGGAGGCCCATTTATCAAGACATATTTGGAAACGGGTTTATGTGGCGAGTGATTTACTTTAAATGGTTTAAGAAGGGTTTACCACACGTAGTATACCACATGTAGTATAACATATTATGTTCAGTAAAAAGTAATTACCGTAGGCCCTGCACATAATCAACAGACGAATATTATTACATAATTAAATGCTTCACACGTTTATAGGTGTATATTCATATTCCTACAGAGGGAAAAGTCGAGGGGGGGGGGCAGATGTCCTAGGGGGCAAATGTCCATGGGGGGAATTGTCCGAGGGGTAAATGTCCTAGGGGGGAGATGTCCGGGGGGAAAAGGTCCAGTGGGTAAATGTCCTATAGGGGGTAGATGTCCGGGGGGCAGATGTCCTAGGGGGGCATATGTCCTAGGGGGGCATATGTCCTACTGGGGGAAATGTCCGGGGGGAGAAAGTCCGATGGGTAATTGTCCTAGGGGGGGCAGATGTCCAAGGGGGGAAATGTCCCGGGGGAAAAAGTCCAGGGGGGAAATGTCCTAGGGGGGTAGATGTCCTAGGGGGGAAATGACCAGGGGGTAAAGGTCCGAGGGGCAGATGTCCTCTGGGGGAAATGTCCAGCGGCAGATGTCCGGGGGGGAAATGTCCAGGGGGGAAGTGTCCTGTTCCCACCTCTTTGATCTGGTACAAAATAACAATTGTAGATTTCATTGGATTTCAAATAGCATGCAAGGTATTATGTCTTCATTTGAAATTTTTCGTCTAAAGATAAATCCCATGTTAAGGTATAATTAATTTTCATTGTGTCGACTGAGTAAGTAAACAGTCATGAGCCCATGCAGTCTTTCAAAATAAAATCTTGATTATCTAGAGTACTCTAGTGCCTGTCCCATCACTATAATGAAACAAACACGTCAGATCATGCCCTTTTAAATACTTTATTTCAAAGGGATTATCCCTGATTGTTCTACTCTATTTTATTAATAACAAACTGTTCAACGTTGATACTATGAAACCAGAGTGAAAATGCACTGTGGATCAGTATTGCTTATATCATAATATTGGAAGAAAGAGACGCGTTAAAACTGATTAAGTTATAACTAATAAACAGTTGTCTGTCAAAATTTAATTTTTTCGAAATTTTTAGTAAAGACAATTTTAAGAAAAATTATTTGGTGTAGGGAGGAACTATGAGTTGAGTTGAAGTTGGAAAGATGCTATGTGAATAATTACTCAATTGACAAAATGCCAAGATAATCAAAGACACAGGGCCTTGAAGGGTTTAATTGGACATCATGCAACATGGAACAATTTGCTTTATCTGAGACAACATGATCATCAGTAGCTGTTTCGCCAAAAGATTCAGTCAATGAATTTGTCTCAAATATTGGAAGATCTGGCCCTGTTTTTTCTAATATTATTGAAGACCCAATCACAGCATAATGGTATTCAAGTGTTGTTTTTGTAGTATGCCTTCACAAAGCTTGTATTTGTCTGAGTAGGGAAATCATTTTTATGTTAAAAGATAATTTAGGGCTTTAGGTCATGGCAATAGACGTGAGCGACCAGACGGAATGTTGATGACATAATAACTTGTATAGAGAAAATGTCAATGGTCATTTAATGTTTTGCTTAATTTCAGGAAGTTATTTTAACCTATATAAAGAATTAGGGTTTTTTTTGTTGTGATTCCTATACCTCTTCACCTTTTTAATTCCCTAAAGAAAATTGATTTTGGAGAATTACAATATATATTTGTAAGAATTCTCTCAATGTTCTCACTAGAGCCATTAGATAGACAGATAAGCACTTCAATGTCACTTGAACAGAAAGGAAGCAAGTTAGTGACACCCTATGTTCCTGAAGCAACAACTCCGTTGCTAGATAACTTTGCAATTCTCAAACTTAAAGCTACCTTTCCTCCTTCACTACAGACACAACACACTCAAATCAAATATAGTGATCTCCATGGAAACCTTGACATTAGACGAACCTTGAACTTTGCAACTCGATTATCACAGGTAGACATTTTAGCTTGATAATGTGCGACTTGGTATTCGCGATGATTGAGGAATATGATAGGCCTTGAAGTTGGGTAAATACACAATCCAAAATGGTGCTGAAATATGCAGGGATCAAACCTTGTATTGAAGATGGTGACACCCTTTGATGTTTGTCCTGTGGGGGTCCCATAGGTGTTTTTCACAAAATCCAGTATTTTTCTAGTAAGATTGAGTATCTCTATACTTTTCTTATGTACTACATATGCCATGAAAATAACTACCCTGTCAATAAATTCATGGAAATATATCTGACAAATAATATCAGAAATTGTCGGCACCATATTTATCTGGGTAAATGTCCATACTTTTTTCTGCGGAAATCAGACCATCGTCTTATACATCACATCGACTTCTAGGTGAATGAAGGTAAAAAAAATAATTATTAGGGGCTATTTTTTGCCATATATGAGCACTGTATTAGACTAGGATAACACTCCTGTAACCCATGAAAGATTATTATCTAATTAAATAAATAATAAATAAATAATAATCATTTTCTATAGCGCTGAACATTCAGTCAGTCTGACTGCTCTGTGGCACTTTACAATATTGGTCTTTTACACCACTTTGACTTATCTACATGTATGGATGAAGGTTGAAAAAACAGTAAAATATACCCCCCAAAAGATGGAATATGAATTATTGATATTGTGTCTGCTTTTGAACTTTGTAAAAGATCGATTCAATATTGACAGACTTTAAATTTTAAGAAATAACAAATTGTATCTCTTCAAATCATTGTCATAAAGGATTAATTAAAATCCCAAATAATATCCCAGAATAGCAATTGTTTAAGTCACCAAAGTATTAAACCAGTGAGACTGTTTGAGGTTTCAACATCTACTAGGGACAAAAAGCATATCAGGTCTTTGCTTATTGATCTAGTAGCGTCTGGTTGGTGGGCAGTCTATTTATAACAAAGTGTTTGATTAGAAATTCACTAAGTTATAAGGTTGTAATGTCGAGGACTAGGTAGGCAGGTGTCCCGGGGTTTAATTAATATCTCTACAACTGTATAAATTTACAGGATTTTTCACTTATTAGTTCATCTTAATGATAAATAATAATGTCAATTTTCTTCCTATTATAGACTACTGTTCAAGATGATGATCTGTTTATTCATAACTTGTAGGCGTAAACCTTAGAGTGGTCCATTGGCTATACAACATACTGCTTTAAAATAGAAATAGTGTTATTAATTTACAAAAAACCCACCACATCCAATCTTTTGTATCGAGTTAAAGATACTATATTATGATCATTTACAAACATATTTAATCCTAAAAACCTCCATGTTTCTTAAATACAACAATTAAAATCTCTAATTCTTAAATTGGTAGGTTACCAAAATAATGTGATTGGGTTTGTGGCGATTTGGTTTGACGCGACTGGATGCAACCAAGAGTTTAATGCAAAAGCAAAAAAAGTTGCATTGAAATCCGATTAAAGGCTGGTTAATGAAAATATTCCTTGCATACACTTATTCCTGAAATTTAGCACTGACCGTGACACTCCACAGCTACTTGTATTTTAATTTCCAACTGTCATACACATGACCAATTTTCTGTTCCATCCAAACAGCTAGCTAAACACTTTTCCTTGCCAGGCCCTGCGTTCTCCACCCCTGACAAGGAGAAACCAGACTGGAATAGCCTGAGGAACCAGGACTTCTACTTCAAAATTTTCCAAGCTGGTCATTTTTCACAAGAGAAATTGGTGCTATTTTTAGCACAAAATAAGAAGTCATAAAACAACATGCTATTGAAATGTCCATAGGGTTTAATTGGGTCAAGGACAGTCACACAGAAATTCAATCTCACATCAGCATTTATCCCTGAAAAAAAATAATGGAACACATGTAATCAATTATCGTTTATTTATTAATTTATACATTTATAAAATATAACAATAAGAGACATTCATTCATTCATCGCAAGTACACTATTTTCCTATTTTATTTACAACATCACTTGTATAGTCATCGGAAATCTGATGATATAACATCTTGAAATATTTGATCTTCGTGTTCAAATGACATTTTATGGTCACTCGAAGCAACATGCTCTACCAGAATGAATTTTTTTAAACTCTGGGAAGCAGTCACAAAACTATTCTGACAAAACGCTTTTTTAATTCACCAGTTGGTACTCTGTATGTGACAAGTACATATAACTTTATACTTGGAATGGCAGTGATAACTAAAAAAATGTTATATCCTAGGAGTTTTTTTCTCTTTAATTGAAATAGAGTGCCAAATGAGAAAGGATACACCGGCCCTGTCCATATGGCATAGAATCTTTATTGTGATGATCAGTAAGAAGTGTATTTAAACTCGAGACAGCAGTTAAAATAATCTGGACGTTTCCAGATTATCAATCACTCAGCACACCATATATTTACTTCCCCGGTTACAATACTACCGAGTTTGTAGAAACGTGTTGGACGTTGGTGCATCTTCATCATTTGCATTCTTGAAGATATTTAAAAAATTGATCAGCATAGTCTCTGTGACTTTGATCAATTTCATTTAATATTTGACTTCAATTTTGTTAGTTATTAAAACCCCCATTTTGTTCCAATATAAATTACAGAAAATCTTGCTTGCACAAAATTTATAAATCAAGGAACATTGTGCTGCATCTATTTGTCGTGTTCTATAATATTACCGACTTGGGAATAACGATAATATTCTTTTTGAGGAAAGAATTTTTGTTAAATGTTTGGGGACTTGTTTCCGATTTAACGTTCAAATTAAGTGACAGAAAATGCAAAGCTCAGTGCGAACAAGCCATAAATAATGAAAGATCTTTTTAAACTAGACTCCCGGGGAGGAAATAACTAAGTCAATGTTAAGTGTGGAATATATTTGCAAGTTCTAACATATAAAATTTGGGTAGTAAAGCAATGTTAGAGATTGAATATCTACAGAATTATAGAGAAATATATTGTGGGTTTCTTTAAAAACTAAAATTGTAAAAAATTATGTAAATGGCAATATGTTTGAGACTTAATTCAGGTAGTTAAATGAAGAGTGTTAAAATTAGTATGGTGAAATAATTTAGCATCATAAAGTTATGAGTTGGAGAACAAATCAGTACATAACTAGAATAAATTTACTGATTAAGAGTATATTATTAATGTTGTGACAGGGCTAGAAATTTGTCAATTTTTTTGAGAATCTAAGAGGATTCTCATATTATATGCATTCTGCGAGAATCCTCAGAATCTTAACTGTTAATAATGTCTACAAACTAAATTGTTGTTTTATACAAAGCTGAAAGTGACTGTACTGTGGATTGAAGATTGATAAATGTTATTGTGACTGCATTTATTTACATACCAGTATACAAAGTTAAACTAGTAATTATAACTTCTGTATTTATATACATGTGCTGATGATTATAAAATAAGAGGTATTTTGTTTGGTTTGTTTCCTTAGAAGTAATTGACTGTAATATGATCAAACGATTTAATCATATTACAACCAGTTAGAAAATCTGTAAATGGGCAAACAGCCTTTCCAGATTTCCCTTTCAGTTACTAGTTTCGTTCTTGTTTGAACTCATCAGAAGATATAAATATAAAGTATTAGGGGACCTTTCTGGACTATATCTTATAAAATTGTATAGCCGTTCGTTGCAACGTTCTTAAATTCATTTCGATTAAAAAAGATTCAGAGAAAATCAGTCATTAAAAGCCCAATTATTTGTATCGTAACATTATCTACATATCAGCCTTCTAAATGATTTGATTGGGCTTTTCAGAGGATATAGGCTACGGTAAGGGCTATTTCCGAGTAGGATAATAGATGCCATTTCTCTTGGGAGGGCTTACTGAATTGAACAATGGGAAGCGTTATATAAACGATCAAATTTCCCTGTTGATAAGGTAAAAATAATTTCACTCGCTTTGAGCGCTCATACTTTTATATTGCGTATAAGGACCAGAATAAATTTTCAGTCTATACGGTTATAGTGATCCACGTGGAATCAAAATCTTCTAAATTTGCTATTTAAATTCTGGAGCATTTTGACTTCGGTATAACGGTGAAAATTTGTTGTTCAGTTGTTGAGTCGTTTTTTAAGAAAACTTTTATTTGTACTCCGGTGTAATGGCTGAAGGCAGAACAAACGCTTGCTTTCTGATCGACAGATATACTCCGGTAAAGTTCCGGGTGTAAAATATATCTGAGTCGTTTCGGTAAAGGGTCAACTTCTCCCTTTGTAATATTTGACTCTGGGTTCAGTTCCTTCTTTGAGGTGACCGGAGTTATGAAATTCTTAGCTGGTAATTAGGTTACCACCAATTATTTCAAACCTATTTTTTGAACTCTGAACTGAAATTGACACGGCTCTTGTTAAATAAAATATATTTAGTATGATGCAGGGTGATTAATAAAATAACCAGTTCAGTAATTAACCATTAATGGTGTCTCATTGCTGTTTGAGAGGATTGTAATCCCATTTTCAACAACAGTACTTGTTTGGTGCACCATTTGTGTCTGAGCTCCCTCCCCTTAAATAACAAACTCATTGTTGGATGGATGAAAATGTCATTTATTAATGTAAATAATACTTAATCCAAAACGTAATAAATGACTGTTTAGACCGGTGGCTTATTTCCAGATATAAAATGGAAAACTTTTTTGTTGAAGTATGGTTATGAAATTACTGAACAGTGTATCTTATATATATTCAGACATTACCACCAATAAGTCAAAGAACTAATGGCCACCAGTTATTAACGGTTAGATACGATTCATTATCATGGTATTTTGTACACAGCCAAGGAAATCAAACCCTGTATTATAAAGCTATGTATTATCTAAATTGATGTAAAGGCAAAAGTGTGCGTTATCAAGATCCGAGTCAAATATTATACCCGATAAAGCCATCTATTGTCACATTCATCAATAATTCCCAATGATGCGATTCAATCAGTCCAACTTTACGGAGAGGAGAATCAACAAACGATAAACATGTGACTGACATTTAATAGTTGTCAGTGGTGTCCCAATGCGAAATCTGGCATGAAAATTAATAAGAAAGGATTTAGCTTGTTTCCATATGGCTCTGTGAGTTTCCGTTGCTGTGTTCTGCTGTGTTTCCATATGGAATAAGTGAGTCGTTACAGGGAATTATTGTTATAAATAGATATGTTATCTCCAAGATATATATTAAGTTGCATTTTTTATTATTGATCACTTAGGATAAAACAATGAAGTTCAACATACCACTGATACACTTAGTAAGTTTTTGATTTCTTCCTCGATTGATTTTTGATCAGTTTGTCAACAATCTTATCTATACTAAAATCTATTGTGAACAACAGTGCTACCATATTACATAAGCAACCTTAAGCGACTCATGTTTTGTAACTTTTGACAGAAGGATAAAAAGAGTTTGATCAGTTTGATCAGTTTAATCATTTTAGGTTGTTTATAATAATGTACTTTCTTGTTAATTTTATTGATAAAAATTAAGTTATTATATAGAGTCACAGAATACTTGTTAAAACTATCACTTTTGATACGTCCATATCTCAGTGTGGGCATATCGTGTCGTCAACATGTCAGTCAACAATTGGGGGGCTGGATGGCCGAATGGTTAGCACGTGTGTGCTGTATCATAAAGCCTGTCATGGAGTCAACTAGCGTGGTTTCCAATCCCCGGTTGTGTGTGATGAGGAAGTAGGGTCATGGGTTTCCTCCGGGTCCTCCGATTTCCTCCCCATTCTAAAGGCCCCTACGCGCATGCGAATTATTGAAATAAAATTAAACAATGTGTTAGTCCCAAATTGTACTATTTGTGTCGAGTGGACTTAAACCCTATTCCTCTCTCTCTCTCTCTCTCTGTCTCTCTCTCATTATCTAGTAAAAATGGAGGCTAGCATAGATTTGAATTGGTAATATTTCAGTTCAAAGTTAAGCAACTTGACTGAAATTTTCTGCATATTCTGTTTTTGACTTTTATTATGAGAACTGTCAACTCTTTATCTAATCTTAGTGTCCCTTTAAGGTGATTGTTATTCAAAATAAAAGCAGCTAATGTATGATTGGTTAATTCAACAAACTGAAAACTAAAGTAGAATTCATGTGAGACACAAGAAATTATGAGAAAAGCAGCTAATGTATGATTGGTTAATTCAACAAACTGAAAACTAAAGTAGAATTCATGTGAGACACAAGAAATTATGAGAAAATTTCCTAACAAAAAAGTGTTGACTTGTACCCCCAAAATAAGGTAAATTTCTTTGTGAAAGTGGTTATTTTGGGGGTCTTGGCTGATCTATAAAACAACTTTTTTTTCAATTTGATGTGATTGACCTGCATTTGGGATGTTCAAATTAATCTCGAACATGTTATCAATGGATTATTGGTACATGTTTTGTATAGAAGCCAATCAAGTTTTAATTATTTCTGATAATTGCTCCATTGATTATTATTACACTTGATGTTTTCTGAATGCACCTACTACCCTATAAGGTTTTGTGCCATTACCAGGACAGTCACTCCACTAGTTGGAGGTTCTGTTTTATGTTCATGTATATATGAAATGTAATGTTTTCCAGAATTAAAAATCTCAAGGATGATTCCATGGTAATTCTTATATCTATAATGTTCATGTTTTTGCCAAATTGCACACCACACAAAACAACTTTAAATATCAATAACTGGAAAATTATTATTTATTTTTAAGTTTCATTTACTATTTGATACAGACATGGGATCAAATACATTAAATTAGATTTTATAGACTATCGATTGACAATAAGAATAATTGAAATTTGTCTTGGTCTACTGGCTGTGATGATATAAGATGAACAATGTAGTCATTTTGTTTGTTTCTTGGATTTTAATCTGTGGCTGCTTTGAAGAGGATTGTATTTGTATTATGGATTTGGATTTGTAATCTGGATATAAAATGTCTGCCAGACATGCACATGGAATAACATTTGGCTATCAGTGGCCTGTAATAAGGCAATCTTGACAAACTTTTCGTTTAATTTCTAACATAGTATTATACATTAATAAAGATCAGAGATCCAAGCAGGGGTCTTGATAACCAGATTTGCATTGCATTTTGTCAATCAAATCTTGCCCATTGCTAATCAATTTCAAACTTGATTCGCACAAATGCTAATCAAAGATTTGTTTCCTTTATTTCTCACATGAACCATTAAAAGGTTGTTGTTTACAGTTTTTAATATAATTTTTCAACTTTCTTCGCTAGATTTGCCATGAGCATCTAGTAACTATTACCACTAAAAGCGAAGTAATAACGCCCTCAATATTACGCTATTACATGGAGTTACATGCACTGAGTGAATACGACATGGTGAATAATATTCTAAAATTTCAAAATTAATATAGTCTACCTAGTAAGCTACCATTCAAGCCGATCATCGTTGATAATAGGCTGGATTGATTAGGTTATTAAGTGATCGACGTATTTATCGTGTTATACCGTCTATACACCTACCTTGATTAACTACTTAATCCGTCATGATGAGCGGACTTAATCCTTTGTCAGACAATTCATCAATTTAATCTCAAACAGAAGTCATTGCTTTCTCTTTGTCAGACTATTCATCAATCCAATAAGAGTGATTATAATTTGTGGTTTCTAGATTGACTTTTACATTTTAATCACAGCATGTATACCAGCCGACCACATGTTTAAACTAGTCTTAGATGTCACATTTCGTAAGAGTAAATAACACCCAAATCGGTGGACAGTCATATTGTCTGTGATATCTTTTACATCTTTTTAGAGTCCAAATAGAAATGATCATTTGCAGGGGCATTTTGCCGCATGAAAAATCGCTTATGATGAAGCTATATGTTCCGTAAGTCACGTAGGACATGTGCTGCAGGAAGCTAAGTCTTTTTACATATCGGTACAGATCGGCAAACTTTCATTCTATCATATTACAAAAACACATAATTTTATTTGAATGAGGTTTTCCTATTTTTATTACGCACACATTTGAATATTTAGGTGACATTATATAAAGAAGAAAATGATTCTTATTCCGGAAGCTATGCATTCATTTGATGCCGTATAAACGAAAGCACAGACGTTTGCAGTTATATTAGACCTACTGTTGTGATTTTGATGCCTTACCAGTGGACAGTTATTTTGTTTGTGATATCTTTTACGTCTTTTAAGAATCCAGTGATTACGATGAAGTTATGAGTTACATACGCCATACACTGCAGGAAGCTATGACTTTATACAGGTACCGTAGGTACGGATCGGCAGCTTTCATTCTATAATATTATGAAAACACATAATTTTATAGGAATACCACTGACATAAATTTGAATACCGTACGGGATTTAGATATGAAAAATAATGAGGTTCACCTATCTTTAGTACTACAGGATTTGAATATTTTAAAACACAACACCATACGGTGGGCTTGATAATTCTTTATTGTCCCCCGCCTTTCGAAGAAAGCAGGGGACTATTAAAATGGGTTCGTCCGTCCGTCCGTCCGTCTGTCTGTCCGTCTGTCTGTCTGTCTGTCTGTCCGTCTGTCTGTCTGTCACACTTTTTGGGACACAATAACTCTCTTTCTAATTGAGCTAGAATATTCAAACTTGGTGTAGGTGTTTATTAGGTCATTACCTTGATGGAGTTCGAAGATGAGCATTTTCCGCTTAGGGTAAGCAGAGATAAGCAATTTGATTGGTTGATGCTTTGGGACACGATAACTTAAGTTGTAATTAAGTGAGAGTGATGAAACTTGGTATATAGTTTTATTTCATCAATACCTTGACTAAGTTCGATAATGAGCATTTTCTGCTCAGGGTAAGCAGAGCGATAAGCAATTTGATTGGCTGAGACTTTGAAACATAATAACTCTCCTTCTAATTGAGCTAGGATATCCAAACTTGGTGTAGGTGTTTATTAGGTCAATATCGTGATGAAATTGAAGATGAGCATTTACCGCTTAGGGTCTGCAGTGATAAGCAATTTGATTGGTTGATGCTTTGGGACGCGATAACTTGAGTTGTAATTAGGTTAGAGTGATGAAACTTGGTATATAGTTTCATTTCATCAATACCTTCACCGAGTTCAATAATGCGCATTTTCTGCTCAGGGTAAGCAGAGCGATAAGCAATATGATTGGCCGAGACTTTGGAACATAATAACTCTCCTTCAAATTGAGCTAGGATATTCAAACTTGATGTAGGTGTTTATTAGGGTTAATACCTTGATGGAGTTCGAAGATGGGCATTTTCTGCTTAGGGTAAGCAGAGATAAGCAATTTGATTGGTTGATGCTTTGGGACGCAATAACTTTAGTTGTTATTAAGTGAGAGTGATGAAACTTGGTATATAGTTTTATTTCATCGATACCTTGACTAAGTTCAATAATGAACATTTTCTGTTGAGGGTAAGCAGAGCGATAAGCAACTGATAGGTCTAGACTTTGAAACACAAAAATTCTCCTTCTAATTAAGGTAGAATGTTAAACTAGGTGTAGGCGTACATTAGGTGAATGCCTTGATGGAGTTCGATGATGAACATTGTCTGATTCTATGTGGTAGAGAGTGATGAAACTTAGTGTATTGTTTGATTGCTCAATACTTTTGAAAAAAATAAATGTGCGATTAATTAATATGTGTCATCTATTTTTTTTTGGCATTTCGGCGGGGGACATCAGCCTCACTGTTGGCTTGTTACAAAAGTTATCTTACTAAAACTACATACTAAAAACATAAAATACATATTATATAAAAAACATGTATGCTATAGCACAAGCTTAAACATGTAGTTGCTAAGGCACAGTCGAGAGACGCAATTATGCAAAGGCACTATAAAAAAGCGCAATAAAACAATGGCACTATAGAGAAAGCCGATACAAAATGGCACTATAGAAAAGCGCAATACAAAAAGGCACTGTAGAAAAGCGAAATAAAAAATGGCACTAATAGAAGAACGCAATAAAACAATGACACTATAGATAGGCTCAATTATGAAAGCACTATGAGGAGCACAAAAACTATTAGAAGCACAAAATAAAATGCCACTATAGAAAAGCGCAATACAAAAAGGCACTACAGAAAAGCCCAATAATAAATGGCACTATAGAAGAAGGCAATAAAAAATTGACACTATAGATAGGCTCAATTATGCAAGCACTATTAGGAGCACAAAAACTTCAGGTTTATTATGCGACAATATAAAATATGTTTTGCCCCTATAAATATAACATACAATTAATAATCCCAACCCATAGAAGAGTATTTGTAGAAAAAAAATCTATGTAGTATAAGTCACACAGAAAGCCATGACGTCATCATCGAGCGCCACCTACTGGCTGTGTTTTACGTAGACAAACATTTGTCCACCCCGTGGTATGAATACGTCAGCTTAAATAACGATAAGAGTTATGCCCCTTTATTTTTAGTAAAATGTCAGATAGGAAAAATGTTGAAATCCCATCACTGGTACTATGTAATGACTGTTACAATCTGACCATAAACATAAAAAAGGCTGATAATTACTGTAGTGTTCCACTGACCTTTGGAGGTAAACCACCATTGATTTTCCCATTGACTTCAATGTTAATTCTGGCCTCTTTGCCCACCTCAAACTTTTTCCCAAATTTTCGTTGTGCTGAATGCTTTTTACTAAAGACTGAGGAACAAATGATCATGTCTTTGCACTTAAATTTGTATAAGGTTGACCACCAAAATTTTGATATACACCAACTTGAAGAAGCATACCCAAAACATGTAACTAGTTGCTGTACATATCACCGTAGCCAATCTGATAACCCAGTTATCCTTCTGACTCAAAATATTAATTCAAACCCTCTTCTTCCATTCGGGGGGTTGGGATGGCCTAGTGGTCTAGAGTGTCGCGCTTCGACTTCTAGCTGGCCGGCCACCTCTGGCTTACTTACGGCTTTTGTTTCGAGCCCCGGTGTGAGCGTATGTGGCATGGAGATAGGGACGCCTTCTCAACCTCGTGGGTTTCCTCCGGGCACTCCGGTTTCCTCCCACTGCTAAAGACCCCTACGCGCAAGCGAATTATTGAAATAAAATTAAAACCCGAAATGACCTAGTTGTGTTGAGTGGACGTTAAACCCCATTTCTCTCTCTCTCTCTCTCTCTCTTCTTCCATTCTAGACCAAAAAATCAACAAAAATGTCCATGCAAAGGGGGAGAAATAGATGAACTACAATTTGTGGGTACCGAGTTTGTGAAATTTAATGGTGGCCTGCCTCCCTTTCATTCAAGAGTATATTGTCTCTTTAGCCGAAAACTTGGTGAATGTGATAGAGGCCACTGTTTTTAACCGATATATGTGCAAATTTGGTGTGCAGCTTTGGTTTTATGAATGCTAACCCTTTCGATATTCAGTCTTCTGCAATGTTTTAATGGATTTAGTTCAAATTTGGTGCAAAGCATTAAAGGGACAGGCCCGTATTATACAGAGGCTAAGAAATAAAAGTCTGAGAATGTATGAAAATAAAACGCCAAAATATAGGAGAATGGTGTATATACCTTGTCTCAAAATTTCAACTCAAAATATTGAGTCATTTGGACGTGAACGCCATAATTGCTTATCCGGACACGTAACCCTTTTAAGATTGATGGTCATTTTTTCATTTGGTGACCTTATAATCGATTAACGTTACTTGAGAGGTCTATACAGTGAATGACCCATGTACTGTACTTGATAACAAAAGGTAAATTTTACCTACATATTATTTTTATAGAAAATAGTCTGGTTTTATCCAGATACTGTATGATACAAAGGTCTCCATTTCCAGATGCAGACTGTCAGGTTTAAGTTATTTACAAGCGTATCACAAAAATCGGGTTAGTTGATCGGCCTTAGATAATGGGTTTTAAATGATTTTAACACAAAATTAAGCAGTTTTATTCCCCAAAAAGTTATCGGGATTGGCCCTTTAAGGTCGTGAGAGGACAAACTCTCAATATTCAGCTTTCTGTGACCTTCTGTTCAAGAGTTACCATCCTTTTTTGAAAACCTTGTAAACAAGCCTTGAAATAAGGCACCTGTCATTGACAAGAGTACCTGACATTTTCAACTTCATTAAAAAAGACAATTCAGTGCCGGACAAAATGACAGGCACCACTGCCAGAGGTTTAGTGCCTGACAAACCCTGAATCTGTGCCTGACATTGTCAGTGACAGGTGCCTTATTTCAAGGCTTACTTGTAAACATGATAGAGGTTACAATTTTTAACAATTTTTTTTTCCAATTGGATGTGACACATTGGGACTTGTACGTTCACATTTGTTTGTGGACACTCTACAGGTCACAATTTTTATCCGATTTTGACGAAACTTGAAATATAGGGCTATCTCCCAAAGATATTGTTTCTTTCAATAACTTTATGGATTATGGCCCCTGATTGTACGAAAAATCGCTTTTGTTTTTAGCTTGTTCTCTATCCATATTTTAAAAAATGTGGTTGTATCTTGCCTGGCAATCGCTGGTTTTTAAAGATGGTGAATTGGAAATTTGACATTCGCCTGCTGTAGAAATTATAAATGGGATGTATGGTCAAAAGCCTGCACCATCTGCAATGTTTTGATGGGATTTTGATATGCAAAAGACACACAGACACTTTAATAGCTCTAATATTTTTGTATTACTGTTATGTTATTACTGTTATGTAATTGAGTGCATCACTTATGTTTAACACGGTACATAAAAGATATTAAAACAGGTTTTTTATTTTTACTGATTTGAAAGTTAATTCATTGTTGTTATCATTGATTTTAAAGATTTTTAGCAGCCCGTTATAAATTTTGAAAAGATATTTGGAGTTAGAAATTGATTGGCTACATGCTATTAAGTTCTTTAGTTGTCAAGTAAATGAAAGAAGTATTTGATTTTTTGGAAGGTCAGTATTGATGTAATTTCATCAATAATTTGCTATAATTAGTCTTTCTTATTATTCTGTCTAAATTAAGTCGTTTTAGTGTGCCAAAGGTGGGAATCACTATAGGAGATACAGAAAGTTGAGGGGAAGAGTCTGGTTAAAATACTTTTAGCGTTAAACTGTGTGCTTGTACTTCGACATGCATTTAAGTAGTTAATGAGGTATGCATTAAAGGTGTAATGGGCTCGACCGACTAAAGGTAAACTTTGACCTAATGGAGTGGGTTATTATAGTCCCCAAAATTTACCACTCAGAAAAAATTCATTTTGCTCCAGAGATTCCCTAGCAGCAGTGTGATACCCATTTTTGTTCTTGTACTGAGATATACATTTAAAGATGTAACTGAATGTCATCGATTTAGGGGTTTAGCGGGCGTACAAAGTCAAAAATCAACATATAATAAAACAAAAACCCGATTTTATGTAACGAGGGTGTGTTTTTGTAACGTTTTCTTCTACCGATCAGGCCCATCCAACAATAACGAAATTCTTCGGCAATCTCCGGAAACATTCGGTTTTGACGTCATCTCAGGAAGGAATGGACAGCAATATGGCGACCTTTTCTACTGCCATTTTTTTGCTGAGATTGTCAACGGATGTGTTTTGTTCGGCTGTAGTGTAGTGCCTCTACCGATACTACCCAAAGAATCCGGCCACCCGATGACAGTGGGCGAAGTTTGTGCACACTACCAGGGCAAACTTCGTTGGACCTAAACAACCAAACAACAGTTCGGGCTCGGCTGTTATATTGAATATTCACAACATTTTACAGAAGATTCAGATTATTTCGAAATTTTATCGTCGGTTGCCCAGGTTGAAAGTGGCTCACATAAAAAGTAAGGCCCTTTTTGATCTATTTAGAATAAATAAATAAATTTATCTCATTCGATCTATTCCAAGCCAAAACTAAATTGTGATAGGCCTATCCTATTTCTAAAATTAAAAACAGTGATCGATCAGCTGTCAAAAAAGGTCACAATATCATGCAGGCATAATTCTCTGGGGATTTTTATGAAGATTTGTAAAAGTAAAATAATACTAGGCCTTGTAATATAATAGGCCTACATATTTCTATAAAGGTGATCAGTGTTAAAAAAAAATGATGTGCAGGCAGAATAGCCTATCTATGTCACTGCATTTTGTGACGATTTGTAAATGTAAAATAAATAGACCTAGGGTCTCATTATATACTATAGCCCTGTCATAAGCTGTCAAAAAACCCCAATATGCTGAAGAATTCTCTTTTATGAAGATTTGTAAAATTAAAATAATACTAGACCTTGTCACATAGGCCTACATGTAGATCTAACTAAAAAAAGATGATCAGTCACCAAAAAAAACAAAACATGATAAGCAGGCAGAAAATGTCACTATCGGTACATTTTGTGCAGATTTGCAAAATTAAAATAATATTGGCCTACTAGCCCTTATTTTTATATATCTCTACCTATTCTATTTATTGCTCACTATCAAGGAGATTTTGATTTTGATTCAGATGTTTGTTGAGAAAATTGCCTGTTTCCCCCCTGTAGTCAGTTGTGTGGCTAGGAATTTCATTTCAAATTTTTACATTTCAGGTAGCATTGCATATACTGTTCATGGAAGCATTAAGGACTGCATTAAATATCAAGACTAAGTTTGGATTGGCACCAAGTACTGTTAATATCAGAATGGAATATTTTTTTCTTTTTTTAAAATGGGAATAATAAATTTGAAATATGAAAAGTTGTGGATTGAACGTTTGTATTGTGTGTATTGGCAATATAATAGAGACCCACAAAATCTAAAGACATTACTGTTCTGAACTATCCTGATTCCTGACAGTGAAGTGACACTGTGTGAAGCTAATGTTTTTGGGATTTCGAAAATTTGCCCAAGAAAATATACCATAGTTGCATTCACATTGAACCTGAAATTTGTATAAATTTTTGACAAGAAATGTTTCACACATTTGTTGATCAGAAAAACATTGTCAGATTTATGCCGGAAACAATGTTAGATATATTTTCATTCAATCTATTGTAAATTGTGATCTGTGTGTAAAAGTTACAATAAATGGTTTTATGCAATCATAGAGGGAGTTGTAAATTTTACAGTTTACTGAATACGTCTGTACCAGTACAGACAAGAGCTGGTACAGACAAGAGCTGCATGTCTTATGAATTGAATATAAATAAATATTCAGTTAAATTATAGAAATAATTCACAATAATCCATTGATTTCATTCATTATATTTATTGAAATTATTTCCAAAAAATAGAAATGTGTAACTGGAAGTGTATAATGTATAGTTCATAGCTTTAAGTGTATTCCAATTCTTCCCAAGAAATTAATTTCAAAGTCTTTCAGGCACTCGCATAACAGCCTGCTTTTCATTTCGTGCAACAATTGTTTTAAAGTTAGGATTTAGGGATGAATGAACACTATTTAGGTATTATATTTATTGTCTGTCTTCCATGATATAGAAATTCCTTGTGCACATCAAATGAAAGTTCTTCATACAATTAAATACAATGGGTTTTGTATTATTGGTCTGAAAAAAAAATACATATTAATTAGTAGTAGTAGCATGTTTGACAATAAAATAGAGTTTCTTCAGGGATTTCTGTGTCTACAATTTACAAAAAACAATTTACAGTCGAATAAGAGAAATGCAGTTTTAGTTATAATAATATAATTTATGCATAAATTAGAAAGGAATTTGGCATCAGATTTTACAGACTATGACTTTACAGATGGGTTTATATTCAAATCATACTCAATACGAAGGAAGTACCATCAAGTTCAGGTAATGCCAAGGGAATTGGCACACCAAGAAAGACTTTCTTCAACCAGCATTATTCACACGATAGCTCTTTTAGTTTTAGTCAAACAAGGCCCTTATTTATATACAAATCCACTCCTTCAATGCCACAAATCGGATATCCTTTTCTTCTTGATTACAAAGAAATAATATTCAAAATAAAAATTCCACTGAGTGATATTGATATTCTGATTAGTTGTACACTTTACTTTGAATTAGATCAAATAATGTAAATTTAAAGACAAAATACCAGTAGGCCTATTCATCATTTTGTACTTTTATTTTATTAGTTCCCCAACATTGAAAAATTATAGTTGTGCTCACTGAAATATAGCCCATACAACTGTTTGAAATTCATTCACATGCCTGACATTGTTGTTTAGCGAAGTAGACCTCTATAATATATTAGTCTGTACGTAATTCCTTACATTATTTTTTTGTAAATCGCTTCATTTATGTTTCTCAAATAAACGATGACTTGATTGTATGAATTATAGGCCTAATGCATTTTCAACATAGACCTGTTTATAAAGACGGGGCGCAGTTTACGTGGGCTACTCTACTGGCAGTGATGACAGCCAGTCGTCCCTTCTTCGTCATTTTACAACTCTCCCTGTTGCATTATTTATGACCTTTTTTTTTAAATAAAGATGAGCGAAGATCACAACATTTGTTTGAAGTGAGGCACAAATGAATAAATATTTAATCCAATTCACTCGCTTGTATTCAACATTATCAAGCTAACAAAATTACGTGATAATTATTTATTACGGCTGCCTCTGTTGATGTTTACCGTTTGCGGTTCGAACATAAATTATTGTTGAATCGGCCCCGTCGCCGAGTTCAAAAGATCGTCGGACACCTCATCATACAAATCAAAGACACTAGAGTAACTGCGATCGGTTGAATGGCTTTGAACGCTCGCAGAATCGTCGCCAATACCGGCTCTCTCTATGAATCACAGCATAATAA
The DNA here is from genome assembly GCA_917208275.1 of Patella pellucida. Classification (NCBI taxonomy): domain Eukaryota; kingdom Metazoa; phylum Mollusca; class Gastropoda; family Patellidae; genus Patella; species Patella pellucida. Next base: position 13,761,835 of record OU795044.1, read on the forward strand.
TATGCCTGACATTGTTGACGTGTTCCTGAGATGACGTCACGCCAGGCTAGTAGACTCGTTAATTTTGTTTCCGTGAGTGTCGAGAAAATTGAAATTGAAATTCGTATTGTGTCTAAACCGCTGGGCAAATCACATTGAAATTTTATATTCAGCCTATTTGAGGATTAAACTACACATATTTGGTGAAAAAATGGTTTGTTGGATTTATATTCAGTTATATCTTTAAGGTAGATTGGGCTGGCTGATCAACATTGACTTTATACCTACTAAGAAGTAGGATAATCCCCAAACTGACCACCCAGAAGGATTCATATTATCATTGGGAATCCTAAGTAATGTTTTGATACAGGTTTCATGGATGTACTCATGATGTGTTATAAAACCAATGTGAACAGTGTCCCCTTCATGGTGGTGTCCCAAAACCATTACTTAAGAGCTGCATTTTGGGGGTCTCAAAAACATATCTAGTAATTTGCTAGCTCCTGAACTATGTATATTTGACTAAATTATGCAAATAGACTAAATTATGCAAAATGTAGGACTAGGCAGAAATTATAGGAGAATTTATTGTAATTTCTTAAATCCCATTAATTGCACTCTGGGAATTTAAAGATATGTAGGTGAAAACAATGTCATTTTCAAATATAAGCCTTGAGGAGAACCAATGGGAAATATTGTGGGTCCCAATGATGGAAACACTGCTGTCTAGGTAAAACTATAAATAGCTAGGGAATTTGAATGAACAGAATGAACAGGACTTTTAAAGTAAAGATTATAATTACCCTATAATTACCCTTCTATGGTTGAATTACTTATTATTGGTTCCCTTAATATGACGTCTTAGAGCAAAGTCCTCGTTTAAAACTAGTAGTCTATAAATAAGAATGAGACTGAAAGAGTGAAAGGAATAATGTGTACTAATGGTAATATTTTAATACATGTATATAGTTAATATTAGAAGCCTATATTCTGGGTATCTAGGGGTTAAATCTTCAAGAAAATAAATATGAAGATGGCGCCATGAAAGAGTCAAGTTAAGTTGGAGATACAGCTAGATAACAGGCTACATTTAACTTATGCCAACTCTTAAAATTATACCTCTTTAATTCTGTATTATAATTTAGTTTTGTGTAAGGTCTATTATAATTGTTATTACTTTTTTTTTTCTTTTTTTTAATAAACAATATTGTATGTACATAAAGTTCTACACTGAATCAAGTGTTTATGATCTATGGATAAGAAGAGACCTCTATGACAACAGTACTAAGAATCAAGCTGGTTACAAAATGATCAAGTTTCAGAACGAGAATTAACCAGTTTCTCAATTAAGTAAAATGATACAAAGGTGTTCTTACCTGTTAACGTGATAAATGCTCTTATTAGATTTGGACTCAAATAGAATTATACAAATAAATCCTGTAAGCTCCTTTCCACAGCTTATTAATTAATAGCTTATAATTAGTGGAAAAGTATGGAGGTTTGCAGTAATGAAGTTTATAAGATGTGTGAAGTGTGATATGCCTTTTTATTAGATCACATTTTAAAAAATATTTCTTTGGCAAAGGCCACTAGATCACATTGGACTCATTTCAGAATTCGCTTTTTGGAACTGCACTTCATATCCCTTTTAGACCGTAGGCAACCTCCATGAACCTTGATTCTCCAAACAGCCAAAGTATATTTGTGTATATTCCATGAAGTTTTACGGAGAGAAAATAGACTTAACCAAAATTTCCGAGTTATTATTATATTACCACATGTTTGAACACATGTGAACCCAAAAGATTATTCAAATAATGTACATTTTTTATGTGTCCAGTGAATGAGTATTTGAATTTCTAAAAAAAAAACATCAAGTTCAAAAAGCCTGTCACATGAGACATATATTTAAAATAGACTACAAATAAACAGATGTTAGTATGAAAATGTCAATTTATGAAATGACGACTGAAGCACAGGTTCTGAGAGTAATTAAATATAATTAGATTGCATACAGATATGTGTTTATTAAAAACTATCATGCAATTACCCGAAGAACCTCATGCTTCTGAGGATAAATAATCGTTGGGCTGATCAAAACCCATCTTTGTGGATATCTGAGATGACTGGATGGAACATGTAACTTATTTTCATTTAAATATTATTTTCCGTTTCCACTGTTATCAAATTAATCTTTTAGTGGCACTTAGTAACAGTACAGAGTTAAACTATAACACATACTTGTGTATGGTAACCGCTACTAATATAATAAGACAGGTTTTGAAGAATTATTAGTTATTTAAAGCCCGAATAACACTCTTGTTGTAACTAAATAATATGTTCCAATCTTTATACTGGTCAACAATTTGTACTATTTTTACAATATTTCAATTAAAAAATGATACAAATTTCGTCTTATAACACCTAATTTTAAAAATTGGAAAAATTCAACTACATGCCTTAACATGGTTTGAAAAGCCTTATGTAAGCACTTTCAAATGCAACTTGTATTTAAACATATTTTCGAACCCTCTGGACAAGGAAGATGGGTTGTAATGGATAATTTACACAACAGGTAGGACACTTAAACATCTTGTAGTTAGAATAAGGCTAATTTTTTTCTGGACTTGTCAAGCCAGCAAGAGTGTTATTGTCCCTTTAATGAATAAAAAGGGCTTTTCTGTGTTGATATTAAAATTTGTTTTAATTATATATCACAGGTTCGCACACAGTCAAATTTGACTCTAACTTTCATATACATGTATGTTACATTGACAGTTGACATTCATGCTGAAAACAGTTTTCTTTTTCAGAGTGGCTATTGATACGACGAGATTGAGCAAAGTTTAGAACAAATTCCAAAATGGCTGCCAATCTCCCCAAAACCAGCTTTGAAAAAGAAGCCGTGTTTTCAACGTTTTCAGAACTGAAGGCAGGAATTAAGAGATGGAAAGGGTTAGGGTTAGGGTATGGACTATTTTTCCGACTTTACAGTTTTTAACTTCTCCGATGGAGGGCTTTGAAAACATCGTTGTAACAATAGCCTGGGGACTATTTTTACGACTCGTCGTAACAATAGCTACTGCCTTTTTTTTTATAATGGTTTACTTAATAATTTAAGAACTGGACAATTTTACAATATTATTTGTTTGTGATTGGAATGTCATCAAAGGTGATTTGTATCTGTAACCTGTCATTTGCAAGTTCAATTTAGAAATTTGTGTTTGGTCCTTGAAGTTTTCTTCACATATCTGAGCATCCTTTAAAGGCCCAATAGAACTCTTGTTGTAAATGAATAATATGTCCCAATCATTATTCTGGTCAACAAATGGTACCATTTTACAATATTCCAATTAATTGACGATACAAATTTCATCTTAACACACCAAATTTAAAAAATATAAAAATTCAACTACATGGTTTCAAAAGCTTGACATAAACCTTTTCAAATGTAACTTAGATTTAAAAATATTTTCGAACCCTCTGGACAAGTAAAATAGGATGCAATGGATAATTCACACAAAAGGTAGGACACTTAAAGGGACTGTCCCGAATAGAACATAACCTCAAAAATAAAAGTCCGAGTATGTATGAAATTTAAACGCCAAAATATAGAAGACTGGTGTATATACTCTGACTCAAAATTTCAGCTCAAAATATTGAGTCGTTTGGACGTGAGTGTTAAAACAGCTTATCCGGACACGTAACCCTTTTAAGATTTCGGGTCAATTCTTTCGTTGGGTGACGCGATAATCGATTCCCGTTCCTTTAGAGGTCTACACGGTGAATGGTCCATGTGCTGTACTTGATAACAAAAGGTAAATTTCACCAACACATTATTTTTATAAAATAAAACTCTGGTTTTATCAAATCACCGCATAATACAGTTTGTGACACCGGACTCCCATTTCAAGATGAAGAATGTGGGTTTAATTTGTTTGAAAACGTATCACATATATTGAGTTAGTTGCTCGGCCTTAATCAAAGAGTTTTATTCTCAAAAACATTATCGGGATCGACCCTTTAAACATCTAGTAGTTAGTATTAGGCTATTTTTTTTCTGGACATATCAAGCCAGCAAGAGTGTTATTGTCCCTTTAAAAAAACTCTTGGGCCTAGCCACCAGAAAAAAAGGATTTCACACAGGGTTGATAGATCATGAAATTATTAGAAAGTGTCAAGTTTAATCCCATTTCAAAAGATTTGTAGAGCAGAAGTATGTACTGGTGTCAGTCTTTTTATATTATGTAGAATTGTTCATTTCAAGAATACATTTGACATTTTTGAGTATTGTGTATCTGACAAAGTGTATGACAAATCCCAAAATCAGCCAGAAAATATATATACCCAGATTGATCACACATGAAGCCGTATTTTAATATGTGATAGGAAATTGTCTGAGTGTATCGGAAAGGTTTCTATTTCGAGGAGGTAAGTGAAATTGAAACAACCGATTCATCATGAAAGTTAATACGTGCTGGAGACAATGAGTGAATTGCGTGCATTACTGTCTACATTATTATGTAAGGGTTTGTAGAAAAATCAGTACCTGTACATAAGTGTCTTATAAATTAAATGTAACATATTTTGCTTATATAATTGTAGATAACAATTAAGTGATAAAGAATAAAATTTCATGTGTGTATATAAAAGAGAAGGGTTGTTTATTGTTTGATGTAGAAGACCAAACGTTGAACTTTCATAATATCTTCATGCTGTTTTAAGAAATTTATTGGTGCCATTTATTTTTTATGTATGGTGTAGTATTTAATGTCTTTCCAGTAATCAAATGTTTTATAGCGCCAATGTCTTAAAACCAAAAAAGGAAATTACTATAGTGGTTATAAAATACATACATTATATATGTCTATGAAGCCTATTAGATGATGTACAATTACAAGGCAAATCTCATTGTCTGAAAATAACAACTTACCCACAGGCTCATACATTGACTTGATACAATATTAATGACAATAAGTTTGTAGATAAATGTTTAGCCATCAAAAAATCTGTATATTATACCTTAGGAACAAACAGAAAAAAATAAAGAAATGGGATTTCAAAGCATCAACAATAGTTAATCAAATAGTATTTCATTTTCAATTTTTTCTACGAAAAGCAGGGGACTATTGAAGTCTGCCTGTCTATAACTCTCCTTCTAATTGAGCTAGAATGTTCAAACTTGGTGTAGGTGTTCATTAGGTCAATGCTTTGATGGAGTTTCAAGATGAATATTTTCTGCTTAGAGTAAGCAGAAATAAGCAATTTGATTGGTTGATGCTTTGGGACATAACTTTACTTCTAATTAAGTGAGAGTGATTAAATTTGGCATATAGTTTTATTACATCAATACCTTGACTAAGTTCGATAATGATCATTTTCTGCTCAGGGTAAGCATAGCTACAGAGCGATAAGCACAATAACTCTCCTTCGAATTGAGGTAGAACCTTGAAACAAAGCAGGGGTCAGCTGAAGTCAAAATTGAGTATGTCCACCCTGAGCTCTTACACATGCCTGAAGTCGCCTTGGCATGGACTGGCACAAATGTCTCAATACAAGCTGTGTGATTGTTTGACAATGATTTTGGGGTTCCTGTGCCAACTCAGTATTCGATGGGGTTCATGTCAGGAGACATAATGGGCCAATCCATAAGAAGGACATGATGATTGTTCAGAAAGTCTTTTGTCAACCAGGAATTGTTGGGTCTGGCGACAGAAAACCATCTGTCAACGGACGCCATATTGAGCCAGCAATGGAAGCAACAAAGTACAAAGAATGGCGCCAACATAATGTTGAGCGTTAAGATTGCCTTGTACCAACACCACCTGGGAGTACTAGGACCTGAAGTTGATGTTAATAGTGGCGCGAACTGTGACGCCTACTGCACTGAAATGATCCCTTTCTAGCACCCAGTTACACGGTGACATCCTTCAGGAAAACTGAGGTTGAATTGGGATCATCCGAAAAGATGACATTTCGCCACGTGTGTTGTGCAGATACCCCTGATTTGAGGCCCATCACTGTCTGGTAATTAACTGAGAGTGATGGAACTTTGTGTGTAGTTTCATCACATAGACACCTTGACTAAGTTTGATAATGAGCATTTTTGGCTCAGTTTTATGTTTAGACTAAGCATTGATAATCAGTTTGATTTCTTGATACTTTTGAAAAAGATAAATGTGGAATTAATAGATTTGGTATTTTTCATCTGTTTATTTGGGTATATAGGCTGGGGCATTAACCTCACTGTTGGCTTGTTTAATTTGGTTATATATCGGCTTTTTTGCTTTGTCTTTCCTACTTGCAAAAGCCAACTTCGCTTGCAAAAAATCTTAGTCTAGAGATAAACACGCTTATTTTCCTAAAAGTTCAACAATTTAGTCATTTATCAAAAAGAATTAAATTACCATAAAACAAATACATTATTTTCAGTTGTGTACACCATACAAACAACTAATATCCTTGCCTTTCTCAACTGGTTTGTGAGTTTTGGAGTTATTGGACGCTGTGCAGGCCTTACCATTCAATACCAAGCAGTATTTTTAAAATAGATTTCTACCTACTAAAACCTTGTGATTATGAGCGGATGAACCCTATCGATATTCAGCATTCTGTGACCTTCCCTTGCAAAGTTACCCCCCTTTTCCAAAAACACTGTGAACTCGATAGAGGTAACTGTTTTTAACATAATTTTTCAAGCTTGTAAATACGACAGAGGTCAGATTTCTTGAAGCCATCCTTTCTTATTATTTGTGATAAGCAGCTGTTCAGACATATCTGCTGTGGGTGTATTTCCACCATAGAGTTGCTATCTTACTTTGATACCTTGATGAAATTTGAAGATGAGCATTTACCGCTTAGGGTAAGCAGAGATAAGCAATTTGATTGGTTGATGCTTTGGGACGCAATAACTTGAGTTGTAATTAAGTTAGAGTGATGAAACTTGGTATATAGTTTCATTTCATCAATACCTTGACTAAGTTCAATAATGCGCATTTTCTGCTCAGGGTAAGCAGAGCGATAAGCAATTTGATTGGCCGAGACTTTGGAACATAATAAATTTCCTTCTAATTGAGCTAGGATATTCAAGCTTGATGTAGATGTTTATTAGGCCAATACCTTGATGGAGTTCGAAGACAAGCATTTTCTATTTAGGGTAAGCAGAGATAAGCAATTTGATTGGTTGATGCTTTGGGATGCAATAACTTTAGTTGTAATTAAGTGAGAGTGATGAAACTTGATATATAGTTTCATTTCATCAAAAAGTTTAAAAATGAACATTTTCTGCTGAGGGTAAGCAGAGCGATAAGCAATTTGATAGGTCTAGACTTTGGAACACAATAATTCTCCTTCTAATTAAGGTAGAGTGTTCGAACTAGGTGTAGGTGAATGCCTTGATGGAGTTGGATGATGAACATAGTCTGATTCTATCTGATAGAGAGTGATGATAAATGTGCAATTAATTAATATGTGTCATCTATTTATTTTGGGATTTCGGCGGGGGACGTCAGCCTCACTGTTGGCTTGTTAAAAATCACATGTTTGGCTTGAAAGGACAAAGATAAGATGTCCCAATTCAATCTTGATACTGGTAGTTGAAGTATATACAGTGTATTTCCTAAAATAACACTTAAATGCACAAGACAAAAATCTAAGTCTTTCCTTAAAGGAGCTAAATCACTAACATTTGGGACCTAGAAATTCACAAAAGTGGGTTGCAATGTATATAAACTGATTTACATTCAATGGTTTCCTTTTTTACTCCAATTTCAAATCAGTTATGTCCTACGAAATAAGCCAGTAATCACAATCAAGTGCACATTTCTAGCGTCTAGTTATTCCAGTCTACATAACTCCGATTGGCTTGGTGCAATATGTCTAGCACGTCCCTCGAGTCGCTCAATACAACCGGGGCTGAAGCGCATTATGGTACACGATTCGTGTACCAATGTTAAAAAAAATTATTTTATCTTTAATATCGGATATTAGAAGCTCATCTTTTCCCGGTAAGTTTACATCATCAATGTTGATTAAAAGTGTTTTCGACGTTGAATATTTTGGAGGATTTTGAGTTACAGACTTCGGTCTTTTAACTGGTAGCCCTTAAGCTTGAGTGATGTATGGAGCCCATCTTGTGTGTAGATCTAATAGCTAACGGTTGTGAAGACATTAAGGAAGTTAAACATCCAGTAGATAGCGTACAAAAAGTTAGCAAAGTATACTCCAAGAATTTACTTTAGCTTTGATTTTTATGATAAATAGACAGGGACTAACTAATACACAGCAAAAATAAAATTCTCAAAGAGAGAAAACTTGCTTAACAAAGACTTGGATACTTTATTTATGCTTTAAAATGTTTTTGAGAGAGATTTGAAGAAAACTTTTGATGGATAAATTAGTTTGAATATGTTTTTGGTCCGCAAATATCATCAAATCGTACAGTATGTATGTGTGAAGGCATCTTAAATTGTACAAATCTGTCTGATATTTCATCCCTTCCTTCATCAGTTGATGGTGAATATTCATAAATTGTAAGATCGGGCAGTGCTTTGAAGTAGATGCAGGAAGAAACCATCACATTGCTGAAACTAGATCTTGATGTACGACTGTCAGTTAATTGATAGACTGATAAACTGAAAAAAGTTCTAAATATAAATTATCAGAAAAGGGCATATTTCAGACAGAGCAACTGCTTCCGAAATCTATTTCTTACATAAATATTTTGTAAGTAAAATGTATAAAAGTAAAATGTCTTGAAAAAAGTTATTATTGATATGACTTGAACATTAAATAAAGCCTGAATTTTTGTTTTCATGAAAAAAAGCTAAATACTTAATAGATCGACCTAAAAGAAATGTTTTGCAAGTGTTCCCATGAATGTTAAATTTGGCCCTGAATGTTTAACAGGATCAGAATTTTTGTAACCTTGGTTTTTTGTCTCATTAGCTAATAGAGAGAGAGAGAAAGAAAAATGGGGCTTAACGTCCACTCGACACAAACAAGGTCATTTCGGGACTAACATATGGTTTAATTTATTTCAATAATTAGCTTGCGCGTAGGGGTCTTTAGCAGTGGGAGGACCCAAAGAAAACCCACCAGTTTGGACAGGCGACCCTAGTTCTTGCCACTAACAACCAGGGATTCGAAAAACCACGCGAGTTGACTCAATGACAGGCTTAATGATACCACACGCACATGCTAACCATTCGGCCATCCAACCCCCCCTTATCCTAATACAATCACATCCCTTGTCAACTTTACATGCAAGTAGGAGACAAGTTAGAACCATTCAAAAGGAATCTTAAAGTAAATTTCAACAATCATTGATATGATCATTGATCAATATGATATGTTACTAATGTTCATATAAGTTACATGTATTTAGTTACAAAAAGGTCTTATTTGGATCAATAAAATTTTTGTATGCTTTGATTTTAATCAATATTTTATTATTAATATAGTAATATAATAGAGTTGAAAATAAATTGTTGATAGAATTGATTTCCTCAATGAAGTTGTGATAACGAATTAGGTCGGAAATGTGACTGGCATACTTGGCATAATGTTTGTAATTGGCATGATTTGTAATGCATTTGTTAGCTTCTGTTGGTTCATCTCTAAAGCAATGAGGAGCCACAGTGGCTCAGTGAGTAAGATGTGGATTTGGTGAATTCAAGGTCCCATGTTTTATTTTTATTTTCTGCCATTGTTCCAACTTGTCGGTGGTGTAGGGCGGAGGGCCTGGCAAGGGATGATGTATAGTCATTTGGATGGGACTAAAACTAAAGAGTAGACTGTAGTGCCACTGTCCTGGCAAAATTTCACTCGTAGCACACTGCATGGTGGATACCCATATTCATAAGCCCAGTTAGTGCAGAAACGTAGGATGTAACCCCCCCCCCCCCATTTCATTTCATTTGGAAAATAAAAAAATTCAGAAGTGTGCAGAGGTATTATAAATTGAAAGGAGGGCCTAATTTATACTTATATCAATGTCTTTGAATATTTATATTTTATAGTTTTGATTAGATTATGTAGGTTCTAATTCATATCTATTTGCATATATCCCATTTTATTCATGATAATAGGTTTTCGTTTGGAAAGAATCCACTTAGAATGAATGATTCTGTGCTACATATGTCCAGGATGCCGCATGGTTTATGTTTTATTTTCTAATCATTACAGTAATTTAAGCTTCAATTAACAACAGTGTCAGTAGCTTCGAATGGGGAACTTGATTGATGATCTGGTCTTCCACATTTTGAATTCTACCTTAGTCAGACTTTGAAAACCATTTTAGTGGGGGATGGGAGGCTGCACTACCTATGTGGTCTTCAACTCATCTTCAGAAAATAATCTGATAATGAGCCAATCATGAAACATGTAGATTTCTGTAGTACTATGCTTACTAATGGTTTAACTCTTTCTTTTTTATATCCTTTGTAGTCATCTACCTGAAGCATGGACCTGTTAAAAAAATAATATGGAAATTTACAAGAAAGCAATTTTTTGGGACGAGGAACAGAAAACATGAACAAAATTTATGATTTATTCTATCCAAGGAGTATCACACAAGGCATTTTATAAAAAAATCCAAGCGTGTTATGAGTGACTTTATCTAATAAAACTCTCTAATCATGGACCTGTTGAAAGCTTATAGCCAATTGTTTTAAATTAATTTCTGAGGCGGTCGTTACTGAATTAAAGACTAAATGATTTATCCGTTGAAATGGAGGATATACAGAAATGTCTGGTTGTTAGTAATAGTGAGAGAGAATGTTGTAAAGCACAAGATATCATACAAGGGTTATCTCTTAATTCATGACTAATCTGCATCTATACTGATCCATGAGGATTTTAAAGATTTAATCTGATATCTATTCTTGATAATATTAAACTTGGCTCCTTACAATGACCGAATGCCATTGAGCAAAATTCAAACATTGATGGACTTGGTATTTGATTATTACCATAATTTTGTTATTTTGTGCCTGTCGAACTATTCTTAAATGTGAAGTCTAGGCATATGTGATGCTTGGAAATTATTTAAATACTTTATTAATACAAACAGCTTGCAGATCATATTACAAACGTCTTAGTTTCATGTATAAATTGGTTTTTTGCTTGAAATGATCTGTCATATTTGATTTACAAGAACAATACAGCAAACCTTACATTGCCACTAAATTTGACCTATTGGATTGTCTGTGTTGTGTCTGTATGTTGCTGGGCATTTATATGCCGCACCATCTATAATAATGAAGAAATCAAGTTATTTGGGGATATAAAATTATCTGAATAGCCCTTCGAACAAATGTTTTTATTGACATGTTGTTATATTCAATGCTCAACTCAACAGAGAAGTTTAACCTAGCTGTGAAATTATATGGAACTCTGTGTTTTATATTGATAAATAAATCAAATAAATTGGTCTCTTTGGAGGCATTATTTATTAATAAAGGTTTGTGAATAGTTTGAAAGCTGCTTTCCAAAGGTTTTGTCTCTTATTTAGATATAAGTGAATCATTTATTAGATTTTGCATACAACAGCATAAAATTTAACAATAACACCTTTTAGCTCATGTGCACTGTATTGTTAAATTTTCAGATAAAAGAAAAATTGAAATTCAATTTGAATATTTTATATGAGATCCAAAGCAAAAACATGATTCATATGAATTTCAAACAAAATATGATGACTGAATAGGAATAGTACACTTTCAGAGCATATAGCTGAAATAGGGAAATAGATTTTGCAAGCTTAGAATTTTTGACAAGGGATTATCCAGTTATAAACTCTTTATGTTTCCAATGATTAGTGCATCAAATTGATATGTGATACAGTTCACATAGCTTGATTTTCATAGATTTTTGTATTTTGAACTTTATAAAAAGTAACAAGTTAATCAATAACTCACAACAATTTTTAAATGAGCTTATATTCATTGTGGGAGAATTGTAGTTTCAGCTTTCTAGATCATATTTAGTGTCTGCAACATTAATTTAAAAAGAAGTGCTTCTTGCAAATGTAGATCAAATATCTTTAGCTAAGTTGAGATCATCTATTTGGAGTTAAAAACATTAGTATCAGTTTTCGTTGGATTTACATAATGTAAATTGCCACTTGGTAAAGTGATTATTTCTGTGACAGTGATTGTTACATGTATGTGGAGTGTGATTCAGTTTCATCTTGACATCTAGATAAAATATCCAGTCGAGACAAAATTAACGAATTGGGTTTGAGAACTTAAAATATAAATGTGTTTAATATGCTCAGTAATAATAACAGTGACATGTTTTAATGTGTTTAATTATTAAGGAAATTAAAGAGCAACACAACACAGCACATAATTAATCATCAACACAACTTAAAAGAAAAATCAGTGTAATGAACTAATTACCATTTTATGTACTGGATTTTACATTCATTTTTTGTGTCTGTAAACATTGAAACACCAGTGTATTATAATATGGATAAAAGTTTTACCATTTGTTCAGAGTCAAATAAATTTGATGTACCACTGCAAACTCATGAAGAAATATGAATGATAAAGGGACATTAATTTTGTGTACTACAAATATGTTGTCCGTGTGTTTTCCAAATGGATTTATTTGATTTTTAATGGTAAGGATGACAAACAAAAATCCCATCAACATGTCGGAAACACAGAAAGACGCAGAGGAGGAATGTTACGAGTTACTTGAGGATTATGAACCAGGTATGGGAAATTTGTCAAGAGAAAATAGTTTTGATTCTGATGCGCAGCGGAAAGGATGTGTGGTCCGACTGGATGGATTACGCTACACAATAGGTAGGTTCTCTTTATATTTTATGAACTGTAAATAAAAATACACATTGTCTGTACACACCTCCATTATGACCAACACTCTCTAAAATTAACCTACACTTATTAGAAGAGGACAGCTATAATTTATGACAAAATAAAAGTTTAATTAGACAGACAGGACAAATTTTTCCGATTTATGATGACGAAATTTTAATTTTATTTTAGAAATAAAAAGTAAATCACATTAAAGAAATCATGTAAATGTAATTTAAAAGAGTATAGAAATGTGATTTACAGTTAAATTAAACATACCCATTACAAAATAAACAGATTTGACCAATTTACTAAAACATGATCAACAAATACTTTACTAAAACATGATCAACAAATACTTTACTAAAACATGATCAACAAATACTTAACTAAAACATATCAACAAATACTAAATAAGCATTTAATAAAAACATTCTCATTTTAAAGCTTTGGGAAGACATATTAAAAGATCTGGTAGACATTGATGATATCACTAACACATTATTTAATTACACAAGGTAGTGCTTAAATGGGGGACACCTAGAATATTCCTAAAGATTAATCCTAGTGGCTGTATTTTGCTAGAATATATAGAAATAATGGACTATATCACATAACGGAAGTGTTTAATAAAAGCAAAATCAGCACATGGACTGTGTTCATTATATCTCTTAGAAATAACAGTCAAGTTTGCTGATGTCAGCTATAATAAAAAGAACTTTTAATGCTCAAAATTGATGTGAAATGTTAGTCTGGTATTGTATCTCACGAAAATATCTAATAGTTATTATTTTATATAGGATACACAGGAAGTTGATGAAACTGATATAATATCGATCTCATTAATAATGGCTCCCCCAATAATTCAGCCTTCAAACACAACAACAAATATAACCTGATGGTATGTATGTGCTGTGAAAGTCGAATAGAATAAGCCTGTTCAGGATATAGATACCTGAACATTTTATACTACTGTTTCAAAATGTTACATACAGTATTATTGGATTTTGTAAACAAAACCTAAGCCATGCCCTTTCGTTGTACTTTCCATAGCAGAAATGTCAACCCGAAGAATATATACACATTTATAAACAGTCAAAAAAAACGGACTTCATTTTTTAACAGTAGCAGCAAAAACAGATCCTATATGTGGCAGAATTCCAAACAAGGAACAAATACTGCTGAATGGTTAGCATGCGCACGCTGTATCATAAAGCCTTTTATTGAGTTAACTGGTGTGGTTTCGAATCCCCGGTTGTACATGGCAAGGAGTAGGTTCGCCTGTCCATCCTTAAGTGAGTTTTCTCCGGGTCCTCCGGTTTCCTCCCACTGCTAAAGGCCACTACATGCAAGGGAATTATTGAAATAAAATTAAACCAGATGTTAGTCCTAAAATGACCTAGTATGTGTCGAGTGGATGTTAAACCCCATTTCTCTCTCTCTCACTCCGATGGATCAGCCATTTTGATATTAACAATAAGCCATCAAGTCTTCAAACCTTCAACAGTAGAACATTTAAAACTACTGTTTATGTGTTTCTTATTGATTACATTTGTCACACATATAATTTTTAATAAATATTTGCTAAAATTATACGTATTTCTGATTTTGACCTGGGCCTTTAATATCAGTGTTTGTATTGATAAATTCTAATAGTAAATCCTCATAGACCAACTTTGAACTTATATGACAAATAAAGTAAGAGATAAAATTACAAATAAGCAATTATTTATTGGGTAAATGTTGTCTGCGAATAATTGCATACTATAGTTGATGGGACATGGCTTGAGTAAGAAAAAAAAATCGGATTTGGACACTCTGAATCTGAAGTTTTAAGCAATTATTAGACTCAACAAATCATAGAAATCTAATATATATGAAATTTAAAATTATTTATAATTATAAAGTATTAGGGGAACCTTTGGGACTAAATCTTATAAAATTGTATAGCCGTCCGATGCAAACGCTCTTAAATGTGAATCCATTTCGATTAAAAATGGTTCAAAGAACATCCTGCCACGTGACATATGATTTATGTCTCAGTCGAGATCAGTCATTGAAAGCCCAATTATTTGTATCGTAACATTACCTACATATCGGCCTTCTAAATGATTTGATTGGGCTTTTCAGAGGATGTAAGCTACGGCAAGGGCTATTTCCGAGTAGGATAATAGATGCCATTTCTCTTGGGAGGGCTTACTGAATTGAACAATGGTAACCGTTATATAAACGATTAAATTTCGTTTTGATAGGTAAAAATAATTTTCACTCACTTTGAGCGCTCATATTTTTATATTGCGTATAAGGACCAGAATAAATTTTCGGTCTATACGATTATGGTGATCCACATGGAATCAAAAGCATTTTGGCTCCGGTATAAATTTGTTGTTCAATTGTAGAGTCGTTTTAATAATGGGTTGGGAGCCTTTGAGTCTTTGCAAATAAGCATTTTATAAAACGGCAATTTTTTAGCTGTAACTCTGTTCACTATTAAACAGAAGCAGTTGCTCTGGTGATACAGCACTACCCAGGTCCATCAAGAGATCAGTTTTGTGCTCAGGTCCCCGACGACTACATAAAGGGAACATCCGCACAATTTTATTCAAGCCTCTTAAGAGAAATCTGGGACGGCTTCTCGCCACTCATAGATTTCTAATTTTAAAATCCCACTGAAATGTATGGGGTTCTATATATCAGCCACTACACAACTGCACCAGGCCAGCCTACTCTAACACCAGGTTAAGTTAATTATAAAATCAAAGGGCTAAATAAGGTACCCTGGTTAGAGCTTAAAAGGTGATCTCCTCCAGTAACCTAAAATCCAAAAGACAAACTAAACAACCAACCCTGACTGCCAGAGTAAGTTAACTGATAATTCGCAACTTTTTTTTATGTTTATTGTCACTTCAGTAAGTAACCAGTCACTCTTATTAATTATTCAATTATCATTTATCATGTTGTTTTCTCATGTTGTTATGTATTGACCTGGTTATAAATCACGATACGAATCGTATCGTAGCTCCTGAATCGCATTACATATTGTATCGTGACTGCAATAACAATATCCTGCATTAGCTGACCGAGCTCATGCACTGTCTGAAAACACGAATCTGATCTTCTGAGAGACCAGCCATAAATGCTGCTTTAGCAGCTCCACTCAAGGGTGTGGATTTGTCATAACTTGGGGAGGGGGGATGGACGAACCCTTGATTCTTTAATTACCAAACCAAAATAATAATTAGGCCTACAAACAGTTTACTGTACCATTGTTATTTTGATGAAAGCTGTAACTAGGGGTAATATGATGATGATATGGAAGAATTGATTATCGTGAAAATCCATTACTGTGGGGAGATTCAAGGCAGTGGTGAGATAGCCTTCAGAACGGGACATTCATGTGGATAAAAACCTGGCGTGTGGATTTGTCATTACTTGGAGGGGGGGGGGGGGCGGACGAACCCTACTCTTTATCAGATTTTAAAGAAAACCCAAAACATTTCAACCAATATATCTCCATTAAACCATAAAGACTGATTTAAAAAAGCATTTAAATATATCAGAGTTACAACCTAATGATGGTTGAGTTGAAATTTAATAAAAACTGATCAAAACTGCCCAACAAAATGGCTGCTTCTTTACAGTAGTGTAAAGTATGTACTAGTACCAAGGATACAGGTCACAATTTACATCCGACATGTGTTTGTATTCACACACATCGGACAGTGATTTCCTGGATTAAGGCCCCTGAATGTATGAAAAATAGTGTTTTTCTCATGTTGTTCCTCTAGAGGTCACAATTTTGATCTCATTTAACGAAATCATAATGACAAATGAATTTGAATTTCATGAAAATCAAACTGATTATGAAACAACAAGTGTTGAACATTGTAACTTATAAGTGATAATATCCTGGTTGTGGTCAAAATGGTGTCATATGATGTGATTACTGAGACAATAACACAATGAGTTATTACCTCACTCGGGACCAATAAACACCAAGGCTCCTCTTATCGTTAAAACTAATGCCTTCTTCTCTCAGTAAGTCTGGGCACTTGATTAACTGATTAGCTAAACACCCACATTGTACCTCAGCAGAAAATCATGTTCGTTTAAGATAATGGTCTTTGTCCAACAACAAGATTAATATGTGATTTGCTGAAAACCAATTTAATTAATTGTGGATTCTGCAGCAAATCTTTTTGGCTCTGCCAGAAATGCTTTGGTACCTTCAAACAAAACACATCCAATGATATTGTATCATTTTGCCATCATCTATTCTGTTCTGATTAGATCATCCAATCAAAGAGAATCGCATTAATATTCATGAAAGTGGGTCAAAGGTTAATCTGAATGTGAGCTTCCAACCATGAAGGCAAAACAAGAGAATAATGAATATTCATTTCATGAGGACTGAAGCTAATCTTGGTCAAGATTAATTTCTTATTTTTGGCATGTTTTTGTGCTTTCTGTCTTAAGGATAGAATGCTAAGATAAGAATGAAATATAGTTTCTGTTTTGATCTTAGTCAAAGATTAAAGAGACGTTCAGTTCTGAACAGTCCAGATATTGTCTCTGTGTCCTCTGGTTTCCTCCCACTGCTTAAGACCCCTATGCACAAGTGACTTATTGAAGTAAAATTGTACTCCATAGCTTAAATTTTGAAAAAATAACTAGACAAAGATAACCAATAGGACATATTGCGACAGGAACTGTGATGAATTATTCCTATGCTTGCTCATAATGAGCCTGTAGGAATATTGTTTTCAAATAGGTGTAATTTTTGTGAACGTGCATGAATTCACCTCCTTGTTGATAAATCGACTCAATATCAGAAACACTATTTAATAAAGATTCTGAATACCTTAACTACAACAATGATTTGTGTGCCTCGATCAAAAAATCAACAAACACTTTTGGGTATAGTGTAAAATGTCATTTATTAATATTAAACAAATAAATGACTGTAATAATATTAAAATAAAAAGATTTATCAAATGAGTAATTATTAACAGGCAGCCACCCCTACCTATGAATCCTGTTGGACTAAATTAGAGCCCCCAATTATGCCAAAAGTATCATCCGCAGCTAGACTCTAGCATATGATGTCTAGCCCAACAAAGCAGCGGGACGATTTACACAATACTACGCCATTCCACCCAACACCACTCCAATAACCAACACATACCACCCAATACTACAAAATAATGGTTCCAAATGAGCATATTACCTAATTTTTAAAAAAAATAAGGAGATATATTGTGGGAAATGTACTTCAAATGTGATTACCGATGTCTGACTGTTCTTTTTGCCGCCCTATATCATCCAAATCAAGCAAATAAATACCAAATAAATACCCAATACTACTAAATACTCATCAAATACTTATAAAATACAAACCTAATATCGTCATTTAGCAGCACATCAGTATAATAACTGCAACGAATATTCGATAATTTGCCAATTGAAATATTAACTCAGATTAATCATCTTGTTGGGCTTGCAGTTGGTTTAAAACTCCCGCTATAATTTATTCATACAATATTCCACGTTAAAAGCATTTCAATATATAACATAACATAAAATAAAAAGAGTATCAAAAGAAGTTAAAGATTGAAAAATGCATTAAAATAAAACCAGTTTATAAAAAAAAACAGCCAAACATCCATATAAAAGAGTGATTTAAAAATGTTCATTTAACGGTCTCATGGCCAAGTCAAAAGTCTTCTTGTACTATATTTCTTCATCCAGGTGATTTTAGTATGATAACCACTGTCTATAAAGTACACACAGTCCTGCAAAAATCATTTGGGTATAATATGTCAGGAAAGCACACAAATTTATCTTTATATCTGTCTTTTTATGACTTATTAACGCGTTTGTGTTTTCTAAATTATTCCGGTTTGAAACCAGACACCTTTGAAAAAAAAACTCTTGTCAAAATTCTTTAAATATTGTCACTATTCCAATATTACAAATGTGTAATGCTCTACTCGAATATTCATTCCAACTGACTTAACAATTAATCAATGGGGTTAAGATTGTTGATTGGGTAATCAAGTTCTGGTTTATTAATATCATCAAAGAAACCGACAGAGCTGTTACCAGCCGAAAATGATAGTTTTGATGAACTGAAAAGTGTTGCATCAAGAATTACACACTTAAAAGTTGGAGGACAGGAAGTCGAATATAGGAATGTACTGCATTACTATGCCACCGCCCAAACTGTCTGATTTTAGCTTCTGATTGTCCATTTAAAAATGCTGTAGTTGCAACGCCAATGCAAAAGGAATGTTATTTAACGCGAGTGGTGACTAAACCAATAAACGCTACTAAGAGGGTTACGGAAGTGTTGACAAGATACGGGAGGTTCCATTATGCCATTGGAACAGTGGGCCAGAAGAATGAGGGAAAGAACAATCGTACCTAATTTAACAAGGGGCACATTATTGAACCAATGATCTACAGGAACATTTAAAATGCAATAACACTGCAACGAGATTTCCAAAGCAATAAACCTATTTTGGTTGAAACGGAACTGAATGTGAGATATTTGTACTACCTGAGATAAGTTTGACTGTGACAAAATTTGTTGCGATCGACAACTAAATACATATTGGTATGGCATTGACAAATTTCAACAAAATGGGTAACGTAATGGGAAGCCGAAATGCAGGAATTTAAAATTCTCAACCATTTTGCTCCCTTCAAAGGGCAAGGGACCCAAAAATTATTGCAGGGTCGGAAAAACCAATGGATTTATGTACAAAGGCAATAATCAAGACATGCAACGAACTGGTGCTTATTGCCAAACCATTTTCAAATAAGGGCACAAAATAATTGACGATGACAACAGGCGCAACTGGAAAGTTGGGATTGATATTTATCACTGAACACAGAAATAAATAAACTTAGATGTGCGAGAACTAGGAGCCAATATGTGAGCAAGCAAAATGAAATGAAATGAAATGATATGATATGGGGTTTAGCGTCCTACTGTTATGCACCTAACATGGGCTAATGGAAGGCAGGCATACGCCATGAGGTAAATTTGGCCAGGCAGCGGCGCTATGCCCTACTCTTATATCAAATTCCATGTGCCAAGGGATATTTTATGTGCACACCAATATGTAACAGGATCTTGTCAGGCACTCTGTTCTTCATCACTGACAAGGGGAAACCAAGATAAACTTTCTCGGCCAATGCAGGGATCGAACACTCGACCTCCAGGCTAGCGAGCCAGCGCCTTAGGCACGTGATTCCAGGGAGCTGAAGAAGTCAAAGTGTTAACTTGGTGTGGAAAACGGCTTGAGGCTTCAGATCCAACCATGGAGCCCAATTCCTGGCGGTTTGAAATTGAAAACGAGACAGACAATCAGCTACTAAATTTGATTTTCCTTCAATATGCTTGGCCATAATGAGAGGGTTAAATGTTATAGTGGCTGTATAACAAGGCGTCTATTAACCTCATGTATGTGCACATTTAGACGGCGCTTTATTTATAACAAAAGTAACAGATTGATTATCTGAAAGTATTGATAGTTTATGGTTTCGTGATGAAGAGCACCAAGTCTTGATGGCCAGATCGATAGGGAATAATTCCATCACATTAATAGACATATATTTCGTAGCATCAACCCGGTTGAAGTAGCTGCATCCGTAAACAGTTTCAAGGTATCTGAAGCAAGCCAGCAATCATACAAGAACGGTCATTAAATTTATCCAAAAATGTGGACCTAACTAAAAGTTCAAGGTGCGTTACATTTGTGATCCGAATTTTATAATGTGGTTTTGCAACATTTATTGTTAAATCGTATAGCTGTCACAGAAAGGCGCGACGAGGTACTACAACTAAGGTAGCAAAATTAAGCAGACTTAACAGTGATTGCAA
The DNA here is from genome assembly GCA_917208275.1 of Patella pellucida. Classification (NCBI taxonomy): domain Eukaryota; kingdom Metazoa; phylum Mollusca; class Gastropoda; family Patellidae; genus Patella; species Patella pellucida. The sequence goes on from OU795044.1 coordinate 13,782,523, forward strand.
TTGCTGGAGCGTGACTTTACGACATGACTTTAACGCCATAATCGCAGCACGAACCTTCACTAACTTGGTAATCATACTAACATTAACTCGATACCATAAATGGTCAAAGTGGTTATAGTAGGGTTGGGACAATAATATACTTTTTCGTATGCCACTGTTCTGCAGGGGTGTTTCTGAGGCCAAATTGCATGCAAAACACGAAAATTGAAGAATTTTTGGTGTCCGACAATTTTTTCGCTCGGAATGGGGCACATTTTCAAAATGGCCGCCAAAATATGCCAAAATCGTATTTTTAAGCGAATATTTCTAATTAATGCAATTTATTTTCATAAGTATAGATCAATAATGTGATTTTCAACGATATTAATCTGGTCAGACATCCCACGAAGCATTTATCTAGCTCCTGAAATCCAATATGGCTGCCAAAATCCAAGACGGCGGCCATATATTGCAGGGATTACCGTATATTTACAGAATACAGTAAACATGTCGTGTAATATATCATTTTATAGGATTTTACTGGTGCTCTTTCGAAATAAGTCACTATTTTTGCATTCCAGCAGGCCTTTACCAATAAAATCCAAGATGGCGGCCATATATTGCAGGGATTACTGGATATTTACAGTGTAACCATAAACACGTCATGTATTATAACATTTTATAGGTTTTTACGGATGCTCTTTTTATAAACTTATTATTCTAACGACGCTTACCAAGTAACATGGTTTCAATGTCACAGAGTTACTTGTATTCTAGATTAACAACAGATTTTATTGAGTTTCTGAGTTCGCTAACAGTGAAATAATTTTGGAATCGGAACCGCCCAATTTCAAACTTGACACAACATTTTGACGGATGTACGGTGCTGTAGTTATTCTCCATTAACCAATTTCAGATAGTAGCTGCCGTTCATTTAGTTTCTTTAACGACGTTATCGCAGAGTTAGTGACTGTACGTCCATGTACTTACAGGTATCCAAGAGATTTTGGAATTTAAATTTGTTTAGCTGTTTCAATTTTTCTGTCTGTTTAACGCTAACTGTGTGCTTATTTTGAAAGTGTCCAAGAAGTCAGCTTCTATTTTTTCACATGGTTAACCGTGTCACTACGCCTTACTCATTTCCATATAGCAATAATACATTTATATTTAACTCCACTTGTCCAGCGGATCTTTTACGTGCACAACAATATAAACATGGGACCTCGGTTTTTCGTCCCATCCGAACACTGTACGTTATGCCTTGTCAGACCTTCCTTCCTGCACTACTGTCAAGGAGAATCACGCCGGAATTCCTGGTGAACTTTCTTGGTTAGGGAGGGAACACAGGACCACAACGTTAGCGAGTCAACTCCTTATTCATTGAGTCACCGTGAATACCAGTAAAGTAGGACGTAAAACAAATATCTGATATTTTGAAGAAAAATGGGGGTGTTTTATTATTGCGAATAACCCGATTTCAGAATCTAGTTTTGCAAGACTTGATAACAGCAGGAGGGATGACTAAAAAGGAAACGCTTTCGGAAAATTGCATAATTGCTACTATAAAGGACTATTATCGGATGCAAAATTTTCTGAACTCAGTGATAAAGAGCGCAGAAATAAATGAAAATGCGCGACAAGTAGTGACGAGGTTAACCGTGTGAAAAAATTTGAAGCAGACTTCCTGGCCACTGTCAAAATAAGCGTTAAAGCAGAGAGAAAAAGTGAAATTTTCTAAAATTCAAAAACTTTTGGATACCTGTATACTACATTGAAGTTCAGTCACTATCTCTTCAATAACTTCATTGAAGAAACTAAATGAATGGCAGCTACTATCTAAATTTGGCTAATGAAAAAGAAACTACAGCACCTGTACTTTCAATCACATTGTCTTCAACTTCGTCCTTCACCTTTAACCCGTAACACTAAAACTGTCTTGATTATCCAGAAACAAAAACCCTGATCAAAATTTACTTCGAGACAAGCCACTGAAGCATTCCCATTTGCTGTTTTGAGTTAAACATTTTACACATGAAATTTCGGTGCACTGGGCACCCAAAAATAGTAAAAATTCATTTCATACCAGCTCAACCTCATGGCAATATTAAACAACAATCTAGGGAGCAGTTAGACACAGATAACGTTATTTCAGATAAAACGGCGAGTTATAAACGCGTAGGTCTTGATCTAAATACATCAATAATAGATTTGCCTGTTGATACTTCAAGTACAAGAGATTGAAACATAAGCAGTAATCTAAGACGATCTACACCCAAATCTAATAACAGATGAACGACCATAATATCCAAGTGAGAGAATAGCAGTTCTACAAAGTTTAATGTTAGACGTTCTACAAGAATCGAGGATTAGGGTCGCCTGTCCAACCTCTTCGATTTTTTCCGGGTCCTCTGGTACCCTCCCATTGCTGAAGACCTGTACGCACACGCGAATTATTGAAATAAAATTAAACCCTATGTTAGTCCCGAAATGACCTAGTTTGTGTCAAGTGGACGTTAAACCCCATTTTTATCTATCTACAAGAATCACGAATCAATCTCAAAGACTGATTGAAAAGTGTCCATTTTATTTCTTAAGTAGTGATTACAAGTGAATGAACAATATGATAGTAAACAATGTCATTTATCAGGTTGATAAAAACAATATTCAGTTCATAACAAAATGATTAACAGGTGTTAAGATTTATAATTTCCAGTTGTTTCATTTTCAAAGTAGAACTGAAATGTAGCTTTTGTTTGTTATTCATAGTACATTGAATAATTTTGGCAGAGATTGTATACCATACATGGTAAATATGTCACATGATAGGGTGATGTCATATTGTCCCATGCCATGGAATGTACCACTATTAAGAGCATGTTGCTTTCTTCACTCATAAAATGATTATTAATATTATTTACCAATATCAGATGCTGACAACAAAAAATATATCGGCCAATACAGATACAATTACCGATAGTGACGGATATAAAAATATTACCCATTAAAATGTCTTATGCAGCATACTATTTTATCCCTATGCTTCCTACAGGTAGGGTGTCCCGTGCACTCTTCAGAAAATTGGTCTCGACACGGTTAATGTTACACGCTTGAGTTGCGTGTGTTGAACTAATATATAATAATAATAATAATAATAATTTACAGTGCTTATATAGCAACTCTGCACTCTCATTGACTCACGTTGAGTCTATAAATAGCCATAGCCCGCGCGATTCTCTTTAAATATATCAATTTTTACAGGTATAAAAAATCTATTCTTGACAAATTTGAATAGCAGTGAAATTTAGCTTCTTGGTTATTACAGCAGCTTTAGAAATTACGTTCGTTTTATTTTTTAAATTGCCTTATTATTAACTGTACCGTTTGGTTTAGTAGAAATAATATCTCTGAAAGACTTGGTTTAGGCCAGAATATGATTCTAGCATCAGTTTCATTTTACTTTTACAAGTTTCTTAAAGCAGGTGTTGAGTTGACAGACTTGCTAAATTCAATTTCTTGTTCCAGCTTAATAATAATAATAATAATAATAAGGGTTGAAAATTAGGCCAATGGCTTTTTGTAATGTTTCGTATAATGTAGCCTTGATTAACCCGACCTGTCAATCAGATGTAGAATGGTCTATAGACTGGTTGATCGAAATCATTTGCACGATCTGTGCCAAGGGCCAAATTGGAAACAGGCCTCAGGCCTAATTTGCTACCCTTGTAAAATGACGCGATTATTATTATTATTATTATTATTATTTGACAGAGATTAATTTCAAAACAAGGGCACGTAACCCATCTTTTACTCAAAGTGTCTGGATGTTATGGACGACACTTGGAACCAGTTTTCAGTGTATTATCATTTATCGATGATTAAATGGTCATAGCTTATTAAGTACAACATGATCATTTATTTAGTGACTATAATTGTGTGAAACTAAGTCAAGGCTTGGTATATATATAAGTATTGTGGCGTAATTGTCAAGACATTTGGAGATATTTAATTATGGTGGGGCATCCTACTACAGGGTTAATACTACAAAACATGTATTGAGAACTTTGAGGGTGCACTGGATAATCGATATTAACAGAGATAAAAAAGAAATTTAATCACAATTTTAAATCAAAATTTTTTATAATGTGGACGAATTATGCCGTCGCCCCTGTCCATCCGGACATCCAACAGTCTGTCCATTCACAACTTGTTTTTGGACACTCACTCTACAGGTCAAAGAGACTGTATTTGTGTGTGTGTGTGGGGGGGGGTCACATATTTTACAGTTAAGATAAGATAAGATGTTATTGTATCTAAACACCTCACTGGAGGCAGCATACAAATACAAACAAGACATTAAATACATGAACAATGGCTAAAAAAGGAACTATATTTACATTTATGATGAAGAAAAGTGATACTTCACAATCTGAACATTTTTATACTCCCACATTTTCATGTAAGAAACTTCCAAGCAATAGAAACAGAGAACACAAACCAACTACAGACAGTTTGATGGGATAAATTTTGAATGTATATTGTCATCTCCCCTATTTGTCCACAATTTAAAAGTTCTTGGTTCCTTTTGATATTGACATGTACCGGATCAAAACTTTGTTACAGACATACTTTTTCTTTAATATGCTTTTAGTGATAGGATTGATTGTATCTAGTATAATATTGAGTTCTTCATCAGGAATTGAAACCATGCTAGCCAGCAATCTCTATAAACCTATTTAAAATTCATGTCTCTGTTGTTGAGACATATGATTGTCGTCGTTAAAATATTCACACCATGGTCGCATGTGTAATTTGATGTTTGCTCCGTAGGATTGTTAATCAGCCTCCCTGTCAAACAATACACCGGCATGGCAGCAGAATATCAATATAAGATCATTGGTAGCCACTACTAGGATATCAAAGAGTGAACTATGGACGTAAACCAATCAATGACTGCCATTTGGATCCAAATTTCCATTCATCAAATTTTGGGGTTTGGAAAGAGGCTACCATTTTCTAATTTTATTGACAAAATATAAAACCAAACTTGAAGGCTTCTAAACAATTGAGAAATTAAGTTATAGCGGAAGAAAGAATATGTATTCATCTTTTTATGAAAAGTATCATAGAGAAGTTCACTGATTAGCGAACTACCAATGTTGTCTTCTTTGATTGGCATTTAGTAATTGAACATAATAACACAAGGTACAATTTTATGGATACACAATTGCTTAGTTTGATACTAAGCGACGTTTGGACAAGGATACTCTCGTCTTTTTCAAGCAAATGATACAAAAAATATGAATGTGGGCAAATATATACAGAATATGCAACAAAGAATAATAATGCAACAAAGACAATAATCAAATCCAATTAGATCTTAACACTTTTGATTAGGGGGCCATTAATGAACTAAACCTACACAACGGAAATCTCTTGTTGAATGCTATTACATATAAAGATCAGTGTATTAACACTATTAATGGAAAACCAATTAACCTGAGCTATAGATAAACAATAAAGCAAGAGTGATCACTGATGCTGGTGTAAAGAAAATATTGATAATTGAAAATTAAAAACAAGTTTATAAAATATGTTAATTCAATGAACAGAACACCATGAAAGATATATTAAAAAATGTGTTATTAGACTGAAAAAATTTGGAAAAGCCATAAATATATAGATTAAAGATATTGTAAATAGAGCATTGTGAAACATATCTCCCGCTGTAAAAAACTGAAAAAATAAGATATGGAAAATGTATAATTAGCCTATGAGACCTGGGTGGGCACTGAAAAGAAAACAAAAGTATGGGATCAAAAAGTAGGAAGTGCTGGAGGGTAAAACCTATTATTTTAGTGTAAACATGGGAAGAAAGAAACTGTAAATATATTATTACTATGTATAAAGGTGAAAAAATAAGAATGTTCCAGTCAACTGAAATCAATAAATGGGAAATATATCTTCAGGCAGTAATTCATATTTTTTGTATCATTTGCTTGAAAAAGACGAGAGTATCCTCGTCGAAACGTCGCTTAGTATCAAACTCAGTAATTGTGTATCCATAAAATTGTACCTTGTGTTAACCAATGTTGTGTTTCTCACAAAGATGTTTAATATTACGAACATACAGAATTTTGTGTCCTTTGATACAATGGAGAAGTTAGTAGAAATGAAATAAAATGAAATAAGGTTTAACATCCTTTTGTTCTGCTCTGAACTGGGCTAATGAAGACAGGCACATACTCCCTACAGTGTGCTATGAGGAAAACTTGGCCAGACAGTGGCCTACTCTCATATCGAATTCGGGTTTTAAGGCATCTTTTACGTGTACGCCAATGTGCACACAGAACCCAGGTTTTTTTATTCCATTCGAATGACTAGATATCTGTCCTTGCCAGACCCTCTGTCTTTACTGACAAGGGGGAAGCAATCTGGTAAATCTTGATGAACTTTCATGGCATGCAGGGATTGAACACCCGACCTCCAGACTAGAGAGCCAGGGTCTTAGCCTCTTAGCCACTTTACAGGTCAGAATTTTAAGTCGATTTTGACGAAACTTAAAATATAGGTCAAACTCCCAAAGATCGCTGTTCCTTTCGTTATTGGCATATATCGGACCATGACTTCATGGATTATGGCCCCTGAATTTACGAAAAGTCACGTATTTAGCTTGTGGACACTCTAGAGGTCGCAATTTGTATTTGATTTTGTTGAAACTTGAAATGCATGTTTATAACCCAAAGATCTTGGTTCCTGCTGTGTGAAAAATCACACTCTTTTTAGCTTGTTCTCTATCCAACTCTTGTATGTGGGCGTATCCTGTCCGGCAGCCGCTGGTTCATGATGTGGAGAGTGTAGTAAGAAAGCATATTTGCAATACTTTCCGTTGTCATACTAAATGTAACAATCTTTAATCCAGATTAACCAGCCAAAACTATTTCACCAAATATGACAGTATACCTATAGACCTGACAACCACAAACCTAAAACTCTGTCTGGTTAAAGGCTTCATACAGTAATGAGTTTAACATGTATGGTTGATTTGTTAATGACTGTTATTATGTTATTTAATCCACACCCAGCAGAAGAAATTAATCCTGTGATTACAACAAGTGTGATACTTTTCTTCCGCAATGTCTTCGGGCAATTTCAACTTAATTGTAAGATTTTCGATACTTAATATTTCAATAGAATTGTTCCGTCTTTTAGTAATGACTCTATCAACAATATTATCAACGATATTTGTGTTTGCCTTGCTTCTGGGCATAAACAGTTCAGGTCTCAACCCTTTGACCTTTCGGTGGAGACCTCTTGAGCAGAGTTATAAATTGTTAAGACAGGCATGAAGACAGATTTGAAGGATTACCATGAACTTAACAAGAAGTGTCAATTGATATGTCTAGAAAAAAAGGTACATTTGTCATAATGGGGGAATTTTAATGATTTTTGCCTTGGAAAGGGCTAATATGTTTGTATTGAGCCATGACATTGAATGATGGACAGTTATATACAAGTATAAATATTGGAAATTCCAGACAGCATTTCTTGTACATTGAATTGTAAACAAGTAAGGGTCCATGCAGGAATCTTTTGTAGGAATAATATTTCAAATTGGCGCATTTGATGCACTGCCAAGCAAAGACAGTCTAAAACATTTTTATACGCCCACATGGAAATGTTGTTTATAACAGTGAGATGAGATAGCCCATTTAATTTCAATAATTTCTGTTAATTGTTTCTGGCGTTATGTTATGGCCCTTGTTTTACTTGTTGAACCTTGTGAATGCTCAAAGACAAAAATTATCATCCAGTCTGTATGAAATTGATAACCACCATTTAAATAAGTGAAACAAAGAGGCCTATTGAGTTTCAGCAATTTCTGTTTATCATCCAATCTCTATTAAATTTATATCCATCATCTAAATTAGTGAAACAATGAAGCCTTTTGAATCTCTGCAATTTCCATTTTAATTACATCTGCAGTTATTCCCTTTGTTTTACTTTGTTGTATTTTTTGAGCGATTTTAAAAATCGACACAATCAGCTAAAAAAATCCGCTCGTCTGTGTTCCCGACATAATGATTTAAGTGGTATCAAATGGACAATAACTACTCTAAATTCTAAACTGTTGGTGTTTCTGCCAAATAACTCATTGTTTATACCCAAATTCCTTGTCACCATTTTGGAGTAAATATAGGTTCAATTGAATTGAAGGCATAAACAAAAGTCAACACTGTGTGATAACTGCTACTAATAATTATATAACGACCAGCAAACAAGTGAATCAGCAATTAATTCTACCTGTCGATGAAAACGAAGGAATAGAAATGATCAATACAAAAATCAGTAAAAAAATTATAATTGAAATTTAGCTTTATTGTCACTTACACATGAAGTGCATGATCTAGATCAAATAAGAATAGGACGATACTGGAATGTTATGATGGTTTATACAGGCGTTGTCATGTGTCATCAAGTGCAAAAACAACGAAAAAGTGAGCTATATTTAGCCTTTTTAAGTTTAAGTGAGTGTGTATGGTCAGAAAGAGTAATAAGTAATATGCAATGTAAATCCGAGATCCCAAAAGGGCATATATAAAATATAATTAGGGTGGAAATAAGGCACCTGTCACTGACAAATGTCAGACTAGATGACCTGGCGCCTGGTACACTCGGGCATTTTTACGCGCGAACTCTTAGTGTTTTTTTTTCTGGCATGCGCACAGGTACTATTTCTTTTTCTTTTACAAGTACCTAAGTCGGAGATTTCGTGTGGAGGTAGTTCGGAGGTAACAGTCTGTGAAGAAGAACATTTGCCACTCTTCCTGTGTATCGCTAATTATAATCCGAATGTGTGCAAACAGTTTATACATATCACTGAAAAATTGTTCAGTACATACTGAGTTGATTCACGCTCGATTTGCTACTAAAAAAACCCATCGGTTTTTTTTCTTAACAGTGTGACCCGAAGTGACCGCAGATTTATTGACTTTGTATGAACTTATCCATAGCTATATCCTTACACCGAGAGAAATTATCTAGTCCCAGTGAAAAGAGCCATGGTCATCTGATAGAAAATTACTTTTGTATTTTTTGGGAAGTCATTGTACTAATAATAAAAGGTGAGACCTCTTTTTGCGGCGCAGCCTTATCACTGAGTAGTAAACCGTCCACAAACAGTAATATTATGTATGGACGAGTGTAGTAAGTACGCTATAGACTATAGTTTTGAGTCGAGATTACTCGCTTTCAGTTTGCTTTGTTTTTCAGATAACCAATTATGTGAAAAATACCAAACTGACATTTGGTTTTTAAAAGTTGTACGCGAACTAAATACCTTTGTTAGATACTGACAGAGCAGTCTGGAGTCGAACAATCGCTGCCCGAGCTGTCTTCCTCAGCTAGGTTCAAAATGGCGTACAGCCAGTGCCAGTGGGAAAAGACGAAAATAAAATCAGAAATATGTTATTTATTATTGTCAGACTAAAGCGGCCCACACACGCTCAATATAATTGTCAATAATATTGTCAATATTTGATATTGACAATTATATTGAGCGTGTGTATGCGATATTGAAGCGCGATATAATTGATGTCAATATCATTGAAGAAATCAAAAGTCTGTAGATATTTTATTGATGAACCATCAATTTTTTTGCAACAATTGACTGTGTGTGGGCGTCATCAATAATATTGACGCAATATTTCATTTCTCGAAGTAGGTGTGGGGGTCGGGGCAACTTCCGGGCAATCTGACTTTTCGGGCAGACGGGTAAAGTGAAAAAAAACTATTATATGATCTAGTTGGCAAAATAAAATGGCCGAAATCTAATACAAAACACTAATTTTGCGGTTTTTTTTAATTGAATAGTTGGCATAATAAAGTGGCCGAAATCTAATTTTACGTTTCTTTTAATTGAATATTAAAACATTTTGTTTGGGACCTGCTACTTTGTGTACCATTTTTCGGGAATCGATTATTTTTTGTGAATGCAGCTGCAACAGCAGAGGCGGATTACCCCCTAGACAGTGTAGGCAGCTGCCTAGGGCACAAGAAAAAATAGGACCCATAAACTTTTTGACGACGTTTTTAAATGTGATGCTTTAAATTATTTAATTCACTGGACAACACTTCCAACAAACTTCATTCGGTTGTGTCGGCCGTTCACTATAAGGGGAAAAGGCCTACATGGTCAGTACACTATAGTGCTCAAGATGGGCTTTAGTGTGATCAGTCACTCCAACTTGGAGACTGGTCACTCGCTCGCCTTGCATTAGTATCCGTTTTCGCTTTCATTTTTAAAAAGGTTTTCGCGATATTCTCTTGACATTTGTCTTTTTTGCATTACGTTTGGTGTTGCTTAACTCACGGGCTAGAGAAGCAGAAAAACGCATTTATGGTAGTTGAATTTTCAAAACTTTTCTCCCGAGACGATTGATTGTTTGTTTGGAATTCAGGTTATCCACCAAAGGTAGGTTAATTTGGACCACATTGAAGTTGCTGTATTCAAGTGCTGAAAAAGCTGGAAAGCGCATTTGCGGCTGTTAAATTTTCAAAATTCTCTATCGACGATCCTGTCTCCATTGAATTCAAATCAGCTATCTTAAAAACAGGCTATATAAGACCACTTTGAAGTCGCTGTATTCAGGGGCTGGAATAGCAGGAAAATGCGTTTGCAACCGTCAAATTTTCCAAAATAGTGTTGGAAGAGTTGGGGGTAAGGGTCCCTTACAAGCGCTCCGTTCCTCTATAACCCGAAATTTTTGCCGGCCCCACCAATTTTCATCGAGCCTGTACGCCTATGGGAATTGGAACTACCATAGATAATGCTAAATAAATAGTTCCGTTCATGATTGCTGCTTTGTTCAGAATGAATATTGAGACAATATAATTGAACGTGTGTGGGAAACTGAAATTTGTTTCAATTAAATTGACATCAATAATATTGCCAATTATATTGAGCGTGTGTGGGCCGCTTTACGGTATTTATTGATAGGCTACGTGTATAACTAAAGAATACTTTAAAAAAAAATTTTTTTATGAGGGTGACCCTCCCACACTCTCCCTATCGAGCTGGCGTTAGGTCTGCGCAACCTCATGCCTGGCACATACTGTGAACATTGTTTATTTTTCCGTTTCAGCCCCTCCCCCCACAATATATATTTCACAGCTACCCCTTTACAGCACTTCACTCCCTACACATTTCCCCTTGTCCTACTTTCCCAAACGTCAACAACACATCTCAGACATCCAGTTCGCTGATTAACCCTTGTATCATGTCTACTGGATTCAGGCTTTGTCAGGCACAAAACGTCTGGTTTCTGTCATTTTTGCGGCCGGCACTTATTTGTCTTTCTTATTGATATTATTAATACATGCCCGGCACTAAGTTAAAAATGTCAGGTATTACTTCATTAGTGCCTGACATTTTGTTAGGTACATCTAAAACCGTTATTTCCAGACCTGTTGTTAGGGTCACGCCATCTGTTACATACTGCCAGGTAGAGGTCAAAGTTGTGAACATCAATAGACAAGAGGGAGAAGGGGGGCATTGTCACCCGAGTGGGGGCAAAATCTGAGTTAATTTTTCTAGAGGCATTTTTCACTAGGAATCCAAATCTGGTAGGTAATAAGCCAGGTGAGGGGGCGTTTCCAAAATAATCGAGCTCCCTCTGGTCTAAAAGTAAACATTTTGTGGATGGTTTGTATGTTTGGTACCTCACATGTGCATATGCCAGAAACATTATCAGCACATTAACCATATCCACATCACACATCTATTAAAGCATTAGAACAATTAATTTCGCTATCCTACTACATGGTTTACATCATAATATCAGAAAAATTGTGAGTTGAAATCATGATGCAACTGTTGTAACAAAATGCACAGGAAAGGTCTTGGGCAGATTCCTAGAGAAATGTATCTTCCAAACGATATAACTGTTGCATCAGCAAAGTTTTGGTCAGATGAAGTGATGTACTTTATGCATTATTTTGGGTTAACATAGACAATTTCAATTAGAGAAGGAGTAAACAGAATTAATTAAACCCTGCAGACAGATTTATATTCCCCCTTATAATCGTAGTAATATAATCTCAAAAGGGAAGGTGTGAATAAAAGGGATTCTGCCACATAATACATGGACTTTAAAGGGAATATGCCAAATAGTATCGGGGGTTTCAAAAAGAGTATATCATATGTGTCATCGGCAACACTATATACCGGAAAACACCAAAAAAACACCCGAAAACATCCGGAAAACACCATTTTATACTGAATACCAGAAAACAAAGGAAAAACACTAAATACCGGAAAACACACTAAATACCAAAAAAAAACGTGTGTTAGGTTTTTCCGGTGTTTTCCAGAGGACCAGGCTCCGGGTTACCTATATTGTATTTTTCCCGATATTTAGTGTGTTTTCCGGTATTTAGTGTTCCAGTGTTTTCGGGTATTCAGTATAAAGTGTTGTTTTCTGGTTGTTTTCCGGTGTTTTTCAGTGTTTTCCGGTATATAGTAGAGCCCTGTGCCTCGGCTATAACATTAATATATGATATTAACACTCCATTTCCTTCTACACACACTGAATTCTTTTAGAATTACATTAAGCTTTGAAATTGACTTGTGATCAATTTTAACAAGAAGAGGTTAAATTAAAGGTAGAAAAAACACAATTTTCAAATAAATGCCTCACGTCATTTTTGATCTAAGTCCCCAGCCTAGAACAGTCCATGAGTTGGATTATATTCAGGGAATTTAAAACAACTGTCTATTGATTTCTGACTTGAAGTTTCACGTCTTGTGTCAGATGCACACTAGGTCTTTAATCATTACAAGATTTGTTGTGAATAACAACGGCATCCGACAACTTTAGTTATCATACTAGTTGGTTGAGTTCTAAGAGAGTTCCTAGATACTTGTCACAAAAAAACAATATTGCCACATTTTCTAATGCATTGTGACTAAAACCTAGCAGTTGTGTAATTGAAATTTTGATTTATTCAAGTCAGCAATTTTATTGTGATCTTTAAGTGGCATTTAGTGATTGGGAAACACATTAAAAAAGAACGACGTTTCAACAAGTATCCTCTTATCATTATCAAGCACAATGATGACTTTATATTCACACACCGTGTTTACGCCTATATATAATCATTTCGATTGACTTTAGATTGAAACACAGAATTTCAGGTCTTGAGACGAACAAGTATATTGATTTTCAATGAATTTTGATAACTTGAACAGCTAAATCCATGATATTAAATGTTTTGTATACTAAACACTAATATGCACCAAACAAATCCTAATGATAATTACTTAATCAGATTTGAGTGTATTATCAGTGTTTCATTACCCACAAAAGTAAAAATATGCGACAACTCTTGTTGACTACCCAAATGATTTAGCTGCTGTGGGCATATGTTTCGTTGCCTGGCAACCAATCTTATTTTAAACTGGTTCATCTTAGCTGTCTGAACAGATTGGCTTAACCCCAGCTCCAGCTCGCTTCAAGCATTTTTAATGTACTATCAATGTTTCATTACCGACAAAAGTAAAATATGCGACAACTCTTGTTGACTACCCTGATGATTTAGCTGCTGATGTTTTGTTGCCTGGGAACCAATCTTGTTTTGAACTTGTTCATCTTAGCTGCCTGAGATGATTGACTTAAAAACTGCAGCTTGCTTTAAGCATGTGCAATAGTTACATTCCTGGGAAAATATCAGAGTCAGGCAGTGCCAGTGTTATTAAAAATGTGCAAGAAACAAATAAAGAATATGAAGCTAACCATGCATAGTTAACTCTAACCTCTGTCATCATTTTCATGTCCTGATTTACTTCCTTATTACTTAACCAAAAATGTTTCGAGTAATCTGGATTCTGAATATTCCAAATTACGACATACATCAATGGTCCGGTCAAACAATTTGCCTACAATTAAAATTGGATAATCTGGGGCCTGTTTCATGAAATTTTAACCAAGATAAAATCCAAATTTTAGTAATTTGATTGAATAATATTAGATTGATTTTAGTGCTTAGCCAATCAAAATTGAAGTATCTACTAAAATTTGGATATCTTTAGTAAAGATTTCGTAAACGGGGCCCCGGCCTTCAATAAGTGTGTGTTAACTGACAAGCAATCACCAATTAATTATCTGTGAGCATAAAACATAGTCGGTCTTTACCTTGATAACTTTATAATCTTTTGGTATAAGTATTCAATTGGTCGTACAACAGTATCCGATATTTAAAAGCGAAAAGATGAATTCAAAGAGTGGTTTAGGGGTCTAGACAAACACAACCTGTCAGTCAATTGGTCGGCCAATCCTAAAGGCATGGATGACGTGCTATTTAGTCAACTTTAAAAGATTATATTTTATCAAAGTATATTGTTATGCAATTGATTGACATAATGAAATAAAATTTTTAATGTAGAGAAGGCGATATCATATTTTAAGTTCTTTGTATTCGAGGGTGAATTATGACAAAACTTAAGGTTTTCGAGGGTACAATAATACTTCTTGTATAATTGAGGTAATTGAGTATTCCGACATACTGTCTAATCTGGCATATTGTATTGATCCCGTGCGATGTCAGAATTGGGTTTACTGTATATTATTTCAAGATGGTGCTGTGCTTTTTATATCTGAGTATCATGAAATCATCTGTATCTGGAAAAATTGGTGAAAGTTTAAGTTTGAAGAAATGTTTACTGATTCTGTGAAGAAATAGAAGCGAGAAAAGTAGAAAAAGTACCATTAGGGATTAAACTTTGACCATATTGTAGAAAACAAGGGATTCCTATACCGCTAAATGACATACAGAGGCATTGTCAACCGTAATACAATAAAAATATTTGAAATCAAGTGGGTGGAATATTGTCTTGTACTTAATTTGAAATTACATGTATGTACAATAGATAATTTGTCCTGAAAAGTACCCAAAATAATAAAGTTGAGAGCCTCAAAATATATTTGGCAGCCATACCGCTCTCCATGATTAAAATGTAGACCAGGAATTCTGAGCTGTAGGTGTGTGAAAAATTGTTTTAACAATCGAAATCTAGACACCCCCTTTAATTTGTTTCAATTTAGAAGAAACATAAAACATGTATTATTGATTAAAAGTTCAATGGTGGGTTTGATTTTGGTGGGCAACGAAACTTTCCCACCAAAGGTGAAATACTTACCAAGTTTGTGGACCCTCATAGGTGTTAATTAGGTTCAGAAGTTCTTGGATGAGTTGGATTTTGGTACACATCAAACCTTCCATGCCAGGCAATGACAAGTGAACAGGAACTATTGATTTCTCCTGTTCTTCATCTGTCTTTTCCAAAATGTTGCCATATCTTGAATGGCAACCGCTTGTTACTTATTGCATCTCTATTTATTTGGCTCTGTTGGTTTCCCAATATATTAGATCATTATCAATTTCTTCTTTAGTCTCTTTCTTTAAAATTTATCTGGAAATATTTCTTCCTTTGGGTTTTTAGTTGCAAATGAAAACCAATAGTATTCATTTTTTAATGGTAAATATAACTTTTGCTGTAATCTATTATTAACCCATTTCATGTGAAATCTGATTACTTGCACTAGAAGAAATGATTATTTGGAATCCAATTCATCAAGATGAAGCAGGATTACTGTCAAATAAGTTCTGCTCCCTGTATAATGTCCATCAGGTCAAATCGACCTTAATAGTAAGTGCAGGGGGACTGCACCACATATGATTTACATAAAAGACAAATATAACGACAAGACATACTTCAAAACAAACAAATAAACAATTCAAAAAAGAGTGAATGGATCCGGGGCTAGCCATAAGCGTCCACTGCCCTGTACAGTCCCGGGTCTGAAGCAACACAGACTTCACTCAAAATTGAAAATGATAAGGAAAACATTATGATGGGATGTCAGTATGAGTCATGCCATATGCTACAAGCAATACGAATGCAAGCACACTGTAGTAAAAATTCCAACTATACAAGTAACCACCTCGGTGAAAGGTATAAAAAAGGTAGTCTAAAAAACATTAAATATTCAAATAAATAGATGTATAGTAAATGTGTTGAGGGAACATATTCCACCGGTCACAAGAAAACGCACAAACGAAAATGCACAAACAAAACCGAATACAAAGAAGCAAAGGAAATGTAGACTGCCTCAGACGGTAGTCGTATGCTAACTGAATGGTGTGACGTAAATACGTCAATCTGTATCAAGTCCATTTCGATATTCATGCATTTCCGACCATGACTTCCTTGTTAATGACCTATGATTGTACGAAAAATTGCTCTTTCTTTTTAGCTTGTTTTCTGTAAGCACTGGTTTAATTCTGTTTATAATTTCAAATCTATATTCATTAATGCTTGGGTAGTCATTAGAGGCAAACAGCAATTATTCTGTCACATCAATTTAAATTATATGACAGAGTGGCAACTTAAGACTTAATCCTGCAATAATTATATTGATGTCAACACTTTCATATTAACTAATTTATATAAAAGACAAATGTATGTAAGATTAATCATATTAGTTGAAGAGACCAGCTAGTTGCTTTTGGACCTCCAATATACAGGAAATACTAAGTTGTTTAATTTTGGCTGTTATTTGCTTCTGAAATAAAGTGTTGAAGGTCCATTCTAAGAATCTTTCTTTATTTCTGATATCACACGTCAACCAGCTAGGTTTCCTGAAAGTCATACAGTGTTCTATGTACTCGACACTGAAAAGAAAGTGTAGCCCTGATATAGGGGAGATAACATCTATGTATAGTGATGGAGGCAGACCACCATTACTTTCCCCCATTGACTTCAATGTTAATTCTAGCCTCTTTGCCCGGCTGCAACTTTTCTCCAACTTTTTGTTGGGCTGAATGCTTTTTACTATAGACAGAGAAACAAATGGTTATGTCTTTACTGTTTGCACCAAAATTGACCTATCATATGGTATCTATTTATATTGATCCATATCCAACCCTGGGGGGGGGGCTGAGCCACGCTAAATTTCTGTGTTTATCGTCTACAGACTGCAATTCTGAATGGATCATTTTGGAGCTTTGCATATTTATTTCTTAAACCACACTGTGATCCAGAATATTAAGGGAATTCACTTTTTTAAATGATCAATCAGCATAAATGCAGTTTGCAAGACAAACAGTTTATTGTTAAAATCCTAGCAACCCACTCATTTTTTTTCATGCTAATCAGTTTTAATTTTAACTCTCTGAAAATAATTAGATAGAAGAATGTAATCAACATTCTTTATGAAAATAAGGTAGACCTCTGTCTGAATAAGTATAATTAGAACATTTTTTTAGAAGCATTGATGACTACTTTATTAGAGCTGGCTTCTTACAGAATGTGAGTTTCATTTAATTTGACCAAGTTGGATATGTTTTTATGAGAGGACTAAATTTAATGATGTTGTTTACTGTGAATTTAATTGTGCTCTTAATAGGTTTTTAATCTTTTTTAATTTCGCAAATTTATGTACTTCTGGCTTTTTATATGGCTGCATCAAGAGTGGATATGTATGTTGCTTTCACATAGATCTCTGCCAGATTTGAACCTTCGTGGCCAGGTCAGAAAATAGATAATTCTATCTTCTGTCACTCGGACCATATGTCCTGTATCTCAAACTCTTGCATGGATGTTCTCAACACAAAAAGTATCTTTGACCTAGGGTATCTTTGAACTAGGGCACTTTCATAAAAGCTGATTTACTGCAATTAACGTCTTTTTTCCAATCCTGCTATAGTCACAATTAACCAAGCTGGTCCACTCGATAATAGAGGCTAAAAGGAAAATGGCCATTTGAGAGCTAACTGATGAATTTATATCCAGAAAACCCAAAATTCTGAATGTATACTTTTGGTCTAATAAATCAAGACATAATTTATAAGCTGTTCATGCAGGCATGTTTCACGACCCTGTCTTACACACTGGTCAATTTATTACGCTGGTCTTTAAGCTTTCATATTTATATACGCCCACATTGCCATGTGAAATATCCGAATATAAAAAGTTGTACTAATCATGAAGATGTCAATGGTGATCTCAGTTCTGGAACTAGATACATATGGCAGGAAAAATAGTGTTTAAAAAATTATAAAACGGCTGCCACTAAAAACCATCATTATTTTAATCCAACGTTTCGTAGGTAAATTTAACACTACATCATCAGGGAAATACAAATACAAACTGAAAGGCAAGTAATAAACTCAATGACATCACAAAAATCCTTAGTTACGTAGATATACAAAATCAAAGACCTATGTCTTTATTGTGAAACTAACTTCATTTTCCTTGTTGCTAACTATGACGTCATAGGTCTTTGATTTTGTATATCTACGTAACTAAGGAGGTGACAATTATTATCTGATTTGAAAAGCCGTTTGATTATATCACTGTTACACCCTAAGGAAGGTTGAGTTTGAATTTCGGGGAAATCGGACCAAAATTGCCATACAAAATGGACGCCATTTGTACGCGAATACTGTTAGAGGTCACAATTTTAATTCGATTTTGATGAAACTTTCGATATTTGCGCATTTCGGATCGTAACTTCCTGAATTTTGACCTTTGATTGACCGAAAAATCCCCTATAGTCCCTCTGGAGGTCCGATTATTACCCGATTTAAAAAAATGTTTGACTCTATCATCGTAGCACCCTACGGAAGGCTGAGTTCGAATTTCTCAAAAATCGAACCATAATTGCCAGACAAAATGGCTGCCGTTTGTACACCAATAGTGTAAAAATATGGTCAAAATTTTAATTCGATTTTGATGAAACTTGAAATGCATGTTTATAACCTTAAGATCTTGATTCTTTTCGATATTTGCGCATATCAAATTGTAAGTTGATGAATTATGGCCTTTGATTGTAGGAAAAATCACTTTCGGTATTGTTTGTTCTCTATCCATCTCTCGAAAATGTGGACATATCCTGCCTGGCAGGGCCAGCTTACTATCTTTTCTACTCCTTGTGACTAAAATATGACTTGAACTTATGAATATTATACATCACTAAATTTGGAAGAGGATAAAAAATTTAAAAATATGACAGAGAAATAGTAGAAATTTCAAGACATTTTCACTCTTAAATCTTTCAAGTATCACCATTTGACCAGCTTTGGAAAATTAACTATTTTCAATTTCTGTTTTGGTTTTTAAAAAAGAAGAAATATGTTGAATGGAAGGAGTTTCTATTCCCTACATTAATGCCACCAGCTTAACATTCACATAATCAAGTTACCCTGTTTATTTACGCTTATTATAAATTGTACATGTACATACAATAAATCTGTTGGAGATATTTCAATTAAATCATCCTACATACATGGTAGACCTAATTTAAAGATGATGTTCTTGAAAGATGTGGAACTAATATATTTATATAGTTTATTGTTTTCAATGCTGTGCCAACATCAATGTAGCTGTTTACTTCTATATTTTATACTGGGAATCTCACCAGATCATTAGTAGTATCTTGTCAGACATGCATGTAATGAATGTTTTATAGATTATGGTAAATATTCTAATAAATCTCCCCATCTTTGTGTTCTGTAGTTGTTTCGAGGTCTAATAAATCTTTCTATTTAATGAATTTAGTTATCTAGTGTTTCACAGGCAGATACAGAGGTGGGGCATTTTTTTTAAAAATATGATATACCTACTGGTACTCTACAAGAAATAACCAGCTACCTTCCGTTTCCGATCACCTCCACTTTGCTGAAAATCTTGTTAAAGTGACAAAAACTACAGATGTTTTTATAATGCTACATTTTCTTGTGGAAGACATACAATGTTGTCACACCTGTCTGTCCACCGGTCTACAAATTCTTTGTGGTCACTCTACAGCTCACAATTCTTAGCCAATTTTGACGAAACTTGAAATATAGGTTTTTCTCCCAAAGATCTTGGTTCCTTTGGATATTTTGCTTTTATCAGATCAAAACTTCATGGATTCAGACTCCCTATTTCTCGAAAAGTCATGTTTTTAGCTTGTGGTCACCCTATACTATAGGTCCCAATTTTATCCCATTTGAAACAAACGTTGAAATATATATCACTGTTACACCATAATTGAACCGAAACTGCTGGACAAATCTGATTGAATTTGTGAATTTTGATGAGGGTGACAGAAGTAAGAAGAAGCCAGACAAAGTCAATGTTCGTGTGAATAAATCAATCACTTTTACATTTACATTTTGTTTATATAGTTATTTATATAAGTCTAATCAATGATGCATACCAATATTTTAATGAAAACCTATTTGAAGTTATGATATATAATTGTTATTGTTCAGGGAATTATGATGTTACCAAGCATGGCATACACATAGTGTATGATTACACACAACAGTAACAATGCTCCTAATTAGAACATATGGTATTGTCTATAAATGGAACTAGTTCATTTCAAATAGACAAAATGTAGAGCGAAAGTATTTATTAAAGATTGATTATGGAATTATGCTCTGTTTGGAAACAGTGACCTTTATAATTTCCAGAATGAAGTTTACTTTTGTAGGCGAACTTTTCAGTATATATTATTAATTAGATATTAATTAACATGATAAGATTTTAAGTAGATTAAAACTGTTCGGTCATTTAATGAATTAATTTAAAAATTGATAGTAAAGTCTTTGTTTATTATCACCCCAGTCCGTCCATCTGTCGCTCTGTCCATCGTCAACAATCTTTGAATGCTCTAGGGGCTAAATTAATATCTGATTGAAATTAAATTTATACACAGTGGTCATGAGATGAAGAATCCTATTGATTTTCAGCAATATTTGATAATTTCTGCCAGAGTTATGTCCCTTGATCACTTTGAAAAATATTGTGAACACTCTAGAGGCTAAAGTTAATATCCAATTGTCTTCAAATTTATACACAATGTTTAAGGTCATAAAACGAAGACGCCTACAGTTTCTCAGATATACCTGATAATTACTGCTAAAGTCATGGACCTTGATCATTTTGAAAAATATTGTGAACGCTCTAGAGGCTAAAGTTTATATCTGATTGACTTTAAATTTATACACAGTGTTTAAGGTCATGAGATCATTTCAAAAATGAATTTTGATAACTAGAGCAGCTAAATCCATGATATTAAATGTTTTGTATACTAAATGTTAGCATGGAATAGAACTTTATCAAAGCCAAACAAATTCTAATGATTTTCTGATAATTACTTAATGAATTATTACTCTTAATCAGATTTTAGTGTGTTATAAATGTTTCATTACCAAAAAAAGTAAAAATATGTGACAACTCTTGTTGACTGCCTGGACAATTTACATGTAACTGCTGTGGGCGTATGTTTCGTGGCCTGGCAACCTATCTTTAAAACTATTATAGCGCGAACTGTCAGCTCTTTATCTAATCTTGTATTATACTCATTTAACACAATTTTAAACCCTATTGTAGGGAATTAATTTGCTTCACTTTGTCAATGTCAGTACTTTTTTATTTTCAGTTGATTTCATTGTAAATGGCTTCAAGCTATTTGACAACTTTCAATTATAACAACAACAAAAATCATTTATATAAATGATTTTGCATATTGATAGCATAGGAATGCATAATATAGGTTTTCATACTCTTAAAAGTAAAAAGATTACTGCATGTGTTTTGTATTATAAACGACCTGAGGGCATTCATTTTCATATTATAGAAACAGAACTTGACAAAGGTCTTATATACTGCATATTTTCACCTCAAATTGCGTTGAAATATAAGATTTCAAAATTTTAGATTCATTTTTAGAAGTTGATTGATAATTAATAAATTATAGATAATTTCAGAATATCAAATATTTTAATTCCATGATATTTATGTTTACAACTAATTGAATAATTCAAAAACTTGCTGAAGCAATGGGTACAAGCATTATAAGGTCATAAAGCATTGCTAAACCTACTCATATTGAACTGAATTATACACCTTAAAGCCACAATTTTAAATTTCTTAGTTATATTTTTAAAATTTATTAAAATAGTGTCTTAAAATAGATGGTATCCATAAACAGTCCTACCTTGTTAAAGACTAATCCTAATAATCCTATAATTCACTAATGCCAGCTGAGAAATTGGCCAAATATAATTTTCAACTTCAAATTCCAACATTTGAAGATAGCTATTCCATGTAGTCAACAGGAAAACAAGTGAGGTAATTGTGTTATTATTACCTGTGTCAAAGGTGAGAAGTAATGTCCATGATCGTATAATATTGAGGTGATAACCGATTGAGCAAAAGACACAAATAATTATGTTTTGACTTTTTTAGAAAATTTGAAATACTCGCTTTAACTGTATTGCTAAATGATACTGCCAAGAGGTATTTCTTTTGTTTTTGTTAAGCATAGATATTAATCTGGCAGATAAAAATCCTGAATCTTGGCAGTGATTGTGCATTAAAATACTCTGTTACATTCTTCTGTTCAGGTGTAAACAGTATGGGGTAGTAAGATAAGTAAGTAAATTTAGGAGCCGCATAGAATTACAATTACAAAAATTATATTAATACAATATAACAAACATACATTTAACAAATAACCAAACAGTAGATGAGTTTTGTGTTTAAGTGAATTGAGGTGTTGCTATGTCAACATTGAATTCTATATGTAAATGGACACTGCAAAGCAAATGTATGATAAGAATAGGATATCTAGATAATCAGCATTTGGAATATTTTATGCTGCATTACATCAGTTTGATGGTTTTTCGTCTGAAATGTGCACACTATTGAACTGAACAGTACTAAGATTTGTCAAAAAAATAAGAAGTGGGTAAAGCGCTGGCTCGTTAGCCTGGAGGTCAGGTGTTCGATCCCTGCATTGGTCAAGAAAGTTAATCTTGATTTTCCCGAGTGTTTTCCCCTTGAAGGTGATGCAAAATGTATGCCTGCAAAGGACAGCTATCTAGTCGAACCGATGGCATGAAAACAGAGGTCCCCTGTACATATTGGCATGCTCATAAAAGACCCCTTGGCAGTTGGAATTCGATATAAGAGTAGGCCGTAGTGCCGATGCCTGGGCAAAATTTCCCTCATAGCATACTGTATGGCATGTATGCCTGTCTTCCATTAGCCCAGGTTAGGTGCAGATGAGTAGTACGTTAAACCCCATTTCATTTCGAATTTCGCATCCTTCAAAATAATGGAAGGTAACCTCTTTTTATTTGCTTGCTCAGTGTTTGGTGATAATTGCACAGATTTGAAGAAATTGGGCACCTAAACTAAACCTCTGTGGTCCCACTTGCAAATAAATATACTCTTTATACCTGTGTACCATGACAGTGATATATATTGTAGAAAGTTCCAGACTAACCATGCATTATAGCTATATATATAGTAATTAATTATTGTCACACTGGTCAAAATCCTATATATCCTGTTATAATTGCTTCTATTATGACTGGTATATATATAGAGCTACAACTCATTAATTATACATGTGCTATTGGAACACTGTATAACTTTTATCATGGGATAAGAGCACTTCATACATCATACTTCTGTTTCTAACTGTGATATACATATACCACCGTTGTTTGTTGGGTTTATTACGTATATCACGCCTACCTTTCACTGTGATTATCTTTCTTGCGAAATTACTCTACTTGGTTCAATTGCTATTGTACATGTACAGTTGTTTTGAAATGAGTGGAGTGTCAACATGTAATTTGTGTAGGTACTTGAAACATGATAAATGGAGTGTATATTATGTATTTATGAAAAGCTAAGGATTAGTGGGAATATCATTATCGCAAGGAGTAATGCTGGGATTTACAAATGATGTGTGAAAATGGGATTTATCGGGATTGAACTATTGGGATTTAAAGGAACTTGAAGTTGAATAAGTGATTTAGTGAGGTTATTTACACGCAAGTTTAAATATTGTTGATCCTAGGTGTGAGTTTTTTTTAATGTTGCATTAAAATTAAATATTAGGGGAGAGCGGGGATGGTTCGGACACTTTTGTGTTTTTTCACATTTGTGTAACTACTAATGCACTTGTATCTGAACTTAAGAATGGAAAATAGACTCTATCTTATTGGCTATATCCAGCCAGTGATAAAGCTGTGTAGCTATAAAAGTCTTTGTGTTGGACCATCTTTTGCGGTGGGTAGTAAAATGTCCGGATTTACCCCATTGCAGGGAGACACCGGTCACCACTGGGGGGATACTTTGGAAAAGTGGAGGACGCTTAGACGGTAGCAAATTGAAAAGGTTTCTTTCACAGTTTAGTTGTATTCATTCAAAAACATCTGTTAACGATAAAGTTAAAACAGTAGTGATAAATTTAAAGCAAAATGTCATCTAACCAAAGCATTTTTTTAAAACATAGCTGGATGGAAAAAAATTAACATATTCAAAAATTAATTAACTGATAATTCCAAAGCTTTAAAGCTCCTTGCTATTCTCTAGGTTGGACATCAATCTATAATTTACATCGAAAAAGCTTCCAAATATTTATTCCTGCAAATGACCGGCCAAATTTGTAGTAATAACTCATCCCCTTATTGCTACTGGATAAGGGTTTCGGAAAAATTGACAGAATTTGATTTAATGGAAGTAAAGCAGTACCAATAACTTCAGAAAACCTAATAAACCTGAAACTGCCAGTCATAATTCTTTTTTTATCTAATCTGACTCATGGAAATATTTAACGGTTTGATCCGAACACTTGCGGGGTAATTCCGGACAGTGTCCGAATGTACCCCAAACCCATAATTCTGATGTAAACCACCATTTTGTTTATATACAATGAAAATATGGTGGATTTTCAATCTATTTATATTAATTAGCGAAGGAAGAAGGGGGTAACATCGTACCCCAATAAGAAACTTGTTAAACACCTAATTGATTTAACCATTTAACTTTAGAAATATTTTACATCAACTTTGTCAAAAATAGAAAAAGCTTATCTGCATCTACCTTTGAATGTTTATCTCTGCCATGTGTTTTTCATGTTACAAGATGAGATCATTGGTGTTTAAATAACCAATCAGAAAACGAATAGCATTGTAATGATCAAAACTATGGGGGGTGTCCGGACCATCCCACCGTCCGAACCATCCCCGCTCTCCCCTACTGATGTGTTCTATTGAGGAGTTCAAATTTTCGATCTGGTGGTAAAATCAAATTTATTTTTCAAAGTTGATTATATTGGATTTAAAATAACCACATTAAGGTGGGTTATTATGAGTATATAACCGTATTTTTAAGTTTTTATTTTTTTAAGTTTTTATTTATAGTAGGTCTAATGAAAGTTCTTATTAGTTTTGTTATGAAAATAATGAGATGAGAAGATGAATTCGTTTTGTGTCATGATCTACAAATAATATGTTGAAATATACTCTTAAGGCCATCAGCTTTAAAATATATATAAGAAATCAATGCAATTGGTGAATGCTTAAAGGAATGTGTTTTTTCCATAACAAATTTATGATCATATAATCTTATGGAAAATAGCCAATTTAAAAATCATTTGCTGAAGTATATTGAATGGTTTAACTTAAAAAACTGCTTATGACAATTTATAATCTTTAGAATTTATTACTTTTGTGTTTAAGATTTGGGATTAATGTTGTAAGATATCAAAGGTCACCTTTTAAAATGAATTAAGGTATTGAAATTATTTGATTTATCATACAGTATTTATCCTACAATCATATAGTCTTTTTACCTGTAGTTTAGACTGGTGAAGGGATACTGCCTTACAAGTATAAATATAAACTTACTGTGACTCTTGAAATATACATGTATAGTTGGGGAGGGGGGAGGGTGGATGGCTGAATGGTTAGCATTGGTGAGCTGTATCATTGAGTCAACTGGCGTGGTTTTGAATCCCCGGTTGTACGTGGCAAGGTGTAGGGTCGCATGTCCAGTCTCAAGGGTTTTCTCCGGGTCCTCCAGTTTCCTCCCACTGTTAGAGACCCCTACGTGCAAGCCAATTATTGAAATAAAATTAAACCATATGTTAGTCCCGAAATGACCTAGTTTGTGTCGAGTTGACGTTAAACCCCATTTCTCTCACTCACACACATGTATACTTCTTTATGGAATAGGAAAGGCCATGTATATGGAGAAAGATATCAAAGGTTTCAAGAATGTTTATGTAACCCCTGTTTATCTACACTTACTTACCTAGCTATTTACAAAGTCAATGGGTAGAGAGATTAGTACAGGTTTACAGTTTGTTGGTAAAGGCATTTTTCGAAGCTTCAATCATTTTACTTAGAATTTGATAGCACTATAAGGATTAGAATATCAACAAAGCAGCACGATGAGAATAACATTTTGTAAGATTGAAAAAAAAATGATTTATTAAATCACCATTTGTAATATGTTATTTTCAAGAACATATCTTGAGCAGTGTGTTTTTCCGTTGCAAAATTGCAAATTATTTTTTTAAAAGTTGCAACTATATTAATTCAGCTGTCTTAGTAGTATGTTAAATTACATTTAGAACAGAAAACTATCAAGGTACATTATTTTGATGTACACATAAATGCATTTGGCATTGAATTAAAGATTTATAGAAGAGGTCCTCTTTGTATATAAGCCTGTCAAAAAGACAGTATCTTTTGTTACTAATTGGAATCACAGTGACTCAGTGGTAGGACGCTTTCTTACTAACCATGAGGTTTGGAATTTGATATTGTTGTTGGCTGAGAAAGATCCAAAGTATTTCCCGGCATGTAAGTTGTGCAAGATGGGATGAAAAAACGCTTGACAGGTGGAATTTGAAAAATTTCCCTTTTAGCACACTGCATCGTGTATACCTGTCTTCTTTACCCAAAGCGGTACAGAAAGGTGGATGTTAAACCAAATTTCCTTTCATTTCATCTTACTAATAATTGTGTTGATGAGACATTGATTTCAAAAACATAGATTTTAATTTGGATTGCGACACATCTTTGACAGTCACACTAATGTAAATGTCTTCTCATGAGCTGACATATCATTTCATTATCAAGATTTGTATTTTTCTAATGCTGTAGCGATCAATGATCCATTGTTTTTGAGATTCCTCATGGAGTAGACTGAGACATGTTTGACAATAAACTAATGCCTTAGTTTGCATGTTAGTCTTGAGACCAATGTAGATTTCCTAAACTAGGGAAAAGGAGAGAGGGTGAGGCATATATTGGAGGCGGGGGAATGTAACAAAATGTTGTATCTCTTCAAGAAAGAAAAAGCTGTTTGGTTTGGTTTTCAGCCTGGAAATTTATTACAATGCA
Source organism: Patella pellucida (assembly GCA_917208275.1). NCBI lineage: Eukaryota > Metazoa > Mollusca > Gastropoda > Patellidae > Patella > Patella pellucida. Next base: position 13,809,760 of record OU795044.1, read on the forward strand.
AAACACAATGCCCTAAAATTAACAAAAGTAAGAACTGAAAGAAAAAGTGTTGATTCAGTAATATTTTTGTTAATTTAACCCTTTCGCTGCGAGAAGTCGCAAAAATGCGACAGACGTTATTTTCCATTCCATGCGGCACGTCGCATTTTTGCGACTTTGTACTATCAATGAAAGCTGGCCGACAGAGTGAAGTGTATTACCTCCCGCTGTTTATAGGCGGCACTGTGTGTCAGATAAATGCTTCCGCTTCAATTGTATAATGTAAACAAATGATGTTTCCTTTTAAAAAAAATGGAGTTTTGAGGACCTGAACTTATGTACAAACGCGTGGATAGAACAGCGGAGTCGGTGCTGCAAGACATATTCGCTAACAGTGATTCTGAAGCGGAGTTTATCGACTCAGAAGATGATTCGTGTAACATTGATTTACAGGACGAAAATTCCGATTCTAATGTTGACTTAGACATAGATGTCGAGCACAGATCCAGTGAAAATAATGTTTCTGATTCCGAAAATGATGCCCCGCCCCCTCCGCAAAATAGGCCTAGACAGTCTGCAAGTACAAAAGGGATTATATAGAACTAGAAGACTAAATGAAATAACTGTGTTGTGTAAATAAGTTAGTTTTATTCAGTAAAATAATATAATATAGTTAAATTTTTGAGTTCCAGTTACAATTACAGACATTTGTTCTAAATTCGTTGGATTTCTGGGAATCGTTCGTTTCCCTTCTAAGGGGTTATTTTGATATTTAGTCCCTTGAAAACCATAAAACACTCATTGAATTGTACACAGGACATTGTAGAATATTGTTATTCTATACCAAGTTTTATATTTTTTATTATTTATCCTCAATTTCAGGAAAAATGATCATTTTCGTCGTTTTTGCATATTAATTAGCTAATTTGCATAATTTAGCATAATGATATGAACTTCTAAATTTGATGAACAGAAAGTATTAATCAAATGGAATAACCTTTTCTGTTACATAAAAGATCTAAAACCATTTATTCTTGTTATTATTTGGCCCTGTACATATTGATGCATTTCTAATTAAAACAGCTATTTTTAACTTAGCACAGTTCATTAATTTACCCATTTTGAGCCTCGCAGCAAAAGGGTTAAACAATAAACCCAGTTAAATTACAATCTTGCCATTATTATTAATAGAAATGATTTATTCCTTAAGTCTAGTATGAAAGACTGGTATCTAAATTGAAGTTTCAAAGATTAAATAAATATTTAGGGTTACCAGTATATACTTGACTTTGTTACAAAATGTGCCAGAATTTGAGTTAAACCAGGTAAGATAATATAAACTGAATGATTAAATTAGCACAAATGATATTTTTATGATTATTAATAGCAGTAATCTATGATTTGAATCAAATTTTATGATTATTAATAGCAGTAATCGGCAGTAATCTATGATTTGAATCAAATTTTATGATTATTAATAGCAGTAATCGGCAGTAATCTATGATTTGAATCAAATTTGAGCAGACTGGTTTTAATTTTCTTAATTGCATTTAGTGAAATATATCAGCATTTAAAGGGTGTTTTCAAACTTGGCGTAGGTGTTTATTACGTCGATGCCTTGATGGAGTTTGAAGATGAGAATTTTCTGCTAAAAGTAACCAGAAATAATTAGCAATTTGATGCTTTGGGACACAATCAGTAAGTGAGAGTGATGAAACTTGGTGTATAGTTTCATCCCATCAATACCTTGACTAAGTTCAATAAAGAACATTTTTTGCTGAGGGTAAGCGTAGCGTAATCAATTGATTTGATTGGTCGAAACATTGAAACCCAATAACTCTAAATTCATGCTTAGTATGTATAGAAAGTGGTTAGAAATTATACAGTTGTCATTAATTAGCAGGTGTGCAACTAGCTGTAAAATATGTCACTACTAGTGTAGAAGGGTCACTATGTATAACACCTATTACTATTGAATACACAAACTTGGACAATAGTGGTGTATATCAATCAATAGTCATGGTTTTAACACCTTGGTGACATAACACCTAGTTAAAGACTTCTGCCTGATTACTAACAATTTTAACTAACTAATACACAATATGTATATAAACTAATTACTTTGATCTATTATTTTAGTGTTGTATATTTTCATTTATAACAGTTATTTGCTGCTTAGTTAATGATATCAACAATACAGAAAGTGACACCCCCTGTAAATCGAGATAAAATCAGCGATGGATTATTGTTCATGTGCTTTTTTAATAAAATAAAAATTAATTCATCGATTTTCTTCACGAAAATGAATAAACAGTGGCATCAATGCTGGTACAAAATGACAAGTTTACAGAAGTTATGTCCGAGATTTGACTAAAGAATTTTTGTTCGGCAGAAGATTTAATAACGTCAAATTTACAGATTCAAGTATTGATGTTCGCTTCCAATGCATCCAAGGGTAATATTTAATTTATGTCAGCACAAAAAGATTTTATTAAGAGGCCACTCCTGTTAAGCGGTCAGTTTTGAAAATTCCCTTTGGTGGCTGCTTAATGCAGATTCTACTGTACCACTACAATTAATGAAGAATACATAGATGATGAGGACAGAAATATATATCTAAGAAAAATAGTAATTTGAAATATTTCTGATATAAAGACGGCATTAAAAATGCTTATAGTAAAATGTATTCATAAGGTGTAATAATAATATTATCTATGAAATATTAATAACATGCTGGTAGTTCTATGTTGAAAAATTATAAATAGTCTAGTTCATGTCATTTTATTCTAAATGTAAATATCAAGGATGTATGTCTAGTCAATGGGTTTATATAAAAACTATAAGTTTAATTTACATGTAGTACAACAGCAGAAATTTTTATTTTCATGAGATGAAGCCTTTTGATTTTCAACATTTTACATTAATCAGTAGAAATTATGGCCCTTAATCAATTTGAATTGAAATATTGAAAAACTAGAGTCAATCAAATTGTACTTAACAATTATGGTATTTCATGCACTGTTTTACAGATCCGCCGACCTGAATTTCTAGAAATCCAAAAAAAAAAAAACAGAATTGGGTCCGATGAAAAAAAAAGCAACCTCAATCTCCGATCAAAAAAAAAAAATCGTCTTCTGGACTTCTGGAACTGACGAAATGTAGTAACAGTAAAAGTAATGACAATAGGTAGTGCACGCAATATTGTCAATACGAATAGCCGCTAGCTTGTAGCGACATCATGTCGCAAAAAAATTGGGATTGGGGAGACATTCGGGAATTTACCGCGACTTCAAGATTCTTGCCGAAAATATAGTATTTATCGAATCCGTTTGCTTATTACCCGACAAGCCGACACTAGTCAGGACTGAACAGCTAAGATTGAGGTTATTATTTGACTCAATTATTAATTCCAGTCACTTTGAGTTGCAAGGAATATATCTTTTGTCTAATTCATACAGAAAACATCCGTTTTTAGACACAATTTTCACCCAGTATATATGGAGCCGTCGTTTCTCATAACACCGCAAAATAATAATTATACATGGTTCCGGACGAAGGCTTGAGAACGCCAGCTCACTTGATGAGAAGTCATGGCCCCGGACATGTATAATCAACACATGTGATAATGTAACGAAGTCAATGATTGGATTAGCGACAACACGTGGTAGCTTATAAAAAAAGAAATGAAATTTGCGTCGTGAGGATGGTGAGCCGTTATTTATTTTATTGGTGTTAATTTATCGGTGATTGTCATAGAAGGGTGCTAATTCTATTGGTCAGATAATTAATTAGTGTTGGACATGTGAGCTTACATGAAATGTCGATAATTCTATCTAAGGGTTTGTTGTTTTTTTTCTCCCCTGCCCTTTACACAATTTGTCCTTTACACAACTCCGGTTTCCTCCCACTGCTAAAGACCCCTGCGCGCAAGTGAATTATTGAAATAAAATTAAACGATATTTTAGTCCCAAAATGACCTAGTTTGTGTCGAGTGAACGTAAGACTCCATTTCTCTCTCTCTTTTGTTGTCTGCTTGATCTATTTGGTTGTATGTTTCGTTGCTCTCCACCATGATCATGAATCTGCATTCAATGTTGATGAAATATTTATGACATACTTTTAATGACAAAATTGTGCAAATTAGGCTTAATATCACAAATACCTCCCTTTTTAATGAAAGGCCGGGTAGATGGCCGAAAGGTTAGGGCATGCACATTATATTATAAGATCTGTCATTATGTCAACTGGCGTGTTTTAGATTCCCAGGATGTACGTCTAGTCTGTCCAACCTTGCTGTTTTTTTTCAGGTCCTCCAGTTTCCTCCCACTGCTAAAGATCCCTATTGAAATAAAATTGAACCATATTTTAGTCTCAAAATGAGCTGGTTTGTGTTGAGTGGCAATTAAACCCCATTTCCCTTTCTCTCTCTTATCAATCAAACCAAATGTGCTTTTAACAAAGTTCCCCCTCTAGCTACATCAGCTATGCACCTTACAGCTCAGAGGAACTTAAGACCAGGAAGTCTTGCTACTTGCTAGTTAGATCCACATAGCTACTAAAAGACAACTTGGATGCTTTCATTCCATCACTTTCAATTGTTGTGAAAAAAATGTTGTTAGATCTTGCATTTTCAAGCATCCTCAATCAAGTTGTAATCAAACCCAGAAACAGCAATTTCTACAGGATGTGGAGAACTGTTTATATGAATTTCATAGCTGAATGATACTAAAATTGTTAACATTAATCCTGACAAGACTGAAGTGCTATGTATCGATACCAAATGACAAGCAACGAAAATAAGAGTAGTCTTTTCATTTTGCCAAAATAACATAAAGAATATTGGTGCTATATCATCGATTCAACACTTCCTTTTGAGACCTGCATAAAAACAGTATCTTCCGGGGCCTTTTCCCAGATTCATAAACTAACAAAGACAAAGAAAACCTTAAATTTCATGCTTTAATCTCTTCAAGACTGGGTTACTATAATGTTTTGTTTTATGGTATACAACAGTGGCAGATGCATAAGCTACAATATGTCCAGGATGGTTCAGCTCGACTCACCACTGGAACATAAAAAGATATCAAGTTGACGCTTATCAGATTGTAACTTTATGGATTATTGGCCCTGATTGTAAGAATAATGACATTTTTAGCTAGTGGACCCCTAGAGTGCAAAATATTTATCTGATTTTGTTGTATCTTAAAAGATATGTTTCTATACCAAAGAACTTTAATGTTTCCTTTCAATAATAGCACATATTGGAATGTAACTTTCTGGATTATGATTGCTGATTGTATGAAAAATCACATTTTGAGCTTGTGGAGCTTCTAGAGGTCACAAATTAATGACCGTTAAATTAAACTTCATGAAAATCAAACCAAAATTGCCTGACAAAATGGCCACTCCATGGACGCAAATAGTCTACAAGGATGTAATACCATTGTTGTGGACCCTTTAAAGGTCACAATTTTTATATATATTAAGCTATTGTTCAAACTATGTATAGATTTTCATTAGGTGATCAAATGCTATGACTGAGGCATAGATAAGGAATTTGAAGCTTTGTAAAACCATATTGATTGCGAGTTAAGAAACTTGGGAAATCAAATCATTGCATCAATTGCATAAATTCAGTTATGAGCATTTTCGGTTTAGGCTAAGAAGTGCTCAGCAATTTTATAACTTCTCCTTTGTCTCCCTCCCTTAGCAAATTAACTAGACAATAGTTTATCTACATGGGGTTAATTGAAGCATTAATTTATAGATCACTATTAACAAGAAATAGGTCTTAGTGATACATGTAATTTTGACTTTATGTTCTTTATATAATAATATAATGTCTTAGTTTATGTCTGGAAATTACATTCTTCTTTAATTTGAATATATATCAGTGGGCATATTGCATAAACATGTAGTATGAGCTTGTCGTGATAATTCAGCTCCATTGCGCTGAGTGTTAGAGGATTAGGAAGAATAGATTGAATGTCTTTAAGAACAAGGAACCTGTATTGTACTTTCCTATAGTTAGAAGTATGTGACAAAATAAATGGATGTAGTTTTCAAGATATTTTTTATGTTGGGGTACTGTAGAAATTTAGTCAATATTCAGCTTAGCGTCGCTGGGTATGATGCATTGTGTTACTTTATTATTGTTACTGTCATGGGGCATCCGGGGTTGCTAAGAGGGTAAGATGCTGGCTCGCTAACCTGGAGGTCGTGAGTTCAATCCCGGTGTTGGCTGAGAAAGTTTATCAGGATTTTTCTCATAGCACTTTGTATGGTGGCATATGCCCGTCTTCATTAGTCCAGTTGGAGCAGAACTTTTCATTCAGGAGCTACTGGGTTAATTTAGTATATCTATGTAAGCAAGAGTTAAGTTCAAATACATGGTAAATATGAGTAGGATCCCCAACAGTAATCAACATGTAAATATCTCCGTGGTAATGATTGGGGACAATGTGTGGAATAATTACATCTGTCAGTCTTCAATTTGTCAAATTAAGTCAGTTATACTGAATATATTAGCGTCTTGGGAATACATTAAATACATTACTGTATACTATTTCAAGTGGTTGATTGTGGTTATGTCCAAATACATTAAATAAAACCTTTTTTATACTTGATGAGTTCATATGCATTGCAATGAGTGTGACTGCCTTTGCTTGATTATAATTCAGGACATTTCAGAAACAAATATATGTTGCTCAATAACCCTCTTTTTCTCTAATTTTGTACTGATAACTTGTAATCTTCTCCTAACAACTCACAATAGTTTGATAAGTTTATGATTTACTTTTCAACTTTTTTATTTGCATATTACGTCCATTAAGAACAGTATACAAAAAATACAGATACATTAACATACATGCATACATAAAATACATTTGACATGGAATGCTTTATGGGGATAACTTGATATAAATAATGAAAATATAATGAGATAACATATCCATGTACCATTGGGATGATACCAGGGTACCATTGGGATGATACCAATGAAAATCAACAGTGAAAGTATGACAATGAAATGAAAATCAACAATGAAAGTATGACAATGAGATGAAAATATGGAGTAAAAGTATACCCTTGTATATAAGATATCAAATATCAAATTAGACCGATACAGATACACCCCTTTCCTTAAAAGCATGGTATGTGTACATTGCTACTGCCTTGGCAAGGACATCTGGCGGAATAAAAAGAATTTCAAAAGTTAATTGACTAGATGGTATTTAAGTGTGGATCATATCTAATAAGTTTTACTGGTCTGGTTTCTGTCATCTCTCCAATAATTTTTCATCAATAAAAATATATGCGCTCAACATACACATTGCAAACTGGCATGTAAAATACAAAGTAAACTATAATTTGATTAAATTTGCTGGTGTAGCAATGAATGAACCACTTAGATAATTGGGGGATTGGGTGGCTGAATTGTTTGTGTATGCATGCTGTATCATAAAGCCTGGCATTGAGTCAACCTGCGTAGTTTCGAATCCTTGGTTGTACGTGGCAAGAAGTAGGGTAGCCTCGTCTGTCCAACCTCGTGGGTTTTCTCCGAGTCCTCCGGTTTCCTCCCACTGCTAAAAACATCTAAGAGCAAGCCAATTATTGAAATAAAATTAAACCATTTGTTAGTTCCGAAATGACTTAGTTTGTGTAAAGTGGACGTTAAACCCCATTTCTCTGTCTCTTTCTCTCTTTGATCATGGACGTTATATTATAAGCAAGCCTAGAAATAAGGCAACTGTCACTGACAATGTCAGGCACAGATTCAACCTTTGTCAGGCACAAAACCTCTAGCGCCTGTCATTTTGTCAGGCACTGATTTGTCTCTTTTAATGATATTATTATGCAGCTACCTCAACACGTTGCTACTACAGCTCGTCTACTTGTGTGTTTGGTGGTTCAACGTAGTAAGTCACAAATCTTACATTGGCATTGCCGTAAATTCACATGATTATTTACAATTGAATATTAGTTTATCAACTGAAGAAAGTGCTGATTCAGTCGAGTCAATCAGGTGTGATGTAATTAAATTTCACGCTTCGAAACTAGGTCATAGCTTTCAGAGATTTCTGAAAGGGCCAAGAGAGAAGAGTAAAACAACAACATTTCAATAACAATATTAAAGATTACAGCATAAATCCATTGATACAGATAATTACAGTTTTATTCTTTGTTTCACGTAAGGGGGGTTGGGATGGCCTAGTGGTCTAGAGTGCTGTGCTTTGACCTCTAGCTGGCCGGTCACCTCTTGCTTGCGGCTGTGGTTTTGAGCCCTAGTGTAAACGTATGTGACATGGAGATAGGGGCGCCTTCTCAACCTCGTGGGTTGCTTCCTGGCACTCCTGTTTCCTCCCACTGCTAAAGACCGCTACTCGAAGCGAATTATTGAAATAAAAATTGAAAACCATACGTTAGTCCCAAAATGACCTAGTTTGTGTCGAGTTGATGTTGAACCCCATTTCTCTCTGTGTGTTTCATGTTAACGAAAAAAAGTGGTCACATGAGTTTGTCATTCGCAACAGCCTAGTTACACTTTACTATAGGCTGTTATAGCTACCAAAAATTACCACTTCTGATTAAAATCTAAGTCCGTGTATTTTTTCCCACTAATTGTCTGATTTAAAAATTAATATTTTTGCTGACTTTTTCAAGTTGGTTCTTCAGGTTCTATCAGCTACAGTCCCTGTTGCACTTATTATTGGTATAAGTTCACAAAAAGTCAAGTTAACTTGGTGTATGGCTCTTTCAAAATTATCTTCTGAATATTGACTTGCAAACAATTGGTGATAATTTATAATAAAGATAACCTTTTTTATTGTCTGAATGTTGTAAATGATGAGTTTTATATAGTCAGTCACGAAATCTGACACTAACAACATAGTTTTTTTTTTATACACCCACATTTTCACGTTGTTGCATTTTCTAGATTATGGCCTTGATTGTAAGAAAAATCATGTTGTTAGCTTGTGGATACTCTACTGGTCACAATTTTTATCAGATTTTGATGAAACTTGAAATATATGTTTATGTTCCAAAGATCTCAGATATCTCAGACATGTTGATGTTCCAGATCTGAACGTGGGACTCGGAATGTAACTTTGAAAGCTGCCTCTAAAATTTATTGCCAGAATACCAACAATTTCATACTGAATTTAATTGGCATTGCTACCTACATATTTAAACAGACCCTTCTTGTTTTGCCTGCAGCCTTCTTTGTGTGTTGAACCCAGGTTGGGAAACATTAGCTAGATCATCATACAACACTCTCCATCACTGTCCCACACCTTTGAAGAAAGCAGGGGAATATTAAAATCTGTCTGTCTGTTGGTCAGTCCATCCTTCCATTGGTCCGTCAGTCCTCCATATTTTTTGGAACACAATAATTGAGCTAGAATGTTTCAAATTTGATGTAGGTATTTATTAGGTGTTTTAGAAGATGAACATTTGGGGCTTAAGATAAGTCGATATAAGAAATTTGATTAGTTGATGCTTTGGGACACAATAACTTTAGTTTTAATTAATTTTAAGTGGGAGTGATGAAATTGGTGTATAGTTAGTTTCATTACATCAATACCTTGACTAAGTTCGATAATGAGCCTTTTCTGCCCTATGTGGGCGTATCCTGCCTGGCAGCAGCTAGTTAGATTTATACACAGAGTTTAAGGTCTTGCGACGAACAAGTATATTGATTGTAAATGATTTTAGATAAATTGAACAGCTAAATTCATGATATTAATTTTTTGGTATACTATTAATATTTAGTATGGGGCAGAACTAGAAACCAAACAAAGTCTATGGATTTCTGACAATTGCTTAATGAGTTCTTACTCTTAATAAGATTTTAGTGTATAATAAATGTTTCATTACTGTCAAAAGAAAAAAATACGCAACAACCCTTGTTGACTTCCTGAACAACTTTGCTGCTATGTGCGTATGTTTCATTGCCGGGCAACCTGTATTTGTATGTTAATAAAGACAATATTAATGAATCCATATACCATAGGTAATTACTCACTGAAACACCATTCATCAACATAGCCGGAGAATTAGAACCACTGCAGGGATCTTTCACATATTTCTGGAGTAATGCCTGCAGGCTTCAAAGAAGTTGTTCAAGTTGTTCAGATGGAGAATAAAGGCATTTGGAATTATAAATAGAAATTTGTGGAAAAATTAATAACAATAGAAAATATAAGTTTTAATTGGCACTTGATTTGCTTAAAGCTACAATTTCATATTTTTAAGTTATATTTTTAAAATTTATTAAAATAAAGCCTTGAAATAGATGGTATTCATAAAGAATAATCCTATAATCCTATTGCCAGCTGAGAACTTGACAAAAATATCATTTTCAACTTCAAATTCAAATGTTTGAATATAGCTCATGCTTGGAGTGAATGGGAGAATAAGGGAGGTACTTGTCTTATTATTTCCAGTGTCAATGATTTTTAAGGGTGGGAAATAATGCCCATGGTTGCATAATAGTGAGTTGATAACCTATTGAGCAAAAGACATAGAAATAATTATGTTTTGACTTTCTTAGAAATTATGAAATTCTCGCTTTAAGTATGCAATGTACGGCGTAGAATTTTGTCTGTCAGTGTGGTTTCTTTAAATTCCAATTATCTGCCAAGAAAATGTGACCAGTGTAATTATTGATTTATGTGAATTGTTCTTATTGGTTCAATATTTGATGTTCTGTTTCAAGTAATAAAAAGTATTGAACATGTTTTGTAAAATTAAGGGAACAGTTTGCTTCTGGAAAAATGAATGTTTAGTAGAGTTGCTTAAAGAAAATTACCATTTGTTTAACTGTATCCATTTACATCTGTATAACATGGCTTGTGATATTTTCCTCGACCTATTGTCTTTTTAATTAACAGTTAGTACTTGGACGAAAATATTAATCAATCAAGCTCAGTTCTTCTTTGACAGTTTCTAAATGGGGAAAGGGATAACATATTGTGAAATCATGGTCAAATGTCTAAAACTAATAATGTTATACCTTTAAAATGGCAAATTTGTTGGTGATAGATGATTTTCAGATGAAGTTTGTATTTTCTATAGTTACTTCCTGAAATTGTAATATTTAGTCTGAATTAAGCCCAACTGTTGTTGAGCAAGGAACATGATGTTAGGGTAACTATTATATCTGATTGCTTTTAAATTGATACACAGTATTTCAGGTCATGAGATGAAGAAGCCTCTTTGATTTTCAAAGATTTCCAAAAATTACTGCTACAGAGTTATGGCCCTTGGATTCAAAAATTTCTTCTAAAGTTAATGATTGCCTTTAAATTCATACACAGTGTTTACGGTCATGAGACGAAGAAGCCTATTGATTTTCAAAAATTTCTTATAATCACTGTCCGAGTTATATGGCCCTTGATCACTTTGAAATATCTTGTGGATCCTCTTGAGGCTATAGTTAATATCCCATTAAATTTATAAGTTCAGGAGTTGAAGAATCATTTTAATTTTCATGGATTTCTGATAATTACTGGTTGAGCTGCACCTGTATTTGGGAGATGCAGAAGTCTATTGCTTTTCAAAGATATACAATAGTTGAGCTGCACCTGTATTTGGGAGATGCAGAAGTCTATTGCTTTTCAAAGATATACAATAGTTACTGACAGATGACCGTAGATTACTTTTAAAAAATCTTGTGGATGCTATACAGGCCAAATTTGTTCAATTGATTTCCATCAAGGTCAATTAGATAAAAATAGTTCATTTTTTATACGCCCACATTTTCATGTGGACGTATTATGTCGTCGCCCCTGTCCGTCTGGACGTACGTCCGTCCGTTCGTCCGTCCACAATTGTTTGTGGACCCTCTACAGGTCACAATTCTTGTCCGATTTTGACGAAACTTGAAATATAGCTTTATCCCCAAACGATCTCGGCTGCTTTCGATATTGGCATGTATCGGATCGAAACTTCATGGATTATGGCCCCTGATTGTACGAAAAATCACGTTTTTAGCTTGTGGACCCTATAGAGGCCACAATTTTGATCCGATTTTAATGAAACTTGACGTGCATGTTTATAACCCAAAGATCTGGGTTCCTTTCGATATTTGCGCCTATTGGAACTTAATTTCCTAATTTATTGCCCCTGATTGTCCGAAAAATCACCTATTTTAGCTTGTGGTCCCTCTGGAGGACACAATTATTATCCGATTTGAAAAACCGTTCGATTATTTCACCGTTACACCCGAAGGACGATTGAGTTCGAATTTCGGACCAAAATTGCCATACAAAATGGCCGCTGTTTGTACGCGAATACTGTTAAAAAATGTTATATCAAGGTTGTGGACCCTGTAGAGGTCACAATTTTAATTCGATTTTGATGAAACTTAAAAAACAGGGTTATAACCCAAAGATCTTTGATCCTTTCGATATTTGCGCATTTCGGATTGTAACTTCCTGAACTATGGCCCCTGATTGTTTCGAAAAATCCCCTATGGTCCCTCTGGAGGTCACGATTAATATCCAATTTAAAAAAACGTTTGGCTCTATCACCATTACACCCTACTGAAGGTTGAGTTCGAATTTCAAGAAAATCAGACCATAATTGCCAGACAAAATGGCCGCTGTTTGTATGCGAATAGTGTAAAAATATGGCATATTAAAGTTGTGGGCCCTGTAGAGGTCACAATTTTAATTTGATTTTGATGAAACTTAAAATGCATGTTTATAACCTAAAGATCTTGATTCTTTTCAATATTTGCTCATATCAAATTGTAACTTAGTGAATTATGGCCTTTGATTGTAGGAAAAATCACTTTCGGTATTGCTTGATCTCTATCCATCTATCGAAAATGTGGGCGTATCCTGCCTGGCACTGCCAGCTTACTATCATATTAAAAAAAAGTTAATATTAATAAAATAAATGAACTGTTATTTGAAAATATAAAAAGTAGTTCCGTTGTAACTGGTCAATCAAATTCATGTAAGGTAAAATCTCTTAAGGAGATTGTAAAATTAATCATACTGTAGAATTGGTTGATAATGCTCTTAGTGTTGAAGAAGTGAAACTTTTAATATTAAGTGAGAAATCTACATTGGTTTTGAATAGAATGATCAACACATCAGTTATAATCAAATGGAAGAGTTACTTTCATTATGGGTTCATTTGCGCTAAAACTTACCTTGTGACAAACCTGTACGTACATGTATCACAGAATGACTGTAAGAAGATAGCTTGCAAGGTTATTGAGTAATCTTTAACTACTTTTAATTTTCTCGACTGAAGTCAAAAGGAATACAATGTCTGACAAAGGAGAAACCAAGAATTGATTCAGGTTTAAGATATATAGAAAATTGAACTTAATTGAGGTATATTAAGTAGTTGATCAATTCAGATAGGTGTCCTAACATCATAAATAGGTTGACCAATTGATCATCTAATCAATACTGCATATATTATCAACGAATGTTATTCAAAATATCTTGCTGTCTAATTGGGTATATTCCTGGTCAAATGTTTGGATAATTGTGCAGGTCATGTCCAGAATATACAGGCGAAATAGCATCCCTGGGTACATCAGATAAGAATCTTTTAAAGCTTATGTCAGCACTCATTTAGTTCCCAAGCCCCAGTTTTATGGAATAGTTATTCTTTAGTTTAAGATGTTGTACATCTTTATATTCTTTAGAAAAATTAGTAAAGTGACCCTGATCATGTGTTATGAATGGGCGCACTATAAAGGTGCTGTTTTAATAATTATACCATGCATAATGACAATGACATTATTAATAAAGTGAAATATATCCACTCAAATATAGCCTCCGTAAGAAAACATGTTGTTTGTGTGTATTAATCATTCAATAAGATCGAGTAAGGAATTACTTTTTGATAACTTCTGCTTAACATGGTTCACAAACAAAAACCTTTAGATTGGCTGGATATGTGTATTTGCATATAGTTGCCAAAATTTGTTAGAATGCAAAATAAAATACAATGTCATCTAGATGGGATCAAATTTTGCAATAAAAAAATACACACTAGGGACCGGGAATCTACAAGTTTTTACGAAAAAAGGTTAATAAACTACCCTTATGATCTAGAATCTAATACATGTCTAGAATGTGTTAAATACCGCCAAGATTCATCAAAAACCACCAAGTTTGTACTACCGTGTAGATTTAGAAACACGTTCTGACAAGTAATGAAGGGATCCAAAAGTCAGGAATTCAAACAAAGTTACAAAGTGGGTTATTTTTGAAAAATGTATTTTTCAAGTAAAGATCTGATGTTAGTCATTTGTTAAAAATTAAAATAAAGTTGATGTTTCTGTTGATTAAATTAATTTTATGGTCTGATTTATGAAGTAACTTTTTTTTATTGTTTAATTATTCTTGAAACTTCTTAGGAATTGATTTAAGTACTGAATTATATATTTAATGTTTTTTGTTGATTAACAGTTTTCAGTTGAATTTTGTTAATGGTTATTTTTGTGTGTTTTTGAATACTGGTAGGTTATGTTTTTAACTTTTTCAGTAAGTAAAAGTAGACGATTCTTTGATGACTTGTTTATCCATTAATTCAATGTTTTGTTTGCCAAAATATCTTTTTATTTGCTGCCAAGCTCAGTATAAAAGAATTACCTATTGAGTTTGCATAGTATTTTTGATGATGTGCTTTATAGACTATAAAACTTTTGGATGTTGTGTATAAAACCAGCAATGAACCAATATATCTTCTGTGTTTACCTCAGCCTGTGTTTCGACAGTCTGTTTGTAAAGTCATACTATAAAGTGGATTTCATATCGTTTAATTGTACGTAGATCCCAGCCATAGATATCTATAGACTACATTTAGAAAAATGACATTGAAGGCGAGCGTTAAGTGTGATAATTTAGAGTCTCAGCGATGGAATATGAATTAATCAACGTTGATCAGAACAACTTCTGTCAGAACGACGTAAAACCAAACCCAGCGATTGACAGCCAATATTCTGATTCTCGCTGATTTCTGCACTAAATGAATCTTTATTCCTAACACCGGATTTGTAGCAGCTCTTGTGTTAAAATGGCAAGCAGATCTTTAACGGATTTGCCGCTAGTGACTGTAACTGATATGGATAAACTTAAATCTAACCATCTGTTAGCTGAACTTAAAGACGATGGACCGTCACAGTCAAGGTCATTGCCATGTTCTCCCAGCACAAATCGTAAAGCCTTGACAACTTGGATTGGTGGGATGCAGTTCATTATAGGTATTTTAACTCTTTTATGTCTTTTAAAATTTAAAAAAGGGAAGATTTTTTTTTTCTAGAATTCAGTGATTCTGTGAAAATTAATTATATCACTGTTTTTATTTAAAATTCTCTTTCTTGTAGAACAGTTTAAATTATATCATTATATAAAATGTTGTTTTTTTTCGTATTAAGTTATTAATATTTGATAGTGGTTTCTAATTTATGCAGTGAAAATTACAAAAAAAAAGAGAACTTGTTAAAAACATTTAATGAAAGAAAAGCTGAAAGGACAAATACATACAAAAAATTCAGTTGTTAACTATCTAAATACAATCTGATTAAAATAAAGATCCTATTTCGTTTTGTGTTTTTATGATTCAAAATTTCTTTTTACTTGTCTTCACAACACTAGATCTGGAAGATTTTTTTTATAACAGGCATTCTATTTGATGTGAGGAATTAGTCAATGAAACGATCTGTTACTGTGATTTCTTGGCGTGCTCTGCTGATTGATTAATCAATGCCTGATGTGATAGGGACAAATGCCGCTCGTATGATCCCTGACGCGACCTCCCAATACACAACTGGTCCAATCTTCATATAGTATATATAGGCCATTTAAAGTATAAAATAAAACGAAATATAGATCTGTATTTTAATCAGATTGTATCTAAGTACTTTGCATGAGTGTCTGCTTAACACCTTCAAAACCTTTTTAGGTCGATCTCAGTGATTGATCAGCTGGTGTGAACTACGGTAGCTCAATGGGATTTTTCAGCAAGGAACAGTGTCTAGTTGTATGGATGAGGCCAAAACCAAGGTCCCTTTGTTTGTATAATACGTTGGCTATTAAATAAAAGAACCATTGGCAGTTTAGACTTGGATTCAATCGGAATTAAAACAGACCTATTAATGATTATTTGTGGACATAACGAAAAGCTTATATCAATATAATTTCTTTGTGAATACTGAACTGATTTGAACCATTTTTGGACTGACATTCCTAGAATAAGAGAATCATCTTTGACAATATTGTAGTTTGCAAGTGTCTACAGTGCTAAAATGCCTTTTTACTTATTATTACATCATATTTATATGAATATTTCCCAGAATTCTTTGAAGCCAGACTTTTCTAGGAATATATTATATTACATTGGATATTTTCCCTTTGTCCCCAGCCTTCTGATATGAAAAAAGTAATTTTAAACACTTTTTAAGAATTTTTCAAACAAAGATTGGATATTCAACGAAGGTGGAAGAAATAAGTGCTAGATACACAATATTAAATGATACCTGGTTAACAGTACACGTTGTCTACGATATCGCCCTTGGAACTCCAGAAACAAACAAATATGAAAAGTAGTGAGGTGTTCCTATTTTTATTTTGCATGGATTTTAATATTTTTGAATATTTTGTTGACATTTTATAAAGAAGAAAACGACATAACAAACTATTCTAATTTTGGAAGGTTTGCATTCATTTTCTGCGATATAAATAAACGAAGACATGTAATTTTGGAGGAATATTATTGTTGTGAATTTGATGCCGACGCAGGATCAGCAAGCTTTCATGCAATGTACCGGTATTATGAAAATGCTTACTTTTGTAGGAATGTTACGGACACATTATTTTAAAAGATATTATGGTTGTGAATTTGACGCCAAAACAGGATCGGCAAGCTTTCATTCAATGTAATAAAGTATTATGAAAATGTTTAATTTTGTAGAAATGCTAGGGACATAAATTTGAATACCGTACGGGAATTTAGAATTAAATATGAAAAATAGTGAGGTTCACCTATTTTTATTACACACAGGATTTGAATATTTTGTTGACATGTGATTTTTAATTGCACTGCCATATAAACAAAGACACGTTATTTTAAAGGAATATTACGGTTGTGAATTTGATTCCAAAGCAGACTCGGCAAGCTTCCATTCAATGTAATAATGTATTACGAAAATGAATAATTTTGTAGGAATGTTACGGACATAAATTTGAATACTGTACAGGAATTAAATATGAAAAATAGCGAGTCACCTTTTTTCATTGCGTACAACATTTGAATATTTTGTTTACATGTGATTTTTAATTAAGGTATCAATTCTTCTGCTTAAAGTTACATTATTCAAGATATAGATAAGAACTAGCCATTCTTGCTATACTAGTTCGCAAGTAGATGATGTAAAATGAATAATTTGAAAATTTCATTCAAATTACTCTATTGCAAGCGAAGAAATAGGCATTTAAAGATTTGACCGACCTGTGCAATAATTTCAACCACGGTCCTGGATGATCAAAGCTACGACTCGAAGCGTCTAGCCGCGCCATATTTGATTTACCGCTGAAACATTTTAATCTGTTTAACATCGGAGCAATCTGATGCCATCCAAAGTTGATTAAGGCCTGGATCAGTTAATTAATGTCTAATTAATACTTTAGAAAACATTTCATGCCCAAATAAAGACCTGCACTAGGCAGATTTAGCTCTTGCATAATGCATGTTTAAATAACGATGAGATTTATGCCCATTTATTTTCTTTAAAATGTCTTTCTGAGAAAATTTTGAAATCCCATCAATTTGATTTAGAAATTAATTACCTTGTACATAATCCCTCCTATGCCTCACAGTGTTTTGCTTCGTTATAGCCAATCCCACTTAACATTGCTGAACTGACTGATGATTCGTGTCCCAGATTATGAATGGTTAACCATCAGGTTAACAACCGATCCATAACAGTGTAACAATCAAAAATAACCCCAATGTCACAAAGCATTTTCAGATTTAAGTTAAGAATTTACTCAAAATATTTCGTCTGATGTTAACTAAAATGATATGGCCCTTTATAAAACTTTTGTTGTTTGAATGTATTAAATACATCAATAAGAAACTGCGCAAAGATTTGTGTTTCTGGATTAAAAATATTTCCCATAAACGGTGATTGACAGTTGAGTAAATTCTTAACTTAGGTCTAAGAATGCTTTGTCAACTCGGGTCCAGAGCTCTAAACATGGGAACGTAAAGTGTATAATGGCAGTCCCTTCCCAGTGTGAGCACTACACATGGGCATTTTAATCCTAAAATGACTTATTGGTGTTGAAGAATGTATTTTGTTGCCTGTCCTCTGTCCTTTAAGATATGCATATTTTGGAATATTTGTCTCTATACCCAAGCAATTTATTTTTCCAATCGCTTGACATTTGTGGGCTATTTTTGGCACATTCCAAGAAAAAGATTGCAGCCTTTTACTATTTATGACTTCTGTGATAGTTCTGATATGTGATATCACAAGTGACTTGAATTTGAATACAAAGATAAAAATAAATTGGAGTATTAAAAGAATACTTCTTGGTTGTCTAGTTTTTCTCACGGATATTTGGGTTTGTCAACTTTGTTTTAAAAAACCAATAGGGACTTTTTCCATGATTCAGCCCAGGAAAAGGGACATGAGGCCCAAAAGAGCAACGGTTACCATTTATCCCGGTGAAAAATTATAATTATAATTTTCATAAAGATATAATGTAATATTAACAGTTTTCCGCATTACAAGAAAGGATATCGTTCCTCTCTACATAATTCAACATTCCTATTATGTGTAGGAATGGTCTGATATTGGTACTATGTGTCTTACTGTTATCAGATGCTGACAGTGAAACATGCCCACTGATACAGATACAATTGCTGGTAGTATAGTGACAGATATAGAAATATTATATTATTGTCCCCCGCTTTTCGAAGAATGCAGGGGACTATTAAAATTAATTTATCTGTCTGTCCCTTCATCCAGAGTTCGAAAACTAGCATTTTCTGCTTTATTAATAGGGTAAGCTGAGATAAGCAATTTGATCGGTTGATGCTTTGGGACACGATAACTTTAGTTCTAATTAAGTGAGAGTGATGAAACTTGGTGTATAGTTTCATTACATCAACACCTTGACTGAAATTTTGAAAATGAGCATTTTCTGCTCAGGGTAAGCAGAGCCATAAGCATTTTGATTGGTCAAGACTTTTGAACACAATAACTCTCATTCTAATTGAGTTATAATGTTTACACTTGGCGTAGGTGAATGCCTTCCCAGTTAACATGGATCGTTAGATTTACGTTACTTTTACGTCATTATGGTTAGATTTAGGTTAGCGTCCAATAATGGTAAAATTGTATGGTTAAATTTACGTTACTTTTACGTCAGAATGGTTATGGTTACTTTTACGTCAGAAAATGACGTAAATCTAACGTAAATTTTATGACGGTTATATAACCATTTTTTTTCGCTTCAATACTTCTGGATTAAATAACCATACCAGTGTGTGCACATTATAACAATTGATAAATAGTAGGAATTCAGTCATAATAATTAAATATGTATTATTGGTGATAATTCTAACGTTAATCTAACGTAAATTTTACGTCAGGTTTCTAACCGTTAGTTTATGGTTAGTTTTTTAACGTAAATCTAACGTTAGTTTTCTAACGTAAATCTAACGTTAGTTTTCTAACGTAAATCTAACGTTAGTTTCCTAACGTAAATATAACGTTAGTTTTCTTACGTAAATATAACGTTAGTTTTCTAACGTAAATATAACATTAGTAAATATAACGTAAAACAAGATGATCCATGGTGATAATTCTAACGTTAATCTAACGTAAATTTTATGTCTGGTTTCTAACCGTTAGTTTATGGTTAGTTTTCTAACGTAAATCTAACGTTAGTTTTCTAACGTAAATCTAATGTTAGTTTTCTAACGTAAATTTAACGTTAGTTTTCTAACGTAAATCTAACGTTAGTTTTCTAACGTAAATCTAACGTTAGTTTTCTAACGTAAATATAACATTAGTAAATATAACGTAAAACAAGATGATCCATTCAGATTTGCAGTCTGCAGATTAGAAGCACAAAAATTGGACATGGCCCACTTCTTTGTGGGATTGGACATAGACCAATATAAATAGGTACAACCTGGGTGGACCATGTCGAAATGGAACAAAATCTGTTAATACAGACAAGATTTTAACAAAAAAGTGTGTGTGCCCGTTCAAGGGGTGCGAATCATGCATCAAAAATCAATAGATGCTTAAGCAATAAGTTTACCAATTTCCGAGACAATCAATTCAGACGCTAAACCTGGAGTTCGGATGTTTGATCCCTGCATTGTCCGAGAATGTTCAAGTTGATTTTCCGGCGTGGTTTCCTTTGTCAGTGATGCAGACGGAGGGCCTGACAAGGACAGCTGCCTAGTCGTTCGGATGGGATGAAAAACCGATGTCCTGTGTACACATTGGCGTGCATGTAAAAGATCCCTTGGCAAGTGGAATTTAGTTGCTGCCCGGGCAAAAATTTCCCTTATACCACACTGTATGGTGTATGCCCGTCTTCAATTAGCCCGGGTTAGGTGCAGAAGAGAGGGGCACAGACACACAAAGAAGAAATAGGTTTGTAGACATCAAATTGGGTGTGGCTGCAGGAAAGATTTTGTGTGTCCTTTGTAATGAAGTGACTCAATGAACAAGCCTAAACATAACCCACAGGAGAATACTATTGTTGTAGGCTGGAATAATCAGACGCCAATTCAATTTGGACTTTTCGCATACATGTATTTCGCCAAACATAACTGATTAGAAGTTACTGTAAAAACGTAAATGATTGAATGTAATTCAGTTTATACATTCAAGTTATATTTTTACATGCCTTGCTACCCATTTGTATGCATTTCCAAGTGCCCAAGAATAGAGATTTAGCTCCTTTAAGAATCGCGGTCTGTAGGTGACACACAAAGAGAAAAATGAATAAATAAATGACCTATTCTCATTTCGAATTCCAACTCTCAAGGGTTCTTTTACGTGTACATACAATGTGAGCACAAGATATTGTTTTTTTGTCCTATTCGAATGACTAGACACTGGTTTTGCCAGATCCTACACCACTAACAAGGGGAACTTTCTCGACCAACACCGAGATTGAACCCCTCATTTGCTAGCCATTTTGTTACTAAGACATCAAAACAAAATGGCTAGCAAACGAGGGGTTCAATCTCGGTGTTGGTCGAGAAAGTTCCCCTTGTTAGTGGTGTAGGATCTGGCAAAACCAGCTCCTTCAGAAAATGAGGTTAAATCCGAAACCGTACATAGTTGTTCGGATTGTATACCTATTGGCGTGCATGTAAAACATTCCTTTTGCCTGTAAGAACAGTCACTGTCGAGGCAATATTCCTGTCAAATGAACATCTCCATTAGCTAAGTCAGAACAGCATGCATTCGGATGGGATGAAAAACCGATGTCCTGTGTACACATTGGCGTGCACGTAAAAGATCCCTTGGCAGTTGGAATTCAGTTGCTGCCCGGGCAAAAATTTCCCTCATAGCACACTGTATGACTGTCTTCAATTAGTCCAGCTCGGTTAGGTGCAGAAGTAAGGTGCACAGACATACAAAGAAGAAATGGGTTTATAGACACACATCAAAATGAGTGTGGCTGCAGGAAAGATTTTGTGAGTCCTTTGTAATGAAGCAACTCAATGAACCAGGCTAAACATAACCCACAGGAGAATCAGACGTCAATTCAGACTTATCGCATATTTCACAGAACATAACCGATTAGAGAGAGAGAGAAATGGGGTTTAGCACCCACTCAACACAACTAGGTCATTTTGGGACTAACATGTTTTTTTAAAGTTTTATTTCAAAAATTCGCTTGCATGTAGGGGTCTTTAGCAGTGGGAGGAAACCGGAGTGCCGGGAGGAAACCCACGGGGTTGATAAGGCGCACCTATCTCCATGCCACATATGCTAACTCCATGACTCGAAACCACAGCAGCAAGCCAGAGGAGGCAGGCCAGCTAGAGATCGAAGCTTGGCACTCTAGACCACTAGGCCATCCCAACCCCCCTAACCGATTAGAAATTTATATACATTCATGTTATATTTTTACATGCCTTGCTACCCATTTTTATTCATTTCCAAGTGCCCAAGAATAGAGATTTAGCTCCTTTAAGAATTGCGGTCTGTAGGTGACACACAAAGAGTAAAATGAATAAATGAATGACCTATTCTCATTTCCAATTCCAACAGTCAAGGGTTCTTGTACGTGTACAACTGTGTGAGGACAAGATATTGTTTTTTTGTCCTATTCAAATGACTAGACACTGGTTTTGCCAGATCCTACACCACTAACAAGGGGAACTTTCTCGACCAACACCGAGATTAAACCCCTCATCAGCTAGCCATTTTCTTACTAAGTCACCACAGCTCCTTCAGAAAATGAGGTTAAATCCAAAACAATACATAGTCGTTCGGATTGTGTACCTATTGGTGTGCATGTAAAACATTCCTTTTGCATACGTACAGTCACTGTCCATGCAATATTCCTGTCAAATGAACATCTTCACTAGCTAAGTAAGAACAGAACGGTAGGACATTAAACCCCCATTTAATTTTGTACATGACATGGAACACAAATTCACCTGTCCAACCTCATGGGTTTTCTCTAATGCTGTGGCTTTTTTACGACAAGGCGTAAGAATTTAACATATGAAAAGAAATTTGGACTGGACTGCAACATTTCTGCATGCCCAAAAAACTACACACAAGACCAACTCTAAGATTTTAAAAATTTTAAATTTTATCCATCAGTCAATTTTGTAATTTGGATTCGCAGCATGTCATCAGAACTGCAGGATTACATGTCATTTCGGACTCAAAAATATATGGCCTCGACGATTCAGGCTTGGGGAAGTGAAGCTTTAGACTCGGGAATAAGTTGTAAAAAAAAGGTAGAACACAATTACCGTCAAATCAATTTATAATAAGCCAAAAAAGATTTTTAAAAATAACAAGTCAAATCAGAGTCCGAATTGTTGTCAAGTGATTAAGTAAGTCCGAACTGTCGTACTGAGACTGAAAGGTTACCGAGTCCGAAAGGTTGTCTGTATCGAGTCCGAACGTCGTGCTTCCAACTGCGGGTCATCTGCATGATTTTCTTTCGCTGCTAAAAATCACTACGCTAAACTGAATTATTAAAAAAAAATTGAACCATAACTATAAGACCCACCCCACGTTTAATTGTGGCAAGTGGACTTTAAACCCAATTTCTCTCTCTTTCAATTTTTATTCCAATTCATTGATGATAGAAACAAAGAATGATGCAAGACTGGCTCCAGACATAAAATTTAAGGTATAAATTATAGAGACTGTGCTCCTTTAAGTGTGGCATTTCAAACCAATTTAAATTCGTTCAAAATTTATAGAAATTTAGATATTATTTAATTGTGTGTGTACAATTTATAGCAGAATCTATCACACGTTTGAATGTGTTGAACAACTATATGTTGTAGTTTGACCTACATAAATTCAAGTCTGGGAAAGTAAAATTTAAAGCAATTCCCATAACTTAATGCTAGCCTAGAGACCTATATATTCGTAATGGATATATTATTTAAAAATCGGGATTATTTAATTTGATACAATTGAATAAAATGATGCCTGTAGTCGATCTATTTCAACAAAAACTATCTGCATCATGATCCGAATAGGGCTTTTTACGTACATGTATGTATAATATGTGCATGCTTAAAAAGGGCCTCTGAAATCAAATAATAGTTTCTTCAATTTTACTAGTTATAGTCCTAAAATATTACGTAGTTAAAGCCTAGGCCTACATTGAAGTCCGTATAAACTATAAAGTTGATAGTCTCATAGACTCCGTGTTCATAAATGTACGTATATATTGCGCCATCATCATGGCTAGGGGGTCAAGGTCACGGGAGACAAATTACAGTCTATATCGATAAATTATTAAATGTTATTTGTATTAACGGATTTCAATGTTAGGTGGACTAAGTTTGTACACATTGATTACTAAGGTATTCTAATTCAGATTATTTTACGTACACAAATTCACAATTTTTCACAACCCGGAAACCAGGTATGCTGGGAAGGGTAATTCAACAAGATGGCGCCTTTTGTGGATATTAGAAATGTACAATTTACAGCTATTTGGATTACACACGAGAGAGTACGATAGATTATACGAGTTAAATTGAAAAAATTGTGTTTGAAAGTAAGTTCCTTTTTATATCTCCGACTGCTGATATACATGTATACTGAGTCTACTAAGACTACAAATTCAGCGATTCGAAAGTACATCCACACAGATAGTAGTGAGATACGTGATAGTTCATAATCATAGTACGTCTGTTGTAAAACTATTTCTTTGTCCTTATTATCTATTTTTTCAACGCAATTGTTATTTATTATTCGAAAGGAATCATTTGTCACAACATGTGACACAAAATCGTAACTTTTCAGTACTATTTTGATGTAGAATTTTGTGATTCATAAACAGAATATTTCGTTTGTATTTTTGCGCCATTTATTATGTAGAATGCACGATTTACCAAAACGGTAAAATCAACTGACTTCTGTAAGATAATAGACTAATACTATCAATAAATAAGATAAAAAAACCAATACGTTCTTTTTTGAAAATCCATAGTTATTTTGTAGCCCCCTACACATTGGTGTAGTTAAGTATGTTAAAACTAATTTCATTTTTATTATAATTTTGGAATATTAAAGTTGCTTTTTTTTTTACAGATGCTACATTTGAGCACCATTGAGGAAGTTATAAACAGGTTTATAAGGGCTTTGTACATGGAAGCTAGAATTGTCAACGATATCACCCTAGAGTGAAGTGGACGTTAACTCCATAGAAGAAGAAGGAAATTAGACGACTACTTACAAATGTATCATATGATGTACACAATTATACTTGTCACATACCGACTTGGGATTGAAACCATGTCACTGAACTCATTGACAGGCCTCATGATCGAAAGAACATTTATCAGATGTGCTGTCCATGATTTTATTAAATTATCCAAGCGCTTTGAAATTTAATAATTAAAAATTATCCACTCAAAAAACTGCACTGTAAAAATTTAGTCTCATTATGGATGTTACTCAGTCCTTTCGGCGTCCTTTGTACATGGAAACCCTGCTACTCCCGCCTGTCCATCAACATCGGTTATACGTTACAATAGCGGCCCATGATTTTGAGATACCGAACTAAAACTCAGCAGTTGAGTATTGACCCGTTCTTGGTCCCGATGATAGCTAAAACTTGATTATATTCTTCCCGTAACCTTACTCTATAATATGTACTTTAACACTCCATATACATGTATATTGATAGTTATAATATGTTATGTTTATGTCATTTTTATACGCCCACATTTTCATGTGGACGTATCATGTCGTCACCCCTGTCCGTCCGTCTGGACGTCCGTCCACAATTGTTTGTGGACTCTCTACAGGTCACAATTCTTGTCCGATTTTGACGAAACTTGAAATATAGGTTTATCCCCAAAAGATCTCGGCTGCTTTCGATATTGGCATGTATCGGATCAAAACTTCATGGCCCCTGATTGTATGAAAAATCACGTTTTTAGCTTGTGGACCCTATAGAGGTCACAATTTTGAACATGCATGTTTATAACCCAAAGATCTTGGTTCCTTTCGATATTTGCGCCTATCGGAATGTAATTTCATGAATTATGGCCCCTGATTGTCCGAAAAATCACCTATTTTAGCTTTTGGTCCTATGGAGGTCACAATTATTATCCGATTTGAAAAAACGTTCGATTATATCACCGTTACACCCTAAGGAAGCTTGAGTTCGAATTTCGGAAAAATCGGACCAAAATTACCATTCAAAATGGCCACTGTTCGTTTGGTATATCAACGTTGTGGACCCTGTAGAGGTCACAATTTTAATTCAATTTTGATGAAACTGGAAATGCATGGTTATAACCCATACATCTTGGTTCCTTTCAATATTTGCGCATATCAGATCGAAACTTCCTGAATTATGGCCCCTGATTATACGCAAAATCGCCTTTGTTTAGCTTGTGGTCCCTCTTGAGGTCACAATTATTATCTGATTTATAAATCGTTTGATTATATCATCGTTACACCCTAAAGAAGGTTGAGTTCGAATTTCGGAAAAATCAGACTAACATTACCATACAAAATGGCCGCTGTTCGTACGCGAATACTGTTAAAAAATGGTATATCAATGTTGTGGACCCTGTAGAGGTCACAATTTTAATTTGATTTTAATGAAACTTGAAATGCATGTTTATATCCCAAAGATCTTGGTTCCTTTCGATATTTGCGCGTATCGGATTGTAACTTCCTGAATAATGGCCCCTGATTATACGCAAAATCGCCTTTGTTTAGCTTGTGGTTCCTCTAGAGGTCACAATTATTATCCGATTTAAAAAGTCGTTTGATTATATCACCGTTACACCCTAAGGAAGGTTGAGTTCGAATTGCGGAAAAATCGGACCAAAATTTCCATACACAATGGCCCCGTTCGTATGCAAATACTGTTGAAAAATGGTATATCAAGGTCGTCAACCCTGTAGAGGTCACAATTTTAATTCGATTTTGACGAAACTTGAAATGCATGGATATTACCCAAAGATCTTGGTTCCTTTCGATATTTGTGCATATCGGATCGTAACTTTCTGAATTATGGCCCCTAATTATACGCAAAATCACCTTCGTTTAGCTTGTGGTCCCTCTGGAGGTCACAATTATTATCTGATTTAAAAAATTTCGGGAAAATAGGACTAAAATTACCATACAAAATGGCTGCTATTTGTACGCGAATACTGTTAAAAAATAGTATATATCAAGGTTGTGGACCTTGTAGAGGTCACAATTTTAATTTCGATTTTGATGTAACTCAAATTACGTGTTTATAACGTCAAGATCTTGATACTTTTCGATATTAGTGCATATCAAATTGTAACTTAATGAATTATGGCCTTTGATTGTAGGAAAAATCACTTTCGGTTTTGCTTGTTCTCTATCCGTCTCTCGAAAATGTTGCCGTATCCTGCCTGGCAGTGCCAGCTTACTATCTTTGTATCTTGCTTTTGGGAGGCCTATTTATATAAGCCTTTGGCTTGTTTCGGTATCACTCCATGTCCCCCCCCCCCACTTTGGTGTTCCTCACTACCGATGGATGAAACATTGTTTAAGCATCTATCATAGTAATGATGTTTGTGATAAAATAATATTTGGAACATGTACAACCAGTTCTATCACATTGTGTGATAATATTGTCCTTTAATGTTATAAAAAAAATATGTTCACCATGTCTATAGTGTTCGATCCCTGCGTTGGCAGAGAAAGTTCGTCCACATTTTCTGGCGTGGTTTCCTTCTTGTCAGTGATGTCGGATGGGATGAAAACCCAAGGTCCTAGGTACACATTGACGTGCATGTAAAAGATCCCTTCGCAGTTGGGATTTGTAGGCCGTAGCGATGCTGTCTGGGCAAAATTTCCCGCACACACTGTACGGCGTATGCCTGTCTTCATTAGCCCAAGATGTTAAACCCCATTTCATTTCATTTTCATCTGCACAGTGCTTGTATTCTTGTTATATATGTTGACTAATCTATTTTCATAAACTAAAAGAAAATAAATCTTACTTTTTAATAGTGCTATATAGACTATTTGTTGTAACCATTTTTTTCAATTATCACCATTTCATGTATATGTATGAGTACTGTTATATTTTTTATATCTATTTTCTAAATAAAATTTCGATAGTTTATTAACTTGTATTTGTTGTAATTGAGTTTGAAAAAGGAATACCCAAATTTTTAGCATTTGTGGGTTACATCATAAGGGTGGCATTGAGTCAACTAGCATGGTTCCAGTTCCCTAGTTCTACCTGACAAGGAGTAGGGTCGTCTGTCAAATGTCATGTGTTTTTTTCCCAGGTCCTCTAATTAAAATTGAACCATGTGTTAAGTGCCGAAGTTTGTTGAGTGGGAAGGGATTTGAAAACACTATTGAGTGTATATCTTTTAGTTATTGGATTACTGTATAACATTTAAATGGTTATGTTTCCATCACAATGGTTATGTTATTACGTTATTTTTACATTACATTTACGTCATTTTCTGATGTAAATCTAACGTAAAGTTTACGTCATTTTCTGACGTAAATCTAACGTAAGTGACGTAAACTTTACGCAAAATTTACGTTAGATTTACGTCAGAAAATGACGTAAACTTTACGTTAGATTTACGTCAGAAAATGACGTAAATGTAACGTAAAAATGATGTAAACTGTACGTTAGTTTAACGTCATTTCCTGACGTAAATTTATCGTTAAAATAACGAGCAAAATGATGGTAAACTGACTGACCATTTGTACGTAAATCTAACGTAAAGTTAACGTCATTTTCTGACGTAAATCTAACGTAAGTGACGTAAACTTTACGCAAAATTTACGTTAGATTTACGTCAGAAAATGACGTAAACTTTACGTTAGATTTACGTCAGAAAATGACGTAAACTTTACGTAAAAATGATGTAAACTTTACGTTAGTTTTACGTCATTTCATGATGTAAACTGTACGTTAAAATAACGAGCAAAATGATGGTAAACTGACTGACCATTTTTACGTAAAGTTTACGTAAAGTTTACGTCACTTCGTTTACTGGGCCCAGTTAACATGGATCGTTAGATTTACGTTACTTTTACGTCATTATGGTTAGATTTAGGTTAGCGTCCAATAATGGTAAAATTGTATGGTTAAATTTACGTTACTTTTACGTCAGAATGGTTATGGTTACTTTTACGTCAGAAAATGACGTAAATCTAACGTAAATTTTATGACGGTTATATAACCAATTTTTTTCGCTTCAATACTTCTGGATTAAATAACCATACCAGTGTGTGCACATTATAACAATTGATAAATAGAGGGAATTCAGTCATAATAATTAAATATGTATTATTGGTGATAATTCTAACGTTAATCTAACGTAAATTTTACGTCAGGTTTCTAACCGTTAGTTTATGGTTAGTTTTCTAACGTAAATCTAACGTTAGTTTTCTAACGTAAATCTAACGTTAGTTTTCTAACGTAAATCTAACGTTAGTTTCCTAACGTAAATATAACGTTAGTTTTCTAACGTAAATATAACGTTAGTTTTCTAACGTTAATATAACATTAGTAAATATAACGTAAAACAAGATGATCCATGGTGATAATTCTAACGTTAATCTAACGTAAATTTTATGTCTGGTTTCTAACCGTTAGTTTATGGTTAGTTTTCTAACGTAAATCTAACGTTAGTTTTCTAACGTAAATCTAACGTTAGTTTTATAACGTAAATCTAACGTTAGTTTTCTAACGTAAATCTAACGTTAGTTTTTTAACGTAAATCTAACGTTAGTTTTCTAACGTAAATATAACATTAGTAAATATAACGTAAAACAAGATGATCCATTCAGATTTGCAGTCTGCAGATTAGAGACAAAAAATTGGACATGGCCCACTTCTTTGTGGGATTGGACATAGACCAATATAAATAGGTACAACCTTGGCGGACCTTGTCGAAATGGAACAAAATCTGTTAATACAGACAAGATTTTAACAAAAAAGTGGGTGTGGTACCGTCCAAGGGGGGCGAATCATGCATCAAAATCAATAGTTGCTTAAGCAATAAGTTTACCAAGTTCCGAGACAATCAATTCAGACGCTAAACCTGGAGTTCGGATGTTTGATCCCTGCATTGTCCGAGAAAGTTCATGTTGATTTTCCGGCGTGGTTTCTCTTGTCAGTGATACAGACGGAGGGCCTGACAAGGACAGCTGCCTAGTCGTTCGGATGGGATGAAAAACTGATGTCCTGTGTACACATTGGCGTGCACGTAAAAGATCCCTTGGCAGTTGGAATTTAGTTGCTGCCCAGGCAAAAATTTCCCTTATACCACACTGTATGGTGTATGCCCGTCTTCAATTAGCCCGGGTTAGGTGCAGAAGAGAGGGGCACATACATGTACACACAAAGAAGAAATGGGTTTGTAGACATCAAATTTGGTGTGGTTGCAGGAAAGATTTTGTGTGTCCTTTGTAATGAAGCGACTCAATGAACAAGCCTAAACATAACCCACAGGAGAATACTATTGTTGTAGGCTGGAATAATCAGACGCCTATTCAATTTGGACGTTTCGCATACATGTATTTCGCCGAACATATCTGATTAGAAGTTACTGTAAAAACGTAAATGATTGAATGTAATTCAGTTTATATACATTCATGTTATATTTTTACATGCCTTGCTACCCATTTGTATGCATTTCCAAGTGCCCAAGAATAGAGATTTAGCTCCTTAAAGAATCGTGGTCTGTAGGTGACACACAAAGAGATAAATGAATGACATATTCTCATTTCGAATTCCAACTCTCAAGGGTTCTTTTACGTGTACATGCAATGTGAGCACAAGATATTGGTTTTTTGTCCTATTCGAATGACTAGACACTGGTTTTGTCAGATCCTACGACACTAACAAGGGGAACTTTCTCGACCAACACCGAGATTGAACCCCTCATTTGCTAGCCATTTAGTTACTGAGTCACCGAAACAAAATGGCTAGCAAATGAGGGGTTCAATCTCGGTGTTGGTCGAGAAAGTTCCCCTTGTTAGTGGTGTAGGATCTGGCAAAACCAGCTCCTTCAGAAAACGAGGTTAAATCCGAAACCGTACATAGTCGTTCGGATTGTGTACCTATTGGCGTGCATGTAAAACATTCCTTTTGCCTGTAAGTACAGTCACTGTCCAGACAATATTCCTGTCAAATGAACATCTTCATTAGCTAAGTCGGAACAGAACGGTAGGACATTAAACCCCATTTCATTTTGTACATCACATGGAGCACAAATTCACCTGTCCAACCTCATGGGTTTTCTCTAATGCTGTGGCTATTCCAAACGATGAGGCGTAAGAATTATTGATGGACAAGTGCAAATTTGGTAACTTACGTATGCGCTACTGGAACATTTACCATGTCGTAAAAATAGTCTATCAATAATTCTTACGTCAAGTTGTAAGAATAGCCACGTCGTTTCTCTAACTCCTCTGATTCCCTCCTACTACTAAAGAACCCTAGCACAAGTGAATTATTTAAAAAATATTGAATCATATGTAAATTCAAGTTTCGGTCGAGCGGAGGTTAAACCCCATTATTATATAATTTCAATTCCCTCCAAATTGATGAAAAAAATATGGATTATTGCATGAAAAAAAAAATCCCCCCCAAAATTATGTAACAGTACTTTAATAATGTAATAATTATTTTTGTTTGCACTGCACAAAAAATCTTACATCCCAAATATTTTTGAGTAGCGTCTGAAACGTTGGCAGTCTGAGTCTGAAAAGACGCCAGACTGGGTCCGAAATGACGCGGGACCGAAATGACATGTAATCCATACATCTATGCCAATTATGAATTATATTTTATTATTAAATTGTTCACTTTTCTAATTTCACCATTTCAAACAATAATCATCATACATTGTTTTGGTATTTGTAATTTGTATCGCGGTCAAAAATATAAGATGAGTTGATTAAAAGCTTGCTTTAAATCTTTACATATATATATGAAAATATAATTTGTTCTTAAAATGAAACTTATCGGAATACAAGATATCTTGCAATTTGTATCTGATTTTAAAATTGTTAAACTTGTCTTTTTTATTTCTTTGTATTAAATATATATAACTTATTATAAGTTGTAAAAACAAAGCTTATCAAATTTATTGGAGATGGGTCTTGTATAATAATATGGGTGCAGTGGAATTTGCAATCAAATTCAATCTAAAACACATTTTTACTATATTTTTTTGCATGTCAAGTTAAAGAACTGAGTCGAGTTTGAGCCAGTTATTTCTCGATTTATCAGTCGAGAAGTTGTAAAACCATGCCATATTACTATTAGGATAAAGCTTATGAAAATATTGACGGTAGGGCAAACGTCTCGATCAAAGACCTCTCTCTAAAAAGTAAAATTCCCCGATCTCATAATCCTTTTAACAATATCACGTAGTAATGTAGCCCCATATTTTCACCAGTCAATTATTCGTGTGGGGCAAGGTCAAGGTCGGGACTTTTATTTACACTGTAGATCGGTAAATATTATATTATTTCTATCGATATTACATTTTTTAAAGTTATGTTTAGTGTTGTTATTTATCTACATCGCTTTAATTATTTATTAAATATATTTTTTGTGTGATGATTTAACCGGTTCTGTCTGGTATTAACCGGAGCCTACGGAATTATGGGAATTAAAAATGGCGGCTTCGTTCATAATTATGAAAAATATATCCTGTTATGTTATGTTTTATAAGTTTAATAAAGTTATTTCATACACGATTTGAAGTTCAGCTTAGTAAAATTGAAGGTAAGTGCCCTTTTTTGTAAGAACATCCGCCGAAAGCATACAGACAGATCTACTGTTGACAAAAACTATTCGAAAAAGAATCCTCGCAGCGGGCCATGGAAAATTTTGTTACGTGAAATTCGTATTTTAAATTGGCTTAACCAGTATTTTTGTTTGCACATTATGCAGTATACATTGTCCGTAAACCGTACGATTTATGAACAATTAAGACTGCTTTATTCGACAGTCATACTGGTTTAAAAATTCTGTAAAAAAAATCGCGATTTTAAAGTCACTAATTTTAAAATGGCAAAATTATCAAACAAATATTTAATAGTCAGAGCAGGTATAAGTTCTATCACACATGTAGGCCCTACTGCTAAATTACAGGCTATGCTAATTATAGTATAGCAAGAGTATTTTCTAAACATTTGTAAGGGTATTTCATTTGGTAACAGGCGTATTCAACACCAGGCAAATCAACACCAGTAAAATTGGCGTATTCAAGACCAGTATATTATAAGACAAAAGCAGGATTAAAGGACCTAAGTCCGTAACTCAAAATCCTTGAAAATCTTCGACATCGAAAACACAAACTATTGGTCAATTTAAATCGACATTGAAGATGTAAACTTACGGGAAAAGATGAGCTCCTGATATCCAATATTTAAGATAAAATAATTTTTCTAACATAATGCGCTTCAGCCCTGGTTGTATTGAGGGACGAGGCTAGACACATTGCACTGTATAACACGGCATATGTAGACTGGAATAACCAGGCGCTAAAAATTTGCACTGGATTGAGGCTGAATGGCTTATTTCGCCGAACATAACTGATTTGAAATTGGAGTAAAAAGGGAAACCATTTAATGTAAATCAGTTTTTATACATTCATATTACAGTATTATATGCGTTGCGGCCCACTTTTGTCAGTTTCTAGATCCCAAATGTTAGCGATTTAGCTCCTTTAACAAGATGTTTATTATATACCTTAAATAGTCATAATACAAACAACAGTTGAAATATTTCATATTCGAAGACAATATTTACATAATATAAAACAAGTAATAAAAAAAATGGAACCGGTCCCTAAGTGTTCAGTCGAGAGTTGATTCCGTTATGCCAACCCTCAACGTCTTTTTTTGGCGAACGGGGCGCATAAACACGGACCAACTCTTCGCACTAAACATTCGGTTTGATATCCATTGGTTCTTGACGTACTCAAGGACATCGGATTTGATTTGAAGTTTAAAATACAAAATAACAATATACATGTACTGGTCTTGAATACGCCGATTTTTCTGGTGTTGAATTAGCCTGGTGTTGAATACGCCAGGATTCTTTCATTTGGGGGGGGGGGGGTGTTTGTTTAACTTTCTACTTATATTTTTGCCAATTAATGATGCATAATATTGAGTTCCATGACATTTCGGTACCCTGTCATTTCGGACTCAACATAGACAACGTTTCGGACTCAGTTCAGTAGGACAACTTTTCGGTTTCAGTTTGGCAACGATACAAACTATGATGAATAATTAAAAGACTGTTGAAAGTGTATGAGATATATATAGTAACAGCTGTTTGTTTTATGTGAAACGGATAGTTGTCTTTAGATTTATTAAATTGATCAGCGATTGTTGAGACTGTGATTAACATTGCCTGTCAGTGCCTGTTGTCCTTTGCTTTATTTGACAATAAAATATGGTTGAAAACTTGTGTATAATTAGTAATACATCATTGTTTTCTTTTATCGAAAAGTATAACGAGCTTGATTGACCGATCAATGCTAATGTTTTTTCGTGAAATGGAATATTAATTTTGTCAAGACTCGACTATTGCAATAGCCTTCTGTTTGGCATAAACAACAGCCTGATCCATAAACTACAGCTTGTACAAAATACTGCGGCTAGAATTGTGTGCCAATCTAATTGAAATTGCCACATCACACCACTGCTAAAGGATTTACATTGGCTTCCAGTGGAAAGCAGAATTAAATTCAAACTTCTGTGCATAGCCTACAAATGCCAGAGAGGTGAAGCACCAGACTACTTGTCTTCAATGCTAATTGATTATGTCCCTCAAAGAAATCTTTGGTCCCAACATGAACTACGTCTGGTGATACCCAACTATAGGCTTAAGACATTTGGTCAAAGATGCTTCTCACACACTGTACCAAACCTATGGAATTCATTACCCTTGACCTTCAAGAATTCACAATCGCTTAGCTGTTTTAAGAAGCAATTAAAGACTCATCTTTTTTCGGCTGCTTATTAGTTGTTAACATTTTTATAACTTGTGATAAGTGGAGAGCTAAATGCGCCTTGAGCATTAATTTTAATGGATATGTGCGCTATATAACAACTCACTATTATTATTATTATTAATTGCAACCAGCACACGGTCCGTGTTTCGTCATCTGGCTGTTTCATTCTTAGTTCATTTGTACTTCACTTCGTACCTCAAATTGATTTCGTACCTTTTCCTATGTTGTTAAAGGGCCCTGCATGGAGGTGGGGTGGATGGAGGAATGGTTATCACATGCACGCTGTATCATAAAGCCTGTCATTGAGTCAACTGGATTACCTATCTGCCAAATAAAGCAATATTAGCTTGATAAATTCATAAATTTGCTTGTCCCATATGGCAGTAAGGGAACAATGTACACTTTATGACATTTGTCTGTCTTCATTAGCCCAGTCGGGGCAGAACAGTATGATGTTGAACCCAATTTCATACAGATCCGCAGTAGGCTGGCTATAAAAGGCCATAATCCAAATCTACCTTTGATGGAATTTCTTTGCTGGGTATAGTATAGTCCTGTGTAAACATTTACATGCAATAAAAGACCCCATGGCCATTTGACATCAATTTTGCTCATAGCACACTGTATGGTGTATTTTTATTTTTATTAGCCTAGTCAGAGCTAAACAATAGGACGTTAAACCCAAATTCATTTGTTTTTTTTAGTATAAAGTTACTTTTCACTTTTTTTTTACAGATCCTATATTTGAGCACCATTGGTGGCAGTATTGTCAAAGAAGTTATAAAAAAGTTTTATAAGGGCTTTGTATATGGAAGCCAGACAACACTTCTACTTGACACAAACAGACTTCGGATCAAAACCATTCCATTAAATTCAGTGACAGACCTCATGATCAAAAGCACATGTATCAGAAATAGACTTCTTAAAAATGTATTGATATAAATATATATGTATCTATGGTAGCACAAAAATTCATCAGTAGCATGGCTAAAATAGTTTATGTGTGATCTTATGACAGTCAATTATTCTTATTTAAACAGTTTTGTTTCAATGAGATATCCTGATATTGCTCTATACTGCAACCAGTTAACAATAACTTTTTGGGTCCCTTACAAATACCTGTACTTCAAATTTTTGTGATGGATCAACCATAGCAAAGTTCTGTGTTAAAATTAGATTGGTTATGTAATATTGGTGTAGCTTTCTTGAATAGCTGTTTCCTAAATTGTCACCAAGTTAATGCTGTGAATAAACTGTTACAAATGTCTGCTTTGTATTCTATTTATCTTTTAAAATAAAGTATAGATACATGTATTTTGTTGTAATTATGTAAATTGTGCTGTTTTGTGACATTTGGTTGCAATAACATTTAAAATTCTGAATGGTTATTGGTAAATAGAGAAATGAGGTTTAACCTAATTCGACTCACGCTAGGTTATTTTGTTACTAACATGTGGATTAAATTATCGAAACCACAATGTATCACAATGCGTTAACCAATCGACGGATCACATGGGTAAGACGCTTGCCAGTCTGGAGGTCGAGTGTTCGATCCCTGCATTGGCTGTGAAAGTTTATCCGTATTTTCCGGCATGGTTTCCCCTTGTCAGTTATGCAGGATGGAGGGTCTGACAGCTGTCTAGTACACATTGGCGTGCACGTGAAAGATCCCTTGGCAGTTGGAATTCGATATAAGAGTAGGGCGTATGGCTGCTGCCCGGGAAATATCCCTCAAAGCACAGTGCATGGCGTAAAAGATCCCTTAGCAGTGCAATATTTCCTGCATAGCACACTGTATATGCCTCTCTTTATTAGCCCAGGATGTTAAACCCTATTTCATTTCGATCACAGTTCTTGTATATATATATGTTGTCTTTTCTATTTTCATAATGTAAAAAAAATAAATATTTCTTTTTAATAGTGCTATATAGACTTTTTTGTAACCATTTTTTCAATTACCACCATTTTATGTATATGTATGCGTACTGTTATATTTTAAAATATATTTTTTATATCTATTTTCTAAATAAAATTTAGATCGGTTATTAACTAGTGTTTGTTGTAATTGAGTTTGAAATAGGAATACCCACATTAATAGCATGTGTGAGTTACATCATAAGGGTGGCATTGAGTCAACTGGCATGGTTTCAATTCCCTGGTTCTACCTGACAAGGAGTAGGGTCATCTGTTTTTTTCCAGGTCCTTCTGAATTAAAATTGAATGAATGAATGAATGAATGAAATGGGGTTTAACGTCCTTACTGTTATGCACTTAACCTTAGCTAATTGAAGACGGGCATACGCCATACAGTGTGCTATGAGGGAAATTTTGCCCGGGCAGCGGCGCTAAGGCCTACTCTTATATCGAATTCCAACTGCCAAGGGATCTTTCACGTGCACTCCAATGTGTGCACAGGACCTCTGTTTTTCGTCCCATCCGAACGACTAGACAGCTTTCCTTGTCAGGCCCTCCTTCTGCATCACTGACAAGGGGAAATCACGTCGGAAAATCGAGTTGAACTTTCTCGGCCAATGCAGGGATCGAACACTCGACCTCCAGGCTAGCGAACCAGCGCCTTATCCACTTAGCCACCGTGATCCCCGAATTAAAATTGATCCATGTGTTAAGTGCCAAAGTTTGTTGAGTGGGAAGGGATTTGAAAACACTATTGAGTGTATATCTTTTAGTTATTGGATTATTGTATAACATTTAAATGGTTATATTTCCATCAAAATGGTTATGTTATTGGGTTTTCGTACCATCTGAAAGACAGAGACACGTAAATTGGTTACGATGAACGTCAAAAGATAAAGTTATATTTACGTCAGATTCACGTTAATATGGTCAGTCAGTTTACAATCATTTTGCTCATCTTTAACGTTCAGTTTACGTCAGGAAATGACGTTAATCTAACATAAAGTTTACGCCATTTTCTGATGTAAATCTAACATAAGTGACGTAAACTTTACGCAAAATTTACGTTAGATTTACGTCAGAAAATGACGTAAATTTTACGTTAGATTTACGTCAGAAAATGACGTAAATGTAACGTAAAAATGATGTAAACTTTATGTTAGTTTAACGCC
Organism: Patella pellucida; assembly: GCA_917208275.1. NCBI lineage: Eukaryota > Metazoa > Mollusca > Gastropoda > Patellidae > Patella > Patella pellucida. Next base: position 13,847,550 of record OU795044.1, read on the forward strand.
ATTTCCTGACGTAAAATTATCGTTAAAATAACGAGCAAAATGATGGTAAACTGACTGACCATTTTTACGTAAATCTAACGTAAAGTTTACGTCATTTTCTGACGTAAATCTAACGTAAATGACGTAAACTTTACGCAAAATTTACGTTAGATTTACGTCAGAAAATGACGTAAACTTTACGTTATATTTACGTCAGAAAATGACGTAAACTTTACGTAAAAATGACGTAAACTTTACGTTAGTTTAACGTCATTTCATGACGTAAACTTTACGTTAAGATAACGAGCAAAATGATGGTAAACTGACTGACCATTTTTACGTAAACTTTACGTAAAGTTTACGTCACTTCGTTTACTGGGTACTGTTGAAAAATGGTATATCAAGCCCGTCAACCCTGTAGAGGTCCCAATTTTAATTCCATTTTGACGAAACTTGAAATGCATGGATATTACCCAAAGATCTTGGGTCCTTTTGATATTTGCGCATATCGGATCGTAACTTCCTGAATTAATGCCCCTGATTATATGCAAAATCGCCTTTGTTTAGCTTGTGGTCTCTCTGGAGGTCACAATTATTATCCGATTTAAAAAATCGTTTGATTATATCGCTGTTACAAGCTAAGGAAGGTTGAGTTCAAATTTCGGGAAAATAGGACCAAAATTACAATACAAAATGGCTGCTGTTTGTAGGCGAGTACTGTTAAAAAATGGTATTTCAAGGTTGTGGACCCTGTAGAGGTCACAATTTTAATTTCGATTTTGATGAAACTTAAATTGTGTGTTTATAACCTAAATATCTTGATACTTTTCGGTGAGATTTCACAGAAATTTCAGTGAGATTTTAGTGAAATTTCAGTGAGATTTCAATAAAATTTTGACCAAATATCTCACTGAAATTTCAGTAAAATCTCACTGAAATTTTAGTGAAATCTCACTGAAATTTTAGTGAAATCTCACTGAAATTTTAGTGAAATCTCACTGAAATTTTAGTGAAATCTCACTGAAATTTTAGTGAAATCTCAATGACACAATCAAAATAATATTAAATAAAGATAGGCATGTGCCATGCAGTGTGCTGTTAGATCATTCAGCAGTTTCAAAATTATTCTGTCAAAAACAAAGCATATACAGGTAATATATTTTTTGGGGATAAATGAAATGGGCATCGGCTGTCAGTGTCACAAGGCTAGAACTAGAGTGCCCAGGAGTGCCAGTGCACTGACTAAGTGGCAGGTAAATATGATTTACGTCTGAATACACAAATTTATAACAGTGAATAATTTACGCTTAAAATATCTTTTGATTTATTTTTAGTGGATCCGTAATTATTGACAGAAAGGTTTTACCGTATCTTTCAAAAACTAAACATAGCCAGGTCATACATCATATACATGTGTAATACTAATAGTGTATATAATTTGCATGACCAAATACCAATACATAGTTAACATAGACCGATCTACTAGAATTTAAACAACTATAGATAGGCTTACTCACCATGGCAGCTTTTGAATTCCGTAGGCTACATTCCTCTTATAAATAACTACTTCGAAATTATTCCAACAAACCATTCTGTGTTTTGGGGGTCGTGTAATCCAGAAAATAACGTACACAAATATATTATCTCAAAACTATGCGCCCATTTCCAGGAATTTAAACGTTTTGATTCAAAATGTGGCACCCTTTCGCGAAACAGTGAAAAGAACTTAGGTTAATTCGCCCGTTAAACTGTATAAAATATAGCACCAGTTTATCAATTTAGCAATGAATAATGCACGCGAGATCCCTTTTTGTTTGCATGGAGGTTTCATATAATTTACAACCATTATAGAATTAAAAATTACTTCGTTTGTTTTCCATTCCAAATTTTTATATACATGTAGATCAGCGGGCTCGCGTAACCCGACACTCATGGAACCAAATACCCGAATGTTGACATTCCGAAAAGGTGAATTGTTTACGCTAATCGACAATGACCTCAATATTTGAATTTAAGATGGTTTAGATGTATTCTCTGTTTCACAATAAAAAAGATTGATTTCAAAACATGATTATATTACATTAATTGATCGTAAGATATATGCCGTAATGAAATTTACTGGAGCCAAATACCCGGAGTGAAATACGGCTATTGAAACATGTGTGTTACTGTTAATGTTATGTTTGAGAAAAAAGTCATTCTATCATGAATAAAATACAATGATTATCGGAAAAGAAATTTGATATTGAGTCATTCATAAGTTAAGACATCATTTTAAAGTAGTTAATATTACTTTGCACGTGTTCGAGGATTACGCAAGGTGATGGACGAATAAAATCAACGTCAATAAAATTGTCTACTTTCTTTAGTACTACAGGAAATAACGTGATTAATTAAAGGAAATTAAAAACATTTCCTCTTCTGACATTATTAGGCAATAATTTCGAAGTGCTCTCTTGCACAAATTTCAAATTTTTATATGCAGTTATTAAAAAATTTGCAATGAAAAAATGAAATTTTTATGTTTTGTAACTTCAGTGAGATTTCACTGAAATTTGCAATAAAAATATTTCAGTAAAATTTCAGTTGACCAAAATATTTCAGTATAATTTCAGTAGACCAAAATATTTTTTTTTCAGTAAAATTTCAGTAGACCAAAATTTTGGTTTATTTCAGTGAAATTTCAGTAATAGACCAAAATATATTTTTATTTCAGTGAAATTTTGGTGAGATTTCAGTGAAATTTGGTCATTTCAGTGAGATTGGGCAAAATTTTCAAATTTCACTGAAATTCACTGAAATCCCACTGAAATTTCAGTATCATTTTCTCTGGGGGATTGTAGGAAAAATCACTTTCGGTTTTGCTTGTTCTCTATCCATCTCTCGAAAATGTGGGCGTATCCTGCCTGGCAGCCGCTGGTTCAATCAACGTATCATTAACCCATGAAAATTGATTAATATTAGGCTACTTAATGACACAACCCAAATTTTCAGTTTGGCGCAATGCACCGCGTGGGGTGTCTCAGACAAGTATATATATTATTGTATTGGGGTTTTAAAACTCATTTGTTTTCCTTGAAAATGGGATTATCGGTCATACTTTGGCCATATTTATAAACTAGAGATTCACAGCTTAACAATGATGCCAAGTATGACTTGAGGAGATTGACCTATCATCCTGCAGAGAGTGTCGATAAATGACTATTTGCACTGAAAATTTTAAGAATAAAGAAGGGTTTAATACAGTACTCTTACAAAACATCTTAATATTTTTAGATGTTTTATTGCTATTTTTATACGCCCACATTTTCATGCGGACGTATTATGTCGTCGCCCCTGTCCGTCTGGACGTCCGTCCACAATTGTTAGTGGACTCTAACAGGTCACAATTCTTGTCCGATTTTGATGAAACTTAAAATATAGGTTTATCCCCAAAAGATCTCGACTGCTTTCGATATTGGCATGTATCGGATCAAAACTTCATGGATTATGGCCCCTGATTGTACGAAAAATCACGTTTTTAGCTTGTGGACCGATTTTGATGAAACTTGACATGCATGTTTATAACCCAAAGATCTTGGTTCCTTTGATATTTGCACCTATCGGAACGTAATTTCCTGAATTATTGCCCCTGATTGTCCGAAAAATCACCTATTTTAGCTCGTGGTACCTCTGGGGGTCACAATTATTATCCGATTTAAAAAAACGTTCGAGTATATCACCGTAAGGCCTAGCCTGGCCCAGTCTCTTCTATTTATTTTACATTTCGATTTATATAAAAGTATTAATTTTTAGTAAACCAACACTTTCGTTTCCATTAGTATAAAAAATTTTTTTGAGTAAACCTGTAACCAGCACCAGAGACTGGACAATTTGCGAGCTTCACAATCAAATGGGCGTTCCTGTCATGTTTTACGTTGTTCCTTATTTGAAATGATTGACAGTTATCAAGCAAGCCCCGAGTCACGTGACATGAATCATGAGTCTCGACTGGAGTGCAAAGCAGTCATGCTTAGACCGTCTGAAGGTTGACGTCACGTTGTTGTTAGATATGTCGTGATCACGTGCACGACGTCACACGACCTACATAATGCAGGTTGACCTACTAGATGAGAATGAAGCTCTATTTGCCCAGTCTCTAGAGATAACGTTTTTTTTCGGGTTTTTTTTTTGAGAGGACTGGCCAATTTTTGGTGTATGGAGGAGACTGGCCACCAGTCTACGTTAGGCTCTAAGGAAGGTTGAGTTCGAATTTCTGAAAAATTGGACCAAAATTGCCATACAAAATGGCCACCGATCGTATGCGAATACTGTTAAAAAATGGTATATCAAGGTTGTGGACCCTGTAGAGGTCACAATTTTAATTCGATTTTGATGAAACTTGAAATGCATGGTTATAACCCAAAGATCTTGGTTCCTTTTGATATTTGCGAATATCGGATCGTAACTTCCTGAATAAGGTCCCCTGATTATACGCAAAATCGTCTTTGTTTAGCTTCTGGTCCCTCTGGAGGTCACAATTATTATTCGATTTAAAAAATCGTTTGATTATATCACTGTTACACCCTAAGGAAGGTTGAGTTTGAATTTCTGAAAAATTGGACCAAAATTGCCATACTAAATGGCCGCCATTCGTATGCGAATACTGTTAAAAAATGGTATATCAAGGTTGTGGACCCTGTAGAGGTCACAATTTTAATTCGATTATGATGAAACTTGAAATGCATGGTTATAACCCAAAGTTCTTGGTTCCTTTTGATATTTGCGCAGATCGGATCGTAACTTCCTGAAAAATGGCCCCTGATTATACGCAAAATCGTCTTTGTATAGCTTGTGGTCCCTCTGGAGGTCACAATTATTATTCGATTTAAAAAATCGTTTGATTATATCACTGTTACACCCTAAGGAAGGTTCAGTTTGAATTTTGGACAAATTTGGAACAAAATTGCCATACAAAATGGCCGCTGCGTGTACGCGAATACTGTTATAAAATGGTATATCAAGGTTGTGGACCCAGTATTGGTCACAATTTTGATGAAACTTGAAATGCATAGTTATAACCCAAAGATCTTGGTTCCTTTCATTATTTGCACATTTCAGATTATAACTTCCTGAATTATGGTCCCTGATTGTCCGAAAAATCGCCTATGGTCCCTCTGGAGGTCACAATTATTATTCGATTTAAAAAAACGCTTTACTCTATCACCGTTACACCATACGGAAGGTTGAGTTTGAATTTCAGAGAAATCTGACCATAATTGCCAGACAAAATGGCCGCCGTTTGTACGCTAATAGTGTTAAAATATGGTATATCAAGGTTGTGGACCCAGTATAGGTCACAATTTTAATTCGATTTTGATGAAACTTAAAATGCATGTTTATAACCTAAAGATCTTGATTCTTTTCGATATTTGCGCATATCAAATTGTAATTTAATGAATTATAGCCTTTGATTGTAGGAAAAATCACTTTCGGTTTTGCTTGTTCTCTAACCAACTCTCAAAAATGTGGGCGTATTCTGCCTGGCAGTGCCAGCTTACTATCTTTATCTTTTGAGTTGCCAGATAGTATATATATAGACTCACTTTTGTGAAAGTCTCAGTTGCAATCAAAATCATTATTTTGACTTGTTTTGTCTGTAGCTCATTATTAGGCTTTGCACAACCTGACTTTTTTTTCTAGCAAGTGTCACATGTCTAAACGTCACATGCACCCAGTCCTCAAAATTGAAATTTTTCTACTAGGGCACAAAATATGAGATATTGTCATGGCTAAAATGATCTGATGGAGCACCACAACATTTCTTTATATTTTACACGGGTTTTTTGTCCATCACGGAACTGGGTCATTTTATACTCAAACATCTTCATGTGGATATATATTGTCGCCACCCCTGTCTGTCCAGATGTCCTTTCTTTAAGAGGCATTAAAACTTTTTAGCCAGTAATATTAGCTTTGACACAATTTAACTCATTCGGTCCTGTTATCGTGTGGAAGCAACTTAATTAGCCACTGAATCTCACCAACTTACCCCGCCAGGCGATGACCTAGTGTCAAGTCAGATATCCGCTCAACGTCTTGCAGCGACATTTCACATGTACTGTTTTATTGATTAATAAAGTTTTAAAAAAATTGCCGATTGTCTTTCCAAAAGTAGCCATCTAGTAAACAGATAGTTTGAACTAATGATTGGAATCAAAAAATGTACAAGTTACAACAACGGTTTAGGTGCTATAAGGTCACGAGTTCACGAGAAAATTCTGTTTATAACGGTCGCCATCTTGGACGGCCGATCGTTAGTAGTGGTTTATTGATCAATAATTAAAATGTTATAAAAAATCATTTAATTTCCCAAAAGTTGTAGTCCCATAAAACAATAGTTTCAACTAGTGATTGGGGTCATAAAATGTCTAGGTCACAACAAGGTGTTACGTTGTAAACTCACGTCGGCATCTTCCATGCACCGTTTTATTGAGCAGTTATATAAGAAAAACTGATTGGCTTTCCAAAAGTAAATTAGCCAATAGAAATATAGTTTAATTTTTCAACTTATGATTGAATTTTATTGAGGTCATAAAATTTACGACACAACACCGGATTTTGGGGTTAAGGTCATGAACTCTGTAGAAAATAATTTTCAGAGGCCGCCATTTTGAGTGGCATTAAATATTTGTACGCTTTGTTTTTTTATACGCCCACATTTTCATGTGGACGTATTATGTCGTCGCCCCTGTCCGTCCGTCCGTCCGTCCGTCCGGACGTCCGTCCACAATTGTTTGTGGACTCTCTACAGGTCACAATTCTTGTCGGATTTTGACAAAACTTGAAATATAGGTTTATCCCCAAAAGATCTCGGCTGCTTTCGATATTGGCATGTATCGGATAAAAACTTCATGGATTATGGCCCCTGATTGTATGAAAAATCACGTTTTTAGCTTGTGGACCCTATAGAGGTCACAATTTTGAACCGATTTTGATGAAACTTGACATGCATGTTTATAACCCAAAGATCTTGGTTCCTTTCGATATTTGCGCCTATCGGAACGTAATTTCCTGAATTATGGCCCCTGATTGTCCGAAAAATCACCTATTTTAGCTCGTGGTACCTCTGGAGGTCACAATTATTATCCGATTTGAAAAACCGTTCGATTATATCACTGTTACACCCTAAGGAAGGTTGAGTTCAAATTTCGGAAAAATCGGACCAAAATTACCATACAAAATGGCCGCCGTTCGTCCGCGAATCCTGTTAAAAAATGGTATATCAAGGCTGTGGACCCAGTATAGGTCACAATTTTGATTCAATTTTGATGAAACTTGAAATGCATGGTTATAACCCAAAGATCTTGGTTCCTTTCGTTATTTGTACATATCAGATCATAACTTCCTGAATTATAGCCCTTGATTGTCCGAAAAATCGCCTATGGTCCCTCTGGAGGTCACGATTATTATCCGATTTAAAAAAACGCTTGACTCTATCACCAATTCACCATAGGGAATGTTGAGTTTGAATTTCAAGGAAATCGGACCATAATTGCCAGATAAAATGGCCGCCGTTTGTACGCTAATAGTGTTAAAATATGGTATATCAAGGTTGTGGACCCAGTATAGGTCACAATTTTAATTCGATTTTGTTGAAAGTTGAAATGCATGTTTATAACCTAAAGATCTTGATTCTTTTCGATATTTGCGCATATCAAATTGTAATTTAATGAATTATAGCCTTTGATTGTAGGAAATATCACTTTCGGTTTTGCTTGTTCTCTATCCATGTCTCGAAAATGTGGGCGTATCCTGCCTGGCAGTGCCAGCTTACTATCTTTTAATAATTTCTTTGTTATGGCAAGTGATTCCGACTCGGATTCGAAGGATTTTCTTACCGGAAAATATATTAGACGTAGAAATCAGCAATAATAGTATCCTGGACAACTAATTGACTGACAATTCGAGTGAGGAACAAGACAGCTACCAAATAGCTAATTACAAATTGAACTAAAATGGCGCATAATCTACGCGATATTATTTGGAATAATACACTGATTTCCATTATATGGCAATCATTTTTATGTCCGAAGCCAGGGCCAACAGACATATAAAAACGTAAGAACAAATTTGATTTTTTTAGTTTATTTTTTGGACTGAATATGTTCGCATTGGTGACCGACGAAACCAATAGATATCACACTGTGAAATTCAACAATGAGTCATGAGATTGAGTGGTTCGAAGAACAAAAAATCGACGTAACGGCTGCAGAAATTCGCGATTGACAATTTTATTTACAGTGCTAATTCTAAAAACTTATTGTCAACTAAAAAAATAACCAATTGTGCTTACTGTTTGATGCATAGAACATAAAAATATAACTTTCTAATTCATAAACGAAGTCTAGTATTTATTTTACATAGTTCTTCGTTTTATAACAAAGAATAACTTTGTTGTTATTTGGTATTTTTAGTTTTAAAAAGTTGTTGTTATTTGGTATTGTTATTTTAAAAAAGTATCATTGTACAGCCTGGTTTTTTTTCTACATTTGGAAATATTAACATTTTTTGATTGGGGTAATAGTTTTTGTTTTGTTTTGTTTTGTGTTATCTGCAATTGGTGAGAATAATGGATAATCCTTTAATTAACACTAGGGATATGGGCTATAGTCTGGTTAATTGGCTTAGGAGATTAAGCAATAATTAACATAATTAGCTCTAGGGGTCAATGAGTTAACTGTATTACATGCAAATTGGAGACAGATTTGCCTGTACATCGGTAGGATATAGACAAACCTAGGATACAATTCCGAGACGACATAGTTTTTATCAAGCAATTTTCAAATGTAAAGCATGATGGACATATGCATGTAATAAAAAAATTAATCTTATAACCTGGAATTGTGTCATTTGTATTTTTGGGTCAATTACGAAAAATGTGAAACAATTTGGAATATAGACATTTTAACATTATGCACATATTTTGACCTTTTCAAATAGTTGGTTGGTATGAGTTGAGGGCAAATTAGGCCAGTTCTTGTCATTTTAATAATTATATGTAAGCCAAGGGTTAACTATAAGTAATGACAGGTGTTGTGCATTAGGCACAATATGCTTACCATTCTTGAACATCTGATACCACCAGGCATCAATATTTCCGCGCACATATGCACGGCATGCGCAGGCACAATTGCTTTAAAAAACTGTTTTGCAGGCACAAAATTACCGTATAATAATTTACTGGAATAAGCTAGTCGGTGATAAAAACATCAGCACGCGACGTTAGCGATTCCACCTGTGACTTATGAGCTATCACCTGTGACCTGTCCTCTGCTTAATTTGACAATTCCAGTAGAATACCTGTCGATGACTAAAAGAAAAGTACACAAAGTATAAACTATCATTTGTGACCCCGTCGACCCCTAAACACCAGTGCCGTGTAGTAACCACACTTATACTTGATAATTCTGTAACGATGGCTTCCTATCAAGTATGAAGAGGAAAAAAGAACAAAGTCTCTTGTCGAGTTTGTGGTGATGTTATTTAATTTCAAAATTATAAAGTGCATATACAGTGCATGGCTCAAACTGTTCACCTGTCTACTTGTCACCGATAGGCTAATTTATCGTTTGATAGCCAGCAAATAAAACTACCCGACAAGTGGACTAAATTTTACCTGATGTTCAGTAAATTAACCACAATACTCACGTCCACTTCACTTACATATAGGCCCTAATTATTTGTTTCTAAATGCAAGAATTGATCACGGAAATACTGAGAAAAGCTGCCATTTGAACTGTTTACATTTCTCCCTGTCGCAGACTACACATACTCTGACAGGTTGAAACTAGGCGATTTTATGACAATGAACTTCATACCATCTACGGTTGTTTCACCTGCTTGACACTAGTTTATAGCAGTATGGGATTATCTCTAAATTAATTAAAACACCACCTAAAATAATTATACCGTAATGACACCACAGTAAGTAATAAATAGTCTAGTCAGTCGTTTGTTTTAATTTGTTTTTTAAATGTATAAACTGTCTTATTTATATTTGTACAGCGCTCTGAAACGAAGTGTAGATTGCTTTAATCAATAAATATTATTATATTATTATGTATTTAATCATTTAAAAAGTTTTTTAAAAAACCATAAATATAAAGGCTATGAATAATTTACAAGACAATTTGACAAAATAAAATATAATCAGGTCGGAAAAATATCCTGTGTATAAATATAATTCATAGCATAAATATTATCCGGATATATATGTAAGAAGGGAATTCCAGGTGGCGCTACCTGTCTTTTCGCACGCGGCACATAGGTGTGATTTGTGTGTTGATTTTCAATTTAATATGGATATTTTAAAATTTGAATTCTGCACCTCAACAGCGAAGTATTTGATTTCGCACGAAAGTGGTACCACTACTACAACGATTCTTTGCGGAATCCACGTGGATACGGATGATAGAAATGTAGTTGTACGAGTCTCTGAGCCAAAGCGGATTTGCCGACTTTCAAGAACTTTTTAGGCATTCCGGTGTCGAAGAAGAGAAAAGGTTTCATATTACGATATGTAAATGAAGCAATGTACGCAAAGACTTGAAACATTAAGTCTTTGAGTTTGATAATTGAGAGTGACAGGTTATTTATTGAAGCGGCAGGTACACATTAATACAATTTAGAAACCATAAAGAAAAAGATACTAAAAAGTGTTTATAATTTTTTTTCTGCTGAGTCCAACCCAAGAAGCTTTTGAAGTCACCCCCTCCCCCCAATCATAATATATACCTGGCAATTGAATAATCTCTTTTTGTGTATGACCCTGCGGGCAAATTTTCAAGTGTGTGCGCAGGCACACTCAACTTTTATAGAGCCCTGGATACCACTTATTGTTTGATTACTTCACTTATCTAAAATATTATATTGTGCTTTTGCATTGGATAAATGTTCTCCAATATATTATGGACATCATACACCAAAAGATTATATCTTTAAATCTCACAAAGACAGTATCACAGACCCAATTTCCAAATGTAGGCGATGTGACTATTATAGATTGCTGTTATCATGACTAGGGATTTATTTGATGGACACAATATCATGAATATTAATTGAAGTAATCCATGGTATTATGGGTATTAAATATCTACTGTCAGGAGGTCAAACATGTAGTCGGGAATGTCAATCATAGATGACCAATTACCATGATGGCTGTTTCTTGTATCAGAGAAATATTATTTTAATAATATGAGTGATATGTGTTGATTGTTATAAGACATGATTAATTAGTTGATATATTTATATTTCAGCCAGTCTTGTACTATATGTAATATATCAAGTTAAATTCTAGATTTGTATTTAGAGTCATAGTAGATAAGTGTGCTATAAAAAAGAGAGATAGAAAGAAATAGGGCTAAACGCCCACTCGACACAAACTAGGTCATTACGAGACTAATATGGTTTAATTTTATTTCAATAATTTGCTTGCGCGTAGGGGTCTTTGGCAATGGGAGGAAACCGGGAGACCTGTAGAAAACCCACGAGGTTGGACAGGCGACCCTACTCCTTGTCACTTACAACCGGGGAATTCAAAACAACACCAGTTGACTCAATGACAGGCTTTATTATACAGTGCACGCTTGCTAACTATTCAGCCATCCAACCCCCCAGTGTGCTATGAGGCAATCATTAGTGTCTGTAATCAGGTCTACTAAGAGTTGAAATGCAACCTATTTTCAAGTGTATTCTAAACCAATTCAACAGATTCCCCACATAGCTCAGTAGGACTTTAAACCCCATTTCATTTCATTTGCCTATATAGCCAATTAAGCCAACTTGGACTCTTGTTTATCAGATTGTAATGAAACGTGTCATGTGACTTGATAGCTGAGCTGACTTTGCATTTGAATAATCGGATGGTTGAGATTTAAATGGATTTGAACACTGATTATATTATAAAATTTTAACGATAATATGGACAAACAAGGATTAGTCTAAGAACTATATGTTGGATCTTCAAACAGTCATAACTTCACTCTTGATCAGAATGTAATTTGAATAATTTCTTTTATATATTCATATATAATTATCTATTTTTGAATTGTTTATAGCAAAAACTGCCAGCTCTTTATCTTAAATAATGCATCTTTAAAGAGGGGGTCTACACTAGGTATATTCATTTTAATTATCTATTTTTTAACTATCATGGAAAGAACAGACAATTCTTCATCTAAATCTTACAAAATGCATGTTAATAAAACTTTGTGGCCTACTTTTATCTCCTTGAATTTAAAATTGAATGATCTTGTCATGGAGCCTATTTGCCAAGTTATTGTCTATTGAACATAATGGGGTTTACATTTCCATCTGATTTTAATGAAACTAAGTAATTGTACTAATTTCTGATCAGTTATTCCGATCAAATACTATAACAGTTACCAATATTATCTGCCCTGCAAAAATATCTTAAGCAGATTTCCTCCCAACGCCATTTTCTTGTACATAAGGTTATTTAAAAAAGATAAAAGCATCTTTATGTGTTCCTTTTAACCTCATAAACCGAATAAATAATCTTGACTTGGGTCAAACTACAGTGGACTCTGTCACATCCGACATCGTACGGGATCATTACAGCGTGTCCGAATGCTGAGTTTTCTCCAAAACGGGAAATACTGTAATTTCGAAAACTGGAATTATTTTCATATTGTAGCTTCGAATCATAAGAATGCTATCAGTGTTTCCGCTAGCTTCAAAATTTACCGGTACACCGTACGTACCGATAGAGGTTAAAAATACAGGTCCACTCGTAATTTTACTAGTCCAGAATCTCCCGTCATTGATGCTCCATATGAACTCCAGGTAGATATTAAAATAAATTGGATCATACATTTGATAGTTTCACAGACCCGTTGTCAGTTAAATTTAAATTCTCATTGAATATAATCTACTGCTATAACACCAAATACATGTACTCCGAGAAACAGTCATTAATAATATATTTTTCCAAAAGAATCTTCAATACTGAATGTCGATGGCATGTGACATCGTTGGAAATAGGTCAATGAATCAGCGATGTTAGCTTTAGTTTGTGCCGTCTGTCTATCATTGTTGAATGAATTAAAACTATTGCACGGCAGAAGTAAACCCGTCAAGGGAACTACGAAAGAGTTAACCACATTTCTTTTGTGTTTGATCGTCTGCCTTTTTTGGAGCCATTTTGTGAAGATCATGCAAGCAGTGAGCAGCGATCTACAATACAAGACGGAAGATACCGTCATACCGAAGTTACTATAAATAGCACCACTTTTCGACACACGTGGTCAGCACGAGATTTCTGACACAAGTTATGAATGGAAAATTCGTGGATATTCTTTAGTATTTGTTACAAAAGATTAAAATTATCAAAGTAATTAACACAGACCGGCGCCGTATATAGCGAGTTTTAATCTCATAGATAATTGATTGGTGATTGCTTGTGGCTTCACACCCATTGAATTTTAATCTCACCGATAATTGGGTGCTTCACACCCACCGTTTGAAGGACGGATTATGCGGTGTCGATTCAATGGAAATTATAGTGACGGGACGGCTGATTGTTGTCGAAATCCGGAACTGACAGAATCCGGACTTTTCAGATTTTGTTTTGGCTGAAGTAATAGGGAAATAAATCGAGACATGAAAATCATGTCATATGTCACAGAAATCCGGAGTGATCAGACATTGGATGTGACAGAGTCCACTGTACTGTTTGCTGTGCAGAATTATCTAACTGAAATGTGGACTCTTTTGACTGGTCATATGAGTGGGATTAAGCTAGCATGACTGGCACTGCACTGTTCCAGTTTAACTTTAAAATATCAGTTTGCTGATTCAGATGGGCATGTCTGTAATCCATCCATTAAATGCACTCATTAAATACAGAAATCAGACTGGATCTTTATAATATTTATCATGATCAAGCTACATTATTTTTATTGATAGTAAGGATTCTCTCATTGAAAAACAGGCAAATCAATTTCCATTTGTTGTAAATTACCAGAGATTTTATTAAAAGTTGATTTAAAGATACGTTATGGGTGATTTTTATAGAGGGTTGATCATTCTTGCTATAACAGTCCAAAAGTAGATGACGAAAGAAGAATATTTTGAAAATTTCAGTCAAATTACTTTATTATGTACAAAGTTATTAGCATTGTAATATTTGACTAGAAATAGGGGCCAAATGTGTCTTTACCTTGGCCGATTGTTGGATTGACAGGCATTAACTCCACCTACATAATCTCGATTATCAAGTAAAGTTTTCCATGACATGCGGCAGTGCTCACTCTGGGTTCAATTTTTTTTCCCGTCAATTTTTATTTTTATTTTTTCAGACATATATTTCTTCCGCCAAAAATGTTTTAACAATTTTCAGTAATTTTTATAACAATTTTATTTACATGAATACATACAATATATAGGCCTATACATAATTACATATTACAATTTACAAAATTCTTCTCTGCTTTGCAGAGGGACATTCTTTGAGTAGGCTACCATTTAATTACAGTGCGTATTGGGTTTTAATGAATTGTGGTGTTGGTTTTTTTTTTTAATAAGATTTTGTCTACTAAATCCCCTTTCACAATCCGCAGTTGCAACATAAATTGTGAGCAAACGCCTACTAATATCACAAACATTTGGAAATATGTCGTCTTTGGTTAAGGCAAATTTACAAATGGCAGTAATAATTACATTACATAAATAATATAATTGAACATAATTGCGAAATCCCATCACTTCTTCGGACAAGGTAAAGGTAAAAATAAAATAAAAACCAAGTACGAACAATCCGCACCATAAGACAGAATTCAAAGTCTTAAAAACCTTATAGGCAAAATAGTGTATTCAAGCAAAATAGTGTAATCAGCAAATGGACTGCTCCTCGTGTACAAAATACACGTATCTAATTTTAACAAATTCACATACCGGCAACTTCAGTAAGAAATATATCAAACAGCCGTCATAATTTCAATAATCCCAAACGAATCGACCGAATATTGTTAACCGACACCGTGTCCGCCATTTTGAATATATAGAAATCATCAAAAAAGCCACCGATTCGTATTGAAAACAAATAATTAAATCTTTTGTTTCTTAATTAGTTTATTACAACTCTTACTGTATATACTTATCAACACTAATCCGAGATTGATCAATAGACAAAAGATAGGTCTATTATTGATACCTAATTGATTGTTAATTGACTCGCTGTCATTCAGCCAGCTGCAATAGACTGTAACGCGTCTATACGGCTTGGAAATCAAAGCTTTATGAAAAATATCGCTAAGGGTAAAAAAGAATCGCCATGCAGGAAAAAGTTATCGCCAAAAAATCCGCCAGATTGAATATTTTATCGCCAAGATTATATTTTTATCGCAATTGGCGGAAATGGCGATCGACAGCGTGAGCGCTGACATGCGGTATATCACAGCAGCCTTGCTAAGTACACTCTATCATTTAGCCTCTATCTGGCTGATGACGTAAACATAATAGTTAATAATCTTATCATGGAGCGCCATATTTGATTAAATCAATCAGTGAAATCATATTTTAACCAAGCTGTAGCATAGCCATCTGTGGGTCTACAGAGTTGATTTTGGGCGTATTGTTTCAATAAAGATCTAATTTATAATTTCTATAACATCTAAATCCTAAATTAAGACTTGCAATAATCAGATTTAGCTCTTGCATAATGTATCTTTAAGAAAACAAAACCGGCCAAACGTCATTTGTTTTATATTTGGGTGCGGTCACTTGTTTTAAATTATTTTACTCTTATGGAGATTTTTTAGTACTTAGTTATTATCATAGATTTTTCTCTCTACAGGCCACAATTGTGATATGTAAAATACAGCCCATATGACTTACTATATAGCTAAATATTGAATGCATAAAATGTTCTTTTTGCATATCTTCAATATAAAAGATTTGATCTCGCATTAACATAGTACATCTTATCAAGCCCTTCACCTACCACCCTGAATATTTCGGCACTAAGTTAGATTGGGTATAAACCCAGCTTGTGAGCCTATCAGATACATTGGTCGTCGCGAATACCAAGTCTCACGCTTTCAAGCTAAAATGTCTACCTGTGATAGATGAGTTACAATGTTCAAGGTTCGTCCAATGTCAAGGTTTCTGTGGGGAACGCAATGTCACGATCTCTGATTTGATGCTACTGTTCACGTGTCTGTAGATAACGTAGCTATAATGTCGGGAATTGTGAAGTATACCAGCAGCGCGCCTGATGTTGTAAAACTTGCAGTTGTTGCTTCAAGAACATGGGTGATTGATTTATGGACATATCAATTCATTCTATTGAGAGGAAGATTTTTAGTATAGAAGAGCCATTCTCTGTATCCACAGTGGTATTTTTCCGCTCTACTCCACTAACCCCTGGATCCATTCAAACTATCCGTCAAGATAATTGTGCTATTTTTATCGTCCAATCAAAATTATCTATAGATATAAAGCTAGTGGGTGAAGGGAGGTAACTCACATTTACTTGAACCTAAGCTCGCCGAATTATTGTTGTATACTTTGCAAAATACTCTAGGACATCTTTTTGTGTGTATGTCACTTCTTTTATATTAAATTTCTTGCAAAGTTTCTCGTAATCGACGATACAACCTGCTGTATTGTAGTAAAGATAACAATGATGCGAAGACTGGTATGTAATCTGCTGGGGTTTTTTTTTTGGTTCGTAGAAACAACCTACATGGGTAATCCAATCAACAAGGACAGATAATTTGAAATCGCGAATAACCTGTGACTGTACCCAGGGGTTAGTGGAGTAGAGCGGAAACGATACCACTGGGAATACAAAGTTTGTTCTGCTCCAGATCTTTACAAGAGAAATGTTATTCAAGGGATACAACTCTGCTAATCTTATTGTCATGTAGATTCTTTACAGCATGTACTTTTTTTTAGATTCTAAATGAAATATTCAAGATTAGGCTATGGCACTGAAATTAATAAAATTATTGTACTCCAGAGGTTGGACATAACACAATGCCAATCAACTCAGACAAATCATTTTGTTAATGCTCTCATAAAATTGGACATATAGTAAAAAATACACAATTGCAAAATATGATAATTAATAGGATTCAATATATGGCTGATCTCAAATTTATTTTGTGTTTCACACTCTTGGAAAGTAGGTGTTACTTCGACATAACATTTATTTCAAAGTTTTTACAGTGGACTCTGTCAAATCCGACATTGTACGGGAATGTTACAATATGTCGAATTGAGCAGATCCAAACTTATAGGTTATTAAGGTTCAATCGGCATGCACAACAAATGTTTCCAACATGTGCTAGAAATATTTTTACGACTTAATTTGGGGGAAAATTTGTGGATATTCTTGAGTATTTGTCACAACTGTTGTACAAGAGATTAAAATTATCAAAGTAATCAACAAAGACCCACGGTAGCGAGTTTTAATCTCACAGATAATTGATTGATGATTGCTTGTTAATCTTTTGTGGCTCCATGCTCATCCAGCTTTAATCTCACCGATAATTGTGTGATGAGTGTTTGCTTCACACCTACAGATTGAAGGCTGGATTATACAGTGTCGATTCAATCGAAATCATATTTCAAGATGGCTGATGTCATAATCCGGAATATTCAGAGGTCGAATTACCCAGAGACATTTTGGCTGAAGTAATAAGGAAATAAATCGGGCCATGAAAATTGTGTCGGAGTGATCAGAGGTCGGATGTGACATGTTCACTGTGTAAATAATAGTCATCCCAGATTTTGAAAGATTACTGTATAAAATGCTTTGAAAGACTACGAAAATATTTTCAACTGCAGTGCATTTCGAAATTTCAAAGTTCTAAACTGGAGAAATTTGTCACTACTGGATAGAAATATTTATTACGCTGAAAAATTAGCGTGTAACAATAAGAATATTGTAAATTGTAAGGAGGAATTTGAGAAATTCATCTGTATAAAATCCCTAAATGTCAAAAATCATGTGTCGCTTGGTTAACGGTTGACAATGAGATCTTGTTGCATCTCACGCAAGCGGCATAAAATTGAACCAAAGCTACTCATAGCCTGTCCATCTATTTACGGTCCATGACTTTACTATTTGATTATTCAAAGCAATTATTTGAATGTCTAATTCTATTAAAATGAACAAAGTTTGGACCATTTATGGTATATTTTCTCTGTTTCTAAAAACTGAACTAATCAAATAACTATATTTCATTAAATTAATATTATAAAAAGGTTTCACAGGAGACAAAAAAAAGAGATAAAATTAATTTATTCCACAAACTATTTGACTTTAAATACTAAAATCTCTGTGATGTTCAAATCAAACAGGTAAACTTTATTCTTAATAATAGGATATTTGTTTTGCTTTTGTTTCAATATAGCTTTGGTTTTTTTTATCTGAGGCAAATAATTAGAGGCAGAGACTGGATGTTTCATTGGATAAAACATGTCCTAAAGTATTTCTGGTAGTTTAAAAAGGTTGTTATCGACAAAGGCAATGACCATCAGGTATTAGCAAAGAGATATTTCTTGCCCATTGGGTATTATCAAATAGATCTGCTTGTATGCAACTTTGTCTATAACACTTTTAAACAAGCTGTAGCCATCTTTAAGTTTTGCTGAACCCTTTTGATAGGCCTTGTTTTAATCCAATCAAATCCTATCTAGGAGATATAGTCTTTGATTTTATCTTTTTCTACTTAAATGTTGAATAATCAATTTGAGAACATGTTAACATGGATTAAGCCAAGGAAAATTTGATATTCTGGAAAATGCAAATGACAACAAGCAGTTGTAAGGGAATTGCTTTATTTGTAAATGCATCTATGTAAACATTTATATTGATAAACTCTGATGTTCCTTTACAAACTCAGAGGAGTGCTTTAATAGAAATTATTCCCATCTCCCTTTTGAAAGGATTGTTCCAAGGTTATGCAGTGCTTCTTCATCAATTTGCAATTTGTTGTAGACCAGTCTTCCTTTTTTTTTAGTATTTTATCACCACTTCAAATGCAAGTTCATTTAAAATAACCCTGGTTGCTAAATATAATTGAAAACTCTTTAAATATCTAAAATCAAGAGGTCAAATAATACACATTGCAGATAATGCATCAACGACCTCCTGCGGTGATTGACTCAAACACAGATACAAAATGTTCTTTTCTTAATAAAAGCTTCAGCACGATAACATGTATGATGAATGAGAATTCTATGTAGTACCATATTTTGCTCCAAATTTATTTTTTGTAAAATGAGGAAAAATTATATTGAGTTTAACATGTGCGAAAATTATCAAATTTCCGTAAAGGTTAAAATCCATAACTTATCCAATATTTTTGTCATGTTGTTAAAAAAGGGTTTTATTAAAGGTAATCAATAAACACAGATTGTCAGAATTTGATAGACGAGAATTTAAAAGATTGATGCAGTGGATGCTAAAATAGAAAACCTATATTAAGACCAAAGCACAAAGTTTATATTTTTCCAGAAACTTAAAATCCAGTGGACAAAATGGTAGAATTCAACGGAATTGAGTCATTTTAAAATGTTGGTCGACGACTATATATGAAAAAAAAAAAAATATCCGGTTATTAGTCAGTAGATCTTTAAAGGTTAAGCACAATCTGCTCCATGCATGACACTCCCATCTGCCAGAGAGAGTATGAAGAAGTCATAATTACACTAACTAGCTATTGCAGTGTATTATCGGATTGTCATATTAATTTAGAAAAACACAGAATAACAAACGCTAATCTTTACACATCTGGTTAGTGTAATTGACGAGAGATCATGGGATTAGTGCAGATTACAGCGTCAATAAATCCAGTCATTTGTTTCATGGACATCACCAGATGCAATGATTTAAACATTGATGAGTTCTAATCCATTGCTTAATGATCATTATAGGCTTCTTATACTCGATAATGGGGACTACAATCACTCTATGATTAGCCAGCTTAGAAGTGACCTGTCAAACAAGACTATAATTACTGGAGTTGTTCTTGACCATATTTATAAGTTCGATATTGTCTGCCACCCAATTATGTCACGTTAGCCGTGGTGTAGTAATAAAGGGCTGTATTTTGTTGGAAAGAGCTGGTACAATGTTTATGAAGTGATTAAGTTTAATAGCAATATGATCAATTGGGCTTGATAACGACTATACACAATATGGCCTACAATAGAATCATCATAATTTTCTATTAAAGTGACATATATTCGTTGCACTTACTATTAGAATAACTACTTTGACCCATCATCAGAGTCCACATACAAAATTAGAACAAAATACACAAGAAGTGATATCAGGTGTTCTTAATAGAACAAAGATCTGCAGACATATAGCATTATATATGTTATATCAGCTGTCTGATATCTTCTCAATACACGTAAAACACATTTTACCAATTTTATGATGTTGGTGATGGATTGTCACACATGGAATGTATTTTGTACCCATTAAACACATAAACAAAACAAGTTGAGGGCACATGATGCAAAATATGCATTCCAAATATTTTACAGATAAACTAACATGGCTTTTACCCATGCTAAAGTTTAAGCTCTGTTAAAAGGGTGTGCATTTAGAAATAGATTTATCAACTCGAATGGTTTATTTGCAATTACTATAATGATTATTTAGCGTTGATGCCTGATTCAGGGTTGACCAGTTTCCTACTTCGTTAGCTGAGTCCTCTTAATTGATTGCAATATTTTGTGGTCACACCAATTGAATGAAAACCAGTGATGCAAAATTCAATTTAAATGTTGGTTTTGGTTTTTGGGGCTTTTCAGGGATCACTCACAGTTTATAATGTCCTGCACTTTAGAATAGTCTTGTATACAGGCCTAGAAATAACAGTTTTAGATGTATCTGACAAAATGTATAAAATAACTAGAAGGGCATCTTTGTATAAAAATCTGTTTTGCTAGAAATCTTTCTATTGCAGGTCTCTTTTTAGGCCTTCATACATTATATAAACTATTCGTTGGACTATAATCAACTCTCGATGCCATCACATGCCCCCAATTTTGAACAGATTTGCAGCTGTGGTTTCAAGCCCTGGATTGAGCGTAAGTGGCATGGAGATAGGGGCACCTTCTCAACCTTGTGGGTTTCCTCCATGCACTCCGGATTTCCTCCCACTACTAATGACCCCTACCCACAAGCGATTTATTGAAATAGAAATATTAAATGATATATGTAAGTCCCGAAATGACCTAGTTGTGTTGAGTGGGCATTAAACCCCATTTCCCTCTCTCTCAATGAATAATGACAAACCTTGCCTATAATGACCACTCTTGCTTTCCATGGATGTTAATATACTCTTTGTAGTGTTCTTGGAAAGACTTGATCATTGCCTTTAAACTTACACGAGAGTTATAAATAACTGAAGACCAATTATTATACATGATCAGAAAGCTCTCCAAATATCCACTACTTTTCAATAAATTACAAATATGATATAAATCACTAGACCTAGCCAGATATGTCAACTGAGGCTTAGCCAAGTCAAATTTGTCTGTTCAAACATTTTTATGAAGAAAAACATGTGGACGTTTATTGTCTTCACCCCTGCCCATCCGGACGTCTGTCCATCAGTCCTTCCACATTTTGTTTGTGGACACTGTACAGGTCACAATTTTTAACTTATTTCAACAAAATTAGGAAGATGGGTCTATCGTTCAAAGGTCTCGGTTCCTTTTGAAATTGATATCTATCGGACCATAAGTTCATGGATTATGATCCCTGATTGTACGAAAAATCACGTTTTTAGCTGGTGGACACTCGAGATGTCACTATTTTCATCCGATTTGGATCGAAATTTAAATGTATGTGTATAACCCAAAGATCTTGGATTCTTTCGATATTCACACATATCGGATCTTAACTTCTAGAAAAAAATAGCTGCTTCTCATCTGCAACTAGTGTAAATGTATGGTATATCATGGTTGTGGACCCACTAGAGGTCACAATTTTGATCCAATATCGGAGAACATGGAAATTCATACTTTGAATCTGTGACAACTTCTGAAAGTGATCATAATTGCATGGTCTACATGGTCCTATATCTTCAATATATTGTTGTAGTGAATATGTATAAATTCACAAAGATATGACTATGTCGTCATATTTTCATCAAGTGTCCGTGCTAAGTCAACTTTAACCAGCGTTTTTTCATAAGTTTTTACAAATTTGAACTTAAAAACTGGCACGTATTGTGATATCCAATCAAAGCAATCATACATATACACAGATATATTCACACATATATTAAGTATTTGTCATTTTTTGTTTACCTCATTAATTGATTTAGTCGCTGAAGCATAATTTTGAGACCGACTACTATATTTTTTCCTTGGGGTGAACCATCCAACACACACCTTCCCTGCTCAAAACTGGAGACTTTTTTCATGTTAGATATTGTCCTCTTAAGTTATAGAAATAAGCATGATTACACCAAGTTATTAGGTAGATGGATAATTAGGCAGGAAGTGCATTTAAGATAAATGATATTTACTAATGATTATCTATGATGAGGCTTATTATGTTCTGTTAAGTTGAATTATTCAAATGATATAGCTAAGAAAATATATTAGATTATATTGATGCAAAATATCACAATGATCATTTGATTGAATAGGATAAAATTATTTCCTCTTACACTGTGGTGCACTTAATGAAAATGAACCACAGGGAATTATTGAATCAACAAATTTGATATCAAAATTAAATTTCATGAATATAGAAAAATAAAGGGACTTTTGCAAAGATGGTTTGGTAGAAAACCGTAGGAAAAACGAATGGTAAAGTCTCTTTTCAATTTTTCATAATTTCTCTCTCAAATTTTAGACCTGTTTCTATTAAAGTTATTGACAATTTTTCACTGTGGATCGTACAGTGTATATGCTTAAGTTATGTAATGTCTGCTTTTAAGATCATATGGTCTGTCATGTAATAAAATGGCATGGTTTCAATACAATGGGGTTATTGGTTTGCACTTAAAGAGCACATAAGATCATAATTTCCTATTACATAATATAATAAACAATGATTACTAAATCCATATTATGGAAAGTTCAAATCAATCTGATTAAAATTAACTGAGCTATTTACGTTTTAGTATGGGACAGCCAAAAACGGTTTTCAAATTTCCATAAACAACCTTAATCCGGTTGATTGGCTGATGACGTCACAGGCGCTACACATAGTATACACATTATCTATCCAATATATCACTGCTTGTGTAATATATCACTGTATACACAACACCACCAGTTAAAAGTGTGTATTGTCGGTAATTATTAGCTCGTAATTATCACTATGAGGGACCGGGTATCGTCCAGATATTACGAAAAAAGCAAAGATACTACCTTTACCATCCAGAATCTAATACATTTGTCCAGTCAATAGATTGCCGTCTAAAGTGTGTTAAATGCCGCCAGCATTCATTAAAAACCGCCAAGTTTGTGTTACCGTGTAGATTAAGTTTTACCGATATCAGATATTGACAGCAACATATACCGGCCGGGTGCCAGTCAAGTCGTCTACAAGCGAAGTCGTCCACAGCGAAGTCGTCCACAAGGCATTGGTGGTGTCGTCCAAAACAATTAATACTTGAATAGAGTCGTACACAACAACTGATTGGTTAAGTCGTCCAAAACTAATACTTGAATCGTACACAATTTAAAATTTAAATGGAATAAATAAGTTTTACTCGTTGATTTTTGGTGATTACCGGTAACAAACGAGATTAGTTCCTCGCTGTATAATCGTATTGTTATTTAATTGCCGATATGATTTTAGATATTAGATCAGTTCACCGATGTTTTTTGTAATAAGATATATTTAGACAATATTTAATTGACTTGATATGAAATCAGAATATAAATTATTCGATGGATAAATGTTTGTGATAAGATTAGTTTATGATGACAGACATGGTTTATTTTACAAGTAGGCTGCATATTGCCATCTAAATCACTCGCCAAAATACATCTCGGACTGAACGCCTAATAATTAAATAATCAACTATAAATAGCGCCGAGGTCACTTTTAGATAAGACAAATTAGACTGATATTATTTCGGCACTATAATTAAAATAATATAGCGACAAGTGAATACATACTTTATTTACCCAGTAATTAGTTAAATTTAGATAAGACAAATTAGATTGATATTATTTCGGCATCATAAATAATTTAAAAACTAATCGTTGATTTAATTTCCGTACACGAAATGGAACTAAAAGGTTCCAAATTTAAGAATTCCGTATAAGAATCAATTTAGAATACCAAAATGCGAATCGTAACACATTGTGGTCTACACTTTGTAATACATTATAAAATAAATCATAAATCAATAAAATATTTTTGTAAGGTGGACACTGCATGCTTTGCTTTAATACTGACCTAGTATTTGTGGCTACGTGCAATTTTATTCTTTGATCTGTTAATATCATTGTTCCGACCAGTCAATCACCGTAAAGAGATTGACCAATCAGAGAGCCCGATGATGGTGGATATAAAAATATTACACATTAAAATGTCTCGAATTGCATGATGATCTACGTAGATATTTGTCTTTATTAGTCGTTAAACGCGTGGTACTATTTTACCTCGGAGAACGTCTTTTTGAAGTAATAAATTTGGGTCACGGTTCCTACGCAATCACAAATATACTCAATTTATTATGAACTTCGTGTAATGCCGAATCATTAATGAATGAAGTAGAGATTATAGTAATATTAATAAACTATGTTCTATATTATAAGTTTATAAGTTATTATTTGTTGATACGAATTATGTCTAATTTTTAAAGTAGCCTAGCATAACAATGCAAATCACTAAATTATTTCTCTCAATTCTTATCGGAATCACGTGACATGAAAGGGAAATCCTCGCTTTCATCTTTCATTTCAGTCATACGTAACCCGTGTGATATTTCCCCGCCTTTCCTACATGCTGTTAGCCAATAGCTACTGTAATTTTTTCCGTGTTTAGATGGTCCTACCCAATGAAAAATTAATTATCGTTGTTGGTGCACGGGGTAATGGGATATGAATAACAGAAAGAATAAAACGATGACCAAGTGGTAATTTGACGTAAAATCTTTTAAACACTGTTCATTTCTCCACAACGTCCGGGAAAATAAATGTCTTGTCTAAAAATAAACTCCTTCAAATCTGAACGGTCGTGAAGTGGACGACCGATAACAAAACGATGTTTTTAATCTACACGGTAGCACACAAACTGGGCGTTTTTTGATAAATCTTGGCGGCATTTAACATATTCTAGACGGCAATCTATTAACTGGATACGTTGTTAGATTCTGGGTGGTAAGGTAAGTTCATTTCCTTTTTTCGTAAAATCTGGACGATAACCGGTCCCATGTAAGCTACATTTTTGGTTTACGGTGTGCTTATTCTGATTAAAAAGACGTGGGGAATATGGCTACAGCAACCGGCTTTATAAAACAAATTCTAAATTACGGAACAAATTTATTCTTTATTCTTTGAATGGCATTTAGTAAAATAAATTATTCCGTAGTCAAGGATTAAGGAATCGGTCAAGCGTTAATGAATACACACACCGACTGTATATAGGTATTTAAGGAATAAACATTCCGAATATGCATTTGTACACTGTGACGTCACTAGGGACTGAGGGGATTAAGAGTGTTTTCGATAATTGGCCAAGTCGTTTTTATGGGAGGTCTATATTTGCGACTTTGAGTGAAGATAGCTGATTTATTTTTAATCAGATTGATGTTAACTTTCCGTAATGTGCATATAATAACCACTGTCCATCACTACGCCGAGTTTCAATTTGTCGTCTTATGTGCACTTTAAGATCATGAGGTCTGTCATTAAATATGCATTATGTTAGTCTGGTATCATTTTGTTTATGGGCACACTACATGTCATAGTTTTCATTGAAATGAGGTCATATATTGTTGTCCCCGCCATCCAGAGGCTAAAGTTAATATCCAATTGACTGTCACTTTATACACAGTGTTTAAGGTCATGAGTCGAAGATGCCTATTGATTTTCACCAATTTCCGATAATTACTGCCAAATTTATTGCCCTTGATCCCTGTGAAAAATCTTGTGGATGCTAAAGTTAATATCCGATGGACCTTAAATTTATACACAGTATTTAAGGTCATCAGACTAAGAATCCTAAGTTATGGCCCTTGATCACGTTGAAAATCTTACGGATGCTTTAGAGACCATAGTTATCATCTGATGGATTCTATATTTATACACCGTGTTTATGACTATATATTGTCGTTTTGATTGACACGGTATAAAATGTTTTGTATACTAAACGTTAGCATGGGCAAAACAAATTCCAAAGGGAGGGACAAAAATATGATTTTTCGTAAAATGATGGGCCATAATCCATGTTGTCATGGTCCTGTACATGCCAATATCTAAAGGAAACGAGATGTTTGGAAGATAAACCTATATTTTAAGTTTCATCAAAATCAAATAAAAGTGGTGTCCACAAACACATTGCAGATGGACATCAGGACGGTGCGTGGAAAAAAATTCACAGAAAAAAAATTCACAGTAAAAAAGTCACAGTTTTTTTTTAATACATCTCAAATTCAATAACAATATAAACAATAACATACATATTTAACCTTTCATTACACATTATGTTCATCACACAGATGTTGGTGTCCACAAACACATTGCAGATGGACATCAGGACGGTGCGTGGAAAAAAAGTCACAGAAAAAAAATTCACAGTAAAAAAGTCACAGTTTTTTTTTAATACATCTCAAATTCAATAACAATATAAACAATAACATACATATTTAACCTTTCATTACACATTATGTTCATCACACAGATGTTGATATCATAGCGCTTTTGACGTATTAGCACATTTGACGTATTGGCACATCTAGATCATTCAACATTCTAGCACATCAAAACTCTTTGTTTATTCTAATGTTCCACCCAACTGCATGTAAAAATTCTGGGATGAATTTAGCACCGCTGGCACGATCTCTGCAAAGATTTCATAGTTGTGTCTGCATATTTACAAACTTCTTCTTGACCTTTCTGACAGGTGGATTTCCCATGGCATCCTGAGCGACGACAGTCTGCGCTGTGGCTGATTCCTTCTGGAACCACTCCACCACTCTCCAGATGGATGGGTGGTGTTGGCCGACAAGATTGTAGAACTTGTTGT
Source organism: Patella pellucida (assembly GCA_917208275.1). Taxonomy (NCBI): domain Eukaryota; kingdom Metazoa; phylum Mollusca; class Gastropoda; family Patellidae; genus Patella; species Patella pellucida. The sequence continues at coordinate 13,874,776 of OU795044.1, forward strand.
TCCATCCCTCGCAGATCAAATATATACTCACTCTACAATACAATATATATAAGTTGTGACTTTTTTACCTGTGACTCTTTGACTTTTTTACCTGTTACTCTTTTACTGTGACTTTTTTTCCTATGACTTTTTTTCCTAGATTCATCAGGACAGGGACAACGACAGCATACATCCAAAGGAAATTGTGGCTACCCTGAAAAAACTTCTGACCTGTATTGCACACACAACTTATACCATTTTTGAGAAAGTCAAATAATAATAATAATAATAATAATGTATTTATATAGCGCCTATTATCCAGTAAACTGCTCAATGGCGCTGAGTTGACTGTCACATTAATGGTGTTATTTTGAATCAAAGAGATGAGTCTTTAGTCTCTTTTTGAATCCTGCAATAGTTCCTTCTTCTTTTACATGTTGGGGTAGCTTGTTCCACAGGACTGGTGCTGCTACGGAGAAGGCCCTATCACCACACGATACGAGATATGTTCTTGGAATATCAAGTTGTTGTATATTGACGACCTGGTTGTTCTTTGGTGTGATTTTATTTGAATTAGCTCCTGGAGATAGCTCGGGGCTGTGACATGAAGACACTTGTATGTCAACAGTAAAACGTTGAATTCTACACGTTTCCTCACAGGTAGCCAATGAAGTTCCCTAAGAATTGGTGATATATGATCATGAAGTTTGGTTTTAGTAATAATTTGCGCGGCTGTGTTTTGGATCTTCTGTAGACGATTTAATGAAGTTGTGGGGAGACCGTAAAGTAGAGAGTTGCAATAGTCCAGGCGAGAAATTATGGAGGCATTGACAAGAGTTTTGGCTGAATCCACATCAAGATATTTTCGAATTTTACTTAATTGGCGCAGCTGAAGGAAACAGGATTTGGTTACAGAGGAAATGTGTTTATTAAAGTTCATGGATGAATCGAAGATAACACGTAGATTTCTGGCTGACTCGACAACAGGAATTATACAATCTCCAATAGATATTTGACTGGAATCTGCTGTGGAGGTTTGTTTGCTCGGTTTAGAGATTGAAAGAAATTCTGTTTTGTCTGAATTAAGTTTCAAATAGTTTTAATACATCCACACCCGATTTTTTAAATTTTCTCTGGGACATCGCAAATTAAAATAATTTGCTGTCTGGAGATTAAGCATCATTATTTTTCCCATTTCATGTATTTGATTACATTCACTGTACATCATGATATATTGTGTTAAGACAGACTCAGATGGTTCCAACTGCCTCTTATATTAATTATACACGAATCAGCCCTACACCAGATGACACATCCTTCTAATATATAACTTTCTTGACATTTTCAATATTTATGACACAAAATTCTTCATGTTGGGGTATACTTGAGAATTTTTTTTTCCATCTGAATTGTTGTATTTTACGTACGTATTTAAAAGAATTTACCCAAAATCACAAAATCTCATTTAAAGGTAAATAATGAACAAAGATTTTAAAATATATTGAGTAGATATAATGTCACTTATAATCGCTACTTTCCATCTAAGGAAGGGATTATCGATATCTATTTTTTACATGACATTCCAGAATTTCCTAGAAAACTCATCGTTTTTATACGTCCACATACGTATTATTTAGTGTTTCAATAGATATCAGATAAATTACAGTCTGTAGCCAAAATGCTTGTCGAAGTTTCTTAGACTTTAAATATTTGTTTATATCCCAAAGATCGGAGTTCCTTTAAATATTTGCGGGCATCAGACCTTAACTTCCTGCATTATGGCCCCTGAGTTTTTGTTTTATAGCCTGTCAATCTCTTGCAAAATGTTGGCATATCTTGGTTTATTTTCAGTGCGAACATTTGGGTTTTATTTATATCATATCATTGGATCCCACATAATTTGGACCCATATATTAGTCGCCCCTGTCTATTGTTGGTGTGATGATTTGCAAATCTTGAGAATGATCTTTATCAATTATCAGTGTTCTACGACATATTCTTCAAGAATTATTCCCACAGTCAAATTTCTTGTCAATTCCTTAAAGAGTAAACCTTTTTATGAAGCATTAGCCCCATGATCCCTATCAACTTGAAAAATTCTTTGTTTTGTCATTCTGACATTATGGTTTCTTGTTACGTTAACACTATAGAAGCTTGAGTTTTGAAGGATCTTTTTCAAATTTTGTATGAAGCAATGGGTTACAAGAGAATGACAGGACGATCCAAATTGATTTTAAGCACTCTTTGGTATTTCATTCCTCTGTTATCCCACTTTTCTGAAAACCTTTTTACCTTAGATTTTAGCATTTTAGGACTTTCTGTTCCAGATATGTATTATATGTTTGGAAAAGCTTATGAACACAATAGAACATATTTCACGTAGAGGTAAAGGATCCTTGTCATAGTTGGTCAATATCTAGGTTTCCCTTTTGGAAACCTATCTTTGGTGATCCAAAGTTCATAGGATCGAATCAGCTCATGCTGCTGACAATGATCAGCATCATTCAGTTTTAAGCCCTTTATACCAAGACTAAATTCCAAATGCCTAGGACCTTGGGACATGTATACACTTCCTTTAACAGGCAGGCATGCATTAATCCTGGTTTCTGGCAACGTGTTAATTTCGCAACTGGTCAATTTCTGTATTTTGCACTATCAGAAACATCATTGATTTTGCCCACCGCCAGGAAACTTTGGCCCATACCGGTATTTGCAAATGTCACAACAGTTCTCCACAAAATGCCTTACAGTAGAGTTACCGCAAATTGGTTAATTTACTGATTTTCCCTATAATCCAAATAATGTTTTATTTCAATTCCCACATACAATTTCATTCAATATTAAAATAGTATAAAAGGTATATTTTGTTTTTGTGACTTCTGTTAGTGCTACAGGTTAACTGGTGGATTACAATGTTCAGCTTACAACGAGAAACAAATGGTCATAAATATTCATGAAATCTTCAGCAATACGGTTGGCACAATATCAGGATAGTCGTATTCAAATGATTTCATTATCTTTTACGATTTTTCCTTTATGTTGCTCTGACTTGAAGAGCATTGGATGTATGACGAATGATATTGAAGACAGGGGTTTTAGCATTTGATAGCTCGTGTTAGATTCAGACTAATATCTGATTCCTGTGGGATTATAGCCCGCCTCGACGTAGGTTAAATGACGATTTTCCATCATCTTTAATCACATAGTTACAAGTCAATCGTTATAACAAGTTGAATAATAAGAATAAGGTTAAAGGTCAAAGTTCAGCATCTAAAAATATATATCAGTATGTACTGCATAAAGAATAAAACTTCTAATACTTATATCTTAATTGCATTAAAGTAAATTTACCACGTTTTAATTTAATAATTATGAAAATTATTGTATCCTTCATAATATGTGTCAATTTCATCATCTATATCTGTCCCTTTAGCAGGGCCTAAACAGGAATTCAGTCACAGTTCTTGACCCAGACCCCCAAAACTTCAATGTAAACCTTACTACATAAAAACTTCAAGTAAACCTTCAAAATGAAGCTGGTGGGCATATAAGTGTTGCCTGCTAACCCGATCTGAGTAAAATAGCAATCTTATTCCTTGACAAAAGGTGAAACAATCATTTGATTATATTGAAGTAGGATATGCTCCATCTACAGCCTTATCAGTACCTAAACAAAGTGACATTTTCTGTTTATTAAAGGACCATAAAAAGTTGCCAGCGTCTGTTTATGGGGCCAATTTGAAGGTCTACCTAAGCAATCTTAGCTGTAAAACAGATGTAATGATGAGTGATTTGAATTCAGTCCAAGATAGCTTCACTTTGCCAAAATAATGATACTATATGTAACCGTATTTGAATTGTGAATATTTCATGACATGATAAATTTGTTGTTAGTGCTTTCTTTTTTGTTTGAAATCAACACAAATTTAGATTCTATGACCTCAAAAACATAGTATTCAACATATTACAATACATGCTTTGTCGAAAAGCACAAAAAATATATTTAAGGCGGCATGCCATATTGGATTGTTGCAGATCATTTCAGTGTCATATTCTGACACGCTGACCGCAAAAAACCTATATGACAGAAAAAAATAATATTTTTGCTAATTTGAGGTACCCCATCTTCAGAGGGTTTGTACAGGGTAGTCGGAGGTCAATTTTGTTTCTGTATTAAAGGATTTTGATACTCTACCACATATTTTAAGCACTGTACAGCTTTGCTTCCAGAATATTTGTTAAAAAACACCCTTCCCCCTAGAACACATGCCCATCATCAAAAAATAACATAAACAACATTTGCTTACCTATTTCTTACTTATGCCATAAAAACTTACACTTCAACAATACAAATTTTGTAATTAGACGAAAAAAAAATATTTGGGAGCATTTTCCACCAAATTTTCTAAATGAAAATAACCTTTGGTTGTTGTCAGTGGACAGATATGGCTATTTAGCCAAAATCTGATATACTAAAGATTGTTGTATCCAATTTTAATGATTAAAATAATTTCTGTTTTTTCTAGGTAAGTTGATGTTTTAATCTATCACTGAATTTTATTATGAAGATTGTGATGAAGGTAATAAGTAAGTAAAAGATTATTATTAAATGTAGGCTACAAATAAAACACACACCTGCAATTACACACAATCATCAATATTGAATTCACATACAATAAAGCCATTTTCACAAAAATCCGGCAAGCTGAAAGCATTTGTAATGCCAATACAATAAACATCGGATTACTAAAAGATGGATAAATGAAGAGCTCTTTATCAAAGCATAGGCCATAATTAGCTAGGGATAGGGAACTGGAGTGTGACTATACATGTAGAGTGTCCATTTTTAATTCTTGCATAGATAGATAGATAGATAGATAGATAGATATAAATAGAATGAGATAGATAGATATAGAGATAGATAGATAAATAACTACCAGTAGTTGCTTATAACTATGCAACTAGCTTAATCAGCAAACAGTGATGCTCAGGTTCACGTCAATTATATTTTTATTTTGCTTGAAAAATAAAGTCTTCTAAAGTATGGTATGATTCTAGAATGTAATTATAAATGTCATTATTTCTGCACCAAATACAAAATAAATAGCACAATTAAATTCCTTATTTTACCTTTTTTAAAATAAAATAAACCAAGTATGAACAATCTAAAGTATTTTAAACATCATACATTCAGATAGAAAAAAAGATGTATTAATTACATACAGAAACCCTAGGTTTCATCATGTATAAGCATGAAATTTCGGTATGGTCTTAAACATGCAATCATGGTTTCTAACATCCACAGGTTCAGATATTAACATTATATATTAACCCTAAATATATGTAAAATTACATATCTGTAGTTGCAGCCAATAATGATAATATATTGACAATAATTTAATTTGTCTGTCACTAAGCTTATGTGCATTTGTGCAGAACAGTAGAATGCTAAAACCCCCATTTCATGTCATTTTAGTCTGAACCTCTAAAGGTACTATTAAATATCTAGTATGGTGCTTATGAGATAAGTAGAGCATTAAATCCCATTTCAGTTCATTGTGCATGTGTGCAGGCATTTAGTAATTACTAAAACTATAATACAATGTGACATTGACCTAAGTTTTGGGCGCAGACATTGTAAATTATATGTACAATTTTACAACTGCTGGATACAGATCAGGTAAATCATGGTCAAGGATCAGTATAATTTCATCCGAAATAATAAGAATTCAAAAGGTTCCACAAACTAATAGCATTATTTTAGTGCGTCATGAGTCAAAATGATTAGTAAATTTACATATTCTTTTTTGTATGAAAATCTGATAATGACTACAAGTTCACAGAATACTAATGCCTGACTAGTTCCAATGTTCTATTTTTTCTTCATTCCAAAGATAAAAATATTTATTAAATAAGACTTATTGATTCCAATTTGATCCTCTTAAAGGAAAAAGTTTAGCATTAGAATTAGTTATGAATTCATTCAATGATAGATTTAACGTAATGCTTTTCAATGAACCAGACGCAATGACGTCTGCTCTGGGTTTTATGGTTGTCAAGGTGTTATACATTTACGTCAGTAAGTCACATTTGAATGAAAGTGAATATTTATTCTATAGATATAATATTTGAGATATTGATAACATACATTTAATTTAGAATATATATATGATATTACCAAGATTAGAAATCATGGCACACACTGATTTAAAAAAAACAAATTTAAAATGTAATCCTTTGAGATTTGGTTCAGCTTCTCAATGCAGCACTACATAAGAAATATGGTATATTTCCTTCGATGTTCATTAGCCCAAGCAGATAGATTAGAAAAGTAGGACCTTAAAACCCCATTTCTATTAATTTTCCATGACAGTCAAGAGCTGAAATACATAACCAGGGCAAATATTTGTGAAAAACAGATTGAATTTTTGAAAATTTGGCTCTTAAATGATTATTGTGCCACCAAATTACTACACCACAACATTCACCAAACATGTTGGTTTGGAATTGGTCCATCCCTAAAAAACAGAAGCATTAAGCAATAAACATGACTACATTATTATAATCACTTTTATTTTCATAAATTGTGTCCTATTTAACATGAAAACTGAAGGATAAATATGTTTTTATTATCTCAAAATTTCACTCCTAGCACACTGTGGTGTATGCCCCTCTTAATGGTACAGTTAATTATAAAGCAATTTAAAAAAATAAAACGAATGTAATTTCCAAAGCTGCTGTAATAACCAAGCAGCTAATTAAATATTACTGCTATTCAGAATCATAAACAATAGATTTTTTACGGCTGTAATAGTTGATAGATGTGTTGAGAATTTCACGTGCAATGGCTAAAAAAGAGTGAGGGGTAGCCGAAATCACTTCGAGACACGCAACTGTGCATATCCACTGTGTCGAGAACCCTTTTTAGTAGGGGAAATTATCAGCACATGAGACCCCTAACATAGCGACCTCCACGGAAACCTTGACTTTTGCAACTCAATTATCACAGGTAGACATTAGCTAGACTTGGTATTCACAATGATCGAAGAAATCTGATAGGCTCACAAGCTGGACTTGTACCCAGTCAAAATTAGTGCCAAAATATGCAGGGTATTACGTGAAGGCCTTGATAGATGTACGTAGTTAAAGCAAGATCAAGCCTTCTATTGAAGTTGTACCTTGAGGGGTCTTGATGGCACACCTACCTCTTCCAACTGTTACATAATATTTACGATGATGCAAAAGAGAACGGAACCGCCATTATGAAACTCATTATTCGAAGACAAAAAAACTAGTGCAATGAACGGTCATTAAACTGCAATAAAATGAGGCTAAAGCATAGTTTTGCACATAAACAAAGCAAAAACAGTGATTGTATGTACAATTAAACTTTCCACACAACACTTGAAATAAACTTTATCTAGAAATTTAAAGTGTTGGTTTATTGTTGTCACCCTGTCCATGTAAAAGTTGATTGGTATTGTTTTTTTTTGTGTAATTTAAAAATATTGTACAGAAATTCATGGTAACGGTAGATTGACATTTCTATCGTTCTTTAAAATTATTTGTTTTGCTATGAAATAAACCAATTGTGATAATCATGATATTTTATCTAAATGTGTCTGGATAGTCACCCTTTACAAGAAATAAAACAACCTACGACATTTACTTGACTTGAAATTGGTTAAACTATAATTTACAATGGAATCCTACTATAATCTGCTGTATATATTCTTTCATTAGCCTCAACTAATGGCAACAAATCCTGGGTTTGATTAAAGTCTGTCTCTTATCCCAGTTTGTTTTAAGCTAATATGGGAGATTGACTTAAGGCCGTCAGAAACAGAAACGTATCTTCCATTGTTGAAAAGAGTGTCGTCGTCGTTTGTGGCATGAAGTGTGTTGTGTCTTATAAATATGGCAGTGTTGGATGTGCTGCCACTCTTTCCTCAGATCTGACTTTCAGTATAAGTGCCGGCTAGCTACCAATCAATGAAGCAATGGCACACAGACCGTGTTAAATGCAGAAACAGTGCTTGACAGATTTTAACAAATAACGACGACTTGAAACCTTTGTACTGTGGATATTATGTTATTGACCCGTTAGTTAGTATGAACGATGACCGTTAATCCTCTTAAATTATGGATTAGATATCATAAAACTCTTTAATTCAAGAGGGAAGTTGTAACGTTAACATGTATGGCAACCATCTAGTGCCATCGTCATCTCTTTTCATTCATATCGTGTCGTAAGTGAGGGTCGTCTAATATTTGTATAATCGTTGCTGTTGACTTATTATAGAATTAGAAGCGATGTTGACAAACAGAAGATTATGGCATGGCAGTGTCATGTGATTTCATTTGACAATATTGTTTGCTAATTAGGATAATTCTGGAATTACTGTGTCACTGCCATAATTGATTATTCAGCTGCTTTTGGTAGTGTTGTGTTGATTATCCTGGATCTATTTCTCATTAATGAAGGCACATGGATTGAAAGGAATATCTGATCTATTCTGTTATTTTTGCTTAGTGTGATAGAAATATTTACCAAGCTGTTTTCTATTCCTCTGCTAAATGACATAAGCCACCATGTTTTAAAAACCCACTTCTGCGATAAGGTTGGTATCTTATCTGTACTTCAAGAATAGAGAACAAGCTGTTCCTTGCATCACTTTAATTGGAGAGCATTTGGGATTTTTCTTTTCTGTGATTTGAATTTTGCTGTCTATGATTAAATATTAATTTGAATGTGGATTAGATGCAAAGACATAAATTTACGTGTTATCTTCAAATGTCAAAGTTCATGAGATACACAGTGGACCGAGAAAATAATTTTTGGTAACGGTGTCTGCTTTAAATCAACATTTTATTAACATGAAACATTTTTATCTGGTTAGTATCTAAAAAGGATACATAAACCGATTTTAGTTTTTGATTGGCATAATTTTGTCCCGAATTTACAGATAAAGCCTAATTAATCAATATATTATGGCAGTGGCATATTTGTGAGATAGTCAGTCTTAATTCATTGTGAATTGTGAATATTTATTTCTATGGTATTATTATAATGCAAACAGATTGGATTGTTGGTTGCACATACCATATTAAATGTGTGCTACTTATTTAAAACCAAAGTGAAATTTAATTTCTCTCTAGTTGAAAGTTGTCGGGCCTACTACATTATGTGTTGGTGCATTAGATAAATATTTATTTTACGCGAGTGTCGCATGTCTCATTCAAAACGAAGTTAGGTAACAATTGGAACCGCGGGAATAGAAATAGACATCATTGTAGTGTTAATTGCCAGATTACCTGGCAAAGTAAAATAAAAACATATGATTTGGAATCATTTTAAAAGAATTTGGAAAGAAAATTAAGCACATACCATGTAATTTATGAAGCAATTTTAACTTTTCATCAGCACCCTGATTAAATTGGGAAAAAATAAACAAAACAAAAGTTACTTTGGTTTGATTTTTTAAAAAATAAAATAAGCATTGACATGCCTTAGATTTATTTAGATATTTTGGGATTTGATGTACGTAGATCAAAGTAGAATTTGAAATCCACAGAGAGATTGCTCAAACTGTTTAGCCAACGATTTACAAAGTTTATGTCTATGAGAAAATAATCAGATATACAGTATACCTACGCTTGAGTGGGCTTCTTAATGACTTTGTTCAATATCACAAATAAATTGAATAGAATATTCATGTATGTATTTAATTCAAATACAATACACGTATCGTAGTGTGCACGTAAATTATTAGGCTGATCGAGTATATATTTACATAAAGACCAGCTGCTCTTAACTTTGGAGAGTATAGTAATTTACGACTATAAGACTTCAATTGACGACTTGCTTAGATCTGTATTGATATCCTAAGTACATGGATATATATACCCTATACTTTTGTTACTATGTAGTATGTATAGTAACTAAGTCTGACTTGATTCACACTTAGACTGCTACAATACTGACAGAATTCTCAACCCTCAGTACAAGATTACACTCTATCGAATGTATTATGAAGTCTGAGGTTCTCAAATATATATAAAACTAAGAGATTAAGTCAAGTTGGAGATTATTCTGTTTTGTTTGATATGTGAGTGTTACGTCATCGTGTATGCTGTTTTCTTCTTGTGTGGAAATTGACATATATTTTAATATATATATATATATCTGCACAGACTTGTATGTGTTATCTTGGATTTTATAAAATTCAAGTTCTGCTGTCATGCTACAAGAAAACAGACTTATTCATAACAGATGTTAATTTGAAATTTGTGAAAACATTGTTAAGAAACTGGATTTACTCCCAGTATATGATGAAACTTGTGTACACGTTTTTTGAAATGATTTAATGAAATTTATGAGAAGATACAGAGATACTTGCATGGTATGAAACAGTTTTCAAATTGAGATTCCTGAAAATGCAGCCATTGGAGTTTTTTGTTTAAGAGGATATCTTTTAAAAGGAAACATGAGGAATACATATCTTGAAACCACTCCATGTTTATTTTACTTGTTTTGTGCATTGGTTTATCATGAACTTGTGAAATCAAACAGATGTTTTTCGTGATTTGGCTGTGAAGTCTACAAATTGTGTTTTTAAAATGTTGTGAATCCATTCATAAGGAGAAAAATACAGAGATATTATTTGTGTATATTAGGTATACAAAAGTAAGTAGTAAGTATAAACATAAATGTGTGAATGAATCGTTGATCAAAAGATGGATGAATGAAGTGATTAAGAAGCTGAAAATGTGTATGAATATATAACTATTGAGAAGAGGAAGTTGGATGAATGAAATAATAGAGTATACATGTAGGATATATTAAATTACTGAATGAAAATTGATTGTAAACCTATGTTAAGATTTTGACATTAACATACATGATTCTTGTGTTTTATATAATTTAGTAGGTTTTGAGTATATGATACACAGAAGCAAAGCTAATAAACAATTGTATATTCCTACCCAATGAATATAGTAAATATAATGATATTGATAATGTGGATAGAAAGATAAATTGATGAATGAATAAAGAGAAGGTGTATCAATGAATCAGTATTTAGGCCCCTCAATACAAGACTTGGGTTATTTGAATCCTAACATAAGCTATGTTTACACTTAAATGTTCTTTATTAGTTGCTTTATGCTGTTGAAAATAGGAAAAATAAATGAATAGTTTTTAAGTGATCTTGAATAAGTTAGTAGTCTTAGTCAACTTATTAAGCTTCATTGTCAAGTTATCAGAGAAGTCAAATGCCAATAGTCCATTTTTCTATTTACAAGGTTCATATCACATGCGCAGAGAACCGTTTTCAGAAAATGTTGCCCATTTTAAATTCTATCTGTCAAATGATCTTTTAAGTAGTGTATTCTACCCTGAAAATATAAGATGACTATTTCTAATGTATTTTTTTGATTCACTGTAAAAAAAATATGCAGACTGATGTGTCAACCAAAGATATAAAATGACAATTTAATGTAGTATAATTCTGGATTCATTCATAAAAGTTTATATCTGAGTATAGTTTATGTATGAATATGCAATTGGTAAAGAAGAATAAGTCATAAAGTTGATCAATAAAAAAATAACAATTAATCGAGCATAAACGTTATGTTGCCTTTGCCAAGTTCCCCAAAATGTGTAGAGTAAGGATACCCACCCCAGCCCCATGTTATAATTTATAGCTAACTGGTAATTTGAGCAAAAGACTGGATTTGAATTTCAGAAGTAATGAAAAGGCATAATATTTATGTGTATTATAAATTTAATATAACACTATAAATATGTAAATTGAAATTAAAGGATTGTGGGGCTGGAGTTTGAATTCTACTGCAGTCTTATTTGGTTGACAATTACTCTGAAAAAAGCGCACACAATACTTCAATTTAAAGTTTACATCGGTTCTGGGACTTGTGATTGTGACCCTAATTTGTGAGTTACGATCCATTTAGCTGATGACATGTCAAAACTCATCCGGTTTCATCAATATGTTGCATGGAAATATCATGCATAAAAATGAGAGAACTTTAATTGCCGGAATGAATAGATGGTTGAACAATTCAAGACATTATTGTGGATTGAGAGATAAGAATGGATAGATGAATGAATGATTAAATGAATGAATGATGTGGCTGACTGAATAATTAAATTGATAATGAATGAATTAATAAAAGACCTGACTGTGACATAGTGGCATTTACATTACGAAAATGTAACCCTGCTGTACTGAGAACCTTCCCAAGACCATCTCACTTCAGTGGTCGAAATTAGAACAGTTCCTGTTACACTTAAAATTATAATGTAAACAGTGCTATTCAACTGCATATATCAAGTCTGATCTGCAATGTCTCCTATTACCAATATTGTAATGCAGCAAATTTTAAAGGACATTACTGGTGTCAACTGTTATCACATATGTAATAGAACTGGTTAAACAAATCCAAAATATAGGCCTAATATTAAAGTTACATTATTCAAGATATAGATAAGAACTAGCCATTCTTGCTATACTAGTTCGAAAGTAGATCATGTAAAATGAATAATTTGAAAATTTCATTCAAATTACTCTATTGCAAGCTAAGATATTGGCATTTGAAGATTTGGCCGACCTATGCAATAATTTCAACCACGGTCCTGGTTGATCAAAGCTAAGACTTGAAGCGTCTGGGCGCGCCATATTTGATTTATCACTGAAACGTTTTAATCTGTTTAATATTGGAGCAATCTGATGCCATCCAAAGTTGATTAAGGCCTGGATCAGTTAATTAATGTCTAATTAATACTTTAGAAGACATTTCATGCCCAAATAAATACCTGCACTAGACAGATTTAGCTCTTGAATAATGCATGTTTAACAAAGAGATAATTACTTGATGTGTAATGAAGATTTGAAGGATTGGGAAGTGACGCAAAAAATGGAAAACACAATTTAAGTCATCCGTATTTTTACATTCGATTGTAGTTTATAGATCCAAAATCCACCTATTACCTAGATCAGACAAATCTACACAACATCTGAATTAATAATATATAATAATTTAATAGTATTATTAATAATTAAATGATATTAAAAAAAATGAGTAAAAGTATGAACATAACAGTTACAAATAATAAAATAATACTGGGACAAAATATAACAATGTTGATTAGAATCAGGATTACTCACAGTGTTTTGCCAGTATTCGGTTGAAGTCTTCTTTGCTCTTGGCTTTGAAGTAGTAATTTGTAGACGATCCATTATAGGTGTCTTCTCGGCGTTGTCATAGTAATTCCAAAATTGGCAGACTTACACAAGATCTTGATTAAAATCTGACGAATAATCTACAACAATACTCCTAAATTTGGATTTCAACAGAGAGATAATTTCACAATATAAAACAGAGAGATAATTTATCTCAAAACAGCAAAAAGGGTTGTGTATCTGTTACTGTTCATTCCTTCAGTTACCATAGAAAGGTAACTTGCATCACTTCTTACATAATTTCTCTCAAATTAACACAATATAAAACAGAGAGACAATTTCTCTTAAAACACCCAATAAATGGAAAACTCAGACCATGTGGGTCAAATAAAAAACTTAAACCATCAACGTTTAGTTCTGTACCAAGTGCTAAGAAAATTATGCTCTTGGACTTGTGTGGTCCGGCTATATAGTTTCCACAACTTTCCGAAACATTCCAATGTTAGTTTTGCCATTAGGTGGTGTTGTCTTCTTTATTCTTACTGGTATTCAGTGGATTCGTTCGTCACTGGTTTCAATACAACAATAGGATTAGAGAAATCTCTCCACCTGCAAAGTCATTTCAGAGTAAGAACTCTATCCCATTTCAATATGGCAAATGCTGACAAGAACAATCTTCATTTCTCCCATCACGAGTAGACATTTTAGATGGAGCTTGACCAGAGCCTTGAAAATATACTGAGCTTTGGTCGGACATTCCAATAAATTGGTCACTTTCTCAAATCAGGAAGAAACTTTCCAAATCATGCTCATTGAATTTAGGCACAAACTGAAAGGTGACAACAAATACAAACTTTGGAGGTCTGACCTCGAACATCCTGGCATTATTACAATTTCTATAGGTCTCTTCCAATTCTAGTCTCTTCATCTCTAACTCTTGGGCCATTTAAGTAAAGAATTTTCGTTCAGTGCAAGATTCTGCAACGGTAAAATTTACCGATGCAAGTATTGATGTTTGCTTCCAATGAATCCAAGCGTAATATTAAATTTATGGCCGCACAAAAAGTAACGAGATTTCATTAAGAGGCCACTCCTGTTAAGCGGTCAGTTGGGTCAGTTGTAAAAATTCCCTTGGGTGGCTGCTTAATGCAGATTCTACTGTATATCAACTTCTCAGAATATCAATTCCTCATTTGACTTTGTCAAAATTGATTTGTGTTTCATATTTCTATTAATAGGAAATTTTTCACATTTCAATGGGGATATATATTGTTGCCAACCCTGTCTGGTCGTTCGTCCATGTTGATATCCAAAAGGAACTTTTTTGTGTGCCTCAATGAAAAAATAAACAAACGCATCAATGTGTAGTGTAAAATGTCATTTATTGACTATAAACAGATAAATTACTGTAACAAAATTAAAAATGAAAACATTAATCAACTGAGCATTTAATCATTAACATGCATCCACCTCCACCTATAAATCCTGTTGGACTAAATTAGAGCCCCGATTTATGCCAAAAGCATCCACAGCTTGAATCCAGCGCAGGATGTCTAACCCTATCATGCCCTTCCGAGATATTTAAAGACAAGATATTTGACTGTAATCCAGGCAACAGCAAGGGAAAATCTATGTGTTTGTCCAACAAAGTGTCAGCTTAATCCTATCCGACACATGGCTGGAGGTGGATGTCGGGGGGTGTGGGCGCTTGCGATATTAAGGGAGCGTCGTTACCTGCGTTAAATAATTCGTCGGCCCGTACAGAAAGGACTGAAGGGCCTGGAACAGCTGGGGTAACTTCAGGTGATGTTGACGCCATAGCAGCCGATGAAGCATTAACAGCTGCCATATCCTCTAATGACTCCTCTTCAAGTCACACATCTGTCATAGAAGGAGGTGATGCAGCCTTTGAGTGGGCCTTCCCTCTTTTGGCAGTCTGTTCTATGAGCATCCCTTTTTTGGCTGAAATCATTGGTGGCGAGGAATCCGTACAATCTGGTTATCAATTGCTGGAGGGACATCTGCGTTTTGGCATGATTCTGAAATAACTGTCATGCAAGAAACCATTACACAAATAACAAGCCCAATGTCCCATATGGAAAAGCCAACCTCCCACACGGAAAGCAAAGGTGCCAAAAGGAAAGTAAAAGTTCCCAAAGGAAAATAAAAAGTTTCACAAGGGAAAGTAAAAAGTTCCAAAAAGGAAAGCAAATTTTCCTAAAGGAAAAGCAACAAAGTTCCACAAGGGAAAACAAAAAGTTCCACAAGGAAAAGCATAAAGTTCCATAGGGAAAGTAAAATTTCTGAAAAGAAAAAGCAACAAAGTTCCACAAGGGAAAACAAAAGTTCCACAAGGAAAAGCAAATGATATTAAAGTTCCATAGGGAAAACATAAAATTATAAGCGAAAGCAAAAGTTACATAGCGAAAGCAAAAGTTCCATAATGAAAGCAACGATTCATGGGGAAGGCAAACGATAAAAGGGGAAGATAAACGGGGAAGGCAAACGTTCCATTGAGTGCTGCAAAGACGGTAAAACATCCCAAAGGCAGGCACAATTTCCATAGACTTGGGTTGTTATGCTTATAAAGTCGTGGTTGACAGCAATTGACACCATCTCATGTATCTTAGCAAAGCGTCCCTGATGCTTTTTATAAACAAAACACATCCCAAGGAATCCAACAAGTGAATGCCCTGAGAATCATAGTAACTGGCTGACATAAGCCTGCCTTATGTTTCCAAAAGGTTATATTTTGGGAACGTTGACATAACAATGACAGCTGATAATTAGTTTGAAAAAAACGATCATTATATTGGTCATCAAAAACCACCTGACGTTTTATCAGTTGCGAGATTATCACACCTTGGGGACGAAACGTAGTTAAAATGTCATAAGCAAAGTCCACAATACCATGTGCTAAGATATCCGGCGACACTGACGAATCACATAATTCGTTAGAACCCAAATCAAGAAATACGATATCCGTGCCTAAAAAACGGTCAAAGCCCTTGTACAGTCGCTTGAATCGTTCAACACGCACAACCCACCATATCCAAAACACGAAATAGCGCACAAATTGCGTGGTGAATGGAAATTAGAATGCAAACCATGTAATTGTGTGATTAAACGTTTGATATACGACGAACCAAACAAAGTTACCTTGATTGGAACCACAGGGAATGTGTCCATGTCCAAATTTAATGCCCCAAAATTCGGCTATACAAAGCACCCACTGCCATTTCACAGAGCGGCCATTTTGAAAGTGAAACAAAGGAATCGGACAAATGATATGGAAGTGTAAGTTTTCAACCGACACGGAGCACCACAGAATTAAATGTGTAAACAAAGTTGTGCAACCGACACTTCATCTAAGTTACTTCTGGAAAAACACGGGACTGCGATCTATGCGTCTGCTATATCACAAAATTGTCATTATGAACAGAAATAAAGGAATCGTGCTACTGTTGTGAAAGGCGAAGTCTCTAATAAACTACTCAGGGCACCACGGAACTAATTATAATTATGTAAAACAAAAGTTTGCACTGAACATGTTATAAGAAAGTTACCTCTGAAGTAAGCAAAGCAAAGAAGTTGAAAATAAGCACTGCAGACAACACTAGTACAAGTACAATTCCTTCCCCAAAAAAGCAAGTGTACAATAAAAGCCAGAATGCTACGGTTCCCTTTGTCTCGAGTAAGTGCATCTCGTGACCTAATTAATAGCGTCATTTGACTAAGCCCACTGGTTAAGAAGATTCTGATTGGCTGAATCACACAAAAATCATTATGGTTATAATTTGTATTTACGTCCTTGGTCAGCGCGCCTCTTTAAAAAATGAATATCTCTGCTTTTAGGTGAAAGTTAAGAATTTTTATTTATGTCAATTGTGGAGAGAAAAAAATTACAATGTCAACAACCATTACAATTGTAGATATTTGGAGAAAACGGACGTAAAATAATAAGAATCGTACTAGACAATGCACTCAGTATATTTACATGTCTGTATAGCTGTGTATAGTATAATTATTATTTTTATAAAAAAAAAAAATTGTTGACTTTATAGTTGGTTTTGTTTTGACATATCCAGATCTTGAACAGAGATTTCATTCTTAGATTTAAAAAACAATTTGATCAAGACCAACCCAGCTTGTGGCGTTTGTAGTTTGGAAGTTGTACCAACCATATTGTTATATCAGCTGCTTTATTTCAAGATACCACAAGTTTTGTTTTACTCATTTAATCGTGAGCTGTGAGACTTCTTGCAGATATTAAAGCTAAATATGATTATTGCAAGTCTTAATTTAGGCTTCAGATGTTATATAAATTATAAATTAGATCTTTATTTAAACAACAAGCCCAAAATCAACTCTGTAGACCCATGGATGGCTCTGCTACATGTTGGATTTAAATAGCATTTCACTGATTGATTAAATCAAACATGGCAACCCATGCAGAGATTATTAACTGTTAAGTTGAATTCATCAGTTAGATCGAGGCTGCTGATATACGATCTATGATGTCATTGAAAAAGTTACTTGATAATCGAGATTATGTAGGTGAAGTTAACACCTGTCAATGAAATGATCAGCCAAGGTGAACTTTGGTGAAGACACATTTGATTACCATTTCTAGTCAAATATTACAACGATGATAACTATGTTCAGAATAAAGTATTTTGACTGAAATTTTCAATATATTCTTCTTTCATCATCTACTTTTGAAGTGTTATTGCAAGAATGGCAAACTTGGTATAAAAATCTTCCATAATGTATCTTTAAGTCAAGGTATTGGCAAATTATTGCACATGCATACAGAACCTTTTCAAAGTTGAGATGAATGACCTTGATTAGTTGGCAGATTATCATAAAGAATTATTATTATATAGGTGATATTGATGTATCTATGTAATTAAAAAGGAACCTTAACAATAGCGTGAAACAGAAGAGTTTAACATTTAGGATTGTTTTAGTGTAAACAGTAAAGGTGTAAAGTTCACATTTGTTTCCACATAAGCATATCAAATTTCATCTATATGGACCTCGATCTTGGTATTGGTAATGACTTCATTTTTATCATGAGCAAGCTACATGTAGCTATTTCAATATCATAAAATTTTAGAAGTCCTTAGTTTTGATCATTACCATCTTTGTTACATATTCCAAAACTAAGGTAAACGATTTTATTTATTTACAAATATTATTATATGAAATACCCCTCACACACCACCTGTCACTTTAGTTAAAGATTTGACATTTGCATTATGATCTGCCTCAATTTTATTGTTTTTTATCCCCCGCCTTTCGAAGAAAGCAGGGGACTATTAAAATGGGTTCGTCCGTCTGTCCGTCTGTCACACTTTTTGGGAGACATTCACAATAACTCTTTTTCTAATTGAGCTAGAATATTCAAACTTGGTGTAGGTGTTTATTAGGTCATTACCTTGATTGAGTTCGAAGATGAGCATTTTCCGCTAAGGGTAAGCAGAGATAAGCAATTTGATTGGTTGATGCTTTGGGACACGATAACTTAAGTTGTAATTAAGTGAGAGTGATGAAACTTGGGTAAGCAAAGCGATAAGCAATTTGATTGGCTGAGACTTTGGAACATAATAACTCTCCTTCTAATTGAGCTAGGATATTCAAACTTGGTGTAGGTGTTAAGTAGGTCAATACCTTGAAGATGAGCATTTACCGCTTCGAAGATGAGCATTTACCGCTTAGGGTAAGCAGAGATAAGCAATTTGATTGGTTGATGCTTTGGGACGCGATAACTTGAGTTGTAATTAAGTTAAGAGTGATGAAACTTGGTATATAGTATCATTTCATCAATACCTTGACTAAGTTCAATAATGCACATTTTCTGCTCAGGGTAAGCAGAGCGATAAGCAATTTGATTGGCCGAGACTTTTGAACATAATAACTTTCATTCTAATTGAGCTAGGATATTCAAACTTGATGTAGATGTTTATTAGGCCAAAACCTTGATGGAGTTCGAAGACAAGCATTTTCTATTTAGGGTAAGCAGAGATAAGCAATTTGATTGGTTGATGCTTTGGGATGCAATAACTTTAGTTGTAATTAAGTGAGAGTGATGAAACTTGGTATATAGTTTCATTTCATCAAAAAGTTTAATAATGAACATTTTCTGCTGAGGGTAAGCAGAGCGATAAGCAATTTGATAGGTCTAGACTTTGGAACACAATAATTCTCCTTCTAATTAAGGTAGAATGTTCGAACTAGGTGTAGGTGAATGCCTTGATGGAGTTGGATGATGAACATAGTCTGATTCTATCTGATAGAGAGTGATGATACTTAAGTGTACAGTTTGATTGCTCAATACTTTTGAAAAAAATAAATGTGCAATTAATTAATATGTGTCATCTTTTTATTTTGGGATTTTGGCGGGGGACATCAGCCACACTGTTGGCTTGTTTTTCATAATTTGAATTTTCACTACTGTTTTCATGTACTATTAATTATTTGTCATGTATGCATACCGTTGGGCATTTGCAATTCATTCAAGGGGTTACATTATTGGTCAATTTAAACTTTACCAACTGCCAAAGGCAAATCTGAAATATAAAAGAAATAGACAAAACATTTCTTTATTGAATAAAACAAAATTATAATCAAACATATCAAATTACTGTGTTTCAATAATGATCGGCTGTGTTCATTGTAATTCCTACTTTGTAAATTTCAACAAAAATATTTCAGTAGCGCCACTCTGTCTCAAACAATAATTGGCTGAAGAAAATAAAACTTACATGAAGTTTATTACTAGCCATACTAAATATAGTTTTGTGTATGTTTCCTATATATAAGTAGCCTAAAATTTGATACATAAATAATAATTAACAAAATGCAGGATAAATGTAGTTTCAGTTTATTATAATGTACATACTTACATACATTGGTACTTAATGTATTAGTGTACTAGTTAATTAATAATGATGAGATGTTTTAGGTACATTAGGTACTACATGAAAGTATACAGACGTAACAGACACGCAGATCTAAATAAGTAAAAGGTGACAAGGACATGCCTCAAATAACATACTTATATATAGTAATTGTAAGTTATATTAATGTTCAATTCCTTTTCGTATTGAAGAAAGAAAGATGATATAAAATGAGCAATTTCCTGGTTGTAGAAAATGTCAGGTTTGAACAAATTTGTAGATTTTCTCCTTTGTAACTAATTGATATCAAATCTGATATATATAGAGAAACTTTTGGATCTATGTGTATTATGTAGGATTAGTTTTATTCATATAAGTATGTCTGGATGTACCAAGCTGTAATTGAATTAGGGTTGGCACCATTTAACTTGGGTTTGAGTTTAGGAAAGAAAAACGATATTCCATATTAAAACGCACACCTGGTAGATCTGTGATTATAATTAAGAGGTTGTTGATGAAAGCCGAAATCTTGATTAGTCTGTAACATTGGCACCAGAGTTAATTAAAGCTCTTGTTGATATGTTGATTAAGCGGAGATGTTCAATGAGGATATATACACTAATTCAAATATTTACCACAAGGTGTTCTTAACTTAATTAAGGATAACCACAAATTGTCGTTGCTTTAGATGAAGATATCTTTTGCTGATTGATTGAATAATTGATTAGTAATGCATTGAAAAGTGGTAGGTCCGTTAGAGAGGAACAATTTTTATACGCCCACATTTTCATGTGGACGTATTATGTCGTCGCCCCTGTCCGACCGTCCGTCCGTCCGTCCGTCCACAATTGTTTGTGGACTCTCTACAGGTCACAATTCTTGTCCGATTTTGACGAAACTTGAAATATAGGTTTATCCCCAAAAGATCTCGGCTGCTTTCGATATTGGCATGTATCGGATCAAAACTTCATGGATTATGGCCCCTGATTGTACGAAAAATCACGTTTTTAGCTTGTGGACCCTATAGAGGTCACAATTTTGAACCGATTTTGATGAAACTTTACATGCATGTTTATAACCCAAAGATCTTGGTTCCTTTCGATATTTGCACCTATCAGAACGTAAATTCCTGAATTATGGCCCCTGATTGTCCGAAAATTCACCTATTTTAGCTCGTGGTACCTCTGGAGGCTACAATTATTATCCGATTTGAAAAACCGTTCGATTATGTCACCGTTACACCCTAAGGAAGGTTGAGTTCAAATTTCGGAAAAATCGGACCAAAATTACCATACAAAATGGCCGCCGTTCGTACGCAAATACTGTTAAAAAATGGTATATCAAGGTTGTCGACCCTGTAGAGATCACAATTTTAATTCGATTTTGATGAAACTTTAAATGCATGGTTATAACCCAAAGATCTTGGTTCCTTTCGATATTTGCGCATATCGGATTGTAACTTCCTGAATTATGGCCCCTGATTATACGCAAAATTGTCTTGGTTTAGCCTGTGGTCCCTCTGGAGGTTACAATAATTATCCGATTTAAAAAATCGTTTGATTATATCACCGTTACACCCTTTAGTTTGAATTTCAGAAAAATGGGACCAAAATTGCCATACAAAATGGCCGCCATTCGTACGCAAATACTGTTAAAAATTGGTATATCAAGGTTGTGGATCCTGTAGAGGTCAAAATTTTAATTTGATTTTGATGAAACTTAAAATGCATGGTTATAACCCAAAGATCTTGGTTCCTTTCAATATTTGCGCATATCGGATTGTAACTTCCAGAATTATGGCCCCTGATTATACCCAAAATCGTCTTGGTTTAGCTTGTGGTCCCACTGGAGGTTACAATAATTAACCGATTTTAAATATCGTTTGATTATATCACCGTTACACCCTAAGGAAGGTTTAGTTTGAATTTCAGAAAAATGGGACCAAAATTGCCATACAAAATGGCCGCCATTCGTACGCAAATACTGTTAAAAATTGGTATATCAAGGTTGTGGATCCTGTAGAGGTCAAAATTTTAATTTGATTTTGATGAAACTTAAAATGCATGGTTATAACCCAAAGATCTTGGTTCCTTTCAATATTTGCGCATATCTGATCGTAACTTCCTGAATTAGGGCCCCTGATTATACGCAAAATCGTCTTTGTTTAGCTTGTGGTCCCTCTGGAGGTCACAATTATTATCTGATTTAAAAAATCGTTTGATTATATCACCGTTACACCCTAAGGAATGTTGAGTTCGAATTTCGGAACGAAATTGCCATACAAAATGGCTGCCGTTTGTTCCTTTCGTTATTTTCACATATCAGATTATAACTTTCTGAATTATGGCCCCTGATTGTCCGAAAAATCGCCTATGGTCCCTCTGGAG
The DNA here is from genome assembly GCA_917208275.1 of Patella pellucida. Lineage (NCBI taxonomy): Eukaryota > Metazoa > Mollusca > Gastropoda > Patellidae > Patella > Patella pellucida. Next base: position 13,897,246 of record OU795044.1, read on the forward strand.
GTCACGATTATTATCCGATTTAAAATCTTGACTCTATCACCGTTACACCATACGGAAGGTTGAGTTTGAATTTCAGGGAAATCGGACCATAATTGCCAGACAAAATGGCCACCATTTGTACGCTAATAGTGTTAAAATATAGTATATCAAGGTTGTGGACCCAGTATAGGTCACAATTTTAATTCGATTTTGATGAAACTTGAAATGCATGTTGATAACCTAAAGATCTTGATTCTTTTCGATATTTGCGCATATCAAATTGTAATTTAATTAATTATAGCCTTTGATTGTAGGAAAAATCACTTTCGATTTTGCTTGTTCTCTAACCATCTCTCGAAAATGTGGGCGTATCCTGCCTGGCAGTGCCAGCTTACTATCTTTTAAGAATATAAAGACAAAATTTTAAGATTTGGTACTTATAAAATGGGAAACATAAATATTGAATCATTTTTAGCGATACTCAGACACCCAAACAAATGAAAGAGATAAACCTCATATTGCTAAGGATGTTTCAGAAATTCCTGAGATTCAATTCTGACATAGGTCATGAGGAATTTGTGTGGGTCAGACTTAAGCATTTGTAAGGACATATACTGCTCAAAAGAAGTAAAATGGTCAGACCTTTTTTTCTACCAGGTAATTTTCTATGCACATATCAGATATATATGTATATAAAATTATTGGCGGAAATGGTGTCAAAATTGGTTCACGATATCCTGATAACAAAACCTGTTTACAAGGCATATGTCGTTTTCAAACAAAACGATTTTGACAGTCTCCTTAGAAATCATAAACTGAAGATCAAAACCAGGCTCCACAAAGCTGTTTGCATCTCCCAAACGCAGTAGGGTACGACTTTTTTGAGTTGATTATGTCCTTGCACGTGCGCTATGCATTTTCCGTGAACAGTTTTAGCATAAGGACGTAAGGCCATTTGAATGACATGTCGGTCTTCACAGTGCGGTGTTGATCTTGGCCTATCAGACCATGGGTGATTCTGTCGCCAATAATTTTATATATATATATCTAATATGTGCACAGATGATTATCTGGTATAAAAAAAGGTTTGACCCTTAGCTTCTTTTGAGTAGTATATATTATAGGCAGATGTTAGAATTTGTGCAAGATCAATTAACAATGGTGCTGCCATGGCTGAATTGACCAGACATTACACTAAGAACATCTTGTTTGTTTTTGGTTTTTGATACCAGCTACCTGAATGAATTTAACAACTTTTTGACCTAGACAGTCCAATCACCTATAACCCAGACAGTAATCAGACATTTTAAATAAGCAGTTTCGAAGTAAATAAACAGGAGTTAGCCATTTTCTTGCCCATTCAGTCACTGACGATCTCAGTAATCTGATCAAGATAATTGAATACTGCATTCTAAGATTGGTTGGAAAATACTAAACCCCTGGGGACTTTCGTGGTATTGTTTGTTTAGTATTAGAAGACCTGGATCAGCATCATACTGTACGAATAGTCGGACGCGTCAATTAAGACCAAGTGTTTTTGTAGCCATAATTTCTGATATTAGTATAAATTTGATTGGCTCACTATATTCTGGTTGTTTTGACTTTATAACTAAGAACACTTTAGGAATAATCATGTCAAAATATTTACCCAGCAGTTCGAGTGAGTGAGTGGTCCTGTAATTTACTGATAGTTTTAAGATGAGTAAACCAGTCCAGCAGAGAGAACTTAATTAATTACTTGGCTTGTCATTGGATGACTAAAGCTGCCTTGTTATCATGTTGATATTACAGACTAAAGGCTTTACTTGTAGTCACCATCTTGTATTCACCCTTACACAGAACCGAAACAGAAAAACAAATTTGGATTTATTTAGACACAAATATATAGCCCTTTTTATATGCCCACATTTTCATGTGGACGTATATTGCCATTGCCCCTGTCCGTCCATCCGTCCAAAATTGTTTGTTAACATAATCCATGCAGTTACGGTCCGATATATGCCAATATTGACAGGAACCGAGATTGTACGCAAAATTGCCTATTTTAGCTTGTCCCTCTGGATGGCACATTTATTATCCAATTAAGAAAACGTTTGATTATATCACCATTACGCCGTAAGGAAAGTTGAGTTCAAATTTCCTGAAAATCAAACTAAAACTGCGGGACAAAATGGCTGCTGCTATACGCGAATAGTGTAAAAAATATGGTATATCCAGGTTGTGGATCCTGTAGAGGTCACAATTTTAATAAGATTGTGATGTAACTTGAAATGCATGTTTATAACCCAAAGATCTTGGTTCATGTTGCTATTTGTGCATATCGAATTGTAACTTCTTGAATTATGGCCCTTGATTGTAGAAAAAATCCCTTTCTTTTTAGCTTGTTCTCTATCCATCTCTCAGATTTGGGTGTATCCTGGAATCACACGACAGTCATGTTATTAGTACAAAATGGCACTGCTATCATCGTAAAAAATCCCTTGGCAGCTGGAATTCTATATAAGAGTGGGCCATAGTGCCTCTGTCTTGGCAATTTTTCACTTAAAGCACACTGTATGGTGTATACCCATCTTTATTAGCTAAGTCAGGAGCGGCACAGGGACATTGAACTTACATTCCATTTAATTTCATTTTACAACACACAAATATTACTTCAAATAAAACAAAGAATTATAGTTGTAACTGGTGAATGTTCCAAAGACATTATACTAATATTTACATGCAATAGCTAATTAGAGTAGGGATGCTCTGTTGATTGAATGATACATAATGTTGTGGGCATTTTATTTTTCTAGACCAGTAAGGTTTGTTCACCTTCATAGAAGATGAACTATGTTTCAAAGACATCAAGCAAGCATTTGTATGCAATAAATAAACAAAGTGTTTTGGTGATTATTGATAATAATATTGTTATTGATAACAATATTATTTGTGTATTTCTCTTTGGAAGATATTTTTACTGTTATTTATCAATAAAGCCAGCACCACCTATTATCTTTACTAAATAAAATCAAGCCTTTTTTTAATTTAATTGAATCTAGGTCAGGAGATAGTTCTCCATTGATAATTTGATTTCTTAGTTGAATGTTAAATAACCAATTTGAGGACATTTTATTATGGGTTAAGACTGAAAAATTAGATACCGTATTGTCCAGACAATGCAAATGACATCAGACTAAAGAATATAATAATATTGCTTATTCATCTTTTATTTAACCTTTCAAGATTTATATATATAGAAACAGAAAGATTGTGGTGACAAGACAATGACAATTTGACTCTTGTTTTCTGTATATTGATTTTAATACAAGCTCCCTCAAAATTTTCAAAGACATCAAGCAAGCATTTGTATGCAATAAATAAACAAAGTGTTTTGGTGATTATTGATAATAATATTGTTATTGATAACAATATTATTTGTGTATTTCTCTTTGGAAGATATTTTTACTGTTATTTATCAATAAAGCCAGCACCACCTATTATCTTTACTAAATAAAATCAAGCCTTTTTTTAATTTAATTGAATCTAGGTCAGGAGATAGTTCTCCATTGATAATTTGATTTCTTAGTTGAATGTTAAATAACCAATTTGAGGACATTTTATTATGGGTTAAGACTGAAAAATTAGATACCGTATTGTCCAGACAATGCAAATGACATCAGACTAAAGAATATAATAATATTGCTTATTCATCTTTTATTTAACCTTTCAAGATTTATATATATAGAAACAGAAAGATTGTGGTGACAAGACAATGACAATTTGACTCTTGTTTTCTGTATATTGATTTTAATACAAGCTCCCTCAAAATTATCATAATTACAGACTAGAATGGAAATGAGGAGGGAAGATTTCATTGTTACTGATCGAAGGGCAAATAATAATGCAATATTCACTGGTATTGATTCGCTTAATTATCAAGCTCATTATGATTCCACTCGTTGCTGGTTTGAACCTAGACAACGTGAGACTTTAATGAATCTGTTTCTCGTTTGACCATCTAAACTCCTGTCCTGTCATCCCCATGTTAATATCTTCCACGTTCGTTTGACATCATGACCAGTGTATTGATTATTGCCAGCCTTCTGACTTAATGTCCCCTCGCTTCTAATGTCGTATCATACAAAATACATGGATCAAGACAGTCAACGAGGCTTTATTTCCAGCCCCGGTTGTTTATCTAGCGGATTTCCATAAACAAATATAACAAGTATATTTATAACATGTTGAAGTATTGTCAAAATTAAAGTACTAGAATAAAAGAGTTCAAGCTCTTTCAAAGGTTAGAGTTTCTGGAAAAGTGTTGAAATTGATTTCTTAAATTTAGGGTGCTTATTTGAGGAATGCAAAGGCAATTGTCCATCCACCACTTTGTCCATTACCCTTGATCAATTTTATCACCCACATTTTTATGTGGACGTATATTGTCATCGCCCTGTCCATCAGTCTGTCCACAATTGTTTATGAACACACTACAGGTCACAATTTTTATCTGATTTCAATGAAACTTGAAATATAGGTTTATCACCAACAGATCTTGGTTCCTGACGATTTTGGCATATATCGACCGTTACCTCATGGATTTAGCCCCTGATTGTATGAAAAATCTTGTTTTAAGCTTGTGAACACGATAGAGGTCACAAGTTTGAACAGATTTTAATGAAACTTGAAATGCATGTTTATAACCCAAAGATCTTGGTTCCTTTCAATTTTTGCACATATCGGATTGTAACTTCCTTTCTGAATTATAACCCCTGATTGTATGAAAATCGCCTATTTAAGCTTGTGGTCCCTCTGGAGGTCACTCACAATCATTATCCGATGTAAAAAACGTTTGACTATATCACCGTAAAACGTATTAAAGGTTAGGTTTGAATTTTGTGAATATCGGACTAAACTTTCCAGACAAAATGTCCGCCGATTATAATCAAATAATGTAAAAATATGGTATATCAAGGTTGCGGACCCTACCCTGTATTTTGATGTAACTTGAAATGCATGTTTATCACCCAAATATTTTGGTTCCATTCGATATTTGCGCATATCAATTTGTAACTTCATGAATTATGGCCCTTGATTGTAGGAAAAACCACTTTCTTGTTAGCTTTATCTCTATCCAACTCTTGTATGTGGGCGTATCCTGCTTGGCAGCCGCTGGTTAGATTCTTACATTGTTTTCGATAATTACTGCTGGAGTTATGGTTCTTGATCACTTAAAAAATTTGGTTGACACTGTTAATCAATAGATTTCACATTGAAACCTACTGGGTATGGTCTTCTGAAGAAGGAACAGATTGATTTAAACAATTCCCAATAATTACTGCCAAAGTTATGGCCCTTGATTAATTTTTCAAATCTTGTGGACCCACTAGCTGTTAAAACTGTTTGCTAATTGATTTTAAACTTTATTACACAGTATTCATGTTATTTAACCTATTAATTTTAAATGATTCCCGATAACTTAAACAGCTAAATGTTTCATCATTACCAGTACATGTTTCGTTTAGTGAATATTATGATCTGGAAAAACTTTTAATTTTAATTAATGGGTTGTTTTTCCTGGTTAGTTTTGAGTGTTTTTTATATGCTCCTGTTACCTACAAAACAATAAGTATGTGGACTGCTTGGATGACTTGGCTGCAGTCGGCATATGTGCCATTGCCTGCATGGTAATCTATCTTGAATATTCTTGTGGAAAATCTAGAGGAATAAGATTATCAAGATAGTGAAAATGAGCTCTTTAACATAGTTTCCCAATATGTGCCAATGTGGTGAAATGAAATATTGAAATTTAAACACAAGAACTTATTTTAGAAACTGGATTTCATCTTTCAACTTGTGAAATGCCATAAACCGAAAAAACTAAGATAGTGAAGATCAATTCATAAGTCAAAGTTTCCAAGAATATGTTGGAATAAACTAATGAAATCCCCACAAATAGAATTAAATTTCTTATGAAGTACAAAGCATTTCTGTAGACCGAAGCATCTGGACTTTATCTTTGAATTTATCTTATAAGATTCCAGTATTTTCCAATTAAATGGAATGATTCTGCTGTTACAGATTTAATGTCTAAAAAATATTGAAATATTGATTCCTTGAATTGAAAAGAACTATTGATATAAACTTTCCAGAAGAAAACTAAATTTGATTAATTTAATTTTTATCTTATTATAAAGATAAGATTAATATTCATAAAGATAGCCACCTCTCTGCTGTTAAATATGATAAAATGATATAAAAAATGAATTTGAATTTGTAGTTGTATATTTTACTACCAAATCTGATATTAGATATATATATTTATATATAAGTGAACATTAAGTGAAACATTTTGAAACATTTTGGCAAAATTCCCTGTTAATTGGAGGAAGCAAGCTGAGGTTTTGTGGTAATTTACCCCATATGGTTCTGAGAGACGCAATTATTAGCCATGTTTTCGTAACTTGAATTCATGTTACATTTAACTACAACTTGAATTAAAAGCATATGTTTGCATCATTCTTTTTTAATGTCTGAAAGTAAAAGAATATGATAAAATACTAGACTTAGGTTCTAAATTAATGTAGACTTAGGTCCTGATATAATGTATGAAATACATATTTTCTTACTTTACTTTTGTAAATTTGGAACCATTTAAAAAAAACATTCTTAAGTGGTTGTCATGGGTAGGATGGGAAGATAAATCTTAAAGATAATTTGAAGGATTTTAACCAGACACATATTACCTGGTAATAGAAAGGTAGCTAGAAATTTTGGCAGTGTTTTCAGATAACAGTGACAAGATTATACTTAAGTTTTGAAAGTCAGTTGAAGTACGTTTAGTGTAGATTATACTTAAAGAACGATTAATTTTATTTTCTCACCTGAGGGTTTTCTTGTTGGCATGCTTGTACTCTTTATTCAAAGGCATAGAAGTAATTTGGCCTTGATTAGAAATGTTGATTTGTGTTCGTGATTTGGTGAAAGCTGATGAATTACTTTTGTGTCAAATCTGTAGAATCGGCAGCCTTCAAAACATGCGTTTGTTTATCTCAATCAATATAATAATCAAAGGATCTTTGCTAGGCCAACACACAGAGTAATTTTTATTTGAAGAAATAATGTGACTTTAATTTCTTTACAACTTGTTTATTACCAGTCATTGATTTAGTGCCAATAAGGCTAATTCTTGTAACACAGTAATGTAGCATTGATAAGATAGGATTAATGGCTTGGCGAGTAATCAGTATGTGTGTACTTAATGCTGATTGGGTCAGCGTGCATCTTGCTGTACTAAATATCCAGGTAGCTCGTTTAAATCTTAAAATCCACTAGAAATTGAGAAAAACCAAATCAGATTAAAATAGACCAGATAATAAACAGTCTTAATAATAATAATAATAATCGCGTCATTTTACAAGGGTAGCAATTTAGGCCTGAGGCCTTTTTCCAATTTGGCCCTTGGCACAGATCGTGCGAATGATTTCGATCATTACTGCAGGAAGAAAACCGAAGAACTCGGGGGGGGGGGGGGAAACCTGTCTGATTGGACGGGAGACCGAATATCTCTCTCACTTACAACGATAAAGTTCTTGCTGAGCTGGGATTGAACCCTCGTTGCATTGGTGAGAAGCCGCCTCTCTATCGCCAGGGCTAGCTCCTACCTCAGATATTCACAGGCCCGGCAGAGTAGAGGGGCTGGAGGGAGCTTTAGCCCCACCAATAATTTGGCCACAAGTACTCTTTTCTCTAGGTTATTGCTACCCCTGGACCATCGCCTATAGGGACCTGGGATGGAAGCCCCCCTCCACATGAAGATTTGCTTCCTCTGGTCCTGATTCATATTTATATTCATACTAGCCTATAGTTGTATTATAGGTTGACCTGAATCAATAACAGCACCAGGGTTGGGTATAATAAGTATGTCAAAAAGGTGTCAATTTTGTTTGATGGTATCCAAGTTGTTTTGTAATCAAGTTGGAATCCTTCACATAAAGATCTTCGAATGACCTGTGAACTTAGGATTCTAATATCACCTTGACCTATGACCTCTGACACCTGTAAATGTCAATCAAGTATGTTTTTAATGGTGTAGGTGCGTAATAACAGCCCAGTAGTTGGTTGTCTTCATTCAATCATGTTTCTACCTACGATAGTATTATTTATTCACAGTAAATTATCCTACAACTCCCCACAGCTGTTGGCGTCTGCCTCCAGACATTTTTGAAGTCTGAACAGAAATAACTTCAGTTACGCTTTGTCTCTCATTACAAGATTGGTATACAGTGTTTCTTTAGACTGTTAACCAAGCTTATTATTTAAGTGTCAAAATTTCTGGAATAAAAATGCCCCCCCCCTTTCTCTTAAAGAGGTGTCCACACAGTTTTTTTTACAATATATTGAAAGTTCTTCACTCTATTCATTTCTGTTCTAACAATTTATTCACTAAATCATCTAATAAATCCTATGCTTTTAATCCTAGATATATAATCACTGTGCTATGCAATTGTTGACCAGGATATTATCATAAATTCCTGAGGAAAGCAGACGAATTTCACAGGAACTGAATCCAATATCTTAACCATCAATACTGTATTTAGTTTAAACAATATTTTATTCAATAAATTAATATGGATTGAACAGCAGTCAAATGCCTATATATGTTCTCTCCATAATAAATATTATTATTATCATTTCTTCTAGCTGTCAAGTTATATAACCTCTTTTAGTATTCCTGCTCTTTTGTACATTTCGTTCATTCACAGTTTGAATTTTTATTTATGTCATGTTGATCTTTAACCCTTGAATAATAAATATGTTTACCAGATATGTAGATTATTAAGTAGATAATACACTATAGCAAGTAGCATTTTACTGTATATAGAAGTGGCTTTATATACAGAAAATAATCATTCACAAAATGCCCAACAAGTGTTGATGAGGAGTTCCATTCATTTAATTACATTGATTCATCTTAACAAATCCAACCACTTTTGATTCATGATTGGTTTCCTCATTGGATCCATTCATTCATTTATCCTTCTCTTACTTCATTGATATTTTACTAAAATAAGCTGATTTTACTGTGGTGCCTGGGTAATTCCCAAATTTATTCTTGCAAGGCAACCATGAAGTGGCTGGTCATTCAATAGATTTAATTTCTTTTTACCATCTTAATCATTCTGATATTTCTCATTCATTCTTCTTTCTTCCATTTTATTTGATATTCTATTGACTAAAGGCTTTCTGTTATCATTCATTCAATCTTCTTTCTCTCATTTGATACTCTTCCTGGGTTTGTTTTTCATTCATACCCTGTTGAACTTTAACTCTAAGTAATAAATATAATATATTGGCCAGTGTAACATACTAGAGTTAAACCAGGTAGTATGTATAACCAGTATGACGATAACTACCACATGTTTAACAGAAGAAATAATTAATGCTGTGGGTTCTTGCCATACAAGAATTAATAGGTTAAGCTTGGAAATGTTCATTAGGCCTTCAGTGTTCTGAAAATTGGCATGAATACCATATAGTATTTGTGATTAAAAATGATCATGTACTTGGGTATTATGTCAATATGTCAAAATTCTAGCTGACCATTATTTTTTTAACATCAATGTCCCTCCTAGAAAAATCTAATATACACCTTTTTTAACTACAAAATTAGAGCTGTTCAGAGATTAGCTGCTACTTGTGCGGCATGGGATTAATCACTCTGATAAAAATCATTGGTTTGTTGTGAAATTTGAGCAGCTTGGAGATTTATACTTTTGTCCATGTAAATCAAGATTGTTTGCAGCATTAAACTGTGAATTATCTTTGGTGGAATAAATTACCACAATATTTAAACAGCCCTGATTGTATTTAGCAGTTTTTAAGCATTAATAAAATTCAGGCATTTTTTCTTATTGTAGGCCTACAAACGTTGTTTGTGCATTTAATTGATAAGTGTTTATCAGATGTAAATAGATCTACATGTGAATTACATTGGTGATATAGGGTAAATAATATAACAGCTATAATTACAGTATTATGTGGGTATATTTGCAATTAAGAACAGGTGTGCTGTGTTCTGTGAGATAAAAATATTCAACACAAATATATATTTTTATATTACTGATACTTAAATATTACTATTCTAGCATATCAGAAAAAGTACTGGTAGAGCTAGATAATGATTGTTAACTGTAGTTACTATGGGTGTTACATCATTTAGACAATCTGATTAAAATACAGATCTATATTTTATATCATTTATTATATTTTCCATGGCCCGAGTGGCTTTTGACCTATGACATCAGACATTTGATTAACTTAATCAGCTTTGTATATTTCTAGTGGATTATCCACAGTTCCATGCACCTTAGTCCAAAAACTCGCTGTAATGTTATATTGGCTAATCCCTCACAATGTAAGTTATATAACAACTCTTCCAGATCCTAGTATTGTAAAGAGAAGTAAAACAAATTTTAAATCTAGAAAACTAAATGAATCAGATTGTCATTTGGATTTTTGGTTGGTCAATGATCATGGCTGTCCACGGTAGTTGACACAGCTATCTCAAAGAATGTCCACGATCAAATGTGTTTAACGTCCACTCGACACAAACTAGGTCATTTTGGGACTAACGTATGGTTTTCAATTTTTATTACAATAATTAGCTTGCGCACATAAGGGTCTATAGCAGTGGGAGGAAACTGGAGTGCCTGGAGGAAACCCACAAGGTTTTTGAAGGCGCCCCTATCTCCATGTCACATTTCCTGTCACTAGGACTCGAAACTACGTCGCAAGCTAGAGGTCGAAGCTCGACACTCTCGACCACTAGGCTATCCCAAACCCCCTTAGATTGAATGTGTGTAGAGGTAAATGGTGTGGGATAGTTGGTACTACTAAAGTTAACGGAACTCCTGGGTTCGGATAGTTCATTTATTAGGATCGGTTTAGTTCATAGGGGTTATCCAAGTGAGTGCAGAAGAGTAGGTTGTTAAACCCCATTTCATTTATCCAAGTGACAGGTGTTTGTAGCTCAAGGGTGTCCATAGTGGTCTGATTTATTAATAGGATGTCCATTTTTATACGCCCTCATTGAAATGTGGTCGTATACTGTCAGTGCTGCCAGCCGACGGTCCGTCATCCACAATTGCTTGTGGATGTTCTATAGACTAACGGTTAATATCAAATTGACAATAAATTTATACACAATGTTTAAGGCCATAAGAAGAAGAAGCCTATTGATTTTCAGCAATTTCAGATAATTACTGTCAGAGTTATAGCACTTGATCACTACAAAAAATCTTGTGGACGCTCTAGAGACTAAAGTTAACATCTGATTGACTTTAAATTTTTACTGTGTTAGAAGAAAGTTGGTTGAAATAAAAAAATACCTGCTTGACTGATGTGACAAACTGTACAAGGACCTAATATGGGACAGTGTAGTTGACTTAATATTTCAATTTTCAAGATATGATCTAACAGTAATAAATGAAAGGTGGATGCACTTGGCAAAATATTAATGTGATTAGACATGAACTAGTTACCTAATTGTTAGAATGACATAGTGAAGCCCAATACATGTTAGACAGAACAGTAAAATATTGGATTTTATGACAGTTGAGTGTGACAGGTGTAGTGGTAGCAGTTTATTGGATTCAGCATGTTTATCAGCTAGCTGGAATTACACCAACAAGTAATATGATTATATCAAAATAAAATTATTTGTTGGTCTGAAAAAGAATAGAATAATTATGTTAGTGCATATCTTAGATCATTGGCAGATTATTATTACTGTTTGTTGTGTTTTTATGGTTGTTTGGAATTTTTAATGTATTGTACTGCGTGCTCTAATTCCCTGTGCTTAAGATCACGTCTTTTTGTTAGTGTTATGTTTATTGATCCCAGGTTCATATATGACAAGGAAAAGGGTCAAGGAATGTTGTTTCACCCACATATGACGGACATGTCCTATGCAGGCTTGTTAACGTCCAACCTGGAATTTGCCCAATTGGACATCAAGATATGGTGAATCATATTCAAAACTCTAAAAATATATTTACTTAACTGAGGGTATTAACTATGACTAATCTTGATTGTCATCGATAATAATTGGAGGAATTGTTTAAGTACTTTAGTGATCAAACCCTACCTTATACCTTAATTGATTAATTTCTTAATCTGACTTGATTGACTTCTTTAATCTACACGAATTCCTTAATTTTGAACAAGCTAACCATTAATGGTCATTCAGTTCAGAATCGAAGTAATTAGTAGAAATGGAAAAATTGATAATACTGTAAATATACAAACTCAATAATTATTTACATAAAAAAATTTCTGTAACCTTTTCCTGTTGTAATAATTGGCCGTGATACCCCATCATACAATATTTTAATAATTTTCAATTCACTGGACAACAAAGCTATCTGTAGGCTATAATCATACGAAAAATGTATCTATCTGAAACCCTCAAAGTTAATGGCTATTAATAAACACCAGTTAACTTTGTTTTGCATATAGAACGTAACTTCGCAGCTAATATGACACATTTCCAAGATCTTAAACAGGCCTGGAAATAACTTTCAAGTGTCTGACATTTTTGATCATACATAATGAGTAGGTGAGTGTTGTGACATCATAAAGATTTAGATTGAAAACAAAGAACAGTTTTTATTTATTTAACAAAGTTGATTTTGATTTTTCATGGGTGTAAAAATATTACCCATTAAAATCCATAGAGGTAGATACATGTCAATTTTGGTCAGGAAACGAGTGTACTATTTTATCTCCAGAATCAAACACGAACACGATGTTTATAGTAGGAATAAATGGCTCATAAATTCTACGGAGTTAAACATACATACCATCTAATGATAAATTAACTATTTGTTGTATTGTTAATTAATACAGTATGATTAAGATTATAAGTTATTAGATGTTCATTACAACATAAATCCCAATTTTATCCGCACCTGTCATGTGGTGATATCTTCCTCTCTTGGACTATGTTGGCTCAATTTCCTGCCTTTATTTTAGGGACTGATTTGTCTGTTGTATTATTAATTAATAAAGTATGATTTAGAATATCAGTTATTAAAGCTGATAAAGATCCAAGTCTTAACCAAAGTCTCATTTCATTTGGACCTCACTGATACACATTACCCTGAAAGCATGCAGAGATTACTACACTGTAAAATATATCAGAATAATAATATTATATCAAACTTTTAGGGTCAAATAATTAGTTTACAGTAGTTTACAAACATGTAAGAAATTAACAGTAAGCTTACTTTTGCAATTATGAATGAATATTTTCCATCAAAATTTGTAATAAATGGTTCTATGCTGAAATACATCCAACTGAAATACAACATTCCTGTCAAACAGCTTATTGACTGACAGCTATATACTAGGTTGGCGTGTGTGAGATGTATCATAAGATTTGTCATTGGTTCAACTATCGTTGTTTCGATTCGCCTGTTGCACGTGACAAGGAGTAGGATCGCCCGTCCAACCTCGTTGGTTTTCTCCGGGTCATCTGGTTTAATCCCACTGCTCTATACCCCTACCCGCAAGCCAATTATGAAATAAAATTGAACCATATGTTAGTCCCGAAATGGTTTGTGTCGAGTGGACGTTAATTCCCATCTCTCTCATATAGAAAAGCGACTAGACGACAATAATTTCCGTGAAATGCTGCAGTGCTAGACCCACGAATGAACGAGATGCCCTTTGTTTCGGATGCATGAAGAATTCCTATGCATTGGTGATGGAAAATCTTGTTTTGATATCATGGAAGGCCGAGTTCTTGTGTACAAATTGACAGTTTACGTAAAAGATCAACTGGCAATCGCAAAAATATTTTTTTGTGCGTTGTTCGCGAGTCAACAGAGATATTTCACGTATTTAATAATTGATTAGGAATAATAATAAATTGAAAATAAACCACTTTCAATATATTGAAAATATTCGAATAGTATTCGAATACTATTCGAATACCAATTTCAAGACCCGTCGAATATTCGAATAGTATTAGTGTTCGAATATCCGAACACTAATATATACCTGCATATCGACATTGGATTTATTGAGCGAATATAAAATTTCTGAAAAGTGACACCATTTCTAAATTACATAGCAATGTTTGTTTTATCGTGCAAGATTAATTTCAATTTATGTGAACGGACTCTAATAATTTTAGTATTCGGTACCCACAATAAATTTTCTGATTGCCTGATATTTGGTTGCTCTTGTACATTAAGTGCTGCTCTCTCACGATAACATTATCTTTGTCTAGCATGGAATTCTGAGACTACGAGCCATAAGCGCAAGCCCACATGAATGGTTGACTAGACTAGAACATTTTTCAGATAAAAAAGTAATGCTATGAATTGATAGACTTTTATGTGTATTTTCTGATTGTGAGTGACATGCAAGTTATAGAAAATAGAGGTATGATAGCAAGTAAAGTTAGAGCTTCATTACAAGTAGGCCTACTATACCATACTTTTATTTCTGAACTGCCAATAAATTTCCCTCTGACAAAAACGAGATTTAAACATATTTTATTGTTCGATAAAAGTCTTCTCCATTACATATGTACATGTTACATAGATGAACTTAAATAATATTAAATACATTTTATATGAAAAATAACATGAAGAACACAAAAATAAAAAAAAATAAAAATAAAAAATTAACTCAAAATTAAAAAAAATAATAATAAAAAATTAACTCAAAATTAAAAAAAATAATAATAAATAAATAAACTAGTTGAAAAGATCTTGATTAATACAAAGCACGACCTGTATAAATAATACATACCGTAAATATTTATTGACATAAATGTTTAAGCTGATATACATATATGATCACATTCTGGAAAAGCGACAAGTGTCTTTAATGTATTTTTGTACGGCTATAAATATAGAACAATTTACGTCATAATTAATTTTATCGTTCCCAAATAATAATAAATCGACAGTGATCGGAATACACATTAAGTTCAAATTATCAATTCCATTTAACATGATAATACGCTTTAAGGTAAATCTTGTACAGTGAAACAAATAATGCTCAGCATTTTCATTTACGAAACCACATGAACATATAGTGTTTGAAATTAAATTGCATGATATAAATCAGAGTTTAATGCACTGCACTTGTTTCGGATTCTAGAATGTAGTACACTGAGATATCGATCACCTATAGAGAAATATGGTGGACTTTTTTTCTTAGTATAAAATGTTTGTTGCAATTTTAACTTGAAGGTAGAAAATGCGGGAAGCTCTCTGATAGTACGATCCAGTGAATTCCATGCGCGAATAGTCGAAGGGAAGTACGACTGCTGATAAATGGTCAAACGAGAGATCTTTGTTTCAATAATTCGCTTGTGTGTAGGGGTCTTTAGCACTGGTTGAAAAGTGGATAATAATAATAATAATAATCTTGTCATTTTACAAGGGTAGCAAATTAAGCCTGATGCTTGTTTCCAATTTGGCCCTTGGCACAGATCGTGCGAATGATTTCGATCATTACTGCAGGAAGAAACCGAAGAACTTGGGGGAAACCTGCCTGATCGGACGGGAGACCGAATTTTCCTCTCACTTACAACGATAAAGTTCTTGCCCTGAGCTCGGATTGAACCCTTGATGCATTGGTGAGAAGCTGCCTCTCTATCGCCATGGCTATCTGACCAGCTTACCTTAAAGCCCCAATACCACTCTTGTTGTAACTGAATAATATGTTCCAATCTTTATTCTGGTCAACAATCTGGTCAACAATTTGTACTATTTTACAATATTTCAATTAAAAAATGATACAAATTTCATCTAAACACACCTAATTTTGAAAATTGGAAAAATTCAACTACATGCCGTAACATAGTTTGAAAAGCCTTACGTAAGCACTTTCAAATGCAACTTGAATTTAAACATATTTTCGAACCCTCGGGACAAGCAAGATAGGTTGTAATGGATAATTTACACAACAGGTAGGACACTTAAACATCTTGTAGTTAGAATAAGGCTAATTGTTTTTTTCTGGACCTGTCAAGCCAGCAAGAGTGTTATTGTCCCTTTAAGCAAAGCCATGAGCTTGGACCCTTTTAGGATTGAAACCACGCCAGTTGACTCAATGACAGACCTTATGATACATTGGCATGCGCTAACCACACGGTCATCCAAAACCACCACCCTATTTCCTGAAGCTGATAAACAACTTTTGGTGACCTATTTCTCGCCTCCATTCACACCAACTAAAAATGTCCGACTAGTAAAATTTTGAAATAGCAGGGTCGCCAGTCTTAACATTGTGGGTTTTCTGCTAATGACCATTGCAAATTGAAATAAAGATATTCTAGTCCAAAGATTATCCGGTCATGGATTTTACACCCTATGTCTTTCTCTACTGGTTGTTTGTTGTCTTCTTTATTAGGGGAGTTGGATGGCTGAATGGTTAGCATGCGCACGCTGTATGATAAAGTCTATTAATGAGTCAACTAGCATGGTTTTGAAGCTAGCATCGGGAATATCATGTGCTACATATATATATAATCATCTTTCATATGCCAGTATTTGAAGCTCTCCAGGGTTGAATGGGTTGAATTCTTCAATAGATACTGAATAAACAAGGTGAAGTGAACATGTCCCTAAGTGTTTATATTAACAGTGTACAGAATACATTGACTTGTGTTCAATTTTTAAAAAAATGCTAATAAAATCAGTTTCAAAGAGTTCTTGCTGTAAAGGTCTAGTCTAGTATACAATAGTATATAGTACCTAGTAGCTCAAATTATAATATTTTTGTGCAGGTGTAGTTTGTGTATGCTATATATGCTAATGATTCAATAATAAAAATCGATGCTTGTTTTATTTGGTGTGCAGCAGTAGCAAATTCATCAATAAGGAGAACATCTATTATGTTAGGCACATGATAAAATGGTATTCTGTATGGAAATAAATATACACTTTGTTCCCTTCATTCCATCCATCATTTATTCACTGTCCCTAACTCAAGCGAGTTCCAGTAACAGCCATAATTAAAATGGCTCTATACAAAAAGATATTATGACTATGCCAATGGCAGTATTTTTTTGATCATCGATTCCCTGAATCTATGTGACAAGGAGTAGGGTCGCCTGTCCAACCTCATGGGTTTTCTCTGGGTCCTCCGGTTTTCTCCCACTGCTAAAGACCCCTACGTGCAAGCGAATTATTGAAATAAAATTGAACCATATATGTTTGTCCCGAATTGACCTAGTTTGTGTCGAGTTACCCCATTTCTCTCTCTCTTTTTCATCATCTGCATAGAATCTAAATTATAATGCAGAAAACTACGTAAAGCAACATTTTGTATCCCTAGCTGTCTGGTACCTCA
Source organism: Patella pellucida (assembly GCA_917208275.1). Taxonomy (NCBI): domain Eukaryota; kingdom Metazoa; phylum Mollusca; class Gastropoda; family Patellidae; genus Patella; species Patella pellucida. The sequence goes on from OU795044.1 coordinate 13,914,583, forward strand.
ACTGTTAAACAGGTGGCATTATAATTAAAGATGTGGCTTATTTGCATGTTGCATGTCATTGGAAAGTTTGGTATTGGTTGCTGAAATATATGGATGAATTAAGAACTTTAGATATCTACCTGAGATTCATAAAGCTTTAAAGGCCCAATAACACTCTTGTTGTATGAATAATATGTCCCAATCATTATTCTGGTAGACAAATTGTACTATTTTACAATATTCCAATTAACTGTTGATACAAATTTTATCTTTTCACACCGAATTATAAAAATTATAAAAATTATTATCTACATATATATTTTTTCTATTTGATGGATTTAATCTCCAAATGGTGAGGCTGTGTCTCCATGAACTCCTTTGATAGCAATTTGAAATATTCAGATATATTGTAGTCTATCATGTCAGATATAATGTAGTCTACCATGTCATACATCTTTCTGTTGTATTAACTATTTAATATGGCCCTTAAAAGTCATACTTATGATCATAGGTGGTGGTTGTGCATCAAAAGATTATTGACATTTAAGGCTTGGTGATTTTAATGTTCTTCTACTTTTTTGTGATGTCCTATAATTACTTTCTGTTTAATTACTTCAAGATCTATTTCAATGTATCTGTGACGTCTTGCTGTGACGTCTGTGGTTAAATGTTTGATGAAATTAATTGCAAATCGGTCATATTTAAAATTAGTGAAGTTTAATTTGCAAGCCTAGGTGTCGCCTAGTCATCAAATACTGTACAATATTGACGTCAGTGCTGTGATGTTTTTAGAATTATTGTCACTTTCGCTGTGACGTCTCTAGGGTAGTATATCGTCTCGACAGTGGTGTTATACATGTAGTTTATGAGAAATAATCAATAATGGAGCTGAATCAGGTTGCCGAGGTTATGGTAGATATACGACGACGTAGAATATAAGTATACAAAATATACACGGCTGTTGTCCTTACAAAGCTTAATATATACACAAAACTTTTAGTGAAGTAGGTCATAGAGGGAATAATTTCGATCATTTTAGAAATGCATTCATGTTATTTGATGGATTTATCCTCAGCTGTCGTCATGCAAACAGACTATTCCAACACATGGATACAAAAATAGAAAAGGTTTTTATTGAGTTATTGAGATTTAATAAAGTAATGGAGTAGAAATTTACAATTGATACAGGAGAAATCAATAGGTTGCCCACAACATGTACAAAATATGTTTACATACAATTTAGAATTAAAGAAATTAAAAAAAAATTAAAGAGTTATATTTCTTCGGTTAAAAAAAGGGTTCAAGTATAAATATGATGGTTACTAGGTAATTGATCCTATAAACCGGTTTGCTGACTGTTTACATATATTTTGCAGGCATATAAACATCTGATACCTCTTTTGTGAAGTTCAATAATGTAACCTATATGGTTGTGACTTTGTTTTAATAAATTGATTAAACTTCTCTGTATGAATAATTGATTAACAAGTTGGATACAGTGACAATAAAGGCCCATTCTCACGGTGCGACTTTTAGTAACTACTTGTAGTATCGACCCAAGATGCAGCATGAGAACACCCTAGTCGTACTAACTTTTACAAGCTCCAAACCTGTTGAAATCAGAGACGTCAAGTATAAGTACAAACACAAGTTCTCTCCCTTTGTTGTTGGTAAACATGGACGTGAAGCGCACTTATCAAGTCTTCTTCTTCAAGTTTACGTAATAGGGAACTGTACGGGCCGGCAGTGGATCTATGCAGTATCCACTGTCTTACCCAGACGGATTTGGGTTTTCATTTTCTTTTTGTTCTTTTTTATCAAATGTAGGGCAATAATAGCCAGCATCTCTTCGTCGCTTGATGATGCCATTATGCTAATCCAAGATTATCGCGAGATTCCAAGTCGTATCAACTCATTTATATATGATTTTGTAATCGACATGTAGATACAAGTAGTTACTACAATTCGCACCATGAGAACGGGCCTTAACTAACATAACAAACACACGCACAATAGAGTTGTTGGAGGGGGGGGTCACAATGAAAATAATATGGAGGAGAGTTTGGAAAGAGTTTACTTATATTTATTTTGAATTCTAGCTGTCAATATATTTCTTACATTCCCTTTTAATATAGTATAAGTACCTCAGATTTCAAGTTCTTCCAAAAGAAAGGGACACACCTTTTCCTTGTCAGTCAGTATCATAGGGGAATTGAATGCTGGATCATCTATAAAGTCTAATATCTTAGCTTACACCTTGACTACTTTGTCTACATGTTGGGAATCCAGAAGATTTAGTACCAGGTATTCATGTAGCTATGTTTGTTTATGTTATTGTTAAACCACATTCCAAGTCAATATGTTATAAAATAGCCTACACCGTTTGTTTCATGTTATTGCTAACTTTGATATTGTATTACAGTAAACACTCGTAAACAATTTAAAGTGGCTTTCTGTATTCCATGAATATATTGGTACTTTTGTACATATGGTATTTTTTTTCAAATTTCAATATAGTGATGGAGGTTTAGTGTCTTATAAGAGGCAGAGTATGCTTATTGGTTGTAGAGAATCTTATACCACTCATTTAAAGTAAGAAGCTGGCCTATATATGTACCTAACAATTGCATATTCTTGGATGTAAACAACTTGATGTCAGAGTTTCTTTTGTGTTCATTATATTCCTGAAGCAATGGTGCGAGAAATCCCTATCTTAAGTGGGATTAGTTCTAATCAAATGGAACACTGCAAGGAGTATGGTGTTCTTAGGATCCTGGGAGGATTGGTAGATATGGTTAACGTGTGCTTGTTGGATAATGAGGTCTGTCATTGAGTCATGTGGTTTTGACCCCCTACTTGTACTTGACAATTAGTAGGGTTGTCTGTCCCAACTCAAGGCTTTTTTTACAAGTTTTCTAGTTTTCCCCCTCTGTTTAATCCCATTTCGCTCTCTCATGGTATAATAAGGAATAACCCTATTCAGTTAACCCTTATTTATGGTTGTATAAATATGAAAATTTGTGAAGTCTACAGAAGACACAGTTTTGTATAGAATTTTCAAAAACTTAATGGGATTATTCATTAGGGTATTGGCTACTGTTTGCTGAAGTTATCTTTCGAGTCGTATTTTAACTTAAAAAGATTTTGAATGCAATACAAAAAAAATTTGAAATAATTTGGTGTGTTGTCATTATAGCCTAAGAAGAAATCACAGATTCTATCCCCATAAAATCCACACTTCACCTTTAAATACAGTATAACAGTTACTAACTGTAGCAATACTAACAACAATACATTAGAGATCTCTTATTTATATAGATATGACTCTCTTTGATATTTCTTTATAACTAAGATATCTCCAATCATCCGAAAAATCACACCTATACACCACCCTTGTACACAATGAGATATACGTTTTATACATAACAATAGAAATATTGCCTAGTATCATGAAAACATATCTAAAATGTAAAGGGTGTTTTTCATTTGAATAACTATCCAGGGGAGTTAATTAAGTATATAGAGTAGATATCATTTAATATATTGTCATGAGGATAATTACTTGAAATCTATTTCCCATTGACAACTCATATTTAGCACCTACAGCTTTTGCAAAACCATGGTAAGGAGCCAAATATTTATTCTGTAGTCAATCAAATTTGATCCCTTTTAAAAAAATAAAGCCAATAAAATTTTGACACCTTTCACCACTGATACATGCTTACATCAGGCAGGGATACAAGGCCTTTGACTCTCCAAGGCCTCCATGCCACTGTACTGGCCGAAGTTATAGAGCAACTGAATTTTGAAAAATTAAATTCCTGAAATGAGTTATGTAAATCCAATCAAGTTTCCAATCAAGCAAATCGGTGATAAGGTGACTAATGTTAACAAGTGAATTTTGGACTTAAGATATTTTAATTGTTGAATTGTGACATATCTCCAACCCCCCCCCCCCCCCCCGAGCTCAAAATGAGCCATTTCATAATAAGTAAACATAACATAACTGCTCAGGTGTTGGGGGGTATGGTTTTAGTTTGATTGGAAACATAACCTGCCATTTGGCTGATGTTTTCTTACTCAGTATTACATATCATAATAATATAACCTGCTTTTATTGTGATGGGGAATGAAAAGGATGAGAAGGTGTGGTAGTTCTTTGATCAAAACTTCATTGAAATAAAGATTCTTTGAACCTAATAACAAAATAAATTATGAAGATTTAACCTGAAATATGACTAACTTTGAAGTATATATACCTGTAATTATAATAATGAAAAAGCATATATATAGAGAAAGAAATTTTACTGGAGCTATACAGGTGGGTGGATGTGTGATCTCTATAAAATATGTCCGAAACAAAGATAGATTATGCTACTACAATAGTAAAGTATGGATATTCTCCGCCCAATCTGTGTTGGACCTGTATTTTCATATTGAGCATGGTCGTCAATTTTGGGGCTAACACAGGGATCTTTAGAAGTAGCAGCATGGACCTCATAATACATTATAATGTATTATAAGGTCCATGGTAGGAGGAAACGAGGGAAAACCAGACCCATGAGTAGCATAGATAACATGCCTTATGATGTAGAGAGCAGGAGAGCATGCATCAAACCACTTGTTTCTGCCACACCTATGCTGCTAAAACTTCCTTTGTTTCACTTGTATTATCATTAGTATTCTGGTTTTATCTTTGGCTTTGACAGTTTGACTAGGTGTTTTACTTTTTATTCAGTAGTGGGGATGGGGGCTTAGACTAAATCAGGGACTGGGAAATCTTTACATATAAATTGTGTGTGTTAAATGCTTGTTTTTCTATTGTGTTTCTAATTATTAATACAAGATCATTAAGGTCTAGATCTGTAAGTATATTAATATTTGATATTCTGTAACAAATCAGGTGAAGTGATACTACGGGATAGGTACTGTCAATAAGAGTTTACCTGTCTTGTGCATTGATGAAACTACATGAAATTATAGAGTTTATGTATGGCTGCCTTTGGACTTGAAAAGGGTTAGAATGTATATAATCGAGTATAATATTATGAGGCTACTCTTACATAATTATTTAATGATGTTATTTATTGAAGCAGTCCAAACAAAAAAAAACATGCTGTCTGCAACCAAGTTATCACTGCCATCTTATTCACCTGGATCACTAATTGATGGAAAGAGTTAAAAAAAGATTTTCATATCCAGCAAATATCGTGAAAATATTGGTTTTTAAAAGACCTTCATTTTTATCAGACACGTTGATAATTATTTATTGATCGATTAGAGTGTGAGACAGACGGGGATTCGAGTGGGTGAGATAGGGTGAATTATATCATTACTTAGTGAGTCGCAGAGCTTAAGAGATAGAGATCGCTTTCATATACTTTAAGCATATGTTAAAGATGAGGTTGTCTTAAAAATTTACTACAAGAACAAATTGGTGTTTAAAGTTAATTGTCAAGTATGCAAAAGTCACTTGACTCTATTGATATTGGATTCAGTCTTATCAATCCCATCTGGTCATTTTGGTTTAACATATTTCCTTGTTATGATTTACACATACCACTTCTACATTGGGGTGCTTTCTTAGCTATTGAGATCAAGTAACATGGCTTTACTTTGAATTCATTGCAATGTTGTAATAATTGAATATCATGAAAAAAAATGGTTCAATATGTTTCTAAGTTAACAAATCAACAATTTCCCAAAATTTGTTATCGTCTGGAGAAAAAATTTAATCAGCCACACTTTTTAATCTAATAGAGTCTGAGCATGGAGAGTATAAATAAAATAAAAACTAAGTACGAACAATCGAAACCATAAGATAGAATTCGAAGTCCTAAAAACGTTATAGGCAAAATAGTGTATTCAAGCAAAATAGTGTAATCAGCAAATGGACTGCTCCTCATGTACAAAATACACGACAAGCAGTGGTAACAGGTGTTCGGAAGAGTAAGCTTACCCTGCCTGGCGCCACACCCGCCATAGCTGCATCCAATCTATTAGGCCAAATGTCGGTCAAATAGCGTGATTGGCCAATGAACTATAGTATGCAAAATGCACGTGATGAACTGTCTTAACAATGTAGTAGACATTATCAGGGTGATAGTGATAGTGTATGTGTCAATTAAAAAAATATCTAGAATAATAGCCGAGAGAGACAAGTTATATTTACCAATCAAATCAAAATGATGGCCATAAAACTTTTTGAAGGCCAATGAACTATAGTATGCAAAATGCAGGTGATGAACTGTCTTAACGATGTAGTAGACATTATCAGGGTGATAGTAATAGTGTACGTGTCAATGAAAAATATCTAGAATAATAGCCGAGAGAGACACTATATATTTACCAATCAAATCAATATGACGGCTATAAAACTTTTTGAAGGTTTTGATAAGTTTAGTGCGCAAGTATCCTTGTAGTTGAAGCTTAGATGACAAATGCCTCGATCTACTTAAAAAATCAGAATAAAAGGAACAAGCTCTCGTGTAACGAATCAGCTGAGACACAAACACTCCATAAGCTGGTGATATTGGAATGTACTGCTAATAAATGGAAATTTAACAATCGGAAAGTCAAAGTCATCCCGTTTATCGTACAATTTAACACTCAGTTTATGGCAATTGTCATAATCGAGATGCAGATCCAAGTAGGAAGCGTAATTGTCACTGTCAGTGGTATTTCTTTTTCTATATTGAATGTTAAATGATCAGTTTGTGTACATTTTAACATGGATTAAGCCATGAAATATTAGATATTTTGCACAAATGATGACCAGTGGCTTTAAACATTTTTTTAAGATTTTACAATGATGGAAGTATATTAGACAATACTCAAGTGACAAAAAAGTAACACAAAACACCTTTGGAGAGTTAATATTGAATAAAACACTCTATTTGTTATATATCAAAGATACTAATGATTATTATATGAACTATTATGATTCTAAGAAGGGCGGATTATACTCAAGCGTCTACTTATTCATGCAACTAAACTCTTTATCTCTGTTTTGGATCAATGCTGTTACATAAACTATCGAATAACTAGCTCATGTTATTTATTTGTCTATAATAGCGTGTTTTTTATGAATAAGATTGCACATCTAACATAGATCTATTGACGTTTGTGGTATCCTGCTCTATTATTTCAGTTTCATGGTGACATTTTTTTTTTCAATGTCCACTTTGTGTGGAAAAAATAATTAAATGTTTGCAAAACAATTTTTGAATGGGTGATAATTTGTATATTATATATGACTGGTGAATTGACTGGCTGTGTGAGAATGAAAATTAAAATAAATGATGAAGTGAAAATGCATAAGTGCTTGATGAAAATGAAATATGTGTATAGAATAATTCTTGGATCTGGAAAAAGAAAGGTAAATTTTAATACTTTGAATGAGAATGAATGAAAATGAAAATGATGCCAATTATGAAAGAAAGGTTATTTGTAAGATAAAAGGAAAATAAGAATAATGAAAACTGTATGGAAGAGGTGGAAGTATAAGATAGTGAGTAGAAAAACTGCTTTGGAATGGTTTTGATATGTATGAAAGTAGTGTTTATTTTTAAATTGATTTATTTTATAATATGCAATTTCGATGATTTTAGCAAATATAATTCTATGTCAAAAACAATTTTCTATGGCTAGAATTGGTTTTAGAATTTGTTCAAAATAATAGGAATGACTAAAAAATGAAAATTTATTAATATAAAACAAGCAATATATGATTTAGACGTTTCAAAAATGTACTAACAGAAAGGATTTTCATAAAAGTCTTTATTCATAAAGTGTAACTTTTTGTTTGTTTCCAGTTAACAATAAATACATGACAGAAAGAAAACAAATTTTAAAACTACTTGTAAAATGTTATCCATTGTCCATTGTGAAAACTCTGAAATTACAGAAAGTGAACTATATATTGCTGTTCAAGGACTAAAAATTGGAGATTTAATTTGTTAGAATTTATAGATACGATGGGTTAATGATTGCTCATGTTTTCTTATGAATCAAAACTGTGGATTTGACAGGATGTACCCACATTTATTTGTTGGTAATTCTAGACATATCTTTTTGCGATGTCATTGTAAAGAACTATCAATTAGACTTGTCCTGAGGTGACGAACATAAAAATTGCTTAATGATAGAAACATTCATGAATAATAAAAAGTGCTGCTTTTTCTTGCCCTAAAGTTCCAGAGATGGAGTTCATGTGTTGTGATTGGTGGATTAAATTATAGTATTAACCAATCATATTAATTATCTGTGATATTTGACAAAATGGCTGGTGTATCTAAGCCAATGGAATTAAAGCCATACAAAGACCGACCTCGGATTTATATGTCGAGTCGGACTCATAAGGTTGTTGTTCTGTTTCCCAACGGAGAACTTGTTGAAGGTAGGATATCTTTTTTTTACATTTTATACACCCACATTTTCACGGGAATCTGATTACCGTCACCCCTGTCTGTCCACAATTTGTATGTGGACTATTTTTATCCAATTTTGACGAAGCTTAGATCTATCTCCTAAAGATCTTGGTTCCTTACAATATTGGCATGCATCTTACCATGGACCCTTATCGTACCAAAAATCACATTATTACTTTAGCAGCTTATAGCTTGTGGATGGATACTCTAGAGGATACAATTTTCATCTGATTTTGATGAAACTAGAAATGCATGTTTATAACCCAACGATCTTGGTTCCTGTCGATATGCGCGGATATCAGATCGTAACTTCCTTAATAATGGCCACTTATTGTACGAAAAATCACGTTTTTAGCTTGTGGTCCCTCTTAAGGTCAGAATTATTATCCAATTTAATAAAAGGTTCGCATATATCACTGTTACACCATAATCTTGGTTAAGTTCAAATTTCGTGAAAGTCGGACCATAACTGACAGACAAAATGTCAACCCCTTGCACGCAAATAGATAAAAAATATGGTGTATCAAGATTGTGGGCCCTCTAGAGGTCACAATTTTGATTCGATTTTACTGAAACTTAAATTACTTATTTATAACCCAAAGATCTTGGTTCCTTTCAATGTTTGTGCATGTCGGATCATAACTTCCTGAATTGTGGTCCTTGATTGAACAAATAAATTGTAATTTTAGCATGTGGACCGTCTTGTGGTCACAATTATTATCCGATTTTCATATTATAGTTACACCCTGATGATGGCTGGGTTCAAATTTAGTAAAAATCAGACTTAAACTGCCGAACAAAATGGCTGCAGCTTGCACACAATTAGTGTAAAAGTATGTAATACCAAGGTTCTGGACCCTGTAGAGTTAACAATTTTAATCTGAATTAAAATAAAATAAAAATATCTGTTTAAATTACATATCACGATAACTTCTTGGATTGTACCAAAAATGATGTTTTTAGATTGTGAATCCTTTAGAGCAGTGTTGGGATTTCGGCCGTATATTCCGGACGTGTCCGAATTTTTTTCTCCAAACGCACTCTATTGTGAATATGCCTATTCGGACATCAAGACATGGTGAATAATATTCAAAATTCGAAAATTAATATATAGTGTACTGACTAGTACTAAGAGTATAACTACCACTCAACCCGATTATCGTTGACAATACACTCGATTTATTAGGTAATTAAGTGATCAACGTATTTATCGTGTTATACCGCCTATAAACCTTACCTTGATTAACAACTTAATCTGCCTTGATTGACTGACTTAATCCTTTGTCGGAAAATTCATCAATCTAATCTTAAACAGAATTCATTGCTTTCTCTTTGTCGGACTATTCATCAATCCAATAAGAATGATAATAATTTTAATCCACCTATTTTTCTCGTGGTTTCTCAATTGTCGAACATTTTAATCGCATTGATGGGAGCCGACAGCATTTATAAACTAAGTATATTAACACCCTATATCAACGGACAGTCATTTTGTCTTCGATAATATCTTTTACGCCTTTTAAGAATCCATATAGACATTCTCATCCAAAGTTGCGTGTTGTTAGTCACGTAGGCATTAGTCTCTATTATCCAGAAAAAATATTCTACGTACATGTTAAAGACTAGGAGGTTTGGGGTGATTGAGACTAGTACGCCACATGCTTAAGGTGGTTGATGATATACCGCATCCAACAAAATAACAAAAAGGGGAGGAGCTACCAATAGCTAGATGAGCAGATATTATAACGTATTTGTAGGCGGAAAATAAGAAGTATGCCAATCATTCTGCTGTGTTGAGTATGATGCCTGTATCACTTTTCCGTGACTACGAAAGAGTGTTATTCGCTGAAGTAAGCTGTAGAAATATTTCTCAGATACGAAAGACCCAGTATTGTGCGTTAGCTATGCCCTTTTACGAGTGGTTTAACTATTTCTGTAGTTCTGCATTCTTTTTTGCCGTATAAACGAAGACACATAATTCTAAAGGAATATTATGGTTGTGGATTTAATGCCGAAGGAGGACCGGCAAGCTTTCATTCAACGTAATACGAAAATTTACTGACATAAATTTGAATGCCGCACGGGAAATAAGTGTGGAAAATAGCGAGGTTCGCCAATTTTTATTACCTACGGGATTTGAATATTTTGTTGACATGTGATTTTTAATTGTTGTATGAATTGAATGCCGTACGGGAATTAGGTGTGGAAAAATGTGAGGTTCACCGATTTTTTATTACGTACGTGATTTGAATATTTTGTTGACGTGTGATTTTTAATTGTATGAATTGAATACTGTGCGGGAGTCGGGAATTAAAAATGAAAAATAGCGAGGTTCACCTATTTTTATTACGTACGGGATTTGAATATTTTGACATGTGACTTTTTATTGAGGTACAAATTCGTCTGCTTAAATGACGATAAGAGTTATGACCCTTCATTTCGATAAAATGTCCGACAAAAAATTATTTGAAATCCCAACACTGCTTTAGAGGTCACAATTTTTATCCAATTTTAAAAACTGTTTAAATAAATCACCCTTACACCCTGATGATGGTTGAGTTCGAATCTTGGGAATATCAGATTGAAACTGTCCAATTAAATGGCTACGGCTTGAACACAAATGGTTTAAAATTATGTAATACGAGGGTTGTGAACCTTCTATAAGTTACAATTATTGTGCGATTTGGATGAAACATAAAATATATGTTAACATCCCAAAGATATCGGTTCCTTTTGATATTCGCACATTTCAGACCATAACTTCCTGGATTATGGAACAAAAAATTGCTGATTTTTTTAGCTTGTTATCTCTGAACAACTCTTGCAAAATGTGGGCATATCTTTTTTTTTTCAGACATTTTTTCCCCTATTTTTCCAGTGGATTATTAAATATACCAGTAGATTTTTATTGGGAACTTATTTCTTGTGAAGAAAACATAAAGACAAAACATTAAATACAGTAGAACCTGTATTAAACAGCCACCCAAGTGAATTTTCACAACTGACTGCTTAATGGGAGTGGCCTCTTAATAACATTTCAGTGTTTTTTGTGCTGACATCAATTAAATATTACATAGTGGCTATTGTTACGAGTCGTAAGCAAAGTTTAGAACGAATTCCAAAATGGCTGCCAATCTCGCCAACACCTGCTTTGTTAAAGTATTTTTTTCCCAAAAACTCTTTTGAAGTATTTTAAGCCAAATGTATTTGCGGTCTAATTTGGCTGTCCTGCTCACTACTTTTACCAACAATGAAAATAAAAGATATGAATTTTTAATTGGATTACAAAGCTTGGGACAACATTTTTTTTGTGGTTGGGAACTTTAGATTATGGAACTTTAGAAATTGTATTATACGTTGTTATGATTGACAATCATGATTTTTTTGTAAACACAGGTTGTATCCTTCTGTTACTAAAATAGAATGAGTCATCATCATCGTCTTCTTCGTCTTGGGATGGAGTCGTTAAAATATAATTGAGAATGAATTACATGTTGTTGATGCGCAAGTTACGAAACTACATAATCAACTACAGTAATTGATATTATAATGAACTAGATACAGGTCTACTGGAAAATGAGACTTGTCTGTTGTGCCCATAGAAGGGCAATATACTCTTTTAAAGTGTCTGCTTAAAGGCCAATTGGGTTCCTTTTGATAAGGTATGTTTTGTAACTCTTGGTTTTTGTGTAAAACGACACTTTACACAAAAATGGAGACAGTCTCATTGTATATAATATTATAAAAAATGATTACGAACCATTAAAGGAATATGCAGATAAGTATTTTTTGGAAAGATTAAAAATACAATGTTTCAGACATTACTTCCTGTTTATTTTACCTTGCTATTTTCATCGACTTCGACATGTCAGTTAGTGAATTAAGGATAACTCATTTTGATCCATGGATGTTGAGGTTATAATGGTATCTGACCCAGCTTTTTGCCTTAAAATCTGGCTGTATATTGTCATCCCCCCCCTCTATCCGTCCGTATCGGGCATCCACAATTGCTTGTGGACCCTTGAGAGGTTAAAATAAATATTCGATTGACTGTAAATATATACTCAGTGTTTAATGTCATCAGAAGAAGAAACCTATTGAATTTAAATACTTACCACCAGAGTTATAGCCCTTGATCACTCTGAAAAATCTTGATTTTAGACTTATACACAGTGTTCAAGGTCCTGACTCCTGAGACTTGTAAGCCTATTGATTTTCAAGGCTTTTGATTACCGGGTATTACTGCCAAAGTTAGGGGTCTTGATCACTTTGAAATATCTTGTTGATGCTTTAGACCATAATTAGAATCAGATTGATTTTAAATTTATACACCATGTTTGCGCCTATATATAATGGTTTTGATTGACATTAAATTGATACACAGTGTTTTAGGTCTTGAGATGAACAAGTATATTAATTTCAATGATTTTTATATGCCCACATTTTCATGTGGACGTATTATGTCGTCGTCGCCCCTGTCCGTCCATATATCCACAATTGTTTGTGGAACTTCTACAGGTCACAACTCTTGTCCGATTTCGACGAAACTTGAAATAAAGCTTTATCCCTTTAAGATCGTGGCTGCTTTCAATATTGGCATGTATCGGATCATGGATTATGGCCCCTGATTGTACGAAAAATCACGTTTTTAGCTTGTGGACCCTATAGAGGTCAAAATTAAGAATGTTTATAACCCAAAGATCTTGGTTGCTTTCGATATTTGCGCCTATCGGAACGTAATTTCTTGAATTATGGCCACTGATTGTCCGAAAAATGCCTATTTTAGCTTGTTTTTCCTCTTGGGGTGACAATTATTATTTGATTTGAAAAACCGTTTGATTATATCACCGATACACCCTAAGGAAGGTTGACCAAAATTGCCATACAAAATGGCCGCCGTTTGTACACGAACACTGTTAAAAAATGGTATATCAAGGTTGTGGACCATGTAGAGATCACAATTTTTATTTGATTTTGATGAAACTTGAAATGCATGGTTATAACCCAAAGATCTTGGTTCCTTTCGATATTAACGCATATTGGATCGTAACTTCCTGAATTATGGCCCCTGATTATACGCAAAATCGCCTTTATTTAGCTTGTGGTCCCTCTGGAGGTCACAAGTATTATCCGATTTAGAAAAACGTTCGGTTATATCACCGTTACACCCTAAGGAAGGTTGAGTTCAAATTTTGGGAAAATCGGACCAAAATTGCCATACAAAATGGCCGCCTTTGTACGCGAATACTGTTAAAAAATGGTATATCAAGGTTGTGGACCCTGTAGAGGTCACAATTTTAATTCGATTTTGATGAAACTTGAAATGCATGGTTATTATCCAAAGATCTTGGTTCCTTTCGATATTTGGGCATATCAGATCGTAATTTCTTGAATTATGGCCCCTGATTGTCCGAAAAATCCCCTATGGTCCCTCTGGAGGTCTAGATTATTATATCCAATTTAAAAAAAAACATTTGACTCTATTACCGTTACACCCTACGGAAGGTGGAGTTCGAATTTCTAGAAAATCAGACATTAATTGCCAGACAAAATGGCCACCGTTTGTACGCGAATAGTGTAAAAATATGGCATATTTTGATGAAACTTGAAATGCATGTTTATAACCTAAAGATCTTGATTCTTTTTGATATTTGCGCATAATGAATTGTAACTTAATGAATTGCTTGTTCTCTATCCATCTCTCGAAAATGTGGGCGTATCCTGCCTGGCAGTGCCAGCTTACTATCTTTGATAATTTGAATAGCTAAATCTATGACATTAAATGTCTTGTATACTAAACGTTAGCAAGGGCCTTACAAATTCTAATGATCTTCTGATAATTACTTAATGAACTTAATGAGTTGTTAATTTTCTCTTAATCAGTTTTTGTTTGGTGTATTATTAATGTGTCATTACCTACAAAATTATATTGACTATTCTTGTTGACTGCCTGGACGATTTAGCTGCTGGGGTGTATGTTTTCTTGCCTGCCAACTTATCTTTGAACTTCCAGTGTCATTGATTGCAGGTGTTCATTTTCTAAAGTATGTCAAATATATGATTTGTTTCTATTTATCTTGGAACATGTCTGTGAATATTGGAGGTTGATAATATTTGAATAGGTCACAATTACAATTGATATAAATATAATATTAAAGTTATAGCCTAAAAATTGCTGTATACTCTGAGAAACAATCCAGTTCAATCATTCCAGCATCATCTTGACAAGTCATTGTAGTGTCTTTAAACCCCTTCGTGGATATTAACCTATGTTGTTAGTAGTTTTAGGGTTGCTTATACAAATTTGTTCAGGTAAATTTGCCAGTTTTTCCCATGATAATGTTTGAAAACAAACCCAAAACACATATCTTTTTCTCAACTTCATGTCATGATTTTATTATACTAAGTGTTTAATATATCTTTCCATAATTGATTGTATCTACTAAGTAAGAATTCATTAAGAAGAAATAAGAGAAAAAATGTTTTTCATGAAATAATGTTGTCGAACAATTTCCCCTCAAACCACATTTCTTACCCAAAATAACACGCATATGACAATAAAATTAGGAAAATAATGATTTCATTCAACCCTCAAGTCAAATCTATTCTTGGTTTGTTTTCAACCGTGTTATTGTATTGATGAAACTCACACAATAAAAATTATATTTTTTAAATTTTTGAACAGATATGAAAAGATGACAATTCCAGAATTGATACTTACCTAGAAATAGTAATTCTATAGCCAAAATCGATTATTATATTTCCATTGTTGAGAGAAATAAGAGAAACATGGAGATTTTCAAGAAATGTGAAATATTCAAAAACACAATGAAAACTCATTTTACTAGAAGTACTGACTGACGAGACATGTAACAGAAATGTGATGTTTGACATATTTGTAGACAGCCTTAAGAAAATCTAAAACCCACAGAGAAAAGTGAAATATAGTCACACCAGGTAATGATCGGCCAGTTTCAGGCATCCAAACTTTTAGAAGACAGGAGACAGGTCTAGTAATAATGCCCTTTTGAATTAACGCAATGGAGCATTTTACCCCCATGAAATCGTAATTTCAGTGTTTTGTGTTTGAGAATATTGATATGTGGTGCATTTACTCGATCATGAAAACATGAAATTATTGGAAATCAGAAATCCCCTGATATATAATTTGAAATTATACCAATTGTAAAAGATGTGTGCTGTAAGATTTGAGTAAAAATGTACTTGCCCCACAAAATTCCCAAATGTAATATACATATAATAAATCTGAAATTTATTATATTAAAATGTGTTATTTATAAAACACAAGATTTTATTTTAATGTCCCAGTTGTACTTAAGAGCCAAAATCTCTGACTGTGACGACTCCTGAAACACATTCGGTTATATCTCAACTATGATTTTATCTCGAGGTAGAATATTTCCTCAAATGCCTCTTATTTTGTTGCAATGGAGCTATCAATATTAAGCATATTTGCAACAAACCAGAATGGACCAGCTACCATTTAGCTAAATTTGAAACTTACCGGTACCTAAAAGTCATTAAAATAGAATTTAACAAGATGCATCAAAAAAAACAAATGAATTACTGCAAAATAAGTGGTGAGTCGTGAAAATTTCTTTGGGTGGCTGCTTAATGCAGATTCTACTGTATTCAACACATTGTATAAACTTACATTATATTTCATATCAATTATTATAATTTCATTTTTTTTCTTTAAGTCAGGGGGTATGGGAAAATATTATGAAAGCTCAAGGGGTATGAGGACATAAAAGTGTTAAAGTTAATATCCAATTGACTATAAACGATGGACTGATCATAATGTAATAGTTGCCTTTGTTAGACTGAAAAGAAGACTCTTGGACATGATTTGATTACAGAGTAGGATACCACAATAATGCTAATACACATTTATAACGATACACATTTATAACGACCCACATTTATTTCTTAAAGCGTTTATTTCTTATTTCACAGAACTTTAAATTTGTTGCCATATTTGAACTAATATTGATATGAAGACCTTTAATTTCATATTTTACAATAGTTCAACTTGTATCAATATGAACACATTTAACATCTTATATTACAGTAATTTAACTAATATCAATATGAACCCTTTTAATTTCTCTTCTGATATCGATGTGAAAAACCTTAATTTCTTGTTTATGATATATGAGCTAATATTAATATGAACATTTTTAATTTCATATTTACAATATTTTAACTAATATCAATATATGAACGAATTTAAGAGCGTGTCCGCAAGAGCACCATGCAGGGCGTGATAACCCTTAGGTCAGGGATTTGGACTCAATTTTTTCTGTGAGATGGGTTAGTAGGCCTACCCAGATACATCCACACAAAATATTAGATTGATTCAGTTGATACCAACCTGGAAAATTGGAAAAGTATTTTTAAATCGAAAAATTAGCAAAAAATAGGCAATTTGGAAACCAAATTTGGATGACCTGCTATTCAAACAATAATTGATTTGGATAGACAAAATTTTGGGCATTAGTAGAAACACTTGGGTTCCTCCTACACTGAGTTTGAAGTTTCTACTGCTAATGATACCTTGGTACTGGCCGGATACCCAACTATCTCTGACTATTGAATTTAATGAAAAAGCTTGTTCTTTGCAGGCACTAGGACCAAAGTTGAATGTTTACCCACAACTAGCAATCTTCCTACTAACAAAATATTAAATAAAAATGACCGGAACAGTTATAATAAAAACAGGAGACATATATTAAAAACAACCAAATTTAGAATAAAATGTCCCATTTATCAATACCCCAGATGAAGTATATGTATGGACATCTTTACAAATTTAGTATATTCCATTTGGTCATTACCAAAGGAAGATTTAGACATGAGAGGCACAAACTAGGTAATTTTGGGACTAACATGATATGGTGATGCATACTGTACCTATGGACATCATCACAAAAGTTATATATTCGTTAGCAAGGGTGTTTTGACTTAAGAGAGAGAAATGGGGTTTAAGGTCCACTCAACACAAACTAGGTCATTTTGGGACTAACAAATGGTACAATTTTACTTCGATGATTCACTTGTTGGAAAAGGGAATATCCATGAGGTTGGACAAACAACACCACACCATGTCACCAGGATGCTGTCATACCACTTAACTGAATCACAGACCTTAGGATCTAAAGTCAATGTGTTAGACCAGGGACAAGTTTCATGAATGTCCAATGCAATTTAAACAGAACAAATCGGTCTTCTATGAATATGATATAATGAAAGTCGAAATATGATACACGATTCAGAGTAAGCATATTTTAGCTCTTGGGTAAAAGATCACTACGCTTCCAAAAGCTGCGGAAAGTTCGCAGTAGCATCTTCAGTACGTTCTCGTGGCTGGAAATCTTCCATGGAGAAAAGGGCAAACCAAACCGCGATAGTTCTTGAGTGGTTCAGAACCATATTATCTAAGTCTGTGATCACAAACTATTAGCTGCCCATGGCTTGAAAACTTGAAGTGTTTCTGAGGGATGTACATGCAGTTCACTCTTGTAACAGGTTTTAAGGACGGGGGGATTGTAGATGATCCAGTGACAGTAAGTCAGTGTCACATGATCAGCAAGATGACTATACAACACTTTTTCTACCAATGTTCCTTGTGCCAAATAGGTTATTTTGCTCAAACATATTTTAGGAATCAGACCAGCTTATTCCCATCTGTGTTTAGGAGCCGATCATTGTAGGGAAATATTTGGACGTTTTCATGGAGAGATATTACAGATCGGGAGGCTATGATAATTCCACATTGAAATCCCTGAAGGAGAAGAGGACAAAAACAGTGCTACAAAATAAAACAGTACTCTGTGGTCTAAAAACCTTGAAGGAAGATCAGAGAGCATTTACACTTGAGAAAGGAATCGAAGTAAGTAAGCACTTCTGCTCGAACGTAGGTATATGTAGGAGTTTGGCACATGCAATCAACATTATCCTGGAGTGCCATAAATCTTGTGATCTATGCCATCTTTTCCTTCAGAGATTTCAATACCAGACATTAAATTCCCTACATGAACACTAATGAATGTTTCTTCTTATAGTTCTTCTTTACATGAGTAAGTGTACAAATTAATAGATATATCAAGTTTATGATAGTCATGTCAGTCAAATTTATACAATGCTCGGCTCATGAATACAGATCTTAATAACTGGTCTGATCCCTGCAAAATTATACACGACTTATGACCCTTCACTATTGCTATCAAGCAAGCGTTATAGTCAGATTTTGTCTCAAAAAAGTTATGATTTTTAAAGGGGCATGTTGAAATTACGAAATATTACAAGTAATGGTGATGATCAGTAGTCATTTGAAGATAATCGTTGGTCATTGCTGAAAAGGTTCTGCTTTGGTAAATTGTGCTAATATGAAAGCTTGCTATGCCAGTCCTTACATTTATGCACTTCTGTGCTACTAACTGTCAGGCATAAATCGTAATGCAATATATGATTGACATCTTTATTAGTCTAGTAGTCAGTACTCAAAAACCATGTGCTTTACAACTTAATCATTACACCTCCTACTTGGAGAGCCATCCCCAAGGTGCATAACTTTAACAACTATCACAACTGCATAAGGGATCAGACTACAGTTAACACTAACTACAGACTACAGATGAGAATAATCGTTGCCTGATCCTGCAAAATTATACACCAGTTACGCCCCTTTCCTACGATGACTGCGAACGTCCAATTTTGTGACACAAACTTCATGATTTTTAACCAAGATAGTATATTTGGTACAAGGAACGTTCAAGTAACAAAAAATAGTACTAATGTTCATAATCGACAGTCATTTGAACTCTTGAAAATAGAAGTCAGTCAGTCATCAGTAAAAAAAATGAATTTTCAGAATATAACAGCAGTCTATTGGGTTGTGTTCCGGTCATTTTTTTTTTTTTTTACCCTTCACAACCACACCAAGCAAGTCTATGTCAGACCTGCAAAGAAGCAGCTACAAGCGTTTTAGGATGGCATAGTTTTAAACATATGTAAAATGACCACTTTATGATCACTCACAAAAAATGCCACATGATTCATTCATTCCCAAACGACTGCAAGATTTTAAGACGACTACTAGGCCTTTCATACCTGACCAATATCAAAATTTTAGAGACAACATTTCGGGTAGGAGTGTTTTGAAATTAGGGTAAAAAATTGGTCAAAATATGTCAACTTTTGTCCCAAAACAACAAATTCCAGTTATACCGGAAGTTGTTTGTTCAAAATTATTTCACTTATTTCTGTTGGCTAGTGGTCCCTATAGACCAAGTATTAAATTTGCTGACATCCCCCCCACCCCCAGGTTATCGTTTTTTTCAATTTCTGCATGGTGATCATTGACACACTCTTAATTGCTTATCATACAGTATTTTTACTAGTATTAGGTCGTCTTCATATTGCAGGATAATAATTAATCCTGCTGTGGATGTAGTTCTTGACTAAACGTACACACTCGACTTGAGGAAAAAACACTTTAAAACATCACCAAGTAAATGTCACTAAAATTACCAGCAGCAGAAAAAAAGATTTTCTTGTTGTCTTGGAGAAAAAATCAATAATTTAAACAGTTATGGTTCTAAATTTAGTAACAAATATGGACTAATCCCAATAATAGTAAAGCCATCAATTCAAAATTCAGTTTATAGATGGGACTGGCTTTAAAGCAACCCTTCCCACATTCATGCTCACTGGTATCGTACTATTTTCTGGAATTTTGATGTGAGAGCGATGAAGATTAATTCTGCGACTTACTTCTGGTCAGTCTTTCCAATATATTGTTCACCGCATCCTTCACACACCATCATGTAGATTCTTTGAATGACAATTCATGTTTTGCCTAATTGTAAATATTTTAGTTGGGGAGATGGTTATACTGCTTCCTTCGAGTATATATTCTCACAATTTACAATTTTTGTTGCCGTACTTTGAAACACACAGTGGAGTTGACCTAGTTTCTGTGTCCATATATATATAAATTTACATGTATCAGTTTTTACCTGTGTTTTATAAATTAATCACTCTTGTTATTTTGCCAATATTTAATCTTACAATATATCTTAAATCAATTGGCATTCAGCAGTTAAATTATCTCTTATTCTTCATATATTTTTTAGATAATTCTAGCCCTTTCATTGCGCCTACCTGGTACAGCCCTCGTTAAATTAGCACTGTAACTGCAAGTGCCATTTATTGTATGTTCTATACATTAGAACATATTTCCACCTGTTTCAAAGCGGCAAACCATAGAATGGCGGAGTGCATTGTAACAATGTATACATCTTCGCTGACCAAGACAGTGTCGAGAATATCGAGGAGGGTAATACACATAATAATTCGTTTCTAGTTAGTTGAGAATGATAGTAGTCAGAACAGTGTTTGGAAGTAGGAAATGTGTGATTTCCCATGCATGATGAACAAGTCCAATTTGAACACGATAGCCCTCTGTCTACAGGAGATTTTGACGATGATTCTGATGTTGATAATAATGCTGGCCTGCTGAATCGTAAAAGACGTAAGCAATACCTGAGTCCTGGACGTGTAGATCTATTGACTGACTATAGTGATAATGATACAGGACTAGAGGATGAAAGTGATGGTGAAAACAAGGTATTGCAATTGACAGCGGGAAACATTGTCTGCGTGTTCGTGGTGACATTGCTTGTGGCTGAATGATATTTTTGTTCATATTATATATCTTTATCCAAATCCAGTGAAAAAAACCAATATCTCATACTTATTTCATGGGGAAAAATTTGTTTTCGTCTTAGCTTAAAGCCCCAATACCACTCTTGTTGTAACTGAATAATATCTTCCAATCTTTATTCTGATCAACAAATTGTACTATTTTACAATATTTCAATTAAAAAATGATACAAGTTTCATCTTAACACACCTAATTTTAAAAATTGGAAAAATTCAACTACATGCCGTAACATGGTTTGAAAAGACTTACGTAAGCACTTTCTAATGCAACTTGGATTTAAACATATTTTCGAACCCTCTGGACAAGTAAGATAGGTTGTAATGGATAATTTACACAACAGGTAGGACACTGAAACATCTTGTAGTTAGAATAAGGCTAATTTTTTTTTTCTAGACCTGTCAAGCCAGCAAGAGTGTTATTGTCCCTTTAAGTGAGAAATGAGAAATCCAAATGGCAGCCATTACACGTCACATCTTTGGTGTTTTGCTCAATATAACAGGCCATTTTATTGGCTAATCCCTCAAACAATATAGAGTTTATTTCAAAATTATTCCGGATCCTTATGTCATAAATGAATAAAATTTTAATTTAGACAAACGAAATAGGATCTGTATAAAAATCAAACGAAATAAGATCGGTATTTTAATCAGAGTATCGTTACATGTGTTTGCTGGTGGAAGAAAGAAAGAGGACATATATACAACAAATCCTACTTCAAATTCTGTTGAGATGTTCAGTACTTTGCTTTCAGGAGCAAATAATTTTCGGCCAGTACAAAATGATAGTGTAAATGTACACGACGAGCAGTCCATTTGCTGATTACACTATTTTGCTTCAATGCACTATTTTGCCTTAACGTTTTTTAGGACTTTGAATTCTTTCTTATGGTTTGGATTGTTCGTACTTGGTTTTATTTTTATTAATGACAACAGTGAAATCGTATGTGGCAAACAAATGATAAAAAAGTATCAAAAATTAGTTACAAGAGAGTTTTAGCGCATGAGTTTCTTTTCATTGATTTTTTCTATTTTCTTCCGATCTCCATTTGTTACACTTTAAATAATTGACATATAAGCCCAACATACTTTTGTCATAAAATTGATTTTTCGTTCACAGTGTTTGAATAATGGATTGTTCTTCTGTCAAAATTGAACTTGAACTGTTAAAACACATTTGTATATGCTCATTTATCATGGAAAAGGTGGCAGTTGGCAGTCATTGATTATTCATTTCTTTAAGATCATCGATGATGCTGTAGCTCTTCAGACGATTGTCTTTGGGTCATTGATCAAAGAGATTTATATCAAAATTTATCCAATACACAGGTGAATAAAATAACACTTGCACTCTGACTCTTTTATCTTATTCACACCTGATTGGCGTACGGATAGATATACATACGATAACGACCGCTAGAAGATATGGTTAATGAGGCATCACACTCATTACAAGGCTTTATTAATTATTCATACCTTTACTCAACGATCCTCACATTTTAAAATGAAGAAATTGTCAATACATGAGCAGCTTAAAAATGCTAGACAACACAGGCTAACAGTTAATTACTATCTTCTGTGAGATATTAAATAACATTATAACTCTGACCCATGTGCACCCACAGTTTAAAGATAAGTTCCCTCAATCTGAATTAGTTCATCATCCAATTGACTTGAAATTTATGCACGTTTATGAGATGATGTACCCAAATAAATAATGCCTGAGTTATGGCTCTTAATCATATTAAAAATGTCTGGTGGATAATTCCAGGTAAAGTTATCATTTGAGTACAGTATATTAGTACATGTTTTGTATAATAAATGTTAACACTTCAGTTTATTGTGTCTGTTTGCTCCCACAACCTGCAATATGCAACAACCTTTTTGGACTACTCAGATGACTTAGTTGCAGTATGTTTTGCTGCTTGGCAGCCTATCTTATCATGTATTCATATATAGAGCATCACTTATGGATCTGCCATAGATATTCTGGAGTGTACATTTCTTGATTTCAGTACTTGTCCAAGCATTGTCTTACAAATCTACTAAACTATGATTGCCAAAAAAACTTCCCTTAATGTATCTTGATTAATATAATGTTTTGGGTATCATATAAATTTTTCACACAATTTTGGACACCATTTACATTGATAACTATCTGTTTATGAGCACAGTTTTCTTAGTAAATATATTTATGAATTCACATGTAAAAATTCCTCTAAATGTCAAATAATCACACTGAATAATATAACCAGTTTTAGATTTTCTATCATTTTCCCGGACACTTTTGGATATCTGATACCTGTCTCATTCAGTGCACATTTTTCCGATTTCAGTTTTCTGCATCCTACATGATCATCCCATATGAGTACCAGTAAGGGTGCAGGCTGTTTCGTAACCTGGCTGTTTCGTACCTAGTTCTTTCGTACCTCGTTTCGTACCTCAGATTGATTCGTACCTTTTCCTATGTGTTGTTGAAATAAAGTTGAAACATGGTTAGTACCTTTTCTAGGGTTGTTCAAAGAAAGTTGAAACACGATTTATACACGACGACTTAATAATATCCAACCACTACGGGAATTTTATACAAATGTCTGCAATATTTAAAAATATAGTTGGCAAAAAAAAAACCAAAGCACCGCGATCTGCCTTTGTTGTTTATAATCTGGTGTTGATTACTGAACCCATTAAGCGAGTGAGTGATTATTAACTTCAAAGGGTCAGGCGGCACAAACGGTTGTATGTTGAATGTGTTCGGCATCACAAACGGTTGGCAATAAACAATATGTACTAAAGATTATAGTATAGTTTTGATATTTTGTTAAGCGTTTGGGCTGAGTAAGGCATTGAAGCATTCCCGCGTTCTGAGGAATTGTATCGCTCGTAAAAAGGCATCGCCAACTTCCCGCATTCAGTCCATGTATTATAAGGTCCGTGATATTATCATGTCTCCTATAAATGCGTGGCTGTTGACAGCTATTTCGCACCAAAAACAACAATTTTACAAATTCCGTAGTATAGCCATGCCTAATTTAGAAGGCGGCGAATCGACTATGACTCAATCGTGACAACCCAATTCCCAAGCTACCATACTCAAAAATGTTGATATAAACCTTCACACAGACATGATTTTGCATACTTTTAGTCATATTCCTGATAGCTCTAATCAAACGGAACACTGCGAGGAGGATGACTTTTAGTGTACTTCAGTGATACAGCAAGCATCCACTATTTCTATTCTTTATTGATACGAAGGTACGAAACAGCTCAAGTGAGGACGCTTAAGTTTAAGCACATGTAAAAGTTGAAATTTTCAAAGGTACGAAACAGCTTACGTGAGGTACGAATGAACTAAGTACGAAACAGCCAGGTTACGAAACAGCTGACATTCACCAGTAATTCAATTGATGTATGTTTTTGATAGTGGAGACGTCAGGTGGCTGATTCTTCTAACATTATTGCTATAGGCTATAAGGTCGGTCATCCATGCTGGTTTAATTTGGGAGTTTGATCTAATGCTTCAGGGTGACTTAGGGTCGGCTGCCTAAAGTCAGGGTTTATGGTCCCAAAATGACTTAGATATTGGAACGTAAATTTCTCTCACTTCAAGAATCTCAATCACTTAAAAAAATAATTCTCAGAATTATTGCATGTTTTAAGTTAATTTTTTAGAATTTATTTTGATTAATCTCTTTAGAATTTAGTTTTTATCTATAATTTTTTGATTGCATATTTTTTAGCAAATATTGGGTTAATATACTACTGTGTTAACAAACCAGGCTAATGAAGAGAGCAGGGCTTCCACTTCAAAATATTCACTGCCGGTCATTTTTGATAATACACGAAAACTTTTCAAAGTAAATTCATATATCTCACATTTATTGGTTTTATACCATCTCTTACAGAATTACGGGCCGCAGAATTGTGACGTAAATCCTAATAATCTATAACTAAATGACTAAAGTTAACTAACTTCATAGATAGCAACACTAGCGCATCCCCTATAATGACGTAAATCCTAATAATCTATAACTAAATGACTAACAGCTAGCGACACTGGTGCCCCTTATAATATTGTGTATAAGAGTAACTTTTTATACACAACATTTTTACTACACGTGAACTTATCAATACAACATGTACATGGCCCTCTGTCTTGTACTACTGACACCGGATAAACCACCCTGCAAAATGCCAGCAAACTTTCTCTGCCAACACCAGTATCAAACCCTTAAACTCCAGGTTATTGAACAAACACAATACAGATTAAGCCACCATAGTTCCAACACACAATTAATAATAGATGTAAAGAATAATCAGTTAGCTTTTGAAAATGATCACACTCAACTCACAATTAACATTTATAATTCAGCAACTGTAGCAATTCGACTTCATTTAATGACATGGAATACTGAAGCATCACACATGATTATTATTATTATTAACCGCTAGATAAATGTGTTCATGTTTTGACAGTTGGAATTTGATGACCAGGAAGAATTTCAGCAGTTTGGCCCAAATAGCCCTTTTTTAAAACACACAAAAGAAAACTAAAATAAAAATAACAGTATTAAAGTAAAAAACAATGTCTTTATGAGGCCTTCCGAATATCATATCTTTTGGCAACTTGATTGACATCAAAGAAAACAAGGCAGTGAACAGCATAAAAATAAAAAAAGTCTAGTATCTCTTTGATGAATTTAATGTTCTGTTTACATAATAAATATTCCTACATCCTTTTAACATCTACTTGTTTGCCAGTGAATGTTTCATAATACAAGAATAAATCATGGTTTGAGATTGACATAAGATGATCATCAATATATTTATTGGTTAAATATTTGATTAATGACAGTCACATATACAGAAATCCTGAAGGTAGTAGTACCAGAAAATATATTGTGATGTCATTGTTAGTTACATGGAATTAAAGAGGTTTCTGAAATGGAAAGGTCCAGAAAAAATAAACCTGCTGTACAAGTAGGCCTACTGTCAGTGTTAGCTTATATAAGTCACTTATTAGACGTTTCTGTGTAAGATAAAGGATGAGACTAGAGTTATGCTGGGGAAAGAAAGAATGAAGAAAATAATCTGAGAAAAAGAAAAACTGAGGCCAGCGGGCTAGTCTTTCTTCCCAAGGGTAACTGAAGTCAAGGACTTTATGTTTATATGTACGTAAAATGAGAATATCCCAGAAAAAACTATTGTGTTTTCTTATGGAAAGAAAATCTACAATGAAAGAATAACCAGTTACAGGTTAAATAAAAACTTTCTAAAGAATAAATTCACATGTATATATTCACCCCCCCCCCCTCCCACTTTCAGACCACAATTTATTCTGAAAAATCAAAAGATATTTACCATTATAGGTTTATAAGCTTAAAGAAGAGCATGATGAAGGCGACTGGTTAAATACAAATTTGTTTTAAAAGAACCATATTTTAGAAAGCCTTTAACAAATTGGTCATGTCTTCACCATAATTTAAGCAAAATGAAAGTAACTAAATGAACAGTAAAAATTAATGGTATAGGGTCAAATGATAGTAACTCTTTAGATCAAATAAATTGTGTAAGGTCAAGTGATAATACACTATATATTAATAATAATATCACTTCAGTCTGGATTAAGGATGTGAGACAAAGTGATATCCCTTAAGGTATAGATTAATGGTGTAATAATTAAATAGAATGGCATGATTTATATACTGATATACCTAGTGATACTTATATTCTAGACACACTTTTATCCATTTAGTCCCCTTTTCATTCTACATAATGATTTAAGTTAACCATGTGTAAATGATAACTTTTGAAAATGAACTTTTACATTATTTCTGTTCTGTGTTGTAACAAATACAATATTTTACTTGAAGAATGTTGAAGACTAAAGGGGGGCAACTCTTGTTAAAACTGAACACCCATCATGAAATTGTTTTGAAATGGATTTGTATACATAATCAATACCTAAAATGGATGTTAAATAATTTTATTTCTCTATTGCTTAGGGTTTTGTGGGGGTTTTTTTTAGTATAGGCCCTATATATTACTGATAAAAGGTCAGGGATTTGGAAGGTCAGTTTAATACAAATTTAAGGAAAATGGACTCTTCACAAGGGATTTTAATGGGCCATTTTCAGAGATAATGGACCAAGCAGTTTTCACAATGGGCCATCTGCAATATTTGATCGTATTTGTGAAATAGATATAGTTAACTGTGACACTACCACATATAACACTAATCATATAATGAGGAAGAGACCTGTAAAATTAGGCATTGTAACATGCTTGAGGGTGAATCTTGCGTTTTCGATTGGTCAATTAGACACTGTCGATTGGACAATAACACCCCTCTTTTTTAGTAATTTCTTTTAAAATAGCATGATATCATGTTGATAAAGACTTCCTGCTTCTCATTTAGAGGCGATTTATTGTCCAATAGGCATGTCCTAAGATTTTACTTTAGAACCTGCACAGCTAATGCGTTTTAGGTCCTAATGATTTCAGGACATGTCTATTGGGCAATAACACCCCTTTAAATACGAAACAGGAACTCTATCTCCTAAACTTTTCATAGGAAAAGAATTGCAATCCCTATCTATCTGTGCAATTTTCATTTGTCTGTTGTTAATATGTATAAATAAACACACTTTACTTCAATATTAAAGTTCAAATTAAATAATTAAAGTTTACATATCATAATTAAAGTTTACATTTCATAATTAAAGTTTACATTTCATATTTAAAGTACACATTTCATAATTAAAGTTCACTTTTCATAATTAAATTTCACATTTCATAATTAAAGTTCACATTTCATAATAGAGTCTAGTCCCCATGCTCTGTTGTTTTTACCAAACTGGAAAGTATTTTCTTGTTGCAAACTGGAAAGTATTTTCTTGTTGCAAAATGAAAAGTATTTTCGTGATTTTATCTCATTTGAATGTTTATGATTACCCGATACCACACAAAAATATGAAAAAAAAGGTCATTGCTTCTCAATAATATCCATATACAGTTCCTGTCAATAATATTCCAGAACTTATTACGCCTTTCTTTATTTGACAGTTAAAAACAAACGTCATAAGAACAGTTTGGGGTATCTAATCATCTTTGTCATCTTTATATAAAAATGTATTTTAAAATTACATTGATAGATTAATCGCTCGTCTAAAATGTTATCAATTAATTTAAACTGTGGGAAAACCTGTGTAGGGTTCTTGCCAAATTTTACCATTTTTTTTGCTAGATCTGTGTACTATACAATGCGTAATTATATGGCATGGGACCTTGTTTACAATAATAGAATTCAAAACATAGATTGGCTGGAGGCATGATTGTGATCTTTTTTTTTATAAGCAATATTTTTTTCAGAAATGTATCTGAATAAGGATTCAGGAACAGGCATAGCCTATATTGAATCCCTCTCCCTGGGTAGATTGTGATCTACCCAATGCTATCAGTAAAATTCCATATTCAAAATGGAGCCATGACAAATTTTATGTATGAAAAGCTACCAACCGGTGATTTATAATAATTAAGCGTACAAATTGTATGGTTATGTATTGTATTGTGTTACAGAGACATATGATTATAAAATTAAAAACTGTTCTAGCAGGACGAAATATAGCCTACAAAGAAAATTCGAAAGAAATAAAAAAATTGTATCATTCAGTTGATCATTTATCCAGTGGGCGGCGTAACATGGCTTTACCAATGTTAAGTCATTCACCATTAGGCCAAATTTTTTTTTGGGCCGTCCTGATCCCTGAAAGATAGAAATATAGATATTAAAATGCTTGGAGATTTAAAGGGGAACAACTCTTTTTTTTTGTGGAATTTAAGTACAGCATTGATGGAAAATATGTAATTATTTGTGATTTATCGAAAAAGTTGTAGCACAACATATTTACTTAATCTCTGTTTATGTTGGTTCTTGTACAATGATGGTGTCAAGCAAATGCAATTGCCATATACTAGATGCCTTTTGGTCAACAAAGTTTTCTAATTGTTGACAAATTCATTCATTATCATTTTCCAAATTTGTTAATGAAAATACATGTAATAGAAACTCAAATGAAATTTGTGGACAATTTATCTTCCCAGGAAAAATGTTAATCCTCATTCAGCTATCTAAATTATAATTACAATTTTAGTAAAAGGTGTGGACAAGCATTACTGTTTTGAAGACTAAAGGGAAGTAACTCTTACCAATCTGTGGTGTATGAATGAATGAATGAAATGGGGTTTAACGTCCTACGCTTAAGCACCGTACCTGGGCTAATTGAAGACGGGCATACGCCACAGTGTGCAATGAGGGAAATTTTGCCCGGGCAGCGGCGCTACGGCCTACTCTTATATCGAATTCCAACTGCCAAGGGATCTTTTACGTGCACTCCAATTTGTACACGGGACCTCGGTTTTTCGTCCCATCCGAACGACTAGGCAGCTGTCCTTGTCAGGCCCTCCTTCTGCATCACTGACAAGGGGAAATCACGCCGGAAAATCGAGATGAACTTTCTCGGCCAATGCAGGGATCGAACACTCAACCTCCAGGCTAGCGAACCAGCGCCTTATCCACTTAGCCACCGTGATCCCCAATCTGTGGTGTAACATCTCGCAGACAAATAATGTCTGGTTGTCATACGACTGTGGATTGAGGTGTGGTACTAAGTGATATATATATATATATAATTGAACTATGTTATTTTACTGTTGTGTATCAATATTATAAATGGGAAATAAAACTTTTCAAACTATTCTCCAGTAGTGTTTACAATCATAAAATTAAACACAGCATAATTTATTACTCCCTCGACCTACCAACTTACCTCACCCTCCTCACCATTTAAAATGCACTTGTATGCAGCCATAGGCATGTATTTCCAAATGCACTGGACAACTTAAGTTTACTTTAGTCTGTGATGCCCAGGGCCTCCTATTATTTAACGTACGAAGGGTCTTGGCCAGTTTACCACATTTGACAATATTTTATGAGATAATCATCCAGATCAAAAACCGAATTCCAAGTTACGCATTGGGTCTCTTTTGCTTCAGTCAAAAAACATTTGTGCCGCTTTCCAAAATAAATCTCATGACAAACATGATATTTGGAGATGATATTCTGATTAATAAAAAAACTATAGCTATGATCTTTGAAGAGGGTTATTTTACAAAAATAAAAACTTAGGAGTGGTAGGCAATGCAAATAGATTTTTCTGAAATGACAATTCTTAAATTAATTTCATGGATGTCAACATTTTATTTTAGGGTTTTGGGAAAAAAAATAGGTGTATCAACAAAAAACAACGAAGTATAGCTTAACAATGTAACTAACATTATATGTATTCACAAGGGATCACGTGGCGAAGTGGGTAAGGCGCTGGCTCTTTAGCCTGGAGGTCGAGTGTTCGATCCCTGCATTGGCCCAGAAAGTTTATCTCGTTTTCTGGCTTCGTTTCCACTTGTCAGTGATGCAGAACGGATGGCCTGATAAGGACAGCAGTCTAGTCGTTTGGATGGGACAACAAAACTGAGGATCCGTATACACATTGGCGTGCACGTAAAAGATCCCTTGGCATTTGGAATTTGATTTAAGGATAGGCCATAGCGCCGCTGCCTGGGCAAAATTTCCCTCGTAGCACACTGTATGGCATATATGGCATATGCCTGTCTTCGATAAGCCCAGGTTAGGTGCATAACAATTCTAGTAAAAGGTGTGGACAAGCATTACTGTTTTGAAGACTAAAGGGAAGTAACTCTTACCAATCTGTGGTGTAACGTTAAACCCCATTTTATTTCATTTATATGTATTTACTTGCTGACCAAATATTATTGTTTGAGAAAATAATTTAACTTTGTATAACTTAAACAATGAGTAGGTGGAAGTAAAACAAATGAATTACTTTTTTTTTTTACATGCATGGCTTTGGCACACACCCGTTTTCATTTCCATGCAATAATGGTAATTGTTAATTAAAAGAGAATCCATTCTTCATTTTGTGAATACCAGAACAAAAGTAAAAATTCATTCATCTTACTGTAAAACGTGGGTTGGCACTCCAATGGCCATGTGGTGGCACCGCAGTGGCCATGTGGTGCCTGAGAATCCTCTAACAGAATTTACTAACAGACAACACTTCAGAATTTACGCAAATTGTATTTACATTTCCACACTCCTATATCATTCATTAAGAAAGATTCCACCATTTTGTAGAAAGGTTTAATATATACCATGTTCCAAATATAAATCTATTTTTACTATTTATGACTTTAACTACTTTTTTTATATGTTGATAAGATTTAATACCCTTACTTGCAAAGCCCAGACCAAATGAAATCTTATTCAGTGCCCTGTTAAGAGGTAATCTAAGGATGTTTGAGGAAATATTTGATACATAACGTGATTACTATAATAATATACTTTGTGCTACAATATAACTGTACTCTGTGAAACAAAACATGTAAGTACAATAAAACTATGTATTTTTTGGTAAAACAAAATGTGTGACTTTTTTAAGAATTATGAACCTTTTATGTTATCATTTTCTGTTGGATGTTCTTCTAATTTTTAGATAGTAATATCTTGATAACTGTGTGGTTTTTGATATGTCTTCATAAAACATTTTAATTTTTATTCAACAATATTTTATATTATACAAACTGTTCATTAAGCAAACAGCAAAGTAGATTTACTCTGTATGAAGAAACACTTTAACTGCAATTTATCCTGCAATTAATTCCTTCATAACTGCTCTTATAAAGTGTTAAGAAACCAACAAATAGTTAAACATAATTGATCCAGTGGAAAATTACTGTGGTTCGGAATTGTCTGGTTCCACTGAACCAATAGTCTCAACATAGCCAGATGTTTCCGATATTTGACCAATAAAATATCTGTTCTTAAACGGGCAGACAATTGAACAGCAAACAAAATCCTTCTTGATTAAACTAATTAATGGGGAAATTCTTATGGAACAGCTAATTTACAAGTTGATGTCTTCCTTGATCCGTAAGACCACTCGTTTACTAACCTGTGCCTAATGGCGAGCTGCCGTCTGCATGTTTTATTAGGGTATAAAGAAAATAGTGAAATGCGACTCAATGAATAATTGACTGGAATCGTTGTGTATTTAGTATCGTAACAAGTCTTGTAAGATGTAATTAGTAGCTAACTAGTTGTCAAACATCCTTATTTTGTCTGTTAAATTGATCCTTATGACGTAGGTCATTCTACTGTTTTTTTATTATAATCGGCTTCATTACAAGAGATCAAAAACTAACCAATGATCTATCCAAATTTATATCATGTATGCTTGCTTTGGAGAAACTTTTGTGTTTTAAAATAAAATGGTTTTAATAATTAATAGAATAATATGACTTGGGTTTAACTATCTGAAAAAAAGGCCTGCACATACATTCGAACAGTGCCATACATAACACTTTTGGCATTTTAATACACTTTATTTCAAAACTGATGGTTCATTTTGGGGGTTGGACGGCTGAATGGTTAGCGTGGGGGCGCTGTATAATATACAACCGTCATTGAGTTAACTGGCGTGGTTTTGAATACCCGGTTGTATCATAAAGCCTGTCCTTGAGTCAACTGGCATGGTTTCAAAACCCCAGTAGTAGGTGGCAAGGAGTAGGCTTGCCTGTCCAACCTCATGGGTTTTCTCCAGGTCCTCCGATTGCCTCCCCCTGTTACAGACCACTAAGCGCAAGCGAATTATTTAAATAAAAATTAAAACCATACGTTAGTCCCGAAATGAGTCTACGTTATTTCTATCTCTCTCTCTCTCTCTCTCTCCCTCTGATGGTTCATTTATATGTTTCTATATTCTTATAAAAGATAGGTATTATTATTTCCATGTCTGTTTAGAGCTCAGAGGTGCACTACCATGTGTGAAATAATGTCATAAAAGACATTAAAGTAACAGTGCTTCAATAGAATTATTTGTTAAAATATCAAATTTCTCATATCTTTATCCACACTAAATATGTTTAACTAAATTATTTATTTAATGTTTAATTTAGAAATCAAAATGACAATGCTAGATAACCTCCCTGCTTGGATTCACTCAGTCATACTTTAAGACCTACACTCAAAGCCATTACAAACACAATTCTAAATTCAAAGTTAATTTACTGCATCAACTTTAACAAATGTACATAACAATGGACAAAATCGAGATAACAAGCATCTGTGGATAATTTCTTGAAAGAGAATTCACAATAAATGTACAAAACCAAAACGTCCGAGAACCATGAAACAAAGCAGGGGTCATCTGAAGTCAAGATCAGGTATGCCTGAAGTCACCATGGCCTGGACTGGCACAGCTGTCTCACTGCACGCTGTGGAATTGTTTGCCAGTGATTTTGGAGTGCCTGTGCGAACTCTGTAACAGTTCGTTGTGGCACGGCTTGTGCTCGAACCCATTGGTCCCAAATGTGTTCGGTCAGGTTGATGTCGGGAGTTATAGTAGACCAATCCATAACACGCACATGATGATTATTCAGAAAGTCTCTTGTCAACCTGGCAGTGTGGGGTCGGGCATTTTCATGCTGGAAAATCATCTGTCAAGGGACGCCATGTTGAGCCAGCAATGGAAGCAACATGGACGAAGGATGACTTCAACATAATGTTGAGTGTTAAAATTATCTTCAACCACCACCAACTGGGACAGGAAGTTGATGTTGATAGCGGCCCAAACAATGACGCCACCTCCCCCGAAACTATTACTTTCCAGCACACAGTTATGAGCTAAGAATTCATGTCGACATTAGTAGATACGGAAAACTGAGGTTGAATCAGGATTGATCCAAGAAGATGACCTTTCGCCATGGTGTGTTTTGCAGATACTCTTCTATTGGCGTGGAAGCACTGTCTGAGACGAGCAATAGTCGATAAGTGAACATTAAAGTGTCTGGTGAGGGCTACCCATGGAGCCCCCTAATCCAGCATACCAATATTTTTGTTCCGGTTCTCTTGTGTAAGGCTTGGCCTTCTTCAGAAGTGGTGAATTTTGCAATTTTGATTAGTATTTAAAAGGCCAGAGTGCAGGGAATGCATGTGCAAAATGTGTGGTATGGGAATGCTTAAAAAAAGACAAGTCACATTGGGTTCAAACTCAGAACTTCACAAAAAGAGACCCATCACAAGTTTCACCTATGTGCCATAAGATATATATGAAAAGTCTAAGAAAACGTTAACGAGAAATATTCACGAATTAGGCATTGCGTTTTTAATGGCTTAGGGTGTATATATAAAATGAAACTTTAAAATAATATCACAATATCATAAGAATATTTGTAACAGTAAATTCAGAAAGCAACACAATAATACAAACTTAGAAAACAAAGTACATGAATGGGAAATAGTTCTAGGGATGAAAAGTCTTTAAAAATAGATGTTTTTTTAAAACTTATTCTTAAGAGTATAAATAGATAATGAGGTTATTTATTCCGCAATATTCGCTTTATTTTTATTACCCACATTTTAACGTCAGTCCGTCCGTTCACATTTGTGGACACATCTTTTATCCGATATCCTAAAGTCCTTGGTTTTTGTGTGCTATTTCAGCTTGTGGACCCTCTAAAGAACAGTATACTTTACACTTCTAATACATAGACTGTCAAATAAACGTTATACCACTCTCTGTCCTATAATACACAGTATAATTTACACTTCTACTACCTGGTGTTTTAACGTCTGCTTCCACAAAAAATGATATCGTCTAAAACATAGTTTGTTTGTTTCTGGGTTGTTGTTTTTTTTGTCCACTTCGACCCAAGGTGATATCATAGAATCAAGCCTGGAAATAAGGCACCTGTCACTGACAATATCAGGCACAGATACAGGCTTTATCAGGCACAAAACCTCTGGTGCCTGTCATTTTGTCCGGCACTGATTTGTCATTTTTGCTGACATTATTAATACATGTCCAGCATAAGTTGAAAATGTCAGGTACTATTTCTATCTATCTATTTAGTTGGTGTTTAACATCTGCTTCCACTTAAGTGATATCGCAGACAAGACATAGGAGAGCCGAAGCTGCTTCCTGTTTTTTAGTATATGATTTTGCAATCTTTCCATTAAGGCCTTAGGCCATGGATTAGGTTTTAGTGGGAAGTTCTTCCCTTTATTTAATAAAAGCATATCGTTTGGTGGATGATCTCTTCTGCTTCTGGATAGGTAGATGTCATCTTTGTGGGATTTGTGTTTAGGTGCCAGGCCTGTCTTCTCGTGACCCCCCCTTACTCCACTATCCCGCCAGTTATTTATATTGTTATTATTGTTAAAAATAGATTTTTGGCAGAATAGTGTTTAGATGCCGAGTCCGTCTGATCATGACTCCCTCTTACTTCACTATCCCGCCAGTTATTTATATTGTTATTATTGTTAAAAATAAATAAAATGGAAATAATTTAAAATAAAAGGAATAAAATAAATTTGTAGGATGGTTGGGCTTCCTTCGAGAGGACGTTTTTACTTGAAACCCTACGTTAAAATAAATAATCTTCTTCTTCTTCTTTTGGTGTTTAACGTCTGCTTCCACTTAAGATATATCACAGACAAGACATAGGAGAGCCGAAGCTTCTTCCTGATTTTTAGAATATGATTTTGCAATCTTTCCATTTTTAGTGGGAAGTTCTTCCCTTTATTTAATAAAAACACATCGTTGGTAGATGATCTCTTCTGTTTCTGGATTGGTAGATGTCTTCTTTGTTGGATTTGTGTTTTTAGGTGCCAGTCCTGTCTTCTCTTGGTCTCCCATTACTCCACTATCCCACTGGTATTTGTTTTGGCAGAATAGTGTTTAGATGCCGAGCCTGTCTGATCATGACTCCCTCTTACTCCACTATCCCGCCAGTTTAGTAGATTTAGTAGTAAATTAAACTAATATAAAATTACATAAATAAAGAGAGTATAATGAAGTTGTAGTCAAATAAATTAAAGGTAATAAAATAAAGTAAATTAAATGAATGAATGAATGAAATGGGGTTTAACGTCCTACGCTTAAGCACCGTACCTGGGCTAATTGAAGACGGGCATACGCCACAGTGTGCAATGAGGGAAATTTTGCCCGGGCAGCGGCGCTACGGCCTACTCTTATATCGAATTCCAACTGCCAAGGGATCTTTTACGTGCACTCCAATTTGTACAAGGGACCTCGGTTTTTCGTCCCATCCGAACGACTAGGCAGCTGTCCTTGTCAGGCCCTCCTTCTGCATCACTGACAAGCGGTAATCACGCCGGAAAATCGAGATGATCTTTCTCGGCCAATGCAGGGATCGAACACTCAACCTCCAGGCTAGCGAACCAGCGCCTTATCCACTTAGCCACCGTGATCCCCAAGTAAATTAAAGTAAAAGTAAAGTAAAGATAAAGTAAAATGAATTAATTAAAATTTATTAGTTAATTAAAGTAAAGGTAATAAATAAAAATAAAATAAAATAAAGTAAAAGTAAAGTAAAGATAAAGTAAAATGAATAAATTAAAATAAAGTTGTAGAGTGGTTGGGCTTCCTTCGAGAGGACGTTTTTCCACCCTACGTCGTAGAAAAAAAAAAAAATAAGTTAAGATAAATAATAAGTAGAAAAAATAAAAAATAAATTGAAGGTAATAAATAAAAAAAAAATAAATTTAAGTAAAAGTAAAGAAAAGATAAAGTAAAATGAATAAATTAAAAAAAATGTATAGGATGGTTGGGCTTTTTACTCAACCATCCTACGTTGTATGGAGAATTTATCTAGTCGTGACCCTTTCTTATTTCACTAATTTACTTACCGGGAGTCCAACTGTGTACATTAGGGTGTGGATTTCTTCGAAGTAAATAATCTAGAGTAAATAAATTAAAATAAGTAAATTAAAATAAATAGATGAAAATAAATTAAATTAGGGATATAAATAATAATAAATAGAAATGGGTAAATTAAAAGTGTCGCTGCCAAGTGTTTCATCTTCATGTACTTGCCAATCACAGCGATTTTGTCAGGTACATCTAAAACCATTATTTCCAGGCCTGTAAAGACTCTCTATATACTTTATACCACACAACTTTACTACAATTAATACACAATATGCTTTACACTTCTAATATACATAAACTCTCTAACAGACCACACACCTATATACTATAATACACAGTATACTTAAGTCTTAACACTTGTAATACACATAAAGTCTCTAATACACTTTGTAGCACACACCTGCTATAATACACAGTATACTAAACACTTGTAATACACATAAAGTCTCTAATATAATTTATACCACACACTTGCTTTAATTGATACACAATAGTTTAATTCCTCCATACTTTTGAAAAAAAATAAATGTGCTATTAATTAATATGTGTCTATTTATTTGGAGATTTTGGCGGGGGACATCGGCTTTGTTATTAGCTTGTTTAGGATTTGAATAATTTGGAATAGTATGCCAGTCTGGTTACTCTTTTTTTTTATCATGGTTTAAATGTCTATTTCCCTTTTAGTCTAGAATATGGTGCCTTTATAAAACACATGAAAATTAAGATTTAAGGAGACTTTCCCAATTTGAATATTGTGACACATAAGATGTCTGGTAGACAATAGTACACTAAGAGCACTGTCATGACATTCTAAGATAAGAATAGTCTTGTGGTATTAAAAACATTGATCTATGTCCATTACTTAAAACCTAAAATAGCAGTTAATATCTTTTCATTAGAATCTATAGGATGGAAAACTACAGAATTGAATCTAAATGATGGTGAGATTAAAAATATAAATAATGTCGTAATTTGTCTTTTATAAATCCCACAGCTTCAATTTGTCTTGTTGGTTGAATTTATTTCTTTTTCAAAATTCTATTTCATCAGCCAAGGGCAGTGATGTAGAAAATAGCCATTATAGGACTAACCGAGACAGTGTTGTTGGTTCAAATTAGAAGTCTGCGAATCCATTGTAATTCCTTTTAATTACAAATAAATGGGAAAATTTCAGTTCTTTTTGCCATTTTCTAACATGCAACTACTGGTAGTTAAAGAGGCAATAGGGCAAATAAAAACAAAATTTGAAAAGAATTCTATTTAAATGAAGAAATCCTGTGATAAGATCTCCCATTGTTTTAGGTGTCAAATTGTTCACCTTATCCATTTTAACTCTTTTGCTGCTGAGTGGCACTAAAAGACAGCAGGTCTAAGTGCTAATTTGGAAAGGTTTGTTTACAAATAAATAACTTAATACACAATAAAAATATTTTGACAAAATTTTC
This sequence comes from Patella pellucida, assembly GCA_917208275.1. Taxonomy (NCBI): domain Eukaryota; kingdom Metazoa; phylum Mollusca; class Gastropoda; family Patellidae; genus Patella; species Patella pellucida. The sequence continues at coordinate 13,952,989 of OU795044.1, forward strand.
AGGACATCTTACTAATTACAATTATGTCTTAAATCAAATTTTGATGAAGGTACGATGATTTTGTCTGCCATATTGTTTATTCTATTTATAGAATATGTATTATGAATATTACGAAAACAATAAAGTCTGTATACGCTTATGCCAGTAGAATTACTACAAACAATACACGTTTCTTCGTTGAAATTTGTCGTCAATTTTTCACTTCGTTATCAGAGTCAAAATCTGATCCAACATCTAAGAGAATAAATTTCAATAGCTGTGTCCTGTCGTAATACGTTTAATTGATGACATTCTGTCTTGATGCTTTTGCTCAAAATCACTCAAATATATTGATAAAAACTTTTTTCTCAAGCTAACACAGAACTTGGCCATTTATAAAAAAAATTTACGTCACCGGTACTAAACTATTTACATCAAATTTGTTGACTATAGTCACCTGCCGCAGCGACCCGTCTAGTCAACTATAGTTGCCTGCCGCAGCGAAAGAGTTAATAAAACAAAACATTGTACATATTCTTCTATACAGGATGTGCCACAAAGTTGTTTCTGTTTCTGAAATACAATTAGAACATTATCAGCTGTTGTAGGGGGGTTGAGATGGCCTAGTGGTCTAGAGTGCTGCGCTTCGACCTCTAGCTGGCCGGCCACCTCTAGCTTGCGGCTGTGGTTTCGAGCCATGGTGTGAGCGTATGTGGCACTCTGGTTCCTCCAACTACTAAAGGCCCCTAACGCGCAAGTGTATTATTGCAATACAATTAAACCATATGTTAGTCCCGAAATGACCTAGTTGTGTTGAGTGGACGTTAAACCCCATTTCTCTCTCTCTCTATCAGCTATTGTAAACAAGGGAGACTATGCTTTTAAAGTTAAGAACAACAGATAATAGTCAACATTATAAAGCTAGAAAGGATTTTTATAATTCAACTTAAATGGCTTTATTCAGTGATTTTGTGATTTTGATCTTTCTTTTAGATTTGACCTCTGCTGATTATAAGAAGGTCATGATGAAATAAAACCTTAATTTAAAACTTCAGATAAAACGTTTCTAATTCAAAGTCTATGAAAGAAAGAAATGGAAAAATACGATCTATTGTCTACCGTCGTCTCTTTACCGTAATAAGATCTTAATTAAATTGATTTTTCTTATTAACCCGTATCAGCTTAGTTAACTTCAGACTTTCATTTTCTCAACTGTGTAATGAATGGCCAACTGATGGGATAAGATGTAGATCTTGAGTTCAAGCTGAGCATTCTACCCTGTCGGCCGTTCGGAATAATCGTAGAAGCAATAACGGTCAACATGGTTCCCCAGGGAGCTATGTTACTACCTCGTCAGTCAGAATTTTTGTCTCTTTAATGAGCCTAGTTAGCTTCATTTGTCAGATTTGTGGAATTAAAAGAAATAAAGTCAATCTATAAAATTGATTTGATTGAGATTAAAGGACGTTTGGTTCATATTTTTATCGTAAATGAGGATCCAATGACCTTTTATTTGAGCATGGTAACCACCAAACTGGCAATGTATAGCGGTTAAATTTACTATTCAATAAACTTTTACACATACTGTAGCTGAGTTGGATTTTTTGACCTGTTTCAGTGGGTAATATTCACATACTATTCTGATCAGTATATAACCCGTATATTAGAGATCAGCTGCATTAAATAACATTAAGGGGGGATGTGTGTGGCTGTCAACTTTAAAAAAAATGGACAGAACTAATCAATTATACACTCATTTATAACTTTTATTCTGTAATAATAAAAAATAAAACCATTAGACAAAATTGGAAGTCCTAAAAATAGTGTAATCTGGCAAAATAGTGTAATCGGGCAAAATAGTGTAACTAGCATATGGTCTGTTCACCTAGTACCAAATACACAACAAACAGTGGTAACAGGTGTCCTGAAGAGTAAGCTTACCAAGTTCTGCTACATATTTAAATTATTCAGAATAACAGAATATTTCCCACTCAATTAACATGTGCTCAGGTGTACAAGATAGAGACCCACAAATCGAAATTTACATAAACCTACTGAACTTGAAGTTTGTGATTGTTAAGAACTTTTTCATTACTGACAAATTAAGATCTATGACTTTCAGGATTTGAACTTAGCTAATTATCCATGTTTATTGTGTTCGTTATATTCTCCAAGCATTATGGCATTGATTGATAAATGAAAAAAAGTTGATACTACAACACGCTATATTCTACTTGGTTACTACATGCAAATCCAAGCGTTTTTATTCTTAAATCCTATGAAAAGTCTGGTCGCAAACACAAATCCATCTTACAAAAGGTGGTTGGGATCAACCCGAAGAATAAACAAATTTAAACCCCAAAATGTAAATAAACAAATCAAAATGTGAAATTAATGAAGTCATAGGTCTGTCATAGTTGGTTTCAATCCTAAGTTTGTATGTGACAGGAGTAGGGTTGCCTGCTCAATCTTGAGTGTTTTCTCAGCATCATTCAGTTTCTTCCCACTGCTAATGACTCAAAATGTTAGTCCTGAAATTACCCTCTTTGTGTTCGAGTGGACATTAGCCAAATGACCACTGTACTTACAATAGTATGCCTAGTATGAATATTTTCCTAGGTATATTTTCATTACTTTTACAAAATTAGTTCTTTGATATAATCATGTAAGTCAGTATTTATCCCGTGATCTTCAAACAAATTCTTTGGTTTGTAAAATAGATCTTGTATAAACGAGGATCAACAAATAGCAGATGTAGGGTTCAATAAACAAGACTGTTTAAGAGCATGATTTATTGGCAAAGGGATAAGTCAGTAATATGTATGTAAATTGTTAGATCAGGGGGGATCATTTCGTAAAAAAAATACCCAAGATCCAATCGGTTTGTCTGTGTGCAAATAGGATTTGTAATCGATATTGTTAACTCGGCTCAAGCAGTTTTGTTGTCCCATCGTCTTCCTGTTCTAATATTACAAGTAACCATGGTGACACATGATGTCAATTTGCCAGCCATTTTTTTCATGTAAATAGAGAATTAAAGTTTGTTGTTATGGCGTTTTAAATGATAAAGAAAATGTGTAACTATTAAAAATGACAATCATTAGTGAAGTTGACTTTGATGTATGGAGAAGTCTTACATGAAAAATTGTCTTAAAAATTTCAACTGTTTCTTGTGATGGTTTTTCATGTGCTTAATGATTATTTTGAAACTAGATGGAAACAATGATTTACCGATACAAAGTTAAATAATGATTTCTTGAAAGCTCTGCGACATTGCACTTCAGTTTTGAAACCAAGTCAATTTATAATATTATTGATCCAACCAACATGTCAAATTCCATCCACAGAGAACTTTCTTTTTATTGATTTTTAATCGCTTAGTGTCACTTAAATAAAACTTATGAAAATTCACATTATTTGCATATTATCAATTGAATAAAAGTTATGATATTTTGCATATTATCAATTACAAATTGTCTGGGCACCAGCTGTAAGTGTTCACAATGCTGTATACGATTGCGTTAAAAGATTGTTATTTCAAATAAAGTAATGGACTCAAACAGGAAAATAATTCAGAATTGGTATCATTCTGACGAAATCACAGAAATATAGAATTTAGTGAAGCCTAGTTGGTATGATAATTTTCTCCATTTACTGCAGTTAAGATTATAATAATGTTGACAGCTTTTGGATCACACCAGAAACATTAGAAACCTGATCAAATGAAAGAATTTTGGTTTACATAGCGCCAAGTATTATCTTTTAATTATGTTAATGTCTTATTAAATGAACCAGTGAGAGAGAGAGAGAAAAATGGGGTTTAACATCCACTCGACACAAACTAGGTCATTTCGGGACTAACATATGCTTTTAATTTTATTTCAAAAATTTGCTTATGCGTAGGGTTCTTTAGCAGTCGGAGAGGACCTAGAGAAAACCTACGAGGTTGGACAGGCTACCCTTCTCCTTGTCACGTACAACCGAGATTCGAAACTACGCTAGTTGACTCAATGAAGTCTTCATGATACAACGCGCGCGTGCTAACCATTCGAGACCCCCCAACCCTGCCGCCAAGAACCTGTTGAAGATATGGCAATAAAAATCATAACTGATTTGTATTTTTCTCAATATCTTGTCATTAGTCTGATATTTCATTTTTTATCTTTCATGGATAATTAACATATATTTTTTTGAGATAATATGATTGACAAATTTTTATCGAACACTTATTAAGTTTTGCTCCCCTTTTCTTTGTGGAATAAACTAATTTTAAAACAAAAAAGTACTTATGCTCTTCTCAAAAGCTTATAGTTTCAAATTTTAAAATTTCCAAAATTTAAATGGAACATTGTAAAATAGATTTGAGAGGCAATTTATGTATAAAGACCCCAAAAGCACTATAAATTAACTTGATTTGACCATAGAGAGAAATTGTTTTTCTGGCTGCATGCTAGTTAAAATACTGTTAACGTTAAACTGTGTTTAACGTTAAAATTGAAAATTGGTACAGTCTAAGACCCTTTACACAAGTTCAAATAGGCTCAAACGCAATTGTCAACACATTGCTCCCCTTTTCTTTGCGGAATAAACTAATTTTAAAACAAAAAAGTACTTATGCTCTTCTCAAAAGCTTATAGTTTCAAATTTTAAAGTTTCCAAAATTTAAATGGAACATTGTAAAATAGATTTGAGAGGCAATTTATGTATAAAGACCCCAAAAGCACTATAAATTAACTTGATTTGACCATAGAGAGAAATTGTTTTTCTGGCTGCATGCTAGTTAAAAAACTGTGTTTAACGTTAAAATTGGTACATTATAGTTTGGTAATTCTATGACAAATAGTGAAGACTGGACCACTAAAATGGTTACCGAACAGTTTGTCTTTGTGGTAATGCGTTCTACATATGCATATCGATGTATTTTGTATGATGTAATTACACAAGCGGCCATGAGTCTCCATGACACTTTGGGAGAAAAATTTCCTTGTAGCAGTTGGATTTCATCAAATCATATAATTATGCGGTGAGGCTTCACCTTTATTTCAATTGGAATTGATTTATTATATGTTAAGCTATGTGCAGTACTGTTTTGAGTCAGTTAATGTGTAAATTAAGGGAGCTATAGGCCAGAAACCTTTTTGTAGTCATTTGACTAAAAAAATTGCGCCCAAGCATCTCTGTACGACAAACCACTACTGAGTCTTATGTGGGCGGAAGACATCAGTAGTGGACCCATTTCTAGTTGCATGTCTGAACTGAAGCAAGGAAAAAAGACATTTCCAAGACATTGTCAAAGTATTGCCATCATCTCAATTTGCTGTTTATTAGGTTATGATGTTTTATTTATTGTGAAAAATCCATATACTCAAATATAGAATGCTTATATGATAGTGATTATTATTTTAATGACTGCAATCCAACATGTATTGAACTCTGAGCCTTTGTTGTCTATATTTCTAATTGCTGCGTTTGGAACTGCTGTCAGGAAAGAGTGAATGACAATCTAATGTATTGTTATTACAAATAATTACTAATGTACCACCGTCATTCAATTATTATGCTTTATTAATTGATTTTTGTTGTTTGTTTTTTTATCTTATCCTCATTTGTTTTGCCAACATTCAATGCCAGTAGATAACAGCAGTTGAATTTCAGCCATGGTTTTTGATGTGTATGATCGGTTTCATTGACTTGAATTTACAGATTATGGTCATTATCCTAACCACTAGGACAGTGTAGAATGATTTGAATAATTTTTGATAAGTGATCCTGGATATGGGCACAAGGGAGCACCATGGTGATGGATAATTTTAATGCTTGTCACTTGACATACATTGGATTTCCAGAAAGCGTATTTAATTTCATAGTAGATGATAGTAATAGATTTTGATTTTCTAGAATCCAGGTATGATTGAGAATTTATGGACTTTACATAATCATGCATTGTTTTGTGAATATTGTTATGGGTTGAGGATTGGAATTAATTCACTCCTTGATTTAGTTCATGTGGTGGCATTAGTTTATACACATTTGTTTCACCCACACAGTTTTGAACTTTGACCAGTTTAGCTCCAACTATATTATTATTTGTGCAGGACAATTGGTATGTCATGTGGAAAACCAAAAATAGTAGGTTTGGACCATAATTTGTGGAAATCTACTATGAAGGCACTTTATTCCACTGAGAATGCTTCTTGACAATCAGGTTTAACAATATATTTGGTTAAAGAAATAGTTCAGTGAGGATGGTCATGTTGTGACTCCCAGGTGTATCCAAGGTATAGACAATTTTCAATCAGACTGTTTACAAAATATAGGTAAGAGAAGTTATGTTTGGTTCTGTGTGATGTTTTTGGTTTAAAAGTTGCATGAGAGTTTATCAGTCACACTTTTTTATTAGACAATAATGCTCTCTCTGAAGTCTGATCTTTAACCTTTAAATCTTTTAACTTTACAGACTTTTCAATTCCCATAACAAAGTTAAAGATCTTACTTGGGTCAATCTACCCTCAACTATTTTCAGTTTGCAATTACTTGAACCAAAACTCTTATGCAATACCTTGTGGTAAAAATAACATGGTTGGCATTCTGTGGTTAGCCTGTCCGCATATTCTAATAATTTCATTTTGTTTGGTTTACCGTTGTGTGTAGTCGGGATGTCGAAATAGCTCATTATAAGAATCAATATTAATGACAATGATATACATCAAAGCACAAGACGTAACATTGACAATTTGACGTGATCTAAAACGAACGCCTAATGAAGTTGTCAAGTAGCAGGGCATTTTTAGACATCACTCATCAACTTTTATATAGCAGCATCCTCACTAATGTTTATCACAATGACTAGAACATGGATATCATTATATTAACTAAATATTGTTGTCTGTCTTGTTTTGCAGTTTTCCTGCATTTTTTATTTAATATTGTAACCATTCTATATGGTAGGATGCCCCTCCGTAAATTAACATCTCCAGATGCATTCAACCTTCACTCTGTAACCAAATTAAATGGCCATCTCTACAGTGCAATAGTGCCGATATTATCAATTATCTATCTGTAACAGTCTTTATTTTTAAGAATCATTCTAATTTAACATACAATAAATTTAAGAATCTTGTGACATCACCATTACCAGATCATTAAACTCAAGCATTTGATAAAGGGTATTTCAATCCGAAACATTATATGAAGATCAACAAACCAACTCTCATCTAACTTCAAATCTGTTTTTACTACTGTTGTGCCAGGGATTTTTGAATATGTATTACTTACTGCTCTCGCCGTTTGATCCAGCATCTCCACAGAACTATCAGCCTGTCCAGCCACTGTTACTCTTTTAAGGGAGTGTACTGTGGTACCAAGATAAATATTACTGTAATTCAGAATCATTACCATTACATTATTTTACTGCTGTGTCAGTTGATAGTTGTATTTTATACCACGCACCATCTTCAATAGAAGACTTGATCTCGCTTTAACTACGTAAATATTATCTAGCCATTCACGTAACACTCCCTTCACGTATTTCGGCACTAAGTTTGATTGGGTATAAGGCCAGCTTATGATCAAATTAGATTCCTTGGTCGTCGCGAATACCAAGTCCCATGCTTTCAAGCTAAAATTTACACCAGTGATAATCGATTTCAAAGTTCATCCAATGTCAAGGTTTCCGTGGAGGTTGCGATGTCACAACCTCTGATTGGATGCTACTGTTGCCATGTCTGCAGATAATGTAGCTTTAATGTCAGGAATTGCACAGTATTGAAGCAACGGCCAGATATTGTGAAACTAGCAGTCGTTGCTTCAGGAACATGACAATCAACATACTGTTATAAGGTAATGCTACTGCATCCATTGATAGAATTCTAAGTTAGCCCAATACTATATTTTCATATCAAATGTATAAAAAATGTATTTCTAAGCAAACCCATCAACAAACTTAATAATAATGGTATACGGTACTCAGTTTTCGTAAACTAAGATATATCATTCTCTAAAGTTAATATTTATATTAATGATTACAACAAACATATATGCCCACGTTATAATATATAATACTGGTAATATAACTTATAGCATCTTGACTAGAACAAGAATCTTATTACTCATATCAAAATATCAAATGAAAACTTTAATAGCATCTTGTTTAGGACATGAATCATATTGCAAAAGTATTTTCGTAGCACAATAATGATATATGTCAAAGATCTAAACTCAGACTTCAATTCAATTTTATTTACTTTACCTTTATTTTCAGGTATTCATTATTTTTATTTCGTATTTACCTGGGGGAAAAAAATAACAAAATCATTTAATGATCTGTCAATGTCTTGATCAGTGATAATGTCATTTGTCTTCTTCAAGATTCGTCATTCAGGAATCATTGTTTCACTTTCAGTTTGATTAGATTTTAATCACCATTACGGGAGAATCATAAAGGTGTGATACCATGGCAACCACATTGACAAACCCCATATAATGATGATGACAGAAAATAAAACTACAACCATTAAAACTTAGGTTACAAATTTTTAAAAGGGTTTTATACTCCCAAATTTTCATGTGGATGTATATTGTCGTCGACCCTTTCCGTCTGTCTGGACAATTGTTTGTGAACACTCTTCAGGTCACAATTTTTATCTGATTTCAATTGGTTCCTTTCGATATTGGCATGTATCGGATTGTGACTTCATGGATCATGGCCCCTGATTGCACGAAAAATGACATTTTTAGATTGTGAACACTGTTGAGGTCACAATTTTGAACAAATTTGATGAAACTTTGAATGCATGTTTATAACCTAAAGATCTTGATTCCTTTCGATATTTGCGCAAATTAGATCGTAACTTCCTGAATTATAGCCCCTGATTATACGAATAATCGCCATTTTTATCTTGTGGTCCGTCTCGAGTTTACAGTTATTTTTCAATTTCAAAAAAACGTATGATTATATCACTGTTATATCAAGGCTGTGGACCCTATAGAGGTCACAATTTTAATCTGATTTTGATGAAAATTTAAATGCATGTTCATAACCCAAAGATCTTTGGTTCCTTTGGATATTTGCGCATAATATCGGATCATAACTTCCTGAATTATGGTCCCTGATTGTACCCAAAATCGCCTACTTTAGCTTGTGGTCCCTCTGGAGGTCACAATTATTCTGATTTTAAAAAAACATGAATATATCACCGTTAATCCGTAATGAAGGTTGAGTTTGAATTTCGTGAAAATCATAACAAAACTATCAGACAAACTGGCTGCCGCTTATACGCGAATAATGTAATTTTAAATGCATGATTATTACCCAAAGATCTTTGTTCCATTCGATATTTGTGCATATCGACTTCGTGAATTATGGTCTTTGATTGTAGGAAAAATCACTTTCTTTTCTTTTCAGCTTGTTCTCTATCCAACTCTGGTATGTGGGCGTATCCTGCCTGGCAGGCACAGTTTTTTTGTTTTAGCATAAATTTCACATAGTGTTCCGGGCATTATACGTGTTATATATCAGCTGTAAATAAATAATATGGTCAAGTCCTGCTTGTATTAATTAGAGAGATAATAATGCTTCAAAAATCCTAATAATTATATGCGAATGAATATATTTATTTAACCATAAGCAATTGTCATCTCTTTCTATAATATGTGATTCGCTGAATATAAAGCAGCTTGTGGTATACTGTTTATATACTGGTATAGCACAGAATAACCTACCAAGGTTTACAGTTGTTGGCCAGTTTTCACATTTCTACCATACATGCAAGGCTACAACAAAATTAATACAACAGTACATCATTATTCTTTTTCATAAACTAGACACCTCTCAAAGCAAGTTCATGAATAAATCATGCTTTCCAACAACTTGACACAAAAATGTTCCTGAAGGTCTTGAATCTATCATTGTATGTCGTCATTATATCCAACTCCAAGAGTTCAGGTAAATGGAGAATTTGATTTATGATTAGAAAAACCCAATAATGAGTTTTAAATTGTATAATTATTATCCTTGATGGTTGTTATATCGGGGTCAGATTCAATAGTATTTATATAATTATTGATCCATCTTATCAAAAAAATCAGTTTCAGGATAATTTTCTCTATAAAACAAATCATGCATTGGATGTCATACTGGAAAGCAGATTTGAAATGTATCAAATAGGATTCTTGATCATAATTTTATTCATTGGTATAAACACTCATTATGAGTCTGAGACATCATTTACAAAGCCCCTTTTAATTTCTGTTACACGATAAGCACTCAGATGACATTGTTCAGATGCCAATTGCATGTTTTTTGTTTATTTCCTTTGTAGTGTCCTTTTCTAATTATATATGTGTCTTCCTTTCAACATCTTATTCTCAAAATAGAAAGGATTTAGTGTTTGATGTTGGAATCATTTAATTCTGTGCATATTTTAGCAAACTGGTGTCCGGTGTAGTGCTGCTATGATCTAAATTGACACCCACCTTATTGGCAACACTAAATCGGATCCTCTTGTTCTACCGACAGTGGTTCTTACTTCTTTACCACTTTTCTAGATGAGAAATGTATCCAGAACATTGGCTTGCAAAGAAATTCAAATGCCTTAAAGATACAATATTCTGGTCTAAAATGTATTAAAATCGATAAATTTTAATGTAAGTTTATGGCCCTTAAAGTTCATATTACTTTTATTGAATGCCTGAAGGATAAATCATTTCGATTCATGGACATCAAGCTTAAGATATTTAGTTTAAAATGTATAAATTATACCAATTAAAGAACAATTGAGTATATTTACATCAGAAATAAAATTTAAAAAAAAAAGCATAAAAATGTCTCTGTGGAAGTAGTTTAAAGTCATATTAAATTTGCATATAACTTCAGCTTTTTATATAATCCAAAATAGTTTTGTATCTGATTTAGTATTCAAGTTAAAAATAGAATGAAGAACACAATGACAATTATAAACCAATAATAGATACAGTGATAATGTATGAAAATAATGGAAAACTGCTTTGTATTGAAGCAAATCTATATTAATCCTGGGGTAATAATTATTTTGAGCGTAATTACCCCATAGACATCAAATATTGAACACCTGTAATAGTCAGCGAACATCAGTCTTTTCATGAAAATATCATCCAGGCGTAGATAAACAAATCATCACTTTATCTTTCATTTCCGTGATATAGAAATAAACAATATGTTTATCTTTGATTGTCTTTTGTAGATTTATATTAATTATTTAAAAATTTAATGGTTTTATTAATTTGTAATGTAGACCTGTTGAAGGTTCACATGATTGTACATAACAGCTTTCCACAGCCTTGATATTTAGATTAATTTATTGCACAAGGCATATAACACAAAATATTAAATTTTTGTCCCCCACGGTTTGTTCTAATTAAGTGATTTAACTTGGTATATGGTTTCATTATATCAATACCTTGACTAAGTTTGATAATGAGCATTTTCTGCCTAGGATAAGCAGAGCGAAAAGCAATTTGCTTGGTTTAGATTTTGGAGCTCTAATTGTGTATACTTTCAGGGAGAGGGGTTTTACATAGGCTAAGCCTGTTCCCCAATCCCATTCAGAAAACTTGAATAAAATATTGTTTAAAAAAAAAAAAACATCCCTGATGAGTATTTTCTGCTTAGGCTAAGAAGAGGTTTTGACCAAATCTCTTGTTCTAATTGAGGTAGAATGTTCAAACTTGGTGTAGATGTCGTTTAGGTGAACCGAACGTCTTGACAGTGTTCGATCATGCACATTTTTACTGCGACTAGGCAGAGATAAGCAATTTGATTGGTTGAGACTTTGAAACATGATAACTTTATTTCTAATTGGGTTAGAGAAAGAAACTTGATGCATAATATCATTATATTAATACCTAGACTAAGTTTGATGCTTAGCATTTTCCAGACACAGTAGGCAGAATGTTCAAACTTTGTGTATAATATGTTCATTTTGATTTGACAAGAGTTAAGTTATCAGCTTTTCCTACTTTGGCTAAGCAATTTGATTCATCTGAGCTTTGGAACACAATCACTCTTAATTCTATCTGAGTGCATGACTTTGATAAAAGTTGATGTTTAGTTGATTACCTCAATACCATGACAAAATTCTATAATTAGCATTTTCTGATATGGTGAAGCATAGTGATAAGAAATATGCTCCATGTTTTCCAAAAAGATAAATAGGGAAGTTATAAATAAATGTTATCTATTTATTTTGGGGTTAAGACATGGGACATTTTTTTCTCCTGATAAACTTCTGTCATTTTAGTACCAAAAATTGTATATTTTTTTTTATCCTTCAAAAAACAAAATGTTTTTATTCCAAGGCTGTAGCTCTCTAAATTTAAGAAAGAATCACTTACTGTTCGTAGCAGGTATTCTAAATCTAGATTTTCTAGAGCACTGAACATTGATAAATCATCTAAAATACACACACGAATCAGAACTCCTTTAATATTATCATTTGATCTTTTTTCATTATATGGTAAAACCATTGTTACGGAGAACTATAGCGTATTATAGGCAAGGTAATTTAGTGATAGTATCGTTGCATTGTCTACATTCAGCTGGTGTGTAATAATGATAGGCCTTTAATGATTGGTCATTGATTATGTGTAACAAGAAAGATGTAGTGACTCCGTGCTTGAAATTATCTATTCCATATTCAAACCACGTATGTCTTTAACTACAACCTACAATCTTCAGATATATCGTCAAGTATTGGAATGGTTAACCTCGCAGGACATCAAGCTTTCTTATGGAAATTTCTGTAATTCACTGACAGCCTATTCAGGATCCAAACAGCTTTGCTTTCTGTTCAAATGTAAATTCTTAAGATGTTTTCAGTTTCTTTAATTAGATTCTTTTAATTTGGATAAAGTCATATTTTTGTGGATCTTTATTTTATCTTCCCTGAATTTGAAAGGTTTCTCAGAAAAATGTCAGTTTTGAATCAATCAATTCATTATATTTTTTCAGTGGTGGCATTAACCCTTTTGAATGTTTATGGATTTTTTTCACTTTTAAAAATGATATTTGGACAAAGTAATTTTAGGTTGGAATATCCGTGTCAGTTGCAACTCTAACCAAGTGGAAGAACTAATTAAAATTGTCATATTTGCTTTATTTTATTTTTAAATCATGGAGCTCCAAATTAATTTTGATTGATTCACTCTGGTGTTTATGTGTGGAGTATTGAGTAATTTATGGATTTAAAATGACTTGATCAAGAAAGAGCAGGTCATAGTTCTGGATTAGAATTTTTCTAAAATTGTAAGGAATGGTAAAGTTGAAATTGAATTATTTTATGGCTAAATGTTATTGAAGCGTCAGACCTTTTCTCCTGGTATTTTAAAAATTTAATTCAAGATATTGCTGATTGGATAAGTTTTGTTTTGTAGATAAATAGAAAAATTATATTTTATCACTTAACCGATTTTCATGAAACTATGCCCTTCAATAGCCTTCAAATTTACAATTTGCTAAAAATTGAACATTTTCAGTTGGTGCAAGAACTATAAGGATGGAACATTTATAGTTATATTAAATTCTCTGTCAAAATAGAGAATTATTGTGGAATTCTGTACAAAACAAAAACAAATATGTTAAGGAACTATAAAACATCATTAGTGATATAAAAGTTTGATTCAACGAATTTATATAAAATATCATACAACAGAATATGAGTATGCGGAACCAGGCTGCATTAAAAACAGATGTTTTTTACAGTAAGTAGAGCATTTTTTATTTTTACTATTGTAAACATGGACATATTAAGGAATTGTTGGATCTGTGTATGTTTTCAATGTGTGAAACACATATACCAGTACTGGTATATGGCACGGACAGACAATAGAAATCTGAAAGTGGTTTGAAAGGCCAAACAAGAATGAGATTTGTCTTGTATGTTGTTGAATTTGAGGATTTATATTAAATAGAATCAAATGATGAGACAGGAAAAAACATCTAGTTAATGCTTAAAATTTGATTGTATACTTTGGAGTTCTTCCCCTGTTTACTTTCTTATTTATTTGAGTTCACAGTGAGATTGCTCGTCGTTGTGGCAAATGAAAGAACCAAGAAAAATTTCAGCATTTTCGGACAGTCATTTTAAAACAATTTATTCTTCGGTTCACAGTTTGACTGGTAATGATCTGAAATGTGAACAAGGACAGCTGTCAAATCATTCGAATGGGATGAATAACCGAGTTCCAGTGTTTAAATTTTAGTAAGCCATAGCGCCGCTGCCCAGAAAAGATTTTCCTCATAGCAAACTGTATGGCATATGCCTGTCTTCATTATTCAAATTTAGGAGCAAAACATTAGGACGTTAAACCCCATTTCATTTTCTGAAGTGTGATATAGGACAAAGTAACTCCATTGGTTAAATTTGAAGAACACAATACACAACAAAGTTCTGGATGAACTTATTGTTATGACATAAAGGAAGAACCATTTCGTATTTTTAAATTGTATATGCTGAACCTATTTTGTTAAATTATCTTTTGTTCACATTCCATAAAGAGACTAAAGAATAATCATCTCATCTCATTGATTTGAAACAGTGTTTATGTTCATGAGACAAAGAAGTCTATTGATTTTCAATGATTTTCAATAATTACTGTCAGAGTTATGGCTCTTGATCACAGAAGCACCTTGTGTATGGACACTCAACTGGTTAAAGTTTATCATCTGTTTACCAGTACATGTTAGTATAATAGGTGTTATATAGCACCTGGTAGAACATGTTAAATTATTTAGTCTAGCAGAAATATTTTTAACTTTGAGTAATTGTTCATACGATTGAACCGTATTAAAATAAAGAATTTTTTTGTGAATGTAACAAAGAACAGGATTCTGTATACCGGGTAGGATTGTTACAAAGTTACTGTAGTAGGATTTTTAAAAATGTATTTGTCAGAATTTATTGAGTATGCACCAATGCCCTGCAGCTGATGGGCATATTAGCAGGGGATGACAAGTCTGCTTAACCCTTTGAGACCGTAGCACCGGTAAACCGGTGGAGTTCTTATATCTCTATAGGCCGTAGCACCGGTATACCGGTGTGAGGTCATGCATTGAACTATGAACTACATAACTTCATTTCTTTTTAACCAATCACAATGCTTTTCCGTATTTAGCTCTCGCACATGTAAACAAAGATGTCAGCGCCCATGAAAATTGTTTTCGTTTGATATTTATGCGACAATTCGTTGATTGTTGGCATGAAACGAGCGAATCCAGAACCCGGAAGCTCGAAAGGAAAACAGCCTTATAAGCAACGGTTTACTACGACACAGGTTCTTGATCAATTCGAAGATTTTTCGGAATTAGACGCTGCAAACGATCAAGATTACCCAGAAAGTGATTTAGAATATAGCAGTGAAGAAAGCGAAGATAGTGATGTAGAATCGGCTGGCCCATCAAGTGGGTGTGTCCGCCCTGGTCTTTCTGGCGATGCAACCAACACACGTTTTACTCCAGGTTGGAGTAAAACCTACAAAGCTGCTAATGTCTCTTTTGATAATTCTGTTTGTGGGCCTAAGAATATTCCTCCAGAAATCACAACAATCTAGGCCTTGAAATGTTTAAAAGTATTTTATTTGTGTTTTCCTTAATTTGACGTCATATAGCCCAGGAGCCTAGGCCTGACGTCAAATAAGCTCCAGGAGGTCAGGGCTCTAAGGGTTAACAGCAGAATATATCTTGTAGAAATGTCTCTTTAAATGTTGAGTTTATATGCTAGGGGCATATCATTGTTCTCTCTTTGTTTATTTTTTTTTCATTAATTTAATGATATATCTATGTTTGTTTAACACAACAGCAGAATATATCTTGTAGAAATGTCTCTTTAAATGTTGAGTTTATATGCTAGGGGCATATCTCTCTTTGTTTGTTATTTAGCATTAATTTAATGATATAGTCAAAAATCAGTTGAAATGTATTCACCTAGAGCCTATTCCATCAATTAGGACTTCCACACATTGACAGAAATTTTTTTGATCGATTGCCTTGCAAGAGTAGTACACACATACTTAAAGAGCGAATAATCTTCTTGTAACCCAACAATTTATAATGAAAACCCCAGAGAAAATGATACTGAAATTTCAGTGAGATTTCAGTGAGATTTCAGTGAATTTCGGTGAAATTTGAAAATTTTGCCCAATCTCACTGAAATGACCAAATTTCACTGAAATCTCACCAAAATTTCACTGAAATAAAAATATATTTTGGTCTATTACTGAAATTTCACTGAAATAAACCAAAATTTTGGTCTACTGAAATTTTACTGAAAAAAATATATTTTGGTCTACTGAAATTTTACTGAAATATTTTGGTCTACTGAAATTTTACTGAAATATTTTGGTCTACTGAAATTTTACTGAAATATTTTTATTGCAAATTTCATTGAAATCTCACTGAAATTACAAAAAATATATATTTTCATTTTTTCATTGCAAATATTTTAATAACTGCATATAAAAATTTGAAATTTGTGCAAGAGAGCACTTCGAAATTATGGCCTAATAATGTCAGAAGACGAAATGTTTTTAATTTCCTTTAATTAATCACGTTATTTCCTGAAGTACTAAAGAAAGTAGACAATTTTATTGATGTTGATTTTATTCGTCCAGCACCTTGCGTAATCCTCGAGCACGTGCAAAGTAATATTAACTACTGTAATATAATCATGTTTTGAAATCAATCTATTTTATTGTGAAACAGAGAATACATCTAAACCATCTTAAATTCAAATATTCAGGTCATTGTCGATTAGCGTAAACAATTCACCTTTTCGGAATGTCAACATCCGGGTATTTGGTTCCATGAGTGTCGGGTTACGCGAGCGCGCTGATCTATATAAAAATTTGGAATGGAAAACAAACGAAGTAATTTTTAATTCTATAATGGTTGTAAATTATATGAAACTCCCATGCAAACAAAGAGGGATCTCGCGTGCATTATTCATTGCTAAATTGATAAACTGGTGCTGTATTTTATACAGTTTAACGGGCGAATTAATCTAAGTTCTTTTCACTGTTTCGCGAAAGGATTCCGCATTTTGAATCAAACGTTTAACCCTTTCCCCGCGTAATTATAAGAAGTAAAATCAGGAGAATCCATGGAATTAATTTTTGGCGCTTCCACCGCCTTAGCTGAATTATCCATAACTTTCTTACTAAGAAAGATAACTTGATGAAGTAAAGTTTTCTGAGTTCATAAAAGCCCAGGGAATAATTTGCTGATCATTTTAGGGAAGTTTCATGGTAAGGGGTAGGTAAAGGGGTTTTTTTCAATAAAGGGGTCAAAAAATCTGACCCCAAAATCTGCAAAAAACACCCCCTGAAAAATACAAAATAACATTTTAGTTCAATATAAACTGGTTTTATTTACTCACTTAGTTTTTAGCTTTATAATCAACTGAGGTATGATACATGTTGTAACAGTTATTTGCACAGAGGGCGGGTTGATCCCGGCATGTCCCACAGAAAAAATGTGTCTCGTGGCGACGATTTTCTTTTCTGTTGCTGCATACCTTACACTCGCGTTTTTTAGCTCCAGTTTCAATTCTATGGAATTGTTTATCAAGTCTTTGAAGTGCTGGGGCTTCTAGAGGCCTTCCACGTTTTCTGGGGGGTGCTCCAGGCACTGCCACAGCCTGGCTCACAAGTCCCCGTACAAGCATTTTTCGAAATGTCAAAAGGCTCAGTTTGTGTTTTGTAACTGGTGCAGGCATACTCAGCTTGTACAAAATGTAGCTATTTACAACAGTCACTTCAATTAACCAGAAAAACACCTTTTTCCACCATTTTATCGACTTGCGACAGAAACTATAGTACCCGCTCAGCTGGTCACTAAGATCGACGCCACCCATGCTTGAATTATATCCCATAACTGCGACTGGTTTCTTTACTATATTATCAGCTGCTCCTCTCTGTCGCCGTACAACGTCTTGTGTTTTATTACCAACATGATATGTAGAGATCATAACTACATTTCGATTTGATTTTGCCTTCCAGTTGAGTAACAAAATGTTATCACTTCTCATTGCTTTGATGGCGTGAAGTTGCAATGGCGCCTTCACTTCATCTGGTATGCCGACTCTGTTTAATTGCAAAGTACCGGTCAAATGCGTCCTCTTTGTTTCCAAATGCTCGACTAGAGGTATTGAATTATACAACCGATCGGTATGAATATGGTATCCACGGTTCCAATAGGGTTCCACTAATTGTGATATTGTTCGGGATGTTTTCGATAATCCATCATCGGGAACTGGATCATCAGTCTGGCCGTAGTACATTTTTATATTTAACATATATCCAGTAGTGTCTGCCAAAGTTCGAGCCAGTATCCCCCACTTTGTCGGTTTTTTAGGACAGTATTGTCTAAAACAAACACGCCCTTTGAAGCCTATCATACTTTCGTCGCCCGATATATTTTGAAATGGCACAAAATAATACTGTGATTTTTTTACAATGTCATCTACGATCGGTTGTATTTTGGATCCTCTCTGAGGCACAGGTTCGTTAGGATCTGTGTGTGCCACATGTAGCATTGTGTGGAAAAGAAGACAAAATCTATCACGGTCCATTGCATCCCTGAAGAACGGTACAGCCGATGTCCATTCACCTGTCCAGTATGAGTCTACGTATGGCTTCTTTACAATACCCATGTTCAGCAGAATGCCTATAAATCTGTACATTTCATGCGTGTCAGTGTCCTTCCATCGCCGTAAACGTGATTTAGGTTTCAAAATGGTATTCTGTATCTTCTCTGCAGCATAGCGGTTTATTTCAGTAACCAATTTAGCCATCAGTTCATCGTCAAAGAAGAGTTTGAAAAAATCGACGGCCTCTGGTTCGTTGTCCATTAGATGATCAATATTTCGAGGGCCTGGTTCATCTTCTGGTGTAAATCTATGATGCGTAGGCCCTATATCATTGACTGTAACATCGGTCCACTGTCTGTCTGGTTGGGCAATATCGCGGTTTCTAACACCACGGCCTGGTTTTCCTCGAACCCTTGGGCGTCCGCGCCCACGACCTCGCCCACGGATACCGCCCCTTATTACTGGGGCTTGTTGGGTCACCTGTTGTGGCTGTGCTTGACCAGTTATATTTTCAATTTCATCAGAATCTGAACTGTTAGTGTTACTCATATTAGAACCATGATAGTCACTAGAAACATCGTTATTGTGGTCAATATTATCTGATTCTGAACTAATATCTTCATCTTGTGCATGGTAAGAACCCGCTTCTGGTTCACTTTCTCCTGAAGATAAAACATTATCTGTGCCCTGATTATCGGCTACGAAACTGTCTTCAATGTCCGATTCTTGTAAAGATTCTTCGTCATCCGAGTCATTCATATCATACAAGGCTAAAAGTGCTTGCTCCGCAGTCAGCTTTCGTAGGCGTGAGGGTGCCGCCATCTTTTGTTTACTAATTTACGTGAGAAAATTTGATGAATGTCGGTTGAAATAAAGCTTTAAACATTTTAGTTTTTAAACGGAAAGATGGCAGCCATTGTTGTTAAATTTACCGGAAGAAGATCGACTCTATTATCCAGGCGTTATTTTATGTGACATCGTCTGCTAGAACCTGTTCTAGGTCGATTCGTGTCAACCCGCCTCACGGCGGTATTCGTGGCAAAGTCGAAATTGAAAAACCGCCTGAGGGCGGTAAACGCGGGGATAGGGTTAAATTCCTGGAAATGGGCGCGTAGTTTTGAGATAATATATTTGTGTTTGTGTACGTTATTTTCTGGATTACACGACCCCCAAAACACAGAATGGTTTGTTGGAATAATTTCGAAGTAGTTATTTATAAGAGGAATGTACGGAATTCAAAAGCCGCCATGCCATGGTGAGTAAGCCTATAGTTGTTTAAATTCTAGTAGATCGGTCTATGTAATGTATTGGTATTTGGTCATGCAAATTATATACGTATTAGTATTACACATGTATATGTATCACCTGGCTATGTTTAGTTTTTAAAAGATACGGTAAAACCTTTCTGTCTATAATTACGGATCCACTAAAAATAAATCAAAAGATATTTAAGCGTAAATTATCCACTGTTGTTATAAATTTGTGTATTCAGACGTAAATCATAAATACCTGCCACTTAGTAGTGCACTGGCACTCCTGGGCACTCTATTTCTAGCCTTGTGGCACTGACAGCTGATGCACTTTTCATTTATCCCCAAAAATTATATTACCTGTATATGCTTTGTTTTTGACAGAATAATTTTGAAACTGCTGAATGATCTAACAGCACACTGGCACTGCATGGCACATGCATATCTTTATTAATTTAATATTATTTTGATTGTGTCATTTCAGGCCATACATTTTTATTATCATTGAAGAAAGGGACAACACTCTAGAAGAAAAAGAAAATTTAGAAGACAGAATTTTTAAGGGATAAATAGTAATATTGTAATTGTTTGGAGGTTTTTTTTTCAGAAGGCATGTTAATAAAAATAAAGACTTTGAAATAGTAAATAGTAATAGTATTGAGATCTCAGTAAAATTTCAGTGAGATCTCAGTAAAATTTCAGTGAGATCTCAGTAAAATTTCAGTGAGATCTCAGTAAAATTTCAGTGAGATCTCAGTAAAATTTCAGTGAGATTTCAGTAAAATTTCAGTGAAATTTCATTGAGAGATTTGGTCAAAATATTACTGAAATTTCAGTAAGATTTCACTAAAATTTCACTGAAATTTCAGTGAGATTTTACTGAAATTTCAGTGAGATTTTACTGAAATTTCAGTGAGAGATTTGGTCAAAATATTACTGAAATTTCAGTAAGATTTCACTAAAATTTCACTGAAATTTTACTGAAATTTCAGTGAGATTTTACTGAAATTTCAGTGAGAGATTTGGTCAAAATTTTATTGAAATTTCAGTGAAATCTCACTGAAATTTCACTAAAATCTCACTGAAATTTCAGTAATATTTTGACCAAATCTCTCACTGAAATTTCAGTGAGATTTCACTGAAATTTCAGAGAGATTTCACTGAAATTTCAGTGAGATTTCAGTGTGTATTTTCACAGGGGAAGATAGCATTAAATTTCTGTTAATGATATATCCCTTTAACATTTTAACATTACATAACCATCATTTAGAGACTACCGGTATACTAAAACTTCTTTGAAACTATAATTGTTGCTGAAAGTAAAATGTCAGAAGTTATGAATAGGAAATCCTATTAAATCTAAAAATACTGTTATTAAAAGTGAAGAGGATTGTTTTTTGGCAGTAGCCGGAATAAAGATTTTTCAGATTCAACAATGTTTATGCAAATATGTCAAAAATGAGCACTTTTTGAAAATCTATAAAAGTGTTTTATGAAATATAACATAAAATAACAGCAGGGTATAAATTTTATGAAATTGGTTTTCAAACACTGTTATCAGAACAAGGTTAAATATTCATAATTACAAGGCTCTTTTAGTAAGTACAACCTAACTCATGACTAATATTGTTCCATTCCCTTTAACCTATTCCTTGGTATGTTTTTTAACGGTATTATTTGGGTCTTGAGAGACATTCTATTCATTAATCAGATTATCGAGAACAGATTCATGGCTATAATCATGTTTTAGGACCACATTCTAGGAACGTCAGGGAGATTTTTGGGGGGTAATTGAATTTGGATTGTTCAAAATAAGATTGAATTAAATGAAATAAACTATACACTATACATGTAACTTCGAATTTCGAACCTTTTTTTCCAAGAAACAACTATTTTATGGTGGTATGGACATATTTTTGTTGTGGGGAAGTCCATTTGGTTAAGCTCTCAGATTTTGAAAAACCAGATCTGCTATGTTCTTTAGATAACACAGATAAATAAAGTTTTGCCGTCTTCCATTAGCCCAGGTTAGGTGTATAATAACAGTAGGAGGTTAAACCCCATCTCATATTTCATTCATTCATTCATTCATATGGTTTAGTGATGAGAGTGGACATCCTACAAGTGAAAAGAAATGGACAGAAAATGTCAGTTGTTCACTTGTTGGATGCAGAAAATAAGAAATCCTGGCAAGGGCTGTAATATAAGTTTACAGAAAAAAAATGGACAAGAGGATTTAAAAATTCGACTCTACAGACAAAAGCAATTCTGTAACATTGCTAACATAAATTGAATGCTGTAACTGTGTTGAGTAAAATAATCTCAAACATACATTATGCAAGAGCTAAATCTGCCCATTGCAGGTCTTTCTTTAGGCCTGAAATGTTGTCTGAATTAATAATTTGACATTAATTAATTAACTTATCTAGACCGTAATCAAGTGTCTATGTCAATGCTAGTCTGCGATATATACTGGATTAGGATCCGATTTGCTGCTGAACTTTCATTCATGATTCAATCTTGAATTGGATAATCAAGACTATGTTTTTTATCGTAACGACTTTAGTAATACCCCAAAAATTCAAATCAAAATTTTAATATAATGTTAATAATTGCAAAGATAATTTTAGATCTGTAGACAATTTGGCCCCCTAGGTAGTGTCCTGTCATTTAGCTACAATTCCATTAAAGATCTTTTGATGAGAATAAATGAGAAGTTGGAGATGAGCCACGATTATTCTCCAATCAATACTCAACAAATCAGGGACCATTATTATTCATGGAAGATGTAACACTGGAATTACGAAAGATGGAAATTAACAAAGCATTTAACGAGATGATTACCTTTTGTCTCTTTGAAGCATAACGAAGACTAGACAAATATGTAGACTAGTTTGGGATGTTTAAACAAAATACTTTGACTAGTTTTGGATGTTTAAACAAAATACTTTTAGTTTTAAAGTAAAATGATATTCTGTATTATTGGGATGACAATCCCGAATTAAACAGGGGCTCAAAAATAATAGTCGGAAAATGTATGGAAATAAAACGCCAAAATATAGGGAATGGTGTATTTACCTTGTCTCAAAATTTCAACTCAAAATATTGAGTCGTTTGGACGTGAACGGCAAAACTGCTTATCCGGACACGTAACCCTTTTAAGATTTCGGGTCAATTGTGACCTTCTAACCGATTACGGTTACTTGAGAGGGTTATGCAGTGAATAACCAAAGTGCCGTACTTGATAGAGAAAGGCAAATTTCAACTACACATTATTTTTATAAAAAAATGTTTGGTTTAATCCAGATACCACAAAATACGTCTTGGGGCACGGTCTCAAATTCCAGATGAAGACTGATAGATTTAAGTCGTTTGAAAACGTATCATAAGTACTGAAGTAGTTGCTCGGCCCTTGACTCGAATATTTTGAGGGATTTTAACACAAAATTAAGCAGTTTTATTCCCAAAACAAATATCGGGATCAGCTCTTTAATGTTTATTCTTTTCACCAAGTGAGTATTAAATGGTTCATGCCTGAAAACTTTCATTAATTTGCTAGTGCTTTTATGATTGGTCTCTTTTTATTACACAGATAATAAAATGAACATATGCCTTATGGTTGTCTTGAAATTAACTAGTTATGCTGAGCCCTGTTTATATATCTTTATCTGTGGAGGCTACCATATACCTTATTTGACCTAATGCATGCAAAAACATTTGAAGGTCCAAAATCCCTGTAAGGTCTGGGGGAAGAAATAGAGAATTTCATACGAGTTTTTTTTTACTTTATCAACGAGTAAAACGAGTTGGAGATTTTATTTATCACCCAATCCTTTCTTACATGCACAAATAAATAAATATAATTCTTTGGTATAGATTTCACTTTTACTGAACCTAATTACATTACAGCGTAATGATACATCATTTTTTGACAGCAGTTGAGCTATTGTATAGTCCTATATACTGAGCCAGTTTTTTCCTTCAAGGTGAATTAAATAAAACCTTTTTTTTTTCTTTTTTTTTTAAAGTCTGTCTTTACTTAAACTACTAAGCGGTTTCTTTAAAATAAAAGAAAGTAGTTCTTTTTTGATTGACCAATAAAATTTATACAAAGCGATATCTCCACTGTGTATATATCACATCGGATTATGTAATTTATCACACAAGCGATATCTACTGTCAATTGTATTATTGGGTGTTATATTATGTCAGTATTATGTCAAATCGCCAATTACAAAGTGTTGTTATGTTTCCTCAACATATCAACCCAATAAGAACTCTAATAAGCACTTCTTTGAATTTATATTTATAATGCATTGATTATATCACATAAAAATAAATTCCAAAATCAGTCCTGTGATTTTTAAACGTACATACTTTCTCTTTAAATTATTATTCTATGGCTTATTTGATTTGGTTCATAATGTTATTATTCATAGGAAATAGCAGAGTGTGGGCATGAGCTTGAAAGCAAATATGTAATGTCCGCTTTCTGTAAGCGGTAAATATTGTTGATGCTAGTCTGTCTCGACTTTTATCATAATCAATGGTGGCATGATTTTGTCTATCTACTATTAAGATCAGAACCTCTGTTCGGAATTTAGAAGCTTTGTACATTTAAAAACTCAAATATACTTCTTAGAATATAATTTGAACAATCCTTTGTTTTGTCAATTTTTTGTCTTCAGTAATAAATGACGAATGCCTTATGTTTCAGTTGTCAGTTTTGTTCTTTAATCTTACTTATTCGTTGCTGTGAAATCAAGTTTCCGGAGGCTTTTAAGATCATCAGTAGTTGATTGACAAGTCTGAATATTTTCAGGAAGTTTTTAAGACTATAAAGAGAGTCCAATGAGTGTTACTGGAGTTGAAACATTAGTGAAATGTATTGTTTTATTTATTTAGGCTTATTTTATACATCAACTTTTCCATTAACCTAAGTGGTATATCAGGATTACTTTACAAAGAGTTTTAAAGCTTTCATTGCTATTTTTTGGCATTTTATACACTGATGTGGATATTCATTGTAAAATAGTTTTCATATGTTGCTGCCTTGACAATATACATGTACAAAACTGGGCAAGCTTATTAGTCGGGGAGGGATAACATTTTACCCAAAACAAATTGCAAAAGAAACCAATGCAGTTTGGTTCAATGATACATAAATAATTATGTCAGACAACATTATACTCAAATTCGGCAGAATTCGGCCAAGGCGAAATAACGTAATTAACATAAGTCAATATGGCGTTCTTCAGGAAGTTATGGAGAATGATATCTCTTACCAATGACCCTGCTTGATTTGTCCATACCTGCACATACCAAAAGACAATATAGTTTGGCAATATTAGCGGCGAGGTCACTTGATATAACTGGATGTCTGAAAGAATTCGGCTGCGGCTGCGACCTAATTGCCGCTTGGATGGGAGCGGCGAATATCACTTGACCGGCGTACGCCGTTTGTAAACCGGCTTCCCTATCGGTGAAGAAATCTAGCAGGAACACAGTGGTAGGAAAATAACTAATCTTATTTAAAATTATTTAATCAAAAAGTAGTTATAGAGGCGAATGTGCGAAAATAAAGAAAAAAAATTCACATGGACTGCTAATGTCTGCCCCGTCTTCAATTGGCGCAGGTTAAGTGCATAACAGTTGGACGTTAAACCCCATTTCATTCATTAATTGCTAATGTCTGCAACGATAATCAAGTACAATGTGACTTTTACTGTATCTTTTATATGGTTTTCGATGCCTCTGAATTTAAAAGGTCATAGAAGAAATGACCTTTACTATGTCTTTTATATGGCTTTTAGTGTCTCTGAATTTAAAGATGACACTGGATTCAATTCTTATGCCAAATATCAATTTTGAGAATCGACAACGGCAGAAAATCAAAATGAAATCCAAAATAGAGGAATTTTATTTAATCGTCATTTTTTATCATTTGATATGGTTTGTAAATTCATCACCTACGCAAGATCAGTAACCAGAGGAGTTAATATAGGCCCAGCCTGTTCTCCAATCCTATTTCAAATGATATAAAATATTGTTTACAAAAAAAAATTAAGGTTTGGGTAATTATATATATGCCGTATAAAATGAAAATTTGTATATTATTTTACATACTATATTATATCATATAAACAATTGGTATTTATTTTACAGGTATAAAACACTGTTTCCGTTTTATCCAATGAACAATTTAAGTTAACAATTGGTATATTATAAATACATGCAAGTTTACGTTTAATTGAAATTCCAACAAACATAATTTTTTATATTGAAAGGCAAGTGTTACTTAAATACATTCAGCACAAGCTAAATCTGCCTATTGTACTTGTAGGTCTTTCTTTATGCCTGAAATGTTATCTAACTATTTATTAGATATTAATTAACCTATCCAGACCATATTCAACTCTCGATATCAACGCTAGCCTGCGATATCTGTTGGATTATAATCCAATTTCCTGCATAGCTTTGCTTCTTGATTTTATGGATAATCAAGATCATGATGTTTTTCCTACAGACTTTAGTAATGATGACCGAGGCTATGCAAAACTTTCGAGCAATTATTTCTCTGTTCATAGTGGATTAATTTGACTGAAATTTTCAGCAAATTGCCTTTACATTATCTAGCTTTTAACTATTATAGTGAGAACTGCCAACTTGGTAACTAATCTCCCATAATGTATCTTTAAAGGATCCAGGATTTATTTTTGGTTTACCTAAACTGTGTTTGTTTTACTGGGGTTTTGGATGGCCTTGTGGTCTAGATTGCCGCGCTTCGACCTCTAGTTGGCCGTCCATCTTTGGCTTATAGCTGTGGTTTCGAGCCCTGGTGTGAGCGTATGTGTCATGGAGATAGGGGCACCTTCTCAACCTCATGGGTTTCCTCCAGGCACTCGGGTTTCCTCCCACTGCTAAAGACCCCTATGCGCAAGCGAATTATTGAAATAAAAATTTAAAAAGAACATATGTTAGTCCCGAAATGACCTAGTTGTGTTGACGTTAAACCCCATTTTTCTCTCTCTCTCTCTTTCTCTCTCTTGTTGTTGATAAATGAAGAATTGTGATATTTTGAAGAATAAATTAAATCCTTCTTTTCATTATTTCTAAAGAGTATTCAGTTGTACTGATGTTCAGACATAACCAAATAAAACATCTGATATTCAGTCATAAAAGAAATCCCTGTTTTTCTATCGTTAAAAAAGCAACAAATCTTTGGTCATAAATAAAACATAGTGATCAATTATCTTACCCCTCAGTTCCAACAAAAAACCCAGATGTTATATCATAAAAACACCTCTGATGTTGAGTCAATAAAGATAACTTATGCGCACTCTGTTAATTCTTGATATTTGCGTTTCATAAAGAGACCAAACAGAAATTACTCTAGAATGAAGCACAACACTCAATTAAATTAACTAAGATACCATAGATCATGGCTGATTGGTCAAAGTCCACAATCTATACAAATATGATAACAAAAATTTGAGCAAAGTAATTGATCAGTCATTGAGGGAACTTTTGGAAAGAAGGTGGCAAAATTAGGCCAAAGATTACTTTCTACGCAGAGAAAATCTGATCAGAGAGGAAACTATTTAAGATTCACATCTCGGTAGAAGATAAAATGGTCACTTGTATAAAATCATTAATAAACCTAATCTAACCTAATTCTACCGTGACGACTCTTTCATCACTGATTAAATTAATGTCTTTCGATGCGAGATTTTGGTGAAGTCGCCAACTGACTACAAACTCTTTCTGTCTTTACCAAGTGGCTTTTCAACTGATAAGAGTCTGATTTTATTTGTTTGATCTGTTCTTTGCGTTTTATTAGATTGTGGTCAAATTATTGATCCGGCACTCGGGTTAGATGGCCATCCGCTTTTCCTCCCTTTTGTGTGTAGCTCTATTCTTCCAGTACAGGAGACGTTTTTCACATTTTCTTTGACGTTTCAACCGTCATCATATTCTTAGGAGACTTAAACAAACGACCAGAAGAACTTATAATATACTTTGCTGTGATCTAGTAGCTCGTATTTAGGTCGGTGTCCGTGAGTTCTAATCTAACAGAAACGTATTTTTATTGTTTTGATTGAACACAGAAATTTAAAACATAATGACATCCTTTTGGTTTGTTTTTGCTTAAATAGCCAATTGATAATTTTTGGCTCATTCTAAGCTCATTACGCTGTGACGTTTGATCTTTACATGTAAAGGATTATGATTGTGAATTTTACATTTTATTGTGCTCAGATTTGAGTATGAAAACTTTTCTTGGATTATTTAACATTTGAATTTCTACCTTATTATTTTTCTGTTATTAAGCAGATACATTTGTTGTAACAGAGCAGAACAAACATTTTTCCAGTAATTGACAGAGAATAAATATTATGCAAATTCAGTTATATGCAAATACTTTCATCCATGCAAATGTTATGTCTGTTTTAAACACCTTTAATGTTTGCTGATCAAATGTGTTGAACTTCCTCCTACTATTTCTGTTTCTGGACTTTTTTATTCCCAATGGCTTGTTTATGACTGGAGGCAGACACTTTTACTGCTCAACAAATGTGAGTCAATCGCGAGGGAATATATATGCAAATTCAGTGATTGTGCATTTACAAAAACTATGCATTACATGCATACAGAATAGGATATCGGGCAAAAATAATGAGGGATGTCAGAAATTCAAGTCCTGCTAATCTGAATGGATTGTTTTGATATTTATAAGATCGAGATTTGTAAAAACAAATTGAAGGTATGATAATCTGAACAGATAGTCAAATTTTATGAGATTGTGGCTTTCTGTGTTGTACCAGAAAAAAATCAAAGCATGGTAATCTTGTCATTTTATAGAATAAGAGGATTATGCACATAAATGTGGAATAGAAATTAGTGAAGATAACAGACAAATAGTTACAATATAACAAACATTCTTCGTGTGATATTGAAATTCTATTATTTTGGAGAATTGATGAATTAATCATAAATAATTCTGTAAGGGCATTTTCCAGTTGTGCTTATGTTATCCAGGGTTAGGTCATCAAAAGGTGAGAACTTATTAATTATATTCATTTGTTTTAGGCTTGTATATGTTTATATTAAAGAGTTTTGGTGTCACACTTGGTGTTGCTTAGTATCAAACTCAATAATTGTGTATCCATAAATTGTGCTTGATAAAGACGAGAGTATCCTTAGGCTTGTATATGTTTATATTAAGGGTTTTCGTGTCACAATTGTACATGTCTAGCCTCAAGTTTTTTTGTTTTTGTTTTTGTTTGTTGGGGGGGGGGAGGGGGTGTCCATAGTTTTGTCAGACTGCTAAAGAGCCAGATGTATACCACAATAACATTGGTTTAGACATTAAACCCCACTCTGACTGCTCTCACATTGTTTGAGAGTTGTATTTGACTGCACAGGTCTGCTGTACCTGGACCTTAGCAGAAAGTAATCGTCAGAAAAGGTGTTACCTTAAATACAGCTGTTTGGACAAAATTCTTCTCTAACAACTTTTCCCCATTTAAGCTGAAGTCAGTCATCATAATTTCATTGCTGGACAAAATTTGAGTTGTTCTTGGCTATATTGTGTGGAGTTCTAAGGCTGACACATAAAGGATGTCTTAAATTCGACTCAGATGTGTCTGTTGTACATATTTGGACTTTGTAAAATTCATTTCAGTCCATCCAATTTATTCAGTCATTAATCAGACTTGAGGATTCCCCCAGGATATAGAAACTGTACTCTACTTCACCATAAAATGAAACCATCTTTAATTATTGCAGTACCTAGTGGTCTAATAAATTCTGGAGTCATGTGGGACTTAATTAGTGAGAATGACTGAATTGTCTCTGATTTGCTCCGAAGATAATTGTAAAATTTTGAAATACATGTAATACAGAGTTTAAAATTTTATAAAATAGGATTTTAATATGTACAAATTCCAAGCCCTACTGAATGTTGTGTAGACTTTTGGTCTGAAATATTGTTGTCCTCCCTGTCCGTCCACATTTTGATTGTAGACATTCTACATGTCACAATTTTTATCTGATTATGATGAAACTTTAAATATAGGTTTATTTCCCAAAGATTTCAGTTCCTAATTATGGCCCCTGATTGTAAGAAGAATCATATTTTTAACTTGTAGACACGCTACAGGTCAAAATTTGTATCCGATTTTGTGAAACTTAAATTGTAAGCTTGAAACCCAAAGATCTTGGATCCTTTCATTGTTTTGGTAAATATCGGACCCTAACTTCCTGCATTGTGTATGACTCCTGAATGTACGATAAATCAAATGTTTAGCTTGTGCACCTTTTAGGGGTCTCAATTTTTTATCTGATCTCAAAAACTGTCAAATATATCACTGATATAGCGTTATGATTGTTGTTTTCGAATTTCTAGAAAATCAGACCAAAACTATGTAATGTAAAAATATGTAATGCAAATTTTGTGAACCCTCTATAAGTCACAATTTTTTAATTAGATTTTGATGAAACGTAAAGGGCTAATCCTGATAAAAAAAAATTAAGAACAAAACTACTTCATTTTGTGTTAAAATCCGTTAAAATCCTCTACCTAAGGGCCGAGCAACGTGCGATACGTTTTCAAAGAACTGGATAAAACCAGACATTTTTTTATAAACTTAATGTGTAGTTGACATTTAGCTTTCCTTATCACGTCTAGCACATGGGTCATTCATTGTATAGACCCCACAAGGAACTGCAATTGAACATTAGTTCACCGAACAACAAAAATTGACCGGAAATCTTAAAAGGGATACGTGTCCGGATAAACAGTTTTGACATTCAGGTGCAAATGACTCAATATTTTGAGCTAAAATTTTGAGACAAGGTGAATACACCATTCCCCTATATTTTGGCGCTTAAAATTTATATGTACTCAGACTTTTATTTTTGAGACTTTGTTCAAAGGAGGATAGTCTCCTTTAAAATGTATGTTTATATCCCAAAGATCTTGTTTCCTTTCGATATTGTAACTTCCTGGATTTTGGTCGTGATTGTATGAAAAATTGTGTTTATAGTATGGAACCGCTAGAGATCACAATTTTTATCCGATTTTAAAAACTGTTCAAATATACACTGTAATGACGGTTGAGTTCATGTTCCATGAAACTTGGACCCAAATTTCCAGTCAAAATGGCCACTTACAAGTCCCCAAATAGTGCAATAGTATGTAATACCAATTTTGTTTGTTATATATATGTTTAGTATGTCCAAGTAACATAGTAATACAATGTATGAGCATGTTGGTAATGCATGATAATCAGCCAGGCCTTATTATGTAAGAGCATTATTAAAGACTGCCTGTTCAGCAGCCATCACATTTATTATCTGATTTGATGAAGCCTAAAATATATGTATGGCTCCTGATTGTACAAAAAATTGCTTGTTAAATGTGTGTATCTTGCATGGCAACTTTAGCTTATGTTTATCAAAATTTCAGAAGATTGTAGAAAGTTTAGGCTTCTATATATAAGTATTTGATTTGATTTAAACAGTAGCCTACAGTAGTTGACAAAACGGAGATATGTATTAGTTATGTGATGATAGTCAGTGACTAGATGTGATTACTTTATATCACAACTAATTAAAAATGTTAAGATAATAAATCGCTTCTTCATTCTTGAAATTCTTTCACCTTTCCTGATAACACTTAATCACAAAGGTTAGATAAGTGGTGCCAAAATTTGACATTATCATTCTCGAAGATGGTTGATGTGTCCAAGAGAAGCCATTACCTTTTACTTAATCCAGAAGATTAATGTAAATGTACCAAGATTTTACTCTTACATTATTGATGTCCTGCAGTTTTCAAATTCCTTTAGCTTAGGTAAATAAAGGAATCTATATTTTCCTAGTTCGGTTGGCACGTAATTGATAAATGTTGGTGTTTATATTTGATGTGAGAAGCTAGCTATGCACTAGGTAGGAAAAATGCTTATTGTTTTTTAACATTTAACTCTATATCAATTAGGTTTGAGGAGCATCTTTTTGTGTTTTCAGTCTAACAACAATCTTGAAGGGGCAGTAAGTAATTCCAAACTGAATTGTGTATGACAGAAATGGCTTTCTGTAATGGCCCCGTCAGACCAAGTGGCGTTCTTACTGCGCTGCTGCGACTAGAAAATTTACAAGGTCGGCGGTAAACGTAAACACAACGCGTGAAAATGTCAAAAAAATTTACAAACGTGAAAGAAGTCGCGTTCTTTCCCCGTCAGACCGGGGTGGCGTCTTTACTGCGCTGCTACAACGACGGAATATGGCCCCAGAGCCCGTAAAGATCGCCATAAGCGTGGTGGAAATGCCAGATATTGGCTGTGGTGTCGATGGTCGCAAATGATCACGGCGTTTGTTTTGAGCATGTTCAAAACAAACGCCAAGGTTCTGCGATCTGTCCTTGAAAGATGTGAAAACACAATTCTTTTTTTTTCAAGTTTGTGATATTTTGGGACATTTTCGTACGCTGTGTTCACGTTTGTGCTTTTTCTGATTGCTGTATGGTCTCTGCAGCGCAGTAAGGACGCCACCCGATCTGACGGTGACTAGGCGATCATTCACGACAATGGAGACCACAGCACGGTATGTGGCGTTTCCACCACGATTTTACCACATTATGGCGATCTTGACGGGTTCTGCAGCCATTTTCCAGCGTTGTGGTAAGGACGCCTCAGCGGTCTGACAAGGGTATTTCATCACAGAACCTTGGCGTTTGTTTTGAACAGGCTCAAAATAAACGCCGTGACTTGGCGACCATGGTGACCACAGCACGATAGCTGGCATTTCCATTTCCATTACTCATTGCCCATCGTCATAGTAAGGACGCCACTCTGGTCTGATAGGGGTATTAGAAGCTCAATTTATGGCAGTGTTACACTCCCATCTTTGATTGGATGTTAACTG
This sequence comes from Patella pellucida, assembly GCA_917208275.1. Classification (NCBI taxonomy): domain Eukaryota; kingdom Metazoa; phylum Mollusca; class Gastropoda; family Patellidae; genus Patella; species Patella pellucida. The sequence continues at coordinate 13,985,762 of OU795044.1, forward strand.
ATTTTGTTTTTTGATCAAAGATAGGTCTTTATGAAAGAAAGTTTTATAGAGTGAATGTAAGAATAACTTTATGTGATAGTATCTTTCATTCCTTCCATGTTTTAATGTATATGTTTCTCTATATTCTATCTAGTCTGGGGGGGGTAAGGGTTAGGCAGAAAGACCAATTTCTTTTTTTAACAAAATTGAATCTGTAGTTGTCACATTAGGATAAAATATCTTTTTGCTTTGTATCTAAATGAATTTTTGTTGAGCTTCTAATTGCTGATATATATAAGCTTACTATTAATCAAACAGGATGATTTGAAGAACCTTATTTAGTATTTCATTAAAGGGACACGCTTTGTGAACATAATTCTTGAAATGATGGCTGCAAAGCTATTAGTCTCTAATTCATGTGAATCTACATCAAAGTCTTGACATGTCCATTTGTCGTCATGCAACCAAAAGAAGACATTTAGACATTGTGATGTGATTATTTTGAGAACAAAAAGTATAGAATTGTGTATATTCAGTGCTCCAAATAACTTTCCTAGTCTCTCCAAGAAGTACCTAGTTATAATAATAATCCTCTATTTATATAGCGTGATAATACTAAAACAGAAGTTTCTATTGCACTTTTTGAACTATGGAAAATGCCTCTATAAACACTAAACAGGCAAGTGGAGACACTCACTTTCAAGTTTGAAAAAACTGATTCCACAAACTTGCACCCTAGTTGGTTTTTGTAGTGAAATCTTTCTCTTTGGCACGCTCGAAAAATCCTATATGAATGCTAATTTATTTTGCTCCATAATTTGAAAAGTAATGATATTTTATATTGAAATGTAGTCTGGTGTATGATTCTGTCTGTATCATCAAGTAGATTAAAAAATTTATCAGGGGTGTCAGAAAGTGGATGATGATGGATAAACTCAATTTATTTTCTGGACGTGTGCATTATATAGAATGTTTTTTAACATTTCAACAAAACGGACCAACTACTACTAATTGTTTAGTGGAGAATAATGGCTATTGTGTGAATGCTAGCTGGGCAGAATTTTCAGGATGTTTTTAAGATATTACATTGCAGATAGTTACTTCATTTTAACAATATGTTTTTCGAGTAATTATGAAAAAATTCATTGTTCCTTCTTTGAATAATCATTACGTTCAGTAGAAACATATACAAATATTCAGCAGGTTTAAGTATTCAAATAGTTTCTTCTTTAATATAATTGGATGGAGATATGTCTGTTTTTGATTAGAATGAAAAATGCGAAAAGGACACTGTTTGATTGACAGGGATAAGAAAGATTGTAGGGAAATATCGTAGATTACGACCTGATAAATTGACAAATGTAATTAGATGTCGGATGATTTACCGTTCCCGATTCTGTGTTCCCATCAATCTCCAGACGGGACTTTAATTAAGGAATGGCTCAGACCTTGTATCTGATCCCCATCTCTTATGTTACTGATCACAGTGGCGGGAATGTTTTTCAGAGGTTAAACACTGCTGCTTTAAGGACGATCAAATGTCAAGGTTGAAATCAAACGTTCGGTTTGATAGGTAAATTGCGACCGTGAATTTATATGCTTTTCTTGATTACATGGTAATGGGCTCACCACTTAGTTTAGAATCTGATTGTATGATTAGCTGATAGATTAACAAGAAATGATTACAAAATCTTATTAATTATCCAGACCAGATCAACTATTTCTAAGACTTGCAACCAGTCAATATAAAGAAATCCTAAAAAAACCCATCATAAAACAAAAGTACTGAAACAAAATCTGTAGGTTGACCAATAACTGCTGTGGTATCAACAACTGAAATAATAAGCCTCACATTCATCAAGTAAAAAAAATATCTAATATTGTATTCATAAATACTAACCCTAATCCATTAGCTTGTAGATCAGGGGTTCCATTTCGGCCGTATATGCCGGTCGGGACCTACGGCTCTGGAAAATGACCTACACCCGATCAGACCCGTAGGTCATTTTGCATGCCTGAAAAATAGCATATTTTGTGCTAAATCATAAACTGTGCGTTTGTGATGTAAACTGTCGGGTGTAATAAAATTAACAGTGTTCAGTAGTCCACGAACTGAAACCACTGACAATCAATTATCCTTGTGTATATTGCTGTACTCACAATCAACGGGGGATCAACCTCAAACAGATTAACGCTAAACATTTAATCAATTTACTTAGGTCTGTTTTTTTTATAATTAGTAATATTGTGATCATTCTTTAACTTGAGTTGTTACAGCATATTTGACGACTTTCATCAGCCGTACGGACATATTTACCGTATCAACATCAAACAAATTACAAACCCTTCTTTAATGTCTTCAATAATCACTTGATTACACAAGAGTTATGTTAACGCGCAAATGATATATATATATCAGAAATGTAAGCATTCTCTATATCATTTCAAAATGTTGAAATTCCTCACCTCTCAGAGCAACAAAAGAAAGTGAGATGATGATATTGCCGTCAATAGATCCCACGAGGATGACAGTTCCGCTTCGAAAAACAAAGTCAGCTGTAAATTCTCTACGAAATGGTCACAAATATTCACGTGAATAAATGATATTTCCACACAAAAGATGTATTTTCGGGTGTGTTTTTAATCCATATTTTTCTTTTATATAACAATTTATAGACGTCATTTTGTTTGTAACAATGAGCTTTCACAGTAGCGGCCATTTTGAAATACGTCCTAATGTTTTTACACGTTATGGGTTTAAAATACTAGCTTGATATTATTTGAGCTCACAAAATACCAATACGAATTAATATAATGATAAGTTTAAGAATTATGTTAATTATTGTACATTTTTATGACTTTATATTATTTACATGAGCTAATCATTCGGAACTACTTTTTCCCCGTGTATGGAGAAATGGTCAACAGTCGAATTAGTCACGTACGCCAAAATGTGATAAAAAAACAAGTTACGAGGTTCCTTGAGCATGAAAACCCTTGACTAACTAATGAGGATTGTACAGAGGGGCCCCCCGTGCCGAATTTCAATCAGCACGTGCTTTACAGAAATGGAAATCGTGTAAAAACCGCCGAGTACATATGGGTGTAAATAAATTACGAAAATAGTGTCCATTTGATGAATACATCGTTATATTTTATGAATGTATAAATAAATGATAATAATTGATTACATGTGTTCTTATATTTATTATGAAGATGGGTGGGTGGATATAAATGTTGATGTGAGATTGAATTTTTGTGTGACCGACATTCCGATAGCATGAAGTTTTTAGCTTCTTATTATGTGCTTAAAAAAAGCACCACTTTCTCCGTAATCAAAATGACCGTTTAGGAAAATTTTGAAGTGGAAGCCCTGTTGTAGATACAGTATTTATGATAAAGGTTTACCTTAAACCTATCTTAACCTTAATCTTGATTAGTTTAACCTTAACCATTTTGAAATATTTATTTTGGAGTTTATTTTTCTATCAAAGGTTCATGTGGCTAAATTACTTATCACAAACATCACATTTTACAATACATACCCCCTCGCAGTGTTTCGTTTCATTACACTTTTCAAACGCAGACACTGCCGTAATAAATAAAAATCTCTGTTCTAAAATATGACTGGTCAACAGTCAGATCAACAACCAATACATTACAACATGAAAAAATCCACATATGTATAAGCGCGTACAATTTTAGGGAAGACGCCAGATCAAAGAGAAGGCTTGTCATGTTGAAGTACTTTAATCTTTAACAACTAAACTAAATCGACAGTATTAGAATAACTGCAGTGTTGAACTTTTTAAACAAATTTTCAAAATTAAACGAATTGTAAGAAATGACTATGACAATAACGATGCCACGACGATGATAGTATTATAGAATATTTTACCATATTACAAATATAATATCACTGTTGCAACATAGTTTTAATGACATGATACATGTTTTATGTCAAGTCACCAGCCGTCTCTAATTAACTCTCACAATGACAAAATCTCAACTTAAAACTGGAAGTGAATGCTTGTCTCTTTCATTAAGAACTATATCCGTCATTTACCAGTGTTTTCAAGGAGAAATTAATGGTTTAGTTTCTTCTCTGTGGATTATTGGCGCTTTAATTGGAACTACCAGTCAGCTGGTTTCATTATTGCCTGAGGCGCCTTGAAATCATGAAAGGATAAGATGGATCGGGGCTAACGACTTATTTCTCACAACATGAAAAAATCGCTGATATCATTGGCGACGATCAGTAAACAACGAAGGCAAACAAACAAGCAAAGAGGAATCAGCAGTCAATCTGAGCCCTCGGGGGCTAATTTACATTCCACTTGTCAATATAGCGGTATTGGTTCCATTGCAATGTACAACCCCCGCCAATAATATCATGATTTTATTACTTGCAAATTAAACCTTTGATCTCATCGTACACAGAGGTGGTGGGATTTATGCTTCATTTCTATCCTGGAAAAAATTAATAAATCTTCTGACGAATGATTTGTGAAAGTTCAGACAAAAATGTATAATTTAGGTTGGAGTACTTGAGTACAGCCTAGTTCTATTAGAGTGTTTGGAGTGTCTGTTATGATATACCGAACTGATAAGTGCTTACCAGTAGTATTCAAAATATCGACTTGATGTTATATAGTATCATTGCAGAGTATAAAATATTCTGTTGTTGAAATATACCAAGTAATATTCAAGTCGATTGTGTTGGAAAATTGGAACTTTCTGTAATTTGGAATATTTTACTTAAGTCTTTCTATAAATTGTGTGATTTAATGTTTGTGAACACATGGAATTTTGTTTTTTAGAGAAGTATGTTATGTGTAAGTGCACTGCTGCCAATTTTATGTATTAAAACTAATATACAAGGACTTCACTATAATGTAATCAACAACACTAAATTGTGATTGACTTTGCAAAAATGAATTTTATTTTGTTTCTAAAAAAAATAGAAATTACATGTATATTTGCATGTACTTAAACCATTATTGTATTCGTGCATATTGTGTTCATGTAGCATTATTATGTGAAAGATAGAGTTTCGGTTCAACCACCCAGGCCAGATTAAGCTTGGATAGGCCCCTTACTGAAAATGTCACTGGAGACAACTGAGGCCCTTGCATCAACAGTGAAAAAGGGGCATAATTCTGGCACACACTCCCTTGCTGTTTAAAAAATTTGATGTTCCCTTTGTTAAACTCTAATTTGACATACTATTGGACAATTATGAAACATGCCTTCCTTATTTGAAAAATATCACCATCATTTCAGCTCATGCACATAGCTATCTGTATTTACCTCTAATATTCATATATACATGTATATATAACCCAACATTGCATCATTCCCATTATAACATTCTACATTCAGTGGAGTATCTTGGTAAATGTTGACATGGTTGCACTGCAACTCATATTATTTATTCCAGCAATTTCCTACAGGCATACATCATATTATTTTGCACTTGATTCTGCACAATAACATTTATTGAATATCTTGAGATCATGCCTCAGGAGAATGGAGAAAAACTCTTTTTGTACAAAATTTTACAAAATTCCTTTAAAACCACAAATACTTGCAGGTGGCAAAAAAATTTCTTCATGTTTGACTCCCCATTGCATGTTGATAAAATGGACCTCAATGAAGTCTATTCGATATAAAATGTTTATGAGTTTTGATTTAGAGTGGTGATTCATTGTATAGTCCAGCCTTACCTCCATTAATTTAATTGGAATAGGGACTTGTATATATGTACTTATTGATTAGATTAATACAACTGGGGATTTATATTTTTGTGTTTCGTGTTTTTCAGTTGCCAACCCACCTGAGAAGTCAAAAGATGACAGTAGCGTAGCTTCTAGAAATGGACAACTGTCAAGTAAGTTTTATCTTAATTAAAATGTATTTTGAGGTATTAAATCCCTAGTTTATTACTTGATTACAATTAATAATGAAGTCTGGCAACATTAAGAAAAAAGGCCCCAGCAGGTACTTCGGTAAGTGTTAAATGAAATCTGAAATATCTACTACTTTGTTGGCCAGTGTAATTTAAAGGCCCAATAACACTCTTGTTGTAACTGAATAATATGTCCCAATCATCATTCTGGTCAACAAATTATACTATTTTACAATATTCCAATTAATTGATGATACAAATTTAATCTTAACACACCAAATTTAAAATATTGGAAAAATTCAACTACATGGTTTAAAAAGCTTTATGTAAACCTTTTTGAATGTAACTTAAATTTAAAAATATTTGCGAACCCTCTGAACAAGTAAAATACGATGTAATGGATAATTTACACAACCGGTAGGACACTTGAACATCTAGTAGTTAGAATAAGGCTTTTAATAAGAGTGTTGTTGTCCATTTAAAACAGTGAAAAAAAGAGCTGAATGAAGTGTGTAGACAATTAAAAGTATTTTTGTCCCATCTTAGGTCTAGTAACATCAGCTGGACAGCAGTACATTAATACCATTAGATCCCCCAGGACTTGTTTCTCCAAACTGACTTGTGTACAATGTATTATGGTTCCATTATTATTTCTAACATCATCAATTTCCAGTTAGAAAGTACTCTTTCAAGTACAACAAATTTTTAAACTTAATTCCTGAAGCTTGTGCCAATTGAAGTTAATATATCAAAATGTTCCATGGGAAAGCATTTCAGTGATCTCCCCTTTGTTAGCTTCGAGATAATATGCCTTTCTTTCCAAATTTCTGACTTGCCAGGTAAGGTTGTCTAGCTTTTAAAATGGCACAGATAAATTATGTTGCATATAAAAGCTCCTTTGGCAGTAAAATTATTTGATGTCAGTATCAAAGTGACCTTAATATATAATGTGTGCTATAAAATTTGCATGCTTAAAGTTTAGTTATATGACTTTTATCCATTATATAATTGAAAAGTGCTATTAAACCAGTGGCAGCAAGAAAAATAGTCAGTCGCAAAATCAGTTCAGTCGGTCGCAAAATCAGTGCAGTCGGTCGCAAAATTTATTGCTCATTGCATACATCACGCTACTCAAACAAAACTTTAGTATAAAATAACCTTGTCAACTTATCATGTTTGAAAAAATGTTGTGTTCTCTCTTATTCTGTTTGAGTATGTTGGTCAAAGAACAAAATATCCTCGAAGGAGAAAAAAAGTCGGTCTAAAAATAAGTGCAGTCAGTCTCAAAATTATGCATCGTGGACTTAATTTAATTAATTAATGAGGTAAACTAACAATGCCAGAATAGATCCCAAATACTATGTATTTGCGCAAATTAGTGAGCCTAAATTGCATACGTCGCACAAAACTATAGTATAAAATAACCATGCCTGCTTGTCGTGATTGAAAAAATGTTTGTCAATTTTATTCTGTTGTGAGTATGTTGTTCTATAAAATGTTTTTGCCGCAAGGCAAAATTAGTTGGTCTCAAAAATAATTACTCACTGCAGTTGGTCCCCGACTAAATGATTTCATGAGCGAAACAACAATCACAAAAGAGGCAAAATTGACAGATATGCCACAATATTCTGTCCCATTTCTTATCCTCTCGTTAATGAGAATTTGGTTCCATTAGCCATGACATTGACTAAAATTTTCAGGCCCAGTCCCAAAAAAATACAAAGCTTGGTTACATATCTGAAATTTTTTTGCAACTGCAGCGCTCGATTCTGTTATAACATCATTCTTCTATTCCTCTGTTGTCTTCTACTGTCTCATCACTATCACATTCACGGTTACAGTGAAATATCCAGTTATACAAATTTTATGTCAACTCTTGCAAAACAGGCAGAATTGACAGGGCCAGATCTGGAGATTCTGTCCCATTGACTCACATTTCTGGTCCTCTCGTCCACAAGACTTTCTCCTAGCAATAACCTCAAATTCTATGATATTGGCTCAATTTTTCTAAATTTACTCAGGCTGCTCAGTGTTATAGGCTTAATCATCATATATGACATAAACTTTATGTGAGCTTTCTGTGAGACAATGATCAGCGAACAACTATATAATTACACAATACTATCTATGTTCTACTGGGAAACTTAATGTTATAGCCAGTATTTTGTTGACATTCATTGTAGGGTTGGATTGTCGATGGTGCACTAGATTTGGAAACGCCCCATCCAACCCCTATTCCCAGCCTTTAGATCCGCTACTGCACATGGCCCCTAGAAAACTGCATCACTCGTACTGGGGGTATGTGAATCAGTTGATTGCATTTTGGCTAAACACCCCCCAAACAAAATCGTTATGTACGCCCTGTATGAAACATAAGATACTGAGCGCTATTCTTGTCCATTTCAGGATGTTAATTTAGATGACCTGTGTGTTTACATTTACTGTAAACCTAACTATGTATTTATACGGAACAATAGCAAAATGTCTCTATTTTCAATCTCTAATTAACAAAAGAAAGGAACAAATAACAAGGCCTTTATATCACGTTGACTGTACCTTGAACATCAAAAACAAGATAATAATTAACCAAGGAGTATAAAAGATAATGTTATAAAAAAGATTAATCTAAAAATGGCCAAATGGGTCTTTTTTTATTGGATTTAATATTGATCGACGGCTGACGCCAATCTTTAATGTTGTCGTCCATAATAATTAACTTCTAGTAGGTTTTCATATCAAAGGACAATAAACGAACAATATTTTTAGCCTACAGTAAATGATGGCATATCAGCTTCTAATGGGTTAATTTATTTTGCTAATATTGCAATAAGAAAGAGAATCAGTGTCTTACTTGAATGGAATTAAGGTTCCCCTTACTCTCAAAATTTAAAATTCCACAAATCTTCTTCTGCATTCCCATGATTTTTTTGATGTTAAGATAGTATGTATGAACCGCTAAAACCATCAATGTCAAATAGAACAGTTCAACAGTTATCATGTAGATTATGTGTTCAAAATAATCATATACTTTTCAATATTTTGTTTAAATATCAATATTGCCAAGTAAAAAGTTTACGAAGCATAATCATATGATGATTCCGACCAGAGAAATTTTCTTCATTCATCGTTTGCTTACTCTCTGCAACCACCACTCCAACTCCTCCTTACTCCTATCGATTAAATATTTTAAAAATACATTTGGCTTCAAATATTACATGAATTAATATTTAGACATTGTTCCCACAACCCTTGTTGACTGACCGGCTGACTTAGTTGCTGTGGGCGTATGTTTCATTGCCTGCCAACAAATCTTCTTTTAGTGTTAAGCGTCATGTTTTCTTATATCCAAAGTTTGGTAAAGCACTGTTCCGACCACTCTTTTACCAGTAGTATTTAGCTTAGGTTACTGTGATGTATGGTTATTTGGTATACTTCTTTTTCTTAGCATCATTTGGTATGGAAATGAGTAAAATCTCTACCACCAAATGACAGGTTTGTGGTCAGGCCTGGAAATAATGATGTTAGATATATCTGGGTTACGGTTATATCTACCTGCCATCGTATTCAAAATATTATCAAGGGCACAGATAAAGTCTGAATTTGTGCTTGACAATGTCTGTGACAGGTGCCTTATTCCAGGGCTTGCTGTGTTCGTTCGGTTGTGACATGCAAAGCATCAACCCTAGTGCTCATATATCCATATATCCATTCTATTAAATTGTTAGATTGTTAAAGGAGTTTGATAAAGGTATGCTTTTGCCAACCAATTATTATGTATTAGAGGAAATTGGTTGTTATAAGCTGAATAGAAGGCCATTATGTCACAGTAAGTAAGACGCTACCTCACTTACCGGGTCGCCTGTACCATCCCTGTGTTGGACGAGAAAAAGGAACCTTGGAATTTTCCAGCTTGGCTTCCCCTTGTCAATGATATAGGATAGAGGGTTTGGCAAGAAACAGTGTTTAGTCTTTTAATCTCTGGACAAATTTCCCTCTACATCATTACCATATTTGGTACAGAACAGTAGGACTTTAAACCCCATTTCACATCATTTCATTTAGCCTATAAGCTAAATATTTTAATATACCCAAAGGTGTCGTTATTATTTAATAGCATCAATTTAATGCGAATATAAAGGTTACTGTACTGTAATGCTACATTAGATCTAGATATGAGATATCTTATGGACTATAATTTTGCTTCATCTGCGCAGTTATGAAATGTCAATATAAATTTGTTTAATCCTAATTTGATTTGTAATATCAATTTTTCATATTGGAAATTTTAAAAAAAATGGTAATTTTGTATCAGAATAATTGTAAAATGAACATGCACAGTGTAATTTCTTGGATATTACAAGATCAGTTTTTACTTGAAGATTGATGGCTATTGCCTACAGAATTGGAAAGTTGTGCATTTCATTATTTGCACATAATGAAAAATTGAAGTTGGGAGATTTGCAGCATAAATTCTGTCTTGAATATTGTGAAATATTGTAGTAATTATGGTCCCTGATTTAACCTTCAACTTCAATTTAATACTTCACAAAATCCTCTGTTAGGCATAACATAAAGTAAAAGAATTAAGAGTTTTATGAACCTGGGAGAAAGACTGAAAAGTTTTTTTCTCTTATTTGGTGGTAATAGAACAGAAGTACAAAGTATGTATGTATCTATTAAGTCAATAACAATATAGAAATATAGCCACACACAAAAACTCTTGGGAGTTTTCTCCAACAGCACCAGGGCTTCCACCTCAAAATTTTTACTGTCGGTTATTATGGTAGGGTAGGGGCATTATAGAAGATTAGATAACGTGCTGGCAGTTTTACTGTAATAGTTCAAATCTAGATGATGTAAAGGGAATATGCTACACTCAGAACCGAGATATTTAGACTTTACGATAAAAATATAGTCCTGATTATTCATTTTTGGAATAAATCATCAATGAGCATTGAGCAGCAAATCAGATTCAAATACAGTAAACAGAAGATGCCTTGAGAGTTGATTGTGGTCTGTTCATGTTAATAAATGTCTAATTAATAGTTTATATAACATTTCAGGCCCAAAGAAAGACCTGCAATAGGCAGATTTAGCTCTTGCATAATGTATTTTTAATGAAATATTCCCTTTGGGACTAAGTACCGTAACAATGGGGTGCGCGGAAAAAAAGTCACAGTAAAAAAGTCACAAATTTGCCTAGGTAAAAAAGTCACAGGAAAAAAAGTCACAGGAAAAAAAGTCACAGTAAAAAAGTCACAAATTTGCTTAGGTAAAAAAAAACACAGGAAAAATGGGATGGATTTGGCACCGCTGACACGATCCCTGCACAGATTTCGTAGCTGTGTCTGCATCTTTACAAATTTCTTTTTGACCTTTCTGACGGGTCGATTGCCGATGGCATCCTGGGCTGGACTGTGGCTGATTCCTTCTGGAACCACTCCACCACTCTCCAGATGGATGGATGGTGTTGGCCGACAAGATTGTAGAACTTGTTGTTCCATCCCCTGCAGATGTTGTTCATGGTTGCGTCATGTACGTTCCAAACTTCAGGAGGGAACATTGGGGGGGGGGGTCTTCTCATGGAGAGGGTTAGGCCTTGTAGTGGGGTCCTAGTGTCTGGACATGTCGCCAGGTTGACTGTGCCAGGTGGTAGAAGCATCCTTTGGCTGCCACGTCTCTACCAAACACGACAAGCAAAGAGCGCAAAATACTATCTTTGAAATCAGTCACGATCGTTTCTACAAACATCTCATGGCCAAGTTCTTCACACTTATCAACAATATAAATTGTGACTTTTTTACCTGTGACTTTTTTACCTGTGACTTTTTTACCTGTGACTTTTTTTCCTGTGACTTTTTTTCTGTGACTTTTTTACTGTGACTTTTTTTCCTGTGACTTTTTTTCCTAGATTCAACAATGGAGGGGGGTTGGGATGGCCTAGTGGTCTAGAGTGCCGCGCTTTGACTTCTAGCTGGTCGGTCACCTCTGGCTTGCGGCTGTGGTTTTGAGCCCTATTGTAACCGTATGTGACATGGAGATAGGAGCGCCTTCTCAACCACCTGGGTTTCCTTGGGCACTCCCGTTTCCTCCCATTGCTAAAGACCCCTACGCGCAAGCCAAGCGAATTATTGAAATAAAAATTGAAAACCATACGTTAGTCCCAAAATGACTAAGTTTATGTCGAGTGGACGTTAAACTCCATTTCTCTATCTCTATAACACCAGTCATGAGGTTATGTGGCTTCTATGCATTTGCATTATTTTGTACAAGCTGTAGAATTTTATAGTTACATATAGGGGGTTGGTCGTAGCCATGTTTGAAATTAGGTTTTGAAAAATATGCTATTTTTTCGGCCGTCAAAAATGACCAATGATCTAGTTTCGGTCGTTTTCCGTAGCCCTGAGTCTTGACTGGCATATATGACCAGCATGGCAGGGAATTCTTGGCATATATAAAGAACTTGTACATTAGTTTCAAAGGCATTCAATTGTATTTCATGGACATATTCAACACTTGTAACCTCATTTCATTTCATGATCATTTGACCTTCTTGAAGAAAAGTGATCAGTAATAATCAATGATGTGTGTGCCTAGACATATATGATAGATGTTATCATGAAATAATAACAAATAAAATCTCTTGGATATTGTTATTATCGAAGATATTGTTTATTATATTCTCATAATTGCCCATTAATCCCATAATTGTGTAGTTAATTATCAATATATTATACATTTATGTGTTTTTCTTCTTGGTCATTCTGAGATAATCTTTGTTATTTCACCTAGTTAGGAAGTGGCTAATGTTAAACATAATATAAGGAATAGACTAATTGGGTTTTCATGGTTGTTTATTTAGTGACAAGACTTATAGAGGATATTTGTCGTTTTGTCGTGAATAAAATATTTTATTTCATCGAGAAGCAAGAAAACTTATATTTTCACGAATGAGTAGCATGAGTGAAAATATAAATGTTTTCTTGCTTAGAGATGAAATAAATATATGTTATGCACGATAAAACGACAAATGTTCTATTTATTTTATGATTTTACAATCATTTTAGGTAAAAACAACATGGCCTAGAGGTTCACCAGTGGAATAATACCTTTTTTCACTGATAAAAAGTGGTATTTAACTACTGATCATAAAATCAATATGTATATGTAGCAAATATCAGGAACTGCAGATAAAAGATGAACGAAAAACTACAAAAGATTTAAGATCATGTATATATATATATACGTAGGCCATATATATTAAAGAGACAAATAGTGGCATCTACTTGCAGTGTCTAACCCAGATATCTTATAAAAGGGCTGATTACTGAATTTATAGAGAGAAACAAAGATTTGCCTCTTATTAATTTTCCAGCATAGTTTCCCCATTTTAGTGGTGCAGGATTGAGGGCGTGACAAGGACAGCTGTCTAGTCGTTAGGATGGGACCAAAAGAAAGGTCCTGTGAACACATTGGCATGCAAGTAAAATTTCCCTCACAGCACACTTTATGGCATATGCCCATCTTCATTAACCCAGTCAGAGCAGAACAGTAGGATGTTAAACCCTATTTCATTTCATTTCACTCCTCTTGAATAAGGTAACAAAGCTTCCCCTTGATACTGTGTAGGTAGTCCTGGGTCAGATTGCAGTGGTGATCGTGCTACTGGTTACACTATCATACCTCCAATTTCTCATTTTGTAAGTTGAAGGAGAATTAACTATGAAAACCTTCTGTTGCTTTGTGTATTATAATTAACTCATGTTCATCTATTTTCAGGAACTGGATCTCTCACTGTGTTACGGAGATCAAATTCTCGTAAAACAGGAAGTTCAAGTAGTCGTGCCTCTAGTATAAGTATGGATAGTGCCGATAGTTACGCTAGTGTTGACCTCAGTACTGACAAACTTCCACCCGTAGATTCCCCGGAAGCTTCACATATTTGCTCTTTACGGTAAGATTAATAACATGCATAAATGAAAACATAAAATATTTGAATCCACAACTGCAAATTCTAATGATTTCAATTCTTGAATGAATACTGAATTATTTGCTATTATAAGAGATATAAAATGCTCAATACATACATTTGTTTGGTTGTAGCAAATATTTCTGATAGGTGCGCCTGTCAAATTATAGAATTTATGAATGAAGTCCTGCCTTCCCATCACATAAAATCTCTACAGAAACTTGTTTTTAGTAATACATTAAAATTTCTGACAAACATGATTATTGGTTTTAATAACGAAATATTTTGAAAATTAATTTTATACATCTGGACATTTGAAATCATCTGGACATTTTAGTATAGTATTTGAAATCTTATTTTATTTAACTTGTTAAAAGATCCTAATGAGCTGTATGTTGTTTTTTTTAATGGATAAATAAAAACATTGTTTTCAAAAAATACTGTATAATAATGATAAACATAACCTATTTATCAATAAATAAGTAGAATTCTTATCTAATGTTGGCATGAAATTGACGTCAAGAGTTGATACTAAAGGCATGTACATATTACCAAATTAGAGCCCGATTAGGACCTAATTAAGTATAAATCTCAGCTTGTTAGACCTTAATTAGCGAGATAATAATTTGGAAAGAAGCCAATGTTAGGTTTTTTTTATAAGAAATCTTTATTATCTATAGAAATAGAAATAAGGATTTCTTTCATTAGTAGTAGTAAGGTGGAGCAGGAGTGTTGGATTTATTAAAGGAAAATATTCTGTTGTAGTATTTGCCAGTTTTTTTATAAATTGTGACATATTGTGTGAAATTTACAAAAGCATTTAGATTTTGAGTGTTTGTGACATAACAGTGAAATATGTATTGACCGAGTTTTCAAGACCATTGATCAAATATTTTATTTTTTATGAACAACATTTTTACACCAAGCTGTGCTTGTTAACACTTGTAAAGTGTCCTGCAGCATTCTCATAAATTTATTGAATATTTTTGTATATGCAAACATATTCAACTGATAAGTGACTAGATCAGGAAATAGTTTTGATTGTCTGAAATTGTTTGTTAGTTATGTCTTTGTGTGAAATTAATCATATTCTACTCAAGTAAGTACCAAATCATTTACCGGTATATAGTTAAATATCCCTCAAAATGCACATTGGTATAACAGATATAATGCATTGAGGCAGTAAATGAAACTCTCAGTGGATTGTAATATTGACACGTTACAGCCATAAGCTTATAGGTCTTTGAAGGAAAGTGGAAAGATTTTAATAGAATTAACAAAATATGGAGTTGTTTTATAAGAAATATAAAAACTTCTTCAAATTTCATTAGCTAATTATAAGTAATTTAAGAAAAATATTTACACTGTTCATCATTTAAAGGGTAAGAAACAAATTGCACATTATCAAATTTGGCCATTATGTTGTAATTATTATATGTAATAAGGCGATACAAGATCATTATATTTCACACTTGATAAAGGGTATTTCAACCGCAAGGTCATCCTATTAAACGATCTTCTACTACTACAAGTCTGTTGTGTGATTCTGTTGAGCAGGGATTCTTTAATTTTATTTTACTACTTTGCCCCGCTGGTATTATCTTTTGATCCATTCTCCACGCAGATGTATCAGCCTGTCCAACTTTAATTACTCACTAAGGGAGTCTTTCTGTACCCTTCTCCTGTTTTAATAAAATTGTGCTTTCCTATTTCAGGTTACGGCATCTTATACGGCGATTAGAAAAAGATGAGGTATCGAAGGAAGATTTAAAGAAAAATTTAGAATATGCTTCCTCTGTGTTAGAAACTATTTATATTGATGAAACAAGGTGAGCATTATATTGTCTTACATCTCTGTCCATCTTGCCTTTTCCTTTTCTTCTTTGATCCCTCCCTTCCTCCTTCTTTACATTTGGAATGAATAGTTTTTTAAGCATTTGATATTTTGAATAATCTTTTTTTTTTTACAGCTGGATATTACGCAAATTTATATTAATCCTAACTTATATTAATATTGAAAGCTCGACTGGCTCTTTGGATGTATTTTGTTTGTTTTTATTGTAAAATTCAGATTTTGGATTTGGAATATTTTTTGCTATTGGACTTTTTCCAGATTTCTATTTGTTCTGGCCTATCAACCTTTGGAAATATCTCATATTCACACAAGAATTTAGCTTACTTTAGACCTACATTCCAAAATTTATTTACTTTGATTACAAACATTTTATTATTACAATATCTTCGTCATTTAATATTGTTGGTTAATATTTTAGCTAAAAAAGACCCATTTTAATGATACACATACAACCAAAGTTTTATATAGATTGACAAAAGTTGGCCCTAGTATTAACATGTTCTTCAGGATTTAAGATTCTAAGATTCTAATAAATTCACTATGTTTGTTGCTTAATGATGAGCAATAAATTGCCATGTGCATTTCTTATCTTTCTTGAAATTGAAATATTTTATTTGTTTGGAAATGTATCAAGTGTTGCGATGGTGATAATTGAACATTGTTTGAATTGTACCTATTGATTAAACCTTGTCTGTTCTGAAAATAATTTGGATGGTTACGCGTACCTGTCATAGTGAATACAGATTGTAATTTTCATAATGAATAAAATTGTGTTGACATTAATTCTCTAATGAAGCTGATGTGTTGCTATAAATAAATGTGATTGAACTTTTAACCCTAGTTAGATATATGTATGAAGATTAATAAATATTCAGTTGATTGAAAGGTAACTGAGTTACTACTGCTTTGACTATTGATTCAGAGAGGCAGATGGATTTGACCACCATCTTACAATTTGACATGGTGTTTGTTGTTAGTTTGGATACATACCAGTATGTAGGCCTAAAGAAAATGAATTAGAATATTGGATAAACATGTATTAGTCTATGTATAGTTAAAAGGTCCAAGGCAAATAGAATAAATTTCAGCTTATGGAACAATATTGGATAAACATGTAGTTTGTGTAGAGTTAAAAGCAGGCCTTGCCGTTTGTACAGGGGCAGGCGTGCGCGTAACAAACACCTTATTTATCTTCAGGCGTGTGGATAACACACCTAAAACACACACCTAAAAAATTTGGGGCGTGTGATTAACCCATTTAATCCTAGAGCCAATTAAAAGATTAGCTGTCTACACCTAAGCTCATTAAATCAGTAGGGCCCTTATTTCCTAAGCCAATTAGTGGATTATTGTTAATCCTAATACCCTCTACAAAATTACAAATAACTAAAAAAATATTTTCTATATATAGAAATACTCTGTTACAAAAATGAACAGATTGTCATGTTCTTTCTAATGATATAAAATTCAATTGTATAAAATAGAAATTATATTACTATTAAACATTGAAAAGTCAGTTCCATCCATTAAAATAATGACTTTTCTTTGTCATAATGGTAAAATAAGCTATACAATTATCCCCTAAATAATTTATTTTAAAAATAGAACACAAATATAGTCCCTCCCGTTGGCCGCAGTGTTGAAAGTAAATATAAATCTAACTTTTAAAAAAGAAATATCGCCCTGACGATCACTATCGGCATTTTGGCATTTCTGCCTTTCTTTGGGTGACGGGAATGGTCGTCTCCTTTGCTTTATTGCAACAAAAATAAAAATATATTGTTGAGATCTTCGACAATATAATACTCTTCTACATAGCTTGTATTAAATCCCAAAAGTTTTAATTCAATTTAGTTGTCCAAAGTCTAGAATTATTAGCCGTAAGATTTGTGTTCTCCTGTTTGAAGCATGTCATATTCAAAATGGCGGCACCACGCTTGACTTCGGCTCGAATTTCAATCTTCTTCGCTTCATAATGTCTAAAAAAATAACAAATAGTTGATTTCTTCGACATTATAATATTCCACGATATGCCTGGCAGTAAATCATAAAAAAAAAACGATTCCATTTCGCTGTCCATATCGTAAAATTATTAGCCGTAAGTGACGATGGGAAAAAATTGGAATAAGCCAAAGTCATTGACACGGTGATGGAGTGAATTTTCACCTCTGACCTATTACGTAAATACTGGAAGATTCTTTGTTGAAATGTATGTTTTTTATTGTGTGATTAGCAAATTAAACATTCCTTTTCATGACAGGTTTTACTTTTATTACCCAATCATCATTATTGAATTATTTTTTTTGTTCACTAAAATCTGACGTGCGCGATCAAGACAAACCTCGGTGGCGTTTTGCGTGCGCCTAGGCGTGCATAAGCAATCGCGTGCCTCAAAACGCAAGGCCTGTAAAAGGTCCAAGGCAAATGGAACAAACCTCTATTTTTTTCTTCTTATTATATACCATTTCCTTAGTGGAGGCTGTAAAAAAAAGAACCGTAAAAATGGGGTAATTATATAGCTAGTTACCTAATATGAGTTTACTTTGTGCGCTTGTATTTTCCTCGCTTTGCATGTAACGTCAGTCAAGGTTTCGTCCATTTTTCACTTTTGAATATGATTAAAAGTACTTTTCTTTAGAAAAATGTTGCCATGGTAACCAGCCAAAATTTGTATTTTATAGTTCTTAGATATCAAACACAAATCTAATCTAATCTGTCGGACTCAAGAAATATTATCACATAAAAAACAAAACAAATTAAGATGTGCAAAATGATTAAAATTACATTTTTAGAAAAATGTTGCCATGGTAACCAGCCAAAATCAGTATTTTTTAGTTCTTAGCTATTAAACGCAAATTTAAGCTAATCTGTCTGACCCAAGAAATATTAACACATAAAGAACAAAACAAATTAAGATGTGCAAAACCATTAGAATTACTTTTTTAGAAAAATGTTACCAAGGTAACCAACCAAAATCAGTATTTTATAGGTCGTAGATATCAAACACAAATGTAGGCTAATCTGTCTTACCCAAGAAGTATTATAACATAAAACACAAAACAAATTAAGATGTGCAAAATGATCTTTTATTGCAAAAACCATATTTAAAATGTGAAACCAGGCCTTTGTTGTAGCCATGGCCATAACACGGCCAATTCGAAGAAATATGGATTTAAGATAAATTTCAGGGATAAAAAAGGAATATGTTGATAAAATTTTGTACAAATGTTGATACACCACACATTATTATATTCACAAACTTTCATTTTGATTTATGCAATAGTTATATCTGTTACTTTGGGATTTATTTTTGGCAGTATTAAAATGCAAATTTCTCATTATTTTGTATTTGGATGCACCGCAGCTATTGAAACTTCAGATGGCCATAACTCAGTCAATGTTTTTGTGATTTGCATATAGTATATATCAACAGAAAGCAGTTTCAGTTCCCTTTAAGATGAGCATTAAATCACAGTTTTTAAAAATTGTGACATGTGACTGGTTTTGCCGTGGTGGGTCACTTATAAGGTACTAGTTGTAACCTAGGGGCAAAGAACATACCGTTACAAATACAATCAGTTGAACTCCTTCTCCACCTAATATAAGGTACTAGTTGTAACGTAGGGGCAAAGACATACCGTTACAAATACAATCAGTTGAACTTCTTCTCCACCTAATATAAGGTACTAGTTGTAACGTAGGGGCAAAGACATATACCATTACAAATACAATCAGTTGAACTTCTTCTCCACCTAATATAAGGTACTAGTTGTAACCTAGGGGCAAAGACATACCGTTACTTATTCAACTCCTTACCCATTTGTCCATGTTGATTCACCACCATCTTTTCAATGCACTCTACATTCTACACATTCTTTCTGTTTTTTAAGATCCTCCATATTTTTCCAATGTGTTCTGTTCAACCTCATTGAGGCTGATGTCTTGCTATGTATTTGTGCAGTGTGACATCTGACATGTTCCCAATCTAGTGTGTCTCTGTGACCAGAACAGTGTGGGGGGGGGGAATCAGGATCGAAAATTGAAATAAATTTGTGATGCAGTATTGCAAGGTCTCAAGAATTAAAGTATCTGTGCAAAGAAAACTACCATGAAAAAGCCACAGCATTACATCAATCCTTTGAAATTGGATATTGCTGATCTCCTTGCAACTTAAAAAAGCAACAGTAGCTACACTTTCCAGAAGCAAAACTATAATGTGAAGGAAAATATATCAAATGGAAACTTTTATTTAAACTTTAATTATTTGTTTTGAGAGCCATGGTATCAATATATTAGCATCTCCGAAATAATGTCTGTCTGAATAAAATCTTATTATAGGATATTCAGACGCCCAAAAGTTTTACGATATGAGTGGAAAGATATTTCTATATAGGGTTGCGGAATAATCGGATTCCGTTTGTCATCACTGCAGACAATTCAATCAGACATTAATTTGTTTATGGAAGTAGATAAAATAATATCATATTTAAAGGCTTTAGTTTTATTCTTTCATTTCTAATAAATAAGTTCAGCACCTGATGTCTGGAACATCTGGAATCTTGAAAGAATGGTCAGTGGAGGATATTCATCTGATCAAGTCTCAAGTTCAAATCAATGTGAATGTTAAGTATAAGCTTATAGGATTCTCATACTACATATCTCATTTTTAGATAGTTTATCAAAATCAGTTTTCAAATTCACTAATTAAAGATGTTCAAACCAAATAGGTCCCAAGTTCTAAGCTATGTCAATTTGAGATGCAAAGTTCAGACGCATTCTACACAAATTCTGCATATAATCTGCAAAACCTTTTCTTGAAAATCAAACCTTAAAAACAAAACGTAACTGCACAAAATGGTCTGATGAGTTACACTTCTTTTCCTTAGATGAATGGGGAAAGTTTACTATGGATTCCTTCCTTATCAATAATCAGACAACGGCTTGACCATAGGGCATGTAGTAGAATGTGGAACTATTATATAGTAGTTTTCCCTACTAATTTTCAGTAGTACATTGCACATTGCAAATACGTGTATTAAGTTCCTGCTGTACCTGTGGATACTAGTAAATTTGATTAATACCAAATAATTTACTCATTACCGGTACCAACTTGGAAATTCTAACTGTCAATGGTTCATTTACATGAACGCCAATGTGAACATGAGACTAGTTGCTTGTCTCATCTGAATGACTAGACAGTGTTACTTGCACAGCCCTCCATCCTGCACCACTGACAATTGGAAACCAGACTTGGAAATCCTAAAAATCATATCAGATAACACTGAACGTGGGACCTTCTGATTAGTGAGCCAGTGCCTTACTCACTGATAGAACCACTGTTGCTCCAATCAGAAATGAAGTGGGAGAGAAATTAGATAACTTTTGAAACTATATATGAGAAGTTAGCTTAAAATTTCAGTAGGGTCATCCCAACAATGAGAGCTACAAAATTACAAACTAATAAATCAGCAAGACAAAAAGATTATTTTATTAAAAATTGTGGAGGAAATCACCCAGGGGAATATTTCCTTCAATTCCTCTTGGATTACTTATGTCATTAGTATATTACTTTATGGTTTCCATGGATGGCTTCTGTCCGCTTGAGTCTCCATATTTAGACGTTAAAGATCCCCAGGGGATTTTTGACACGTTTCCCTAGACAACATGACCATAAAAGGACACATCATTGGTATTAAATGTAGTCAAACCTTTCTCATAAAGTCATGTGCGCTATGAAACTGTAGACAATCCAAAGATTATGAGAAATTGATTTTCATAAACATTGATAATATTGATGCAGAATCCAGACGTCTTTCTTAATCTGATTTTATCCCTGGTTATGTGGCACACACTTAAGATAATTATTCGCAGCAATTCCTGACAAATATTAGAATTTATTTATTAACTGATTAAAGTATACAATACTGCATTGTGTCTCACAAATTCTTTAAAGCTCCAGCAATTCCAAATATTCCCCAATATTAGCCATTGATAAGACTTAAGAGTCTAAGGCCATGCTCAATCAAAAGAACAGCCCCTGGTTCCATTCACTTGATTTGATAATTGTTGATTTTTTGCAATGTCTATTTTCTGTCTTGCCCGCAGGTTTATCTTATAGATTTTTGTTTTGTGTGTAGTGGGGTCCTCCTGCACTTACTATTATAATTACTAGGAGTACATATTTTTAAAATACAACCATTTTAAGTTAATAATTAGTACAGGAGCACTGCACATCCAAACACTCAGCTAGGTCATTTTGGGATTAACATATGATATATTATTTCAACCATTCGCTTGTGACCAGGGGGCTTCAGATGTGGAAGAAGTCTGGAGTAAAGACAAACCAAGGTTGTTAAGTCGACCATACTCCTACAAAGTCTCTGTTTGACTTTATGAAAATAGTATTTTGAAATCCGTTTAAAACAAAAAAAGCTGTATTAATTATAATCAAATTCTATATTAATTCTTTTTATTTAGGCAGTATAAATGTAAAAACCATCTTTTTGCAATTTGTGAATGGCAATTTCTAATTTCTGTGAACTGAAGGTCTATCTAGCATTTTCATCCTAGCAGTGATAGAGACCTACACATAGCTGCCTTAATGTGATGTTTACAATGAACCATCAGAATGCTACAAGCCAAAAGACAATATGATATTAAAATTATTAAGATTGTTTCTCATTTGGATGATTTATGGAGATAACTATAAGGCTTATAGTTGTTGCCATGACAACATGGAAGCCATGGTTAATGTAGGAATTGTGTTAATAAAGATAGATAAGAAATTGTTGACAGTGCCGTGTTCAGCTGTAAATATTACTATTTTAAAACCACAGCGACAAAAAATAATTTGTCGATCAATGAACTAAAATAAAAGATTTAGAATGATTGAAGACATAAGTTGAAAGTATTAACAATAGGGGTAAATTTTTCATTCCATGCATAGATTATTTGTCAAATTCCTGATGCTAGACATACAGACAATTCTAGTTCAACAGATGTAAAGTTGATGTCACAAACGATGTAAAGTTGATATCATTCACTTATCAAGAAATAAGTCTTATAAATGAAAATATCTGCCACAAACAGATCAACATCGTCATTATAGATACATAATATTTGTTAATTAGTTAAAAATGTTAGTAACATACATGTGATTGGCCACAGGTAAAATGTCAGGAGATTTTTTGTAAAAATGTCAGGAGATTAAGGTCAAAAGAGGGAGACTTTATCGCGAGTTAAAATTACCCACCCACCATGAATAAAAGACAAATTAATTTACATTGTTTATATATTTGTATATCATTTGATTGTTATAATAATAAAACACATGGAAACACACAATAAAGCACTTGTCATACTCATGTCTTTATATTTATTTTCAAATATTATTTGTTACCCCTTTTAAACTTAACGGTAACGTCATACACTGGCTAGCCTATTTAATTTTGTGTAATAATTTTTAAATATTTTGGAAGCAGATATCCTTTTTATTTGTTTGATATAATTTGCGTGTGTGTGTTCATTTTATCAATTTCATAAACGTAAATTTCCCGTGTTTTGACGTTACGATGAAAATTTTTATTATTAATATTATTTTTTCATGCTTTAAAATTGTTGGCATTTCGATATAGCCTATCCGGCATTTTTGTAAGTTGAACAATTCAATTCACGAAATCTTTTTTTGAGGCGATTTGTCAATATTGTACTCCCGATCGATCAAAAGTTCGTTTTATTGTCGTTTCGATGCTATTAAAATCAACAAAATCGGAGCATGGTAAGTGTACCCGCCGAGCACTTGAAAATGGTATACAATGGATAATTTTCTAGAAAATTATTAACGTAGTTTGGCATGTGATCGTGATTACGGCATTTCAATACGAGAAGTAAAAATAAAATTACAAGTTCCTCAGACCCATATTCGCGGTTAATTACGTCGAAATGCAACTCAATGTTCATTTATGAAGTAAGCATTATGTTTCATGAATAAAGGACTTGCCTGGAAAGACATAATTCCATTATTTTTACGCCTCGAGACTCGAGAGAGAGCCCACGATATTTACATCACGTGACTCATATTCGCGCGCTTTTGATGATAGGAATGTGGACATTCTAAGTCGAGGGAAGTTTCCTCCCAGCCCACGCACATCTGGACGCTTAACACCTAGTTTTTTTCAACAATTAAAAATTGCGTAACTTGCACACGTGGTTCTATGTTCTGAATTAATCAATTCTCTTGGATTCATGCCCAATTTAAAGTATTTAATGTGCACACGAATGGAAATGAAATCGGAAAATAGGCTACTTTATCTCGTTATAATAATAAAATAGTATTGTTCCAAATACAAAAACATCGGAAATGTATCAGGTCACCCACGCTATTCAGGACCTCTCATTCTTATAAATAATTCGAAATGAGCAATAAAAACTTAATTAAAATCAACTTATTGCTAAACTTTATTAATTTCGTATAAAAACAATAATTATCGTGTTATTTAAATGGTAGTAGCCTATTCCAAATATGAAAACACGTGTTACTAATTATAGTCTCAACTGCCGAACGGTTGTCGTAAAAAGTTATGTCTCGTTTGATTAGAATTTTGACTCCAAAAAAAATAAAAATTACAAGAAATGAAAAAGCGGGAGTATTTGTCTCCCGATCGGGAGGTCGGGAGATAAGGGTTAAAAGCGGGAGTCTCCCGCCAATTGCGGGAGTTATCACATGTATGTAGTAATTAGGCAGTAGTCCAAAATTTCTGTACTAAAGTGTTAAAACCGTGATTACTGAATGATACACACCACTATTGGTTAGGTTTGTGTATTAAATAGTGATGGGTATTATAATTTGTCACACTTTAACAATAAAAGTGGCATCTTTCACAGCCAGATACAAACCTACTAATTATTGACTTCTGTAAAATGTCTAACCACTATAATAATAATAATATAATAAACTATACATAATAAATATTAGTTTAGAGTAATGATCGCTTGTATAATTTCATAACAAAACTTTCATGATTTAAACGGACGATGCGTTCCTATTAGTTTTTTGTAATTTCTAAAATTACTTTCCATAGTTATTGCCCTTGATTGCTTTATAAAAGTTATCATAGTTCAGATTAATAACGCGAAGAATCACAAACAATTTTCAATAATTAATTTACATTAATCACTTGGCAGTGTTCTTTTCCTCATTCATTTTGTAGAGCCAAAAATTATCATCCGATCTGCTTGAAGTTTTTATTATTTATTGTTTAGATTAGTAAATCAAAGAAGCCTATTCAGCTGTCCCAGATATATTTTTGATGTAGGTTCGACAATAATTTTAGTAATTCTTAACTGTAATTATATGGATTACCATGTCTATATACTTGCTGAATTAGCATGTGATCATTCCTGATTGTCAATTCACTCATACAATTAATTTTACAGAATGAAATCCCTTTTTAAACAAAAATAGTGAAATTTTCAGACAAAGTTAACTGGTTATATCTATATAGTTAAACTTTATTTGCAGTGTTTTGTCAGTGTTTCTGCTAGCTTAAAAATTTATAAGTAGGGATTAAAAACACTGGTCCCACCCGTAATTTTACCAGTATGATAAAAAACAACATTTAATTAATCTTGTAGATTTATTGAAATAAACACTTCATTCAAACAAATTCAATACATTTAAAACACAATGTTATTATAAACGCTGTTGTTAGAACTTTTAAATATCTGTTGGGCCTTTCCAAAATTAAACGGATGAGCTTTAGAATTGTCCCCGTTCATGTTCAGGGTCAGATCATTGGATTATTCATATGGCACTGAGATGAACGATTATGCAGAGACATATGTATTCAATTTTAGAGACTAACACCCCACTCTGAGGTACACTATGCTTATGTTTACCTTTAGAATCAGAATCTATTCCTTCAACAACTTAGTTGTTGTGGGTGTATGTATGATTACCTGGCAACCTATTCTTTATGGTTGTTTGTACCCTCCGTCAATATCCGGTGAAACTAACTTGTATTTTTTGTAATCTTCTCCTTTTGGAAATCCCGAGTTGATGAGAGGTGGTTTATCCTGTTTTGATACCAATCACATGGACTGAGTTTGTATTGGCAAATCAATTTATTCATAATTTGCAGTCTGTTTTCATCTCTCTATATTCACAGATAAAGCTTGTATATCTTAGAATAAGCCAAAATTAGCTCAACATTTCTTGAAAGAGACAACCATGAATCACCAGAAAGATTTTACAAATGAGTTTTATGTAAATTGCTATTTACCATTAAATAGCAATTTAAAGAATAGACATTCCATTGATTTGATGGTAATGGACCCCTGCAGACATTTTGTTTACAGTAATGACTTGAATTCTCTTATAGAAAGCTATTGTCTCTGATTTCTCTCTAATCACTAGGAATGGAATGGTAGTGATGACTATATCTTGCACAAGGGAACTATTTGTGGGGTTTAAGATATGTGACCAATAGTGGTCCACTCAAGAAAATTGATCAAGCAAAAGCTTCAGAATGTTTTGTGTCAAGTTTGCCCATTTTCAATATATTAAAGGCCCAGATCAGCAAGTACATCAAAAAAAAATTGATCTCCCAAATTTGTTCTGAATAACTAGAGGGGATAATGACTTTGTATGTCGAAAAGCAGAAGCTACAAAAAGATAATTACTCTTCATTTCTGATGGATAAGATGTTTCACACATGTATGTTTAGAATATTAGGATTCTGTGGTCATAGAAATAGAACTGTCCAGGCAAAATTCTTCTCCCTAGCCCTTTTTCTGGTCAGTGTGATTCCATATATATTATGTAATTGGGTTTTTAATAAGTGTAAAAAGGCTTCTGTATTAAAATTTTCATTTTTTGTGGCAGTAAATATTTCACCCATTCCTGTTTCCTCTAGTATATCATGTATTTGACTAAACCATTTACTATTATAAGTCTTCATCTTATAGAGAAATGTAGTGGTATGTATGTATGTAGGAAGGGGGTTGGCTGGCTGTTTGGTTAGCATTGAGTCAACTGGCGTGGTTTTGATCCCCAAGATGTACTTCACGAGTAGGATTGCTTGTCCAACCTCATGAGTTTTCTCCAGGTCCTCTGGTTTCCTCCCACTACTAAAGACCCATAGGTGCAATTTCATTATTGAAAAACTGTTGAACCAAATGAACCACATGAGCTTGGCAAATTTTTCAAGCATGTTCGCAATATTCATAAAATCATCGGGATAAGTCATTGATTAATTAATTAGTAAATAAATTGCTACAGATTATTGTAACTGAAACATGTCTGCTTTTACTTACACTTTAAGTACTAATAATATGTAGTACAATAATAGTTTGCAATATGTCATGAAACCAATTCATTTTCAATTGAAAATAAAAGTACTTCATGACTTTCCTTAGATGTTATCCAAATATAGTGATAGCAGAGCATGTGACCTTCACGTTATCACCGCTACTATAAAATGGTGGTAGAAACTTGGAAAAGAGATATCAATTTAGAATAGACCGATGGAATGTGAGATTTAGAAAGGAAATTGCTGTATCGGTTATAAGCTGCCTGGAGACTCTTTGTGACTCTAGACTAACAGTCAGGGAGCAATCTTATTAAGGAGTAGTTGTCCGATTTAAGGCATTTGTATGGAAGAAAATTTGCCAATAGTCAATGTCAATAACTTGTACAAATTTGATACCTTTGAATGGGCAGGATGTTTCATTAACAGTTTTGTTGGTATAGTTAAATGAAAGAGAATTAAACTGATTTGTTTAGAAAAAGAATTATAAAACTTTAGCACAAATTTGAATATGGGTTGTGGTTCTTACATCTTTTTGATTATTGGAGGCTGGCAGCTTACTATATGCCAGAACAATTACAATATGATAGAATACAGTGTATAAATTACTCTTGAATTGGACTGTTCTCCTGGTTGGAACAAGAACCAAACTTATCATTGATTTTTTAAGGTCCTGGAACAACCATCCGACTAAACAAGCTCAAATTTAGGGTTAATTTAGGCCCTACCGTCCATATTTAATTTCTTAGTTACTCTTTCTTTGTTCAGAGTAGGATGTTAAATCCCAATTCATTTCATTGCTTTGTTCAACATGTACTGATACTGCAAAGATTATATATCAAACTTGTACGTGATTTAAAGTATTACTCTTTATTTCAATTGATCATTCATGGAACATTAAAAAACTGTGACTGCAAGCAGAACATCTATCAATATCTCGGAATAAAATGTAATTTCAAATGTCAGTCAGACGTCAAACACAGCTTTGTTTTAAAATCCATTGAGTTTTCAAACCCATGTTTCTTTTCGTTTAATAGCATGCATCATTCATTTCTGTCATTGGCTATTGTGAAAAGGATATGAATTATTTGTGCTAAAGAAAAGGGAGTGAAACCTCATAATCTATTTATACTCAGAATCTCCTACATTTGCATTTATTTCAGGTTTGATTCTTTCTCACTGAATTTTATAAAAGAATAAATCATCTGTATTTCCATTTATTAGAAAGTTATCATATTGTATTGTCACTTTATATTCCTAATAAAGGAGACCTGTTATTAGCTTGTACTTGATGACCAAGACTATATATTGACGTCAAATGGTGTATGTTTAATAAATTTATGCTGCTCTCGAAAGTGTTTGGTTGTCAAGGAAGATATATTTTAATTACATCAGGAAATCTTTAATTTGGTTGTTAAGGTGTTTCTTATGTTACTAGGGGAATTAAATATGGTGGAAAGAATCGAAGTCGTAGTTGCTGTATATTAGCTACATGTTCAGTTGGTAATCATGGTTTTGTATGCAGTTGTATGTCATAGAATGGTGTTTAATGACATTTATGAATTTTTAAGGAGTGAGGAGGGGTCACTAACGAATTCCTTTATTTGAAATACCGGTAGTTATCTAGAAGTCAGTTACTAAGTAAATAAGGTTTAATAAATGTTCTCAAAAATAATCTCATCATAATTTATACAATTTGATATTCAGCCAATATACAATTGATTATCCCGAACTCTTTAATGGGTTAATGAAGTACCCGAACCAGACCCTGTCCTCTTCAAAAGAGCAAGACATTTTTGAATATTTGGACTTTGTGGAGAGGAGGCTTGTTTATAAGAGGAGTCACTGGTAGAAACTGAGAAGTAAATAACGGATCAAATTTGATTTACTTTAAGAAAAAAAACAGGAATAAATCTACCAATTATTTTCTAAAATATGTATGTGTATATATATGTATGTGTCTTTTTTCTATATCTATATGCTCATTGCATTATATGTATTTTCTATGTGACTGTTTTTTTAATGATTTTTTGCTCCCCCTTTAAATTTTCTTGTCTTTCTATTTGTCAACAGATTAAACCAGCATAGCGGCAACAATAAGAGGTGTCAATTAATATATCGCATCTTTTTATTAACAAATTAATTGCCGTTGATATTAATCCATTTATTTCTTAGATTTATCATTGATTTTGTTTTGTCCATTCTGCAAACTCTTATTAATTGAAAAAAAAAAATGCTGACATAAAGTATTAAAACCAAATCAGGCAACTCTTTGTGAAACTTTAAAGGTAAACTGTACCGAGAACTAACCAAGATCATTTTATTGCTTATCAGTAAAAAGAAATGTTATATAATTACTCCAACAGCACTTTAATGCTAATTAAAGAAATGACTGGCATTGTCAAAGTAATTATACATGTCTTTTTATACTGAGAGGCACCAATTATCATGGGTTTGGTTGATTTTAGGTATAGTTTTCTTTGAGACAAGATTCTCATGCTAGAAGGGAAGCAACTGCCATATATTGTATTTATTCCAACAATATGCTGGTTGCTAATGTCTGGTGTTCAACATTTTACAGTTTGGAATTTAAATTTGATTTGTGCTCCTGGCTGATCTACTTTATTGAATTAATAATGTACTTATTTTCTGTTAAAATCAAATATTCATTCAAACTATTAGCCCTTGGAAATTGGTCACACATTGTCACAATGTATATATAAACCTCAGAATTGATACAGATTCTTAACAAATTAAGACAGTCATTTTTATTTGTTAAGAGAATGTACCAGGGGTCTCAATAAGTGTACCATAAACTTCTTAGTATTGATAGATAATTATTTTAATTTTGCTGGATAATTAGTCATATTATATACTTAATATGGGTAATTATTTATATACAACTAATGAATTATTCAATCACATTGATTATAAAGTATTTCAGAAAGGCTTCAGTAAGAGTTTGCAGATTAGAGATAAGGCTTCATTCTTTATTCTGGTCAATTTCATTGTTGGTTTAAAAGAGATAAATCGTGAAAATGAAATATATTACAATTGGTTAATGGTTCTTTTTGTGGACAAAAATTGTTACTTTTAAATTGATCAGTTTAACAGACTTATGCCTTTCTCAATAAAAGGATATAGTGCACAGTTGGCAGAATTTATTTTCAAGGGCACCTTGTTTAAAGCATGACTAAGTAATAACTATTACTCACTATACTAAACAATTAGTAAATGGTTTTAAAAAATGAAATGAAAATATCTTAATTAATTAAAGATATTATAAGTTGTAACATGTATATGAATAAGATACATTATACCATTCCCCAAAATGAATAACTGATTAATGTTGAAAATGATTATAATTTAACCTTAGAAACCCTAATTTTTAATTACTAAAGCATGCAATGATACAAATTTAGGCAGTAAACAGTTTCTGTTTAAAAATAGCTATGATTTAATTTGATTAGAGAAATTTATTAATTTTAATGTCTAACATTTATGAGTGATATTTTATTATTTAGCTGCTTTCGCTATGTTTCGTTCACTGTAAAAAAAACAAACACTATTGGTCATTGATAATTTCTGCAGAAATAATCAATGATACCACATTTAATCAAAGGTTTTTTTCTTGCTAAATTAATTAGTCTTAGAACCAATCAAATATATCAGATATCTCCCTATTTTAGCACCTGCTTTAACATAGCTACAATCATACACATCCATACTATATTACTAATATTCCAATGAGTATCCTATTTAATTATTATGACACTAAAATAATGTTGCAAGAGGTATAATTGTTATATATACGTGAATTCGTCCAAGTTGACAATTTTTTTAGAATTTTTATTTTGATGGAAATAGACAACTTTTTTAGAAACTTTATTTTTATAGCAGTATTATAAGTTATTTATAAACACTCTGACATATGTTTATAACATTTTCTAATTATTGAATTTTCTGAGTTACTAATATTTCTAATTTTTGTGTTTTCTAAGTTTATGTTTTTTTTAAAATTTTTAATACAAGTGATATACTATTTTACTATAAGTATGATTTTAATGAAGTGAAATAGAAAACTAAAACTAAAACTAAATTATTTTATTATTTTTGTTGAATTTTTGTAGCACCTGTGACTAACAAACATCATACTAATACTACATTTATTAAATATCTGTTTTGTTAATTTTTATTGAGTTTTCATTAAATTATAATTTATTAAAATTAAATTGATTAAAATTTGATAAAACATGGACGTAAAAAATGACAACCATGAGACATTTATTTTATTAAATCTTCAAATGTATAAAAAAAATTAATTTGCCTAAAAACAATACTTCATTTAATATAGATAGTTTCAATATTAAAGTTTAAATTTAAACAGTTTCAAGATAATTCCATTGTTTTATTCATTAAATTTTTATTTATTCTTAGAAAAGTGAAATGCAAAAAGGACGGCACAAAAGAAAGGTCTCATTATTTAATATAACTTTTTTCTCTTTTTTTTTTTTGATAAATAAGAATTTGAATATGCAAGGGACATGATAGATTATTCAAATGTTGTATAGTGAAAAATATTTTTTTTATCTTGCGCGTGAATTTAAATGGTATTTGTGAAATAAGTGTCTGTCATATTTAGCAACAACTGTTTATAGTGAGGTGGAATTCACCTATTTCTCAAACTCTTTCTCCTTTTTCAAATGCTCATTGATAGTTATTTAATTCACAAATTCTGTTCAATAGAATATGTAACATTTAGGGTTTATAATGCATGGTAAAATTCAAATTATGGATTAAAAGGATTGCAGTTTATATCCAAATCTGAATATATTTTATTAGATTTAATCTAAATTTGGATTTGGAAATCAGATTAAAAACACAGCGTTATTATAGCAGCATTGCCAGTCCATTTAGATATGATCCCTTTTAGAAGAAGACATTTACCGTAGATCAAGCATGGTTTATTTTGTTTTGTTTTTTACACAATAACCTCAAGTATGTTCAATCCCATTAGATAATTTGTCCCTAATATCAAAAAGAATTAAAGAATTACTTAAATTTCCATGAGAAATTTCTGCTTAAGGATATTTGATAATGATTTCATTGCATACCGAGTACATTCTTTATTTTTATGTTAAAAGTAAAGTTTTATTTCAAGAAATCTTGGCATGGATGAGTTAATGGATTGTTTATTAGTTAGTGTGTGAAAAATAATTTTCGGAATTTTTTTGTTCATTTATGTTCTGCAAGAAAATTTGTGTATTTGCAACCTGATGTTTTTAATGTCAAATTTTGGAGTATAGTTCAGCGCAAGCGAATAGCATGTGTAGCCCACCTGCAGTAACAGGCATATGATTATAAATTTTATCAGTAATGTAAAATTTATAAAAATCAATATTGGATAAAGTCTTTTGTTCTTGATTAACATAGCTGTATTTTTTGTAAAGTGAGAGGTAAAACTTAAATTCAAGCTTTTTTAAATGAAATTTTGAAATGAATGCACGATTGATTATTCATATTAAAATATTCATATAAATTTAGCAACTTTCAGACAAGCACTTTCTTATGTAGCATGTCGTTTTGATGAAAAATTATCTTATTGTCCTATTTGCATACAATATAATACTTTATGTTTCTGACTGCTGGTAATAAATCACAAGAAAAGATGAAAGTTTATTTTAAGGAAAAAATTAAATTTTTAAAGCTTTTTCCGGAAGTACCACAAGTAAGTGTTGTAGCAGAACTGTTATGGAATTAGGAAATGTTAAAATTAATGAATGAACAAAATTCCTAAAATTATTTGTTCTACAGAAGAAAATTGTTGAAAGAAACATTTTCGCTTTATACTTTCTGTTGAGGTTGTTTTCATTTTAATGAGATATATATTTAAAATTAATACTTATCTATTTATTAGACGGTTGTGTGATGAAGATGATGAACTCAGTGAAGTTGAACCTGATGCTGTTCCGAGTGAAGTTAGGGATTGGTTAGCATTGACCTTCACGAGGTCGATGAGTAATTTAAAACGGAAAGGAGAAGAAAAGCCAAGGTTTCGTAGTGTGGCACATGCAATTAGAGCGGGTATTATGGTGGACAGGTTAGCAATGAATATATTTTTGCGTTTAACATTTTGATACAGATATCAGCCAAGTTTGAAATCATGAAACCCAGCAGAAAAGATCACTGTAGATGAAACTTTTGAAGAATATATCCTTCATGATTTTTCAAATACATCTATGTTTACTTTTCTCTAAAAATGCCAGAGCTGGATAAATATTTGCAAAATCTAGCTCCTATGACAATATTGTAAATGTTCATTTGATACCCTTAGAATAGCAGTAAAATAAACATAATTTCTGCTTATTGTTTTATTTTATACATTGATCAAATGATGATTTTTTTTGAGAATTTGAATAAACAGAGACACTATCCTGTTCTATATCTATAATACTAAACTGTTTTATTTTATAGAATTTATAGACGAATGTCCAGTTCTCTTGGGATGCATGTTCCTCCTCATATACTCATATTATTAAAGGTAAAATCAATAAGTTTTAATACAAATGAGAGATCATGTGGCTATGTGGGTGAGGGGCTGGCTCACTAGCCTGGAGGTCGAGTGTTTGATCCCTGTATTGGCCGAGAAAGTTTATATCAATTTTCCGGCATGATTTTTCCTTGTCAGTAATGCAGAAAGGAGGGCCTGACAAGGACAGCTGTCTAGTCGTTCAGATAGGACGAAAAACTGAGGTCCCGTGTACTCATTGGCATGCATGTAAAAGTTCCCTTGGCAGTTGGAATTCGATGTAGGAGTAGGCTGAACCGCTGCAGCCCTGGCAAAATTTCCCTCATAGCACGACGTATGATGTATGCCCGTCTTCCATTAGCCTATGTTAGGCGCATAACAGTAGAACGTTAAACCTCATTTCATTTAATACAAATGTATGATGCAAACTTTCCATATATATGTATTAGAATTGACTAAAGCCAACACTCTGCAACAACAAATTCAGTGTGCTAGAAATTGTCCATTTGTAGACCTATTTCTTCTCAGTTTCCATGTAAGTTGCTATGCTTTGTATGAGGAGAGGGGTGAATTAGGTTATGTCTGTTCCCCTATCCTTTCTCATTCATTTTGAATAAAATATTGTCTACATACAAATAATCATGTTAGCTGTGAAATTGTCATACAGGGTGGGCATTGCTCTTTATAATATGGTTGTCATTCATTGTTATATCTGGTTGCCATGGACATTAAAGGAGCTAAACCTCTTGAATAAAGTATTCAATTGGGTTGAACTTGTATTATTTAGATTAGTGGTGGAGCAGGTTCTATCCACATTTACTAACTTCAGTTCGATTTTTGTCTTGCTGTGTAAATACTGGTTGTATTTTAACACTGGCTTTATCAGAAGTAAAATTTTCAAACAATACAAATTATCATCCGACCATGCAAATTAACAAAACAAATCAACATATAAAATTCAATGAATTAAAGAGATTTAATTCTGACCTAAATTCAAGGTGATTTTAGTCCTGTTGAGAATAGTATGCAGTTTTTGTAGACAGTTACTTATTACCTATGGTAATTATAATTCTTGTCTAGAAACTGCTAGTAAGCTTCCATAGCAACCATGCTAGGTGAAAATGTAATCTCAATGTCTTACATGTATACAAATTTTTGGTTTGTTTTTCAGAGTTTAGATGACTGGTCATTTAATGTGTTCACTGTAAATGATGCGTCAGATGGACATGCCTTGAAATTTGTTGGCTACGAACTTCTTCAGAAATATGATCTTATAACAAAGTTTAAAATTAGTTCAACTGTTTTGGATAGTTTCTTAGTGACTTTAGAACAAGGATATAGTAAATATAAGAATCCTTATCATAACGCATTACATGGAGCAGACGTAGCACAAACTGTTCATCATTTACTGTCACAGAGTAAATTAGCTGTAAGTATTTCTGTTTTGTTATCAGAGAGAGATTTTCAGGACTAAAACATGGTTTAATTTTAATTCAATAATGCGCTTGCGCGTAGTAATCTTTAGCAGTGTGAGGAAACTGGAGGACCCGGAGAAAACCAAAAAGATTGGACAGACGACCCTACTCCTTGTCACATACAACCGAGGATTCAAACCACACCAGTTGACTCAATGACAGGCTTTATAATACAGCCTGTGCATGCTAACCCTTTGGCCATCCAATCCCCCAACTTTACAGGGGAGTTGGGAGGATTAGGAGACAGTATTTAAATGATTATGGCTTAGAGTTACCATCCCGGTTCAAATCCAAATATTAGAGAAACAATCATTATTTTGTAAACCTGGTTCTGACCTTGTGGCACCAACATGGATTGGGCTTTATAGGCCTGATACACTCTTTTAAAAGATATTGTCCATGAATCAAGACATCCTTTAGCAGTTTGAATTTGAAAATAACCATCTGTGGAAAATGTTTGTTCTATAGTTAAGGGAAAATCCTGTAATAATGTAAATTTCAATTCAACTTGAGAGAATTGATAAATCTTTTTTATTATGATATTCTTAGCAATGGTTGACAGATTTAGAAGTGTTTGCCACAATAATAGCAGCGTTAATACATGATTATGAACATACTGGTACAACTAATAACTTCCATGTAAATACAGGGTAGGTACAAATATATATATATTGACAGTTTAATCCCCCTCAACTGATTTTGTATTTCAATTTAAAGCACCAAGGAGATCGACCCCCCAAACCCAAGGGATTTATCTTGTAGCTTGTAGTCAATGTTCATGTATCACCAGAGGAACTTGATTGATATCTAGAACAGTGGTACAGCCCACGGGTCACACGGGTCAAATTCAACCAGCAAAAATCGAGATTGGTTATTGTTGGGCCCAAATTCTAACCTGCCTTTACTCTCTGAAGCATCAATAATCTTTGTAGGTCTATTTATAGCTTGTAGCATCACTCAATGAACTAGTAGCCTTGACGTGGGCCTACTTTCATTTTACATTATTATATGATTTGTTGACATTCTTTGATTTTTCTCTGAATGTTATTATGGAGCCGAATGAAAAGTGCAGAAAAAGTTGTGACATATTACTTATCCTATAAAACGGTGTTTCGTAATCGGGGTTTGGTCCTCACTTTGTTTCAAAACTTTGCGTTTGACCCTACACCTAAAAAGATTATATTCTAAACTTAGAAAATAGTTCAACTCTAGAATTTAGTTGTGCATCTGGTTTCCTTTAAGTCAATAGAAATTTACCCAATTTCTGTTCAAACAATTATAATAATTTGCATATTTCAATTTCAGATCCGATGTAGCATTATTGTATAACGACCGAGCTGTGTTAGAAAATCATCATATTAGTGCTGCCTTCCGTCTTATGAAGGATGAAGATTTAAATGTCGCTCATAATCTCAGCAAAGAAGAATATAGGTAAATTTTCTTTTTGCATTCTACAACTTTGTTGGGGCTTGGGCAATCCAGAGGCCTCATATCTTCTGTTTATTAGAAATTCTGTGTTCGTGTGATATAGAGTTGAGGCACTCACTTCATTATCTGAGTATTTATCGAGTCCTTTGAATTTCATGTGTTGCTGAGCGTCAATGTGTGCATGACAGATTGTGAAAGATTGCGGGGATCACGTCGGTAAGATGCTGGCTCACTAGCCTGGAGGTCGGGTGTTCGATACCTGCATTGGCCGAGAACATTCACCCAAATTTTCTTGTCAGTGATGCAGGACGGAGGGCCTGACAAGGACAGCTGTCTAGTCATTCGGATGGTACGAAAAACCAAGGTCCTGTGTACACATTGGCGTGCACATAAAAGCAAAATTTTCATCATAGCGCACTGAATGGTGTATGCCCGTCGTCATTAGCCCAGGTTAGGAGCAGAACAATAGGACATTAAACCTCATTTCATAAAAGATTGCAGCCATTCTGTTAATTAGAGTTTAAATTGAAATACTATATTAAATATGTATTTTATCTATTTCCAGGGAGTTCAGAACGTTAGTTATAGACATGGTTCTAGCCACAGACATGTCCTTCCACTTTCAGCAAATAAAGAATATGAAAAATCTTCTTAGTATGCCTGAAAAGTATGTATAAGTTGCATGTAATAAACAATTTATTTGTAAAAGTGTTTTCCTTAAATTAAAATCGTTCAATTCAGAGAATAAAATATGACTTTATTGGAGATTCCAGGATAGAGCCTTGAAATTTGTATTAAGAAGTGCTAAATGTATGTTTTATTAAACATATATCAATAATTCTTCTGAATACTCTACATTTAATTTTTTATGCCAATGTTTTATCAAATTCGCAAAGTTATAAGAGAGAACCTAATAACGAACTTTTAGAGTTGTCTCCCATTGATGGAGTCCTGTTGAATTGGTGTACATTATATATATACTGTTAGTGTCGTGAGAGGGTTTCATATCTTTAAAACTCATTGGACCTCAATTGCAAGTGACATCTTAGACACTAAGGATTATTTAACTTATACACAAAATGTGACAATTATAAAAAGAACCCAACTGTTTGTCGTTTTTTCCTCTTTTAGAATTAAAGCCCTAGGCTTAATTTCAGTAGAAATGTTTCATCAATGACATGGTCAAATTCGAAACTAAGCCCAAGGCTTAAATACAAGAATTCCCGGTAATACTGTGACTCTATAGCTGGTGAACAGGATATTTGACCAAATCTTAGATTCAAGTTTTTACAACTTGGTGATATTATTGTTCATTTTACTTTAAAGCCCCAATACCACTCTTGTTGTAATTGAATAATATCATTTAATATGTTCCAATCTTTATTCTTGTCAACAATTTGTACTATTTTACAATATTTCAATTAAAAAATAATACAAATTTCATCTTAACACACCTAATTTTTAAAATTTGAAAAATTCAACTACATGCGGTAACATGGTTTGAAAAGCCTTACGTAAGCACTTTCAAATGCAACTTGGATTTAAACATATTTTCAAGCCCTCTGGACAAGTAAGATAGGTTGTAATGGATAATTTACACAACAGGTAGGACACTTAAACATCTTGTAGTTAGAATAAGGCTTAATAAAAATTTCTGGACCTGTCAAGCCAGCAAGAGAGTTATTGTCCCTTTAAGGAGGAACCCTCTGGAAATTCTGAATTTTTCGATTGCAAATCTTACAGAGTAAATAAATACACAATAGAAATTTTAAAAACTTGGTGAGATTGCTCAGTGTGGCATTTCAAAATTTTGAACACATTTTGCAACATTATGTTGCTATTAAAGTTACTTGTGCCTTTGACAGTTTGCTCATAAAGGCATAAGAAAAAATGGTTTTCATATTCAGATAAATTTGATTGTATATTTCGAAGATTTCAGTCTTGTTTGCACAGGTGTTTTTTATTAAAGTATACATTATTGTTATATTTCAGTATTGAGAAGTCTAAAGCCTTGTCTTTGGTGTTACACTGTGCTGATATTAGCCATCCGGCTAAAGACTGGGATCTTCACAAAAAGTGGACAGATTTCTTGTTAGAAGAATTCTTCCTTCAGGTAAGTACGGGAAATTGTTTTATTACATGCCCACATGTCAATGTGGGCTGTGGGCGTATATTTTTGTTGTCCCTGTCCGTCCATAATTTGTTTGTAAACACTCTACAGGTCACAATTTTTATCCAATTTTGACAAAACTTTAAATATAGGCCTATGTAAAAAAAAATTGTTTTGGTCCTTGAGTTTTACCTCCACTTCCACCAAGAGTGATATCGTAGACAAGTACAAAAATTTTAAACAATTCATCTTATATAGATAAGCAATTATTAAACTTGTATTCTCCAAATATTACAAATATTTCTCAAAAATAAAAATATACTCTGAGTTGATATTTTACTTTGATATTAAAGAGAACGAGCTATACTATATAAAGAATAAGCTATTTTAACAATAATCATTAGTTAGGTACATCTGTTAAAATCGGTGGAACAGTTCCATGGTGATTAGTTGGGGGTCAGGATTTTGAGGGAAATAAAATTTATGGTCGAAATGGGATGTAGTTGAAATGGGAGTGAACATCATTAGACTATAATAACTAAATACAATTTCTATAAGAATGAATTATGATTTTGTCTTTCAGGGTGATAGAGAACAGGAACTAGGATTGCCCTTTTCACCCCTATGTGATAGAAAAAATACCCTAGTGGCTCAATCTCAAATAGGTAGGTCATAATATCCCAATCCCAAAAAAGATCATGGTATCATTCCAGTAACCCAATCTAATAAAAGATCAGGTTATCAACCTAGTATCCCAATCATGAGATCATGATTACCATCCTAGTATCCAATCCCAATATAGATAGATAATAGTTATCATCCTATTATCCTACCATCCTGGTCATGGTATGCATCAAGTGGGTCATATTACCATCTTGGTAACTAGCTCATTGTCAAACAGTTTGGTAATGTTTACCATGGTAATAGCTCAACCTGCCTGTCACACATTTTGGGATACAGTAGATCTATTTCTAACTGAGCTGGTATGTTCAAACTTAGATAAGTGGTTTTGACTGAGCTCAATCTTGATTAGGTAGGTCATGTTGTTGTAGTAGTTGGTCTAGGGCTCAACAAATGCAATGAGTAGAATAATTGTGAAACATTTTTTCCTATTTTTTGCCCAGGTTTTATTGATTTTATTGTTGATCCAAGTTTACAAGTTCTGGGAGACATGTTAGAGAAGGTATTAAATCCCCATAATCAACCATCTAACAGCGTAGATCAGTCTATAAGTGAAGAAGTATTTGAACGAGAAAAGAAGACATCAGTTCAGAGTAATAGATCCTCTAGATCATCGTTATCTTCACTATGTAAGTTATATAAATATATATTATATAATCTAGAACAGGTGAACTATATTCCGTCACTGAGCTTCCAAAATCTTGTATCTCGAATTTTCCTACTTTTCAGGAGACACAAAAAACTTTATAGATCTAATAATAACTTGCGGATTGAATTGTTCCTTTGATATATACTTGCTAAATAAGACTACCTTCAAGGGTGTATAACATTAAATTTAAAAAATGAGATACAATGTTTTAAAGAATTTTTTTTCTCCAGAATGAATGAGATACGATTTTTGTAATTCTATTATATTAAAAAAAATTGATACGAGTTTCTGACAGTTGTTTGTAAATATTGAATTACCTCATTGTATCTCACAAAATATTTTTCCCAATTTTTTTATTCCAAAATGTTGTATCACTAATTTGGGAGTGTTGGCGAATATAATAGACACTGAAATAGTTTAATTAAAATATAAAAGGCCTTAATTTACTACGTTCTACGTTGTAGTTTATTTGTCAATTTAGGAATAAAATTACTAATTTTATAGGCAATATTAGCTGAGCTGACAAATCATCTATATTACATACCTAAAATTAACTCCATTGCTACTAAATTACATCTAGGTAACCTAATTTTATAAAATATTAATATTATTCCTTGTTGTTGATTTATAGCATAAAAACTGCGTACTTTATTAAACAAATGCAGTCTTGAGATACAAGATTTTTACGAAAATATTTGTTGTCCAATCGAAATACGACAATTAGTCACAAGGTAAAAATAAGCATTTCTAATTGGTTTAGAGGTACGAGGTTTTGAAAGGACATGTATCAATGCAATGTGAATGTAATAAGCCCCCTAAAAGTTTTGGGATAAATCCGAGATACAAGGTTTTTGGAAGTGCAGCAATGATTTAAGTTACATTAATATATAATCTATAACTGGTGAACTATATTTAAGTTACCGGGTACATAAAGATATAATCTAGAACAGGTGAACTATTAATCTAGAACAGGTGAACTATATTTAAGTTATTGAAATATATAATCTAGAACAGGCGAACTATATTTTAGTTATTGAAATATATAATCTAGAACAGGCGAACTATATTTAAGTTATAGAAATATATAAGAGCAGGTGAACTGTATTTAAGTTATAGAAATATATAAGAACAGGTGAACTATATTTAAGTTATTGAAATATATAATCTAGAACAGGTGAACTGTATTTAAGTTATTGAAATATATAAGAGCAGGTGAACTATATTTAAGTTATAGAAATATATAAGAACAGGTGAACTATATTTAAGTTATAGAAATATATTATAATCTAGAACAGATAAACTAATGATGTAAGTTATTGAAATATATAATGTAGAACAAGTGAACTTTAAGTTATAGTAATAGACTCTTCAAAATATTTCCACGAGGGAGTTGTTTCCAAAAATCTTACTTTGTTTTTAATGTCATTATGTAAGGATGAAAGAAATTCTTTATTGGTTTATAATGTAGGGTCGCTAATTGTGACTGGTCATCCTTTTTGCCAAAATTTGTTTTCACTGGATTGCACCATGTTTCCCTGAGTTCAATTTCTCGCCTTTGGGATAGGTACCGACAACAAAGTTCCACATGTGACCACACAAGCTCTGGCCAAACAAGAGTGGCGCCACCTGTCCTGGATCGTAACTTCCGGTTACATCATTGGTGGACACAGTTCTCAACAGCGACTTCTACTGCAGCAGCAATTCCTGGACTGCGTAGAATCTCAGAATAGACACTCCCTTAGAGTTGCGGTTTTGAAATACACTGACACCGTGAAATTCAACTTCAGTGGCTTCAAACACTGAGGGTTTGGCCACAGCAACACTGGAGAGCAGTTTGGGTATACCGAAGACGAAATGTCACATTGCATTTCTTTTTAGGGAAAGTATATATTATAAGCTAGACTGGTGGCCAGTCTCCTCCACGCACCAAAAATTGGCCAGTCCTCTCCAAAAAAAAACCCGAAAAAAAATGTAATCTCTAGAGACTGGGCAAATAGAGCTTCATTCTCATCTAGTAGGTCAACCTGCATTATGTAGGTCGTGTGACGTCGTGCACGTGATCACGACATATCTAACAACAACGTGACGTCAACCCTCAGACGGTCTAAGCATGACTGCTTTGCACTCCAGTCGAGCCGCATGATTCATGTCACGTGACCCGGGGCTTGCTTGATAACTGTCAATCATTCCAAATAAGGAACAACGTAAAACATGACAGGAACGCCCATTTTATTGTGAAGCTCGCAAATTGTCCAGTCTCTGGTGCTGGTTACAGGTTTACTCAAAAAAAATTTTTATACAAATGGAAACGAAAGTGTTGGTTTACTAAAAATTAATACTTTTATATAAATTGAAATGTAAAATAAATAGAAGAGACTGGGCCAGTCTAATTATAAGCTAGAACAGGTGAACTATATTTAAGTTATAGAAATATATATTCTAGAATGGGTGAACTATATGTAAGTTATAGAAATATATATTCTAGAATGAATACGTTTGTCTCCGATAAGATGTTAAGATGATTTCAGTAAATTTTGGATTTATGTTTTTATTTTTTTCTAGCTGGTCGGTTTGAGTTACGGAGACCCTGGGTCAAATGTTTGATTGAAAATAAAGAAAAGTGGAAAGAGAAGAGTTTAACAGGTAAATATGAGCAAGTTTGTGAAACCCAGGAGAACATTGAGTTAAAGTAGCTATCCTACACGTATATGAAGATCTCTTTTCCAAAATTCGATAAATGACATGCTGTTAACAAATGTATGGACCAGGATCCGAGTATGACATCATGTTCACCATATTGAAATATGTTGGCTTTCCATCAAAGGAGTCATTAAAGACTCCTGCAAATTAGCTATATCGCTCTCCAAAATATTGAGATTAATAAACTACTTTTAGTTTTTGTTTACTCATAAACTGCATATATTCAAGGTATCAGGAGCTTTTTATGGCTCCCCCAGAATTTTATAAACGTGAATTGAATTGTGGGATCATGTTAATAATCTTAATCTGTCAATCTATGTGCAGTTGTCCACGGAACAAACATGCCAAGTTTCATGTTGATCATACTTGAATTTGTGTAGAGTTAGTCCTTGTTTGAAGATAATCACCCCTCAAGAACAAGAGAGAGAGAGAGGAATATGGTTTAACATGCACTAGACACAAACTAGGTCATTTCGGACTAACAAGTGGTTTAATTTGGGGTCTTTAGCAGTGGGGGGTGGATTTGGAGGACACGCACAACCGGGGAATCAAAACCACGCCAGTTGAATCAATGACAGACCTTATGATCTAACGCACATGTGTTCACCATTCGGCCCCCCCTCCCCCATCCCCCCCGTCAAGAACAAGAAGAAGATGAGCAGTGCCCAGAATTTTAAGAATATTTTAAAGATAGGTTGCCAATGCCAGGCAATGAAACATACTCCTGCAGCAGCCTAGTGAATTGAGCTGTCCACAATATTTATCACACATTTATAACTTTGGTAGGAACATACACAATTAGTGATACTTTTAAACCATGAAGTAAATAGCAGAAATAATTAAAATTTGGTGTGCTTCTAGATTTTCCTAGTGCAAACATTTGCTATACAAACATGTACAGTAACCAGCTGTTCGATTTTCTCAAAACATTGAAATTCACTAGACTTCTACATAAACATAAACATTTTGTGTCAGGGAATAACTAGAGGGTCCACAGGGCAATAAAGGACAATAATTAGTTGTTAAATAAATGATCATCAGCTTCAACTCTTAAACATAAACACTTTGTTTAAATTTACTGGCAATCGAAGGATAACTTTAGCATCTTCAAATTTGATGAAAGTGGTCTAGGGAAATAACACGAGAAATAGGATTCTTCATCTCAAGAACATAAACACCGGATATAAACTTCAAGTCAATTGGGGCCCTGTTTCTCGAAATCTTAACTAAAGATAAAATCCAAATTTTAGTAGATACTTCAATATTGATTGGCTCAGCACTAAAATCAATCTGATATTATCCATTCAAATTACTAAAATTTGGATTTTATCTTAATTAAAATTTCATGAAACAGGCCCCAGATGCTTAAAGAGTTTTTATAAGCGAACAAGGGTCATAACTCTTGACAGAAATTATCTGAAATTGTTTCTTCTATTTTTTGAATTTGTTGAAATTTATTTAACGAAACTAGTGGGTGTATTATTTGGACATGTATGATGGTTTTAAATGGCAGATTTATATTTTTGACTCGGCCTATTTCAGTATGGTCATATGAAAATTGACTTGCCAGATAGACTGCAATATGATAAAATGATTTATATTTTTCTATTAGAACCTTTAGTTAGACTATAGTTTGGTATCACGGTATCATATGGCCATAATCAATATTTAAAAAAAACAAATGATTTTATTTTTCAAGATGGTGAACAGAGAGCTGCAGCTGCAATATCGACAGAGAAAGGGACTCCCTCTGATGGTGATGACAGCAGTCGGGAATCGTCGTCTTCAACCGCCACCCCGGTTTGTGATAAACCAGAGGCAGGTAACTGCCAAACTGTGCCAAATAGCATTAAGACTGAGTCCGTAGCCAGTATGCAAATTAAGAAGGTTACAAATTGTGAGGTAACTTCAACGTCGTCGCCGTCGTCGCCACCGGTTGTTCCTTTAAAACCCAAATTTAT
This sequence comes from Patella pellucida, assembly GCA_917208275.1. Taxonomy (NCBI): domain Eukaryota; kingdom Metazoa; phylum Mollusca; class Gastropoda; family Patellidae; genus Patella; species Patella pellucida. The sequence continues at coordinate 14,030,312 of OU795044.1, forward strand.
GAAGAAATAAAGAAATTGTTAAATTATTGAATTGATGGGCGAATGTGTTATAAATGCAAGTGAAATCTTGTGTTGTACTATGGCGAGACATGTGAATGCTATACCATGTATTGTGACCGAACATGTGACACATCACGTGACCTATAACATGTGACACACCATGTGACCAACCATGTGACCTATAACATGTGATGAGTGTAAATATAATAATAGAATGGTTCATTTGCAAATCTCCACATGCAGCTGTTTATAATTAATCCCAGAATAATTTTGTGGAATTTTATTTTCCAGATATACCGATTTACTTTTTAATTTGTCATTCTTTGTCTGCTTAAAATGTGGACAAACAGACATCTTGTTTTTTTCCTATGTGTTGTCATTAAGTTAAATTCTTGCTCCCTTGTTATATATTATAAATGCTTCTTTTTCAAACTCTTATAATAGTGTTTAATCTTACTTGTGAGGACACTGAATCTGAAGAGGTACAGTACGTGCATATATGTATTTCGTAAATTTCAGGCCAAATTGACCATGTCTATGTCTATGCACTATATATTATGGACACAAACCGCTGAAAAAACGAGGCTGCATATCAGATCAGCAGAATTGATAGAAATCAATAGCAATTTCACTAAAAAATGTTTTTAAAAATCTGGTATAAAGGTTACCATGGAAACAGCTCAATTATATGTGACATCAAGAAGAAGACTTAAGTTGACCACTTACCTTCTTGCTAGTAGATTATTATCAGGCCCATTGAAACAAACTTTATATGAGTGGGCTGGACTGGCAGGTGCTGAGTAGGAAATCAAAATTTTAAAATGAAGACAAAATATTTGCAGAAATTGAGAGGGGGGGGCTGAAGCTCCCACCTTATTCTGATGAGCTTGATTTAAAGAGACCTAACTTTCAATCTTTGTTAGCTTTGAGTAACATAAAGTAGCCTATAAATTGGGTGTTTAAAGATCATGTTGAGTTACCCCCCTTAAAGCAGATGAAGATGGGTTCTCATCAGCATTAGCTTTGAGGCATGCATTAACCCTTTAGCACTTAGACTTCCCCAAACAAGCCTTACTAGGGCTACTTAAACCGATCAAATACCCATGCCACGTACACAGCTGTAGTGCTTACCCCAATGAGAAAATGGTCATATAATACCCAAAGCTATTTACGTATCAGAAACGGTTTCATACAGTCGAAGAAACAGCAGCTATATTTTGTCCACGGATGTACTGGTATTACAATCTAACATTTTTCTCCAATTTTCTTCAATGAACTTTGGTATTCAATTTTTCATGCACTAAATGCTAAAGGGTTAATATGTCACATGACTTTTGAATTTAATAAATGTCTTCTATGTCCAAGATTCAATTTACTCATGTCTTACAGTAAGATGTAATAACACCTTTAAATCCGGATTTTAATTGAAGAATTCTCCCTTCCAGTTTTTAAGAACCAGTGAAAAACTGAAGTGACAATTACAAATGTGAAACAAAAATCCATCTGCAGGTTTTTTTTCATTACCTCCTACTAAATAAAGATACCGGTATTAATTAACTCATTAGTGACGTCACCTTATTGCAAATTTGTAATTAAAATTGTGATATATTTAATTGTGTTATTTAAGAATGCCTTCTCTCTTCGTTTGTACATTTGTTTGTGCGTTTCAGGGGGGAGAGAAGACAAAATGATGAAGACCTGTAATAATTCGGCATTTCTGTCCTTTGTTTTGAGGTTTTCTTTTATTGGAAATATTATGCTTCACTATTATTAATCTCCTCTGAAATTGATATTAAAAATGATAATCTAAAAATCCTAACTAAAAAGAATACTTGTTTTTATTGCATTATGTATTAAACCAGAGATGCTTCATTGCACCAGGAATTTATTTTAAAATGAGACACACTTTACTATTTTAAATTTAATTTAAAATGAAACACACTTTACTGTATGGTACTCCAGATGTTTTAAATTTAATTTAAAATGAAACACACTTTACTGTATTGTTCTCCATATGTTTTTTTATTGGTTCTATTAACAAGTATTAGAAATGAAACCTCATGTGTTGATCTATGTTTGAATAAAATATTATCTGTAAGTGATAAACTTGGAAAAGGGACATATTTCTTAGATTACAACACTTGATATCTGTAAATCGAACTATTAATAATTGTTTGTTTAATACTTTTTACTTATTTTGCTCAATTTTTACTTTTTCTGTTTAGTACTTACATATAGACGATCACCTTTCTTTTTTTTATCTTAGCCCATATTTATCCACATATAAGTTGTGTAACAGTTGTAGGCAAAAAAATATCTTTTAAATTATTCACCAATCATGATTTTACTATATACAAGTTTCCTTTTAAAAAAATGTTTTAAGCAAAATGATTATCTGTTACAATTCACTTTTTATTGTCATATTTTTATCATTATAATTTTTTTTTAAAAATTTGTTAAGTTGCATTGGTAATTTATTAAAAGTTTTTTCTTTTTCAAAAGTATACTAATATTTGCACTGCATTAATGTTCTTTTTGGGGCAAAAAAAAAGAAACATACATAATAATTTGTATGCTTAATGGCCACTCAATAAAATTCACTGCAGAAATAATAAGTAAATTTAGAAGTTAAAATAAATAACTCCTTCAAAACATAGTTCTTCTTTGAAGGATTTGTCTAGTATCTTATTTAGTAGCAAATCTTTTATAAGGATGGGACAGTTAAAATTTTGGTATCATATAATGCATATATATGTGTGGCCCAGGCTAAAAATTGCATCCAAAATGGCCAGCATTCATTTCTTTTTAACTTTTTATTTTATTATTTTATGCATTAATAATGTAATAATATAGAATTAGCATCACATGTGATATGAATAAATATGTGATTATTTAATTATAAAAATAGAATTATACTAAATGTTCACAAATAGATTCAATGGTTTAAAATCTTTATCACCATTAGTATTACATTGAGAGAGTTTTAGTATTAATTGTGAATAAAATACGATATATTTAAGAAAAAAAAATAATTAATGATATTTCTAGTATTATTTTCTTAAAATGTAATGATTAAATAATTTATTCCTTGTTAATTGATTAATTAATTATGAATTTAAAAAGCATTTAATTATTTTTTGTGTACAATTATAATGAGCAGCTTCGAAAAGGCGGAAATTTAAGCTTCCTTAATTAAATGGAAGGCCAGTCTGTGGGTCTAACACAGTGATAACATTATAAATAAAACCTCTTATAAACTGTTGGTTTGGCAGTTTGGCCCATTTCTAGACATTTTTACCATTTAGAGGCAGACAGATGATCTCAAGAAAAGATGCTACAACATATGCTTTGCTTACTTAAATGTCTAATTACAAAGATTAAGAGTAATTAATTATGAATGCGAATTAAGAATTATTATCACTGTTAATTACGAGTTCATTGATTAAATCAAACTGTGAATACAAAGAAGAATATTTATTCAAGTATTTTCTTTTGTTAATTTAGCGTTCAAAAAACGATTGTTAACCTATCCATATGTATATAGTTTATTATTATTACTATTATTATATTCCCATTATCATCATTTTTATTATATAAATATTATTAATATTATATTGTACAGACATACAAACCAAAACATGAGCTACTATATACATACAATATATGTGTAGTGTGATCTTATGAATTACCGGTAGTATAGCTGTTAAAAATGGTAGCACTCATTTCAAAATAACTTTCCCATTAAAAAAACCCATGAAAAATGTAAGACTCATCCCATCTGAAAACGAACACCTTTTCACCTATAAGCAAAATAAACTAGTCTATAGTTTATCTATAGAACATTCTTACAGGCAGTTTACATACTCGAAAAATGGTTCACTATGTGTAAGAAATAAACTTGCCTAAAACCAAAACGGTTTACACCCTTATATACTGTAGAAGAATTAATATATTAAAAGTGAGTATTCAGGTATTTGAACATCTAATGTTATTTCTGACTATATGTATTATAATTGTTATTCTCTCTTTAAGATCTTTATACGTTAAACAATACGGGCTAAATAAACAGTAGAGCATGATAATGTTTTATTATTTTTTGTTGATATAGTCATAGTAGGATTCGGTTTGTTACATAATTCCAGTCCGTGGGCTTTTCGGGTAGAAATCGTGATATTAACTTTGTTTTGATGTTTAATGACAAAAACCCAATGTTGACATTTCTTTACTGAGTTGATCTTTTTAGCGTGGGTGGCCATTTACTTGAAGGTAGCCATTTTACGAAAATATTCTAACTTATTTTGTTTTAAATTTTCACCCTATTTATAATGTTATCGACATGTCAACTGTGATTTGTCAATGTATTAATATTGGCAGGGGTCGTGAGTATATTTTCCCCCCATCACATCATGAAGATATTTCCAAGATGGCAACCATTTTTGGCGGGGAAATCGGACAATGTGCTGATTTCCATTAAGTAGTTTATTTTATACGGAAGATACTGAATATCGTCCGTCAGTTTCAGCTTGGCGTCCAAAGAGGAAACATCAAGAAAACTAAAAATTGTTCTTGATTGCTCCACTTTCGGTTGTTCTCTGCTTTGAATGTGAATGAGGATGAAATGGGCATGGCACAATAGGCGTGGCGAGAGGGCGTCTATGCGCTAGGTGTAGTAAGTGTTTGGTGTGTTCGAGACAGGAGCAAGATGTTCACGTGTCAATTTCTTGCCACGTTTATTGTCGCAAGCCCCATGCTGCTGTCACGCTCTCTGTGCATCCATGCCAAGAGACGAAGTGAATAGGCCTAGGCTTTTCTTACCCAGGAAAATTGATATCGCTGGACAACTCGGATGGGGAATGTTCATTGTTGCATAACAATGACACGGTACCGGCTTTCAGGAATTTGCTGCAAGCTAGTAACCTACGTAGCAGAATTGGACTCCGAAACCTGTAAATAACAACGACAAGTAAATAAATGATAATGTGTTTAGAAAACGTTCCGCCGTCTTGTCTTGTCATGTCTTGGCTTTATATTTGTTTTTGTGTAAATTATATGTGGTGCAGTCCGCTTGCACTTACTATTAGAAATATGCTATATTGGTGAACATACGATCATTTTCCCGAAAACATATAATATAATTGCCAAGACAACTACTTAATAGAAATCAGCACGTCGTCCGATTTTCCGACCGCATGTGGCAGCAATATTCGAAATGTGCTAAATATATGAATATGTGATCATTTTACAAGGTTGTAAATATCAGAAATCGATCTGCTCCTCTGTAAACATATATATTGACACCAAACACTGCTACTTAATCAAAATCTAAAATGGACACCATCTTGGAAATATGCGAAGTCTGTGAACACGTGGTCATCTTACAAAGATGTAAATATCAGGAATTTAATCTGCCACCCCGAAAACATATATTTTGACACCAAACACTGCTACTTAATAAAGTAGCACGTCGTTAAGTTTTCGCGCCAAAAATGTTCGCCATTTTGGAAATATTATTATGAAGTGATGGAATAAATCTGATTATATAGTCTTGACCCCTGTCAATACTAATACATTTCCAAAGACAGTAGATATGTCGATAAGCTCATAAATCAGTTGAAAACAAAATATAAGTTGGAATATTATCGCAAAATGGCTGCCTTTCATTAAATGGCGTCTCATACTATGAAGACCTACAGAAAAAAATGTCAACATTGTTTTTTTGTCACCTACAAAATAAAGCTTAATCCAGGATACTGAAAAGCCAATGGATTTGGGATCTGACTATTATAGTAGCAACATAATTGTGGAAGGGTGTGAAGCATTGTGGTCACGATGATGAGGACGATCACTATTTCCCCGAACTTCCGTTGTGTAGTTCTCCCAGAGTTCGGAACTCTAGTCCCGCGACATCAATGACGGTTAGATCTATTTGATAAGGTCAATTTCGTGTGTGGTCAAAGGTCAAGACATGTAAACAGGGCTAGCGCTAATCCTAACCCTAATCCTGGACCTAGCCCTAATTCTAATGCCTGCCATAACCTAAAATCTCGCCAAAGATCATGTGCCCTAATAACCTTATATACATTTAAGCGACCTTGGCGAAAACTAGGATGGCCTTGAGATATAGATCAAGCCATTAAGGAACCGACATGCGACTCGATTTGAAATATTTATTGCGAACAGATTCGACGCGACAATAAAAATTGTGACTTGGAAGAGCTCGTGACTCTGGTCTGACGTAAATTGGCCATGAATTTCTGACTCATTTTGATAAACTGGGTTCGGGCTATGCGAGGACCTGGGACTTGTGTCGGTACTAAAGGCGGTGGCTTAGAACTGGAAGACTCAGATTCGAGGTCCCGCTTCTGTTATCCCCTCCCCCTCCCGACCCAAACTGATCCCACAGTGAATATTCGCTTGGCCGCTAGTATCACTGATAAAGATGACAAAGTAATTGAATGTCATTAGATAAGAGAACGCGAGAAAAATAGAAATAGTCTGCACATTCCCTTGTTTATATTCATGCCTTATAAAACATGGTAATACACGGACTTTTTCTGGTTTTTCTTTCGTGTTCTCTTATCTAATGACATTCAATTACTTTATTGAATCGTCAGATATTCTCTTACAGTCCCATATAACAAATGTTGGTCTTCGAAGGAATTATGAGTGAGCAGAAATTTAGCCATGTGTCTGTTATCGCTCGCCGCGTCAGTCACTTATATAGCGCAGAAGCCCGTGTTTTCACTCTCGTTACGTAGCACTGCTCTCTGCGTTAAAAGTATATTTGGAATGTGTTTAACCCGCTCTATCACATATGTGATAATGACTGACACCAATATTGTCTTTTAATTAAGCAAAATATTAACTTTTTTCCTCCGACAAAATAAACTCTAAATCATTTTTTGAAGTATAAGAAAAATAAATAAAGGCGTTTGAAGAATCTGAAGTTAAAAAATATTTCCTATTTAGTGTAAATTGTAAATGGGTATTAAAATGAGTAAAAGACATCATTTTGCCCGAAGCAGTTACTAGAGGGCTTATGTAAACAACGCAAGAGCCGTTGAGCAAATGACTGACGCTACGCGAAGTCAATGCACGGGTTCAAGACAGTCATCTGTAAGAGATAATTCGTAAGTAATTTGCAGTGAAGAATCAGCCATATTTTTGAAACCATTGTTATCGGATATATTTTTGGTCGTGAAAGGACTAAATATGTGCTTCTTATTTTGCTTTCCACGACCCCCGTTCCGTTCCAGCCCTAATTTCCGAAAAACGCAGAAGAACCATATTGATTTACGTGGAACGTGTCTGAAAAATCCATAAAGTAACTCGTCTGTGGTAATCTTTTCTATTTTAAGACACGCAGAAGTGGGCGTATTTCCAAGTTTTACGTGGGTATTTGTATCTAATGAGACCCACTCATAGCACACGGGGACCTTGGCCCTGATCCGAATTTTTTAAAGCGGAAATTGTGTTGTTGAAGATTGGTAGCCCGCGTAAGGTCGATATAAATTTAGTCATTCTGCTGTATATCTTTGTATTGCAGGTAATGAATGATTAATCCGAGGGAATGGGCAAAAACAAAAAATCATTACACAACAGTCATTCTAATCTACCGGCATATACCCTAGGCACGTCCTATACTGTTATCATAGATTATTTTGGTGAAGTGGGAAATCACCTTTCTGTTAGCATAATAATAATAATCAATAAGCTATGTGTATTTATAAATGTCCCCGCAAAGCGAGGGGGTTGGGTTTGGGGATCGTTGTTACCAAAAATACAACCAACAAAACCTTTTATAATATTTATTCACCTGTAAGTACAATAGTTGTTTCGTTTAATAATACAATCATTCTGGATTCTAACAAGTGCATAGAATTGTGTAAATCTAATATTATATTAGTTTGTTTTTGGAATCAAATAGGTATGGTAATATTTTGTGTATTTTTTGTCTCAGCGGGGATCCGCGTTAGTAATCTTTCTATAATTATAACGCACCGGGTTCAAATCTTAGAGTATTGTATACCCAGAGGATCCGTTAAGTGTATCAAATGCGGGCTCAAATCGAAGTTAACGGTATCAAATGAGGGGTTTACAATCGAGGTGTGGAATGGAACATTGTTTAGTTATTTTGAATTTACGTATTAAAATTAATTGACGTATTAATAATAATATACACAAATTTCGGAACTCATTATTTTGTTGGTGTATGTTTATAATTCAACCAGCTCTATTTTAGTTTATTATTTGGAAATCGATCTACTTGATCTACCCCTTGGTCGGCTTTCATTTGGCAATTACTGACAGCGAACCGACGGGACATCCAAAGATGTTCATTTTTATTCAAAAATAGGCCCTGTATATTCCAATCGAATTTTAGCGCTTCTCCGTAGGCTTCTAACGTGCATGACCATTGTCGGGTCTACACGATACAGGTGTAGCTGTATTATAAACGAAAACAAAACACACCACAACACCAATTTTGTGAATTTTTAAGTATTTTAGCTTGTTTTTCTTCATCAAGAAAAGGGCTAGTTTAAAAGATAGGCAGTATTATTTGTTTCAATATACATGTAATATAAAGCATTATTAAAACATTACACAGCTCTGGGACATTAACAAACATTATATTGCCAAAAGATATTAACAAAAAAACATGACCCGAATAGACGAATTATAAGTGTGTTTAAATTATTCTATATAATAAAGAATTGGAAATGGATCATATAGATTACCTCCCCTTTAGCTAAGTAAAAGCGTTGAATAGGGTTCTTATAGTCCCAAGATGGACTTTATTATGGACTTATTGCCTTCTGATTATTGTTGTGGCCACCTCCTGTATAGTAACTAATCACCGTATAAGGGAGTTTTAGATCAGTTGGCACAAAACGGTGTTTGAGTAGAGAGAGGGTCGCTCTATCAGATTAAAATTAGCCAAAAAAGAGGGAAGACCACCAACCATCCAAATCTTGTTTATTGGATCTGCCAAAAGCAAAAGTTACGAAGCTGGCAAAATCGGCCGTTCTATCATTATGAGTAGGGAGTTTACATCTCACGAACCAGTCCCATGAATAGATATAATGGGTTATTTTTTGATTGACTAGACTTCAGGGGCCAGTTGCTCAAAGCTCCGTTATCTTTAACGATCCGTTAACTTTAACGGACATATCTTGGTAATGTGTTGTTTTATAACTTCCCGTTAAATTTACTATAGAAAACACTTTAAAATACTTTATTTTTAATATTAGCATAAATCTGTAGTAAAAATTTGCACCACAGAATGTTCGGGGCCTTTATTTCCAGCAACAATCTTTCTCCCCGTTAAAGTTAACAGAGCTTTGAGCAACTGGCCCCTGATCTTTTTATCGGTCCCTTTATTTGGCATGGAGTGGGCCCGGAGCTGTACAAGGCGCGCCCTAAATCAAGCAATATCTGGAAAGGGTCAAGGATAACTTATTTCAAACCATTGAATAATATAATTCTATATGTTTCGGACGAAGATCATCGGTTATTGACCAAAACTATAAAGTTATATTCAAAGTTAACAGACTTTCTCTAGACCCATTATTAACTCCATGTTAACAAGTCGTCGTTATGAGTGAACGGAGCTTTGTATATCCGGCCCTCGGAGTGTACACAAACTCCTCCACAGTGGAGATGCAAACTATGACTTACAAGATTGGTGGTCATTAGAGATGTATATATTTAAACTATAGAGACAGATATATTTGTTGTCATCCTAAGAATTACAACCACATTTTACATAACAAAAATAAACTCAGGTGCATTATGAATAAAGGGTGGGCGAAAACCGCAGCACAACGCAATAATTAACTTTTTATGCAATTTGAGTCTATAATTCCTTTTCCTTGTGATTACAATACACTTTCGGATAAAATTAAAGTTTGTGGGCTAACATAACAATTATACTGGACTGAGAATATTTAACTGTGAATTAAAGAGTTAATTTTCAATACAAAATATACAATAAAAAATACAATAACATTAATGCACATGAACAACACAGCAAATATTTTTCAATACAATTCATTTTCCAGTGGTCAAACAAATGTCATGAACATTTGATCAGATTTATATAGAAATATATTTCAAATGTATGTTTACAGAAAAGATTCAACCATCAATAAAATTTTAACTAATACATATTATAACATTATCTTAGTTTATGCGTTTCCTGTATATAATATATATATATATATGGTATAAACCTTTTCAATTAAATTTACAAACTGACTTACACAAAAGTACAACTTTATATGCACAAAAGTATAATACATGCACATAATGTAATTTAACACTTTTAGATGGTCTACTTGCCAGTTACAAAGATGGTTATTACTCAATCCCAGGTAAATTTTATTCATATCAACCAATCTACCTCAAATGTTATGACCATCCATTGAAATATTCATTAGTTTCTAGATCTTAAGAAGCATGCGAAAGAATTAAAATATATATTACCATGCACATTGTATTTAATTAATAAAATAAACATGTACAATTAAACACTGATTTATGATACAGCAATCATGTCAATTCATTACACAATATGTGATCATGTCTTCCAAAATAACAAATAAATACATCTTTACTATGCACCTGTACACACTATTAGGCGAAAAGTACCAATGGTCACCATGAAGTAAACAATCCAACAAAATTCATGTACATGAAAACACAAAATTCATGCATGACCATAAATTAACCAAGTTCATGGTAAATAAAATAACCAAGTTCATGGTGAATAAATTAACCAAGTTCATGGTAAATAAAATAACCAAGTTCATGGTCAATTAAATAACCAAGTTCATGTACATCAAAGAAAACGTTCACAACCATAAAATGGCAAAATTCATGTCGATAAAACAATAATATATGCGTACTAAATGATCAAAATGTGCATAATTATAAACCGATTGCTTTAATTAAAAGTTGCGTGAACAGCAAGATACCCAAGAAATCGCAAAGCATAGAGGAGTTTATTCCAACCTACCACGGATTTCAGAAAGATTATCTGACCAATAATAATTCCCAATTTCCATTTTTCCAATCCTCAGATTTTGGGAAAAATACTGAATATTTAGTGTATATGGGGGTTCGGCAGTAAAAAAGAAATATTGTAAACTATATTCAAAATATATATGAAAGTATGTAAAATATTAGAATCAGCAAATCAGAACTTAAGAGTGGTGCCAAGTCTACATATATTATATAGACCCAGCGCCTCTAGAAAGTATGGACGGAGATTTGATAAAGTTATGTACATCACAAATAAATATTATTGCAAAATATTGTGAAATTAGTGCATGCATTTAAAGTTACATTGAAAAATAAAATATATATTTTTTATATTAAAATAGATATATGTTTGTATCTTTAAAGTAAAATACGATACCTCAGCAGTTTTAACGAATTTCATGTATAATAATCAAATATATCACATACAATAAAATAACAACTGTTAGATATTAAAAAAAACATTCAGATTGCACCAAAAAAACTTACAGGGACCAATGCGCCCGCGCTCAAATGTAACCAACGGTCTAAGTTTTTTTTAAAGATATACCACAATAATTTTACATCAGCACAAATCGAAAATTATCTGACATCACCAAAGCACATTTACATGATGAGTTTGAAATAAGCGGGGGGGGGGGGGGGGTGTTGTTTGTTGAAATACAGTGCACTTGAATATATATAATATTACAGAAAAGTCATTGTTGCCAATTATCAAATATCCCTCCCCTAATGATTTCACCATTTTAACCGAAACAAATAAAAAAAAAAATATTATTTTCCATTAAAAGAGATATAATCAGCAGGACCTTAGATCTTCTGGGAATAATTTATACGACAAGGAAAAACCCGTCCAATTATCGGTTGCATGTTCAAAGTAATTTATTTATCGATTTATCCAAAGTTGTTAATTGCTATTGTTAGGTTATGTCGCTTTAACCTGTAAAAGAATCTATTCACTCATCTTGGGCCGATCTTATGAGATTTCAAATACAATTTCCATGTTTCGTATCGTACGTTTCATTAAGGTCACAATTTGGATGAATTCGTGATCTGAAACCTCTAAGAAAGTTACCACTAATTGGATTTAAACTTTTGGTGAAAATAAGCGAAAATCCTTGGAAAGCGAAATCGTGATTATTTTATAAAATTAAAATAAGACCACATGGTGTCTAAACAATGATTATTATCTTAAATACATCGTGTTGCCAACAGCATACAAGTCACACCGCCATTGTTAAATCTATTTGATAAGGCCAACTTCAAGTTTGATCGAAGGCCACGAGATGTAAACAGCGCTAGCGCTAATCCCAACCCTAACCCTGGACCTAGCCCTAACGCTTACCCTAACCCTAAAATATATATACAACCACGTGCCCTAACGTTATTTACATCTTAGTGACCTTGAAAAAAAGAGATAGCCTTAACAAATAGATCTAGCCCACCATACATTATAGAGTTTCCAAGACAACGGATTAATAACAAGTTAATCACACGCTGCATTTAAAGGAAAAATTTAATCATGGTAAGTATTTAGAGTTTTTTTTGTTGATCGATCTGAATATGTAACTCAAAACTATTGTGCTTTATGGTCATATAAATGTTTTTACTTTCATGTATATATTATTGTCAATTTCCAACTGTAATGTACGTTTGGGTGGGTTTTTTTTTCTCTCTGAAATTGTACATTTGTTTGGTTATAGCAGAAAGGCGTTCATTGTTCAATATCTATATTGATATTCAAAATTTTGTCATAGTTAAACAATTCAAAACGGTTTTCTATTGGTTGCCTTAATCAGTTATTCTATCATTATCTTATCAGGTGTCGGTTGATTTGGTTGGTTAATTCCATTCTGATTATTGTCAACTTGCATGATGTCGCCTCCATATTTCTCTACTTCCTTGAACTTGTCTTTTTCTTTGTCTTTATCGTCATCGTTTCCGAAGACGGTGTCGTCTTTAATTCCTGAACAATCCCAAACCATTACATTTCCGTCATATGACGCCGTAAATAGCTTACCTTCAACCACCTAAAAATCAAATCAGAAATAGACGAATTTAATATTATTTTTTTATTTATTGTGTAATATTAAGCCACCAATGTAAATACTTATAATTCAACATAAATCATTGTTTTACAACGTCCTTATGATCATACACACATTGCAAATAAAATCACAAAATATATTTGTTTATAATGTAGTTCTATATTAAATTACAATACAAAATTCATGATAAAAATACTTCCGTAGAGAATTCTCTCTGTCTCTATTATTGCGAGTTAAGAAAGATGGCGGAAACTTTACATGATTTCAGATAGCAACATGATAAAATGATAATGGTATAAACACTAATAGGTCTATAGTTTAATATCATGTCCCTGCACTACTAGGCCTGCGTTTGTTAATTCCGTCAAAAACCTTCAAATTCACCAAGGCCAAAAACGACTACAATTAATCTGTCGAAAGTAATATCTATTGGTCATCACTTTATAACTTTCACCCTCCCGATAATTATCATGTTAGAGATTGGTGGACAACGGCTAATAAAATATTAAAGTATACTATACAACACCCGCAGTAAAACTAGCATACATATATTACACATTTCTGTTGATATGGCTAATGTTAAAACGGAGCGAGTTTCTTTTCCAAACTAGAACGAATGACGTTTTTTCTAGGACTTTCTTTGTCTTCTCCAACATGGTCACGAGATGAACTAGGAAATAAACACCACTAAAAAGTAGGCCGTAGTGCCGCTGCCGGGCAAAATTTCCCTCATAGCATACTGTATGGCATACGCCCGTCTTCCATTAGCACAGGTTAGGTGCATAACAGTAGGACGTTAAACCCCATTTCATTTCATATGTGTTAATAATTCTGTCATCTTTTGTCTTATAAGCTAATTCATTCTTTCTTACTTAGATTTTTTCAATGCCACCAGTCTTTAAATTGCTTTGGAGATATATTTTGTATAACCTGGCTTGTCTTGTATATATCTAAACACGTCTAATTGACTTTATTTGGCTAGGAACAAACAATATTTATAGTGCTTTTGAAATATTGACACGCCCCAAAGACGTCTGTTCATCTTTTGAATTAGTTTCCTATCAGTAAAAGTATAAAAGGTTCATAATTTTTAAACTGCTGAATTGTATTGACACAGACGAACGATCCTGACTTGAATAATCCAATTAGATTAAGGTTTATCTGATATGTTATGTATCAACATAGGTTATTATTGTTACTACGAAAGAGATAGCTGGTTTTTTCGAACCTTTCAAGACTAGGTTGACTTCTATAAAATGAATAAAATGGCTGAAGTTCTACAAAGGAGACGAGAAATCCCCCTAAAGGCTTTGTATTTGTTTTAAGATAATTTCAGAGATATATAACCTCGATAGCCAGTTAGCCACTATAATCATGGATTTGTAAATTTATCCAAGATAAAGGAACATGTTTGTTGTAAAAAAAGCCCATTAAAATTCGACGAAACTGCAAAATTTTGGAATGTAAGAAAATGATTCTAATAATTACAAAGAATAATTGACACAAGTGGGGCTTCGTGGCAAAATCTCCACAATCTTATCAAATTTTAGTATGTTTTGAAATAAAAAAAACCAGTCGTAGGTGATATATATACATGTTTCAGTTACTAGTTATTGTGTCAAATTTATTGTTCAACTGTGTCTCAATCTTAACGTAAATATCCAAACGGAAACATCCATCACATCGACATTGATGATCGTCCTTAGTGCATGTTGGGTGCTTGTATAGTTTTTTAAGGAATACCTCAAGATTAATTTCAAATCGAACATCATCCTTATAACGATCCATACATTAGTCGCAATTAGATAAGTGCAATTTTAATGATTTTCATCTGAAAGAAGATATTGATCGTGCTATACAATATGTGCATATACCGATCAATTTTACCTAGCAACCACTCTTTTGTTATTCGGGGACATTCTATTGTCTTTCCTATTTACCTACGATAAATTAAAGCACAGGCATAACTAAGACCATTACAACAAAATATTAGTAAACCTGAGATGCGTACGAACGATGAATTATGTTTGCTTTAGCACCGTACTTCATCTGTAATACGTGATTACAGAGAAAATTACCAAACTTGAAAGCGGCGTCATTGGCAACCAGAAAAATAAATGTATGGCTGATATTATTCTTGTAAAGACAGAATTTTGAATCAATCTAGTTAATATAACTGACAATTAAAACAATAAGATATCTCAGCGTTTCTAACAGATTGTAATCAGTTTAATGTATCATCAAAACAATACTAATTCGGCCATTTTGAAACAAACATAATTATTAAAATTTATATTCTTGAGTGAATTTCGAGGTAGGAGAAGTTTTCTTTACAGCAGCGTTTCTAACCACTTTTCTTCGATTTCCAACTATCAACTACACGAGGCCTCGGCGTTTCGTGCTATCCGGACGACCAGGCAGTGAAGAAAAATTCCGAAGTTTCGCCCCCCCCCCCCCCACAAACAATTCATTTAGTTTTTAAGCCAATCATTTTATCATATTGCTTATCAGATTCATGTTACACAAATGGCCACTTGGCTCAATTTTACATTAAACAACACTGTAAAAAATAAAGTTATAATAACTGCACAACATTTAAATATAAAAAAAAACAAGACAACAATGAAATGGTTGTTTAAACATGGTGCTGAAAACATAAAATCTAACAGACAATATAGGATAACTGCTTAACTGCAAGATAAAATACAGACAAAACTAATTAGACAATAACATTGCACAATTAGATACATATCCCAAGAAATCACAACATAAAAATACAGCTAATCTTCTTCAATATAAATGTATGAAATGAAATGGGGTTTGACGTCCTACTGTTATGCTCCTAACCTGGGCTAATGAAGACGCCACGGCCTACTCTTACATCTAATTCAAACTGCCCAGGGATCTTTACGTGCACGCCAATGTGTACACGGGATCTCGGTTTTTCGTCCCAATCGAACGACTAGAAAGCTGTCCTTGTCAGTTCTCGGCCAATGCAGGGATCGGACACATGACCTCCAGGCTATGCGAGTCAGCGTCTTACCCACTAAATCACGTGAGCCCCCAATATAAATGTATTATGAAATATATAATTGTGAAAACACATTGACGAAAAGTAATGTATTGTGAAAATACTTGTTACATGTAACAATCTATATTCTTTAATGTATAGGTACATGCTTAAAAATGTTCAGAGCATCAAACTATTATTGAGAGGTTAAAATCGTTGAAAATATAAATCTCAATAGCATCTAAGGGGAAACATTCTACATTACATTGTTGTGAAAATATTATAAAAGTTTTTATTCAAACTTCATCATTCAAAAATAGCAATCGTGAAGTTAATAATGTTATAATACTTCTAGGGGTACATGCTTTTTAGTCAGGGAAAACATTCTAGATTACATAGTACATTCTTGTGAAAATATTTCAAAGTTTAATCTTCGTCATTCAAAAAATAGCAACCGTGATTTTAAAAGCGTTATAAATATTTTAAAAAGTTGCAAAAAAATGAAAATATGCCTTGATTCCGATGTCTACCTGAAAGTCGGTTATGGCCAATTCGTGGCCAACAAATGTTCGTTTTAAGGCCGAAGATTTGGCATCGTAACAGCAGGTCGAGTTGTCGCCGGAACCTGTGTAAACTTGATAAAAGCGAAAAAAAGGAGAGTAAAGAAATACAGAAAATAAGCCACATCAATTCCTCCTTTCCAACCCAATACATATTTATTAGTTATGAAAAGTGCAGAACTAACTGTGTCCATGTGATCTCCATTGATAAAAAGTGTGTTAAAACATTGCAAGCCAGATCAAACATGAAACTAAAAGGCTTCTACAAAACACGACTAGGCTTCATTTATATAAATGAAATGAAATGAGGTTTCATGTCCTATGCATCTGCATCGACTGGACTAATTAAGGCGGTCCCGTTTATGTTCATATCTGCTTGATTTGTCTCAAATCTTTTTTTTTTTTTAAAAAAAGAGTTCAAAGAAACATGGAATATGACTGTGAGCTACGCATTACGAAGTTCCATGTACAGCACGATGTCCGAGCCGTTTCAAGGAATTAGGGAAATGATTAATAGCCCAACTCCCTCTTCCTGGATTTAGTGTTGAAACTTTATATATCACTCTTTCATTTTTTTTTTTTTTGTTTGTTTTCTATTTGCATTTTTTGTGCTGTATGAATTTACTTTTTACTCTTTGATTGAATTGTAAATGCAGCACCCAAGCTTTCGATCGCCATTTCCGCCAATTGCGATACAAATAAAATTTTGGCGATAAAATATTTAATCTTGCGGAAATTTGGGCGATAATATTTTGCTGTACGGCGATTCTTTTTAAACCACGACGATAAAATTTTCTTGCCACAAAATGTATTGACTATTTACAAGTCAAACCCATAAATTGCATCATATCAATAACATCGCAACAATGAACTGGTTAATAATTAATAACATTTACTAACACCGCTTAATTCTAATCGGATGGAGTGAATTAGGTAAGAGTGATGGTATTTCCTTTGAAACATTAGACAAGTCTACTAACAGGGTTTGTTAATCAAAGTATTATCCTAATAATTATCCTAATAAGTATGACGATATAATGTAAATACCCACACCTTAAGACGTGGGATGATACATGGTGTGATTATTCCTTGCAATCGATATGTCAATATAAAGGTGTTAAATTTAGCACTGTCTGAATATTGATCAGTTTCGCACATGAGTGAAATTTAATTAATATGACTATCACTATACGCAATGTATTGTTCTATGAAGGAAACACTGCCTGGACATTTAAACGTTCCTTCCTACTTGTTATGTGTATACCCTGCCTAATGTACGACATGACTTACTGAAACTACAGTTTAAACATATATTTCAGAATCGCCTCAGCTTTAAATAATCAACTTTGAACACTAACCGTTGTAAATTTATAAACACCCGTTACTTAATGTGTAAAGTGTTTATCACGCGTCAATAACTTATTGAATAGATTAGTTGGGATTTTCCGTTATGTAAATTGTTTACTTGATGGGCTTACAGTAAGTTATATATGTTTATCAATATAATCGTTAAAATAGGCGTTAGTATTAAATATTCTTGAATTGGTCCGATGAACATGAATCATACATCGCCTTAAAAGGAGCCGCGGCAATGGAACGGAAATTATAATGGGAACGGATTTCATATCTAACTTTCCTGCTGCTAATGAACACGGGCATACGCCGTGATGTGTGCTATGCGTTTCCGTCTACATGGGATCCCAGGTCTTTGTCTAACACGAACGCTTCTCCTAGCCACCCTAAACCATTGGAGATGATTTTTTTTATCCAACAATGAGATCGAAGGAGAGAGAGAAAGAGAGAGAGAGAGAGAGTGGGAATTTGTTAATAGTTTATAATTTGCCTTGCCTCGTTTCACAAAGACAGCGAAACTTTAAACAAAGGGAGCGAAAATTATAGTAATGGATATTCTTTAAATCCGTGAAAGAAATATCTTTCAACTAGGGACATAGAGAAATATGGGTTAACGCCCACTCAACACAAACTAGGTCATGACATTTCAGGACTAACATATATTTTCAATATTTCGCTTGTCTGAAAGGGTCTTTGGCAGTGTGAGGAAACCGGTGGACACAGAATAAACCCACGAGGTTAAACAGGAAAACATACTCCTTGTCACGTCAAATCCTAATCAACCACTTATTGCATGCAACGCTATGGATATACTTAATTCAAGCTCCAACGATTTGAAACCACGTTCTACAACCTAAATCAAAACATTTAGAGCGTACTGTAACATGACAAATACATTATCGCGTCGATTGACTTTATTGCTATGTAATATAAAACCGATGGTTGCGAAAAAGGAGTTTCAGGCATTACCATCCTCGTATAGGCATGGAATATTATTAACAGAGTACACCAATATAAAATATATATTGCTCCAAATTCTTGAAATCCAGATAACGTGTATGTTTGCTTTCGATTACAAACAGATGTATCACTGCTAGCCATCGACATTTAAGAGGTAATGTAATATAACTATACTACAACAACAACAAAAATATAAAACACACAAACGATAGAGTGGGACAATACAATTAAATACAACACCTGGAAAATACTATATATAAACCAAAACTACTAGTTTCACCGGTATAGTGGAGCTAACCCAATGTTATCCAGATGTTAATGAACATAATTCAGAAGCGAACTTAAAGAACAAGTCTATTGACTAGTGAAAATGGTGGAGAATACTCAGTTGTTCAGGTGATTGACACAACACTAATTTGCACCGACTATACAGTGCAGTATATTATTTATTTATCATGGACTACGATGTGTAATTGTACTTGCATACCGATAGTCCATTGGCAAATCACGCTATTTTATCGAGATTTCGTCTAATATTTTGGATACAGCTATGGCGGATGTGGCGTCAGACAGGGTAAGCTTACTCTTCCGGGCACCTGTTACCACCGTTTGTCGTGTATTTTGTACACGGTGAAAAGTCCATATGCTGATTTCACTATTTTGCCTAGACCTTTTTTTAGGACCTCCAATTTTGTTTAATGGTTTGGATTGTTCGTACTTGGTTTTATTTTTTTTATTTATAATGGACTACGATGTGTAATTGTTCAACACAAAAGCCAGGATAATTTTAACAGTTTAAAGGACCAGTAACATAGAGTTTGAAATTTAATATTTATGCAAACTATTATTATGTTAAGGTCTGTGAAGTGGTATTAGACGTGCAAGAGCTAATGAATGCTGGGTGGATGATAACTTCCTTACCAAGACCACAGACAAAGTCATGAGAAATCAGCTTCCCAAGACAGTATACACATTTCGTACACGACATCCACTATTGTTTGGCTCAGAATTATAGATGTAATTCAATATTTCCGGGCTCTAACTCATTCACAGCATAATAATTTCTATAGAATATATTAAAAGTTGAAAAAACTGTTTTCCGTGCTAATAGTCCTTTAAAATATGCTATTAAAATATTCCTATAAACCCAATGACTTCTAACTATACCTAACAACAACATCTCACATCATAAAACTACTAAATTATTAAACGATCTCAGATGGGAAGAACATTTTTTGTCAAAATTCAGACAAATCAATTATCTGAAGTAACTGTGCGACACGCGCTCAATCGCGAACTTTCACTTTGTAAACGTTGGATTCGGGACAATTTTTATCCGGCGAAAAGTCGCAAAAGAGAAACAAACCCAACCTATGGGTTCCCTGTTAGTTTTGCTTTGCAAATTTAAGATGTTGCCTTATGCATGTCAAAGGTCATTGGTTGATTTTGTTATTTATGATGTTTTTATCTAAGACAGTGTAAACATGTAAACTACAACAGTGAAGTAACAATTGAATTGATTGTAATAAAGAAAAAAACCTGTAGTGCTGTCACTGTGCTATCGTGACCCTTAAACTCCCTTTTAGGCGCCCCGCTTTTAGCATCAAAACATCGACAAATAGCATCACCACATGCAGTAAAGACTGGAATACAATCCCATTGGTTATAAATAAAACAATACATATATATTATTTGATTCAAAACTGCGAATGTTAATTATCATCCGTAGATTTCATTGATAGTTTTACATATCAAAACATCACCCGAAAGCCCGCCCCTACTACTCCTACCAATACTTACTTATTCGCCACATGACCTACCGGAAGTCATACAATCTCGTATCCATCGATAGATAATTAACTTCAAATTTTGTTAAAAGTCACGAGATGTAAACTGGGCTAACGCTATCCCCAACCCTAACCCTGGACCAAGCCCTAACGTTTTCCCTAACCCTAACCTACAAATTGCCGACAATCACGTACTTTATCCTTATTTACATGACGAAACTTGTGATGGCCTTAAAAAATAGATCAAGCCACCCGCCGATATCAAACTAAAGTATCTGGCATCACCGTAAGCTCGATTCAAGCCATACCTCGTGAGCAGTACATGCATTGCTGGTAACGCCGGAATAGATCTATATTTATAACGCCATAATTTCTTACGCTTGAATTCCTGGACCCGCCCTGTCAATCAGAAAGCTGGAAATCTACTGTAGATAGTAACACACATTCAAACAAATATTTGCCGAAGAGCCCAACAAAGCGGAAATGACTATTGATAATACATTTCCAGCCTTGATAAGAGAGAGACTGATATAAGGTATGAACATAAAGTAACACTGTGAACCCCATCTTCGCAATAGCTTATGTGCCCTTCTGCCTTTGTATCAGATCCAGTGAACAATGATACTTTTGCAGAAGTCGATTGACATGTACTCACTTCAATAGTTAAACCAACTTCGCTAAAGTACTCCACTTAGCTGAAGCAGCTGAAAAATTCTTGTGGAAAATAGTGCAACAGATATGTTTTTATTGATTTAATGTTATTTGTATTAAAGGGATATTATTAGATTTTAATACATAAAAAATAAAGGTGTAACAAAAAAAACCCAGTTCTTACCTAATCCATCGAACACCTTGATAACACTAACAGTATGTTTATGTCCTTTATATACCCGGGTACAATCACCAAATTCTGTAACCCAAGATCGTCCTGTATGATCAGAGCTACCTGTATACATAATCTTATTAACAACCTGGAAGAAAGAGTCACGAATTAAAAAAAGGTCTTTCCATACTGACCATTATAAGCCGTACCAGGATTGTCTCCAAAGGAAACAAAATATGAAAGTCTTTCAAGGGGGTTGAATCCTCAGAGAGTGGGTTGGAAGAGGTATCGATTGTTAGTGTCATGTTCAATCTATCGGAAAAGTCAACTGGTGATAATTTGTAATACATTGGGGTTCGTGGATGGTGGTGGGGGTCTACTTCTCGGGGATCGTGAGCCATGAAATGTGAATGATGACATACCTGGCAAATAATAGGAATTTTATGTTTCAGTTTATTACAATCTTTATTGTGCGTTTTATATCATAAGGCCTGTCATTGATTCAAGTGGCATGTTTTCGATTTCGAGCACAAGGAATATGTTCGAGCCTGTCCAATGTCGTGGGTTATCTCAGGTTCCTCTGGTTTGATCACATTGCTAAAGACTCTTCGCGCAAGCGAATATTTACAATAAAATTGAACCACATGTTAGTCCCGAAATGACCAACGGGTTAGAACATGGATAACAATAGCCGTGCTGATTCCTTTTGTGTGTTTTTTTTAACTTTGATGGTATTAAAATGTCAAAGTCAAGCATGTTTTTAAACCTGAGACAAATCACGATAACAAATGGTGAGAAATTGAAGGATCCTCACGCGATAAAACAAAAATAAAACTCCATTAAAGGTACAATTAGACAGGCCTGTCTTATATTACTTAAATATTTATGCCCGCTTTCATTATATGTACTTGTATTTTATTCTCGGTGAGTCGGTTCAATGATAGCGAATGATCTCAAAGACAGAAAAGTCATAAATAATTTCTCAATGTTTTGGAAATCCTCCTATGTCAACGAAGCGAAGTGGGAATTTGTTAATAGTTGATTGGTCTCGCTTCGTTTCACAAAGACCGTGAGAACATCAAAATTATAGTAATGGATATTCTTTACGTCAGTCTGTCAAAAAATGTCTTTTCACTAAGGAGAAAGAAAGGTGGTTTACAGTCCACTCAACTCAAATAAGGTCGTTTCAGGACTAACCTATTGATCATTTTGTTCAAATAATTCGCATGCGCGTAGGGGTCATTAGCAGTGGGAGGAAAACGGAGGACCCGAAGAAAACCCACGAGCATAGACAGGCGAGAATACTCCCCGCCCCCACGTTGCTCATGGCTAGTTACCGTCGTTTTGTTTACTAGGGTTGGTCGGGTAACCGTAAATACAGTGAAGGATTGAACTTGTTCAAGTTGCTGATCGTTATTTGAAGCATTTTTGTTTCCTTGCAAACTACAATATTATGTTGAACGTCGAACCTCTATATGAACATCAGTCCGAAATGGGGTTCAATTTCGTTCAGTTTTTACACAAAATTATAATTGAACATTGAAAATTGAGCATTTAGGCATCTTCAGCAGACGAGGAAAGTCGTTTGGTGGGTATCTTTTCAATCCGATTAAAGCCAACAAGCGAAAGCATTTACTGTTGTTATTTTGTTTTTGTATCTTTATAAATCAATTAGGGATCACGGTTGCTAAGTGGATAAGGCGCTGGTTCGCTAGCCTGGGGGTCGAGTGTTCGATCCCTGCATAGGCCGAGAAAGTTCATCTCGATTTTCCGGCGTGATTTTCCCTTGTCAGTAATGCAGATGGAGGGCCTGACAAGGACAGCTTCCTAGTCGTTCGGATGGGACGAAAAACCGAGGTCCCGTGTACACATTGGAGTGCACGTTAAAGATCCCTTGGCAGTTGGAATTCGATATAAGAGTAGGCCGTAGCGCCGCTGCCCGGGCAAAAATTTCCCTCATAGCACACTGTATGGCGTATGCCCGTCTTCAATTAGCCCAGGTTAGGTGCTTAAGCGTAGGACGTTAAACCCCATGTCATTCATTCATTATAAATCAATTAGAGTACATTTAGAGTGGATTTCTTTTCTTATATATAATCAATCAATTAGAGCGGACAGGTCTCTTTTAATGAAACCAACCACAGAAAGTATCTACTGTTGCTATTTTCGTTTTGTTTTCTTACATATAATATGAAATAATCAAGTTTAGTTCATTCAGTGTGTATAGTATCAAGCCGTAAAATCAAAACGGGCAATGTATAATGGAAACGGGCAATCGAACATTTTGTGAATATTTTTTTAAACTTACCTGCATACAGATTACTGATCCTTGGTGACCTTCAAATGTCTTTAAAGCTGAACCCTTCATTAAATCCCAACTTCTGATAGTAAAATCAGTACTTCCGGTAAATAGAACACGGCCTGTCGGGTCAACAGACATGCACGTGACAGCGCCTTTGTGCCCTTTAAAAACGCGAATTTCTTTCCCGCTTTCAAAGTTCCAGGTTCGGGCGGTGAAATCTGCAGACCCTGTGATCAAAATGTCACTGTCCAAATCACCACTCTCTAATTCGTCTTCATCCGCGGGGATAAAAATAAGAGGATATACTCCTCTTTTGTGACCCCTAAAAACTCGGATGCATTCTCCAGTGTCGAAATCCCAGCATCGCGCCGTTCTGTCGTATGAACTGGTAAAAATAAAATCTCCTGTACAAATCATACGATATATCACAGATGTGTGCCCTTTCAAAATCAAGACACATTCACACGTTCCAACGTCCCATTTACGAACTGTTTTGTCAGCACACCCCGTTAACACGAAGCAATCTTCTATAAGTATACAGGTTATGTAGTCCTCATGTCCTTGTAAAATACCAATGCATTCACATTCCTGTGTCTTTGTGCTCCACAAACAAGCCGTTTTATCCTCACCACCCGTTCCAAGAACACTCCCGTCCTCGCTGACCGCCATACAGTTAATACCCCGTTCATGTTTCGTTAAAGTCTGAAGGTGGTAGGTACGATTTTTATCTTCTTTCTTGGATCCACAATTACCCATGTTTCTATCTTTTTTATCAGCCTATCCTAATCACACTGTAAATAAAACATACACTTTTTTATTTGGCTGGCATTTTGCTTAATTCGAACAACTTTGACATCACGTCAACAATACAAAAGAAAGATGCAAACTGCTTTCGTAAAACCTTTTGAAAAATCCAAAGCGGTGTTCTTGTGTGCTCTCCCTCTTAATGTGACCAAGTCAAAGTTGAATTATAAGCAATTCGGTAGGTGCCTAAAGTATACGTTCTGAGTAAACGAAAACACCCGATTCAACCGTAGGACCTACTTAATTTCAAAGTGTAAAAACTATAATACCTCCTGTGTGTGTGTTATAGGACAGATGAAAATGCGGTAAGTCAAGAAGAGATTCATTGATCAATAAAATAACTCATCAGCTTATAGAGAAAATATCAATAAACATGATCCTACCTTGACGTCAACTAAACGTGTCCAAACAGCTCAAAGTTCTTATTCTTAGTTGAGAAGCATTATATCTTTGTTTCCTCTTGTCCTGTAAAAAAAGAGAAATAGTCAAGTTTCAATATTCATTTCTCTATTGATATGTATTTACAAAATCTCTAATGCAACATCAATTAAAAAACAATATTTAAGATGATGCTTCTGTTTAAATAATCTATCATAATCGATTTAATATAATGTTTTTATTAAAACAAACTGGGAACATAATTTAAGAAAAACCCCGAATATTAAAGAAGTATTATCACTTTCTACAAGAAAATATCTGCATGTAATTTTCACAAATGAAATTTATTTTGAATGAGAAACAGGTGCACAAATGGTGTTATTGTTCCTGGAGGGCTCCGCACGATCAACATAAGACTTGGCATGCCCGTTCCCTGGGCAACGTCATGCTCCTGGTGTATGTAATAAGCTTGTTTACCAGGAGATCTCCCTATCACAACTGGACCAGGGCCCCGCCCCGTTTAAGCTTTGCTTTGGACGTGTGGTACAGGCAAGGTACCGGAATACTGCTCATCTCCATGTATAGCCTACTTACCAGTGGTTACTGGGGCTTTCAAAATGGGAATCATGGAAACCGTCTGTCAATTTCCTATGTCCACGGGACTCCCCAGTATGTAATGAACAGATGGGTCAATAAAAGTAACAATTGTTTGTATTCTATCACACATAAAATATACGTACAATTAGACCAATCATATATAATGAGACAATGAAGACCATGCATTTACACTGCAGGGCCAATTAAACCTAATGTAACAATTGGTACAATATCCACGTGATTACCAATAATAGGTTAAAGAGTGTTGGCATTATAATCTTATGACAGATGGGGGATTTCCCAAATTCTATTGTTGCCTATAGAATGAATATAAACAATACTTATGATAAAGATGATCGACCGAGATATATTATAGCCTATTATTTGCCTTTGGAATAAACAAATAACATAACCAATTTGCATGTGGGGTCTGGGGTAACCAGTGAGAAGTGTATAAGATTCTCGATTAAAATGTCCCCGGTGTGAATCAAGGTGTGGACCGAGAACAAACTCAGGATTGTCAAGCTGGGTGCACTGGGGTTCACCAAACTTCTCGATAAATGGGGCAATCCTTTTAACCAATTATATTTAAGAGAAGTTGTATTATTTGGCCGTCTTTATTTAACTGGCCGTGTTTAAGTACGATACTCGCGATGTCAGTAGCTTTTTCGACGGCATACCGGTGAGAGGGGGCGCTTTTTATCATCAGATGAAAAATGATACGAACATAATAATATGTGATGTCGCATCAATGAAATTGAATCACAGTGTAATTCATAATAGGGGTGTTGGATTTCTCTCTCTTTAAAAAGTTCAGTGTGTATGTATGCCTACGAAATTTGTAGAGGATGGTGGCATTATACATTGTCAACTGTCATATTTTCTTAACAGGAACCTGGCAAAACCCCTCCTGCAAACATTCATAGATCCGCCCCTGCGACAGACACGTTGATACCGTTCCAGACGAACATCTTTTTGTGTTGTGGGTCTCAATTGCCTTACTTTCACACTGTGCTTGCCCACGCCCACTAGTCGTGTTGACGCATGAATGCAAAGGTTCAATAATAATTATTGAGAATTCAATTTAAATTAGTATGTGGAATATTGGGCGGTGCCTCCTTTTGAAGTCAGGACGCGTTCACACACCCAAAGCCGCGTATTTTGAAACGAAAGTCATTGTCGTTGGTAAGTTTTCACGATACAGAATAACCCGTGGTATTAATGATTTTATTGCAGCCTGGTGACTGTGTTTTAGATAATAATATGTGTTTGCGATGAGATATGTCTTCGATTTTGGGAAAAAAGAATCACCCCTTTGGAATACTGGTATATCATAAAGTGACAACGAAAGGTTTACTCTTGGTAGGCCAAGTATACTTAATTGCCATCTCCCTTTTTCTGTTTGACCTTGTCATAGTTGGCAAACATGGACATGAATAAAGGGCCCAAGTAGCAGTAACATACAAAAAAGAGAAATATATGTGAAAACAGTCTAAAAAAAAGTAGTAGGCTGCTATATACGTGTTCACCAAAACGCACAACCGATTGTGTTGATGCTATTTATTCCAAAGCACTGAGATTTTTAAATGTTTGGTTATTGTTTCGCGATCTTCAAAACGCTATAACTTTAGAAATTTTGTAATATCTTTTTTTGAGATTAGTGAACTTAAATGGGTTACAAATGTACCGACATTTTGTTTATTTAAAAATTACTAAATTAAGTCGATACGAAATTGAATTTGTATCTGAAATCAACTAACATCTGTACGCCAAGTTCTGTATATCTATATTTGTAAAATAATTATTTGAATTATCAGTAGAAGTGTATTATACTTAGCATACCCCACAAGGAACTGATATTGGCCTGTGAAAACTAAAATTATTCAAAAATGTACCTTTCTCTTGTCCATTCCACTATTGATTTATAAAACGTAATTAAATTCAAATATATATATAAGCAGATCAAAGTCATGGTTGTCTCAATAAAAGTTAAAATGTAGGCCTATTATGACCCTATAAACAAACTATAAACAAACGAAGACTCACCTTTACCTATAGTTGTCGGCCATTAGTGATTTGTGTTGTCTGTGGCAGACGTATGTAGACACAACGTGGTACTAATTAGACTGACTCTGATTATTGGTTGTTCCCAGAGACAATAGTTCTACCCATCCAATCAATATTCTCCATACATAATTAATGAACCTTTCAGGTAAATATTGCTTCTGTGGTGCGCTTTACGTTACGTATATTTCTAGAAGAATTGAAATTGATAGACTGTTTCGTGGTTTCTGCTACATAAATTAATGGTTTCTTTATTTATTACTTCATGTTTTCTTTCCATTTGGTAATCATTTCTTCATTGAATATAGAATTCTATGTAATTGATTTACATTCTTGTCATTCTGTATCGACTTTCATTGAATTCCTGTGTTTGTATCTCGGTCACCCTGGTTACATGACACGCCATTACGGGAATTATGGGAAACGTATGGTTTTACAACAATAAGAGCATTGATATGACGTGAACATAAAAATAATTGTTGTTTTATGCACATATCATTGTATCCACCCATAGGCGTACGAGCCAGGTGGACAGGGGAAGGTAGGGGGCAGCGGCCACCTAACTTTTGGGCAAGCTCACTCTTCGGGTAGACGGGTAAAGTGATAACAAATTTATTTCATTTACTTGGTAAAATAAAGTGCCCTAAATCTAATAAAACACTACCTTTACGGACTGGAATAGCAGTAAAACACGTTTGCGGCCGTCAAATGCCAAAACTTTCTTGGGGGTCCATACAAGGAAGACCAGTGCCGGTGTATGTAAACCCGATTTTTTTTCCCGGGCATTTCGGGTTCTGCCCCCTGTCATCGAGCCCTTACCACTATATGTATCCACCACTAGTCACAAACTATCGTGCTGTGAAATGAAATGGAATGTGGTATTTAACTTATTATTTTCCCGCACCAAATGGGGTAATAAAGACGGGCATACGCCACAGTGTGCTATTGGAGGTGGGGGTGTAGGCCCATAGGCAGCGACGTTTCTGTTAACTCTTGATCGAATTCCAACCAACCGAGCAACTACACGCTCTTCCCAACCAGCACCTCCCACTCGGCAAACCTCGATACCGTCTGC
Source organism: Patella pellucida (assembly GCA_917208275.1). Taxonomy (NCBI): domain Eukaryota; kingdom Metazoa; phylum Mollusca; class Gastropoda; family Patellidae; genus Patella; species Patella pellucida. The sequence continues at coordinate 14,059,113 of OU795044.1, forward strand.
CGAGCCGAGTGCAGTCTATCTATCCACCCTAACCACCGACAAGGGGAACAACGTGACAAATCCAAAGAACTTCTCAGCCAACGCCGGAATGAAAACCCATAGGTCTTCCACGTGGTTTGTAAGCCCTACCCTCTGTGCCACGGTGGCTTTTACCCGGTTATATAGAACAGGGGCGAGATGTGTCTTCGGACGAGTGGTTTTGTGCCCACTGGGTCGGTGACGTAATTCATCGTGCCCCCTCCCCATCAAAAAAAAATAAAAATAAAGAACACACCAGAAATTATTTTAATCTACATATTTATAACACCTGATGCTACGTCTGATTTCAAGATTTCAAGTGGCAACAACTTTTGTCGCCCTTAAGTTTTTGATACAATACTACATCCATATTTCCAACCAATCTGAATGTGCTATATATACCACCGGTACCTGTGAAAGAAGCCGTCTAATAATAAAATGCTGATGTTTTAGGCTTACTGTACCGAATATTCACTTAAATACTTATGTTTTAGGCTTACTGTACTGAATATTCACTAAAATACTATTGTTTTACGCTTACTGTACTGAATATTGACTAAAATACTAATGTTTTAGGCTTACTGTACTGAATATTGACTAAAATACTAACGTTTTAGGCGAACTGTACCGAATATTCACTAAAATACTAATGTTTTAGGCTTACTGTACCGAATATTCACTAAAATACTAATGTTTTAGGCTTACTGTACTGAATATTCACTCAAAATATGAGTGACAGGTTGAAACATTAAAAGAGTTATAAAACCAAAACACACCTGGTTCTTTGTGTCAACAAAATATCACCAGATCACACGTGATTGGAGAGAGAAATGGGGTTTAACGTCCACTCAACACAACTAGGTCATTTCGGATGGTTTAATTTTATTTCAATAATTCGCTTGCGTGTAGGGGTCTTTCGCAGTGGGATGAAACTAGAGCGCCGGCAGGAAACCCACGAGGTTGAGAAGGCGCACCTATCTCCATGACACATACACTCAGACCAGGGCTTGAAACCACAGCCGCAAGCAAGAGGTGGCCGGCCAGCCAGAGGTCGAAGCGCGGTACACTAGACCACTAGGCCATCCTATTGGAAATGTACTAATTGCATTTTTTGGTTTATAAAGTGACCAATCATATCAGTAATTGCACAGGTTCATGGTAATGAAGAGCCTAATCTGTTCGTGATGTCGATGAGTCCTATAATAGAAATCATGGCAAACTTGTAAGGCAGATTTTCATTAGATTCCGGAGAAAATTACCACCAGAATTCACAGACCGTATGATGTAGCAATTTCTATCAGCAGACTCGCCCAAAGTTTGAGAGAATGACTTTATTCTATTATGCTTTGTACCGTATGTAAGTAGCTTGATATATACTATTCAAAACAAGTTGGGGATATTTGATTTTGGGGGTATAATACTAAAATATGCAAATGACTACGAAAAAAGTCACTATAGAACCTAACAGAAGAAACATTTCCAGTTACATTTGACGCCCAAGCGCACCAATAGCTACCGCATGGAATGCAGGTGATGCTTAGGATCATCATGGGGGGGGGGGGTCCAACCCAAGATTTGCACGACTCTGACTTTGAATGTTACAGTCATTGTGGCATTGAATTCCAGGGGGGGGGGGACATCAGTTTAATTGTTTTAGTGACCAGACAACAAATTTTGATATGCGTCGGCTTACCCAAAATGAAAGGTTACGTGCCCTTGACATGCTACAGATCGGCACAACACAGGCGGTTGTGGCGCGGACGATGAATGTTTCTCAGTCTGTCATAAGCAGGCTATGGTCCAGATACCATGATACACAATCTGTACAGGACAGACCACGCTCAGGTCGACCAAGGGTGACAACTCAAGCCCAGGATCGATGTATCCGTACCTTGGCCTTGAGAAATCGTGTCATCACAGCAAATCAAATCAGCGCTCGTCTTCAAACAGACACTGGTGTGAGAGTGAGTGGCCAGACAATGAGGAATCGACTGCATAGGGGTCACCTTCGCGCCCAACGTCCTCGCGTGATCCCTTGTTTGAGAGATCACCACATTCAGGCAAGACGTCGTTGGTGTAGGGATCGTCAACACTGGGATAATCGACGCTGGAGCAATGTGATGTTTTCAGATGAGTCATGGTTCACTGTTGATTTTTTGGACAGACGTAGAAGCGTGTGGCGTCGTCGAAACGAGCGCTTCCAAGACGTTAACGTCATCAGACATGATCGATTTGGGGGTTTCAACTTCCAGGATGACAACTCAAGATGTCACAGGGCCAGGGTCGTCACAGGTTACCTCCAACAGCAGAACATCACCATATTACTTTGGCCAGCACTGAGTCCCGACCTCTCCCCCATCGAGCATGTCTGGGACATGCTTGGACAGAGGTTACGTCAACGTCAACAACGTCCTGCCAATGTCCAAGAACTTGCTGCTGCGTTGCAACAGGAATGGGACAATCTGGACCAAAATGACATTAGACGTCTGAGTATGCCACGTCGGATCAATGCTTGTTTGGCAAACAGCGGAGGATTTACCCGTTACTGACTTTGTTGTGATGCTGTGGCTACTTTGCTGTTTGACCCAGGGTATCATTTTACCCTTATAATGGTCAGTTTGTGCCTTACTTAGTCTAACGATCATTTGGAATAAATCGATGAATGTGAACTTCGTTTCATTTGTTTCTTCGTCAGTTTAATTAGGTGACTTTAATATCACTTAAAAATCAAATATCCCCTATTTTTTTTGAATAGTATATAAAATGTACAAACAAACTGTTATTTCTGACAAGACAAACATCATAACTGAGATAGAAAAGAAGAAGAGATTACACAAGGTGGAGGGGGGGGGGTTTAAGACAAGTGAAAATACTAGATGATCAAAAGGCTTTTAAAATATGTACATGAAGTAAGAAAAGATGTATGGGTCATGCGTAGGATGTGGCAATCGGTTTTATTGTTGTCCGCTCTCCACGTTGAACTATGCGTATTTTACTTTAAAAAAAACATTAAAGGACCCAAGTCCATAACTAAAAATCCTCCAAAATTTTCGACATCGAAAACACGAACTATTGGTCAATTTAAATCAACATTGATGATGTAAACTTACCGGGAAAAGATGAGCTTCTAAAATCCGATATTTAAGATAAAATATTTTTTTAACATTGGTACACGAGTCGTGTACCATAATGTGCTTCAGCCCCAGTTGTATTGAGAGACTTGGGGGACGAGGCTAAACACACTGCATCAAACCAAACATTAATATTACAGTATTATATGCGTTGCGACCCACTTTTGTAAATTTCTAGGTCCCAGATGTTAGCGATTTAGCTCCTTTAAAGATACCTTATTATGCAAGAGCAAAATCTTCCTATTGTAGGTCTTTCTTTAGGCCCGAAATGTTATCTAAATTGTTCATTAGACTTCGATATCGACTAGATCAGGATCCTATATACTGCTAACTCTCATTGATAATTAAATCAAAACAACGGATAATCAAGACTATTAGTTTTGTCTTACTGACTTTAGTAATGACGATCGAGGCTCAGCGGAACTTTCATCCTCTTGGTTCTCGGTTCATAGCGGATCAATTTTACTAAATTTTTTTTAGCAAATTGCTTTTACATTATCTAGTTTTTAACTATTATAGTAAAAACTGACAACTCGTTATACAAATTTCCCATAATGTATCTTTAACGAAACAACAAATTTCAACATACCAATTTAAAATTTTATTTCTATATTGTAGAGCGATAACAATTACAAAAAGACCAATTGATTGTATGGATGTTAAACATGAATGTTACACTGACACAATTTAATGGCATGAAAATTATGTAGCAACAATAATATATAATATAAGGTTCTAATGACACAATTTATTGCAAGAATATTACGCGTCAGAGCCTCGTCTAAGGATTTGGTCGTGCGCGGCAACCCGCGAAGACAACAGGTTCAAGCAGCGCACACACGGCAGGTGTGAGTCCGCGCGGGATGTCTTAGACTCGATTTCTGAGCGCTTAAAAAACAATTTCGGAGATTTAAAACACTATTAGTTTTGGCATCCTGTTAAAGGGACTATCCCGATTTGAACAGGGTCTAAAAAATAAAAGTCCGAGTACGTATGAAATTTAAACGCCAAAATTTATTTTATTATTTTATATATTTTATTTAATTATTTTCAATGATTTCATGTTAGAGAAACGTGAGTAAATGTGTCCCGTAAATCTGGGTGAGGTCAAATTAAGTAAAAAGTTATTACGTAATGCAACACGTCACGTAAAGGCAAAAAGGGAGATAAGTATAGCTTTATTTTATTTTCATTCAACTGGAGGCAGACCACTATTAATTTCCCCATTGACTTCAATGTTAATACGGGCCTCTCTGCCCACCCCCAACTTTTCCCCAAATTTTCCTTGGGCTGAATGCTTTTCATTATAGACAGATGAACAAATGGCCATCATGAATATTTACCAAAACATGGCAGAAAATATTAATTCAAACCCTCTTAGTCCATTCAACAAAAATATCCATGCAAAAGGGGAGACAAGAGACGGAGAGAGAATTGCTATAAATAGACGAACTACAATTTGGTGGTCTGCCTCCAACTGTTATGGTGGTCTGCCTCCAACTGTTGATAAAATTACAAGGTAGAATCTGGATGATTTCTTGGCTTATTTCTAAAGAATTGACCCCCCAAAATATCAGATTTTGTGCGTGTTCTTTAGATATTGAAGGACTTATAATATTGAATAATGATATTAGAAGAAATAATAACAATATTTTATGGAAATTACAGAATAGGCCTACAAAACACTTGACAGCTTACTTTGTTTGACCTTGATAAAGTTTTACAAATTTAGTGGGGGTCAAAATAGACAATCAGTGTTAAGTTGAGAGGTCAAAAATGAAGTGTTTTAACTGCTTGTCTCAGATGCATTATATAATTCTCATCTAATAATTAGAGGAAGATAGAAATTTTTTTTATAGAAAACGACCAGGAGTTTCAGTTTTAAAGTGTAACCATAATTTTCTAACCTGAATCAAATTAAGGAGCTCAGGGTACAAATGAAGGAGCTCTGAAGCTCTGAAGACGCCGTAAGGCCGAAAGATCTTGGCAAATATGTAATTGTAATTAAAATATAGTCTTTTCATCCAAATCTTAGTATTTTTGGTATATATATATATGTATATATATAGAAAAAATAAATAAAGGTTGAGTTATTGTTATTGTCAGGCGAAACATGTAGACAATTAAACAATAGTACTTTTCAAAGGCATTTTCAACCTTTATTTATTTTTTCTATATTAACACTACTACGGTTTCAACTTCATACATATATTGATATATATATATATATAAATTGACAAATTTAAACCCAAATTAAACATTTCAAAATAATTACAATATTATACTATATCTAATTCAATATTATTATATTATTGTGTGTTTATTCTTCCATGACGTCACGTCATTGTTATTGTTATTGTATGTCTTGACAAGCTCAGGCGAAACATGTAGACAATTAAACAATAGTACTTTTCAAAGGCATTTTCAACCTTTATTTATTTTTTCTATATATATATATATATATTATACACATGTAATACTGTACATATTAGGGCTACATATATAAATTACTTAAAAATATAATACTTGCATAATATACATAGCTTCTTAGCATTTATGCTTAAATATAATATAACATTTTTAAACAAGTTTGGCAATTTTTTTAAAAGGCAGGTATAAACAGAAAATGCTCTCTTCATTATAATCCATACATTAACAATAGTTTCAGATCAGATATATACATTTATTAGATATATACATTTTATTTGTTAAGGTTTTAAATAGATAACTCTACAGTGTGTTTGATAGATTCCCATCAGAATCAGGATTTATTCACACATGCTCAAGACGTTTCCGGTTAAGATTTGTTATTTTTGCATCTTCGAGTTCCATGTTATACATGATTGATAGCTCCTATCAAACATGGCCAAATTGTGGAGGGATGTCTGGACAGCATATGTCCACATGAAAAAGTGAGAGTATAAAAACACACATATGTTTGCCCTAATCTATATAATGAATTATTTCTACAAGATATTTAACATTTCTAGCTATAAATATGTTAATATATCTTACATTTTCACTATGGAAATTTATAAGAATGCACAATAATATTCTACTGTTTGTTTAAGTACGCTGACATAAAAAATAATCAGATAACTTGCTTTGAACAGTATATACATACAAAAGTACCATCATCTGTAGAGTCACAAACCTGAAAAGCAATTTAAATGGTTCAGGCACCACCACCCAGCTCAGGCTTTGTTACACTGGGCTTTCTCTAAACCTTCATATCTATGGTTCCAATACAGACAATCTTAAACTTAACTGATTTAGTTACAGCAAGGTTAAGGTAATTTTAACAGATAAAAAAAGTTTACAAATACAAAACAAACCTTGTAAAAATATTAACAAAGCAAATATAGACAAAACAAAACAATGCACCTATACAAAATAATATATTTATACTTTATATAAATTACTAGTTAATGAACATTTCATTATTCTTGGGTTAAGATATCAATTGCGATTATCATATCCAAATATTTCACACATATATCAGTTGATAAACGTGAGTGAAAGACATAATTAATAATTTATGTAATAACAATTCCATAACAAAAATACATGATATGCCCCCTCTCCTATCCCCCATTTCCACACACAATAAGATAGATTGCCAGACAATGAACCATACACCCACAGTAGCTAAATTGTTTAGCTGTCGACAAGGGTTGTCACAGATGCATTCTTTTGTAGATAATTGAGGGCATTTACAAGTCAATTTCATGCAGAGGGTTCACAAGGTTCTACAAACTGAAACAATGACCTTAACCTTTAAAGAGAAATGTTGCTTTTCTAGACTAGTAAAACCTACTAATACATAAATATCACATCTTCCTTAAAGATATCATATAAAATTTAAAAGAATCCAAAATATAAGTGCATTAATTAAGTAATTGCAAATGTAATGTTTTTACAAAGCATCCACCAATCAAATTGGCAATTTTATTTCGTCAACTGAAATAAGTTCTAAATTAGATGTTTCCCTGACTTCTACTAAATAATAAGCCACTTTAAAGTAAAAACCTGGAATCTCGTAGCAGACGAGATATCAGCCCCAAATCTCGCGAGAGCACGAGATTATCGTCATCATTTTTCCTGGCTTCTAAGAGAAAGCCACGCTTTTTTTATAGCTCTAGAAATTATTCTAATTTGACTATGTCATCGTCTCCAAGCCAAACGGCAAGGATGACAAATAGCCATACGGCAACTAATGATAGCCAAACGGCATCCAATTCCTACACGTCCCGAAGAACGGACAAATCTGAGCTTGAAATTTCAAGCAGTGACGGGTCTGAGACAAGACGGTCACGCTCACGTTATCGACGAACACGTGTTCCATGCAGAATTCCTAAAAGACGTAGAAGTCCTTCAGTCGATAAAAATCGTACCACAAAACGATCTTCAAATAAATCAGATGAAAATTCTTGTTCGAGTGCTAAGACAATATCGTCCAGTTCAGAATCAGACGATTCGTCTTCTAGTAGTTCTAGCACAAATTCGAAGACGTCTAGGAGCGATTCCGACATTATTGAGCCTACTCAAAGGCGTTGTAGTAAATCGACGAAGCGCATCAAAACGAATGCTTCTGCAAATTCTACAAGTGTGGAAATAGACGGTACGTCCAAGGGACATGTTGGCACTAACATACCGGAAGTGCATGTTGACATGATAAACAATAATGGCGGCGGCCATACAAGATTTGCGCCAGTGGAGGCGAAAAAGGACAATTCTTTGTCACGAGAACTGGTGGCGTATTCAACGAAATTCTTTAAAGAATTTATTAAAGATGATGAACTAGACAAGTCCATCCTAGATAATGCGCCCGTACCTGATGCCATTCGAGCTGAGACGTTAGATGAAGAATGGCAGGATATGATCGAAGACGGAAATCATGTCGGTGTGAAAGCGACAGAATCGGCATTAAAACGGGTCCAGTCTCGTATTATTAAAATCATGGGTCCACTCAGTAAATTGTGGTCTTTTTTGGAAAGAATCAGAAAAGGTGAAAGTGATTCTGAGGTGGAAATAACTGATTTTCTCAAATTGACAGAACAAATAGTATGCTTGGTGGGTCAAGCTCGTGTCACGACGGCTTATCACAGACGTTTGAATATTTTATCGAAAGTGATGAAAAACACAAAGAAGGCACAGAAGTTTTTATCTAAACATAATAAAAGGATAGACAAAAGAAAAAGATTATTTGGAAATAAATTTTATAAAAAGCTTACTAAAATTAGTAAGGATAAAAAGAAGAGAATGAATTTAGAAAATTTGTTCACAAGTAGTAATTATAGACAGAATTACAATTACAGTAGAAAGCCCTTTCGCTCAGGGCCCTCGTCCAAGGTTAGAGGTGGGGCCGTGGTAACACGACCTATCAAGGTCGCTTACAGTTCAGAGGCACTGGTCCCAATTATAAATCAACCAGCTCAAGAGGCACTGGAAGACGAAATTATAGTTCCACCTACACAGGAACAAAGTCAACCAATCAGAGGTACGTCTCTTTTAGTATCCACCCCTACAAACGATTTGATACACAATCAAGTGTTAGGTCTAGGCATTATGCAAATACCTACAGACGACAAAATAGGAGGTCGAATAAAACTCTTTCTCGCAAATTGGGAAAAGCTCACAAACGATGCTGTCATATTACAAATGGTGACAGGGTTCAAAATCGAATTTGTAAAAGTTCCTATTCAAAAAATAGTTCCCCGGGAAATTTTTATGTCAAAAATAGAAGGCAGGACTCTGTCGATAGAAATAGACAAAATGTTGAGAAAAGGTGCTATAACAGAGACAGGCAAAATGCCGGGCCAATTTTTAAGCACGATTTTCGTAACCCCCAAGAAATCCGGGGAAGGGTTCAGGCCAGTATTCAATGCCAAAATTATGAACAAAAATGTGGCTTATCATCATTTCAAGATGGAGGGCATGGTAACCCTAACCGAAATGATGATTCCAGGAGATTACATGTACATGGTAAAACTGGATTTAAAAGACGCATACTTCAGTGTTCCAGCTCACTTGGAACATCAGAAGTACCTAGCTTTTCAATGGCAGGGAAAAACATATCAATTCCGTTGTCTCCCTTTTGGCCTAACGTCAGGTCCCAGAATGTTCACAAAACTTATGAAACCGGTCATTGCTTTTCTACGACGGATAGGGTTACGTCTAATGACTTATCTAGACGATATAATTCTGATGAATCAAGATCCGAATCAGTTAGTAATAGACAAGAACTCGGTTGTTTTTCTCCTGCAGAACCTAGGGTTCATTATCAATTGGGAGAAATCCTCGATAATTCCGAGTCAAACAATGGAATTTCTAGGTTTCATGATAAATTCTTTAAAAATGACCCTGTCTCTTCCACAGAGGAAAATTTTTTCAATTGTACAAGAGTGCAAAGATCTTCTAAAGAAGAGTCAAGCATCCGGTCGAGAATTGGCACAAATTATAGGAACCATGACATCATCAATGATGGCAATCCTTCCAGGCCCTCTTCATTACAGGCATTTACAGAGGCTGAAAACTCAGTCTTTTCTGATTCAGAAAGATTACAATTCAGTAATCAAACTGACACCAGAATGCAGGGAAGAATTGACTTGGTGGATAGACCATCTAGATCATTGGAACGACAAGTCGTTTATCTCTCCCACTCCCGATATGACAATCACGACGGATTCATGTCTCAAAGGGTGGGGAGCGATATGTGGGAACGAACGAGTTCAAGGCCTTTGGGGCCTGTCCGAGATTTCTCTACACATAAATGCCTTAGAGCTAAGAGCAGCTCTGTTAGCTGTCCAAACATTCACAAAACACAAAGAGAATATTCATGTGCATCTCCGAATGGACAATCGGTCAGCGGTTGCTTATCTGAACAAACAGGGTGGCACAAAATCAGAGAGTCTACTCAAAATAGCCAAGGAGCTGTGGACTTTGTGCCTAGAGAAACAAATAACTATAACAGCCGAATATCTTCCGGGCCGGGACAATGCCGAAGCCGACTGGCAGTCCAGAAATTATCAGGACACAAGCGATTGGCAATTGAATCCCAGGATTTTCAAATTTGTTCAGACAATGATGGGGCAGTCAGAGATAGATCTGTTTGCAAACCGAATAAACAAACAATTAAAAAGATTTGTGAGTTGGAAGGCAGATCCAGAGTCAGAAAACATAGACGCTTTTTCAATTCAGTGGAACCAAATGAAGACGTACGCTTTCCCTCCCTTTTGCCTTATAGGGAGAGTGTTGGCAAAAGTCTTGAAGGAGAAAGCGACCATGACATTGATCACTCCAACTTGGCAGAGCCAACCTTGGTTTCCGATGGTCATGAGAATGTCCATCACAGAGCCAATTCTCCTTCCTCCCGATCCTCTATTATTGACGGATCCAGTCGGAAATCCACACCCTTTAGTTCAACAAGGAACTCTAACATTAGCGGCATGGAAGATCTCCGGCGTAGAAACTTATCAGAGGGCGTTTCAGAATCGGCTTCCATATTACTCTCAAAGTCTAAACGAGAGGGCACCAGACAAGCTTACAATAGCTCCTGGAATAAATGGAGTAGCTGGTGTTGTGCAAGGGAAGTTGATCCATTTCAGGCCACTCTGGTTGATGTGATTAATTTTTTAAGTGATATGTTTGATGAAGGTTTTTCATATAACACTATAAATTCTTTTAGATCAGCTATTTCAGCTATTCATCCAAACATTCTGGATTTACCAGTAGGTCAGTGTGCTATTGTTAAAGATACTATGTCAGCTATCTTTAATGAAAGACCTCCCCAACAGAAATATACCGAAACTTGGGATGTCAATAATGTTTTAGATTATATTAAACAGCTTGGTGATAATGATGATTTATCAGATTGTCTTTTAACATATAAATTAGCAATGTTATTAGCTTTGACTAACGCTAGTAGGGCGTCAGAACTTAAAAATATTAATCCTTGTAATATTCAAGATTTTGGAGATCATATTGAAATAAATTTAACAAAATTATCAAAAACTCGTAAAGTGGGCTCAATACCAGAAAAGCTTTTTTTTTACACCAATTTGATGTGAAAGAATTAGATCCTACTTTAGCATTAAGGGCATATGTTAAACGAACCTCTTCTTGGAGAATATCTGATGCTCAAAAATCGCAATTATTTCTTGGTTGCACGAAACCTCATAGGCCAGTGGTAACATGTACTATTTCTAATTGGTTAAAAAAGCTGATGGCAGAAGCTGGAATTAATATTCAGGAATACCAAGCACATTCCACTAGGTCTGCGGCAACATCTAAAGCCAAAACAAAGGGTTTATCGGTAGAAGATATATTAAAATGTGCAAATTGGTCAAAAACGGGTACTTTTAAAAGGTTTTATGATAAGCCTATTCATTGTAAATCTAATGAGTCTTTTGCACGATTAGTGTTAAGTACCGATAAATGAACTTTGAACCATCTAATTTAGAACTTATTTCAGTTGACGAAATAAAATTCTAAATTTCATCAGCGTGCGAAGCACGCGCATTGAAATTATAATTTTATGAGTCAACTGAAATAAGTTCCAAATCCCACCCTCTCCACCCTTAGAACTTATGAAAGATATATAATGATTTCAGAACATAGAAGATTCATAAGTAGAGGTTGTGGAAGAAAGATGTGATTATTATGGAACAATTGAACTGACAAGATTTTTTATAACATTTAGTGTTATGTCTGGGAAGCTTTCCCACTTGAGATTTGGGATGAGACTCCCTTGTGATTTTTGTTTATTTTATTTATTTTGGCCTTGTTGCCTAGAGATTAAAGTGTATTATGATAATAAACACATTCCGGTTTATACTTCAGTGTTTCTTTTCTTCTCACCCCGGAAAAATGATGACGATAATCTCGTGCTCTCGCGAGATTTGGGGCTGATATCTCGTCTGCTACGAGATTCCAGGTTTTTACTTTAAAGTGGCTTATTATTTAGTAGAAGTCAGGGAAACATCTAATTTAGAACTTATTTAAGTTGACTCATAAAATTATAATTTCAATGCAAGCACGCTGATGAAATTTAGAATTACTCAACTATCACTTTTTTTTTCTTTTTTTTCTAACAATATTTATTCAGTAAATATTTACATAATATAAATATAATATATATAAATCTGGGATCTCAAAACAAGCCGGGGCTTATATAAATTCATCTCCCTTTTGATAACACAGGAAACTTTATAAATTAAATACATGTTTTTATTTCTAGCACGTTATCATAAACTACTGTATCTATACAACTTTATTTGACACCAAGTTTCATCACTTAACACAAGAAGTTATCAGTTATCTGTGCCAAAACATTGACAAATCAAATTTTTTTATCTCTGGTTACCCTAAGCAGAAATGGTTATCACAAAACTCAGTCAAGGCATTCACCTAGCAAGACTGATCATTCTAGCTCAATTAAAAGTGTGGTAAATGTCCAAAAAGTGTGAGGGACTGATAGACAGATGGGTGAATCCATGTTCACGGTCCCCTGCTTTCCAAAACCAAAACCTTACTATGCAATTCTACAACCGGATGTTAACATGTTTTACTACTATGTACGTATGACCAAATTATGTTCAAATCAAACATATTTTTTATCAGTCAGCATCATCATCCAAGTAAAACTTCTCAGAAATAGTGATGATTATCGTAAAATGTTGAAAATGAAATAAACAGCTTATATCAATTTCAGAAATATACCTGCTATATGGATTATTGTAACCTAAAAGCATGATTGACAGTCATCAGAGACTGTAATATTAAACAACTTAAAATCTTGGCATATAAATATTTTAGAATTGTGAAAATTCATTATACCTTTGGATCCTGACAATCGTCTGAAAATAGGTCTGTAAGCAAAGGAATATTTGGAGGATTGTTAATGGTTACATTTGATACATTCTCTGATGGCAAAACTGGGAAGTTCAGCGCAGACCCTTGTGATACTGAAGTATGATCTTCGTTATTAACTGAAATATCTGGCTGATCCTCCCTGTTATCATTGATACCTTTCTCTGGTGTGGCCACCAATGTATGTAATTCTGACCTCAGAGAAATACCACCAATAGATATTCCTGTCCGATTATTTAAGTCCCCAGAAGTGCCTTTGAGGGACTGCACCTCTCCTGAGGACTCTTTCAAATTGCTATCAGCTGACTTATTTAATTCTTGAGTAGAACTGTTATTGAAAGCTCTTTCATTGGTTCTATCATTCATTGGTTGCTGGGAACCATTCAATGCATGATCAAGATAATTAGAAGAATCTTGAAGAGACACTAGCGTTAGTTCCAAACTCCCATTTGCGTCCTTATGTCTGTCATCAGTAATCGTGTCAATGGGTGGATAATTGGAAGAGTCTTGAAGAGACTCTAGCGTTAGTCCTGAACTCCCATAGGCATTCCCATGTCTGTGATCACTACTAGTGTCATTTGGTGGATAATTGGAAGAATCTTGAAGAGACTCCAGCGTAAGTCCTGAACCCCCATTGGCATCCCCAAGTGTGTCATCAGTACTAGTGGCATTAGATGGATCCAAATTTGACTGTGTCTTGACTCTAATAGATTTACAAGCTTCATTAGGTACATAATCTGTTTGTGATGGGGGGTTTAAGCTGAATGGTCTATTTATATCTTGATTGGGTATAGATTGTGCTAAACACATTTGTCTTGCAATCAGAGTGGTATCCAAATCTGGAATATCTTGATTCTGGGAATTTTCCTCTTGAGTTTGACTCATTCCCAGAACAGCCTTGTAAGTATTATCAGGTGGAACAGGAGATTCAGTTAAATTGTTGAAAGCGGTATTTTCTGGAGCAAGGAAGTTATCTTGAAAATCATCAATTGTATTTTGCAATGTATCTGAACAAGACGGTTTTGGTCTGCCAGATGTGTCATTGCTGACACTGACTGCTGAACTGTTAGAAGCTTCAGCCTCATCATCTTTATCCTTATTAGGAGAATTAAGAATATGAGAGATTTCTTTTCTTATGTATTCTACTGCATAATTTTTTTTTTCTAATTCAGATGAAGATGATTTTGATAGAGCTTTTGGTGAAGATGATAATAATTGTTCATTTGAGTAATTCGTTGGAATAGCAGATTCAGTTTGTGACGTGTCCTCTCCAGAATATTCAGATGAATATGAAGATGATCTTGATGGAGACATTGGAGATGTCGATGACACATCTTCATTTGAATTCTGATTGAACATTTTATTCTCTGGACCAATCTGAACAGAATGTGTTGGTCCAATGTTATAATTGTACACACATACATTTCCAGATGTCAAATGTTTTAGATTTTTTTCTGCCTGAGCACAAACAACTTGCCTTGTAAGTTGTTCATCTGAAATATTTTCTACATTGGTGATCGGCAAGTACTTGATTAACTCATCTGAAAGAATATTAAAATACATTTACTGGTACTAACAAGCCAACAGTGAGGCTGATGTCCCCCGCCGAAATCCCAAAATAATAAGATGACACATATTAATTAATCGAACATTTATTTTTTTCAAAATATTAGCTTTAGCTCAAAATATTAATTATTGACTTAGTTAAGACATTCGCCTGATGAGTTATGTTCCAAAGTCTTGACCAATAAAAGTGCTTATCGCTCCTTAGCCAAAGCAGAAAATTTGCAACATTGAACTTAGTCAAGGTAATGATAAAATGAATCTATACTCGGAGTTCTGAGTTACATTGCTATCACTTCATTACAACTAAAGTTATCGTGCCCCAAAGCATCAACCAATCAGATTTCTTATCGTTCTGCTTACCCTCAGCAGAAAAAGTTGATTAACAAACCATGGTCAATACATCGGTGTTATAAAGCTAAAGCTACACCAAGTGTCCTCACTCTCACTTAATCAGAACTTAATATGCATCAACCAATCAAATTGCTTATCTCTGCTTACCCTAAGCAGAAAATGCTCACCTTCGAATCCCATCAAGGTATTCACCTAATAGACACCTATGCCAAGTGTGAACATTCTAACTCCATTAGAACGAGAGTTATTGTGTTCCAAAATCTCGACCAATCAAATTGCTTATCAGCCATCTTACCAAGAGCAGAACAGGCTCATTATCAAACTCAGTCAAGGTATTGATGTAATGAAACTACACACCAAGTTTCTTTATTTCACCTAATTAGAATTAAAGTTATCGTGCTCCAAAGCATCAACCAATCAAATTGCTTGCCTCTGCTTAGACTAAGCAAAAAATGCTCATCTTCAAATTCCATCAAGACATTGACCCAATAAACACTCACACTAAGTTTGAACATTCTAACTCAATTAGAATGAGAGTTATTCAGTTCCAAAGTCTCGACCAATCAAATTGCTTATCGCTCTGCTTACCCTGAGCAGAAAATGCTCATTATCGAACTTAGTCAAGGTATTGATGTAATGAAACTATACACCAAGTTTCATCACTCTCACTTAATTAGAACTAAAGTTATCGTGTCCCAAAGCATCAACCAATCAAATTGCTTATCTCTGCTTACCCTAAGTGGAAAATGCTCATCTTCGAACTCCATCAAGGTATTGCCATAATAAACACCTACACTACGTTAGAACATTCTAGCTCAATTAGAACGAGAGTTATTGTGTCCCAAAAAGTGTGACAGACGGACAGACGGACGGACAAACCCATTTTAATAGTCCCCTGCTTTCTTCGAAAGGCGGGGGACAAAAAGATGAAAATATAGTTATCAAGCAGTTGCCATGCACATACTAGATATGCCCATATTTTGCAAGAGATAGACCCAGAATAAGCTTCAATCAGGGGCTATAATCCAGGAAGGTACCAAATCTTTTGGATATATACATAATGTTAAGTTTCATCAAAATCTAATAAAAAATGTGACTCTTAGAGTGTCCACAAGTTTGGTAGTATTTCATATTTTTACACTATTTGGGTACAAGGAGCACCCATTTTGTCCGACAGTTTCAGTCTCAACCATCATTAGGGTGTAACGGTGATATATTTACAGTGATATATTTTTTAAATCAGATAAAAACAGGGAACACAAGCGGATAACATGATTTTCATACAGAAAGTTAGTGTCCGATATGGGTGCATATCGAAAGGAACCGAGATCTTTGGGTTATAAACATTTTCACCACAATCAGATAAAAATTGTGACCCTTAGAGGGTATATAAAGCAAAAACATGATTTTTTCTCACATTAAAGGGCCATATTCCATAAAATTATAGTTTGCTATGTGTGAATATTGAAAGGAACCAAGATCTTTGGGATATAAAACTATAATTTTAAAATTTCATCATTTTGTTGGGCTGTTTTGATCTGATTTTCAAGAAATTTGAACTTAACCATAATTAGGGTGTAAAGGTTATAATATATTATTTTATTTTTAAACGGTTTTGAAAATCAACCGATAGCTATGGGTTATAGTTTATAAACATACATTCCAATTTTCATAAAAATCTGTTAAAAATTGTGACTTCTAGAGGGTCAGCCATACAAGGAGCGGTCTTTTTGTCCAGTTTTGGGGGGATTTTGACGAAATTCAAAGTCACACATCAGGTGAAACGGTGATATATTTAAATGGTTTTAAAATATTAAATACAAATTTTGACTTTTAGAGGTTCTACAAGCTAAAACGCAAATTTTCAAACAATCAGGGCCATAATTTAGGAAGTTATGTGTGCTATTATCAACAGGAAACAAGATCTTTGATCAAAATCTGATCAAAATTGTGACCTCTAAGACTCTAGAGGGTCCACATTAAATACCATACTTTTACACTATTTGCATACAAGGAGCGGTCATTTTGTCCAGCAGCTTCAGTCTGAATTTCATGAAATATGAACTAATTATAGTCTAACAGTGATATATTTGAATGTTTTTTTAAATCAGATAAAAATTTTGATCTCTTGAGTGACCACAAGCTAAAAATGTGATTTTGTACAATCAGAGGCCATAATCCATAAACAGATACATACATGCCATAGGAATCAAGATCTTTGGGAGATAATTTTTGATAAAATTGGATAAAATCTGTGACCTGTAGAGTATCCAAAACAATTTGCGAACATCCATACATCCGTGGGCGAATACATTTTTTTTTTTCTAGTCGAATAAATAATAACAAGATGACTAGTCATCCCCATCCCATGCCCTTGAACTTATAAGGAAGGCATATGGAAAAAACAACTTCTTGGCAGAGGCGGATCCTGGAAATCCAGTTATGGGGGGCCTGTGGGGATCCCCTGAGAAATTTTTTGAAAAAAACGGGGTGTTAGTGGTGATTTGTGGCGCATATTGATCTTTTTATACTGTTATTTAGGGATTTAGGGGGGGCCGCCTCTGCTTCTTGGAATATCAATGGGACTAGTCAAAAGATTTATTCTCTGATCATAGTAAATCAGCAAGGTACAGTCGCTACTCCCTTTAAGGTTTGCACAACAACCTTTGCCTCCCTCAATCATTAAGCTTATACATCAGAAAATAAAATACTTTAAAGCCCCAATACCACTCTTGTTGTAACTGAATAATATGTTCCAATCTTTATTTGGGTCAACAATTTGTACTATTTTACAATATTTCAATTAAAAGATAGTAAGCTGGCACTGCCAGGCAGGATACGCCCACATTTTCGAGAGATGGTTAGAGAACAAGCAAAATCGAAAGTGATTTTTCCTACAATCAAAGGCTATAATTCATTAAATTACAATTTGATATGCGCAAATATCGAAAAGAATCAAGATCTTTAGGTTATAAACATGCATTTCAAGTTTCATCAAAATCGAATTAAAATTGTGACCTATACTGGGTCCACAACCTTGATATACCATATTTTAACATTAGCGTACAAACGGTGTCCATTTTGTCTGGCAATTATGGTCCGATTTCCCTGAAATTCAAACTCAACCTTCCGTATGATGTAACGGTGATAGAGTCAAGTTTTTTAAATCGGATAATAATCGTGACCCCCAGAGGGACCATAGGCAATTTTTCGGACAATCGGGGGCCATAATTCAGGAAGTTATGATCTGATATGTGAAAATAACGAAAGGAACAGTATTCGCGTACAAACGGCAGCCATTTTGTATGGCAATTTTGTTCCGAATTTTCCCGAAATATAATCAAACGATTTTTTAAATCAGATAATAATTGTGACCTCCAGAGGGACCACAAGCTAAACAAAGACGATTTTGCGTATAATCAGGGGCCATAATTCAGGAAGTTACGATCCGATATGGGCAAATATCGAAAGGAACCAAAATCATTGGGTTATAACCGTGCATTTCAAGTTTCATCAAAATTGAATTAAAATTGTGATCTCTACAGGGTCCACAACCTTGATATACCATTTTTTAACAGTATTTGTGTACGAACGGCGGCCATTTTGTATAATAATTTTGGTCCGATTTTACCGAAATTTGAACTCAACCTTCCTTAGGGTGTAACGGTGATATAATCAAACGATTTTTTAAATCGGTTAATTATTGTAACCTCCAGAGGGACCACAAGCTAAACCAAGACGATTTTGCGTATAATCAGGGGCCATAATTCAGAAAGTTACGATCCGATATGCACAAATATTGAAAGGAACCAAGATCTTTGGGTTATAACCATGAATTTTAAGTTTCATCAAAATCGAATTAAAATTTTGACCTCTACAGGATCCACAACCTTGATATACCATTTTTTAACAGTATTTGCGTACGAATGGCGGCCATTTTGTATGGCAATTTTGGTCCCATTTTTCTGAAATTCAAACTCAACCTTCCTTAGGGTGTAACGGTGATATAATCAAAGGATTTTTTAAATCGGATAATTATTGTAACCTCCAGTAGGGACCACAGGCTCAACCAAGACGATTTTGCGTATAATCAGGGGCCATAATTCAGAAAGTTACGATCCGATATGCGCAAATATTGAAAGGAACCAAGATCTTTGGGTTATAACCATGAATTTTAAGTTTCATCAAAATCGAATTAAAATTTTGACCTCTACAGGATCCACAACCTTGATATACCATTTTTTAACAGTATTTGCGTACGAACGGCGGCCATTTTGTATGGTAATTTTGGTCCGATTTTTCCGAAATTTGAACTCAACCTTCCTTAGGGTGTAACGGTGATATAATCAAACGATTTTTTAAATCGGATAATTATTGTAACCTCCAGTAGGGACCACAGGCTCAACCAAGACGATTTTGCGTATAATCAGGGGCCATAATTCAGGAAGTTACGATCCGATATTCGCAAATATCGAAAGGAACCAAGATCTTTGGGTTATAACCATGCATTTCAAGTTTCATCAAAATCAAACTAAAATTGTGATCTCTACAGGGTCCACAACCTTGATATACCATTTTTTAACAGTATTTGCGTACGAACGGCGGCCATTTTGTATGGTAATTTTGGTTAGATTTTTCCGAAATTTGAACTCAACCTTCCTTAGGGAGTAACGGTGATATAATCGAATGGTTTTTCAAATCGGATAATAATTGTAACCTCCAGGAGGTACCACGAGCTAAAATAGGTGAATTTTCGGACAATCAGGGGCCATAATTCAAGAATTTACGTTCCGATAGGTGCAAATATCCAAAGGAACCAAGATCTTTGGGTTATAAACATGCATGTAAAGTTTCATCAAAATCGGTTCAAAATTGTGACCTCTATAGGGTCCACAAGCTAAAGATAGTAAGCTGGCACTGCCAGGCAGGATACGCCCACATTTTCGAGAGATGGTTAGAGAACAAGCAAAACCGAAAGTGATTTTTCCTACAATCAAAGGCTATAATTCATTAAATTACAATTTGATATGCGCAAATATCAAAAATCGAATTAAAATTGTGACCTATACTGGGTCCACATTCTTGATAATATACCATATTTTAACTTTTAACACTATTTGCGTACAAACGGCAGCCATTTTGTCTGGCAATTAAGGTCCGATTTTCTAGAAATTCAAACTCAACCTTCTGTATGGTGTAACGGTGATAGAGTTAAACGTTTTTTTAAATCGGATAATAATCGTAACCTCCAGAGGGACCATAGGCGATTTTGTGTTTAATCAGGGGCCATAATTCAGGAAGTTATGATCTGATATGTACAAATAACGAAAGGAACCAAGATCTTTGGGTTATAACCATGCATTTCAAGTTTCATCAAAAGCGAATTAAAATTGTGATCTCTACAGTGTCCACAACCTTTATACACCATTTTTTGACAGTATTCGCGTTCTAGCGGCGGCCATCTTGTATGGCAATTTTGGTCCGATTTTCCCATAATTGAACTCAACCTTCCTTCCGGTGTAACGGGGATATAATCAAACGATTTTTTAAATTGGAAAATAATTGTGACCTCCAGAGGGACCACAAGCTAAACAAAGGCGATTTTGCGTACAATCAGGAGCCATAATTCAGGAAGTTACAATCCGATATGCGCAAATATCAAAAGGAACCAAGATCTTTAACTTATAACCATGCATTTCAAGTTTCATAAAAATCAAATTAAAATTGTGACCTCTATAGGGTCCACAACCATGGTATACCATTTTATAACAGCATTCGCATAGACGCGGCGGCCATTTTGTATGGCAATTTTGGTCCGATTTTTCCGAAATTCGAACTCAATCTTCCTTCGGGTGTAACGGTGATACAATCAAACGATTTTTTAAATTGGATAATAATTGTGACCTCCAGAGGGACCACAAGCTAAACAAAGGTGATTTTGCGTATAATCAGGGGCCATAATTCAGGAAGTTACGATCTGATATGTGCAAATATTGAAATAAACTAAGATCTTTGGGTTATAAGCATGCAATTTAAGTTTCATCAAAATCAAATTAAAATTGTGACCTCTACAGGGTCCACAACCTTGATATAACATTTTTTAACAGTATTCGTGTACGAATGGCGGCCATTTTGTATGCCAATTTTGGTCCAATTTTTTCGAAATTTGAACTCAACCTTCCTTAAGGTGTAACAGTGATATAATCGAACGGTTTTTCAAATTGGATAATAATTGTGACCTCCAGAGGGACCACAAGCTAAACAAAGGTGATTTTGCGAATAATCAGGGGCCATAATTCAGGAAGTTACAATCCGATATGCGCAAATATTGAAAGGAACCAAGATCTTTAGGTTATAAGCATGCACTTCAAGTTTCATCACAATCGAATTAAAATTGTGACCTCTACAGGGTCCACAACCTTGATATACCATTTTTTAACAGTATTTGCGTACAATTGGCGGCCATTTTGTATGCCAATTTTGGTCTGATTTTTTCGAAATTTGAACTCAACCTTCCTTAGGGTGTAACGGTGATATAATCAAACGGTTTTTCAAATCGGATAATAATTGTGACCTCCAGAGGGACCACAAGCTAAAATAGGTGATTTTTCGGACAATCAGGGGCCATAATTCAGGAAATTACGATGCGATAGACGCAAAAATCGAAAGGAACCTAGATCTTTGGGTTATAAACATCCATGTCAAGTTTCATCAACATTGGTTCAAAATTGTGACCTCTATAGGGTCCACAAGCTAAAAACGTGATTTTTCGTACAATCAGGGGCCATAATCCATGAAGTTTTGATTCGATACATGCCAATATCGAAAGCAGCCGAGATCTTTTGGGGATGAACCTATATTTTAAGTTTCGTCAAAATCGGACAAGAATTGTGACCTGTAGAGAGTCCACAAACAATTGTGGACGGACGGACGGACGGACGGACGTCCAGACGGACGGACGTCCGGACGGACAGGGGCGACGACATAATACGTCCACATGAAAATGTGGGCGTATAAAAACGTGATTTTTCGTACAATCAGGGGCCATAATCCATGAAGTTTTGATCTGATACATGCCAATATCGAAAGCAGCCGAGATCTTTTGGGGATAAACCTATATTTTAAGTTTCGTCAAAATCGGACAAGAATTGTGACCTGTAGAGAGTCCACAAACAATTGTGGACGGACGGACGGACAGGGGCGACGACATAATACGTCCACATGAAAATGTGGGCGTATAAAAATGATACAAATTTCATCTTAACACACCTAATTTTAAAAATTGGAAAAATTCAACTACATGCCTTAACATGGTTTGAAAAGCCTTACGTAAGCACTTTCAAATACAACTTGGATTTAAACATATTTTCGAACCCTCTGGACAAGTAAGATAGGTTGTAATGGATAATTTACACAACAGGTAGGACTCTTAAACATCTTGTAGTTAGAATAAGGCTAATTTTTTTTTCTGGACCTGTCAAGCCAGCAAGAGTGTTATTGTCCCTTTAATAGTTTGATGTTTGAATAAAGTTTTAAAAAGATTTCTTTTAACAGATAATGAAATATGCCCTAGAAATGAAATCAGTACAGGAGGAAGGTCATCAAAATATAAAATAATAGGTTGATGAATGTAAAAGTGTATTTTGAATAGTTTCTGAAATATGCTGTAGAATAATAATTATATACCAAAAGCTCATTCAAATGTGTAGTAAAAATCATTCAACAGATTTTTTTTTATTGGAAACACAAAAATTATTAAATCAGACAAATTTATAACTAGCAAAAGGCACAAGTACTGTAATCGTAAGATGTGTGTTTAAAGTTTCAAAAAGATATTTTGAACAATTTATGAGAAATGGTCCGGAAACAAAATTGTGCATAAAAACTAAGTCAAATTTGTTGCCATGGTAACACAAATGATTAAATCGCAGAAATTCCAAATTAGCAAAATGTACAGCTAATATAATAGGTTAATGTTTGCAGAAAGTTTCAAAAAGATATCTTGAACGGTTTATGAGATATGCTACGAAAACAAAATTGTAAACCAAAAACTAAGTCAAAACTATTTCCATGGAAACACAAAAATATATATATCCCAGAAATTCCTAAATAGCAAAAGGCACAACTACTGTAATAGGCTGATGTGTGTAAACAGTTTCAGAAAGATATCTTGAACAGTTTATGAGATATGCTCCGGAAACAAAATTGGTAAGGATGGAAAGAAATGATGATAATTCAAGCATTGTATAACGACCGGTACCTACCAGATTCTTGAAATATCTTGAGTATGGATTTTAAACCAGCTTCCTCTACCATGGAAATAAAATCACAAATTGTTTTATCTTTCACTAGATCTAACATTTCTTCTCCAGGATCCGCTGAATTCTCTGCAATAATAAAAGATAGACTGCTGGGCAATGAAGAACATACAACCACATCAGTTAAATGTACATCGTCCTAGCAGTCCACAAAGGTTTATGCATATTATGCATTCTTTTGTAGAGTGGAAATTTAAAAGGCAATAAAAACTGATCATTAATGAGTTACTAATAACCCATGAAGTAATTATCTTCATTAATAGTCGGGTAAAGATAAACCATATGCAGGGGACACCTAGAACAAATTGCAACAGAATGTTTCTCGATGGAATTGGGTAGAGGGGTCCCTTGGGGACTTCCAAAAGAAAATCGCCCAAAATAAAAAGATAGGTTTTCGAGTAATTAGCATAAATCCAATATGGCCGCCATTGGAGCGTTAAAACGCCAATATCTCGACAATGGTTGGGTTTAGAGGATACAAATGTATTGCGGGTAGATAGGAAAATGGAGTAAACGCATCAGAATGGTCATAACCAAATGACGGCAGAACGTGCCCGTGACGTCACGCTGACGACGTGACGTCATACTGACGACATGACGTCACATAAGTCTGATTGTCGTCTGTTCTTTACGGCACACAGTGATTTCGTTTGTTATCATCAGGTAGTTTTGAATGGATTTTAGTATGTCCATTTGAAACCAGTCATGAATACGTGTCCTATATGTAAAAAGTCGTTGACAAACGGCAAGGAAACGTCACAACTAACAGCAAAAGGTGTGCAAGGACTTGAAAATGCGGCTAAATCCCGTGGAGATTTCTTGGAAGTAGAACCAAACACCCGGGTTCATGTTCATTGCAGACGAGATTTCACAAATCCGAAAAGTATTTCTAATGCATTGAAGAGGAAGGGTGAAGGAACAGAACCTGGAATGAATTCTGTGAAACGGCGCTCTCAAACTACACCGTTTCAATTCAAATCTAAATGTTTTCTCTGCGGATGCGACGCTGTGTTGAATGAAGCGGAGATTAATCCTAATAATAGGAAAAATAATATGTGTTATCCTGTACGAACGATGAGATTCCAGACATTAATCTACAATGCGTGTATGGAAAGAAACGATGACTGGGGTACTTGTGTTTTGGGAAGAATGGAATTCGCCAGGGATCTACACGCATCTGACGCTATTTACCACCAAATGTGTAGCGTTAATTTTCGCACCGGCAAGAATATACCAGTAAAATTTATAAATGTCGAAGAAACATTTGCTACAAAAAGTAACGCTTCCGGGAGACCAACAGATATCCAAAGGGAAAACGCGTTTTTAACAGTAATGGAGGACATGGTTGCTAACAGTGAAGAGCAGAGGACGGTAACAGAACTGGTTGAGGAGATGGGAAAAATCGTAAACAATCCATACAGTAATAAGTATATGAAACAGAAACTGATTGAAACGTTAAGCGATAATGTGATTATTAGTAATGTGAACGGACGAAACGACGTGGTAACGTTTAATCGAAGAGCCGGGACAATTCTTCAAGAATTCTATGATGCTCCACGAAAGGGAGATTTAGACTCAGACCAGAAAAGATTAGTCAAAACCGCAGCTGCAATACTCCGCAGCGAGATTATTAAAAAATCACTCACACATTCAAAGGAGTACTATCCCGAACCAGAAACAATGAAATCTTTGGATGAACTCACAAACTTTGCACCAAATTTGTTAACACTTTTCCTACAAGAGCTGATGGTAGGCGACGACCTCAAAATTGCAACTCTGGGACAATGTTTGGTACAGGCGGTGAGGCCCCGAGCAGTTTTAGCCCCATTTCATTTAGGGTTAGCGATACAGCTACATCACAATTTCGGGTCAAGATTTCTGATTGACACTTTGAGTTCATACGGCTTCTGTTCTTCTTATTCCGAAGTACTTAATTTCGAAATGAATGCAGCGACGCAAGCATCACTAATCACAGACAGATCCGTTGGAGTCTCACAAAGACATGGTCAAGGAGGCCCCGTACTAGGTCTGTCAAACTTGTTGATCGATCCACCTGTCGACGACTTAAAAATTAAAATTGATACACCGCTTGATACGAACAACATCAACACATCATGTAATACGGACGTCACAGACTCGAAACACAACACGTTTCCAGCTGATTCAAATTCCAATGCACGTGAAGCAATTGTTATACAAAGATTTGATCATAAGACAGGCCACTCCAAGAGCGCCAGAAACATACTTGATACTTCATTGGGACATTTTCGTCAATATGTAGCGGACAACGTTGATAGCAACCCATGTACATTAGATGGTAAGAAATCGCTACACGCAATGGGGATGATTGAAACTGTGACCCCTAAAATCGTTAATAAAGCGTTAATAAAGAGGAATCCGAAAGTTAGCAGAGAAATTCTAAAGTCTATGATTGAAATTCAGTTTTATCAGAAGCCAGGTAAAAACACCCCCATTAACTTCTATAAACTACCCCCCTTGGATGTGTGTAATCCTTCTACTAAGTTGGACTTGATATGGAAAGTTTCGTGGCCCTTGAAACCAGACAGACCACTCTGGTCCGGCACTATGCAAGCCGTTATGAATGGAGACCATCTAGGAAAAGCCACC
Organism: Patella pellucida; assembly: GCA_917208275.1. NCBI lineage: Eukaryota > Metazoa > Mollusca > Gastropoda > Patellidae > Patella > Patella pellucida. Next base: position 14,084,995 of record OU795044.1, read on the forward strand.
ATACGATTTTTACCACTGATAGACATGGATCCAACCAACCTAAGTTGTGTTTTTTCGACCCTATCCTTTATAGCTGACGAATGTAATCGTCATGGGTGCACGCCAGTTATCACTTTCGACCAACCATTATGGTGGAAAGCCAGAACAATCATTAATAATGAATCACCCGACAGTAAGCTGAAACGTATAGTGTTACATCTTGGGGGTTTCCATACGGCTATGAGTTTTTTGGGTTCAATTGGACACGTTATGGACAGTTCCGGACTGAGACAAATTTTTGAGAAAATTTATGGAGAAAACACTGTCGGGCACATGTTGAGTGGGAAGGCGTATGCTAAGGCAGCTCGTGCACATATCCTCCTGGACTCTGTTTTAAGTGCGCTGATACTCAGCAAAGTATACAATTTACCACTATCGCCAATAGATAATGATGAAGTGAATGTAGATAATGATATTCGGGAAATGCATGAGCTATTTGATAAGCTGATACAATGTGAAATTTCTGTCGACGAAGCTTTATCGAGAGCCGTTATTGATAGAGTACTTGGACGATTTGAGAATGAAAGAGCAAATCTGGGAAATAACCCTACTGGACAGCTCTGGCGTCAGTATATGGATATGGTAGACTTATTCAGAAATTTAATAAGATCTGAACGGACAGGCGATTGGTCTCTTCACCTGTCTGTATTAGATGAGATGATATCGTACTTTGCTGCAACGGGTCACCGAAATTATGCCAAGTCGGTCCAGATATTCCTGCAAGATATGGTTGAACTGAAAGTAAAGGATCCTCTAATCTGTTCGTTATTCGAGAAAGGTTTGTTTGTTGTAAGACGCTCCGACAGGTTCTGGGCGGGACTACCGAAGGATTTGGTAATTGAACAATCACTCATGCGACCAATTAAAAGTATTGGAGGCCTAGTGCATGGACGCGGTGTGATAGATGAGATTCAACGCAACAAATGGATTTTATCCATGCCAGCATGCTCGGCGATAAATGATGCGATGATGGAGCTCTCGCTTAAATACAGGGATAATGTGCCACATAAGGAATGTTCAACTACGCGGGTTAAACGTGACAACAAAGATGGCACAGTCTTGTTACAGTACTTGGTAGAAAACAATCCATTCGACTTTTCAGAAGAGTTACACGACATTTCGACCGGTGAGGCGGCGTCATCTTCTGTGAATTGTCACCATGCGTATGACATAGGATTGGCAATACGGGACAAGATGTATGGCTGTGATGCATGTGAATTTTCTTTTAGAAAGAAAGACGAAGCTGTTACAATGGGACAATCGAACAAGATCAATGTAGACGGAGATCCTGTAACTATTGACACACAGTTATTATTCCAACGCTTCATTGCCATTGGCAGTGCAAGTTCGGATATTAATAGCACCGAAGATTTGTTAAAGTATGAGCTCGCCAACCACCCCACTGCGCTTTTTGACAATAGTGGTCTCATTAGAGAAGCAACTAAATCACAACTTCTTGATGCTCTGTCCCTCCTGCATAGTGACGCACCAAGCCAGACGAACCATGTAGTAACAACAGTTCTTGACGGCGGTGCGTTGTTACATGGCCAAGTTGTATGGAAAAGGGACATAGATACTTACAACACTATCTGTCAAAGGTACATCAATATCATCAAGCGCTACCCGAACCCTATCACAGTATTCGATGGCTACGACCAGGAAACCACTACGAAGGACATTACCCACCAAAGGAGGTCCAAAACAAAAGCCAAAACTGTTCTGAGTTTATCCAATGACAAAATACTCAAGTCAAAAAAGGAGGATTTTTTGTCCAATGTGTTAAATAAAGTAAGCTTTATTAATTTGTTAAAAACTAGATTGTCTGCATTGGGCATTGCCTTTAAACAAGCACCGGGGGATGCGGATGCTCTAATTGCCAAGACAGCGATAGAAGCATCAATATCGGGCACAACAGAAGTAATAGCTGATGACACCGACATTCTTGTACTTCTTTGTCATCATGCCGATGACGTGGCAGGTAATGTGATAATGAGGTCACCGCGTCTTTCATCTAAAAGACCCGAGTGGAATATAAAACATTTGAGGGGAAAACTAAGTACAGACATTTGTAAAATTCTGCCTGTTATCCATGCAATTGGCGGGTGTGATACAACTTCCCGTGTGTTTGGTCTGGGAAAAGGTGCCTTTTTAAGAAAGGCGATGTCATCTAAAGAGTTCCGAGAGTGTACATCTGTTTTTGCATCGCCTACAGCTAATAAGAAACAAATAGAGAAAGCTGGTGAAAATGTATTAATTACCATGTATGGTGGAAACTACAACCAGACGTTGGATTCATTACGATGCGTTAAATGGTCACAAAAGGTCAGTACCAGTACAACTCAAGTCGGTGTCCAGACACTTCCACCAACGAGCGATGGTGCAAGGTATCATAGTTTTCGGGTGTATTTACAAGTGCAGATCTGGATGGGGAACTTAACTCTAAAGCCGGAAGAGTGGGGGTGGAAAATATTAAATAACAAACTTGCTGCCATCAAAATGAGTAAATCACCTGCACCAGATGCCTTACTCAAAGTTATTTGCTGTAAATGTAAAATGGACTGTAGCTCGAAAAGATGTACATGTAAAAGACATGGACTAGAGTGCACAAGTGCGTGTGCAGAATGTAGAGGTGTGGCTTGTGTAAATTCTGCTGTCGTAACTGAAGATATAGCCGACGATTTGTAATTGTTAGATCGCCGTAATAGTTATTTTTTTGTTGGAACTGTTCTTTCTGCATGAATTTCTAAATACATTCGACTCCTTATTAAATGTTTCTAGCGACAATTAGCTGTGTGTTTTTTTCTGACTTGTTGTTACCACTTCCCTGTATATCCAAAATACATTGACTAACTCTAACCAAATTGTAGAGTGGAATATTAAGGTTTCTGTTGAAGTCATATTGTACTTATTACGTCACAGGGACGCCGGAATAGACATATGACACGGTTTTCTGATTCATCGGTAACACTTCACCATCTACGAGTTATAAATTTACATGCCCGGAATCCAACCATTCCTGAGATATTGGAATTGTAAGATTTCAGTGGAAGCCATATTGGACTTATGACGTCACATGGACGACATATTGAACTTATGAAGTTATGACATCACAGAGACACTATTTAGCTATGGTTTCTGATTCATTGGTACCACTTCCCTATCTACCCGTTACACATAAACCCAACCATTCCTTATCAATTGGAACTTTAAGTGTTCAGTGGCAGCCATAATGGACTTATGACGTCATAAGGACACCATTTTGGACTTATGACGTTATGAATGATATGGAAACCATTTGGCTATGTTTTCCGATTCATTGGTACCACTTCCCTATCTAGCCGCCATATATTTTCATGCTCTATATTCAACCATTCCCGAGATATTGGAGTTTTAATATTTCCATGGCAGCCATATTGGATTTATCAGAATTACTCGAAAACCTATTTTTTTATTTTGGTCGATTTTTGTGTGTGAGACCTTCAGGGACCCCTCTACCAGATTCCACCGAGAAAAATTCTGTTGCAATTTGTTCTAGGTTATTTAGGATCTTTACCGGACTATAAGTTTAATCAAAAATGACCCAGTGTCATGAACCTCTTGTCACAAGGTTATATAAATTTGACTGCAAAACATGACTTGCAATCACAAAATTTTGAATTTCAACAAGCCAACAGTGAGGCTGATGTCCACAGCTGAACTATATCCCAAAAAATATACTGATGATATATTAATTAATTGCATATTTTTCTTTTTAAAAAGTACGAGTAATCAGACTGATTATCTATATTTAGTCTTAGAATAAAATATTGACAATCAAACTCAGTCGTCCCAAAGCATCGACCAATGAAATTTAATTGCTTAGCTTTTTAAGCAGGAAATATTAATCATTGAACTCAATTAAAAGCAGAATTGTTACATTCCAAAGTCTTGACCTATCAAATTTCTTATTAAAGGGACAGTCTCGTATTATACAGAGGCTCAAAAATAAAAGTCTGAGAATGTATGAAAATAAAACGCCAAAATATAGGGGAATGGTGTATATACCTTGTCTCAAAATTTCAACTAAAAATATTGAGTCATTTGGACGTGAACGCCAAAATTGCTTATCCGGACACGTAACCCTTTTAAGATTGATGGTCATTTTTTTTCATTTGGTGACCTTATAATCGATTAACGTTTCTTGAGAGGTCTATACAGTGAATGACCCATGTACTGTACTTGATAACAAAAGGTAAATTTTACCTACATATTATTTTTATAGAAAATAGTCTGGTTTTATCCAGATACTGTATGATACAAAGGTCTCCATTTCCAGATGCAGATTGTCAGGTTTAAGTTATTTACAAGCGTATCACAAAAATCGGGTTAGTTGATCGGCCTTAGATAATGGGTTTTAAATGATTTTACCACAAAATTAATCAGTTTTATTCCCCAAAAAGTTATCGGGTTGGCCCTTTAATACTTAGTCAATGTATTGAATTGATATAACAAGCCAATGGTGGGGCTGATGTCCCTCGCCCAAATCCCAAAATAAATAGATGACACATATTAATTAATTTTACATTTATCTTTTTCAAAAGTATCAAGTAATCAGTCTGGTATTGAATTACTGGGCAGGTATAGTTAAGGTATTGATGTGAAGAAACTATACACAAAGTTTCACCACTATCACTTAATTAGAATCAAGGTTATTGAGCTCCAAAGTCTTGACCAATCAAATTACTTGGCGCTCTTCATTCCCTGGGCCCTGAGCCGAAATGCTCATTATTACGGTCTTGATGTGATAAAACTATACACAAAGTCTCATCACTTTCACTTAATTAGAACTAAAATTATAATGTCCCAAAGCATCGAACAATCAAATTACTGTTCACTCTCTGGATTGTCCCCCTTTGACTGTTAATATAAGCGACCATGCACGTGCATTCAACACTCGGCCAGGTGATTTTGAGGTGAAAACAAGTCAAGTTAAGTTTATCAAGATGGAATGTCAGTAAGAAAGTGCACGTATTGTCAGTTTTGAAGAAATACAGGGTAGATGGCAATCCACCCAATACTGTTGTCAATTTTGAAGTAGGAAAGCATATAGAAACTTTGTCGATGCAGAAATTAAAGAATTATTTGGAAACCGAGATGGAATTGAATACAACCGAGTTGTGACATTTTAGGTATTGAATTGAAACGAGAACACCTTGTCCTTCTGGCTATGGCGGGAATTTTAGTTTAGTTGCTAATGAGGAAGAAGAAGCGCAGTTGGGAAGTTAATCTGATGAGGAGCCAGTCCGTAAGAAGAAACACATTTATTGTTTGAGACGCCGAGATATTACTGTTTGTGATATTAGTAAGCGTTTGCCCACAATTCCTGTTACAACTGCAGAACTTGAAAGAGGATTTAGTAGACACATTATATATATATATAAATAAATACCGCAATTCATTCGAAACCAATACGCTCTATAATTTAATGGTTGGCTACTCAGCAGTATTCGAAAGGTGGTTCCCCGGATTTTAAAAAATCCTTCAAAAAATGTGCTTCTGCAAAGCAGAAAAGGATATTGTAATTTGTAATAGACTATGTACAGTATAAATGTAAATAAACATAGGTTGCCAGGCAACGAAACATACGCCCACAGCAGCTAAATCGTACGGGCAGTCCACAAGAGTTGTCACATATTTTACTTTTTTCGGTAATGAAACATTTATAATACACTAAAATCTGATTAAAAGTAACAACTCATTATGTAATTATCAGAAAATCATTGGAATTTCTTTGGCTTTGATAAAGTTCTCCTCCATGCTGTTCAAGTTATCTAAATTCATTGGAACTCAAAATACTTGTTCGTCTCATGACCTTCAACACTGTGTATAAATTTAAAGTCAATCGGATAATAACTTTAGCCTCTAGAGCGTCCACAATTTTTTAAAAGTGATCAAGGGCCATAACTCAGTCAGTAAATATCGGAAACGCTGAAAATCAATAGGCCTCTTCGTCTCATGACCTTAAACACTGTGTATAAATTTAAAGTCAATCGGATATTAACTTTGGCCATAACTCTGACAGTAATTATTGCAAATTGCTGAAAATCAAAAGGCTTCTTTGTTTCATGACCTTAAACACTGTGTATAAATCTAAAGTGTAAAGTCAAGCGGTTATAAATTTAAGCCTCCAGAGCATCAACAAGATTTTTTAAAGAGATCAAGGGCCATAACTCTGACAGTAATTATCGGAAATTGCTGAAAATCAATAGGCTTTTTCGTCTCATGACCTTAAACACTGTGTATAAATTTAAAGTCAATCGATTATTAACTTTAGCCTCTAGAGCGTCCACAAGATTTTTTTAAGTGATAAAGGGCCATAACTCTTACAGTTATTATCGGAAAGTGCTGAAAATCAATAGGTTTCTTCATGTTATGACCTTAAACACTGTGTATATATTTAAAGACAATCGGATTTTAACTTTGGCCTCTAGAGCATCCACAAGATTTTTTTAAGTGATCAAGGGCCATAACTCTGACAGTTATTATCGGAAATCGCTGAAAATCAATAGGCTTCTTTGTCTCATGACCTTAAACACTGTATATAAATTTAAAGTCAATCGGATATTAACTTTGGCCTCTAGAGCATCAACAAGATTTTTTTAAGAGATCAAGGGCCATAACTCTGACAGTAATTATCGGAAATTGCTGAAAATCCATAGGCTTCTTCGTCTCATGACCTTAAACACTGTGTATTAATTTAAAGTCAATCAGTTATTAACTTTAGCCTCTAGAGCGTCCACAAGATTTTTTTAAGTGATCAAGGGCCATAACTCTGACAGTTATTATCGGAAATCGCTGAAAATCAATAGGCTTCTTCGTCTCATGAGAGTAGAGTAGAAGGATAGAGTAGGAGTAGACCATGTTGAGATTAGAGAGAGAACAGAGGTCGAGAGGATCTGGTGGTTGGGGGGGGGGGCGCGGAAAGATAGAGGAATTAATGAGTATTGGATTAGAAATATGCCTACAATATTTTTCAAAGAGGGGTCATAATCCAGGAAGTTACAACCCAATATGTGCGAATATCGAAAGGAAACAAGATCTTTGGGTTATAAACATGCATTTCAAGCTTCAGATAAAATTGTGACCTCTAGATGGTCCACAACCCTGATATTACACTATTTTACACTATTTGTGTATATAGAGCAGCCAATTTTTCCGGCATCATTGTTAAACCGTGATATATTTGCTAATATCGAAAGGAATTAAGATCGTTATTATATTGTACATTTCAAGTTTCATCGAAGTTGAACAAAAATTGGGACCTTCAGACAGACCGGGCCTGGCGACAACAATATACAATATAATATTATGTCTACATGAAAATGTGGGAGTATAAAAACAAGATCTGCAATATGCAAATTTAACCATCAAACATAAAAACAATCAATCTTGATGATGAACTTTCATTTTCAAATTCTTCAAAGGTGATAAAGTGTATATCTACCTACCTAACATTTTTTTATCTTTCATTGTTATAATGTCCAACACTTCACATAATGTTAGCCAGTTTTTATTTTCATTGAGTTCTTTCTTTATCACACGGCAAATTTTATATTTCAGTTCCTCTACTTTATCCTTTTTATACTCTGTAAAGAAAATAAATACAATCAAGTCTGTTTCAATTAGTGATGGGCCGATATGGCACCTAAAGGTTTTATCGATATCAGATATTGACAGCCAAACATATTGGCCGTTACAGATAATTACCGATAGTTGTGGATATTAAATTATTACGCATTGAAAAACATCAAATGGCATGATAATCTATGTAGATATATGTCATAGTTAGTCGGTACTATTACCTCAGTACTATTACCTCGGGAATTAAAGACAAACGCGATGTCTTTTGTAGTAATAATTGGGTCACATATGCTTTCTATGCAATCAGACACACTATCTATTACAAACTTAATAATTTGTTGTATAATTGAGTCAAGATAATCATATTTAAGTGTTGATTAGAACATAATTCTCTAACTGACTGTATTCCCCAACCCAATTCTATGATTTTGATCATCATGCAATTAGCTTATTCACCATTCCAATCAAAAGTTTTATCGGGTGGAATTTTTGCAAATTGAATGTCTGTCAACACATGCGCAGAAATGGTATTCTAAAAATAATTCTTACTCTGTGCTGTGAAAAGACCTGAATTAGGATCTAAAAATATAACAGAGACCAGTAAGGATTTTCGGCTGTTTATTCTTTTCTTTTATTACGGTCCCTATATGAGACATGTATTACCCGTAAGTCTAAATAGCAAAGCACACAGCAACTAAACAGGTCAGGGTTTTGTTCCGTTTATTCATTCCCCTTTACAGCCCCGTTGTTACCTGTATGTCTAATAATAGAAATGCGCGTGGCTATTTTAATTTAGATGTAGCGCGGATAAAGCAAAATAATGATTTGTTCACAACTCGGATAATATTTTAAAGGTATTCACTGAGTAATTTTGAACAGATATCGGCAACACCAATATCGGCAAAATTGGGACATATCGATCGATACCGATTTCTTTCAATGGGCTACTTATTGGCCAATTACCGATATTAAAACCGATTATCGACCCATCACTAGTTTCAATTATACAAATGCTGATACTGATGTAAATTAAGATAGTCTGGCAACAATGAGGCTGATGTCCCCTGCTAAAATCCCCGAATAAACAGATGACACATATTGATAAATAAATTCCACATTTATCTTTTTCAACAGATTATCTTTGCTCAGCTTATGCAAACTGTCACTATCAAACTCAGTCACGTTTGGAAGTACCTGGTAGGGAAAATACACTCTAAGTTTCATCACTCTCCATCAGTTAGAATCAAAGTTAAATTACATAGCTATGCTTCGCTTTAGCAGGAAATATCAATCATTGAACTCAGTCAAAAAATTTGCATAATGAAAATCTATATGTCAGTTAAAAGAGTTGTTACGTTCCAAAGTTTCGACCAATCAACTTTCTAATCACTCTCCTTACCCTGAGCAGAAAGCACTCATTATTGAACTCTATAGTCTCACAATATTGACCTAATAAACACCTACACCAGGTTTGAACAACCTAGCTCAATAAGAAGCAAAGTTATTGTACTTGTTCCAAAGTATCGACCATTATCAAACTTAGTCAGGTATTGAAGTAATGAAACTAAACATCAAGGTTCACTTAATCAGAACTACAGTTATCATGTCCCAATACATCAACCAATCAAATTACTCATCTCTGCTTACAGTAGGCATCTTTGCACTCTATCAAGGCATTCACCTAGTAATAAACACCTACACCAGGTTTGAACATTCTAGCTCAATAAGAATGAAAGCTCTCGTGTCCTAAAAAGTGTGATGTAGGGTGTAATACTTTGGTCCTTGAGACAAGTTTGGTTCTTTCCAAAATTGTTGCTACACTCTGTCTATACAGTCAAATCACAGATTTTAGTTGTGTGAAATAAAGAGGTTTATTCCATAATTGGGATGGAAATTAATGTCAAGGTTATCGAAATTAGAGGTTATAATATTAGGGTGTAGAGCGAGTTCCATCAGAGCTCACCCAGAGATTCCAAGCAGCTATTATCTATTAAGAACGAGGAACCTTCAAAGTTAATCCAGCTTGTAAATTTGTAAAACTATTGATGGTGTAGTGTTATTACGATCACGAAGAAACAAACAAGAAAAGAATTAAGTCCAATAGTACAACAACTGTGAACAGACCAACAGACGGACTGACAGACAGACCCATTTTAATAGTCCCCTGCTTTTAAATCTTGTAGAGGCACAGTGACAGGGGCTCAGTGAGTAAGACTAAGATGTTGGCTTGTTAACATTTAAGGTCCTGGGTTCGATCCCGGCGTTAGCTAAGAAACTTCATGGGGATTTTGTGGCGTGGTTACCCCTTGCCAGACAGAGGGACAAACTCTTTTTGATAGTTCCCTGCTTTCTTCGAAAGGTGGGGAACAACAACCATAGATACATACCGTCATCATTGGATTTGGGGAAGTTTCTACTTTCTGTTTCATCTGGCAATGCATCTTTTTCTGGTGTGTTGAAAATAAACGGTAAATGACCGCTAATAACGTCCTTTTCCTCTTGTTTTAGTTCTACTATTATATCATTGCAAACTTCTGGGTTTTGTTCATTGAGAACTTTCATGAACTCGTAGAATACAGTTGGACAACGTTTTTTGATAGCTGCTAACAGCATATCCATGCCTTGTATTGATCCATCATTTTGGACTCTTCTCTCAATGGGTTCTATTTCACCCCCTAATAAACTTAGATGGCTTAGGTAATTCGTTGGTACAACATTCTCCCTAAGAAGTGTTAGATTTCTATTAATAATATCTTTACAGATTTCCCTTTCCTTTGTGTATGGGATCTTTCCTCTATCCATATTCGCCCTTTTCTCATCGCTGTATCACTATTTTTCTGGAATATAATGCGTGTGAAGATTACGTCATACTACATGTATGGTGGCCCATAGGCCTACATACAATTTTGTTTTTTGCCTTTGCATCTAAAAAACTCTCTTTTTTTTTCATTTTTGGTGATTATTAAAAAATCAAAAAAACCTTTTAGACAAAAATAAAAAGACAAAAGTTGTTTGTGGTCTTTCAAATTAAAGTATTTCTTATTTTAAGATGAAGTAAAAAAAAAACAAGAATTGTATTGCAGTCGTGGGCCACCATATTCATCCAAAGCGGAAAGGAAAAAGTGAAAGTGGGCTAAAAATAGATGGGTATTTCCCATATAGTTATAATAGAAACCTGAGTCCGCGATAACCTGACTTTCGTGCCCTCACAAGTGTGGTGATCTGAAACGTACGTTCATAGCCCGATCCACGTCCTCGGTGTAGTGTCGAGTGTATTTATCCATGTAAGGCGTCTAAATATAATCTGAGCCGTAGCCACGGCTAAACAGCAATATATGTATGGTTAATAATCCCGATAGTAGCACGAGACTCCGTGGAAAGAGGTGGACTGGAAGTATTCCCGGTTATTGTGACGGACACCTGTATCACACAGGGCAAAATCTCAACACACCTCCCCGTCTTAATTTGAAAGGATATTTTGGGTTCCTGGTTCTGAAAAAAAATATTATTCTCTTCACATAGCATAAAGTCCTATAGAATACCAGAAAGTGTGAGTGTACTAACACTTTCAACCACACTTAGTAACGGTATACAAGTACACCGTGTCATTCACGCACCAATCAAGAACAAATCGGTTATAAATCCACAGCTATTTAATGGTTTACAGCAAAGTCACCGTGGTGGCGTGGACAGGTAAATATTCAACATCGTAATGTTGAAGGCATTTTCATTTTAAATTTTGTACCTTTATTTCGAAGGAAAGATAGAATGTTATTTCTGAAACTTGAAAAATATCATTTTATTCTAGCCAAATATTTTTGTATTCGTATTTTAACAAAGACCATCTACAAATAGTAGGCTATAATAGTTCATGTTGACCACATGCAGTTGAACTCATACATGGAATATTGAGACATTCAATATTATGTAAAGGTAAAATGACCATGTCATTCAGTTCCGTGTTTAACGCAGCATTTCCTGAACTTAGAATGTTCTTTTTATTCGACCGTAACGGATCGCGATTAATAGATTTGAACATTTTACAGAAGGACCAACATGCTGTTAATGCAAACTTGATTACATCGATGAGAGAAATCTCTATTACGGCGTGTAATCCGGCAGACCGTTCAAACAAATTGTCGGAAATATTTAAAGATCCAGACGTACACTGGGTTAAATTATTGTCAATATTACACCGTGAGATAGTTAACGGTGGGGCCAATATTATTATGCTCCAGGGCAGCTAAATGACTATTTGCAGAGCCTTTCTATATATAAGGCTCTGACTATTTGTAACTTCTTATGTCATCCCCCTTAACTCCCAACCATCTGATTTCTTCGCTTCCCCACATCTTTGTGACCAAAAATGACTTTTTGATCTGTAATGGTTCTTCCGATTCGCAGATAGGAATCATGCTACGACCTGTGCCCTCCAATTTCTTCAGAAGATTTATATATCTTTTCTTTGACACGACATTACGTCTTCTCAAACACTGTGTAGCGATGATGCCTGTTGAGTTGGGAGATTTCCAACCAGCCACAGCGATGGTTAGATGAAAGCTAGCAGATGAAGATCAAATGATGAAGCACTGATATCATTGACCGCGCAGATATATGGTTTTAAGGTACAAGCAATGTTTTCACTCAACAGGCATCGCCCCATTGTGTTTGAGAAGACGTAATTGATCAAAGGCAATATATATTTATAAATCTTCTGGAGACACTAAAGGGAATAGGCGATAGCATGATTCCTCTGTGCGACTCAGAAGTATCCCTACAAATTAAAAGGGGCATCTTGTGTCGGAAAGATGTTTGGAAGCGCTGACAAATCAGGAAGTAAACAGCACCCATCGCCAGAAGGTGGTGGTTGGGACTTGAGAGAAGGACAGTATGAACTCATGTTATGGTTTAATCATTCTAAACCCCTTAAGTCATTGGTTGAAGAGGACATTGGGGAATCTGATCAGGATACCTCTGATAACGACTTCGCTTCGACAGAACTTCCTCTAATGAAGACAGTTGTCTCTCCTAATTTAGATTTTGGTTGATTGGGTCTTGATTGATGTCTGCAATAACATGACATAAATCTATGATTTAAATGATTATTGGAAAGAAGGAAATGGATGAAAATTAATGTATCACCCATAATAATACATTCTACAGTAGATATCGCTTGTGTGATAAATTTCATAATCTACGATATCTCCTTAGGAGATATCGCTTTACATGAATTTGATTGGTCAATCAAAAAGGAACTACTTTTTTTTTTCAAAGAAAAGCTCATTTTTGTTTATTTTAAGTAGGTTCTTTCTTATTAGAAACACTGGGTTAATATAAAGGACTTCGCAATGGTTGAATTGCTGTCAAAAAAATGATGTATCACTACGCCATAATGTATTCAGGTTCAGTAAAAGTGAAATCTGTAGCAAAGAATTATATTTATATATTTCTGCATGTAAAAAGGGATTGGGTGATAAATGATAAATAAAATCTCCTACTCTTCTTTTTTGATATCAAAGAATACTGGTATGGGAGATTCTCTATGCATTACTTCTATCATCAGAGATTATGAGGAAACTTAACATTCCGGCCTATTTTACTGTTTGTCGATGATTTTTTTATGGGCATTGGTCACATCTGCTGTTCTTAATTCATTTGCCACCAGTATTTTCATTCTTAAGTTTGTGGTCGTGAATCCTATGATCATTCCCTACATGTTACTCATTGTACCAATGTCGCACCTTTCATGTTAATTAAATTTCTAAGGGGTCACTCGGTGCAAACCAGCATTATTCTCTTCTTAATTACACCGACCACCAAAAATTTCATTCTTTAGTTGATGATAATAATTTCTGATATTATTCCGCACAATTTAGGCTTGGTTTCATACTCACACCTTTCATGTTGATTACAATTTTAATTATCGATGGGGGTGGAGGTCAAGTGATATTCTCATTAATTTTATATCGCATATTTGTCCTCCTAGCAATTAAAAACATGTCCATGTAGTTCTGTGTAACACAACTGGAATAGGTCACCAGATAACGGGAAAATAGTTCATAATAAAACCGTAAAGTTTTATTTCTGAATTCAGGGCACGTTCCTCTATCAAATGGCACTGAAGTGGAACTTGCACCATCCATCTTGAATAAACCATTTTTTTTTGGGGGGGGGGGGTACTATGGGTAGCTCTTCCTACCACACCCACCACTGCCACAACTTAACAATTGGGTTTCCGGTGTCTCCTAACCCAGTCATGTATCACTAGTAGCCTATCCCAACGCGTTTAACAAAACCAACCTAGCTCCCGGACTATAGATTGGACCACATTGAAGTTGCTGTATTTACATTTACGGCTGGAATAGCAGGGAAACACGTTTGTGGCTGTTAAATTTTCTTCGAGGATTGTAAACGAACGATTGATTTATTGGAATTCGAATCGGTCGGCTAGACCACTTTGAAGTTGCTGTATTCACGGGTTAAAATACCAGGACAACGCGTTTGCAGCCGGCCAATTTCCCACAATTGCCGGGGGGGGGGGGGCTTTACACGGTATGCTCCGCTCCGGTGCTCTCTCAGAAGACCGGCGCCGTCTGTACTAATTTGTTTTCTGACATTTCGGATTCTGCCTAGACTAGATTCTGCCCAGCCTCACCTCATTGTCATCGAGCCCGTAGGTCTATGCGTAGACTGACCCAGTCTCTTCTATTTATTTTATATTTCGATTTATATAAAAGAATTAATTTTAGTAAACCAACACTTTCGTTTCCATTTGTATATAAAAAAAAGACTTTGAGTAAACCTGTAACCACCACCAGAGACTGGACAATTTGCGAACTTCACAATAAAATGGGCATTCTTGACATGTTTTTCGTCCTACCTTATTTGGAATGATTGACAAATATCAAGCACGCCCCGAGTCACGTGACATGAATCATGCGTCTCGACCGGAGTGCAAAGCAGTCATGCGGAGACCGTCTGAGGGTTGATATGACGTTGTTGTTGGGTATGTCGTGATCGCGTGCACGACGTCACACGGCCTACATAATGCAGATTGACCTACTAGATGAGATTAAAGCTCTATTTGCCCAGTCTCTAGAGATTACGGGGTTTTTTTTTCGTTTTTTTAATGGAGAGTACTTGCCAATTTTTGATGTGTGGAGAAGACTGGCCACCAGTCTAGTCTATGCGTCTCTCACCCGAAAAATGCAATGGAAATGAATTTATGTAAGAAGCCGGACGTTGTATTGGATGTTCGTGTCGATTTATGCAATAAACCAATAAAACGCCCATGTTAATACTGATTGGTATTCTTCCACGCTTTGTGTGTGGGTGTGTGTGTGTGTGTGTGGGGGGGTATTTATATCTGTAAATGCCTGCACATTTGTAGGCTACATAGAGAAACACTGTCATACCGAGTGACATCTCAGCTGTATAGAATCAATTAGGTGGAGACAGTACCGGATTAAGACCTATAGAAGCCCTTAGCATTTAAAGGCTCAATAACACTCTGGTTGTAATTGAATAATATGTCCAAATCATTATTCTGGTCAGCAAATTGTACTATTTTACAATTTTCCAATTAATTGTTGACACAAATTTCATCTTAACGCACCGATTTTTAAAAAAAAATGGAAAAATTCAACTACATGGGTTGAAAAGCGTTACGTAAACCTTTTCAAAAGTAACTTCGATTTAACAATATTTTCGAATCCCCTGGACAAGTAAAATAGGATGTAATGGATAATTTTCACAACAGGTAGGACACTTAAACATCTAGTAGGCCTATGTTGTTAGAATAAGGCTAAACAAATTCTGAACCGGTCAAGCCAGCAAGAATGTTATTGTCCCTTTAAAATAGTTCGGTGCTCCAATAGGAATTTAATTCAAAATAGTAACAATGATAAACCACAAACAATTACCAAGAACCACTCGACATTCTGGTACCCTACATCTAGCCTCGGCTGTATCAAAATACATGTAACAATGATAAACCACAAACAATTACCAAGAACCACTCGGCAGATTCCGGTACCCTACATCTAGCCTCGGCTGTATGACAGTAAGTGATGATATGTACCTTGTAGAACTTTCAGTGTAAACTTGTCCTAGTCTAAAGAAAAAATTTATATGCTAAAACATTATTCAAACGCGTCATCATGGGCAACGCCGTTGGTAATACGGGACCTTGAAAGTAGTCCCAATGGCGGACTTCGTTATACAGTCGAGAACCTCGACAGGTTCTTCGCATCTTATCTCGGCTGTATGATCATTTCCGCCACATTTTAAAGGTTCCGAATGAAAAATGGCTGCCCCAATGGTGATTTCTGTTGAGAGTGTATTATATCAATAAACGTCACGTTTGGCATTGGGTTTGGGGAATTATATCAAACCAGCAGCCATGGGGAAATATCTCTGCTCATTTAGGTATAAAAGACGCAATTTCTGACTTCTTTTTAAAAGCTACAAGTTTTCCTGTTTAAAGTAAACTGGTAGCCACATCGCAAATTTATGGGCGTAGGTACATATCACTCACTGTCATACAACCGAGATTTAATGTTGGGTACAGGAATCTGCTGAGGTTTGGCCGAGTGACCAAGCACGTGCTTCAGTTTTTCTGGGATTTTATACACATTATTAATGGCGACAAAAACAATTAACTAATTGAAAGTTCTTAGTTTTTAAATCAAATAATTAATTTGGCATGTAACAAAGAGACGCCCTGTGGTACCTACATTGCCTTTTTAATGCCCTAAGCGCTTGCTTTTTTTGCCTAATTAAACACGGTGGAATTGTCTACGACGTGTCTAATAGATAGCTTTGACAATGTTTCCATTAGCATTGTCAATTCGATTTGGTGCCCCCACACATAACGGCCAATCAAATTGTATGATGTACTGTGCCGCCACCAGGTAGGTTTTATGGGAACGATTCTGTGTTACAACCAGTTTTAGAAGGCGCTCTCTGACATTAATATTACTTACTCTGAGAGTTGGAAACGGACGTTAAGCATGAAGAAACGAACGAGTTTAAATAGTTGGTTTGATTGTAGGTTGTGCAAAAAAATAACAAAAAGATTGGTTGCCTGCCACCAAAACATATGCCCACAGCAGCTAAATCGTCCGGGGAGTCATCGCATATTTTTTTTCTTGTAATGAAACATTTATAATACACTAAAATCTGATTTAGAGTAACAACTCATTAAGTAATTATCAGAAGGCAGTAGCTATTGTTTTGAGTGATAAAAATAGTCCCCAGGCTATTGTTACTACGATGTTTTCAAAGCCCTCCATTGGAGAAGTTAAAAACTGAAAAGTCGTAAAAATAGTCCTAACCCTAACCTTTTCTTAATAGCTGCCTTCAGTTCTGAAAACGTTGAAAATACGGCTTCTTTTTCAAAGCTGGTTTTTGGGAGATTGGCAGCCATTTTGGAATTTGGTCTAAACTTTGCCCAATCTCATCTAACAATAGCCACTCTGTTATCCGAAAATCATTAGAATTTGTTTGGCTTCGATAAAGTTCTCCTCCATGCTAATGTTTAGTATACGAAACATTTAATATTATGGATTGAGCTGTTCAAGTCACCAAAATTCATTGACAAGGGCCATAAATCTGGCAGTAATTATTGCAAATCGCTAAAAATCAAAAAAATTCTTCATCTCATGACCTTAAACACCTTGTATATAAAGTCAATTGGATATTAAATTCGGCCTCAATAGAGTGTCCACAATTGCTTGTGGACTCCTGACTGAGGTGACCACAATATAGGACCACATAAAAAATAATAAATATTTTTTTAGTTATGTCCTTAGTCCCAATCCAACCAACCTCAACCCTGGTATCAAGCTTTTGTAATTGTATGAGTTAAAGGGTCAATCCCGATAATGTTTTTGAGAATAAAACTGTGTTAAAATCCATTAAGATCCCATACCTTAGGGCCGAGCAACTAACTAAATGTATGTGATACGGTTTCAAACAACTTAAACCCACAGTCTTCATCTTGAAATGGAGTCCGGTGTCCCAAACTGTCTTATGCGGTGATTTGATAAAACCAGTGTTTTATTTTATAAAAAAAAAGGTGTCGGTGAATGAATGAATGAAATGGGGTTTAACGTCCTACGCTTAAGCACCGTACCTGGGCCAATTGAAGACGGGCATACGCCATACAGTGTGCTATGAGGGAAATTTTTGCCTCGAATTCCAACTGCCAAGGGATCTTTTACGTGCACTCCAATTTGTACACGGGACCTCGGTTTTTCGTCCCATCCGAACGACTAGGCAGCTGTCCTTGTCAGGCCCTCCTTCTGCATCACTGACAAGGGAAATCACGCCGGAAAGGTGTCGGTGAAATTTACGTTTTGTTATCTAGTACAGCACATGGACCATTCACCGTGTAGACCTCTGAAGGAACGGGAATCGATTATCGGGTCACCCAACGAAAGAATTGACCCGAAATCTTAAAAAGGTTACGTGCCCAGATAATCTGTTTTAACGCTCACGTCCAAACGACTCAATATTTTGAGCTGAAATTTTGAGTCAGAGTATATACACCAGTCTTCTATATTTTGGCGTTTAAATTTCAGACGTACTCGGACTTTTATTTTTGAGGCTCTGTTCTATTCGGGACTGTCCCTTTAAGGCTTACATCTTTCTTTTTAATATATTGGTTTTTTATCAATAGAAACATGTAGGACCTACATAGGTGTCTTTTATATTAACTATCACATTGCTATAACTATACAATACAACAAATAGGTTGTTATTGTTGGAGAGGTTATGTTAGGGTAACCATTGGGGCTAGCTGTTTCATCAAACTCACAGTTGGCCTATAATCAACAAGAAAGATTAAATTTTGACATTTTTTTTTATTGTTTTTAATATCTTATTTATGCCTCTTTCATTTCTCTCAATCGTCTGACGGCACTTCGTACTGTGGCAGCAGCAGATGTACTGAAAAAAACAATCAGAAGATAAATAGATGTGCTAAGATAATATTGTCCATATTAAACAGGACATGCTGACTGTTCTAAATTATGAAAACATCAGTTATAATTTAATGGGGGTCCAATAAAAGATAGGTTGCCAGACAAAGAAACATGCATGTATGCCCACAGCAGCCAAGTTTCCCCGAGTAGTCAAAAGAGTCCAATGAAACATTTTATAACACTAAAAACTGATAAAGAGGAACATAAAATCATTATAATTTGTTTGACATCTGGTTCTGCTTCAAGATAAGGTTTAGTAATTGAATGATTACTATGGCCTCTATGTATACACATGGTGTTTGAAGTAGACATTTATATTATATAAATGCAGAATTTATGCTTGGAACGCGGAAGTGGAAGTAGATTTTGCGGTATATAATACAGATATTTAGAAATCTTGGAATTTTTTAAAATGCACGTTACAAGTGCATAATTAACTTATTTATATGCAAATTTCAGGTTCCAATACCAAATGTTGCAATGTACAACTTTACTCAGTGACAGATTGTAGAATAATACAATTTTTGAGACTTCATACATAGGTCTACCTATCCCAAAATGGCTGTTGAATATAAATCTATTCAGACATTGCTGAATGTGATATTTGATAAATCTTTTTAATGGACAGCTTTTGTTCATCAGTATGGAATGAATGAATGAAATGGGGTTTAACGTCCTACTGTTATGCACTTAACCTGAGCTAATTGAAGATGGGCATATACGCCATACAGTGTGCTATGAGGGAAATTTTGCCCGGGCAGCGTCGCTACAACCTACTCTTATAACGAATTCCAACTGCCAAGGGATCTTTTACGTGCACTCCAATGTGTACACAGGACCTCGGTTTTTCGTACCATCCGAACAACTAGGCAGCGGCCCTTGTCAGGCCTTCCTTCTGCATCACTGACAAGGGGAAATCACGTTGGAAAATCGAGATGAACTTTCTCGGCCAATACGGGGATCGAAAACCCGAACTCCAGGCTAGCGAGCCAGTGCCTTATTCACTTGGCCACCATGATCCCCTTTGTTCATCAGTAAGTTTTAATGCTGTTCAATGATGGCTCATTGGATCAACCAAGACATCCATGTGGAATTAACCAACTGACACATCGTGCAAGGCTCATGAGTATTTTGTCTGCCAAAAATTCAGTTGCAAGTAAAGCTGTGTGGGGATCCTTGAAATTACATTCGCAGGTAACCTCTCAAGGCACCCTGGAATAAATTAAGACCTGTAATAGGCAGATTTAACTCTGACATAGTGTATCTTTAATATTAATTACCTGTATGTCCAGGCACCACCAGCTACAACTTTATGGCATTTTTTACAGGCCCAAATACCTACAGCTTGCCTTTTCATACTGTCCTGTAAAATTAATATATCAAATTATGATACTTTACCAGAATATTTACATGCAGGCCTATTTCCTTAAAATTAGCTTTCAACAAAGCATCACGTTTTATACTATAATGACAGGCTTTATGAAGCACCGCATGCTAACCATTCAGCCATCCACCCCCCCCCCCCAAATATCAGAAGAAATGAAATGCATTTTGAAGTGTTACATTTCTGCACAAACAGGCCTAACAAAGACTCCTTGTCAGCGTCTCCCACCTACATCACTGACAAGAGTAAAGCAAGTGAGATGGCTTTACTTAATGAGCCAAACTAGTCTGAAGAATATATGTAAATTTCAAGCATATCACTCAGAAGCATATATACAAATTTTTTCACCTATTATTTTTCACACTAGAATAGCTATGTAAATAATTCTTCTATACCGGTATATAATATTCAATTGTCCAAGATTTCAGTTTCATAGAAGTTGAGCAGGCTATTGCGACGATGATGCTTTTACATTGGCACTTGCTTCACATCTCTTAATTGCGACCTTCAGTTCTGAAAATGTTGAATACTGCTTTTTTTTCAAATCTGGTGTTGGGGAGATTGGCAGCCAATTTGGAATTTGTTCCAAACTTTGCTGATGGAGGGCTCTGAAAGCATCGTCGTAACAATAGCCACAGCATGAAGCTATTTAACACACACAATATCAAGTCCTCACAAGGGCTAGCATATTGGCATTAAAGCTTCTGGTTTCAAATACTATTGCTTACCTTTCCACAGAAGTTACAGGTAAATTTACTGTGCTGAGAAACTTCTATTTTCTTTATAATTTTTCTCAGGGAAGAACCGTATCTGGTTCCGTATTTGCCAACAATTCCAACCTTTTTAGTTCGTCGGGCCTGGGGAAAAAAATCATATGAAAAATGAAAGCTACAAACAGTAGGCCTACATTTAAAATATCTGACTATACTCTGCACTCATTACATTTTACATAGTCTACATCGGATATACAACACAGACCTCGTCAGGAAAGTCATTAATCGTGTGCCCACTAACCTTGCCACACAAAATAAATTATGAACATTTTTCGTAGAAATGTACCATTCTTTGTTATAAAGAGGAATCTAACTTTATTATTTTCACATTTGTTTTTAAACAATCCTTAAATGAGAATGAATTAAATTTCAGTATCAATTACTTATATTACAAGAGGACAATGAGGACTCTTGACAAATGACCAGTAGGTCCACTTCCTGGAAAGTACACTAGAAAATGAAGTCATATAATCTTTGGAAGAAAATAATTAATTAGAGTCTACATCTAGCTGCCATTTGTACACGTTCATTCATAATCTTAGCCTATTTTAATTTTACTCTTAGTCAGTTTGGGCCTACTCGCTAAACTTTACCTTTTTTTTTCTGAAAAGCTATACAGTGTTTGTTCGTGACAAGCACCCGATATACTGGTACAACAATATTGTAATCTGGCAAAGGAAACAAATCAACGAGATTTATCTGTTTTGATGACTGAAATTTGGTAAATTTCGACTAAATATAAAAAACTTTCTTGTGGTATCATTCAGATTATAAATATTTGACATATCATTAAAATTATTTACAGTTTTAATAAATCTTAGCTGACAAAAGCTTGCAGATTTCAGTTCTAAAATTTGTACAAGCTAGGCCTAGCGATTCTTATTAAGGGAATATACTGCTATGATGTCACTTCAATATGACTGAAAAGCACTTATACTGGTGCCATGCCATGCATAAGTCCGGTTTACACTTAACCGCGCTAAGTGTGTTGTACTGGGCTCCGTATCAGGTCGTGATAAAAAATTTCAAGAAATTGACTGGTTTACATTATCAGTCTTGGAACTGTGCCAAGCGAGCGAACAGTGGAACTCTTCACAGAAAAGTTAATTTCAGTCTCTAAGCAAGTTACCCGGATTAAAACAATTGATTTTGGTATGTTTGGCCCTTTCTTTTTTTTTTCTTTCTGTTATTGAGAGTACGAATGAAATCGAGCAAGAATGGTCAATGTCTAAAAGAAACTTGATGTCTATTTTAAACGACTTAGCAGTCTCGAGTTATTCAATAATCTTGTCGTTTATAAATAGCTGGTATTATTCAGAAAAAAGGTCAAGGTCTATTTGGCGCATGCGCAGTAATCCGTGCACAAACCAGTTAGCGATTACACTACGAAAATTTAAAGGAGGTAAGCCCCTAACTCAATATCATCCAAAACCTTTGACAATGAAAACAAGAATTATTTGTCAATTCAAAATAACATTGATGTTATCTTACCAGGAAAAGATGGACTTCTGATATCAAATATTTAAGACAAAAGAAACAAAATTACCATTGGTACTGGTACACGAATCCTGTACCATAATGCATTTCAGGCCTACTTTTAAGGAGGGACTTGAAGAACGAGGCTAGAAGGTGACGCATATATTCCTATCTAGAGACATAGAACATGTAGACTGAAATAACCAGACGCTTGCGATTTACTTTCGATTGAGACATCAGCTGGCGTATTGCACAAACATAACTGGTTTGAAATGAGATTAAGGGCGGAAATGATTGAATGTAAATTGGTTAATATACATTCATATTACATTATTATGTGTTGTGACCCATTTATGTTTTAATTTCTAGGTCCAAATATAAGCGATTTAGCTCATTTAAAGAGAGCAGCTCCTGGCACGGTTCTCAGTAATCTCAGACCATCAGTTCAGTGTGCCAGATTGGCTCTGCAACAGGTACAGCGCGCTTACGTTTGTCCCATTTATACACTCCAAAAAATGAAGAACCCGTTACTGGTACTCTTAAAATTTGTACCGGTAATGACTGGTGTAGAGCATTTTAATTACATTAATTATTGACGTCTTTATCACGGATTAGGGGTTTCAGGTCACGTCACTTTAGTTGAAATCGGGACAGCCAGCAGCTGAAATATAGCCAACTTCAATCTTCAATTCTGAATTACTAATTGATGTAAATGCATTCCTAACAATTGTATTGTAATAGTTTAATATCAATCTCAATATCTGCAAAGATTCAGGCTAAAAAAGTATCGAAATGTAAGCGAAATAACCGTTTGTTTACAGGAGATGCTAGCGTGAAAATACCGCTCTGACGTCATGCGGCCGGTAAATTTCCATTGACGGCATTGCTACGGCCCACTTCATTGGTGAATCCGATCGTTAGTTTTCGTGGGATTTTCATATAGAACCAATCAAATGATAGATAACAATTTTGTGATTATTATTGTCGATGAAACCTCAAGATCGGACAATTAGAGCCGTAGAAAATGGGATATATCTGTTTTGATGACTGAAAATTGCTCAATTTCGATTAAAAATAAAAAAAAATTCTTGAGGTTTCATCGAGATTATAAATATTTGACATTATCATTCAAATTATTACGATTTTAATAAATCTTAGCTGACAATAACGATCGGATTTCAGTTTTAAAATTAGTTCTAGCGATTCTGAAGGGGAAATACTGCTTACGACGTCACTCAAATATGACTGAAAATCACGTATTTTGGTGCCGTGCTACGCATTGACTGGTATAGAGCATTTTGATTACATTTTTGACGTCAATCTCGGATTTTAAAATTCCATAACTTTGGATCTAATTAGAATATTTTGATGAAATAAAAAAATTTGGGTAGCATTTTATGTATATTTTCACAAAATATTTTTAAATTTGTTTTTCCTCTTATTTGAAACTTTGACCTGAAACCCCCACTCGGATTTTAAAATCGCAGTGGATATTTGACCGGATCCGGTTTCACATTTTTATGACTATTTTACCGTGAATTCCGTTTGACATGCGCAGTTCTCTGATCCGTGGACTTAGCAGTCTTCGCTTTGGCAATGATGCCTAACCCTAACCACCATTCGTTCTTTGTCTATCATTACTACTTTCTCCCTTTATTATATAGGACGAAATAGCCATACTTGGATTTCTACGGTAGAACCAAGAGAATTAGTTTGAAAATAAAATAACATAATAAATGTAAATTGTAGAAAAGCATTTAGAATATTATTCTATTTCGGTCAAGGGCTCATTTCTGTGGATTTTGGTTTTGAATTTAAGTACTAAGACTGTCAGTGGTTTACGTTTTTTTCCGTAAAACCGTGCTTCTGTGCCAAACTTGAAAGACGAAGTTACCGTTATTGTGGAATATATCAACTGCGCATGTCCACGGATCAGAGAACTGCGCATGTCAAACGGAATTCACGGTAAAATAGTCATAAAAATGTGAAACCGGATCCGGTCAAATATCCACTATGTTTTAAAATTCCATAACTTTTGATCCAATTAGAATATTTTGATGAAATAAACATTTTTAGGTAGCATTTTATGTATATTTTCACAAAATGTGATACTTTGACCTGAAACCCCTGGCTCTACTTAAGTTACTAGGAAACAATTAGCCTACAAACAAGCCTAGTCTCCCACTCTCAAACAAAGTAACACCGAGCTACAGTGTTAGTCTGCGGGCTCAAGTGACCAGATTGGGTCAGAATTACCTATCATTTATCAAATTACTGGTAACATTGAATGAAATAAAACAGTCATTTTTACTTTGTAAATCGAAATAAATTCTACTTGGATTATTCCGAAAACTGTACGCAAAAAACGGTAAGTCAACATTTCATCACAAATTTTATATCAATAACAGAAGCGAACATTAAAATATTTGGTTCCATGACCCGATAATAGATTTATTTCAATAAATACAGATACAAAATTTATTTACTGGGCAGGATTATTGCGAATTTTAAGGATTTTATAATAGAAGGGTATTTTCATACCATGTTAGTGTTTGGAAGTTGACGGAAAAGGAAGTGGAAGAGTTATCTCGCGTAGAGTTATGGGTATAAACCAGTTCGCACTATTATTTCTATATGAAAAGAGTTTTCGGCACATAGATTTCAGTAGATACAATTTTATTAAATTCGCTCTTTTTGATATTTAACTGATATGATTTTAAAAGGATATTATTTTTCTTTATTCAGGGAGAATTTGCGTTCAGAATTAATGACGCACTGTTATACAGAAAATTGTTTCGGTCGAAACGACTCAGTCAGAAATTCGTAATATGGACAAACTATCTTTATGTATTGCACGAGGTTGTGAAGCGTATTTCTTCCTGTCACGTCTCTAGTATTAGAAAAGTATTAATTTATTACATTCATTGATTGACACCTTTTCGTTCATTCCGAAAGCAGGCTCGAATTTTACAGGTATAGATTTAGGTAATTTGTAATATCAAATTATCAATTAAAGTAACGAGAAACCAGGACTGGGGGTCATTTGATTACATTAACAAACATCATGATTATGATTTACTTACTTTTAATGTTAAAGGGGCCAGCCCGAATTTCAAAGAATCTGAAAATTACACGTTCATGAACGTATGAAATTTAAACGCCAAAATTTAGAGGAATAGTGTATTTACCTTGTCTAAAAGTTTCAGTTCAAAATATTGAGTAGTTTGGACGTGAATGCAAAAAAAAGCTTAACTCAAGGGGTTTCAGGTCAAAGTTTTAAATGAGAGAAAAAATTATTTTTAATATTTTTTGAAAATATACATAAAATGCTACCCAATATTTTTTGGGACCTAGAAATTCATAAAAGTGGGTCGCAACGCATATACTACTGTAATATGAATGTATAAACTGATTTACATTCAATGGTTCTGTTTTTACCCCAATTTCAAATCAGTTATTTTGGACAAAATAAGCCAGCGATCGCAATCAAGTGCACATTTCTAGCGTCTAGTTATTCCAGTCTACATAACTCTTTGCAATGTGTCTAGCTTCGATCCTCGAGTCTCTCAATACTACTGGGACTGGTACAGGATTCGTGTACCAATGTTTAAAAAAATCATTTTATCTTAAATATCGAATATTAGAAGCTCATCTTTTCCCGGTAAATGTTCATTTAAATTGACCAATAATTCGTGTTTTCAATGTCGAAGATTTTGGAGGATTTTGAGTTACAGACTTAGTTCCTTTAACCCTGTAATGCCCACACCATGAACCGAGTTTTGTAAAATTATGATACTTTGGATTATTGAAGGTTTACATGTAGTAAAAAATATCCCAGGGTAAAGTTTAGGATCGGGTAACCTTGACCTTGATTTTCAATATGTATCATATATGATACAGTGGGCTAATCACAAAAAAAATAATTCTAAACCAACATAAAATTTCTTATCAAAACATTGTTTATTGAATTAACAAAGAATTTATCATATTGTTTTGTGTTTGTCATTTCATTACAATATTTGATAATTTTAAAACAAATGCATAACATAAAAAGAAAAAT
Organism: Patella pellucida; assembly: GCA_917208275.1. Taxonomy (NCBI): domain Eukaryota; kingdom Metazoa; phylum Mollusca; class Gastropoda; family Patellidae; genus Patella; species Patella pellucida. The sequence goes on from OU795044.1 coordinate 14,111,332, forward strand.
CGCAATAACAAAAAATCACACCAAAAAGTCAAATTTTGACAAAAAATTCATTTCATTGGTTGTGGTCTAAAACAGGTTAATACACACATATAATTGATATACTAAATACACAAATGGCTGAATTTCAAGACATTTCTGGAACTCTTTTACCACATACTAAGAACAATGCCTTCATTTCTATATATCAATAAAATATGCCTCAGACCCATTGTATCATATATGATACACTCAATTTTCGACATTGATTTTCAGAAAATATATTGTTTATTTTTAAATTTGAATTAGACTGGTTAAAATATATATTTTCTGGCAACAAATAGCATATAAAAAATAGATTTACTATTTGCTGTATTTTTCTAATTGGAATCATTACATAGCCTTTATTGACATTTCCGAAAGTGTAGAGTTGGTCCCAGGCACTTGAGGCCAGGGTCCTTGAAGTTGTACAGCTGCACCCGGTGACCGATTTTTAATTAACGGGGAATAAATAATAATTCATATTATTACATTAAATAATTAAAATACTCCATAGGGATTATAATAATATGCATATCATGTAGGTGTGAATATCTGATCAGATACGCTGGGTATTATGACGTCATCTGAGGGTGATCATACAATCATCGGTACAATATCTCTATTATCGTTTATGGCATGGAACATCAAAGACAAAACACCTTGAAGGTGTGTATAGGTGCGTTAGTACATTAGCCTGGCTTCATGATTTAAAGATATCGAATTTAAAATGCCGGGCCTTAAAGCCAGCTTGTTAGTATCACTTCGATTTAAAAGAGGTGGTTTGTACCCGTGTCACGTAGGGTTATGTGCTTAATTGTCGTTAGATGTGGCAGAAATGTTATAAATAACAATGATAAATAGTTGTTTTGAAGAAAAAATTGCCAGGTTTGCTTTTTGAAAGCCCAGTCTGATCTGTATTGTGCTTGCCAGTTGGATCTATTTTAATTTAGTAGCCTGCTGTCGTCTTCTTACCTTAAAACACAAAGGGTTAATCAGAGATGAGGTTTCTCATCTAACTACATGTACATGTACTAGTACTGTAGACTATAGAGCTAGCTACAAGAACCTACCTACACATATTTTGAAATAGCCTACTGTGATGTATTTGTTTTAGTTAGGATTGAATGCCTCTAGTTTCTCCTGGCAAAATGATTTCTTTATTAATGGATGTAATTAAAATATCTTAAAACATAAATTAATTTTATACTATTAGTATTTAAACATACATAACCCAATGTTGTTAAACAATTTTGATTTATCAACAAAAACTGTCAGTTAAGTTTATCAAGTGTTTTTTTTTTAATTTAAAAATTGATATATGGACATTCATAATTACAATGGCTGTGCATTAGTCATGTGCAACACACTTGTGGTTGTTGTATGTCCCATATCTTGAGGAGGGTTGGATGGCTGAATGGCTAGCATGTGCATGCTGTATCATAAAGCCTGTCATTGAGTCAACTGGCGGGGTTTCAAATCCCCTGTTGTTCGTGGCAAGGATAAAGGGCGCTTGACTAATGTCGTCGGTTTTCTCTGGGTCGTCCTGTTTCCTCCCACTGTTAAAAACACCCACACAAGCGAATTATTGACATAAAATCAAAACCATATGTTAGTCCCGAAATGACCTAAAGTGGACATTAAACTCCATTTTTCTCTCTCGCTCCCCATATCTTGATTGGTTGTTGTATATGACATAGGCTTATATTTAGCCTTTCCTTCGTAGAGTAAAGACATCAAACCTCTTCTCTTTTAGAGTGACAGGCAAAGCTATTATTGCTTCAATTTAAAAGAGATGTTGTTTAACGTGGCAGATTTTATCATGTACTTAATTTTAGTTGAGTGTGGCAGAAATGTAATAAATAAGAATAGCCAACAGATTAAGATGTACCTGACAAAATGTCAAGCACTAATGAAATAGTACCTGATATTTTCAACTTAGTGTAGGACATGTATTAATAATATCATTAAAAAAGACAAATCAGTGCCGGACAAAATGGCAGGCACCAGAGGGTTTGTGCCATAATCTGTGCCACACATTGTCAGTGACAGGTGCCTTATTTCCAGGCTTGACAGTTTTGCTTATGGAAGAACTATCTGTACTTTGCCGGGGTAAACTATAGGGTCCAATTTTTTTTTCTTCAAGAGACGAGATCATTATCTACCCATAGAGCTTTATCTCATAGAGCATCTACGAAATTGAACTAATTATAATTTTTGATTTGCTATAGGTCTAACAACATAGTTTACTGTATGAATTGTTATTTCTATAAAATATCACATCATGGCAAAATCAAGTGAGGTGCATTCTGACTAAAAAGTGTTGTCGTACATTAAGTTTATGGTTTTAAAAAAATGAAATGAAAGGATAGTTCACTGCATAATAAATTTGAGTTCAAGTAATTATAAATAAATCCAGATAGTTCATCTATACATATAGTATAACTAGAAAAATTATTCAGCATGACTGCAAAACAAAGGATGATAAGATACTTGAAGTCCATTGTTTGGTTTGCTACTTGTCACCTTGAGATAAGATTAATCTATAATAGGACTATCTAATTGTTTTTTAATCTAATTGATTGAATAAATGACTGAATGCATTTATTAGAAATCCACTAAGGTTAAGCTCACATGAAAGGGCCCTTAAAAAACAGTATTAAAATTAAATAGTATTGCGTTCTTGCTATGTTTAAAGGGACAGTAACAATCTTGCCGGCTTGAAAGCTCCAGAAAATAAATAATATCTGTATCTAAGTACTAGTTGTGTAAATTACCCATTACATCCTATTTTACTTTTCCAGAGGGTTCGAAAATATTTTTAAATTGAAGTTTCATTTGTAAAGGTTTATGTTTAGTTAGACGTTTCAAACCTTAATATAGAAATTATGAGAGTTGAGATTATAAAAATATTTTGTGGCCTGCATCCCAAAATAATGTCTAAAATAGAGTTATTTCCCCTTTATTCATAAATTGTCACTTTTCATTCTTGCTTAGGTAATAGTAAATTATCCATTACATCCTATTTTTAAATCAAGGTTTCATTTGAAAACGTTTACGTTAGACGATTCAAACTATTAAGTAGAAATTATGAGAGTTGAGATTATGAAATTATTTTGTGGCCTGCATCCAAAAATAATGGTCTAAAATAGAGTTATTTCCCCTTTATTCATCAATTGTCACTTTTCATTCTTGCTTTAAGTAAATTGTAATAAATCTATTAAAAGGTATTTTTATATCATTTTCAGGTAACTATAAATTAACTTTAAAAAAAAACTGATTGGAATCCAAAAAAATGAAATATGTAGCTTGTATTGAGAATGTACGGAAATGGAAACACTACCTTGAGTTCCGCGTCATGTAGAGTAGCCTACTAATACCATAAGCGAAATTTTGAAATGGCTACTCTTATTTCATTTCCAATTAAAACTGTCAGCACTCCGTTGTGTATGAGGCACAGCTATCAACAAGAAACAAGACCTCCCTGTAAGACTAAGAGAGCCAGAACCATACTAATTGAGTTACTTATGATGGCTCCCATTTCAAATGACAGCAATTCTCAGTAAATAGAAGTAGATTCTGTGAGTGAGGTTTAAGTTGTGATCATCATTTGCATTTTACGACTTTAAAAGCCCAATGACACTCTTGTAACTGAATAATATGTCCCAATCTTTATTCTGGTCAACAAATTGTACTATTCTACAATATTCCAATTAATTGATGATACAAATTTCATCTTAACACAACAAATTTAAAAAATTGGAAAAATTCAACTACATGGTTTGAAAAACTTTACGTAAACCTTTTCAAATGTAACTTAGACATTGAAAAATAAAAGTATATTAGGATGTAATGGATAATTTACAGGTAAGACACTTAAACATCTCTTCGTTGGAATAAGGCTACTTTTTTTTTCTGGACCTGTCAAGTGTTATTGTCCGTTCAAGATTGATATTTCTTTTAGCGGTTCAACTTGGATGATTTGCAAGGTGTTTAAAATTGTTCAAATGAAGATCAGAGTCTTTAACAAATAGTTAAATACACCTATAAATTGTTTTTCTTTTAGTCTAGATGTCTGTATTTACTTGTATATCATGCCGTGTGGCTTTTGCTGATGCCGATCTTCAAAGACAACATTATAAGAATGATTGGCATAGATACAACTTAAAACGCAAGGTTGCAGAGCTACCACCAGTCACAGCTGAAAATTTCAAACAGAGAGTTCTTGCACAGAAGAGTCAGGTGAGTAGGTTTTTGCACAAATTATTTTTTGTTATTTTGCTATTTATTCCAGTAAAAAGTTGGCTTACTAATCTGGAGGTCCCTTGTTTGATCCTTGTGACATTATCAGGGATAGTGCAGAATTTTTACCCATGAAATTGGCAAGGATGGTTCAGAAATATAGCTCATTAAGTCCACATTTCATTTCAGGTAGAAGAGGCAGAAAAGGATACCGTATCTAGATGTCAGATTTGCAAAAAAAAGTTTAATACCGAAAATGCATACAAAACTCACATTAAGTCCAAAAAACACCAAGAAGCTGAAAAAAATTACATCCCTGATGATCATAATGTTAAACACAATGAAAAGAATTCAATAGACTCTGGGGAACAGATGGAAACAGCTGGAGGCTCAGCTTCTGGAATATCGCATACAACAGACAAGAGAGCTAATACTAAAAAATTAGTAGATGTTGCTGGTAGTAGCGTTGATGAAGAGGTTGATATGTCCGATGATGCAGGTAAAGTTGAATATCTATATTTTGTTGAGATCTATGTATTTTACCGTATTTTTTGGTGTATTAGGCGCACTTTTTTTACCAGATATTTTTATTTATAGAAGGGGTGTGCCTAAAAGATAGTGTTAAGCAAATCTAGACGTTTCCCTGGGTCAACATCGAAGTCAGACATTTTTTGTGCATTAAAGATGGCGGCCATTTCAGCTACCGTTATACTGTTAGTCATAAACTACAATGCTAAATCCATGGGCCGATAGCGTGACATATTATATTTCTACGTAATTGATGACATATATTTCTGCTATTCCGACATTCCAATGTCGTCATTTTTATTGCAATAAAGATAGTGGCCATTTAAGATACCGGGTGACGCTACGGCGAAAGCTTGTGATATATTATCACTCAAATTAAATACAATACTGTTCCCTTTCGTGTGTATTTATATTTATCAATATTGTTTTAGATATGTTTAAAATGCGTCCATATTTGTCGATCTTCCAGATTGATATAAAACTGGTTATTTGTTGATTTTGACAGAAAATTTGTGTAGACCTACTAACTATTACCATAGCTTTTATTTTAAAATTGATATAGGGTAACTTTATTGAGCAAGGAAGTTGTGAATATTTGTGTATCAGGATCAGAGCCCTATTAGATTTACGGTTTTACAATTGAAAATATTGAATGCATACCACAAAGATAGAACTTGTTCAGGGCGAACCAATTCCCAGTCCAAAAATAATATAAACTATAAACCACTGGACATGTATTTCTATTGTTATAGATAGTGATGTGGAGAGTTGGGACAGTGAAGAAGGAGAACCATTACCAATAGAAGAATGTTTATTCTGTACTAATAATAGTTCTAGTCTTGAGGAAAATGTGAAACATATGACAGTCAACCACAGTTTCTTTATTCCGGATGCTGATTATTTGATAGATTTGGAAGGACTTATTTCTTATCTGGGTAATTTATCTGCAAAATTCTTTTTCTCTGATTTATTTTGATTGCACAAGTAAACGGATCTGTATTTTATAATGTAGTCCGCAATCTTCTTATTTCAATGAAAACTGCCTTGAAATGACAGCATAATAATGATACTGTTGACCTTAATTGCCATTCAATCAAATATCTAGTTAATCAGTACCTTTCAGATGATTTCATGGAATTTTGTGTATCATGAGTTTTGATTAGAACTGTAGCTAGGTTGATTTGCATTTGACCAGTCATATGCTATTTCTGAACACTTTATCCATAAAATATTTAAAAAATGCCTTTAGAAGAATGTGAAGCACGGCTTATTGTTATTTCTGGAAGTGAGAAAGTGGAGAAAATAAAACGAAAGGATATATTGGCACAAAATTTATTTGAACTGGAGGTAAAGTTAAGAAGTAGATGGTGACTTGATAACCCTGTGAAATGAATTCATAAATCAAGCAAAAACGTTTTGTAAAGTAGACTACGGTTGTTTGTGAACTAGACCACAATTGTTTGGGAATTGGGCTACGCAGTACGGTTGTTTGTAAAGTAGACCACGATTGTTTGTAAAGTAGACTACGGTACTGTAGACTTGTCGTTCGCAATGTAGACTACGGTACTGCAGACCATTGTTTGTAAAGTAGGCTATGGTACTGCAGAATTGTCGTTATTAAAGTAAACTACCGTACTGAGGACCATTGTTTGTAAAGTAGATTAGGGTACTGCAGACTTGTCGTTCAAAAATTAGACTACGGTACTGCAGACCATTGTTTGTAAAGTAGACTACGGTACTGCAGACTTGTCGTTCGTAAAGTAGACTAAGGTCGTTTGTAAAGTAGACTAAGGTCGTTTGTAAAGTAGACTGAGGTTGTTTGTAAAGTAGACTGAGGTTGTTTGTAAAGTAGACTATATTTAGTGTTTATCTTCAGGTGAGAAAGTGGGTGTGGCTAGCATGTGTTTATGGTGTAATACGAGAGGTAAATCTTTCTATTCCAAACAAGCTGCCAAAAATCACATGTTAGATAAAGGCCATAGTAAAATGTTATATGAAGGAGAGTCTGTCTTTGAATATTCTGATTTCTATGATTACAGGTAAGCTTGTTTTCATTGAGTTCTATAGATCTTAAAGTGTTTTTTTCAGCCATTTTACAAATTATGAAAAATGGATGACTTAATAGATGATCCATGACAATGACATGATAATTGGGAGATAGAAAGGTCATCATTCACATTTGAAGAGTGATAATAAAAAAAAAATCGAAATTTTTTGAAATGATTATCTGAGAACCAGAATATATTATTTGTATGGCCTTTTTTATTTGAAAATAATTCAACACATGCGTGCACATCTTTATCCAAAAGATTCTTTACAACTCTTGGCTGATGGTTTACGACAGATTGAGCTATGGCATCATCGGGTGGCCATTTTGGTTTAAAGGAGCAAAATCGTTAATTTTTCGGACCTAGGAATGGACACAAATCGGTCACATTGCATACTAATGTAATATGAATGAATATAAATGAGGAAATACACCAAAAGTCTCAATCAAATGGCAATCTCTAACATCTAGTTATGCCAGTCTACACTGGTAGTATTTATTGTGCATGCTCTCTAGATAAGAATATGGCGTCGTCGTTTGACATGACTTGTGTAGAATGCCTAGCCTGGTTCTACAAGTCTCTTGTCACAAATGGGGCGGAAACACATTATGGTACACGATTCATGTACTAATGGTAAAATGATTATTTTGTCTTAAATATTGGATATCAAAAGCCTATCTTTTCCTGGCAAGATCACAACAATGTCGAAGATTTTGGATGATATTAAGCTAGAGATTTAGCTACCATAAATAATTTTTTGCTTAAATGTTTGAGCAGAAAGAGTTATCCTGATCATGCTGAAAGAAATGATGAAGGTGAAGAGATGGGATTAGGTGATACACCAGATTTAGTTGGTGATGGATATGAACTTGTTCTGCCTTCAGGTAGGCTAATACACAAAAAATATTACTGCGTATTATATTAACTTCCCAATCATAGCAGAAGTGGTAGCACAAATTAGATGATAGCCTAACTTGATATACTGATAATGAGCCAGTATCGAAATCAACTGATAACTCTGTTATTGGTATTTGCTGAAAAATTTGCCATTTTTACCAATATTTTGACCGATATTTAATTGAAACAAAATCATAAGTTGGCTGAATTTGATGTGTTGTTTTTTAGAGTTCCTGCCACCTCGGTTTACATATGTATCAGTGTATCCGCTTATCTGTAATACTCATGGGGGGTTTAGGATGGCCTAATGGTTTAGAGTGCCGCGCTTCAACCTCTAGCTGGCCGGCCACCTTTGGCTTGCGGCTGTGGTTTCAAGCCCTGGTGTGAGCATATGTGGCATGGAGATAGGGGCGCCTTCTCAACCTCGTGGGTTTCCTCCAGCCACTCAGGTTTCCTCCCACTGCTAAAGACCCCTACGCGCAAGCGAATTATTGAAATAAAATTAAACCATATGTTAGTCCCGAAATGACCTAGCTGTGTTGAGTGGACGTTAAACCCCATTTCTCTCTCTCTCGTAATACTCATGTTGACTGTCAATGGCAGAGTAAGGTGAATAGCTAATATGTTTCTTTTTTTATATGATTAGTAATTTAAAGGCTCAATAACACTCTTGTTGTAACTGAATAATATGTCCCAATCTTTATTCTGGGCAACAAATTGTACTATTTTACAATATTCCAACTAATTGATGATACAAATTTCATCTTAACACACTGATTTTAAAAAATTGGAAAAATTCAACTACATGGTTAGAAAAGCTTTACGTAAACCTTTTTAAATGTAACTTAAGATTTAAAAAGTACAGGCTTTATTTATGATTAGGATCAATAACATCAGACTATGGAACAAGAACAGTTAGTGTTTATATGACAGGAACCATGCATATGATCTTGTATTTTTATTTCTTGATAGGTGCCACGATAGGTCACAGATCTTTAGCACGATATTATAAACAAAGATTACGACCAACCAGACCACATCAACACAGAGCTATTATGCCCAGCGTACTTTCACATTATCGTGCATTGGGTTGGACAGGAGCCACAGGCAAGTGTTAATCTCTTGTATTTGAGAGTTTGGTCGTATTTCTTCCAAATATTATATTCTAGGATTATATCAGTTGCACACAGTGTGTTAAAGACACTTGTTTTAATATAAATTAACATGATGATTACAACGGGTATCAGACCACTTGAATGAACGAAACAAAAACACTTTAGATCTGTCTGTGAATAAGATGATGGTAAAACCATTTGGAAATTATTTCATTACAAATGCAACATGGTTGACCTCACAAAGATCAAATTTCTTGAGGGTTACTTTCCTTATTGTGCTTGTCAAACATTTAAGTTTTTTTGTTGGATAAACTGCTGTCAAGATGTGGATGTTGTGTGGGTGAATTTCAACACTTTGCATAGCTATCTTCAGGATTGTTAAGGAGCTTGTACTTCGATCAACTGACCTATAGATTAAGGATATTTTCATTATACTGTTCTCATTAATTTATAACTTGTATTTTTTTATATATATTTGTAGGTGCTATGATAGAGAGAAGGAAAAAGGATATAACCTATGTTCAGAAACTAAGAAACAAACAAAGCATGCAATTAGGTCTCAAGGCTAATAAATTATTCAAGAATTACAAACCCCAAAATCCGATCTAAATACAAAGGTATATGATAAAAATAAACATGTGACAAAATCTATAATATGAGTTAATTTTTCATGCATAGGCTGTTAGAGGAGTAGGATGTAGTGAACAGTGTGTGTGTGGGGGGTTAAAGCTCATGATGTTGTTACTCTAAAAAGGATGGTCACAACTGTATACTGGTGATACAATTGCATAGAAAGAGAGTGCTATCCATACAGACATAGGCGTATGGGCTCAATGACAGTAAGGGGGGAAGAAACCGAAATGCCCGAAAAAAATTCGGGTTTACAGAGAGCAGCGGCCGAGAAGCGGAGAAGAGGAGCTTACCTTGTATGACCCCACCCCCTCCCCTCCAAAGAAAATTTTGGAATATTTGAAGGCTGCTAACACGTTTTCCTGCTATTTCAGCCGGTGAACAAAGCAACTTTAAAGTGGTCTAATAGAGCCTAATTGAGGTGTCTGACTCGAATTGCAATCAATCGATCACAGTCCACCAAGACGGGACTGTTACCGTTGGGAGAAAATTTTGAAAACGCGTTTTCCTGCTATTCCAGCCTGGGTATACAGAAACTTCAATTTGGTCCAATATAGCCTACCTGGGCCTGGCTGACCCGAATTCCAAACAAACAATCAATTGTTCGGTCGCGGTACAGGGGCCTCACCCTCCCAGAGAAAATTTTGAAAATTCAACTACCGCAAATGCCCTTTCTGCTATTCTAGCCCGTTTAACAACTCCAAAAGTATCCAATGGGTTTTTAACCGAAATCCCACTCTGAATTCCAACCTTCCAATCAGACTGTTGCATCTGCTTTCACAAATATTAATCGATGCCCGAAAAATGTCCCACAAAGTAGAGTGGCTCTAGACAAAATGTTTTAATCCATAGTCAACTCCGTACAAATTCGTGATATTCAATTACAAGAAAAGTACAATTAGTGTTTCATTAGGGCTAGAAATACATGAAAAGTTCGGGTTTATAGACAGCGGCGCAGGGTTTCTGACTTTGTATGGGCCCCCCAAGAAAATTTTGGATTATTTGACGGTCGGAAACGCATTTTACTGCTATTCCAGCCCATAAAGTAAGTGTTTTATTAGATTTCGGGCACTTTATTTTGCTAAGTAGATGAAATAAAAAAAATTTCTCACTTTTCCCGTCTGCCCGAAAAGTCAGCTTGCCCCAAAGTTAGGGGGGCAATTACCTGGAGGTAGGCTGTTCAATCCCTGCATTGGTCGAGAAAGTTTATCCAGATTTTCCTGCATGTTTCCCCCTTTGTCAGTGATGCAGGAATGAGGGCCTGACAAGAACAGCTGTCTAGTCATTTGGATGGGACAAAAAATCGAGTTCCAATTTACATATTGGTGTAAAAGATCCCTTGGCAGTTGGAATTCGATATAAGAGTAGGCTGTAATGCTGCTGTCTGGGCAAAATTTCCGTCAGAGCACACTATCGCGTATGCCCATCTTCATGTCATAAATTTGTCTACGGCCTTTTGCAGTTCACAAAATCCCTCCCCTTTCCTCCATATGGTACTGTCATCAGAATATTTAGCTAAGTCAGTTCTTGCGTCGAGGTATAGAGCAGGAGCCCGGGGGGTTCAACCTGATTGGAAAGCTAACCAATTTCTATATGCGGCATCAGTTTCCCTAGGGGTTACTGTCCCAGGATATGAACGTCTGCCGCGCCAGTTGTGGTGGGTGTGGTCATGAGGGGCAAAATAAATGGACCCCCAAAATAGGCTAGACTAGCTCATTTATTAAATACATGAAATTTTGTTGCAAAATGTTGAGCATATCCACACGTATCATGAATCACTGATGCCAGACATTTTCAGTGGTGGGGTCCCCCCCCCCCCCCCGACAAACGCCCCTTATTGCCACACCCTCAAAGCTAAGCTTGATTAGATCATTTACTAACTGCATGAAATTTGTTGCAAAATGCTCAGCATATCCACATGGCATTTCTAGGCAGATGTTTGAGCATTGGGTACTTTACTTTGTCCTCACAGTTAGTTCTCACTTTCCCAGCAGATTAACCCTACTAATTAAGAGAATTGGGATTAGTTATAGACTAGTGAGTTATAGTCTGTTTTAATTATTGCATGGACAGTTCAATTCAACCTATGACATGTATGAACTATAAATCTCTGGCTGATTTAGCGTTCATATGGCAGTTTAATTTTATACTTAAAATATAACTACTAAAGTCAGAACAGGGTTACATAGAGATACGAATTTTATAATATGGAAGTGGAGTCGTTTCACGTCCACAGAAAAGAAAATACATAGAATTAAACAGAAGAATACATGATGAAAAACAAAGATTATTAACTGATTTGACGACTTTATATGAATACGGAAATTCAAAATCGCATTTAGTCGGATTTTAAATATACATATACAATACTAAATTTGTTAATAAAATTACTGATATGTAAAGTAGTTGATATTGATATTAAAAAATATATATGTACATGCTAAATAAAATAACTTTTATGTAAAGTGATTGACACTGATATGAAAAAGCCTATAGTTTTAGCACCATTGTTTCCCTAATTAGTACTGGTCCAATGATTTTACCTGGAAAACAAAAGCTGCTGGGAAAGGGAGAACACCCCTTCCTCACCAGCCACACTATCCTTCTTGAGGGAAAGCGCCTTATTTAACTCTTCCCCAGAGAAGGGTAGATTGATTGGTTTAGCCCAATCATTAGGTTCAATTATTTATGAAGGGTGCTGTGAGTAAAAGATTTTTTATACGCCCACATTTTCATGTGGACGTATTATGTCGTCGCCCCTGTCCGTCCGGACGTCCGTCCGTCCACAATTGTTTGTGGACTCTCTACAGGTCACAATTCTTACCCGATTTCGACAAAACTTGAAATATAGGTTTATCTCCCAAAGATCTCGGCTGCTTTCGATATTGGCACGTATCGGATCAAAACTTCATGGATTATGGCCCCTGATTGTACGAAAAATCACGTTTTTAGCTTGTGGACCCTATAGAGGTCACAATTTTGAACTGATTTTGATGAAACTTGACATGCATGTTTATATCCCAAAGATCTTGGTTCCTTTCGATATTTGCGCCTATCGGAACGTAATTTCCTGAATTATGGCCCCTGATTGTCCGAAAAATCACCTATTTTAGATCGTGGTACCTCTGGAGGTCACAATTATATCACCGTTACACCCTAAGGACGGTTGAGTTCAAATTTCGGAAAAATCGGACCAAAATTACCATACAAAATGGCCGCCGTTCGTACGCGAATACTGTTAAAAAATGGAATATCCAGGTTGTGGACCCTGTAGGGATCACAATTTTAATTTGATTTTGATGAAACTTGAAATGCATGGTTATAACCCAAAGATCTTGGTTCCTTTTAATATTTGCGCATATCAGATCGTAACTTCCTGAATTATGGCCCCTAATTATACGCAAAATCGTCTTTAATTAGCTTGTGGTCCCTCTGGAGGTTACAATAATTATCCGATTTAAAAAATCGTTTGATTATATCACCGTTACACCCTACGAAAGGTTGAGTTCGAATTTTGGTAAAATTGGACCAAAATTGCCATACAAAATGGCAGCCATTCGTACGCGAATACTGTTAAAATATGGTATATCAAGGTTGTGGACCCTGTAGAGGTCACAATTTTAATTCGATTTTGATGAAACTTGAAATGCATGGTTATAACCCAAAGATCTTGGTTCCTTTCGATATTTGGGCATATCGGATTGTAACTTCCTGAATTATGGCCCCTGATTATACGCAAAATCGTCTTTGTTTAGCTTGTGGTCCCTCTGGAGGTCACAATTATTATCCGATTTAAAAAATCGTTTGATTATATCACCGTTACACCCTAAGGATGGTTGAGTTTGAATTTCGGAAAAATTCGGAACAAAATTGCCATACAAAATGGCCGCCGCATGTACGCGAATACTGTTATAAAAAGGTATATCAAGGTTGTGGACTCAGCAGGGGCCGCGGAGCCGGGGGGGGGGGGGCTAGGGGGGCTTTAGCCCCGGCAATAATTTTTAATAGTGAAAATAAAATGTCGCCAAAAGCTCAAAAAAGCGAAAAAAGGTTATGGGGGGGGGGGGGTATGGTCAGTAGCCCCCCCGAAATCAGGCTCGCTCCGGGGCCCCTGGGACTCAGTATAGGTCACAATTTTGATTCAATTTTGATAAAACTTAAAATGCATGGTTATAACCCAAAGATCTTGGTCCCTTTCGTTATTTGCGCATATCATATCGTAGCTTTCTGAATTATGGCCCCTGATTGCCCGAAAAATCGTCTATGGTCCCTCTGGAGGTTATGATTAGTATCCGATTGAAAAAAAGCTTGACTCTATCACCGTTACACCATACCGAAGGTTGAGTTTGAATTTCAGGGAAATCGGACCATAATTGCCAGACAAAATGGCCGCCGTTTGTACTCTAATAGTGTTAAAATATGGTATATCAAGGTTGTGGACCCAGTATAGGTCACAATTTTGATTCGATTTTGATGAAACTTGAAATGCATGTTTATAACCTAAAGATCTTGATTCTTTTCGATATTTGCGCATATCAAATTGTAATTTAATGAATTATAGCCTTTGATTGTAGGAAAAATCACTTTTGGTTTTGCTTGTTCTCTAACCATCTCTCGAAAATGTGGGCGTATCCTGCCTGGCAGTGCCAGCTTACTATCTTTTTCTCTTCAGGAACTCTGGGGATTGGTTTTCGTCCCTGCTTGCATCAGCGAAAGCTTTTGCTAGTAGATCTGCCTTTTCATTGCTGTTGGTAACATACTCATCTCCATTCTCTAGGTTTGGTATGTTGAATGATCAGCGATCCCCGTTCATGACGTTTAGTTTCTTCCAGGCGACACCCGTTTGCGTGTTTTGATTAAACCTTTCTACAGACAAGGGAATCAGGTTTAACATTTGATACATGCCTTTCAGACAAAGAAAGTTTAAACCAGACAAACCAACAACAAGTCAATATTACATAATGTCATAAGGGTCGCTACCAAATCAGGCAGGTTGATTTGATAGTATAATGTTACCTGTCGTTTTGTCACACTATTATAAATGGACGCGACTGTAAATCTAGTTTGAGACACACACTTTAATCATGCAATTTTGAATGTTACACCAGACCACTAGGATAATACGTGAACATGATGTTTTTTACGATCGAATAAAAAAAAGCATCATAGATCAAATCTCCAACAATATAGGCTTTGTCTGTTTCCTAATCCTAATATTCAATAAAATATTGTTTAGCAAAAAACCGCAAAAAACCCCTAACAAATCAATTCGACAAGATAGGAATAGGAAGTTATAACTCCTACAGTTTTTTTATAATAAAAAATGTTAACAATAGAAGACCAATAACGCAACATTACGTCAATTGGGTGCCACAAGCATCTATTCAACATTCTGTGCGCAGTTAATTGCACTCTTCCTCCAGGTTATTGTGGCCCTTTTCTTCTTCTATGGAGTTTAATGTCCACTTCCACCTAGACCCTCGCCTTTAAGGACCTAGGACGGAAGCCTCCACCCCCAATCAAGAATTACTTCCGCCGGCCCTGCTTAACACTGCTAGACTGACTGATGATGGGACCCACGGTTAGCCTGCGAGTAAGGAATTGCCTCGCTAACGCGGAGGTCCCGTGTTCGAGCCCTATGTTCCCCCGTTTTAGTTGCATAGGGCGGAGGACCCAGTGAGTACATCATATAGTCGTTCAGACGGGTCGAAAACCCGAGACCCGTCCCTTGTACACATTGGCGTACAACTTACACGTAACCATTAGCAGTTGGAATTCGAAATCAGAGTAGGTGGTAGTGGCGCTGTACGAGCAAACTTTCCCTCAAGGAATACTGTATGCCTGTCTTCATTAACTCAGTCGGTGCAGACAGATGATTCCTATCCCAAATAATGGCATTGTATTTTCTGTGTGGACACAGTCAACTGCAAACAAAACTAAAATTATTATGAGAAGAATAGACCACCACCACCACGTTTAATGGTATATGGTCTAGCTTGTTCCACAACCAATCGAAACGACGCATCATCTCATCCGAATTCAATATTTTTAAATTTAGCAGATAAATGAGTTAAAGCTTCTTTAAATAATAAATATAAAATCGTTATACTATACAGTTACAAAAGACAGGCAGTGGATGAAAAGAAAATGATTTTTTTATATATATATAATTGAATCTGTCTCAATTTAACTCTTTTTTCTTGTAGCAACAAAAGGATTGCACGAACAACAAATGTTTACCTTAGATTCAAAATTCAAACATCATGAATAAAATATTCCACGACCATAATGTAAACAGAAAAGGAGAAGGGTTAATAAAATACTCGAATTAGCCGTGAAGACATCAGAAAAACAAAACAATAAAAGCCCCAAACCCAAACACTTACTATGGTCTAATTAAATAATCCGTCAGTAAATTATCTCGATTTCTGTTTATCTTGAAAAGAAACGTGATGATATTGTGATTAAGAATGAAATCCGCATTAAAATGGTTAACGATTAAACGATAAATCAGTATACATGTATATTGGGCTATACTATATACCGAAGAACATCGGAAAACAACCGGAGAACACCGGACCGGAAAACAACCGGAAAACACCATTTTATACTGAATACCAGCAAAACTCTAAATACAAGAAAACCCACCAAATACCGGAAAACACACAACCTTCTCCGGGACACACCAAAACGAAACACACCCAACAAGCGAAAGTTATCCCCTGGGGAAGGTACATGCATTTACACTTACCTCGAAGCGTACAGCTAGAACAACCAGTTCGCCCCGGCTTGTGTCTGGCTCAGCTACTTCCACGGGATCTATATCGCCACTGAACGTGCTTGTCAACTGTCTGTCCCCTAGATCGACCATCATTCCTTATCCTTGAATAGCCACCAGATCACAAGGTGTAGACGCTCACTCGACCTATACCTAAAGATACCATACAGCTACAATGTTAAAGACGAGAAGGATTTATGGTACCTACCGAGAGTCAAGGCAAATACCCTGGTTATTGGATCCTCTAACCTGGTTAGGATTTATCCTTTCGCGGGGACTGGGAGAGCCATAGCTATTCTGGAGCCAAGATCAGCCACATCAAACAGATTCTACAGAACTACATGGGACCTGCACCAGAAGAGTTAGTGATACATGTCGGGCTCAACAACAGGGAGGAAAGTGGACCAAGGATACACGAGCAGATGCTAGATCTACTCAGGTGACCAGAGCAGCTTTCCCAACAACCAAGCTCTTCATCACACAGATCCCCACTTCTTCCCGACTCTGACAAGAACATCCGATCGCCTACTAAAACCTCACCAGTTAAAACCAATTGATCTCCACTACACCTTCACCAAACGCCACCACACTACCAAACTTCAAGGGCAAAATTGAACTGAAAGGTAACGACGTCATCTACTGGATTCCGGACACGGCCCGAGAGATCATCAACTACTGGATGAGAAATATAAACTAGGTTTAGGGAAAAGGAATTGGAAGCCGTCTTTAGGGCAGACAATCTGAGCGACAGACGTCTCAGCCCCCTAGAAATGAACATTCTTGACAGAGGCCTCAAATTCATCCCAACCCTCACAATAACACCCATAGACCCCATCACCCAGGCAACCGATCACTTTCAAATGACCCTTTCGCTAACTCATTTTTTTAGGAACAAACCCGACAGAGGTAAAACATCATTCACAGAAAAATCCACATGCCAACCATCTTAAAAACTTTTGACGAAATGAGCAGAGAAATAACATCCCTTCAACCACAATCACAGAAACCAAATCTAAATCGAGCAACAAAAACAGCACCAAACACCCTCAAAAAAGACATAAATATACAATTCAAAAAAGTAGGGGATATTTGATTTTGGGGGCATAATACTAAAATATGCAAATGATTACGAAAAAAGTCACTGTAGAACCTAACAAAAGAAACATTTCCAGTTACATGTGACGCCCAAACGCACCAATAGCTACCGCATGGAATGCAGGTGATGCTTGGGACCATCATGGGGGTCCAACCCAAGATTTGCACGACTCTGACTTTGAATGTTATAGTCATTGTGGCATTAAATTCCAGGGTGGAAACATCAGTTTAATTGTTTTAGTGACCGGAAAACAAATTTTGATATGCGTCGGCTTACCCAAAATGAAGAGTTACGTGCCCCTGGCATGCTACAGATCGGCACAACACAGGCGGTTGTGGCGAGGACAATGAATGTTTCTCAGTCTGTCATAAGCAGGCTATGGTCCAGATACCGTGATACACACTGTACAGGAAATACCACGCTCAGGTCGACCAAGGGCGACAACTCAAGCCCAGGGTCGATTTATCCGTACCCTGGCCTTGAGAAATCGTGTCATCACAGCAAATCAGATCAGCGCTCGTCTTCAAACAGACACTGGTGTGAGAGTGAGTGGCCAGACGTTTCGGAATCGACTGCATAGTGGTCACCTTCATGCCCGACGTCCTCGCGTGATCCCTTGTTTGAGAATTCATCACATTCAGGCAAGACGTCGTTGGTGTAGGTATCGTCAACAGTGGCATAATCGACGCTGGAGCAATGTGATGTTTTCAGATGAGTCAAAGTTCACTGTTGATTTTTTGGACAGACGTAGGAGGGCGTGGCGTCTTCGAAACGAGCGCTTCCAAGACGTTAATGTCATCAGACATGATCGATTTAGGGGTGGTTCTGTTATGGTGTGGGGAGGCATCCCTGTTGCTGGAAGAACGGCTTTACATGTTGTTGCAGGGCGTGTTACAGGCCAGTACTACCGGGACAACATCTTAGCAGTCCATGTTGTGCCGTTCGCACGACGTCATGGCCGCCCTTACATCTTACAGGATGACAACGCAAGATGTCATAGGGCCAGGGTCGTTACAGGTTACCTCCAACAACAGAACATCACCACATTACCTTGGCCAGCACCGAGTCCCGACATCTCCCCCATCGCGCATGTCTGGCATGCTTGGACAGGGGTTACGTCAACGTCAACAACGTCCCGCCAATGTCCAAGAAATTGCTGCTGCGTTGCAACAGGAATGGGACAATCTGGACTAAATGACCTTAGACGTCTCATTAGGAGTATACCACGTCGAATCAATGCTTGTTTGGCAAACAGAGGGGGATTTACCCGTTACTGACTTTGTTGTGATGCTGTGGTAACTTTGCTGTTTGACCCCTGGTATCATTTTACCCTTATAATGGTCAGTCTGTGCCTTACTTAGTCTAACGAACATTTGGAATAAATCGGTGAATATGAACTTCATTTCATTTTGTCATTTGTTTCTTCATCAGTTTCATTAGGTGACTTTAATAACACTTAACAATCAAATGTCCCCTACTTTTTTTTAAAAGTATATAATAATCAAGAAAAGCGACAAAGGCTCGTGTTGTGTCATAATGAATCGCAAAGACTAGTATCTCTGAGGCAGAACAACAATTAAATAATCCTAAACATTACACTAAATTAGACCAACCCATCTTTAAGGACACTGCAACCCTAATAAACAACATCTTACATGAATTACAAGACAAGGAATACATAACAGCAAAACAATATGATAAACTATCCGGTAAATCTGACTGTCGGCAACGACATCTCTATACGCTACCAAAAATCCAGAAACGGAGTGATTTATACCTAATAAGTTACGAAAGGGATGTCCAATAATATCAGACTGTGGCAGTGAATCATACAATGTATCACGATATATAGACCATTTCTTATTGCCCATAGCTTGCCTACACCTATCCTACCTAAAAGACAGTAACGATTCCATTCACAAAATCAAACAGTTAAGAGTACCGGAGCACAGCATTTTAATAGCTATTGACGTACAGAGCATATGTTCACGAACATCGGTAATACCACAGGAATTGAAGTAGTTAGGAAAGCATTTCTAAGGAACCCACACACATCCAGACCGGACCAAGAAATCCTCAAATTACACGACATTTGTTTGAGGAGGAATGATTTCGCATTCAACGATCAAGTATA
The DNA here is from genome assembly GCA_917208275.1 of Patella pellucida. Classification (NCBI taxonomy): domain Eukaryota; kingdom Metazoa; phylum Mollusca; class Gastropoda; family Patellidae; genus Patella; species Patella pellucida. The sequence goes on from OU795044.1 coordinate 14,130,815, forward strand.
CCTCCAGTATTCCGGAACTGCCATGGGAAAGCGGTTTGCCCCGAGTTATGCAAACCTCTTCATGGCGGAGTGGGAAAGGGAAGTTCTGCCACTCTGCCAATTAAAACCTGGACGTACACGTTAGACGAATTTTGGGCGTTTTTAAACATTTTGAACTATCATCATCCATTTGTCAAGTTAACCGCAAATGTAAGCCCTAGCAGCATAGATTTCCTTGACACTACCGTCTTTAAAAGTAGCAACACCACAATTTCAGGCCAATTTGAAACTAAAGTAGTTTTCAAAGAAACCGACACACATCAATAATGTACATTTATATAGCGCTTAATCCATGTGCATGCTCTAAGCACTGTAAGTTAATAGCTCCTGTGGATAATACATCGTGAACATATGTGTCTTAAGTCTAGATCGAAATTGAGCAACTTGTTTCTGAACACTTTATATTGTCAGGTAAGTCATTCCATAGTCGTGGACCATATACACTGAAAGCCTTATCACCAAACGATTTAAATTTAGTTGAAGGTACAACAAGTGTTAGGTTATTCTGTGAACGGTGTGGTCGGTTTGGTCCGTAAGGCTCCATTAGATCTGTGATATATGATGGAACTGAATCATGCTGAGACATGTAGACCAGTGTTACTAGTGTTAGGATTTTAAATTTTATACGGGCCTCTATTGGTAACCAGTGAAGCGATTTAAGGACTGATGTTACATTCTGACGTTTTGCTGTTCTTGTGATGATTCTGGCACAGTTGTTCTGAATTATTTGAAGTCGCTTTAATAAATGTTGAGATATTCCAGCCAGAGCACTATTACAATAGTCTGATCTCGAGAAAATTAGAGAATGCACCAAAAGAAGACAAGCAGCAGTAGTCAATAGATGACAAATGTTTCCTATACTACGGAGATGAAAATTACAAACACGGCATAACTGATTAACCTGTTTTTCCATTGTTAAAGACGGATCAAAAATAACACCTAGATTTTTAACCCTTGTTGCAAATTCAATACTAGAGTCGCAAATTAATAGACAAGAATTTGGAGTTGATGCGAGACGCTGTGGTGTTCCAACAAGTATTGCTTCTGTTTTTTCATCGTTTAACTTTAATTTATTATTATTCATCCAGGATTTAACTGCTTTGGAGCAGCGAGTAGTATTTTCAAAGGAATCATGAGCATTTTCATGTTTAAACTTACTGATTAACTGTGTATCATTAGCGTAGGAGAAATGATTTATATCAAACTGGTCTATAACATCCCCCAAACATCGTGTGTACAGTATAAACAGTACCGGTCCAAGAACAGATCCTTGAGGCACTCCGCAATTAAGGTTTGTTAACTCGGAATGTGATTTGTGTATAATGATCTTCTGTCTTCTGTCAGTAAGATACGATTTAATCCATTGTATGGCAGTACCAGTTATGTGAAAAGTTTGATAAAGTCTTCGAGAATTTCGTGATCGACAGTATCGAATGAGGCAGACAAATCTAACAAGGTCAAAGATACAAGTTTACCATTATCTACGGAGCGCAGCATATCATTTAGCACACAAAGGATAGTTGTCTCAGTGACATGATGTGGTCTGTAAGCAGACTGAAATTGGTCTAAACGATTTCGAGAAACTACGAAGGACTGTAGTCGATTGTTTATTGCCTTTTCAATGATTTTGGAGAGGAATGACACATTTGAGACGGGTCTGTATTTCTTAAGCTCATTCCGGTCAAGCGAAGTCTTCTTAATAAGGGGTCTTTCAACTGCATCTTTATATATTAAAGGAAATACCCCTGTATTAAGACTTGTGTTCACAATCTGAGTAATGACTGGAAGAAGCAGGTCAAGATATTCAACAAGGATATTTGTTGGAAGAGGATCGAGTTGACAAGTTGTCTTCTTGGATGATTTGATAAGTTTTTCAATTTCATCGTTGTAGAATAACTTAAAATCTGTTAGATAATCTCCACATGTGGCTGAAAAAAGTGTAGTGCCTTCAGCTTCTTCATTTTCAATAGATTGATCTAATTGTTCACGTATTTGGTTTATCTTGGATGAAAAGAATTGACAGAAAGTGTTTGCAAGATTGTCATCATCGTTGGATTTTGGCAGAATTGTCTCAGTTGTAGTACCAAGAAGTGATTTCATAAAATTATGACACCGATTGGGCGACTTGAATTTATCCGTTAGTTTTTGGACGCATTATGCGGATTTCGCATCTTTGATTGTTTTTGAGTATGCACCTCTTGCTTTTTGGTAGATTTGACGATGGACTTCTAGCAGAGAATGAAGATATTTTCGTTCCGCTTTACGGCGTTCTTCTTTTGCTATGAGAACATCTTTATTGTACCAAGACCTGCCAGGTCGGAGATATACCTTCTTAGTCACAAAAGGGGCATGCTTATCAAGTAGTGCAAGTAAAGTGCTATTAAATTTACCGCAAAGTTCGTTAAGCTCTATAGGTGTATTTGACAGGAGATCTTTAGGTCGTTGCTGAAAGCTCCTCTGTCTAATGACTTAATCTTCCTAAACGAAAAGGTAACTGGCTGCAATTTCGGTTTTTCAAAATTCCATACGGTTGAAACGAGATAATGATCAGCAGCCAAAACCAAATATTGTGACCACCCAAGATGTCAAACATGCAAAATCATAAATATATCCAACCACTTCCATAACAAAACATTTGGCACAAAATTCCCAATATTAGACCCACTTTCATGCAGTAGCTCAAACATAATCTATCTAATTACATGCAAACAATGTGACATGCAATACGTAGGTGAGACCCAAATTGCACTTCAGGAAAGAATTAACGGTCAACGGTCAGACATAGTTACTGAAAAAAGACAAACCGGTCTCAAATCACTTTAACCAACCAAATCATGACATTTCTGATCTCATTGTCACACCGTTTGAGCAGGCTAAGGGGGATTTTGAAACTACAGAAGAAATTAAAACGTTTAGGCTAACGCGAGCAAAATTCTGGATTGAAAAATTGAAAACAACAGCCCCCCCCCCTAGGTTTGAATATGCATACGCCTAGCGCAATAGTCCCTTTTGTAGGTCCATTTAGTGCAACAGCAGCACGCGCATCCAAAATCATCAGAAAACACTATACTGATCTCCAACAAAATCACCCGAAAATCTTCTCATAGAAACTTAGATTAAATTAGATTTAAAGTCTCCATCCTTACCCTAAATCCAATTAAGTAGGAACACACACCAAATTTATTCTTTTTTTTCTTCAGAAACAAAAATACCAGACTACCAGAAGCACAATCCAAGGAAGACCATGATCGCCACCAGCACTAGATAACTGTTAAATTACCTTTGTATATAAACCTTATGTATTGTATGTATTTTAAATAAAGCTAGGGAATATCATCACCCTAGGCCAGTGCTTATGTGGAGATTTAACCTCTCCCCAAATACTTTAACCTAAACCCCCGCACACAGAGGACAAGGCCCTGGGTTACCTATTTAGGGTGTTTTCCGGTATTTAGTGTGTTTCCGGAAGTTTTTCGGTGTTTTCCGGTTGTTTTTCGGTGTTTTCGGTATATAGTGTTGCCGTGTATATTGATTTGGATAATTTAGCACCTACCTATATAAAGACATACTAGTGCCTTGCTTCATTCGTGTAGTAATTCGACATAAGCAATACATGGAATATATAATACGGATGTTGTTGAAATAGTAAAGGTTGAAATAACTTAATTTTAAAATTGTGTTAATATTTGATATCCGTCAGTCAATTAGGTAGAAGGAAATCAGTTGATTTATTTTTTTAAAAAAAGGCGAATATGCATATTATACTGATGTATACTCTTGCTGTTGCTACCTATTCGCTAATCAACATATCAGCATATCAGGTATCCGAGTACATACAAGCAGACGTAAGACCTTCGCATTGCCTGAAGTTTCCATACATAGAGATGCTTTTTAATCTGAGTCAGATATCGTGTGCAGCAAAATGTTCCACAAATGATAAATGTTTAAAGTTCATGCATTGCCAGGATCCCGGAACATGTTTTCTTCTGCAGAGTTTACAGGACTGTATGAGCACTAGTAGCGCAATTTCCTGTGTTTGTAGAGCAAAGGTAAGTTAACATACATTATGCAAGGGCTAAATCTGCCTAAAATATTATCTAAATTATTAATAAGTCATTAATTAACTTATCAAGACTATAATCAACTCTTGATGTCATCGCTATAGCCTTCGATATTTACTGGATTAGGACTCGATTTGCTGCTCATCTTTCATACATGATTAAATAACGAAACGGATAACCGTGATTTTTTTTTATTCAGGGTGTATCAATTCACGGAAATATTCAGCAAATTCCCTTTATATTATCTAGTTTTTAAGTATTATAATGAGAACTGCCAGCTCTATATCTAATCTCTCATAACGTGTCTGTAATATAATATTAGATAAATAAATCTTCACGTGCGTTCGGACCGTAATTAGCATCCGGGGCGGCGTGGCAGTGAGTAAAACAACCCGTGCTGGTTGTTCATCCAGCATGAAAGGAAATGTGGTTGATGTCCTATTGTTCTGCACCGGTTCGGCTATAATATTCTACAGGTGAAATTCTTTTACGCTCTGAGAAGTTACGATAGCTTGAAGATTTGACAAAATGTGGCGTTTATTATCATGACAATAGTACTTGACATTCGATTTCCTATTCTATCGTTCAATTCTTATATTGCCGCGGTGTTCTGTTTAAATTTGAAAAAAATGGTGAACGAGAAAGTTGATGATGTGCTTATATAATAATACATGTTTAAATGAGTTATATAACATTTGATATGCGATAGGCAGATTTAGCTCTTACATTATGCATCCTTATTTCATGCACTCTAAACATAGGCCGAAATATCTTTCTCGTTCCGTATCCTTCCTCATAGTCAGTACCGGATCTAAGGGGGGCAAAGTGGGACAAATGTCCCAGCCCCCCCCCCCCCCCACAATTCTAGGTCATACTAATATTTTTATCCCGGACCGAGCTAACCAGTACCGGGGCTGAGGGGCCGATATTGGGGCCCTTGTCTTTCGTTTGAATTTTATGTCTTGATTTGACCTTTAAGATCAGTTAGTAAATTGGTGGAATTCTCTTCACTGTTGATAGTTTCGATCGTATCGTCAAAAAATACATGGTAAATGGTCAAAACACCTCCACTTTGCCTTAGTTAATCCGGCCTTACTCATAGGAAATGTCATCCACCATAATAACCATAAAAGATAAGAAAAGATTCAGAAAACTATTCATGTGTCTTTTTTTGCGCAGCTCTGTGGTGGCTTTTTATACCCCTAAATTTTTATGTGGATATAATATTGTCATCGCCAACGTCCACCCGTTCACAAATTGATTAGTATAAAACGACCGCCCCCCCCCCATTACGCATTTAAACAAAAAATAGACCCCCATCCCCTCTCCATAAAAATACAAACATAAATGTATGTAGTTATTAAAAACATGTGAAAGAAGTATAGTATGAACAAATTATTAGATGACTATATACACTATGGCTATCAGTTGGCCAAATTCATGTAATTAATTATGTGATTGGTTACCCAGGCCCAATGAATGACGTTACGGTAATTTTCCATCATAAGTGATCTAGACGCCCCATCCTGTTATTCTCACATAATTATGTTTATCAAAGAAACTCATAGCAATCGTTATTTTCAATATACATTTTGACAATGAAATAGACACATGACAATCACACCTGTTTACTGTACTTATCTTCGCCTAACGTTAATATTATTACAAAAAGATCGAGTTTATTCCATTTTAGAATTTCGATGGTATAAAAAAAGAAGAAAATAATAAAGTTGTGCAGGAAATATGTCGGGACGTTGCTTTGGTTTCGTAGGCTATATGAAATAACAAATATTCGGGTGTGAATGATCTGTAGAAGAAAATTAATCCATGTCATGTCGCCTTCTTCTCTCTTGCAATATGATAAAACCTATTTCCTGAGCGGTATCTAATTGTAGACGTTCTAGTTGATGTGCCACCAGTTCTTTTTTCCGCAGTTTTGATCACCATTTAATTTTTGGCCTAATTTTCCATATTCATTTTTGTATTTTCTAATCCAACTTATATATCCATTCTTAATATTTCACATTTTTTGCTGGTTGAGGACTATATTTGATTTTACTGCTTTCGGGCGATTTTTGTTTATCTTTTCGATCATATTCCGAATAGTGTTTTTCGTCCACAGTTTGTCTTTTGATTTAATGATTGCAGTTTTGTTTGGTATATGCATTCTTGTTAAATATATATACATGTAGTAACTCGTTTGTGAGGGCGGCACATGTAATGTCAATAGAATTTTTATAAATAAATAATGGTGTTCTAAAAGATACTCCTAGCGTCACTTCGGTTCCTTTTGCACTTGAAACATGCCAAAACCATTACATCCTGGATAAATGGCTTCTCAGTCCTCATTGTACGGAAATATAGCTTGTTTCTGTCAATCTCTTGCAAAACGGGATCGTGTCATACATTGAAACCGCTTGTTAAAATATATTTGCAGAAAATTCACAAAGTTAATGGTGAAGATTGTTCTTGCTATCCTGGTTTTTACGGAGAATGCTGTGAAAATATTGCAAAGGGTTAGTAATAATATTATTTTTGTAGCTTGTTCAACACGTTTTTAACACAACGTATCCCCAGTGATTGTGTTTCATATAGGCCTAAACTGTGTTGTGTTTTTTTTAATGTGTTCAATCGCTAAATGCCACCCAATGAATGTAACCCCAAACCTCCTTTTATTTTAATCTTTCAGTATTTATGTTCAGTATTTATTTATTGTCAAAGCCCCAACAGAATAAAGCTTATACTTACATAATCGGAAGTACTTTTATTTAAAAATGTTTTGGTCAAATAATATTCAAATCGATTAGTTTTAATTATGTGAAGTTTTCTAATGAATTCATATCGCCATCTTTATTTCTGTTGCATAAATATAGTAATAACAATTTTGTTTCCTCGTACAAGCTTACCCATTTTTTGTAAACGTATTCTCTATAAACGTCTTCAGATATATTAGAGTAATAATTTTGAATTTTGAAATGTAGGTGCTCCTTAATAATAGCAATAAACAATAATCCTGGCTGGCATGATACATTTACTCTGATCAACATTTTCTACAACACGATATTATTTCATGAATGAATATGCTTATCGACAACGTTGATGTTCTTGTCAACATTTTAATAGCATTTGAAAATAAACATTTGAATCTAATTTCAGACTGTGTAGATGCAAGGGATACTGGTGCTAAGGACCAAACACTTCAATATATATTTGTCCAACCCATACAGTCGCCAACCCCTTTTGAAATTGTTTGTAATGACGTTAGGGTCGTTTTTATGAATCGAAAAGTAGTTGATTGTTGGTCACAGTTCAACACATCATGGAACTCATTTAAGCACGGTTTCGGGAACTTATATGATGGGTACTGGTTGGGCTTAGAGCAGATTCACCTACTGACCACAGCACCTGGCAAGACGTACAATTTCAACCAGGCCATGTTAATGAAGAATAACGAGTTCCAATGTTCATATGTCTATTCTAACTTCATCCTTGACGACGAGGCCAACAACTACACATTTCATGTTGGAAATCTTATATCCTATAATTACCACGTGGACTGCAAAGAAGTCATTAAAACAGACGAGTTAGCAGTCGAGAACCGGCCCTTTTCCACCTTTGATCATTCCGCCAGTCAATATGATTGTCCAAAACGAATGCAGTCATCATGGTGGTTTGCTGACAACCCAAACTGTACTGCAGCTAATCTGAATGGACCAATCGAATCCACAACTACGGAAATATCTTGGGATCCTAAGTATTACATTGTTCAACTCACTTTATATGAACCGTGATGGCCATGTTCAGATTATGACCGACTGTGCGTTACCCTCAAGTCTCTGACAATAGTCGCTTGACTACGACTAGTAAATACTCCCCTGATGTCATAATATCATACCATTCCAATCCCCCGCCCTTTCGCCTCTATTTATTTCATTCCTCTGCTGAAATCGATCATTATGTAACTTAAATCATTGTAAATGCACTTGTTTTCATAATGCTAATAAAAGCGAAAATTCAATGTGAATTACAATTACTAGACTTTTCATTGTTTATTTCCCGCGCATGCTTCCTCATTCATTCCAAGGGATCTCGCTGTCCTCTTCCTACATCCCAAGAGAATTCACTCTCCCTGTTTCGACACGGCACACTCCCTCCGCAACAAAAATAAGCACTATATAGAAAAAACATAGCAATCAATAGAGAATATAGCCAAGGGATGTAATCCAAATATCTTTTGGAAAGGAATATCATAAGCTGCGATTAAAAGTTACTATAGTACATACAAAGGTGTCATCTTGTAAAAAAATTTAACAAGACGATTGACATGCCATCGCTTCCTACCTTCATGAATCATAATATTTCTATGAATATCCGTAATAACAGGGGAATCAGAAAATTTTGAAGACAGTTTATAGCGGCAAATAAGAGGATTAAGCTTAATTCTCATTTGTCGTCAATTATCAATACGTGATGTCGAAAATTGTGACACGTGTCGTAAGAACTTTTCATTTGTTCAGCGCTGTGTTGTAGTTCGGAAATGTAAATCAATTGCCGCACAATTCTTATTGTTTAAGTTGGGTTTAAAAAATGACAGTTTAGATCTTATTTCTTGTCATCAAAAAATGGGGTTAGCACGGTGTAGATGAATGAGGCGTAGAACGGGTAACAAATAAAACAATGCGTAACGCCTGTGCCCGGGATGACGAATCGGAAACATTATTTTGAATTCCGCGCTTATGAATTCTGGTCATTGTCTGTAGGTGTGGAACGTGGTAGACCGTAGGGGGAGATGTAATATGGTCCCTGAATGTCGATACCGATATCTTGCGATGGTCCATTAGCTGGCCTCTTTAGCTGTAAGGGGACAATGGGGCATTTAGCAGATTTAATAATTGATGAACACGGGCACATGAACGGACAAAGTGCTCAATATCCTTATCTTATCTAGGCCGAGATGGTAAAACCTTACCATTCCACTGAACTGAATTTAAAGACTCATTTATCTGGGTGTAGAGTAGACCCGTTGTCACAGAACCGAGAGAGTACGTCACGTAGGCAAATATCGTGTTCCGCTGCTGTGAGATCCGACCACAACAATATCGTCAAGAAACCAAAAGGTACCCTTGCATGCAACATTTTCTGGAAGCTTCCTGGTAGATTAGCAAGACCAATCGGAAGAGGCCGATCGGTGTAGTAAAGCTACACAGTTTTATTGTCTCGGGGTGTAAAGCTAATTGGTTATAGGCAGAATTCATGTCCATCTTGGTGATAAACTTTGGGTTCCGGACAGATGCAAACAATGTCTCATTGTTGGGTAGATGATATTTCACTGGGTAGATATTCTTGTTTACGGACCGGAGATCTACACAAACGCGCAATTTACCTGGGCCCCGTTCACTTTTTCTTACGTATAAAGAAACTTATAAAATATAGTTCCTAAAAAATTATCAAGACCATTCTGACGTAAGCACAAGTCAAGTATAGGTCTAAGCACATTTGTGACATTATGGGGACAGAGGCGACACTTTCTTTTAGGCCTGTCTTCCAGACTCCACGTTGTGATATAAATTATTTCCATCCATCTTCAATTAAGTCTAAAACACCGTTTATGTTGTTAACTAGGTTTATATATCAAATACAGCAAACTGCAAGGTTAAATACAGCAACACTATAACATCTATGATAATACTTTTCGAGTTATCAAAATATCCACGGCCTGAGCGTAATATCCTTTCTAACTCAGACCTAAAGGCTTGCCACAAAAACGTGGCAAGAGCCACATGCTTCTTGATAGTTCTACACAATGATTGCGCTAGGATGATGGGTTCACCTCTGTAATCCCAGGAGGCTATTGGTTCCCTTTCAGCTCCGAATGATTTTCTGAAGTAAATCGAAAGACGCTCTATACTTCATAGAAAATATAATGCGTCGGCTATTAGGGCGGGAAAATTGCCATTTATGGGTAGGTGTTTCATATAGGCACCGTTTAACGTCAACATTATTCTAGCTAATTGTACTAATCCGTGCACGAGATGGCTGGACGATAGTATTCTACTTTTAACATTGGATACTGACATAGCTGTCGGTAACTAAGACTAAAATAGAATAGTGCAAGCTACTCCATTACTCTAGTTTTTGTCCCACGTCATGTAGGTAAAGATTTCTATATTAAAAAGAACACTTTTCATAGACCTCAAATGAGACCAGGGTGTTATAATGCGCCCCTTAGCAATGCGTTAAATAAGCGTTGCTTGATTAACGCTGTGTGTGTAACATGCATTAAAATACAATACAATAGCAATACTTTAAAGCTCTAAATATATTCATTAAAATTCAAAGTCCTAATTCTATTAAATCTTTACATTGATATACATGCTATAATAATATATATATAATTTTTGTCCGATTTTGATGAAACTTAAAACATATCTTTATATCCCAAAGATCCCAGTCCCTTTTGATATTCGCGCATTTCAGAGAATAACTTCTGGTTTATGGCCCCTGATTGTGCGAAAAATCATGTGTTTGTTTTAGCTTGTTCTCCATCCATCTCTTGCAAAATGTAGGCGCATCCTGCCTGGCAGCCGCTGTTTTTTCTCTTTAAATTAAACACAAATTCTCTCCCACACAAAAAAACTACAGTCAATATTTCGTGGTTGCAATAGTAGCAGTATGAGTACATACACACAAAAAATAATTATCTGTTTGTAATAGATTATTGTATATTTTCTTTAGTAGCTGTTACCTGACAAGGAGGTTGGTTTTTCAAGTTCATCTTCGGACATATCGCCAAATATTCCATCTAATGTACCATTTGTCCCCGTTGTTATCATCTCCATTAAAGTAGTACGCATAATATTAATATTCACGGCGTCCACCTGTTTTCTCCCACTTCTAAATACCCTTACGCGAAGTATAGTAATAAAACTGAACTAACTGTGTTAAGGGGTCGACTGGCCAAGAACAATAGACCCAAGCTGGGGGATAAAACTAATTAAGCCGATAATTTTGGGAGCATTTATTTTTTAAAAAATGTATAACAACCTTTAAGACATATGATTATACATGTAAATAATTTTAACTTTTGGCACGCATAAAATGTCCAACATAGTCAAAAAATTCTAACAAATTCAATCCTCCTTCTTCATATCTATATTTTGCATCTTGGATCTTTCTGTTGATATCTGTGTATTTTTTCCTTTTATGTTGGTTGTCGCTGGCCACTCGAATACTGCAACAACTGAATCTCGATCGTCTTTTGCTCTCTTTTCAAAAATGCCATCACTTCAAAAATATTCGGATGACTTTTCCAATTAATTTCTCCTAGACGCCCGTACCACCCCTCTACAGAATTTTTGGTTCTCCGCGTGGATTGGTTGTGGTTCCATTGTACTTGAGTGAATTGACCGTCTAACTCATTATCTGGTACCTTGGTCATTATTTGGATCCATGCGTCATCAATCTGCAAATAAAAGAAAGATACATATACATTATCTATTTTTATTAGGTAACTGCCACCTCTTGCTGTAGGAAGAAACTTTGATTGTAACTGTGCATTAGTCATCGTAGAAAGAAATGTATATGAAATGTCTTGGGGATATTTACGTATTTATACCTATTTTGAGAAATAATCACAATGAACTGAATTTCGATCATTTGTCAGCTTCTTGTTGAACTGTCGTAGCCTATATCATTTCATTAATTAATGAGTGGGTTGAGTTTAAGTGAACTATATTAATAATCTGAACAAAGTAAAGTAAACTATAGATTAAGAAAACTATAGTTAGTGAGTTTAATTTAAGTTAACTATATTAATAATGACTGGTCCCTACCTCACTAACGCATTTAATCCGTTCTTAACCCATCAAAGAGTGCCGCGGTCGACTTTCAAAACTCTGGTGAGTCGGCGTTATGGGAAGACACCAATCAGACCACTAACAATTCATTTACATTACCCCTAATTTATAACATGCATGTTAATTGGATGTGATTATATCCTAATCATATTCTTACACTTCGGTTTATTTAAAATTAAACGTGTATTTGCATGTGTACTTCATTGAGAATACACCTGTATAGATCCTTACTTCTATTTACTTTTAACTGAATAAACGATTAACAAAAGAACTTTATATGTCCCATTAATAATTTTTTTTAGCAGTATTAATTTGCACTTTTCACCTACAGTAATTGAAATAAATGTTACAATTTTGATCTGATTTTGATGAAACTGAAAATACATGTTAATAGCCCAAAGATCTTGGCTCTTTTCGATATTCGCGCATATTAGATCATAACTTCCTTATATTTATTATGGCCCCTGATTGTGCGAAAATCATGTTTTTAGCTTGTTTTCCCTCTAGAGGTCACATTTGTTTTTTGATTTTGATGTTTATAACCCATATCGGATCGTAGCTTACGGAATTATGGCCGTTGATTGTACGAAATGTGGACACAATTTTGATCCGATTTTGACGAAAATTTAAATTTATGTTCAGATCACAAATTCCAATAATCGCGTATACTAGTATTTAAACATAACTTCCTGGATTATGGCTCGTGATTTTTCGAAAAATCGCATTTTTCGCTTGTGGAGCCGCCAGAAGTCACAATTTATATTCAATTATAAAAAAAAGTTTAACACAGACCGGTTCATTCCCATATCGCCGACTTACCGAGTTTTAGGTGGAAAATTTTGGTCGGTGTTAAGATGTTGGGTGGCCAAGAACAATAGACCCAAGCTGAAGGATAAACTAATTAAACAGGCAAATTTGGGAGCATTTCTTTTTTTTTAAATGTATAACAACCTTTAAAGTGAGAATTTCAAATTTTCTTAGAAAGTCAAAACATAATTATTTCTATGTCTTTTGCTCAGTAGGTTATCGATTATACGATAATAGGTGTCTTTCTCACACATGAAATAACAGCACAATTACCCCCCTTGTTTTCCTATTTAAAACAATGGTCAGCCATTTCCTCAACGTTGGAATTTGGAGTTGAAAATTATATTTTTGCAACTTTTTCAGCTGGCAATAGTGAATTATAGGATTAATAAGATTATTCTTTAACAAGGTATGACTGTTTAGTGATTATGGATACCATCTATTTTAAGGCTTTATTTTAATACATTTTTAAAATACATGTATAACTTAAAAATTTGAAATTTCCACTTTAACATATATGACTAACATAACAGATAATTAATTTAACTCTTTCGTACGCATAAAGTGTCAAACATAGTCCAATAAATTCATTCTTCCTTATTCATATCTATGTTTCGAATCTGCAATCTTCCTGTTGACATCGGTGTCATTTTTTAATTTTAGGTGGCTGTCGCAATAACTGAATTTCAATCGTCTTTTTCCTATTCTAGCAAAAATGCGAGGATGAGCTTTTCCAATTTCATTTTGTTTCAAGTTCATGTTATTTATGTAAACTGTATTCATTTTTATTAATATAAGTGAGTGAGTTGAATTCCGATAAAAATCAATTTAAATGAACTATAATAATAATGACTGTCCCCTGTCCCATTAACGCTTTTACTCCGTTTTAACCCATCAAAGAGTGCCGCGGTCGACTTTCCAAATTCTGGTGAGTCGGCGATATGGGAAGACCCCATCTGACCTAAATTGCTGGACAAAAATTGCCACTCATTGTACGCACATAGTGTAAAAGTGTAAAAGTCTTAACATGTATGTTTATGACCCATCCATTTTGGTTCCTTTCGATATTTGCGCAGATGAGACCGTAACTTCCTGCCCCCTGATAATATGAAAAATCACAGTTTTAGCATGTAAGTCCTATAGACGTCATGATTTTAATCCTATTTAATAAAAAAAAAACAATGTTTAAATGTATCATAGTTACACCTTTATGGCGGTTGAGATCGAATTTCGTGAAAATTAAACCGAAACTTCAGACAAATTGGCCGCGCCTTGTATGCAAATTGTGTATAAGTATTTAAAACGAAGGTTGTGGACTCCAGGCCCGTAGCCAGGAAGTTGTTTTTTGGGGGGGCAAAGATGTTTTCGGGAGGGCGAACTAGCATGGGCATCTGCATGAATTTTGCGGTAAAGGCCAACTTTCTTGTGATATTGGGGGAGGGGCAAGATCCAGTATTGGGAGGGCAGTTGCCCCCCGTGCCACCCCCTGGCTACGGGCCTGGACTCGCTAGCTGTCATAATTTTTGTCCGATTTTGATGAAACTTAAAACATATCTTTATATCCCAAAGATCCCAGTCCCTTTTGATATTCGCGCATTTCAGAGAATAACTTCTGGTTTATGGCCCCTGATTGTGCGAAAAATCATGTGTTTGTTTTAGCTTGTTCTCCATCCATCTCTTGCAAAATGTAGGCGCATCCTGCCTGGCAGCCGCTGTTTTTTCTCTTTAAATTAAACACAAATTCTCTCCCACACAAAAAAAACCTACAGTCAATATTTCTTGGTTGCAATAGTAGCAGTATGAGTACATACACACAAAAAATAATTATCTGTTTGTAATAGATTATTGTATATTTTCTTTAGTAGCTGTTACCTGACAAGGAGGTTGGTTTTCCAAGTTCATCTTCGGACATATCGCCAAATATTCCATCTAATGTACCATTTGTCCCCGTTGTTATCATCTCCATTAAAGTAGTACGCATAATATTAATATTCACGGCGTCCACCTGTTTTCTCCCACTTCTAAATACCCTTACGCGAAGTATAGTAATAAAACTGAACTAACTGTTAGTACCGAAATGACCTAGTTTGTTTGACATGTCTAGGGTTACCGCCTCAAGTCCGACCGCATATCGATAAAGATAGACGCCACGATTGTTTTTTTCATCATGCTTTATTTTTAAGTTTGGTGTTTGGAGCATTGAGATCTAGCCTACACGGGACCTCGGTTATCGTTCTAATTCTGAAATTGACAGCTCTCCTTGTCAGGCGCCCTGTCCTGCATCACTGACAAAAACAGATAAACTTTATATTTATATTTCGTTATAACGATATTATTATATAGAAGTGGAAAATCGACGAAAAATTTATAAGAGTGGAAGCGTGCACCTCAGGGGCCCCGTTATACTGAGATGCATGACAACAGTACTGCTTTAAATGGACGACTGTAAATCTCGTTTGAAACATACACTTTAATCTTGCAATTTTCAGACCACGAGGACAATAAGTGAACATTGTGATTTTACGATCAAATTAAAGCATCATAGATCAATTCTCTCCCACATAAAAAAAAACTGCAGTCAAGATTTTCTTGGTTGCTATAGTAGCAGTATGAGTATAGACACACAAAAAATAATTATGTTTTTGTAATAGATTATTGTATATTTTCTTTAGTAGCTGTTACCCGACAAGGAGGTTGGTTTTTTAAGTTCATCTTCGGACATATCTCCAAATATTTCATCTAATGTACCGAGATCCAAATTGTCTCCGTTGTCGTTATCTCCATTAAAGTAGTACGCATAATATTAATACGCAATGCTTTTTCTAATTTAGACGGGTTTTATTGTCGGATCGACCAATCATAAATAAAGAATAACGTGTGCATATAATAATCTCCAAGCAATGCTCAAACATTCCACACAGTTTTTAAACAGGATGGAACCATTAAATGTCGCGAGTGCCCGTCTTCAATAGCCCAGTCAAAGCAGAACAGTAGGAAGTTAAACCCTATTTCATTTCATAAGAGTATGGACCCTATCGATTTTTCAGCGAAATGCGGGTCGGGTGGTCTAGTGAAACCATGCAGTCTGTAATTAAGTCAAGTAGTGGTGTTTCGATTGGTCGCTTGTATGTGACATGGAGTATGGTTGCCTGTCCAGCATCGTGGGTCTTCACTGCCTCCACCTGTTTCTCCCAAATGCTAAATACCCCCGCGCAAAATAATTATATAAGAGTGGAACCATGCACGAAAAAAAATATATAGGAGAAGAATACTGAGATGCATGGTCAAGTACTGTTTTAAATGGACGACTTTTAATCTAGTTTGAGACATACACTTTAATCTTGTAGTTTTGGATGTAATGACATCAGCCAACGAGGATAACACGTGAACATGATGTTTTTTACGATCGAATAAAAGCGTCATAAATCAATTCTCTCTCAAACAAAAGACAAGAAATTAAAAAAGAAATCAATTCGACATGATGGAAACAAGGGCTAATAACATATGGCTTTTAAAAAAACTTGAACCAGTTCAACTCCTACAGTTCTTCAGAAAACGCTATGATATGACAATAAGACAAGGGCCAAATAATGGTGGAGCAGGGTACCACAAAGCACCATTCAATATTATCCGCGCAGTCAATCTCTGTCTGCTGGACTAACTGATGATTGAACCACGTTGGCCCAGTGAGTAAGTTGGCTCGCTAACGTGGAGGTCCCGTGTTCGATCCCGGTAGTGCACGTGACCATTGACAGTTCGAAATCGAAATCAGAGTAGGTGGTAGTGGCGATGTACGAGCAAACTTTCCCTTAAGGAATACTGTATGCCCGTCTTCATTAGCTCAGTCGGTGCAGACAGAAGACTCCTGTCCCAAATAATGCCAGAGAGAAAGTGAGAGAGAGAGAGAGAGCGAGAGAGAGAGAGATGGGGGTAAACGTTTACTCGACGCAAACTAGGTCAATTCGGGACTAACATATGGTTTAATTTTATTTTAGTAATTCGCTTTCGCCTAGGGGTCTTTAGCAGTGGGAGGAAACTGGAGCACCCGGAGAAAACCCACGAGGTTGGACAGGCGACCCTACTACTTGTCACGTACAAGATGACTCAATAATAGGCTTTGTGATACAGCACACACGTGCTTACCATTCGGCCATCCACCCCACCCCCACCCCCAGTCATATACAAATACTACTAAAATTAATTATTAAACGAATCGACCACCAACGTATAATGGCATATTGTTCCACCACCAATCAAAACGACGCATCACACCATCCGAATTCAATATTTTAGTTTTACCAGATAAAAAGTTTAAGCTCCTTTAAATATTTTTTTTTATAAAATCGTTATATTATACCGTTACAAAAGACGGGCTGTGAATGAAAAGAAATGTTTTTTTAATCAACAGAGAGGATTGCACGAACAACAATGTTTACCTTAGATTCAAATTACAATCATCTTGAATAAAATATTCCACGACCATAATGTAAACAGAAAAGAAGAAGGGTTAATAAAGTACTTGAATTAGCCATGAAGCATTCTTACTGACATCAATAAATGAAAAAATATGACTAAATGTCGAAAGTCGACAAGACGGTATACAAGCCCAAATGCAAATAGAAAGAAAGATATTAGGAAAAAACGAGGGGCGCTATTATCGCTGTGTGTTTTAACTTTCCTAATTTCTACTTTTACGAGTTGCATTTTGGCTTGTATAGCGTGTTGACGCCTTCTTACCGACATCAATAAATACAAAAATTTGACTAAGTTGAAAGTTACCAAGACGGCACACTAGCCAAAATGGAAGTCGAAAATAAGAAATAAAAGGAAAAATCGAGGGGAGCTATTATCGCAGTGTATTATGTTCTTAATTTCTTTTTTTCGAGTTCATTTTGGCTTGTAAAGTATACTGTCGACCTCACATTTTGTCGTAACTTCTACTTTTCGACTTTCGTGTTTTGAAGAGGCGAATAGTAGAAATTATGAATGTTAGTTATAGGCTTCGATGTTCGTCACGTTAGTTACGTACGAAGTAAGATCTTTACACTGCCCGACTGATGCTTTTTAATCTGAGCTGGATATCGTGTGCAGCAAAATGTTCCACAAATGACAAATTTTAAAAGTTCATGCATTGCGGGGTAAATGTTTTCTACTCTCGTTTGCACCTAGCTGCAATGTATAAGTACTAGTAACGTCATTTCCTGTGTTTGTAGAGTAAAGGCAAGTTAATAAAATAATAGATAAAAAATCTTGACTGTATTTTGGACTATAGTTAACACCCGGGCGGTGTGCCATTTTCAGTACCCAACGCGAAGAAATGAAATGGGGTTTAATATCCTATTTCCGTACACCGGCTAGACTATGCGTGATACGGCGTGTTACAGCCTGTTATGACTGAAATTACTCTGTGAGAAGTTATAATTGTTAGAAATTTTAAGAGGGAGAGAGAGAGAGAGGTTTAATTTATTTCACCAATTCGCTTGCGTGTAGGGATCTTTAGCAGTGGGAGGAAACCGGAGGAAAGGCGTTATAATACAACACGGACGTGCTAACCTTCCCCCCCCCCCCTTGAAATTTTGAGGTGTACGGGTTCTATGGCAGCTAGGCGGGGGGAAGAACCGGAAATGCCCGAAAAAAAAATTCGCATTTATAGACAGCAATGCCGGTTTTCCTCGAAGGGCAAAGAAGCGGAGCCGCGGAGCTTACCTTGTATAGACCCCCCCCTCCAAAAAAAAATTAATAATTTGGGAATATTTAACTGCCGCAAACACATTTGCTGCTATTTCAGCCGGTGAACAAAGCAATTTCAAAGTAGTCAAATATAGCCTAATTAAGGTGGCTGACTCGAGTTCCAATCAATCGTTAACAGTCCTCGAAAACGGAATCGTTAGGAGACAACTTTGAAAATTTAACTGCCGCAAACAAGATGAACAAGGCAACTTCAAAGTAATCTAATATAGCCTAATTAAGGTGGCTGACCCGAATTCCAATCAATCGTTTACAGTCCTCGAAACGGGACCGTTAGGAGAAAACTCGAAAATCTAACTGCCGTAAACGCGTTTTCCTGCTATTTCAGCCGGTGAACAAAGCAACTTCAAAGTAGTCTAATATAGCCTTATTAAGGTGGCTGACTCGAATTCCACCCAATCGTTTACAGTCAGTCATGATTTTAGGGAGTAAGGATATAAGGAAGTATACAGATGTAAATAATGAAATCAACTACTAAAAAGATACCCAAATTATTTCACACTATATAGATTCCGTTGATCGCACCTAATAGAAACGAACTACCCCCTTCAATGTTTTTATAAGACGATTAGGACATGTTGCGCTTTATGTGGTTACAAGGGTTAAGGTGGTCAAAACATAGGGAAAACATTTTAATGGATTTAACACTGAAGTCAATTGAGAGAGAATTACTGGTCTTACCCCTTACGAATGTTTTGTAGAGTTGTCTCCCTCACACTATTATTGAACTGCTCAGATTAAGGTGACTATATAGGTAGAAGGGGTCGTTCGTACACCTGAAATGCCTTCTTTTAAAAAAAAAACATGTCCGGACCCAGGAATGTTCATCCCGGGGATCGGACGGGCGTAAATAAGACGCTTTTCGTGTACGCCAAGGACATCCAGGGCCACAAATATATGGCTGTGCCCCCCCCCCCCCCGCGCTCAAAGGAATAATGAGGGGAGATGGTGTTGTAAAAAGAGTCTATACATTAGCGTACGACGAGTCCTGTTAAGTTGGCTTCCTGTATTGAATCGTGGTCGAATCGAGATAAAAGCCGAACTGAGTGGTTCTATATTTGGGACGATTCTCTATGCAATATACTTGGGGCTGTTTGCTAGACAAGAAAACAAGATTATCTTTTATTTACTTTTGGAACTACTGAAACACAACACGCGGGAAATTGTTGATCAGCAAATCTCATACACGAAACAGCCCCCAACAATGTTATAGACCGGGAGCTAAGTACGTTTTGTTCCAAATGGAAGATTTGGAAGGCTTGTGATGCTGGTGGTGTATGGCTGGGCTAGGAGACCCCAGAAACCCAATTCTGAAGTTGCGTCAGACAACGCCGGATTAACCATGATGGGGGCCCTGGGGCCTGGAACATGTGAGGGGGGCCCTAATCACCGACCGCGAGCGCCGAAGTCGCGAAGCCCCGCAAGGGGGGGGGGGAGGAGGTCTGGGGCAGGGCCGTTTGTAGGATATTAAAATTGGAGGTGCAGCAGAGTGTTGGGGACGCCAATATAATGCCCGAGTTACTAAGTGCGGAACGGTACGTGTGTGTACGTGAGGGTTGGGGTCTAGAAGCCTCTCCCCCGGAAAATTTTGAAAATTAGACTGTCACAAACGCGTTTTCCACCCGCTTGGAGCTGCAATCAACGTCGCTCCCGTGTGTCTATTTCGGCAGCGTTTTTATCCTTATCCTCTAAACTAGAACTAGTCCGAAACACCATAAGGCGACGTGGATAGGGCGACCAGAACGAAAATAAACCTATTAATCATGTCATTTGGTGGCGGCGCCCCCAAAGACCACCAAGGTCCAGTAAAGTTAATAAGGGAGACCAAAACGAACCTGTTAATGTCATGTGGTGGGTTAGACGCCGACCCAGAAAGGTGTGATATGAGAGGCCCCTCGCCTGTGGGAGCGGCACCCTTGTCTGGGGTCCTCCCTCATAAAATGTTGAAAAATAACGATGCAGGAAACAAGTTTTTCTGCCATTGGGGTGATATCTGAGTGGCAATTTTGTATTTTTTATGGCGACAGATTTATTTTGTGAGACATTTGCTCCTGATATCCGCACCTTGGGTCCGCGCCTGTGGTGGCGTCTGATAGCCTCCACAAAAGAGATATAAGAAAGTTTGGATCAGGTGTAGGCGCCATTAAAACCGACCGACTCATCAGTGCCTTATAGGAGCATCACTATGTGATCATAATCAAGTGTATAATTTTATAATTGAAAGGTTGTCAATTTATTAAGAGGGAGCGCCTTATTTTTCTGGAAATTTCCAGAAATTGGAGGCCGGAAACATGAATTCCTGGCATTTCAGACACTTGTGTGAAGCCATTTAGAAGTACCTCCCCCAGAAAAAAAATAAAATTCTGCCACAAAATTAGCGCATTCTGGCGTTATTTCAGTGGACCAATCCATGCAAGTGCTATGAAATGATGGCATTTTTAGAGGAGGGGGCTGGACGCAACTGAGATTGTTTGGGGGTGGGGGCCCTGGGGCCTGTGCCTCATGGTTAATAGGGCCCTGGTGATAAATGCGAGTGCTATGAAATGATGGCGTTTCTAGAGGAGGGGGCTGGACGCAACTAACTGGGATTTTCTTGTAGGGGGGGGGCCCTAATATGGGGGGGGGGGCTGGGGCCTGTGCCCCATGGTGCCC
Source organism: Patella pellucida (assembly GCA_917208275.1). Classification (NCBI taxonomy): domain Eukaryota; kingdom Metazoa; phylum Mollusca; class Gastropoda; family Patellidae; genus Patella; species Patella pellucida. The sequence goes on from OU795044.1 coordinate 14,151,978, forward strand.
CATGGTTAATCCGGCCCTGGCGTCAGAAGTGGGATCGGTGGTAGGAAGAGCCATCCATAGTACCGCACAAAATTGGTTTATTTAACATGGAAGGTACAACTTACACTTCAATGTACAATTTAGGCTTGGTTTCTCATTCGCAAATTTCTTGTTGATTAAAATTTTAATTGCCGATGGGGGTTTTGAGATTATGTCATAATTTTAGAAAAAAAATCCATTAAATTTATGTCTCATATTTTTGCTCCTAGCAGTATCAAAAATGTCCATGTAGTTTTGTGTAATATACCTAGAATAGATCACGAGATAATGAGTAACTATTTTTTGAGTAAAATCAAAAAATTGCTAAAAGTGACCCGTGGAATTTATGTTTGGCATGTCAAGCACTTACTGAAATAATTGTGCAGATTGGTTGAGTTTGGTCGGCCCGTTCATAGTGAGGCTGGTCACTTTAAAAGGCTAATCCCGATATTTGTTTTGGGAATAAAACTGCTAAATTTTATGTTAAAATCCCTTAAAATATTAGAGTCAAGGGCCGAGCAACTATTTCAGTATTTATGATACGTTTTTAAACGACTTAAATCCGTCAGTCTTCATCTGGAATTTGAGACCGGTGCCCCGAGGTGTATTTTGTGGTATCTGGATTAAACAAAACATTTTTTTTATAAAAATAATGTGTAGTCGAAATTTGCCTTTCTCTATCAAGTACGGCACATGGGTTATTCACTGCATAACCCTCTCAAGTAACCGTAATCGGTTATAAGGTCACCCAACGAAACAATTGACCCGAAACCTTAAAAGGGTTACGTGTCCGGATAAGCAGTTTTGGCATTCACGTCCAAACGACTCAATATTTTGAGTTGAAATTTTGAGACAAGGTAAATACACCATTTCCCTATATTTTGGGGTTTTATTTTCATACATTCTCAGACTTTTATTTTTGAGCCTCTGTTTAAATTCGGGATTGTCCCTTTAAGGAGGAACCTTCGTAAACCAGCACAGCTAAACCAACACAGCTTTCAACATTGTCACGATTTAAAGTGATTACCGCCACGTGTTAGGATAGGTGGAATTTTATTTGTTCCGTTTATAAGAAGATAAAACACGCACGCAATTAAGCAATTTTGACAATCATTTCCGACACAATCGGGGACAGTTCTTTAAGGTCAAGGTATAAAAGTCGTAAAGGTAATATCCTCTCTGTTGCATACATGCATTTCTTTTTACTTTTTGACGGCAGTGCTACATTAACGTGCCAGTGTGCACAATAACCACCTACCATTAATTCGTAATGGTCGTTATTAACATCAGTTTCATATCAATATAAATTTTTACTGTAAATATACGGTGAATATGAGGAATCCGAGAGTGCATATTCCATAATGGTTATCTCAGTATAAATATATGGCGAGAGGGAGATAGAGGTGTAGTTACCAACCCAGAACGTGATTTCGATTATTGACAGAAGAACATGCAGGCCAATATAAGAGAACCAAAGGGGAGATATTTTACAAGGTTTAGACGCGGTAGTTTTATTTGAAACATGAAAACTGTGATAATCGTCAAAGCAGTTTTTGTAGTTAATACAAGATGTTATTATTGTTATGAAATCACATTTACTGACAACATGAAGGTGGGTTAAATGATCTGGTTGCTCAAAGCACCGTTATCTTTAACGGAGAGAAAGAATGTTGCTGGAAATAAAGGCCCCGAACATTCTTTTTCCTACAGATTTATGCTAATATTTCTAAAGGAAAAAATAAAGGATTCTATAGTGTTTTCTGTAGTAAATTTAACGCAAACAATACGTTACCAAGATATGTCCGTTAGAGTTTAACGGATCGTAAAAATAACTTAGTTTTGAGAAACCGACCCCAGGCCAATTTGCCACAAGCACTCTTTTCTCCAGGTTATTGTGGCTTTTGGCGCCTCGCCTATAAGGACCTAGGAAAGAAGCCCCCACCCCATCCAGAATTGCTTCCGCTGGCCCTGATGGTAGTTCTCATCGAATATCTACAATTGGAAAAGGCAGGATATTTACATTTTTTAGAGAGGGGAGTTTTAAATGGACGTTCCCAAATCTCTATTTCGAAATTATCTGAGATTGTCAGGTTCGAACGACGACGTCCATCGATACGAACCCTTCGCTTTTTAAGCTTAATTCTCCAGGGACAGATCTGGAAGATATTCTAGTCCCTCGGAATAAACGACAAATGATTGGTCTTAGGTATTTAAATCAAATGGATTCGTTTCCATATGACAAGGAGTTGGACTGCGGCTGTCTAACCTTGGGGATGTTCTCCGGTATTCCATTCCTGTCTTCATTAGCCAAGTCGGTGCAGAGACGTGAGACGTTAAACCTATTTCATTTCCCAAAGATGCCTGTTCATAAGCGAATTAATGAATTAAATATAGATTTAGCATACGCCAAATAATGACCTGGCTTCTGTCACGTGGACTCACCCCCTCTCTCTCTAGCCTATAGAATAAAGGTATTTACAACCATTCTGAATTAAGTGTCACGGTTCATATTAACACAAGCGATTATACACGTTAATATTTTATGTCTGAACCCACCACAATAACAGACAATTAACAGTGATATGTAAGCTTTTACTTTTACTTTAGAAAACGTCCATAGAAAAGAGTTGACAGAAGTTTAGTACAAGTCGCGGTCATTACAATATGGCAATATCCGGTATAACCAAAGTATTAGACTGAAACATCAATATAAAGACATGGAGAAGATGGCGCACTGAGGAATACGGGTTAAGCTGACCGACTTAATCCAGACGCACAATTCATTTTGTAAATCGGCGATAGACCAAGACCGGCATAGGACGAGAAGAAGCTCCTGGATTGGTCAAGTCCAATTTTATTGACACGGAAAATATATCTAGTCATTCTGTTGGAACTAAGACAAATTGACAATGTACGCCCAAGATCCCATTTTTTATGTTTTGACGAATTATCAATATAGTCAAACAACACTTAATCCGGAATATTTGTTAACTTTCGGAACACATTGTCTTCTAAGTGGCGTGGTCTTAGAATACATTTAGGAACAGCCGATTTATCGTGAGTGGAAACCTAAGATTAGTTCATAATCGTTCATCTCCGCTTTATTTTACTAATAGGTAGTGCAGGAGGACCGCACTTCACACAAAACAAAAGTCTAAACACTGGAAACATTGCTCGAAAAAAATTATGTGTGAGGTTCTTTGAACATTTTGGTGAGATCGCTTAAAGCGTTATGTATATAGTTTGCAGCCTATGAAATATCTTGGTGAGTTTTCTTAAACTCAATATTTTAAACCGAAACTTTCAACCCAGGTGAACTGAAAACTTTGTCTCATCTGAAAATTTTATTTGCATGCATAACCGAAATTTAATATTTCAAAGACTGCAAACTAAGACTTCTCTTCTCATTTATATTCCATCAAAACCAGTTTCCATATAAAAAAATCAATACCTTATTCCATCTTCAAAGAGCAATCTTTGTTTTTGATCGATACTTATCTTTAATTGAAGAATGTTTGAAAATTAAAAAAAACGACACCTTTTTGGGGGTTTAATTCCTGATTTGGAATGACCTACAATCTAGAACAGCAGATAATAATAGTTAATATCATATTTAAGTATTATCAATAATTGTAGCTGGAAGTACACCAGAGAGAACAGAATGCCTGTAAGGTCATATATGGTGGAATAGGATTAGATTCCCCCCATACATGGCTACAATAATACTCTAGACAGTGGCCTGTTTAATGAGGTCATCCTTAATAGACAATTCAACCGGGACACTCTTAAGTTTAACGTACCACTGCCGCTTACACGGGGTTTCCTTCTGGGTAACACGTCTCTTAAAATAGTTCTAAGCTATACTAAAGATGCATTATGCAAAATTTAGAGAAGGGTCCGTTCGTTTATTCTAATCGCAGTTTTAACAAACAATAGCTATATTCTCGATTGTCAAGTGTCATTGCCATTATAATAAACGCAGTCTCGATTGCGAGTCTTTCTAGTGGTATTGTATAATCCTCTCGATCCGATGGTCTGGATATTTGTTTGTGGGCTTATCATCTGAATAAACCTCTAAATAAATAAAATTTTATGTAACATTTAAAGTCATAAAAATGCCTGGCAAAATGCAAGTTTAGCTCTTGCAAAATACCTCTTTCAAACTCTTACTCTCTGTGTGGGAAATAGCCACGTGGTTAAAAATATAAAGTGTACTTCAATATCCCTGGAAAAGATGGAATTTAAGTCAGAATTTGAGAGAGACATAATATATAAGAGAACTTTAAGCATAGAGCAAAGAATTCGTGTTTTGATTCATATGCTTGTCTCTGAGAACATGTATTCAGTAATGTCTACGGGTATAAATTTTAAGACTATAAATGAATAATGATAAATTTGTGGAATTTGCTTGGTCTGTAATACATGAATCAAATGTAGACATGTAGACTATATTCCACAAACAGCGCCTGTTCTGCCCCACCCCACCGAAACTGGCAGAAATGTTCACTGATACCCGCATTATCAGAAATGAATACGTAAAAAATTTCACAAAACGCTATCTTTTAATATCACTCGTACTTATTTTACGTTAAATTGTTATACCATTTAAATAGCAATTTTTTTTATTATACATGAATCAGATGTAAACATTGAGACCATATTCCACAAACAACACCTGTTCCTACCCACTCCACACCCCACTTATGTTTTTGACATGTTCTTCCAAACTGGTAGAAATGTTCAATCATACTCGCATTATCAGAATTCAATGCGTAATAAATTTCAGAAAACGTTATTTTTTTAACATCACTCGTATGTATTTTACGTTAAAAAGTTATAATTATTTTTTTTAAATGACAAAAATAACCTGAACATTGATTAATATGTGTTGTGTTGTTGAAATGAAAAGAAATGACGTCGATTCTAAGATAACTTTTTTCGTTATTTTTTTCTCGTTCAGTTCCATAATTCATTAACCTTATTTCAATAAACTCGCCACTAAACACACTGAAGTATTTTTTCTGGTAGTGGTTTGTTTAAAGAAGAGAAAATAGGAAAAATGAATGGTTCAAGGATTTAGAGACTATTAGCAAAGTGAAGCTCATAATGTACAGGATTTGACGTCCATCCGCCATATTGTACGTGTACAAATTGTGTTTTTTTTATTAAGAAATGGCAATGCTGGGAAATATTAAAAGACTACGGTATATCATAATATCCTTGTTTCTTTATGTGTTTTTCAACATTTTCATATTGTCGTCACGCTACACTGCCTGTTAGATCTGTCAGCGGTATTCGACACAATAGATCATGCTATTCTTAGCCAACGTTTACAAACACGGTTTGGATTTGGGGAGCAGTTCTGGATTGGATCAACTCTTTCATTCGGGGTTAGTATAAATTCAAACCTATCTGATGAGGCAAGCCTGGACTACGGTGTACCCTATGGTTTAGTTTTCGGGCCTGAGCTGTTCCCATTGTATACTATTAAAAACAAGTAGGGGATATTTGATTTTGGGGGCATAATACAAAATATGCAAATGACTACGAAAAAAGTCACTATAGAACCTAACAGAAGAAACATTTCCAGTTACATGTGACGCCCAAACGCACCAATAGCTACCGCATGGAATGCAGGTGATGCTTAGGATCATCATGGGGTGCAACCCAAGACTTGCACGACTCTGAGAAATCGTGTCATCACAACAAATCAGATCAGCGCTCGTCTTCAAACAGACACTGGCATGAGAGTGAGTGGCCAGACGATTCGGAATCGACTGCATAGGGGTCACCTTCGCGCCCGACGTCCTCGCGTGATCCCTTGTTTGAGAGATCATCACATTCAGGCAAGACGTCGTTGGTGTAGGGATCGTCAACACTGGGATACTCGACGCTGGAGCGTGATGTTTTCAGATGAGTCAAGGTTCATTGTTGATTTTTTGGTCAGACGTAGGAGGATGTGGCGTCTTCGAAACGAGCGCTTCCAAGACGTTAACGTCATCAGACATGATGGATTTAGGGGTGGTTCTGTTATGGTGTGGGGATGCATCACTGTTCCTGGAAGAACGGCTTTACATGTTGTTGCAGGGCGTGTTACAGGCCAGTACTACCGGGATAACATCTTTGCAGTCCATGTTGTGCCGTTCGCACGACGTCATGGCCGCCGTTTCATCTTCCAGGATGACAACGCAAGATGTCACAGGGCCAGGATCGTTACAGGTTACCACCAACAACAGAACATAACCAAATTACCTTGGCCAGCAGTGAGTCCCAACCTCTCCCTCATCGAGCATGTCTGGGACATCAAATATCCCCTACTTTTGTTGAATAGTATATGTTTCCCCACTCGAGAGGAGATAATTGTCCGGCATGGTCTTCATACCCTGATTTTTGCTGATGACACCCAATTGTACATCTGCTGTGGAACTAGGATGTACCACATTGTCAAGTCTTCTATTGAAACCTGTGTGGATGAAATTCGGCATTGAATGAGAGTGAATATGCTAGTAATGAACGACGGGAGGACGGTTGTCTGGTTTTCGTCCAAGTACAAAAAGGCGGATATGAGAGTCGACACTGCAGATGTACGGCTACGAATTGGTGCGACAGAGATCAGTCTATCGGACTCCGTGCGTGACCTAGGAGTGATATTTGATACGGATGGAATGATGGCCTCCCTGACACAACACTGGCTTCCCATTGTTCAATTTAAATTAATTTTCGACTCTTCCGTTCCTGTATATTTAAGATAAATTATTTGCATACAAATGAATGAATGAAATGGGGTTTAACGTCCTACGCTTAAGCACCTAACCTGGGCTAATTGAAGACGGACATACGGCCATACAGTGTGCTATGAGTGAAATTTTGTCCGGGCAGCGGCGCTACGGCCTACTCTTATATCGAATTCCAACTGCTAAGGGATCTTTAACGTGCACTCCAATTTGTACACGGGACCTCGGTTTTTCGTCCCATCTGAACGACTAGGTAGCTGTCCTTGTCAGGCCCTCCTTCTGCATCACTGACAAGGGGAAATCACGCCGGAAAATCGAGATGAACTTTCTCGGCCAATGCAGGGATCGAACACCCGACCTCCAGGCTAGCGAACCAGCACCTTATCCACTTAGCCACCGTGATCCCCATTTGCATACAGGCGCCAAAAGTTTAACAAGATCATCAGAAGCTACCAAACTCAACTGACTAAGTATGAGTCCAACAGTGCACAGCGAACAGAAGGCTTGGAATGAATTACCTATATGACTCCTTTAAACCGCCGTTAAATTTTGTTTTGTTTAATGAGTATTACAATCAATTCTAAATGTTTAGTTATTTTTAAATAATAACATTGTAAAGCACGTTGAGATATTATGTGTATATTGTATTGCGCTGTATAAGACTAAATTATTCATATTATTATTATTATTATATGTGTCTAAACAGATACATGTCTATATAGGGCTAACTAACTTTATCACGGGTCATCAGAATTTTAGAGTTATTTTCAATAGGGTCGCACATTAATTTTATTCTGAGTTATTTACTTCTTTTTTAAACCTTCTAATCATTTTAGGGGCCAGAGATATTGGAGCATTTTTGTGATAGAAGTGAATGAAATATAATGTTCGGCAATGGAAGACGCCTCTCCATTGACACACTAAGCGCCTCTCTAAGTAGTATCTATTTTGAGTATAGACAGGCCCGAAGCCAGAAACAAAAATTTAGCCGACATAGGGGGGTGGGGGCGGAAGATAAATTTAAATTTTCGACAACAAAAAATCAATGAACGATAGTCATCGCCGAATGCCGTAAGCTGGAGGAGGGAAGAGCACGAAAATTAGAAGCTGTGGGAGTGAATTTAGGCCTCCATGACATGCAGGTGGCGAATGTGTCGGAAAATTAAGAGTTTCAAGCCGACATTAACTCTCTCTCGGCCGAATTGGAGAGGATATGTCGTACTAAAACTCTCTCCCGGCGAAAATGCGAGCATAGCTAACCAGCGATTTTTTTCCGACGCCCCCAAACTAGCCCCAGGCCTGAGTATAGACTTCCATTATACTCTTCCCTTTCATATTTTATATTTTGTAGTCCTATCATGTGATATAGATCCAGACAGCACTGTATATAGACAGTGGTTGAGTCATGTGTTCTTTAAAATAAAAACAATCTGAACACAATCTAAGATTTAATTTTAGATTAAACGTTAAATGGTTCTTCGAGAGGTCTACAATGATTGCTGCCAAAATTGAAAAAAGTGTGTGCTCTCACTTCTGGCTCAATAATATGATAACTGGCCGCGATATTTCAAACATCATTAATAAAACACTTTTACCAATTCTCCCCTTACGTATCTCTCACGTAACCATAGCAAATAAAGAGAGAGAGAGAGAGAGAGAGAGACAGAGAGAGAGAGAGAGAGAGAGAGAGAGAGAGATAAATAAATGGTCCACTCGACACAATCTAGGTCATTTCGGGAACAACACATGGTTTTATTTTATTTCAATAATTCGTTTGAGCTTAGGGGTCTTTAGCGGAGGGAGGAAACCAGAGGACCCGGAGAAAACCCACGAGGTTAGACAGGCGACCATACTCCTTGCCAAGTACAGCCGGGAATTCGAAACCACGCCAGTTGGCTCAATGACAGGCTTTACGATACAACCCCCTAGCAAATAAAGTTTATTCACTGACCACCCATTGCATTCCAGCGCAATCACAATACTCCGGACGTCAGTCATGTGGTTTCTAACCAATGTTTTATTTAATTTAATCGTCTGGATTACAATCTGAAGAAAACATTTTAGCCCTTTGGGTTTGGAATTTTAATAATAAAATGTCGAGTACTACGAACGCCCAGAAGGTTCATTCTAAATTCTAAATTCCAAATACGAAAGCCCAGAAGGCTGATTCCAAATTCCAAATGCGAAATTCCAAATACATGTCTCTATGGTTATTATACAATATATTATATGCTAGCTTACCAGATGCGTTATGGAAGACAGTTGCTCCATAGTTTGTACTTTCTAGTAAAACAGAATGACCTTGTTTCATTATTATGTACTGTAATACATCTAGATGACCACCTTCTGCCCCTGTTAATATGACTGGCATACCGTCACATGCAACTATTCCAAAACCTCATTCCAAATTCCAAATACGAAATTCCAAATCTGATCAGGTTTTGCTTTTGATTAATCAGATAGAGTATAATGCACGTAAGCATTCAATTTTTTTATATCTTACCTCAAAACGTGATTTCAATACAGACATTATTAAAAGGCACTAACGATATTAGAATTTCAAGTAATATCTTTCAACAAGTCCACAGATTTCTAGACATCTCCAGAAGATTCAATTAAAATTTTTTTATCTAGTAGCTAAAATTGTGAATATGGCAAACCTGAAACTGTAAGTTTGTACATACTCCCCCCCCCCTTTTTTGTAAATTTTATTTTTATACTAATTAGATTGATTTTGTCATGATATGGTTATATAGTCTTTTTGTATATATTTTCTGTTATATCGGAGAGAGGTAATATAGGCCTAGCCTGTTCCTCAATCCTTTCTGTGAATAAAATATTATTGATAAAAAAAATAATAATTACAAAATTCCAGTTCCGGTATGCTTCGGCAGAAGTGAACCGTTTGGGGACTCTGTATATTAGTCACCTGAAGATGGCTAATTTAATTCCCTGCTCCTAGCTTATCTTCTGTGCAACAGTCATTATGATTGTAATGTCACGGTCGAATTTGGAATTTCGAATCTAGTAATTTGTAGCAGGTGTTTATCCCGCCCAGGCATCGGATAGGTAAACTAGTACTGATTAGTTGTGTAAAATTACAATTTTTTTGAATTTGAAATTTCGCCTTTGGAATTTGGAATTAGCCCTTTGGACTTTCGTAGATTACCGTTCGGTTCTAAGAAGACACATCTACTTAAAACTGAATGCTCCCGTCAAAAGGCAAAACCTAGTAACTCACTTTTTGAGAAAAAAGAAAATTGAGTTACTAGGGTATGTGCTTCCTGTTATTGTTTTAGATATTCCAATCTTTTGATTCCGTAAGCAGTTACACCCATGACGCAAACTAGCAATTTCCTTCATTTGCCTAGAATACCACAGAAACACCTAATAACTCAATAGTCAAATGAATGGATGAGATGGAATTTAATATTCTTTCATTACTGTTCCCTTTGTTTTCTCAAAATAAGAGAAAAGTGAGTTCCTAGGATTTGCCTTTTGACGGGAGAATGGTAATCGACGTTTTCATGAGCCATGTGTTAAAAAATGTCCCCTAAAAAGGAAAAAAAAAACACTACACACAAACCAAACACCTTCCAATCTTATTTGTTTTAAGAAAATCAATGAATTGAAGCAACAATTTTATTTTACTGTCTTTTGATAGATAGGAACTATCAATCATGTCGGGCATCTGAAGCGATTGCTTCTTTCGACATTCGCATTACCACAGATCTAAATATTTTCTCTATTTAACCATGATGTAAACTATAGATCAATTTCAAATCAATGGGTTGAATGAGAAAGCGGGACGTTAACACCATCCCATTTCATTTCATTTCAAATAAATGGACAAAGGTTTTAGTTAAGTTCATTAAATGATATCTGGGACGAAAGAGATATGTTTTTCTAAGTGTAAAAATTGGTATTGGTTAGTGAACCACTGCAATCTTCGACTCCTTATCACCAGGAGAAGAAAACTCAACATGCCAAAATAAGCCAGATTGAATTTAAGACGATATATAATCCAAACCCGCTTTAATTTGAATTTCTGTTATCATTAAAAAAATATATTGGAAGTTATCCCCTGACATCGGCATTAAGAGATTATCTTAGGTATATTCAGTTATCTTAATCTCTCTGATACCACAACTTTCATTTTCCATTCAGGATTGTCTGTGGAGTCCCAAACACTGCTATATTTCCGGGTAACAAATTATTTTGCTTAATTTATAAATTATAAGTTATTGTTAAGATTATTAAGTCTCCCTTACAAATGAAAAAAAAAATCCTGAATTGATGGCCTTGCTAAGCAATGATCAATATTTATATTTCAAACGTACCGACTAGTTAGTTGGACTAGTAGTCCAGTCAATCTTTGACCTGGAATAAATTGCAACAGAAATGTTTTCAACTGTTTTTGCACCCTTATCTCATCCTTAATGACCTACCAAAAGTTTACCACCATAGGCCTTGGCAAATTCCCAGAATTTCATTGTTCCTTTCAGGGGGTGAACTTTAAATGAGAGGTCGAAATGGCTTTTAAAATATTTGCCAAAAACTGACATTATAGGGGGTCTGTAATACATCTAAAAAGTCAATGGTTGTTAAATGATTTATTATTATACCATTGACCCTTTGTTATATTTCCTGTTGTAATTCTACATATTGTCCATATATTAATTATGTGAATTTCTACACTCTTCTTTTTTACTACATCCACAAAACATAACACAGTTTATGTTTGCAAGTGTACGTCTTGGTACCTATACATGATGTTGGGCATTGAGGCGGTAGGTCATTACGTCTGGTACTGGCAGTATAACAGGTGTAATTCCATCTATCAGGCCTTTTTATAAACTAAGTCAGTAGGCCTACTAATTTAAAGGAATTGCCATGTAGATGTGCTGTATGATAGATTTTATCCGGGATTCTCGCCAATATGTTAATAATTCCCTGCCGCATTCATATTTACTTAACTTACAAAACGATCTAAGATGGGTCGTAAAAAACTTTATAACCGTGATTACGGGGGGAGGGGGAGGGGTATTCAAGTTACAAATAAGTGTATTAATACCAAATTCCAGATATGATGTTACATGTCACTGAAAAGCACGTTCATTGCTGTTTTCAAATATGTAAATGATTTTCTGGCACATTTATATTTACTTACCTTACAGAACGATCGAAGTTGGGAGGTACTAAACTCTATTACTATGATTATGGAGGGAGTGGGATATTCAGTGTCAAACGCGTGTCTTAATAACAAATTCTAGATATGGTGTTACATATCACTGAAAAGCACGTTCATTGCTGTTTTTAAATATGTAAATAATTTTTTGACACATTCATATTTACTTAGTTTACAGAACGACCAAAGTTGGGAGGTCATAAACTCTATTACCGTGATTATGGACGGGGTAGGGCTATTCAATGTAAAAATACATGTCTTAATACCAAATTCCAGATATGATGGTACATATCACTGAAACGCATAAACTCTATTACCGTGATTATGGACGGGGTAGGGGTATTCAATGTAAAAATACATGTCTTAATACCAAATTCCAGATATGATGGTACATATCACTGAAACGCACGTTCATTGCTCTTTTAAAATATGTAAAAAGAATTCTGGCACATTCATATTTAATTAGCTTACCGAACGATGGAAGTTGGGAGGTACTAACTCTATGACTATGATTATGGAGGGGGTGGGGGTATTCAGTGTCAAAATACGTGTCTTAATACCAAATTTCAGATATGATGTTACATATCACTGAAAAGCATGTTCATTGCTGTTTTCAAATATGTCAATAATTTATTTTCTGGCACATTCATTTTTACTTTATTTACAGAACGATCAAATATGAACTCTATTACCTGCATCGTCAGTTTTTTGGCAAATATCTAAAAAGCTATTGACTTTTAAACATATAAATGTATTACAGACCCCTATAATGTGGCCATTCCGAGGATTTTGAGTGGTCACCAAACCTTCTGTGTCCATCGGATCTAGGGATACAGTAATGACAGGGGTGGTGCTGCGCTTAAAAGGGGGCGGGGCATTTTCACGTATTCCGGCCCGGTGACAAATGTGTCACCAATCAAAAAATGTTCAATGACCTTCAAATAGATGATTTTTGAAGAGTTTAGCTCTGGACATATAAGTGCATATAAAACTATCATGAGCTACTCTAGCATACATCTAACAATTTTAGTAACAAGCCAATTTCTGAAAAATTGCCTTGTCCTATTGAAGTAAATTTTTAGTATGTTATTTCTGAATGTCTGGGGATGCTAAAAACAGTGAAATAAATTATGTTGCAATTTATTCCAGGTTGACCAAAAATTTGAGCCAGATTGACTGGACTTGAACTTGTGGATTGTCCCATTACATGTAAATATGTGCATAACGTGGAAACATGTATGAATGAAAATAAGGGACAGTATGAAAGAGATTTACAAATATGTATTGTTAATCAGGAGCACTAGATTCACAGGTACAGGGCAATACAAGCCTTGTTTTATTCTTTCTTAAATCCATGTCTACTACTTTTTAAAATCTTTTTTTTGTTGTTGTTTGCTTGCGCTCAATATTTTCACAGTATTAATTTACCGTGTGAGTTATTTTGCGTATGTAGGTTTTCATCAAAATATCTTTTTCTCAGACACGTGATATGAGTCAATGAATATCCCAAATCCGAGAACAAATGATACTACCAGAAATGAAGGTTACCTTTTAGGAAATTAAAAAAGAAAGCTCTTACAGTGATCAAATAGCGTGATTTACAGAACATCGCTTTACTGTGTCCTTATTAAAGGAGCTAAACCGCTTTAATTTGGATAAAAATATTCAATTGGGTTGATTTGATTATTAAGGTGGCAAGCTCGACAAGATCAAATGTTCGTTCAGGAAGATTAAGCGGAAGCGACTTTTTTTAGGGTAATGTTCTGAATATAGACCAACAATGCGGACAGTGGACCACTATTTTATTTCCGACTCAATTTCAAAATGGTTTAGTTATTTAACTTGTTCACTTGATACTTGAAGAACGTGAATATATGTTTTGTAACTAAGAACAGATGATTTGGTATACTTCCAGGAATTAATGTTAAGTTTCAGAAAATTAAAAAAGCTTTTTGCATTGATAAGCCAACACAGCTTTGTAAATACAACCACTTTATTTTATTGGCGGCTTTTTACTCAATCTCTTTACAGTGATTCTTTTCTCTCTTAACAGGATTGTTTTTAATGTTATTTCTTCAATATAGAATCGTGGAATCTTCTGCCAGCTTTCAGGGATGGGTCTGTTATTATTCCTGTTGATCGTACCATATGTTAGCAGAACTTATTTCTAAAGCTTCTTGGTAATATTATCGCATGTTGTCAAAATATAGGCTATATTTTATATTAATTGTACCTGACCGTACACCATCGAGAGTATTCCTTTTAATAACAGAAAGCCTTAATTCATTCTACTATGGTTTCTTATGTGTGTTAAATTATTTAATGGGACAAGATCTAAGAATATTTGTAGTTGGCCCAATAATTCAAACGGGTCCGTAGCCAGCTTAATATATAAATCGGGGGGGGGGGGAGCTACAGATTTATTTGGAGTGTCTGAGGATGTTGCCTGCTAAGAACACTCCTAATTAGGGGCTAATTCGATTTTTAGGGGGGGGGGGCTAAGCATACCCTGCCCTATGAACTGTTATATGTAATCCATCGAATATTCCCAACTGAAAAATATCGTTCACATGTCATGTTACAGAACAGACTTTGGAATAAGTGGAGAGTTGATGCCAATGGTAATAACCCTGGTCGTCTCACCGAATTTAACTCTCGAAAACTGATGTAAATGATAAAAAAAGTTCCTGGTAAAACAAAACAGTAATGTGCAAAGTGGAGGGAATAATTAGAGCCTACCAATGACACAGAACGTATAGCAATATATAATAAGCTCATTTTGATTGAGGTGAAAGTATTGAAATAGGTTGATCTGATGAACCAGCTATGTGCATTTACATGTTTGTTTTGAAAGATTAACGAAGGTCAGATTACGTAATAATTTTACTTCCATTTTTGAGTTGCTGTACACGGACACGTTGCAAAAATAAACAAGAAATATCAATTCAAGTGAATGTTTCAATTGATCAAATTGATTATTTTAAATTAGTTTTTGAGAAAAAATAGATCTATATTAACTCCGGTGAGATGGCTTACATATATTTATTGCCAAAAAGCCTACAATTTGCTTGTTAATGCGAGCTGTTTATATACAAATCGAATACTCCTAAATTTGAGCATGATCCCGCCAGTGTCTGAACAATCTAGGTAACTTTAAAATCTCTGTTGTATTTATTGCTTGTCTGGTCTCTTTCGACACATAGATTTCCAGACAATTCATATTTCCAAACGCGTTTGGTGAACTTATATTTTTTTTATAATGAACCTACAATAAATGGAAAACAGCAGTTAAAATGAAACTCTCCAAAATTTTACAATGAAAATATCTGGATAGAAACTCATTTTAATTTCGAAATATATCAATTTTTAATTTACGATTTGGTATGTGGAGGTACCCTAATCTTTTCAGTGCTTATGGCTTCTAACAATCTTAATCCGATCCTTAGTACAAAGTATGAATGTTTTGCAATCCTGGGGTTAAATCTCAGTATAAATGGACGACAAAACAAATACATAAATGATTGCTAAATCCGCTAGGAACACAAACTACGTCATGTTTTTTTCTCAAACTTTTATTCATTTTAGATGAAAAGCTGAAAAAAAATCAATGGCGTTAGTCTTGGCATTGGGTCAATACTTTGCTTCTTCTGTTTTCAAATTTTCAGATGATATATCAACTATTGCTTAGTCTTTTAAATTGGTCGATAGTTAAAATGTGGGAAAAGCAAAACAAGTGACGCCATGAATTATGTATCCAGTGTGTTTACTTGCTTCATGTAATCTCTGATATGTCATCATCATCATCGTCGTCATCTTCGTCATTGTGGTCGTCTTCATCATTATCACCTCTTCAATAATGCTATTACGAGGGAACATATGTAAAACTTCTAATCCAACCAGACTACTCACAAAGACGAATTACACTACATGTAATTGAGTCCTTTTCAATGGAATTAATTTCTTGCAAAAGTGATTAGATCTAGTAGATGGCATTTAACACCTTGATCTGACCAACTCAACCGTCAATAATATACAAATTACTAGAATCTCAAACCATTGATAAACTCGGCCATTTAATCGATTAAAGAGCAATCTCAATCTCCTTTCTCGAGCTCTAAGTCGTTAAACCCCTCGACTTAAATTAAAATATTCATAGCCGAAAGATACAAAGGCAAACATTGGGAGTACGCGTAAAAGCATTTTGTAAAATAAATTTGGTGTCTAGACCGTTGCGTTCCATCTTTTTACTTCATCGCTCATTAAAGCTAGTTGATCGATTTGGTAGGAATCACTGTAATTTTAATAAATAGAATTGAGACATCTCACAGAAATTATTTTAGATCTATTTTTCTTGAAATCCAATAAAATATCCTCTTGATAACTTAGTTATTGTTTTAAGAGAGAAAGAAGGAGAGAGAGATTTTGAAATTTTGCCCATATATGGGCGCTACGGCCGTCAAAGTATACATCAGTTTTTTAGTCCCATCTGAACAACTGAACGCTGTCTATTGTTTTAGAAAAAATCTATCACACAGTTTCAGATAATTGACTAGTTGGTTCTTAGAACTTTCGAAGGTCCTATTACGTGCACGCCAATGTGTTTACAAGCATCGGAGTTTCGCCCTATCCGAACGACTAGACACTGCCATTGCCTCTTGGTAAGCGAGCCAACGTCTTACTTACTAGGTCAACGCGTCTTTTCTAACCGATATTGGCTCTGCAACATAACAGGACACATTTCAATGCCTTTCTGATAGTAAATATATATAACGTCGTATCTGTTTTATCAATTCACAGCCCATGAAAGAAACCATAACGTAGATACTGGATGATAATGGAATAGTCATACAAGTACAACATTGTAGACCTACTTCCCAACTTGAACCTAATGACTACGATGAATCAATTTTTGGTAGTTGTTTCATGTTATTTTCGATATTTCATTTTCAATTATTTACATTCTTTAATAAGCTGGAATGATTTATTTTAACATTCACACATATGTCTCTTTAATGCGTAGGTTTCAATCTTCAAGATTTACAATCAAAGAGAAGAGCGAAGACCACCGTCCTTATCATTAGCATAAAATCTCGACTGATTCCATACTAAAATTTCCTAAAGTCTTTAACATTAGATCGATTTTTCCCCACTTGTGAATATTCGATTAACAATATATTACAGTTCATTTATTTTTTCTTCAATTTGGATACATATCGTCTATAGAAGAAATGATGCCTGTTCAAGTACAAGATATAAGATATTCACAGTGCTACAGAATGTCAAATATACTAAATATAATTGCCCTAAAAATGTATTTTTAGGAACACCACAATATCTTCAAACCCGGTTCTCAGGTGTAACGTCTGGACAACCGGCCCTTTTCTAATTAAAAAATCATCTTGGTCTGAAGCAGTGGGTCCCAACATGTGGTAGTACGCGAGCCCTTTAAGGGTCATGAACAATTTTTAGTTATTTTTAAAAAGTTTACTGACTAACACAAGCTAATACCCATTATTTTCTCAGTGTGTATGTTACTAATCCTATTATTATTTTGTATACTTATTTATATTTTTTTTTTAGTTCATTTACTTGTAAATTATGCAAATAAAGTGATATTTGATTGAATTGTGTTTCTCTTCAACCAGGTCGTACGCGGTGACTGTACGGGACCTCAAGGTGGTACTCTATCACAAAAAGGTTGCGAACCACTGGTCTAAAGGTTTTATTTAGCCCACTGAAGTAATCTGAGTACTTATGCATTTACATATATATATTGAAAATGGTATGTTGTTTCGTACACAGTTCAGAATATTTAAACCGTTTCGAGACCCCCACCCCCGCAAAAACCCTCCGATTTCTCGGAGTGTCTATTTCGATCGAATAAATTTAAAGGTTAGCAGTTCAAATTATATTAATTGTACTTGCAAAGGTTAGATTCATAATTTGCTTTTGTCGGTTGGTCTTGGAAAAAAAACCCCCTAAAATATTCCTGTAATGTTAAGGAATTATCGAAAAGTTGTGAAAACTTGGAATGGTAGCATCAGTGAACTGGTCAGTTACATAATTGATCCATGTAGCTGTCATCACTATCCTTTGACAGAATGAATGAATGAATGAAATGGGGTTTAACGTCCTACGCTTAAGCACCTAACCTGGGCTATTTGAAGACGGGCAAACGTCATACAGTGTGCTATGAGGGAAATTTTGCCCGGGCAGCGGCGCAACGACCTACTCTTATATCGAATTCCAACTGCCAAGGGATCTTTTACGTGCACTCCAATTTGTACACGGGACCTCGGTTTTCCCTCCTATTCGAACGACTAGGCAGCTGTCCTTGTCAGGCCCCCCTTCTGCATCACTGACTAGGGGAAATCACGCCGGAAAATCGAGATAAACTTTCTCGGCCAATGCAGGGATCGAACACTCAACCTCCAGGCTAGCGAACCAGCGCCTTATCCACTTAGCCACCGTGACCCCCCCCCCCCTTTGACAGAAACAGATGGACCATTATATTACCTTTAAGAAGCGAACTCTCAACGGTGTGTGGTTTTAGGCACAGTTAATATAAAATAGAGTAGTGTATTTGGCAAAATAAGTTCTACTAACATATGGTACGATTATCAGGAATAATAACAGACCAGTCTCTGGAAGTTGGCACATTTTGAATTTGACTAATAACATTGAAGAATATGTTAGTAGAGAAAGGGAGTGAATAAAGAAGTAGTAAATATATATATATAGTTTCAGGCATATATCCAGGAGTTATATTTGCGGCTGAAGCGAGAGAGAGAGAGAGAGAGCGAGAGAGAGAGAGAGAGAGAGAGAGAGAGAGAGAGATGGGGTTTAACGTCCAATCGACACAAACAAGGTTCAATTTTATTTCAATAATTCGCTTGGGGTCTTTTGCAGTGGGAGGAAGTCGGGGGATCCGGAGAATCCCCACTAGGCTGGACCGGGGACCCTTCAGCTTGTCACGTACAACTGGGTAATCGAAATAAGATTAAAGCACTGATAAAAAAATATAATACTTACCCCCCCCCCTCCTTAAAAAAATACAAGAAAAAGACAAATAATTCATGGTTCTAGAACTTCACCTAGAACGTTCCTGAAAAAATGTTTTCCTTGTGCCACATCAGAAATTGCAGTTTATTATGATATATATCACCACCACTCTCACGTATTCCCGTTTTATTTTTGAACTCGGATGCATTTATCTTAAGATTTGTGACTTTACAAAATGTGAACACGGTATTCTCATACTTTTGAACAGTATTTATTTATTGGCCATCAAATGAAATGAACTGAAATGTTCTGCCCATTCGTTTGAAAATGATCTGTGGTTTACATTATGGTTGGTTACATCCGAGAAAATGTTTAGATTTGTGTTAATTTGCTGTCAAGAGGATCAGTCGTTTGTGATGGCCAACATGATAGATCGCCATAAATGCTAAAACAAACAAAAAAAATTCTAACGGCTGTTTAATAAAAAAAAGTGAGCAATGTGGGCAGTTTGTTGAGTAGGGGGGGGGGGGCTTCGCATAAAGATAAAACAGATCGTTTCCATATAAATATATATATATAAAGATATCCCAAAGGTATATAAATACATGTACATAATGTTTTAAGTAGAGCATATTGCAATATTGTGTAATTTAAAGATACATTATGGAAGATTAGATAAAGAGTTTGCAGTTCTCAATATAATAGTAACAAACTATATAATGTAAAGGGAATTTGCTGAAAATTGCAGTCAAATTGATTTACTCTGAACCGAGAATTTAGCGATTGAACTTTGGGCCTAGCCTCTATCATCATTACTAAAGTCGGTTTGATAAAAACATTGTCTCAATTACCCATTACTTGATTTAATCATGAATGAACGTTGGTCAACAGATCGGATCCTAATCTATTAAATATCACAGCCTAGCTATGACACCGAGAAATGATTATCATCTGGATAAAGAAGGCATTCAATAGGAGGATTTAGCTTTTGCATAATGTAAGTTTAACAGATGGCAATGTGAAAGGAACAGAAACTCGACATCAGATTCGAATAGATCTATTTGAATAAATTGATAAAAGCGTTGTTGGTTCTAAGTGAAAATATGATTACCTATACCCGTTTACAAACGTTTAAACTATTGTAATGTGTTTATGAAATGAGATGTAATCATTCCAGAACTCGTTAAACCTTCTTCCATGTCTAATCTAAAATTAAATCTTTTACAATCCATTACATTACCAGGTTGGCTTTGCTAATAGAAAAGTAATATCTTCAGTGTATTTAGCGACATGTTTGTTAAAATAAGGTTAAAGAATGGGGCTGCATGAAAAAACAAAATAAAGAAGATTAATATTCGATTTAAATACATTTCTGTTCATTTAAAAAAAATAGCGAATATTAATCTACATTTTATTCCTTCTTTCCAAGGATATTATTATTTAAAAAAAGAAGGTGAGATATTATGGATATTGTAACAGCAGTATAAACACATGGAACAATTATATGGAAAACAGGTTACTTGGAGAGTTTATTTCAGCCACATCTCGACGAGGGTTCTCCCGCCTTTATCAAGCAGAGAGAGAGAGAGAGATAGAGAGAGGGAGAGGGACGGGGTTTAACGTCCACTCAGCACACCTAGGTCATTTCGGGACTAACATATGGTTTAATTTTATTTCAATTATTCGCTTGCGCGTAGGGGTCTTTAGCAGTGGAAGGAAACCGCAGTGCCCGGAGGAGACCCACGAGGTTGAGAAGGCTCCCGCATCACCACACCACATACGCTCACACCAGGGCTCGATACCACAGCCACAAGCCAGAGGTGACCGGCCAGCTAGAGGTCGAAGCGCGGCACTCTAGATCACTAGGCCATCCCAACCCCCCATCAAGAATAGGATGTCACAGCAGTGTTGATAACGGTGATGTTGTGTGTTAACAATGTCAAGTCATGAAATGAAAGGTGGTATCAGGTATTTCATGCTCTAGTCTCTCTGTCGAGTTATCCATTACATTAAAGATACACTATGTAAGATTTAGATAAAGAATTAGACATTCATGCTATAATAGTTCGAAAGTAGATGATGTAAAGGGATAATTTGAAAATTTCATTCAAATTACTCTTTTGAAAGCGAAGATATTGGCCTTTGAAGGATTGACAGACATGTGCAATAATTTCAACCACGATCCTGGTTGATCGAAGCTTAGTCTCGGGTCCGTCTGGGTCCGCCATATTTGATTAAATCCAAGTAACGCTGAACCATTCTAATCTATTTAATTTCAGAGAAATCTGATACCATCGAGAGTTGATTAAGGCATGGATCAGTTAATTAATGTCTAATTTATTCTTTAGAAAACAATTCAGGCCTAAAGAAAGACCTGCAATAGGCAGATGTAGCTCTTGCATAATGCATGTTTAAACGTGATGGAATTAGAATCTAAAACTGTTGTAAACACAGTAAAAAAGCGAAACATTTCAGAACTTCTATCCCTAATGGTATTCCGTAAAAGGCGTGGTATGAATTTCGACAGTCACCTGCACTACCTGTAGAGCACTATAAGCACTACTTGTATTTCACTGTACAATATCCTCGGTTTAAAATTATAAAATGACATACGGCAACAATAATACGTAGATAAAATGATACGAATATCAAATGACTAGCTTCGGGTATTATTTTATATTTTCCATTTTCACCCAAAAAACTATTGCAACTTTCAATGTTTAATTCCATCTTACAATATGTAAAACAATAGACATACATAATATACAAAACATGCCAATAAATACATGTAACATTATATGAAAGGCTTATGCTGAATAGCCAACATTTGGGTTAATTCATAGCAACACATACGAGCCAGTGGGGGGGGGGGGGGCAGCTTCCCCCCTAACTATCGGGCAAGCGGACTTTTCGTGCAGACGGGTAAAGTTAAAAAAAAAAATTTCATCTATTTGGCAAAACAAAGTGCCCGAAATCTAATAAAACACTAATTTTACCGGCTGGAATAGCAGTAAACGCGTTTGCGACCGTCATATAATCTAAAATTTTCCTGGGGGTGCATACAAGTTAAACTCCACGTCTTTGCCTCTCAAAGAAAACCGGCGCCGCTGTCTATAAACCCGAAATTATTCAGGCATTTCCAGTTTTGCTTCTCTAAAAATCACCAAGCCTTAATAAAGCACTTATTTTACTTTTCTTGTAATTGAATATCACGAATTTGTTGACTATGGATTAAAACATTTTGCCTGAAGCCACTCTTTTTTGTGCAATATTTCTCGGGCATCGATTATTATTTGTAAATGAAGATGCAATAGTCGGATTGAATGGTTGGAATTCAGACTGGGAATTTCGATTACAAAACCATTGGATACTTTTGGAGTTGCTTACAAGGGCTAGAATATCAGAAAATCCATTTGCAGTGATTAAATTTTCAAAATTTTCTCCGGGAGGGTGAAGCCCCCATACCGCGCGACGATTGATTGGTTGTTAGGAATTGTGTCAGCCAGGTAGGCTATATTGGACCAAATTGAAGTTGCTGTATTCACAGGCTGGAATAGCAGGGCAACGCGTTTGCGGCAGTTAAATTTTCAAACTTTTCTCCCAACGGTCCCGTCTTCGTAGACGGTAAACGATTGATTGGAATTCGAGCCAGTCACCTTAATTAAGCTAGCTATTATTAGACCACTTTGAAGTTGCTTTGTTCATCAGCTGAAATAGCAGGAAAACGCGTTTGCGGCAGTCAAATTTTCAAAATTTTCTCCAATCGGTCCCGTCTTTGAGGACTGTAAACGATTATTTAAAATTTGATTCAGCCACCTAAAATAGGCTATATTAGACCACTTTGAAGTTGTTCACCGACTGAAATAAAAGGAAAACGTGTTTGCAGCCGTTTTCTTTGGAAGTTGTGTGATGGTGTGTGTGTGTGTGTGTGTGTATGTGTCCATAGAAGGTAAGCTCCGCTTCTTCGCCTCTCGAGGAAGACCGGCGCTGCTGTCTGCAAACCCCAAATGTTTTCGGGCATTTCGGGTTCTGCCCCTCTAACTGTCACAGAGCCCGTACGCCTATGCATAGCTATGTAGCGGAGTGTTTCATTAAACCCAATCCACATCTTCCCGGTATTTGACACCGGGTCTATCGTAGGTATCCGGACCGAGACAGTGATGAGACCGGCTTGATTCGGGGAGGAGAACCAGTTTAAACCGTGGACAATACGGGGAATGTGTAATCTTGGCTTTAGACAGTGACATACAGTGTGAAGAAACATGATGAACAGGCCCGAAGCCAGAAACCAAAATTTAGCCTACATAGGGGGGCGAGGAAGATAAATTTCCGACAACAAAAAATCAATGAACGAAGGTCATCGCCGACTACCGTAAGCAGGAGTAGGGGAGAGCACGAAAATTAGAAGCTGTGAGAGTAAATTTAGGCCTCTATGACATGCAGGTGGCGAATGTGTCGGAAAATTAAGAGTTTTCAGCCTACATTAACTATCTCTCGGCCGAATTTGAGACGCTGTGAGAGTGAATTTTGGCCTCTATGACATGCAGGTGGCGAATGTGTCGGAAAATTAAGAGTTTCCAGCCGACATAAACTATATCTTGGCCGAATTAGAGAGGATATGTCGTACTGAAACTCTCTCCCGGCGAAAATGCGAGCATAGTTAACCAGCGATTTTTTTCCGATGCAGACAGAAAAATTCCGATAGGAACGGCCATGGGGGGGGGGGGGGCGGCTCACCCCCCAGCCCCCCCCCCCCCACTAGCCTTGGGCCTGATGATGAATCAACTTACAGGATGTTATGGAAACGAGTCCGCGGCATTGAACATTGCGTGAATAAAACTGGTTACTGTAAAGTTATTTTATACGCGTCTTTTATTCTTCTAAAGTTTTCTCCCTTTTCATTAATGATTTACTATGGAGTTATTTTAAAATTTATAAATGCAACATTTTGACTTCGTTAAGAAAACAACTACGCATACAAACTTCCTCATATCTATACATATATATGTCTTGGCGATATTGATAGTGCCCCGACTGCCCCCTCAACAATCCCTCTTACACACTGTACAGTAATGTTTCACGATTATCACAGTTTTTATGTTGATCAGCAATTAGGATTTCAAATAAAATTACTGCGTCTGAACCTCGTAAAACATGGATTTTTATAAAGAGTTGTTTTACAGGCAGCTAAATTGTCATTTTAATCGATGCCTTGTGCTCATTTACACAAATATATCACTGCCCTAATATAGAGACACGGCATCTATAATTTTCCCTTTATTGATCACTAAACCTAAATTAAAGAGTATTCGAGTAGTCGCTTAAAGTTCGTCTTTTGAAGGCTAGAATCCAATGAATTGGCAATGAATTTCCACGTAACGATTAGTGATCTTATTCAATTACGTCATGCGACTTCTGCTCAGAATATTTCTCGGTATTTTGACGTATTGATATTTCGTCTGCTAATAGAGATTTCAGTTGTTTGACAAGTGAGGTTCGTTCCACTTGCTCTCACTCAATCTTTTCGTATAGAATTGCAAGCTTGGTAAATTTCTGTTTAAATAGACCTGTGTTATATTGGCCTGCATGTTCTTCCATCAGAAATAGAAATCACGTCCCAGATTGGTTCTACCTATTAAGTCGTCCCACTCTCTTAACCCATCATATATTTATACCAAGATAACAACTTGGAAATAAGCAATCTCAGATCCCTCATAGTGTTACCCCTTGATAATATTTACAGTGAAAATGTTTTATGTTTCGAAAGGACACATCCTTAAATCTGCATGATTGGCTCTGGCATATTATTGTACAGTTGTCAACATATAGAGCACAGAGAAAAAACCAACGGTTCATAGGATAAGGCTGTGATTACACTATAACCCGAAACAAAACAGTCCGGATCAACATTTGTGTTCACATTTGAAGTATTATATTTCTAATAAGCAGACGCAATCGGTTACCCCGTCTGGTGGCGCCACACGTGCATGTTTCCGTTCACGTTGGATTGATACCATGGAATCCATGTCTTATCGGTAGCAAAGTACATAGATTATCTTCGTTCAAAGACATGAAGCGGTTGATCTATGTGAGTGCACAGGTGACTGGTCAGCTAGATCCTAACCAATCTGTTTTACAAAGTTAATGCGACATCCATCTTCTATCTCTTCTCTGTCCAAAATGACTGACCTTTAAAAGGATAGACCGCTTTAGTACTACGGGTGACGTCACATCAAAATGTTTACCAACAACTCAAGATGGTTGTAAAATCGGTCGATTAAGTTTTAAAACACAATATGAAGAATCCGTATTAAATAATAAACGGTGTTCAGTACCACAGGAAAATAATTCAATTGTTTCAAAAGTAAACAAACTTGAAAAAACCCCGTTAAATTGATAATTGATCGTCACACGTGCGTTGTTACACCTGACGTAGTAATATGAACTTGTACGGGCAGAATTATATCTTTTTATCCATTTTACGCCTCCGCGTACCATTTTCTGTACCTATTTACGCTAAATATGGAATATTTTTTTATCCAGATATACTTCAAACACCTTTATTTATTTTTCTTATACTTCTAAAAAATGTTTTAGAAGTGTCCTTTTTTCTGGCCTACTTAGGTGTGCAATCTTGTCCAAATTCGCAATGCAGTAGTTTACTTGGAAGACAATGACCAATGTCTTGTTCAACAAAGCTAAGCTGGCTTGCACAGAGATGGTTGGGGGTTTAGAGCCTTATTATGCAACTTTATGCCAAAATGTTTTCTCATGGACGTGGTAAGCAAGTGGCTTTGAAGTGAAAAACTGTCCACAGTCATAATGTTATGTTGTTTCGATTGTGACACATTTCCAGTTTCACACATTCGTGTAGGTATGTTGAAATATAATCGACATGCGATGGTTAGATTCAGGTGGCGATTTTTTTTATCAGCGGGGGGTGGGGGGGGTGACACTATCCTGTGTCTCGGTACCTAAAAGAAGTTAGACGTAACACTATCCTAGTCACCAATCTTCAGAAAACGACATATAACTCTATCCCCGGTGTTGGTGGGACTTTCACGCTGTGTATAAAACTTCAACGACCAATTAACTCTGGACTATAAACCCCCAAAGCATTTCTACATTGGTTCTAGGAAAATTCAAATTATTCATAGCAAACTGCGACTTTCATGTAGTGATTTAAATGGTCACATGTTTTTA
The DNA here is from genome assembly GCA_917208275.1 of Patella pellucida. Classification (NCBI taxonomy): domain Eukaryota; kingdom Metazoa; phylum Mollusca; class Gastropoda; family Patellidae; genus Patella; species Patella pellucida. Next base: position 14,178,123 of record OU795044.1, read on the forward strand.
GACACATCTCTGAAAATCCAGCTTGCAATTGTGGCCACCCTTTCGAGGATAGTGATCACTATATTTTACACTGTCCAAAATTCAATACTTTCCGACAACAAACAATTTCTACATTACCTGATAAGTATAAGAACAGCAAAACTCTACTCCACGGCCTGCAGGACTCAAACAACGAAATTAATAACCATATATTTACAACAATTCAATCATATTTCAATTTAACTAAACGATTCTAAATGAATTTTGCTGTTGTTATTGTTTTTATTATTATTAATATTATTATTAATGTTACTATTATTACGATTAGCATTATTACATAATATACATGTACTTTAGGTGTATTTAACCAAGTAAGGGTTGTATATATTGTATATACTGTTTTTCATTATTAGTATATAATTTGTATTGTAAATAGGGGTCTGACATAGGTATTTTGCCTGTTCCCCAATTTGCCCATTCATTTATAGTGAATAAAATATTTCTTATAAAAAAAAAAATTAACTCTGGAACACTGTGTCGTTATACCTATGTTTATATATATTTTTATATACAACTGGTGGTAGTTTTTTTCTTTGATGTGAATAGCAGTTATAACAACCTGTCATGACGTCATAATAGGTTGATATATTCTTCATATCAACCGCTGATGACGTCCCGACAGGTTGATATTTCATATCAACCGCTTATGACGTCATGTCAGGTCGATGTATTCGACTCATATCAACCGCTGATGATCAAAATAATACAACAAACACAGAAATAAATTTTTATTATTTTGACAATTAAAAATTATCATGGAACAGTTTGAAACATTCAAGACAGAAATAGACGACGTACTTATCAGCATATTTAAATCGGTTATCCATATCTTTCAGAATCTTCTTTCCGTCCACACACTCGTAGACTTGAAAGTATTTATCGCCCAAGATTTCCATTATAAACTATTTTGTGGTACAGTCCATGCACTTAAATAAAACAGTCGGCCAAATCTTTCTGTCTATAAAACATGAAAAGCCCTCAATCGTAGTTCACTGTCAGAATTATCGGGAAAGAATGTCTTTTGATCCAAATTTTCTTTAGGCTTTGGATAGATCCTCATCGATAGTTGCATTCACACCACTTCCATCGTCAGTATGTTGGCTAAAAGGGATTGATTATTCATCTGACTTCGTATTACTTTCCATTTTGGTTTTGTATGAAATTCAATTCTTCAAAATGGCGCTGTGTTTACAAAAACACCATCTCGTAATTACACGTGACTAACTCGGTAATCTTCGTTATTTGACGGAAACTACCGAGCCGTTATCCAATCATTGTTGAATATTAATGGAAAAGTTCATTTTAATTTAAGGGTGGGCGTTGTATATGTCAGATATTAACCAATCATACCTCAGTTGCTATATTTATATCACCCTTGGGCTGCGCCCGCGGGTTATATAATATAGCAACTTCGTGTAGGTTAATATCCTATACATAACATCCATCATACAAAGGTTACCTACTCAGCTATCATTGTACCGAATATGTCATACTCGGTTAATGGTCCACGGTGCGTTCGTACTGCATAATGTTGTACTGTGCCCTATACTTCTTCCATGTATGTACCATTTAAAGGTATGATAAGACAATAACGTTTGGTGAAGTCCGTCTGTTCTGTGTTGTAATCAGTTCAATCATAAAATGACAATTGTGAATATATGAACCCTTAACATCACTTACTTGAATTTCTTCGCCCGATTCAATTTCCAAACAAAATAGAACACTCAATATATTCCAAATAATTCCCATTCCTTCCATAAATAATCTTTACAATATCTTCTTTTGAACATGCGTGAATTTTGCTTACCGATAGTCCATTGGCAAATCACGTTATTTTACCGTGATTTCGCCTTATAATTTGGATGCAGCTGTGGCGCTAGGCAGTGCAAGCTTACTCCTCCAGGCACCTGTTACCACTATTTGTCGTGTATTTTGTACACGGTGAACAGTCTATATGCTGATGACACTATTTTGCCTGTACCGTTTTTTAGGACTTCGAATTTTGTCTAATGGTTTGGATTGTTCGTACTTGATTTTATTTTATTTATGGTAAAAAAACGTATTTGTTGCACATGCGCAGTATCGCCATTTAATGTTCACCCAATTCCTTTAAAAAGATACTCTCAGTTATCTGTCTAGGATCATCACTGTCTAACCTTTCAATGGGTGGATTATAAACACCACGTTGCAGCTCTTCAATAGTTTATCTCGTATCAAAAATTATATTGTTTCAGTTAATAATTAATTTATAACCATAATCCCATATATTATCATATCTCTGGGTCGATATATTTAATTGGTCATGGATGATCTCAGTTAATTTTTAATATTTATAATCTACATGTAGATTTAAAATAACATGAAAAGACATTGGTTAATACCAAAGATTTATTGATCATAGATAGTGTTCTCAAGCTCGCGTTATAACGTCTGCCATTACAGGCAATAGAACTCCATATGTCAAGATAAATTCCCATTTTATTTTTTTTCTTGGTCTTAATGTGATAGAATTACATCAATCAAGAATCACATCTCTTTATAGAACGATGATTTAATGATACATGTTACATACTAAAAATATTAGGTTTTTTTTTATGTAACCGTGGATTCCATAACTTAAACATCCCGACAATTTTGAAAGAGACTTGGGTCTGCATAGGCATTGCTCGTTGTGCAATCTATTTTGGTTTTATTGAATGAAATGTAGTTTAAAAGGACAAAACCGACTCTGATTCAGGCAAAAGCCAATGCTAAATTAGGTTCATATAATGTGTTATTTTGGTTGATATATAACGGAAGCTGTTCTTTTTACTTATTAATTTGGATACTTCTTGAACACCGGAAATGGGGGCTTAACAATTTAAATACATATAGACACCCACTAATCAACACTTAAAACTTAAATTTGTACTGATCATTTTAAATTAAAAATAGATGGGTTGATCAACAATCTGCCTTCAAGTTCTTCAGTCGGATCTGATATACACTCAGAAATTGATACAAAAAAAATAAATCACCTGACAAACTATATTCATTCACAATACCTCGTCCTTCTGCACATAAGTCACAAGTCACCTATACACCGAGCAAAGTCTACCGTGGAAGGCATAATTAGGCTTTCAAAATCCGACATTACAAAAACGAAACCCGTCTCGTTCGTTTAGGCTTTTATATAAGACCTTGTTTACAGTTTTATAATACATCTTTTTTACAGTGTACCGGTGTTCCAATTTATTTTAACACATAAATATTGATACCACTAAATTAAATTTGATGAATTATGGCCTTGTTGTTGGCGTGGGTTAAATTAAAACTTTTATGTCCTTCGCAGCGTAGGATTCGTTGCTCTATAAACTCCTATATATTACATTGTAAAACTTGCACTTTATAATATACTAATATACGTTAGAATACACTGGGTATTTCTAAAACGTCCGATATCATGTCTCGTGTGTTTGAATATATCTTAAAGTAGCATAATCTCTCACTCCGTATTATTATCCATAACCTTCGAAAACGCGAATAACATTATAATTTAAAATTGACCTTGTTATTTTAGTGCAAAAATATGAGCCAGTGTGCTACGTCGTTCCCCAGCGGTCTTTGGCGTTGTTTGTAATTATGGGTTATGGGTTATACTGTACTCACAATGTAGACTGGAATAAACAGGCGCACACGACTGCCATTCAATTTGGACTGCTCACGTATTTCGCCGAACATAACTGATTATAAATTACAATACAAATTTTAAAAGGTAAATATAGATCAGTTTACATGTAGGCCCGTCGAAACGATATTAACATTGGGGGGGGGGGGCTGCGAGCAAAGCTAGCGAAATTTAGGGGTCCGAATTTTTTGGACACCACGCCTGACCAATAAACCGGATATATACGAGCAGATTATTGGGAAGGCTTCAGACCCCCAGCCCCCCCCCCCCCGCTTCCGACGGGCCTGACGTGTATACACATTCATATAGCATTTGATCGTGTATCAGATATTGCACACTTCGATCTAAAGAGCAGCTTGTACCAATCTTTATTCTTTTGAGGAGTTAAGATATCTAATTATTATTTTTTATTGTACTTTCGTAATTAAATTAGAGGAATAAAGATGTTTTCCCTATCGTCTCCTACTTCAACTAAATCACAAATATTAATGAATTCGGGATATTATCAGAATATCGAATTGCAACAGCAAATCTCGTGAGCATTATGAGGACATCCAAGCATTTAAAAGATTTACGTCTCGGGAATGATCAGTGAGATAATATAAATTTGCGTAGCTTTCTAAAACTATTTAAATGATATGAATATCTACAAGGTGATCAGAAGGACTGGTGTTAAGGTGTATCGTGGAATCTGTAACTTTAACTTCCTGTGAAGTGTTCTAACTTTAACGGGGTATCGATCACAGACTTAGATTGACTTTCATCGATGACATGCTTTAACAACTAACCATCAATGAAATCTTTACGTGTTAAAGGCACTCTTGTGTCGCTGATTTGATTCTTGCAATATGTTTGTTTTTTTGTTTATTGTTTATTTTTTGTTTTTCAGGTGGTGGAGATGGGGATTTTTACCTCAATGATAAAATTTCAGAAAGATTTTCTATTTAACAAATTATGTGTTAACCCATTCTAATTGTTTGTTTTGTGTCTTGCTGCACCCAATATTTTATTTTCATTTTACTTCGATGTTATCTGTTTTTTTAAAGGACCTAATTCCGTAACTCAAAATCGTCAAAAATCTTCGTCATCGAAAACACGAATTATTGGTCAATTTCAATCAACATTGATGATGTAAACTTACCGGGAAAAGATGAGCTGCTAAAATCCGATATTTAAGATAAAATTATTTTTTAACATTGGTACATGAGTAGTGTACCATAATGCGTTTCAGCCCCAGTTGTATTAAGAGACTTGAGGGACGAGGCTAGACACACTTCACTAGACCAGACGGAGCTATGTAGACTGGATTAATTAGACGCTATAAATGTGGACTTGATTGCGACTGCTGGCGTATTTCGCCGAACATAACTGATATGAAATTAGAGTCAAACGGAAACCATAGAATGTAAATCAGTCTATATACATTCAAATTACAGTATTATATGCGTTTCGACCCACTTTTGTGAATGTCTAGGTCCGAGATGTTAGCGATTTAGCTCCTTTAAGTAGCCATATACAAAGGTGTTAAACCCATCAAACGTATTGTACATAATAAGGACACGGGATATTTATACGGTAAAGCTAAGTGAGTAAGGCTCTGGTTCGCTGTGACGTGGATGTCGCGGGTCCGATCCCGGTGTTGACCGAGAGAGATCATCGGGATTTCCCGTCGTGGTTTCCACTTGTTAGTGGTGCAAGAAGAAGGGCCTGACAAGGAAAAGTGGCAAGCACGGAAAAGATTACTGAGCTGTTGGACTTCGATATGAGAGTAGGCCGTAGCGTTGCTGTCGGGGTAAAATTTCTTTAATAGCACACTATATGGCGTATACACATCTTCATTAGCCCAGTCGGGGCAAAACAGTAGGACGTTAAACCCCATTTCATTCATTTCTAGTTTTAAAAAAAAGCCCAACACATTCCTGTAAGGGAGAGGGGCAACAATCGTGAGTCGGTGATGTTAAGGAATTATCGGAAAGTTGGAAGCATCAGTTACATAATGGATCCATGTAGCTGTCATCACTATCTTTTGACAGAAACAGATGGACCATTACCTTTATTAAGAAGCGAACATTCAACGGTGTGTGGTTTCAGGTACAGTTAATATAAAATAGAGTAGTGTATTTTGGCAAAATAAATTCCACTAACATATGGTACGATTAACAGGAATAATAACAGACCAGTCTCTGGAAGCTGCACATTTTGAATTTGACTAATAACATTGAAGAATATGTCAGTAGAGAAAAGGAGTGAATAAAGTTATAGTATATAGATGATATATAGTTTTAGACATATATCCAGAAGTTATATATATATTTGCGGCTGAAGCGAGAGAGAAAGAGAGAGAAAGAGAGAGAGAGATAAATAGAGAGGGAGAGGGGAATATGATATGGGTTTAACATCCACTCGGGACTACATGTAATATACAGTTCAATTTTATTTTCAATTATTCACTTGGGGTCTTTTGCAGTGGGAGGAAGCCGGGGGATCCGGAGAATCCCCACGAGGCTGGACCGGCGACCCTACTGCTTGTCACGTACAACTTGGTAATGGAAATAAGATTAAAGCACTGATAAATAAATATAATACTTATTCATGGTTCTAGAACTTCACCTAGAACGTTCCTGGATGGTGAATTGTGGTCAAAATGTTTTCCTTGTGCCACATCTGAAATTGCAGTTTATTATGATATATTATATCACCGCCACTCTCACGTATTCCTATTTTTATTTTTGATCTCGGTTGCATTTATCTTCAGATTTGTGACGTTAAAAAATACGAACACGGCATTCTTATAATTTTGAATAGTATTTATTTATTTTGTTTCATTGGCCATCAAAAGAAATGAACTGAAATGTTCTGCCCATTCGTTTGAAAATGATCTGTGGTTTACATTATGGTTGGTTACATCCGAGAAAATGTTTAGATTTGTGTTAATTTGATGTCAAGAGGATCAGTCGTTTGTGATGGCCAACTTGATAGATCGTTCTGAATGTGAAAAACAAACACAAAAATCTGAACGGTTGCTTAATAAAAACAAGTGAGCAATATGGACAATTTGTATAGTAGGGGTGTGGGCTTCACATAAAGGTAAAACAGATCGTTTCCATATAAATATATCCCAAAGGTATAGAAATACATAATGTTTTATGTAAAGACTATTGCAATATTGTGTAATTTAAAGACACATTATGGGAGATTAGATAAAGAGCTCACAGTTCTCAATATAATAGTAACAAACCAGATACTGTAAAGTGAATTTGCTGACAATTTTAGTCAAATTAATTTACTCTGAACCGAGAATTTAGCGATTGAATTTCGGGCCTAGCCTCTATCATCATTACTAAACATTGTCTCAATTATCCATTACTTGATTTAATCATGAATGAACGTTGGTCAGCAGATCGGATCCTTATCCATTAAATATCACAGATTATGATCTGGATAAAATAAGGAATTCAATAAGAGAATTTACCATTTGCATAATGTATGTTTAACAGATGACAATGTAAAAGGAATAGATACTCGACATCATATTAGAATAGATCTATTTGAATAAATTTAAAAGCGTTGTTGGTTCTAAGTGAAAATATGATTACCTATACCCGTTTACAAACGTTTAAACTACTGTAATGTGTTTATGAAATGAGATGTAATCATTCCAGAACTCGTTAAAACCTCTTCCATGTTTAATCTAAAATTAAATCTATTACAATCCATTACATTACCAGGTTGGCTTTGCTAATAGAAAAGTAATATCTTCAGTGTATTTAGCGACATGTTTGTTAAAATAAGGTTAAAAAATGGAGCTGCAGGAAAAACAAAATAAAGAAGATTAATATTCGATTTAAAGACATTTCTGTTCATTTAAAAAAAAATGGCGAATATTAATCTACATTTTATTCTTTCTTTTCAGGGATATTATTATTTAAAAAAGAAGGTGAGATATTATGGTAATTGTAACAGCAGTATAAACACATGACACAATTATATGGAATACAGGTTACTTGAAGAGTTTATTTCAGCGACGTTTCGACGAGAGAGAGAGAGAGAGAGAGAGAGAGAGAGAGAGAGGGTTTAACGTCCACTCAATACAAATACAATTAGGTCGTTTCGGGACTAACATATGCTTTCATTTTATTTCAATAATTCGCTTGCGCGTAGGGGTCTTTAGCAGTTGGAGAAAACCGGAGTTCCAGGAGGAAACCCACGAGGTTGAGAAGGCGCCCGTATCTCCATGCCACATACGCTCACACCAGGGCTCGACACCACAGCCGCAAGCCAAAGGTGACCGGCCAGCTAGAGGTCGAAGCGCGGCACTCTAGACCACTAGGCTATCCCAACCCCCCATCAAGCATAGAATGTCACAGCAGTGTTGATAACGGTGATGTTGCGTGTTAACAATGTCAAGGTTGTATCAGATATTTCATGCTCTAGTCTCTCTGTCGAATTATCCATTAAAGATACACTATGTAAGATTTAGATAAAGAACTAGCCATTCATGCTATAATAGTTCGAAAGTAGATGATGTAAAAGGATAATTTGAAAATTTCATTAAAATTACTCTATTTAAAGCGAAGATATTGGCCTTTGAAGTTTTGACAGACGTGTGCAATAATTTCAACCACGGTCCTTGTTGGTCGAAGCTAAGTCTCGATCCGTCAGGGTCCGCCATATTTGATTAAATCAAAGTAACGCTGAACCATTCTTATATCGGAGAAATCTGATGCCATCGAAAGCTGATTAAGGCATGGATCAGTTAATTAATGTCTAATTTATTTTTTTAGAAAACAATTCAGGCCTAAAGAAAGACCTGCAATAGGCAGATTTAGCTCTTGCATAATGCATGTTTAAATGTGATGGAATTAGAATCTAAAACTGTGGTAAATTTTTCAGAAATTCTATCCCTTATATGCTACCAATGATATTGTGTAAAAGGCGTGGTGTGAATTACAACAGTCACATGCAAGAGCACTACTTGTATTTCACTATACAATATCCTCGTTTTAAAATTATATAATGACATACGGCAACAATAATACGTAGATAAAATGACACGAATATTAAATGACTAGCTTTGTTTTTTTATATTTTCCATGTTCACACAAAAAACTATTGCACCTTTCAATGTTTAATTCCATCTTACAATATGTAAAACAAAAGACATGCATAATATACAAAACATGCCAATAAATAAATGTTACATCATATCATAGGTTTATGCTAAATAGCCAACAATTGGCTTATTTCATAGCAACACATACGAGCCAGGGGTGGGGGGGCTTCCCCCTAACTATCGGGCAAGCTGACTTTTCGTGCAGACGGGTAAAGTTAAAAAAAAATATTTCTTCTATTTGGCAAAACAAAGTGTCCGAAATCTAAAAAAAATACTAATTTTACGGGCTGGAATAGCAGTAAACGCGTTTGCGACCATCATATAATCCAAAATTTTCTTGGTGGTCCTTTAAAGGTCAACTCCACTTCTTTGCCTCTCAAAAAAACCCGGCGCCGCTGTCTATAAACCCGAAATCATTAAGACATTTCCAGTTTTGCTTCTCTAACTGTCATCGAGTCCTTAAAAAGCACTAATTTTACTTTTCTTTGAATTGAATATCACGAATTTGTTGACTATGGATTAAAGTTTTGCCTGAAGCCGCTCTTGTTTTGTGCGATATTTCTCGGGCATCGATTACTATTTGTGAATGCAGATGCAACAGTCTGATTGGATGGTTGGAATTCAGACTGGGATTTCGTTTACAAAATCATTGGATACTACTTTTGAAGTTGCTTACACGGGCTAGAATATCAAAAAACCCATTTGCACTGATTAAATTTTCAAAATATTCTTCGGGAGGTTGAAGCCCCCATACCGCGCGACGATTGATTGGTTGTTAGGAATTCGGGTCAGCCAGGTAGGCTATATTGGACCAAATTGAAGTTGCTGTATTCTCAGGCTGGAACATATTCCTGAAGCAACGGCCCGAGAAATCCCTCTCTAGCCATTGCTGGAATGGCGTCTGTTTCTTGAACTTACGCGGGAATGTGTCTATTCTTTCCATTCAATCAAATCTACCACTTACGTACAGTAACATGACAGTCCGCCGTTTAATCTTGGGTCTTTCTTAATATTTTGGACAAAGATTTAAGGTATTAAAAACGTCGAAAGTATGTTCGTTACCATACAGTAGTGTTTACTTTACGTCAATACCGATAGCCTCGTTTGTCACGCAATTAGTTTTACTGCAATATCCTGCTATGCGCTGGTTAATATAGCATAAAAAAACGTGATGCCATGACGTAACGTTATGTAAACCCAGTTGCCCTAATTAAACGTCCTGTTTTAAAGGTAATACCTTTGTAACGAAGTCAGTGATTGGTCAGTAATAGGACCACTGACCAGTCATAATTAGTGACAATGATACCAACTCAGTCCAGCAGGGAGTAGTAGGATTAGCTCTAATCAAACGGAACACTGTGAGGAGGATGAGGCTGGAATAGCAGGACAGCGCGTTTGGCAGTTAAATTTTCAAACTTTTTCTCCCAACGGTCCCGTCTTAGTAGACAGTAAACGATTGATTTGAATTCGGCTATATTAGACCCCTTTCAAGTTGCTTTGTTCAACAGCTGAAATAGCCGGAACACGCGTTTGCGGCAGTTAAATTTCCAAAATTCGAGGACTGTAAACGATTGATTGAAATTCGATCCAGCCACCTTGATTAGGCTATATTAGACCGGTTGAAATAGCAGGAAAGATGTTTACAGCCGTCAAATATTCCAAAATTTTCTGGGGGGGGGGGGGGCATACAAGGTAAGCTCCACTTCTTCGCCTCTCGAGGAAGACCGGCACCGCTGTCTGTAAACCCAAAAGTGTTCGGGCATTTCGGGTTCTGTCCCCCCCCCCTAACTGTCATAGAGCCCGTGCACCTATGCATAGCCATGTAGCGGATTGTTTCATTAAACCCAATCCACACCTTCCAGGTAATTGACACAGGGTCTATCGTAGGTATCCGTGGCGAGGCCTTGGTGAAACTGGCGTGATTCAAAAGAGAACCAGTATAAATTGTGGCTAATACGGGGACTGTTTAATCCAAGCTTTAGACAGTGAAATACAGCGTGAAGCAGCACGATGAATCAACTCACAGATATTATAGATAGATTCCGTATGGAAACGAAGCCGCGGTATTGGACATTGTGTAAAAAAAATTGGTTACTGTAAAATTATTTTATACGCGCCTTTTTTTCTTCTAGAGTTTTCTCCCTTGTCAATTGTCATTAATGATTTATTATCGAGTTATTCTAACATTTATAAGTGCAACATTTTGACTTCGTAAAGAAAACAACTACGCATACAAACTTCCTCATATCTATGACGATATTGATAGTGCCTCTTCAACAATCCCTCTTACACACTGTACAGTAATGTCTCAGTTTTTATGTTGATCAGCAAATAGGATTTCAAATAAAATTACTGCGTCTAAACCTCGTAAAACATGGATTTTTATAAAGAGTTGTTTTACAGGCAGCTAAATTGTCATTTTAATCGATGCCGTGTGCTCATTTACACAAATATATCACTGTCCTAATTTAGAGACACGGCATCTATAATTTTCCCTTTATTGATCACTAAACCTAAATTAAAGAGTATTCGAGTAGTCGCTTAAAGTTCGTCTTTTGAAGGCTAGAATCCAATAAATTGGCAATGAATTTCCACGTAACGATTAGTGATCTTATTCAATTACGTCATGCGACTTCTGCTCAGAATATTTCTCGGTATTTTTTGACGTATTGATATTTCGTCTGCTAATAGAGATTTCAGTTGTTTGACAAGACGTGAGGTTCGTTCCACTTGCTCTCACTCAATCTTTTCGTATAGAATTGCAAGCTTGGTAAATTTCTGTTTAAATAGACCTGTGTTATATTGGCCTGCATGTTCTTCCATCAGATATAGAAATCACGTCCCAGATTGGTTCTACCTATTAAGTCGTCCCACTCTCTTAACCCATCATATATTTATACCAAGATAACAACTTGGAAATAAGCAATCTCAGATCCCTCATAGTGTTACCCCTTGATAATATTTACAGTGAAAATATTTTATGTTTCGAAAGGACATATCCTTAAATCTGCATGATTGGCTCTGGCATATTATTGTACAGTTGTCACCATATAGAGCATAGAGAAAAAAAACCAGCGGGTCATAGGATAAGGCTGTGATTACACTATAACCCGAAACAAAACAGTTTGGATCAACGTTTGTGTTCACACTTGAGGAATTATATTTCTAATAAGCGGACGCTATCGGATCTCCCGTCTGGTGGCGCCACACGTGCACGTTTCCGTTCACGTTGGAATGATACCATGGAATCCTGTCTTACCGATAGCAAATTACCTAGATTATCTTCGTTCAAACACATGAAGCGGTTGATCTATGTGAGTGCACAGGTGACTGGTCAGCTAGATCCTAACCAATCTGTTTTACAGAGTTAATGCGACACCAATCTTCTTTCTCTGTCCAAAATGACTGACCATTAAAAGGATAGACCGCTTTAGTACTACGGGTGACGTCACATGTTTACCAACAACTCAAGATGGTTGTAAAACCGGTCGATTAAGTTTTAAAACACAATATGAAGAATCCGTACCACAGGAAAATAATTCAAATGATTCAAAAGTAAATAAACTGGAAAAAAACCCGTCGAATTGATAATTGATCGTCACACGTGCGCTGTTACACCCGACGTAGTAATATGAACTGGTACGGGCAGAATTATATCTTTTTATCCATTTTACGCCTCCGCGTACTATTTTTTGTACCTATTTACGCTAAATATGGATTTTTTATTATCCAGATATACTTCAAACACCTGTATTTATTTATCTTATACTTCTAAAAAATGTTTTAGAAGTGTCCCTTTTTCTGGCCTACTTCGGTGTGCAATCTTGTCCAAATTCGCAATGCAGTAGTTTACTTGGAAGACAATGATCCACATGACTTGTTCAACAAAGCTGAGCTGGCTTGCACAGAGATGGTTTGGGGGCTTCGAGACTTGTTATGCCACTTTATGTCAAAATGTTTTCTCATGGACGTGGTATGCAAGTGGCATGGAAGTGAAAAACTGTCCACATTTTATAGTCATAATGTAACGTGGCGAGGATAATGGTGTGGCACACAGGGATCTTTGGTTCGATTGTGATACCTTTCCAGTTTCACACATTCGTGTAGGTATGTTGGAATATAATCGACATCCGATGGTTAGATTCAGGTGGCGATTTTTTTATCAGGGGGGGGGGGGTAACACTATCCTGTGTCTCGGTACCTAAAAGAAGTTAGATGTAACACTATCCTAGTCACCAATCTCCAGAAACGGCATATAACTCTATCCCCGGTGTTGGTGGGACTTTCACGCTGTGTATAAAACTTCAACGATCAATTAACTCTGGAACATATATATTTTTATAACATCCATCATACAAAGGTTACCCACTCAGCTATCATTGTACCTAATATGTCATACTCGGTTAATGGTCCATAGTGCGTTCGTACTGTATAATGTTGTACTGTGCCCTATATACTTCTTCCATGTATTTAGTATTTAAAGGTATGGTAAGACAGTAACGTTTGGTGAAGTCTGTCTGATCTGTGTTGTAATTAGTTCCATCATAAAATGACAATTGTGAATATATGAGCTCTTAACATCGCTTACTTGAATTTCTTCGCCCGATTCAATTTCCAAACAAAATAGAACACTCAAAATATTTCAAATAATACCCATTCCTTCCATAAATAATCTTTACAATATTAATTTTACCGTGATTTCACCTTATAATTTGGATGCAGCTGTGGCGCTAGGCAGTATAAGCTTACTCCTCCGGATACCTGTTACCACTGTTTGTCGTGTATTTTGTACACGGTGAATAGTCTATGCTGATTACGCTATTTTGCCTTATTACACTATTTTGCCTGTACCGTTGTTTTAGGACTTCGAATTTGTCTAATGGTTTGGATTGTTCGTACTTGATTTTATTTTATTTAAGGTAAAAAAACGTATATGTTGCACATGCGCAGTTTCGCCATTAATGTTCACCCAATTCCTTTAAAAAGATACTCTCCGTTATCTGTCTAGGATCATCACTGTCTAACCTTTCAATGGGTGGATTATAAACACCACGTTGCAGCTCTTCAATAGTTTATCTCGTATCAAAAATTATATTGTTTCAGTTAATAATTAATTTATCACCATAATCCCATATATTATCATATCTCTGGGTCGATATATTTAATTGGTCATGGATGATGTCATTTAATTTCGATATTTATAATCTACATGAAGATTTAAAATATCCTGAAAAGACATTGGTTAATACCAGAGATTTATTGATCATAGATAGTGTTCTCAAGCTCGCGTTATAACGTCTGCCATTACAGGCAATAGAACTCCATATGTCAAGATAAATTCCCATTTTATTTTTTTTCTTGGTCTTAATGTGATAGAATTACATCAATCAAGAATCACATCTCTTTATAGAACGATAATTTAATAATACATGTTACACACTAAAAATATTTGGACTTTTTTTATATTTAACCATAGATTCCATAACTTAAATATCGCGACAAAAAAGCATTTGGATTGAACTTGATCTGCATAGGCATTGCTCGTTGTTCAATTTATTTTGGTTTTATTGAATGGAATATAGTTTAAAAGTGCAAACCGACTATGATTCAGGCAAAAGCAAGTGCTAAATTGGGTTCATATAATGTGTTATTTTGGCAGATATAGCGGAAGCTGTTCTGTTTAGTTATTAGTTTGGATCCTTCTTGAACACCGGAAATCAGGGCTTAACATTTTAAATACATATAGACACCCACTAATCAACACTTAATAGTTAAATTTGTACTGATCATTTTAAATTAAAAATAGATGGGTTGATCAACAATCTGCCTTCAAGTTCTTCAGTCAGATCTGATATGCACTCAGAAATTGTAAAAGAAAAACGAATCAACTGGCAAAATACCTCGTCCTTCTGCACATAAGTCACAAGTCACCTATACAACGAGCAAAGCCTACCGTGGAAGGCATAATTAGGCTTTCAAAATTCGACATTACAAAAACGAAACCCGTCTCGTTCACTTAGGCGTTTATATAGGTCCTTGTTTACAGTTTTATAATACAGCATTCTTTTTACAGTGTACCGGTGTTCCAATTTATTTTAACACATAAATATTGATACAACTAAATTAAATTAGATGAATTATGGCCTTGTTGGCGTGGGTTAAATTAAAAACGTTTATGTCCTACGCAGCGTGGGATTCGTTGCTCTAAAAACTCATATATATTATATTGTAAAACCTGCACTTTATTATTATCTAAATGTTACAAGTGGTCACTGGGTATTTCTAGAACGTCCGATACCACTTCTCATGTGTTTGAATAAGTAACCTAATCTCCCACTCAGTATTATTATCCATAACCTTCGACAACGCGATAAATATTATAATTTGAAATTGACCTTGTTATTTTAATGTTATTATAATATGAGCCAGTGTGCTACGTCATTAACCCTGCGGTCTTTGGCGTTGTTTGCAGGGGTCTTGATGAGACAAACGGTAATGTGGAGGTGGAATTTTGTTGTGTACTCACAATGTAGACTGGAATATACAGGCGCACACTACTGCCATTCAATTTGGATTGCTTACGTATTTCGCCGAACATAACTGATTATAAATTACAATACAAATTTTAAAAAATGAAAATAGATCAGTTTATTTTCATTCATATAACATTTGATTGTGTATCAGATATTGCACACTGTGATTTACAGAGCAGCTTGTACCAATCTTTATTCTTTTGTGGAGTTAAGATATCTAATTATTATTTTTATTGTGCTTTCGTAATTAAAGTAGAGGAATAAAGATGTTTTCCCTATCGTCTTCTACTTCAACTAAATCACAAATATTAATGAATTCGGGATATTATCAATATATCCATTTGCGTGAGCATTATGGGGACATCCAAGCATTTAAAAGATATACGTTTCGGGAATGATCAGTGAGATAATATAAATTTGCGTAGCTTTCTAAAACTATTTAAATGATAGGAATATCTACAAGGTGATCAGAAGGACTGGTGTTAAGGTGTATCGTGGAATCTGTAACTTTAGCGTTCTGTGAAGAGTTCTATCTTTAACGGGGTATCGATCACAGACTTAGATTGACTTTCATCGATAACATGCCTTAAAAACTAACCATCAATGAAATCGTTTGTGTTAAAGGCACTCTTGTATCGCTGATTTGATACTTGTTATATGTTTGTTTATTTGTTTAATGTTTTTGTTTATCAGGTAGTGGAGGTGGGGATTTTTACCTCAATGATAAAATTTCAGAAAGATTTTCTATTTAACAAATTATGTGTTAACCCGTTCTAATTATTTGTTTTGTGCCCTTTGAGAGAGAGAGAGAGAGAGAGAGAGAGAGAGAGAGATTATGTTTAACGTCTACTCTACACAAACTAGGTCATTTGGGGACTAACATATGGTTTAATTTCATTTCAATAATTTGCTTGCGCGTTGAGGTCTTTAGCAGTGGGGAGGGGGGGGGGTCTGGAGGACCAGGAGAAAACCCACGAGATTGGAAGACGACTCTACTCCTTGCCACGCACAACCGGGGATTCAAAACCACGCCAGTTGACTCAATGACAGGCCTTATGATACAGCGCGCTCACGCTAACCATTCACCCCCCCCCCCTCCAGCGGCAATCGAAAAGCCTCGATCTAAATATTCCATGGTTAGGATAAATATCAAAGAATTTACAGATATATTTCAGTTAATTCATATAACTTCCATTTGAGGGATTTGTACTCCCTTTCAACTTACACTTTTATGATTGTTTGAATCACTAAAATGCAGCTAAGTATTTCAAATCTAGGTTAGGTACATAACAGTAGGACGTTAAACCCCATTTCATTTCATTTTATTTATTTCAAATCTTGATACTAACTAAAAGCTGTGATACAGAAAATTCCACAGAACGCGCTTTTCTTAAAGAATTCTTTAATTGTTATTTGGGTGATACTCGGAACGAAAATGACATCTATTTTAATTAGATATGGAGATTTGGACTAACCTTCAAATTAAATAAGCACTACTTAGAAAATGTGGCTAGCTTTAATGGTGAAATGGCCATTTCCTAAACATCTCAACAGTCTTTGTATCCACCAGACTTTAACGGAGTTCTACATTTCCAAGACCTTCGATAATAACGTGAAACCCTTTTGATCCTCCTTGAAGAGTCATTCATAAATCTGTGATTTTCAAAGAGATATCAGTTCCAAAGATTACAAGACGTAGCTTGAAATATATAGTTGAGCTAGTCTGAAGTGTTGATTATTGTTTGTATGGGTCCCCATAAATCCAAATATATTGAGTTTGTAAGTTAAAGGGATTTTGAAATAGTTTATGTTTTCCTTAAATATATTTCAATCGAACCATTTAAACCGGAAGGTTGTTTGGGAGGATTTTCCCGGAAGTAGACCCCAGTCAGAGGAATATCCAGTCCCGATTCTAAAATTGGGGAAATATCGAGTATATTCGAATTCCCGGGGAGTAAGCATAAACAGCCCCTGCAGGACACCAATCTCCCAAGCAGAGTTGCCCTTCAGTTCACTGGATATCGAGACGTGTACGGAGAACGACAGAACACCAAAAATCCGGTTCAAATACAAAATTGCAACCTAAAAATCCACCCTCACAGACATTACGTTCAGTCACCACAAATTAGGGTTTTCACGGCTAACATACAACAGAGGTATGAAACCCCGCACCATGATTCAATGGCAGAACTTATGATCAAAAGTGCACGCATTAGACCATTCGGCCAACCACCGCACCCACCCCTGTCTAACGCCATTCAGGGTATATCCGGAAATGGAATTGAGAGAATATCTAACTTACATTTAGGAATAAGATATATACAATACTATCTAATCTCCATTTCGCCTTTAACGATTTCTTTCGCAATATAATATTACAATTAACAGATGGTCAACAACAAATTAATACGACCTACAAACCGTTAGTTTTAAAACATAATGCGATATGAAACAAGTAGAATGTGTTTCTAGTTCTTTTATTTTATTCTATTTTATACATCCCTATTTACATTTGTAGAATTGTTTATTTAGCTGTATATATAATGTAAGTATTTTGATGTGAAATCTTCTCATCTTTTTTGTACTCTGGAATTATCAGAAATCAAGGCCAGGTGTGTGGGTGTAATCTTATGAATTATCAAAGGAGTCTTGATATATGGTTTTAGGTGCGAAAAGATCACCATAATTGATGTTAATAAATACTCTTTAACACGCCTTGGTTTAACGTTTACAAGAATATAATGTATATGGTCAAGAAACTACTTGATATCTCTAAAAATGTTGCATAGAGCAGAACTCTTAAGTTCAAATCCTACCTTAGCAGTTACTTAACATATCCTTTCATCGAAGGGAATCCCTGCAAATCATGACACAGATTAAATATCTGTCAATCAAATTTTCGATATACCAATAACATTAATATTACGTATATTATTGAATTAAGAAAGGGTGGACTCTTGTGTTTAATTTGGAATAAAAAGAAAAAGAAAGAAACACGAACGTTCTTGAATCGAGCTGAACGCATGCTACGAAAGATAGCTGAAACGTTCTAGGCCTATCTGTGAAAGACCTGTACAAAGTTGTCTTCGAGTTGCAAAGCCTGCATGTGGGCCAGGAATACATTTTCTTCAGCCACTCTAAACAGGCCGTTCACCGCTGACGACCGGCTAGTTCCTTTTTGATTTTTGGAAACTGATCATTGTTAAATAATCTTACCAAGAAATTGACAGTAGCCTATCTGCCTCAAAACGGCGCAGTTTGTCACGGGACGTCATAGTTAAGCTCAGAACGTAGGTCTCAGTACACTCGCCCTGTACGTTCAGGGACCGTGTTATTGAATCCGTGTCGAAAAGGTTTGGCTTCCTAGTCAATTTTTCTGCTTACCTACATTTATATGGTCGAGTTCGTAAATGTGTGCGTTACCATTTCAATGAAGTCGGTCAAGTCCGTAAGAAGACGGGGGCGTATTTTTTAACAGCTTATTGTGTCGCTCATACTGGTTATAGCGAGGTGAGCAAGCTCTTTTTGTCCCACTGACACGCGATCGTCTAGCATTAAAAAGTTGCCCAATAAAATTGGCTTGGAAGCGAAACTTTTTCGACAAGGATGCAATAACACGGTCCCTCAACGGACAAACAGAGACCTACGTTCAGAGCTGAACTAGGGACGTCAGGAATATGTCAAGTTTCTTATCCGCCATCAAGAGCTTTAAAGCACCAATCTTGAGGAAACTTTTGCCATTCCTAACTCGTGGTTGATGATGTGCTCAACTCTTACATCGAAGATGCCAAAAACACTAGAATTATGTCGATTGGTCAATCATCGATCAGCCATCAACATGTCATGTACCCGGTAATGTTTTCTTGAATGGTTGCTGTTGATGACCTTCCCGGACGCAGGTCAAGGCTCTCTTTGTCACACTTAAATGCTGCACCCCACTTCTTAACTGTGAAAATGGAAAGGGCATCATCTCCTAACGTGGAGAGAATGTCGGCACGTATCTGTGGCGGGGTTAGTCCTTTCAGTTGCAGATTACTTCCCTATGGCCAGTTTTGTCCATTTCTGGTGATTTGAATAAGTAGTTGTGGCACGAAGACAATAATAACACTTTAGTTGCAGTTCTTATGTCTATGATTCATTGAATGATTGTACTTGTTGGTGCCAGAAGTTTGTTTCAACCCAACTGATCTATCCTTTTCAGGCTTGGAACTTTTCAGACAGCCTTTGTAACACCTTTTTTCCGAGACGGAGCCGTACACTTATAGCTTACTGGGTCGATAGTTTGGGTCTGACTTTCTGAACCCCTGGGTAAAGTCGTCAATAGAGTCATAAGCCCATGGCTTAAATGAAAAAAAGTACAATAAATCTGTACACAAAACAAATAAATGAGAAGTGGCATTTGGTGGTCTTTAGAAAAGTCTTATGATGCCTCCGACTTTAAATGAACATTTGTTTTAGCCCAAATCGTAAAATAAAAGAACACGTGTTAGCTATGTCAATGTGTTCTAGAAGGAATAAGCATACCCGTATACAGAAAAGTTATAGATGATTTTAGAATTATGATTACGTTTTTACATTCATACTGTGCGAAATAGAGAATTTTTGTTATTACGCTTTGCAAACCATTTCTGGATAATAACCAACTGTATCTTTTTGACTCGATACATAGCATCTGTTTTCTATGGTATTTATTTGTCGTAACTCTATAGAGCGGCTCGTTATCGCTTCATTACTTCATTGAGAACACGGTCTGACTGTAACTACAATTAGCGGGAGTTCAAAATCATAGCCGCGGCTTACAAGCAGTCGCAGCAAGAAGCATCAGTCGATCGAACAAACGCCAGCTAAGATACAATCAAAGCCTCTTGCTACAGTATTGACTAGCAAACTTCAACAACTAAACTCAAATCAGTCGGAATTTCTACCCGTTCAACTTGTCTTTAATCTTGGTGTTCGTAAGTACTAAAAGTTTCTTTCTTAGTTTCTTTGTTGTGGTGCCAACAGCAGTTGTCACATGAACACATTTTTTTTTTTACTGCAGCTGTTTGGTGGTTAATTAAGAAAAAGTATCTTGGTCTTTTTTGGTGTTTTTTTTTATTTAAAAAGAACCCAAGCTATTTCCGTGTTTACAACAGACCTTATATTTGATCATATTTAGATAAATATTATTTCTGAACATTACAAAAGCCAAGAAACAGAGGGTGTCTCGTGTTCAAAGATATGGGAACTTTTAAATCATGTTTTTAATCATTTTGAATATAAAATCTTAGCACTTACTAAATTTCCTTAGAAAAGTTATTTGATTGTAATAAAAAATGACAGTGTGGCATCCCATTTCCATTGTGTTTATACTTTTGTTTCAGATATAAGTTATTAAATTGTGTCGGATAATGATTAAATTATTTGTGTTATTCGGAACAAACCCAAACACTAAATTCATGCAAATTAATGTAGTGGGTTTTGTATTATAACTTTTAAATGTAAAAAATGTTAAATGATTCATATGAATTGTTTTCTGTTCATCTACTTTTCTAATCTAAATTAAATAACTCAATATTGAAACTTTTCTCTGATTTGAATTATTAAATTACTCGATTAAATCTTCAGCCGACATTCCAAATATTTTCACTCCCCCACATTAAAGTAACAGTTTAAAGTGAGATCAGCTATACATCGGTCCCAGACCATATTATATTATTATCACAATATTTAAAAACATAAATTTTATTTTATCAAATTCTTAGACATATTTTGAGATAAATATTGTCTTTAATATGACGATTCCATTGATTGCCAAATGACGTCAATCCTGTAATATCACTTTTAATATTACAAAATCACCTTTAAAGGAGCATGACTGAATTTTGTGAGCTTGGGATATTTCACTATTGATTTAAAATGATAATAATATATGGACTAAACATATATGGTTTTAAATTTACAATTGCTTGGATTATAGTTTACTCTCTTACTTTTAAAATTACCTTAAATATCTAAAAGCTTGAGAAATGTTCGCATTTTGAAAAAAAACACAACAATTTGTGAAGATAGGCATATGTTGGAATTAAGATTATAAACATAATAAAGCATTGACAGTTCGCAACTCTGTCTCTATTGTATTATACATATCTGCTACATATGGCAATATCCCTTTAAAGTACCCCATATAATGATTGACTGAAACCAGCCTTTAGTAATGTCATTGATTAAAATAATTTTTTCTTCTTTTTACTTGAATTTCTTTTTATTTCTTATTATTTTGATAATAGTACCCCCCCCCCCCTCCGTTGAAGTACCCTTTCACCAGCCTTGGCTGTCGTCCAATGCATTTATGTAGAGTTATGTAAATGTGTTTTATGCAATTTAACATAATTGTGTTTTGATGTTTTATTTTTTTGGAATGCACATAACTTATCACATGTTTCAATTAATACGTATCTCACTCCAACTGATACGAGTTAATGCAAACTATATTTGGTGTTAGGTAATACAGACGTGCCAATTCTTCATTCACAGTTTATCTCATGTCTTATATTTCACGGGAATATGCCATAACAAAATACAGACAGAACAGACCATACAAGAAACTAACATTACACGGCACAGTTCACAATTCCAGATGTTAATGACAATCTAGACGTTTCATAAACCAATGCTGCAGAAGGCTTAAAGAACATTTTTCTTAATTAGATTAAATAAAAATAGTTCTTTAGATATTAGATAGATTATAATTCTTGACCAGGGGTTGTATGACCGCATGGTTAGCGCACGTTGTATCATAAGGTCTGTCGTTGAGTCAACTAGCTCGGTTGTACGTGACAAGGAGTAGAGTCGCCTGTCCAACCTTATGGGTTTCTCCGGCTCCCCCGGTTTCCTTCCAGTACTAAAGACCCCTATATTAATGAGTAACCGTGAACTTTAGATGGTCATGACCCGTCTTCATTAGCCCAGTCGAAGCAACACAGTCGGACGTTAAACTCCATTTTATTTCGATGACCATACCTTTAATTAGGATTGCTCTATAGTTTATAATATATAGATTTGAGGTCAATAGTTGCTGTGTATTCTGGAATATTGGACCTTTAAGGGAACTGAGCTGCGTGTATCCTTGTCTTCTACATCCAAATTGACAACGTTAGAACAATAGGCCCATGGAATGTTGCTAACTATACATTATATTTTTCCTTTTGACTTTCCAGGAGATATCGCTTTAAACAGTCTCGCATCTAAAGACAACATTCATGTGTTTTGACTCCTCTATGGTCTGTTATCATGTCTTGTTTTAATATCGTCTTTATTCCAACATTTCCAAATTATACATTCGGTGTAAACTGATCGTGTCGGATGTAGACATGACTGGAAATATTTTATAATATTACAGAGAATCTTTCTTGCAACTGATAATATTCTTGGCTCTACATATTTGTCCGCTGCATTTTGCAATTTAAATTTGTTAAATAGCATTATATGCAGAGGTACACTACATCTACAAATGTATATGTATTGTGTGATAGACAAATCTGTTGAAACAACGCGTATTCAAAATTTTACGCCATACGACATTAAAGTTCAATAGAAAAGGCCTGATCTCGCATTAACTCCGTACATTTATCAAGACCTTCACGTTATACCCTGCATATTTTGGCACTAATTTCGATTGGGTACTCACCCTGCGCGGTACCATCGCAACTACCAAGCCTCGCGCTTTCCAGTTACGATGTCTGCCTGTGATAATCGAGTTGCAAAGGTTCGTTTAATGTTAAGGTTTCCATGAAGGTCGCTATGTCACAACCGCTGATTGGACCCTTCTGTTCACATAGTAATAAGTTCGAAATTGTAAAATAATCTAGGCAGAGTTAACTCTTACACTATGCATCTTTATATTCTGTACCTTTAAATGACCCGAAAACCCAAAATTTGATTTTCTCTACACTATACTAGACGGGACATTTTGAAATCAACATATCGGAGCTGTTGAATTACATTGATGGCAACTTAACACACACAGCTAAATTTTGTGATTATAGTTATTTTTTAGTGGTTCTTATAACATAAAACGATATGAATAGATAAACTTTAATTTAAATACCCTTAAGAATTGTTTTATCGCGGCATGGCCAATTTCAACATGACATCGTAATCGTGCTACTAGACCGGCTAAAAAATATTTCAAATTGCATCTTTATTATTGTAAACAGATTTCCTGTCCTGTGTTATGAATTTATTATCTTTGTTTATAAAAATGAAACTTTATAAAATGACGAAATAACACGAATTATGGAATCAGTGGGATAACATTGTCGTATTAAACATAATCTTTATGAAACCAATAAGATAGAATGATTAAGAAATGGTGGATAGCATGTTTTGTAAAATATATCGATATCATACATTGTGAAAACAGTTGGACAACATAACTTTGTGAAAACAGCCAGATGCCATAACTTTGTGAAAACGACCAGATGCCATAACTTTGTGAAACCCGTAACTAGAGAATAACTCTCAAAATGCCCTTACATATGAAAACAGTTGGAAACATGACTTTGTGAAAACAACCAGAAGCCATAACTTTACGAAACCGGCTAAACACCATAAAAAATGAAAACATTTTGATAACATCATTTACAAAATCATTTATGGAATGCATTAGGCCCACTTTATGGAACTGGTTTGGAAACAGGTCTTTATGAAAACAGTACCGAACATGTTGAGATTTCTTCTGTAGCAGATGCATTTTACTGAGTGGAGTTATTTGTCAAGATAATTATATGTTGTAGAATTCCAGGAGATATAATACGAAACTGATTACCGGGAATAGGAAACCGTAACTAGAGAATAACTCTCAAAATACCGACAAGAATTTAGAAGGTAATGACAATACAAACTGTTTTCTATACACCATGTATCTATGTGGGTACGTGTATAAGATAACTTTCATTAACGTCCAATTCCAGAGTTAAGTTATATCGCAGACAGATAGCACCTATGCAATAGTCAATATATATGTTATTCGATCGCTTTGATGAATATTTCTATATTTTGAACACTTGGGGGTGTCATTATTTTCTCTGTTAACTCTAGTAATGTTTATCTTGGAATAATATTACTTTCAGTGATAAAATATGGATTTGTGGCACCTGGAGGGTTATAATGTTGTAACAATTGTTACTGTTACTCTATGCTTCCGGCTGTTATTGTTACTCTGTGTCCACAACTGTTACTGCCATACGGCTGTCACTGTAACACTATTTAACTGTTACCATGTGTCCCCAGTTCACACTGTACTATAATATGCTCCAATCTGTTGCTGATACTCTATTCTTCAAATTGTCATGTCACTCGACGCTCTCAATCGTTACTGTTACTCTTTTTGCACAAATTTACCAGAACGTTCATATTTACTCTGAGCACACCTTTTCTACTAGGAACTTTAACAATCTTGTTATTAATTTATGGAAATCATAAACCGACTGTTAATTAAAGGCACGAGTAATCCTCCTCATCTTTTGATATCCAACTAAAATCGGGCATGAGACAGGGTATGCTTTCTCCTTATTGAGATGTTCAATTTTAGAGTGGGTGTAAACGTAAATCTATAATCACACAGGCGGAGATGCTCTGACTGGAAAAGTTATCAGAATTGAACTCTTGTCGTATAAATATGATATATGATCACAACAACCACTTGTATCGTCTTCCATACTAAATTATTCTTCCAAATCTCCTTTTTTAAGCTACAAAAATATGGAATCAGTATTCAATGCGTCTCCGTTCGTTCAATTTTTGTTGGAGCAATTAAGGAGTGTTTTAAGTGATGTATTCTTTCTTACTGCCATGATGGCGTCAATATACACATTAAAATAAATTGCCCATGATGGATGGATGGATATCTTCGGCTTCGGTTTGACTTTTTTTTCTTAAAGACGATATCAGGGCCATAGGTTTAATTCATCCCTGTGATGTTTTCTGTAAACGTTGGAAAAATAATTATTTTGTCGCAGAAGGATATTGCGTCTTGAAGTTTGCTTTTGAATATCTTCTTAAGTGGTTATATGAAGGGGAGTCTTAGAGAGTATTTAATTTATTTGTGTGAGATTTTCACCGTGTTATTTTGTTAAATAGAGAAGTGTGTTGTTTGAGTGCTTGAATAGTGATTTTCTCTTTATTTCAATAAAACCCTGGATAAAAATTGTCTGAGCGGGTTACTGTCATGGGATTGTTTGGGGACATACATTTTGCTTTGAATATTTTTTACTTGTATGGTAAACAAACATAAATTTAATGCATTTTTATAAACTTATTTTATACCAGAAATGAATTGCGTTTAACGTTTCGGAATTGTTATTATTCATATATAATATGGTTATGTTTGTGTTAAAGGGAAGCCGCCAGGAGTGGGATGCAGGGCTTTCTGTCGGTATTTCCCGCCCTGATATATGTTATATATTGTTTGTCCGGGTGTAATGTTGTTTGCCTGGTTTAATATTGTTTACCTGGGTTTAATATTGTTTGCCTGGGTGTAATATTGATTTTATGGGCGTAATATTGTTTACCTGCGTGTCATATTGTTAGCTGGGGTGTAATATTGTTTGTTCGGGTGTAATTGTCTTGCCCTGGTGCAATAGTGTAATTGTTTGCCCGTGTTGATATTGTTTGCCTGGGTGTAACATTGTTTGTTCCTCGGTAATTCTGTTTATTCGGGTTTAATATTGTTTTGTTTGCCCGGGTGTAATATTATTTGCCCGGGTGTAATATTATTTGCCCGGGTGTAATATTATTCGCCCGGATGTAATATCCTTTCTCTGGGGACTTCCGGCTATCGTCTCAAGCTTTAATATTGGGTTCGAATACGGCACAGATAACATTGTGTTTAAAATATTTTGTAGATCAAGTTAGCTGTAAATGTAATAATACTTTAGCATAAAATTTCTCTTGCTACAATGCTACCACTGTGGAGCGTAATTCTCCACTTCCAACAGTAATGTGGGCATTGAAGAGAATTTGATTTATATTCAGACCTTTATGATTTGTCTGACGGTAAAATGTGTCACTCTAATTATTTTATTATTCATTAGTTTTTGTGTAAATGAATAAAATTATTTTCTTTTTACATTGTTACACGGTTCCGCACTCATTATGTGTCTTTCCCCGTTTTTCAAGTTGTCTACGTGGACAATAATCGTTTCCAGTATTCTCGGATTTTCCTTTTTAATTGGGCTTTAAAATCCAAATGTCGTGCGCATGAACATTGCCGACAACCCCCACAGCCCGCCTGGTTTATTGTACTAAGAGCATTTTGATAATGTTGCCGTTTTATAATAAAACTTTTATTACGCAATGAAATATAGCTGCTGAACAAATCATAGAAAAATCAAACAATAATAATTGAAAAGCCACAAGATAACACCACCCTCGCCACATAGTGAGTTGCCCGGCCTTGCGATTCAAATGTAACATATTTTGTTGTATACCGGTGGGTGTGGCTTATGTTTCCTAACAATGGCAACTGTCAGACTAAGGATCCGTTCAGTATACAGCAAATTTATGTTTACGGGTATCTGAATCGATTCCTATATCCTCCAAAATAAAAGCTTTCCCTTTCCCATTACACCGACATAAAGCTATCCCTTTCCCATTACACCACAGCATCATAGATGCGAAACACACCAACAGAACAGCCAGCAACAACACCTGTAGAACAACCGCTAAAATATGTAGCTACGAGATTTTGCATTTGGAGGGAGTGGGACATTCGCATGATTTGTCTTTAAAGCTGAGTTAGGTCGAGGTTTTTTGAGACATTATACAAGTTTTTATTTTTCTCGCAACATTAACTTTGTCTGAGTTTTTCTTTACTGAATTAAGTTTCACAGGGTCGTTAACGAAGTAAATGATTATGTTTATATGGTTTATTAACCTTTAAGTGGCGGTTAAAATGATATCAACCGTGTTTCAATATGGCGAGTATTAAAACGCCACCAGCGCGCTGAGAATCTTCAGCGGTTTGTAAAAGAAACTTTACTTCAATTTGATGTAATTCAACTATATAGTTACCTTTGGGGTGCTCAAAATGAATTGTATGTAAAAATGTGAAAGGAATCGTCCAAGTCATCACAGAGATATACAAGTTTGAAACATATCAGTGCTTTGCATTTTTCATAATTTGCGTGTAGAAGTTTATTTGAGTATTTAAATTTAATTAAAGTAACGCCAAACTGAAAGTGATAATAAGAATTATCCACCGAAAAAGTTTGAAAATAAATCTTAAAAAATTCTGACCTACAAAGCATTTACAATAATTATGAACGGGCACGGAGATACAAGCCGAAGGTGATGGGCGTTGCTTTTGTCGTTTCTAAACAAAAGCGTTTACATGATCCACCATTTACCTCATTGCAGTCTTTTCTCCTATGTCTGTTTATGATAGCCTATACCAAGGTCTACGTAATTCTTCATGTGCGGACATATCAGAAGTTAATTTTATATTGACCAAATCGAGAAGTTATTCCTGATAATGATTCAGTACATGAGATTCCAATCCTTGTTTTCTTTGGAATTAACCAGAGTCAATATTTGAGTGGAACGAAGATACAAGGGGTTATAGTCAGGTCTACGTGGTCAGTGATATCGATACCTGATCCTATACATGTAACAAACCACTATTCTTATTTCTAGCAATATTATATGGGTTTTCGTGGTTATCCTTCACTCGCTTTATTCATCCATTTCGTTTCAAAGATATATAAATAAATGTTATGCATTTAGACCTTTTCTTCCATCGCTCCGTTTTAGGAATGGGGAATGGAGATAACAATCATACATTTGCAAAACGCTAAACGGAAGAAGTGGTATAAGGTGTTCTTGAATGAGTGAACCTACACTTGCATGTTTTGAAATAATCACGATAAAACATTTACAAAGCTAGATGTTTTACTTTTGTTTCTGTAACTTAAGTTGAATGGAAGCGTTGGTCCTGCCCAAATCACAAACATTTTTTCTAAACTAATTTAAACCATAAACCGGAACAGTTGTCAAAATGGATACAATTGACAAAATCAATTGCCGCTTCCCCTCAAAAACACCACACAGAATGGCTTCAGACAAAACAGTAGATTATAAGATTTAAAAAAAAAATAGATTCTATGAATCTTAATCATTGTCATCTGTCTGTATCCTTAATCAAAGCAGTTCGTTTTGGAGCATTGTTGGAACATTGTGAGAGGTTTAACGGAAACAAACTTACACTATCACGCCGTAGACACAGCAATGCTTTCTTTGTATCAAGTGTGGGGTGTGGGGGGCAGGGGCGATGGAGCATTTTGTCTTGAGATATTTATCCAAAGTGGACGTTTATGATTAACAAGTGTGGTGAGCGATTGGGTGCTCATAATATTTATGTCTGAATTTAAAAGTGCCAATTTCTTTGCTCTTTCTGTGACGCTGAACTAAATTGAGTTTTCTTTATTCACGATATTTATTACAAATAGCTATCGTGACAAAAGTCCATTCAATTTTTAGGAATTACAAAAATGTGTAAATTTTATTTCGATCATTAGACGATGTGTTTTGTTTCTTAATCAAAATTTAGTATTACTATGTTTTTTCTGCTCTCAATATTATGGTGTACTTTTACAGAGTTGTTTTACATGCCGTGTCCGGAAAAATTTTAACGTAAAAATGATAACGTTCCTTTAACATAGTCTAACTTCTAAGTATGTTTACGAACGAACGAGTGCAAATACGAGATTTATAATACTTTCCCTTTCATCTTTGGAAGTGTACAATAGAATATCTTTAATCTCTCTCGCGTTTGTTGGCGGTAACTGACTGAAGTGGAGGCGTTTTGTTGGGAATGAATTATTATGTGAATAAGTCAACGTATCAGCAACAACTTTAATTTACTGCTTTGTAATTCAAGACAGAGAAAAAATACCCCCGTCCCTAGGGAAATTATGAAATGAAAGAAACAGGTTCAAAATATGGATTGCGTGAATTTGAGTTGTGATACATGGTGTTTGTCACATATTCAATGAAAATATAGTGAATAGATGCGATTTTGATTATGTAAGTGATAGCCGGTTTTTTGCTTAAAATATTTTGGTATATTTTTCATTTTGATGTTTGGAGGAGAGGGGGTGGGGGTGAGAATTTTGCTCGGGTGTTGTTGAATTATTGGAATCTTCGTCGTTTGATCTGGTTTTTAAAAGATTCCATTATGTGTGGTTATTTTAGTTAACTCACATAGTCGTGGCCGGCGCAAGGCACATAATTCTTACAATTTTCATAACACCCGATGCTACTGTCAAAATCCACATACAACATCCACGTATTACATTATTTCATCTTATTTGAATTTATGGACTTTTTGAGCTTAAATCCTTAGCCTCCTTAGAATCGATCGTAGGTAACAAGTATTCTAGCATGGTCATGTTTGGGGTTAAAGGATATGTCACTTCTTGGGTATGAACACTTGATTGAAGTATAAAGCGCATGGGTGCGAAGATGCAGTAAACTAATATTTTTTTATTGGAATTTAAATCTCATTCCTGCCCTTTTTAACGTGTTGTGTCATATTGTAAATGATGATAGTCACTGAAATGCATAATTTGGGTATTTCGTTATTAACATTAGTGATGACACTACTTCTAGTTTTGTTTTTGGCTTAATCTGTCGACTGCTGAACAAACATTGACTCTTATTTGCAGACTGAATTTAAAAAAAAAATTAATGTAGACATAATTTAGAAAATCGTCTCCCTCAAGTTACTAACGTAATCATATTTTAGTCCTAAAATGACCTATGCAAACTGTTGACCAGTTCTTAAACCCTAATTTGTGGCAGTCAATCAATTTAATTTACCGGTTTACCTAAACACACTTTTTACGTTAGTAGAGGCAATAATTGACGTCTAACGAAGTTAAAATAATCAAATTATTTGGTACTAAAGCCAGACCATATGTTAAATGCTCCGTTATCATAACATTTAATGTTTCTACATGTTCTAGTACCAGTCATTAATCTCATGTTTTTGTGTTCTGAAACATCATTCTGACACGAGGAAATGTAATTAAAGAGCGGGGGATTTTTTCAACGTGATTTGTAAATGGACGGGGGTTTACTATGCTTCATTAAACATGAATTAAGAGTCTTATCTGGCTTTATGCAGTATTTAGTGTCATTATGCAGCACAAAGAGCATTTAACATCAATCAGCAATGTTAATGCAGTATTTTGCAGAGGTGAGTACAAGTCAAAAGGGAAATGAAATGATATGGGGTTTAACGTCCTAATGTTCTGCTACGACGAGGCTAATGAGAGTCAAAAGGGAATAGAAGTCGCGATTATGATAATTATGATGACCGTATTTTCACCTCTTCTGGGTTTCCGAATGGCATATTTTAAAATGGAATCAAGAAGTAGTTTATCATGACATGATATCGATTATTTTATTTTAATTTTTTATGAGTTTTCAAAAGGCAGGATTTTAACGTGTTTTTCGACGGCATGGCACATATTAGTACATAAAAGAATTGAGGTAGCCAATTACTGTTTATTTTCGAGTTAATTCTGAAAGATCACGAAAGAGCGCCTCTTTCTTGCATTATAGACCTAACTGATTAACACTGCTAAATGATGCGTGCACGTTGCTGATTATATCTAATTGCGTTCTGTGCATTATTCAAATATTAAATCTTATAATACTTCAAAAGAGTGAGTATGGAACCAAAGAATACGGCTCAGTTCTGGCGTTCCCGTTTTCTTTAAAAGTCCAAGCATGTACTTTTGAACGTCTAACCATTTTTTCTGGTCAGCCGGATTTAAAATGCGTAAAATTCCCAAATAAAACATAGTTCTATCACGGTGGGGTGCTATATCGTGTTCTAATTGACATTGAGCAGCGATTATAACATGCATATAGAAAAAACGATTTTAGTTTGTCGTCCACAAAATAACTGACACTACTGAATTAGTTCCTGATAATTTGGAATATTATCACAGAAACACAGAAAAAAGACAAATCAGTACGGAACCTAATGACAATGTGCAGATAAATTGCAGACGTGATAAATAAACAGATAAGCAACATTTTACAAAAAAAAAAAAATAATTTAATAAAGATGCTAGAATATTTTAGAAAATCAATTTCGTATAATTTCAAAGATATGTTTTAAAACTGTTTATTCCTAGATCTAAACATTAATGGGAGTGTAAAGGCAAAATTTGATAAACTATATAATTTGAAACTGCTACAACAATCAGATTAATCTTCTCTATTCATTGCCATTGAGCCATGGATATAATGAAATAAGAAAATGCGTTGAAACACAAGAGCTAAGATTGTTTTTAAGGGTTGAGAGAGTTCGAGATGTTATCGACCTAGTCGGAACCCCCAGTCATACAGAACAAAATTAATACATTAAAATTAAAATTGCATTACTCGAACACTGAAAGCGATATTACCAATATTATCAATATCGAAATCTCCGTATCAGAAAATACGAAAATTTAATTATGCTGATGACTGTTGATTATAGTTGATCATCAAATCTAATTCAGTGAATGACTAAAGAAGCGCGACGAGTTGCACAGTAACGCTAGAGTTCATCAAATTATCAAGATTTCCCATTGCCGGTGGTGTAGGACGGAGGGTCTTGAAAGGTCAGTATTTAGTCGTTTTGATGGGGTGAAAACCAAAGATCCCGTGTACACACTGTCGTTCACGTAAAGGGACTCTTGATACTTGGAATTAGAAATAAGAGTAGACTGCAGTGTCGCCTACCAGGTCAATTTCCTCATTAGCACCCTATATATGGCGTAAGCCCATCTTCATTAGCCCAGTTGGAGCAGACAAATAGTACGTTAAACCCCATTCCATTTCAGGTCATTAAATCATCACCATGTCTAGCTTTCTCCAAATGCGTAGATTGTCAAATCAGCTTGGTTTGACGCATTTCGTAAAATTTCATATTTTTGGTGACAAATATGCAATTATGGGGAATTTAAGTACACGTTATTTTATGTTTCACTTACAGTTTTTTCGCAACATCAAATTGTCTATGTCCTTATATTCAGGCAAACAACATATGATATACACATTTTTATATTTCATTTAATCATTAGATTCTGTGTGGTAGGTAGGGCCTAATCTTCGAATGTCACTTCATTGGCACCAATGAACTCATCAAACAGGAACAGTAAAAAGGAATAACGTGTCATAATGCCGTATTATCTATTAACACACCAAATGTAAATTCTTAAGTGGAATGAGATTTTTTTTTATGAGATTTCGCGTTTCTTTTTTATGGACTATTCGACATCTGTTAGAATCACTTGTTTCTAAAAACAGCAGAGCATTGAGTTGGCTGTTATGGATACTAACTAATGTAGTTATATTGGGTAAGGTGATCACAGGGTGCAGTACACAAAGAATTCCAAAACGTCTTTCAATTTAGTAAACAGCACGCTTCTGTATACAGAAATACAATGAATAATGTTACCAGGTGGACAACTCGAAAATTCAGAAGTAGTATCATGCATACTAAAAAGAGTAAACACGCATAACATGTCACAGTCACATAAGCTGTAACCGAGTTAGTGAGAGTGAGAGAGCGAGAGAGAGAGAGAGAGAGAGAGAGAGAGAGATGGGGTTTAACGTGAACTCGACAAAATTTTTAACCGAGTACATTAATAGAAACCACTGTAGTCGCAAAAGTCCAATGGCCATTCCTTAGTTCGGTTTCATCGAGATGTGATATGAGGTGTTCTAGAAAGAGTAAGCAGATATTCCGTCAGATATTTTATAGTAAAAATAACATACGTTTCTATATACACTATACTTACAAAAATACAATGAGAATTGTTACCTATGTGAACTTCTCAAAGTAGGCTACAGGGATGTAGTATCACGTGGTCTATAACTAAAAATAGTAGTCAATTCTTGCTTACCATTGGATATTATTATTGTACAGTGGAATACACGTGTGCGACGGAAATGGTGAAATTCGCAAATTAATCGTTCGTTCGTTTATGGAATTTAACGTTATATCGTAGACAAGGCAAATGAAAAGTTTTACTATAATAGTTGGGTTGTAACTATCATATCATTTAGGTTGGGTTGGGTAGTAAATATCGTATCATTTGTGTTTAGTAAATAAGTTCCGGTGATAGATATCATATCATTTTGTGCTAAGTAAATATCGTATCATTTGTGTTTAGTAAATAAGTTCCGGTGGTAGATATCATATCATTTTGTGCTAAGTAAATATCATAATTTGTGTTAAGTAAATAAGTTTGGATGGTAGATATCATTTCATTTTGTGTTAAGTAAATATCATAATTTGTGTTTAGTAAATAAGTTTAGATGATAAATATCATAATCATTTGTGTTTAGTAAAAAAGGTTGGATGGTAGACATTACATGATTTTTGTTTAGTAAATAAGGTTGGATGGTAGACATTACATGATTGTGTGTAGTAAAGAAGGCTGGGTGGTAAATGTTATATTGTTTGTACTTTAGTAAATATCATATCATTTAGAACACCACACCATTTGTGCTAAGTAAATATCCTATCATTTGTGCCAAATATAATATCATTTGTGCCAAATATAATATCATTTGTGCCAAATGTAA
This sequence comes from Patella pellucida, assembly GCA_917208275.1. Lineage (NCBI taxonomy): Eukaryota > Metazoa > Mollusca > Gastropoda > Patellidae > Patella > Patella pellucida. The sequence goes on from OU795044.1 coordinate 14,212,105, forward strand.
TATCATCTGTGCTTAAAAACTAAGGTTGGGTGGTAACTGTTATATCATTTGTGTTATGTATATGGCATATCATAATTTGTGTTTGGTAAATTTTAATATCATTTCATTTGTTTTTAGTAAAAAGAATATCATTTGTCTTTAGCAAATATCATATCATTTGTCTTTAGCAAATATCATATCAGTTGTGTTTAGTAACTAGAATACCATTTGTCTTTGGTAAATAGAATATCATTTGCTTTAAAAACAACCAAATAACCTTTTTTCCAATGACGATAACATATCTTTCATATGATAATTTTAGCCGAAAATTGACCCCTTTTAGTTATAGGTCTAGAGTTACGTGACGTGGTTTATCAGTTTAAATAGAGATATGGTTTATTTAATTATTTAACAGCTACGTGCGTGCTAATCTGACGTACGATGGTTTAAATAATCTACCCGCATTAGATAGGGGATTTAGAGTCATTACTGAAGTCTAGCTGACTTTGTAAACAAAGCTTTGAGAGATACGAGTTCAAACGCTGTGATTTTTTCTGTCTAATATGTATAATATACGAACTGTCATAGTTGTAGCATAGCAGGGCTTAAAAAGGAGTTTGACGTTTGGGGGCACACTGATCCGAAGTGAATATTCTCTTGGCCGGTAGTATGACTGGTAAATATGACATCAACGAGACTTAATGACCCCGAAATATTAACTGTTTTCCTCCGACAAAGTACATTCTAAAACATTTTTTTGAAGTATAAGAAAAATAAATGTGTTTGAAGGATATCTGGATAAAAAAAATATTCCATATTTAGCGTAAATAGGTATAGAAGTAATTTAATTGGCGTTATCGACGCCATCTTAATTTGTTGGTAAACATTAAGATGTAACGTCATCTTGGCCAGAGATAAAAAAAACGGCTGTCTTAACTCTGTAAAGCAGAGTGGTTTGGGGAATCACGCTAGGCTATCGTTTTTTTACCCAACCCCTGTCCCCAAACGTAATATGACGCCTTAATAATATAGCTTTCCCAATGCATGTATTATAATGGCAACAAGCCGTCAAAATATACATATAAAATTTCGATACACCATTTCCTTTGTTGGGTATCTTCCAAATGCAAGCGTAAAATGAGCTGAATCCTTTCAATCACGAGTAAATAAACACCTGTAATAAATGAACATCATGTTTCCCAAAATTGGTTTTACATTACAAAAGTAGACACATTATTATCCCCCGCCTTTCGAAGAAATCAGGGAACTATTATAATGTGTATATGTCTGTCTGTCTGCCCGTCACGTTTTTGGGACACAATAACTCACCTTCTAATTCAGCCTGGTAAAGGTGTTTATTAGGACACTGCTTTGATGGAGTTCGAAGATGAACATTTTCTGCTTTGGGTAATCTGAGATAAGCAATTTGATTGGTTGGTGCTTTGGGGTACCTCTAGTTCTAATTAAGTGAGAGTAATGTATAGTTTTATTACATTGGTCGATGCTTTGGGACAAGATATAACTTTGATTATATCTGACAGAGAGGGCTTAAACTTAGTGTATAGTTGGTTATCAGTTTAAAAGATTGATACTTTAAAAAAAACCCCAAAAGAGTGCGATTAATTAATATGTGTAATTTATTTATTTTGGGATTTCGGTGGGGGACATCAGCCTCGCTGTTGGCTTGTTTGAGTTACAAAAAAGCAAGAAATAGGACGCTGTGTATCGCGAAGACATAATGTTGGAAGACCGATCACCGTGCCTTGTTATGCTACCACCCTGTTTGCAATATACATCATGAACATTGATTGCTGCAACTAGTTCTTAGATTAATTTAATTTTCAGTTTAATTTGTCTTTTTATTGAAATGTTTGGGTTACGTGTCACATGAATAAGGACATGAATATACGTGTTTACATGGTAACAAATGATAACATGTGCAATATACAATGAAGCATCGTTTCAACAGGACCGTTTAAAATCAAACAATGATTAAATACTGTCTATTCATGATATTCCACACAAACCACATCGGTACTTAATTGTTTTGACAAAACTCTAGTGCCCTGGAAAATGAATTGGGTATTTTATTCCATTCTTTGCATATCTGTACGTGCATGTAAGCCACAACTGCAATCTTATATTCATAGCAATGCTATTTTATTGCGTTACTACATTTTTCAAGCAATTTAAACGGCGTGTCTCGATTTCTTAAAGGGAGATTATCACATTTATCAAGAAAATAACGTTTGTATCTCAAAGTGTAAATCCCATCATGCCAGGTCCGTGTCTAGCGGGGGTGCAGGAGGTACATTGCTCCCCCAGAAAAAAGGGCGCCCCCTAAAAACATTAATTATAAACTCATACACGTGATTATGATCACACAGTGGTGCTCTTAAAGCACTGATCAATCGGTCGGTTTTAAGAGCGCCCACACGGTCGCCAATGGGTATCTGATCCAAACACTCTCTTATCAATATGTGGAGGTTATGGGGCACCACCACAGGTGCAGAGGAACTAGGAGCAACAGCCTCTCTTAAAAAAAATCTGCCGTCCCTCAGAGAAAATCGACGAAATAAAATACAACATCGACTCTAAGATATCACCAGGTGTAGCGTTATTTTACACAATTTTTTTAGGGCGGACCCATAAGCGAAATTCCCCTCCTATCATCCCTTTCTGGGTCAGCGCCTGTCCCTCCACGGGAAAGAGGGTTCGTTAAGAGATTTGGTGTTTCTTCTAGTTTAGAGGACAAAAAGTGTCTTATCAGAATGAGAAATAGCGCCACCAAAATTGACACGCGCCACGGAACCACCTGATAGCAACTTTGGTTACGGCTTCAGGTGGGTGGAAACGCGATTTTGCCGCAGTCTTATTTTCAAAATTTGGTGAGGGGGGGGGGGTTGCTGTCAGGTCCCCACAACAACCGCTGCGCTAGCGCCTGGTTCGCCGGTTGCCGCCCCGCCCGGGCATTATTTTGGTGCCCCCACTTTTAAAGTCCTGCATATGGCCCTGATTTGGTAATAAAAGGACCTTTTCCCCACCAGCGCGATATTGGTAGCAGTTCAAAATGGGTCCAAAAAGACTGATTCTTTTCTTCCTGTTGGATGTGCCCTGTAACATGAATGTCGAGAATCATAATGGCAGATATTCTAAAATTGCCGCAAAAATGAAATCCAAAATGGCGCAATAAAATGGCTTTTTTCCCCATATAACCATGATATGACTTGTAGCGTGCCATATACGTGGTTGTCGATCTGTATCTCAAATATCAATTTAGAGAATCCATGACGCCAATTTATATGTCTTGTAAGGGTTTTGAGATTTCTTAGTTCAGTTTCTACCCAAACACATAGCCAGGATGGTGTAAATTTAAAACGACAATATTGCAATTTTTGTTCGTGTGGATATTGCTTGTAAAATTCGATTACGATAATCAATATCAAATTTATAGAAAACATAAATTAGTCAGTTCTTTTCGCGCATGGGAGGAAAGAACCACACCGGACCCCCATAGAGTGGGAACCCCTCGCGAGTCTAGGTTCAGGAACATTTCGGCCTCGAGTCCGTCCCCATCTTCACCGATACTAAACACAAGTTCATATCTGTCTTTTATTCATTTCACAAGTTCGTGCAATTTCCACGATAACACTGTTTTCGCTAGCAATGGACACTATACAATATATGATACCAGAGTAGAACTGATCTTTGCGCCGTGAGGGGATCGCCAGGGTTCTTGCCAATCAGACTCGTAAGTTCTGTTTTTAAAAAAAAACCTGTAAATATTGCTATCTGGGGTATATCCTAGTGTTTTTAGCTTTTGCATATATGTATCTTAAAAATTCATCAAAAGTGACGCAAATTCACCACTACGCAAGGGAACTCTGAAATTCCCATACTCCTTTTTAGACCCTCCGTGAAAAGGGAGGGGAAAGCTATGACGTTAAAATGTTGTAATTTTAATTATGAGTAAAACTATGCCGTATAAAATGATCATTCTTATATATATTATCTTACAGTTATAAAACCAAATAGTCTGTTTTGTCCAATGTACAATTTATTGTTTTAACAGTTGTGTAGAAAGATAAGTTGCTGAGACGTGTTACTAATTTCCGTATTACACTGTAGACTTTAACTTATCATATATACAATTGGTATCTTTTTTTACAGGTATACAAAATGTTTCCGTTTCATTCAATAAACAATTTATTGGTAATTCGCGTGGAGATGATATATGGTGTTAAGCGTGTTAGAAAGCAACAATTGATAGATGAGTCTAGCATTTTATAGCTACAAGAAAATTTACGTTTAATAGAAAATTCTAATAAACAATTTGTTTTTAGGTTGAAGGGAGCGTCGTACAAGTTGTAGACCATATTTAAATGTTGTTTATCAATATCGTCCACGGGGGGGGGGGGGGGGGCTCTCCAACCGGGCGGGAGGCGAGATGTTTTGAAACACTGTATGTAAATGGTACAGTTTATGCCAGGGACACTTGGAACTACTATACTCATTTTCAGTCAATCCCTTGAATTGATACCACAAGGGTCGTAAACATGGATAGCATAACCATTTTGGACCTAATATTATGGCATAAATTCTTAACATCTAGATATATCGAAACAAATTAAGAAATTACACTTGAACCCAAAATAAAATTTAGCAACCCTGAAATCTTTATTAGATATATTTAAAAATCAAGGTCAACATGAACAAAATCCTCAGTATGGATTCTATTTTGATTGCCGTTTTAAATTTATACCATCTGGGCTATTTAAAGTTGGTTTTAGGAGTCAAAATTGAACCCAGTAACCCTTAAACCTTACATAAGACACATTGCAATCCATATACAGCAGAAGAAAATGACAATGAATTAACAATCCGCCATGGTCGTCATCTTAATGGCCATTTGGACCTACTTTGTGTGAGTGCTTTAAATCATTTGAGTACGAGGGTGGGGTGGAGGGAGAAAAACGTCATATTTAGTTCACAATCACAGGAAACACAAGGTTTTAACATCTTTATCCGAAAAGTCGAAAATAGAAATTTAAGAAATAACTCGTTTTTTTCCTATTTTCGACTTTGTGTTGCATTTTGGCTTGTATACCGTCTTGTCGACTTTCGACTTAGTCATATTTCGTCACGTTTCTCGCGAACCGTCGAATCTGATATATATTTAAGTATTGAGAATTTGTATTGAGAAATGTATACTCTGTTGTTCTCTGTTTGGTCATCAAATACCAATATGTATTTATGATGTCTTATTTCATACATATACGTCAGGACACTGGACGTCATTTAAATAAATATTTATTATTTTATGGCCACAGAGATAACAACAAAGTATAAATTTCTCAATACAAATTCTCCGTTGGTCCGCGCTCAATATCTAAGGCATTATTTTGGTGTCCCAACCATTCTGCTGCTCCGCCGGTCCTCGCTCAATAGCTCGGGCATTATTTTGGCGCCCCCAACCACTCTGCTGCACCCCTACTTTTAAAATCCTACCTACGGCCCTGGATCATGCACGACCCGTTAATGCCTCTTTAAAATAAAGTATCTGAAAAGAAAACATGCATACGCTTTTTCGATCAATGTTACACTCCCTGATATTTATCCATTATGGCGATATAAATAAACATAATTCATAAACTCATCAGGGCTACGTATTATATGCTTCTCACCTATAAAATATAATTTTCATCATGGCGGCAGTATAGTCGCGTTACCATACACCATTACAGTTGAGTTGTTTCGCTGTTATACATTGTTATTACTTTTAATGGTCGTGATGGACTTGGAAGGTGCGAATTTTAATCGTTCATCCCATTTTTGTGTGTTAATGTCCGTATCGCGTGTCATTATTACCTAAATGTGTAATACAAAATAAAGTAACCGCTGCACATTGTCATGGATATCAGCACGCTATAAATGCATTACTACATTACATAAGCGATTATATTTTTCAGTTAATGAATATAAATTGTATCTTTAAAAAACAAAAACGGAAAATCACAAAAAACAACCCCTCCCCTCAAAACAACAAAACCAAGCAACAACCTAAAGATATAACGGATGTACTATTGCTCATTGTCCTAATCGAATTTAAGTTTCTGACCCTTACTGACTGACATGGCATAAAACTGTCATAAACGAGGTAAGATATTGCGGATTATTGCGGTAGTAAATAGTCGAGCGACCTTAGACTATGTACTTGAAAAGACATCCCTTGTAGACATAATTATTTTTGTCTATATAGTTTTAAAATTCTACTTTGTCCCGTTGGAATGAAATATCGACATTTCACCAATTCTAGAATTGTATACAACATAGCTGCCAGGGACTGAGGTATGAATTTAAAGTCTTTAGAAGATAAAAAAAACTATCCTACTGAAGCAGCGCCTTCGATTTCTGCAACCTGCTTATTAGCATGTAAAAATAATTGATCGAGGATAGGGAAATCGAACGGACCCAACTATCAAGTATTGAAGGTTGCGACCAGTTGGCAAAGTTCATCTCGCGTCAAGTCACGAGATTCTCGTCATGTTGACAACCATTCATTATCCGCCATTTCCCGTCGTCTGACAGCTATACGATTCAAAATGGCCACTAATTGAATTGAGACAAGGGTTCACGTAAACATGATGGCGAAATAAAGGCACTGAGAGAGTTTGGTTACTTACACAATAAACGAGTGCAATTTAACTTTATACTATTAAACACGTCCAATTCTTTTTTCTGAATTCAAGATACATTATGGGAGGTTAGATAAAGAGCTATAATTGTTAAAAACTAGATAATGTAAAGGCATTTTGTTGTAAATTTCAGTCAAATTGATCCACCATGAACCGAGATATCAGCTTTGTAAATTTCCGCCTAGAACGTTCATCATTACTAAAAATGGTACATTAAAAAGCATAGTCTCGACTATCCATTGTTTTTATTTAATTTTCAATGAGCGTTAGCAGCATATATGAATCTAATCCAGTTGATATCGAAGGCTAGCCTTGACATCGAGAGTTCATTATGGTCTGGATAAGTTAATTGATGTCTAATTAATAATTCAAATAAGATTTCAGGCATAAAGAAAGAAATGTAAAAGGAAGAATTAGCTCTTTCATAATGCATGTTTAAATAAATACTTATGCAATATCCGACGGTGTTTTTAATTACATTGTACTTCAATTCTGATTAGGCTATTTCTATTCGTTTTTTAGGCTGACTAGGTCAAAAAACAATCTGATCACAGTGTAGATTTAAATTGCTTTTCCTTTTCTATAATTTCGATGCCATTTATAATAATCCACATATAGATTTGCTCGTTTTGCGTGGGAGCTCTCGCCAGGGGTCACATCAGTGAACTTTGGCTGAATGACTTAGACTAACCTCTGTTAGGACCTGTATTTTAATCAGATTGATGATTCTCTGGAAGTAGATATGTTATAATTAAAGATATCACAAGCTCATCCCAGTCTGTGCAATTACTTCTTAGGAAACGAAATGACACTAGGTGGTCAATAACATCTGTCCACAAAGCTGTATTATTTTCAATTTAATTGCTAAAATAGGATTTACGGCGATTTCTTAAGGGGTTGCTTATATATTCGTCAAGGGCGACGCGGAAATAGAGCTCAAAACTGAACCTAATATATTGCGAACATAGCTTATGACAAATTTACGTGTCGCTTTATTTTAGGGCGACGCGGGAAGTGACCAAATAGGCCACCACACTGAACCTAATATATTGCGAACAGCGTTTGTAACAAATTTACGTAACTTCATAAAGGACGAACAACATTTTTGAGAGAGCAAGGCTTAGACACCCCATCCCCTAACTTTGAGAATTCGTGGATTTTTTTTGGGTGTTTAATTTAGGATCTAAGTAAGATTATTGTTTTATTAAAATGTACCCAAAAGTCTTTATGTATATTATTATTATTATTATTATCTATTTTCATGTCCATCCATTAGTTTCATTTCCGTTATCGAAATATATATCTACTGGTATTTTGTAGAAACATATGTTCCTCAGTTTGTTTTCATAAGATAAAACTGTTATAGTTTATCTTAATATAAACACGAGAAATGGAATAAAATAACACAGAGAACACTGATATTATCAATGTATACGAAGTGTGTTTTTCGTATGAGTTAAGTAGCAATGTATTTATGCAATGTGTATATTTGTTAAAACGCGAAATTTAAAAGATAAAAAATAAGCCAAATTTTAATAATTGCCTATTTCCAAGGTATTATTACTAGAAGTTACAGGTGATATTATAACATAATGTTTTATAGATGATTTAGATTAAAACCACATTTTAACTTGTAAGTATTGATTTAAAGGGTGTATAACTACAAGTTTGTTCTTTGTAACCTTAGAAAGACTAAAATGGGTCTAAAAGCACATATTAATGTAACATGTATCGAGGTTAAAAAAAAGTAATTGTAATTTCTAATCAATTACAATTATGTTTGGTGAAACACGTAAACAGTCAAAATTGAACGACGGCAGTTGACGCCAGCTTAGTCCATGTTATTATTTGTTCGTTTGTGAATTGCTCATCACTAATTACTTGCGCATTGTCTTTTAAAGTATGTTTGTCAATACACGACTCATAGTTTGATTATAAAATGTTCACTGTGTCTTAAATATTGAATTATAGCGGTTGACCCAGCGTAGAACGACATAGCCCTGAACCGGAAGTAGCGTAACTCAAACATCGGAAGTGGTAGTTCATCCGCATCAGACCCTTGTCACTGCCCGGTCCGAGCTACCCCTATACCAAATTGGTAACGGATCAATCTAGATCAATCTGTTCCACTAACCTTGAGTTTCTGGGTCCGATTACGACCTAGAAAGACCCTAAGGCTTTTCCGGCGTGGCTTTCCCTTGTCAGTTGTGCAGAAAGGACGGCCTTACAAGGGTGGGTGTTTTATGCCACTACCGAAATTGGCTTCCTTGAGATATTTCTACTGTACAGCGAAAATAACAATTATAGGAAGATAGAAGCTCGACGACCTTTCAAAATGAAAATAAAGAAAGAATATAACAAACATATGTTAATCTCGCGACCTGCTAAAATGTGAACAACAGCGATACCCAGGAGTTTGATTGGTATCGCGCCATGAAATCACCAGTTAATTTGATGAAAAAATAAATAAACATTTGTTTCACAGTAGGGATTCACTTTGAACTCACTGTCATACTGGGTAGCTAATAATCATATGTTTTGCCTTTTTGGTATTTTCAGAATGTATCTGTCGATCTTGAACACTCTTATACTAATTACACTATCACAGTTTCTTTTATTTAGCTAAAGTTGACATCTGGCATAATTATTTTATTTGAAGTGCGTTTCCAGATCATGTTATCTTATTTGCCAATCAGTGTACCACTTTTAAGACTAATGATATGCAGGGCGGCGTATCACGGCGAATTATGGACATTTTAAAACTCGGCGCATATAAGAGTACATCGGAACATGGCTTTAATGCAAAGTGTGGTCGATTAAAATCTTATGTAATAAATGTTTATATTGTCTTATATTTCAAATTGATTTCCTTCGGAAATTTGAAAACTTTACATACGCAATAATAATTTTTTATCTCTCTTCTATAAATCATTTTTCAAAACATCTTTGTATAGTTATTTTTGACTGTCCATTTCTTAGAAGAAAGCAGAACAAAAGTAACTCTTTCTGCATTTGTGTTTCTGGTCGACCAAACCTTAGCTCGTCCTTCACTTGGGAATAAAAGGATAAATTTGGTTAAATTAATGGAATGCACGCGTTAAACCGCGTGTAGAATTACCTTTATTAACAGGTACATGCTTTAATCTTTGATCTCGCCCCTGCTTTACCTACACGTAGAGCATTAACTATTGTATAAATAAGTAAAATAACTAAAACACCTGTGAATGCAATCTCTCTCTCTATATATATATAACAGGTAAACACCTACTAGGTAAATTATTATCTTTAAAAACAAGATAACTTAAGAATTCTATGAAGCTTTGTATACGGTAGACGTTATCGTGACGAAGAATCATTTCGTCTGGCAATTAGAATTAATTAATCGTTATGAAATTCGGTTTCCTGAACACGTGTCTCGGGCTTCTTGCATAATATTTGCGCTGTCTATATACTGATGACGAATTGCTTTGAAGGACAAAATAACCCGGTGATTAATAACCGAGGTCACGGCGCCCAATTTCCTAATAACAGTTACGATAGCAACAGAACTTTAATCATACAAACAATCACAAACCACAAACATTACAACTACAAAGCCATAGACTTTCGATGGTGGTTTTCTGTGATGCTGAACTTGAAAAATATATGCATAATATACCAAGGTTATGGACACTCTTAAGGTCACAATTTATTTTATAATTTTGATGAACTGACAATGTATGTTTATAACTGAAAGATCTGGACATTTTGAGCTTGTGGACCCTCCAAATCTCACAGTTTCTATTTGATTGTCAAACTCGTTCAAATATATCACCGTTGCGCCATAATTACAACTAAGTTCCAATTTCGTGAAAATCGACAAAACTGTCTGACAAAATTAAAAGCTGCTACCCTTAAAAGCATCAAGGTTGTATTCCAGTGGTTCGAATTTTATATCCCATTTTGATATCTGTATCTGTATTGAATACGACCGAGGAACCACTTCTGGTATAACGCGTCGGGTGTAGGTGGCGTCTGCTCAGTTGCGGCCCTGGAGAGCTGCTTTGAAAGTCTCCACTGACTGTGCGCATGCCACACTCTCTTCCAGGATGTTCCAGTCCTGCACTGCCTTCATAAAAAAGAGTTTTTGAATTGTATTGTTTTAGCGTCTTTTACTTTAAAACAGTTTCAGTGATTAACACTGAATTTTTCGACGATATTTGTGGATTGACTGTCACTGAATTTTCTTGGTTTGATGCGTCTTTTGTTTTAAATTGGTGTCAAATATGTTGAATTTACTATTACTATACCCTAAATAATCTTGAAGAGGAACACTTACCTAGACTGACGTCTACGGTTTTGCAGCGTGTCGAGGTTGAGTTCCTGTAGCATATCGTGGACGCAAGCATTGTTTCTGGATTTATAGTCCTTCTTTATAAATCTGGCTGCATGCCGTTGTACCTTTTTCCAGGGAGTAAATGTCCTTCACTAGGTAAGGATCCCAATTAACAGCTCCGTTTTCTAGAGTAGAACGAACTAACGAAGTATATGCCAACTTTCTGCAGTCTTGAGGACAATGTTTTAAGTTACGTTTGAGGAAGCCAAGCGTAGAATTGGCCTTTTTGCAGATGTTACTTATGTGGGTATCCCACGTAAGGTTTTCTGAGATTTTCAGGCCCAAGTATGGGTTTGCGTCAACTTGTTGTAATATGGTATTATCCAGTTCATAGAAAAAACCTGACTTTTGTAAGACGCTGAGAATGTAACACTTTTTGGCGTTGAATTTCATGCCCCAGAGTTCAGCCCATTTTTCCAGTTTTTGGAGGTCCCTTTGTAATGCAAGATGATCGTCACGCGTGCGAATCGTCTTATAGAGAAGACAGTCGTCTGCGAATAAACGAACGGTGAATTTAACTGCGTCCGGAAGATCATTTATGTGACACAGGAACATCAGTGGACCCAGGACCGTCCCTTGGGGGACACCGGATTCAACCTTAACACTGTCAGAATGTTCACCCTCAGTGAACATAGTCTATCTTTCAAGAAATATGTTAACCGATTAAGTATATTTCCTCTCACGCTATAATTTTTTAGTTTTTGAAGAAGTTTGTCATGTGATACAGTATCGAAGGCTTTGGAAAAGTTTAGGATCGCCACGTCGACTTGCAATTTCTGATCATAGCTTTCGAATAGGTCGTTCATTGTGACTATTAGTTGGGTTTCAGTGGAGTATCCTGATCTGAAGCAGTGGTTCCTGTTTGTGAGTATTTGGTGGTTTTCAGAATGTTTTAATAGGTGTTTACATATTATGTGTTCTAATGTTTTGCATAAAGCAGTAGTGAGACTCACCGGCCTATCGTTTTCGGCTTGGTGGCGGTCACCTTTTTTAAATACCGGGCTAATGTTGGCGTTTCTCCAATCGGAAGGCAATGTTACTAATTCTAAATATATCCTGAAGGCCTGGTTTCATTTCGATATTGTCACGTATTGGGCCGTAGCTTTCTGGATCATGATCTCTGATTTACGAAATAGCTTGTGAACAGGACAGGACTGGACCATTTTATGTATAGATTTATATGATCTGATATTTCTAGATTTATCCCCATAAAGGACACCGGTAAAACATGAAACACCCTCTTTAAAAGGCTTTTGGTTATTAAGAAAATTAAAAATCACGTCATGCTTCAAATGTATAAATAATGAATTTATTTATCGATGAAGTTATACATACATAATAATATACACATTCACTCATCGTCTTCTTTATATTATATATTATAATTGAATACTTATTCAACAAGGATGTTACTCAAATATCTATTTCATTTTTAAACACAGGGGCATAAACGGTCTGACAATTAACTATGCAATTGGAGCATGGCGTGATTTTTACTTTTCTTATATGCACAAACCAGTGAGGAGTTACATAGAAAATATATGTTAATTACAACGCTAAATTCCCACTATCACGATTCGAGCCAGGAAAATGTGTCTGCGGCCGTAAAATTTTCCAAATTATCTTTAAATTTGCACTACCAGATATAATATGAATCGAAATTATTATTTGAGATTTTGCTCCCCCCCCCCCTTTAGGTTCTTTGAACCCGTGCGTCTTTGCTCGCAACTGGAGGGTCAGTATAGAGCATAATCGGGTTTTCTTTTACGTTCTGATGCAATACAACCCAGTATGTAACAGTAATTACAATACCCAACAAACATGAACAACTACATGCCACATGCCACAGAAAAGCTAAATCGCTTTGATTTAGGTCAATACAAAGTGCTAGGTTGGATTGATCTGGTGTCTTATTTAGATAACGGATGGGATATTAACTGTTTACCAGAGTAACATCTATTTACATTGAAAACTTTCGATACAAAGATTGCAGCGAACTCAAAATTATAAAGGAGGCCCAATTCTTTCTGATGAAGCCCTAACTCGAATAACGAGTCCATTTCCCGACGTCAGAGTAACTGCTGTAGATGGACAGACTAAAGTGAAGGCCTATTCTGAAAGCCTCCGTACTAATGTTTACAAAGTCAAAATTACCATGCATAGAAACAAGATAGCCAGGTTTCATGATAATAAAACTACCGGTAATTTGGGTTCAGTTTCGTGACTTTCTGCTGGCACTGGCGAGAACAGGAAACCAACTTTCAGTGGATGAATAGACGAGTGGTTAGAAATCATTAGAACTATTCTACTGTGGGTTTATTGTCTGCATCATAACCCTGGACGATAACCTTCACTTATAGAAGTATTTCAGACACATTGGTACATGCTGTTAAATGTGTTCAAGGGCAATTAACGATTTATCATCTTTCAAAAACAACTGACTGATTTACAAGAGGGAGGAGGGGGCGGGGGTATATTTGGGAATTAAACAAAACACGAATGTTGAAATTAGAAGAATGATTCCTTCTTGTAATCGCATAACCTAGATGACATAATTTAAATTTTAGGCATGTTTCCATTTTTATTGCAGGTCCCTTTTTGTAAGCCCTTGTTCAGCTTCACCATTTTATGTACAAATAGTTAATGCGGGCTTTGCTGCCACATCAGAGTAGGCTATGTTTTCTACTTCAGAAACATTTGTTATTACTTTTCCATTCGAACGCCAGCTACTAACGTGTCACTTTTATCTTTTTGGGAGAGAGAAAGAGAGAGACAGAGATTGGGTTTAACTAGGTCATTTCGGGACTAGCACATCGTTTAATTCTATTTCAATAATTCGCTTCCGCGTATGGATCTTTCAGCAGTGGGCGGAAACCGGAGGACCCAGAGAAAACCTACGAGGCTGGACAGGCGACCCCTCTCCTTGTCACGTACAACCGGGATTCGAAACCAGTTATCTTTTTAAACATTAAGTTTGGTTGTATTTTAGGATCGATGGCTCTAAATATGTTTTTATTAGTTTCAGTATATACAATGTGGACTGTGTTGTTTAAGTGCAGCTGAGGGCGTTTGTGTCAGGTTTTGTTTGTGTTATTTTAAGTTCAACAACATAACTGTATGTAGACCTTATGGTATTGTCCCGGTGTTATTTTCAAAGTCTATACTTTCACCCGAATAGGCGTGGTGGGTTTCTTGAACCACATCCTGTGCTTCTTATTAACTTTTTTGTAAAGCTTCTACATTCTGTAAAACTTTTGTATTCGCATTTTGTAAGGGATTGGAGAATATCAGATATCTTGTATAGAAAAACAAATCTGAAGTATAAAAAACGTGAAACATCATCATTCACTTTCGATAATAAAATATACATGATAATCTTCAGTGATCTACATACAGTTGATTTCATTAAATTAGCAACAAAAACCAAACTCTAACCATAATCTATTTAGTTGGTATTTTCTATTCAATTTGATTTGCACAAGGAGACGATTGGTTTGTGGTTTAATGGTTCTCGGTGGAACTTTCTTTGATCGTTGAGTGGTTCACAAAAGACAGTCAATGAACAGAAGAACTCCACAGAAACAAAACTAAATGTAGGTTAATGGAAAATAAGTGGTTTTAAAGTTATATATACAGATCTTGTGGTGCCTTAGATTGGAATAAAAATAGCAATGTTTATTATTTTATAGTGTTATTTAGACCGAAGCGCCTATGCCATAGCGCTTGGGTTGAACAAAGAAATGGCGAAAAACAAATTAAAAATGAAAAAGTCAACAGCCGGTTCTAACCCCTAGAACTAATTTCAAGGTTATTTTGGAGCCCCAGATCAAGTTCTATTTTTGTTGGTGGTGGTGTGGGGGCTTTCGATACAGAATTCCAGCTAAAATGTATTAAGTTATTTTAGTTAAAAGCGGCGTTGTTTAAAGAGTAGCCTGTTTCGCTTGCCCACATGAACAATACTTATCTCATACTTTTACCCACTGACCTTTTCTACTATTTTGTACCAAATTTATCTGCCGTTAACTCAGAATATAGGATTTAATAGGTTACAGAATTCAGTGTCTATTGCTAAGTCCTGTCCAAGACACAATTCTTAACCTATATAGAAGTGATCACCTCTGGGGGAACTGAAATTATTACATCCGTCATTACAAGACAATTTATTAGTTTGCCACTTGTCAACCTCATAACAGACTGAAAGCCGTCTCTTGGGTTACACTGGAGGTTACGAAGACATTCAGTTAAACGCCTTGACAATAATTATATAGACACCATAATCAAGACGTAATTTTCTTGTCAGGATCTGAATTTAGAAATGGTTTGTGTGAGAATGGATGGTGACAAAAATTGGTATGTTTATGATGCATATGGTTACTACAATGTCTCGCCAGGGAAGTAGTTAAAATGTCCTCGATCGGTGGCATAATATAAGACCCTGACCACCGACATTGTCCTTTTAAAGCACACCACTACTGGTTGTCAATTCAATAGATTACGTGAATTTTGTTAATTCAATAGATATTATGTAAGTTTTGTTATTCAATAGATATTATGTAAATTTTGACTGAATTACATGAACTTCGTCAATTCGATTAAAGGGACTGTCCCGAATAGAACAGAGCCTCAAAAATAAAAGTCCGAGTACGTATTTAATGTCAAAATATAGAAGATTGGTGTATATACTCTGATTCAAAATTTCAGCTCAAAATATTGAGTCGTTTGGACGTGGGCGTTAAAACAGCTTACCCGGACACGTAACCCTTTTAGGATTTCGGGTCAATTCTTTCGTTTGGTGACCCGATATTCTATTCCCGTTCCTTTAGAGGTCTACGCGGCGAATGGTCCATGTGCTGTACTTGATAACAAAAGGTAAATTTCACCGACGCATTATTTTTATAAAATAAGTCTGGTTTATCAAATCACCGCATAATACAGTTTGGGACACCGGACTCCATTTCAAGATGAAGACTGTGGGTTTAAGTTGTTTGAAAACGTATCACATATATTGAGTTAGTTGCTCGGCCCTAAGGTAGGGGATCTTAATGGATTTTAACAAAAAAATAAAGAGTTTTATTCTCAAAAACATTATCCGGATTGACCCTTTAAGCAAACTTTGTCAATTCAATAGATATTACAAAATAACAGATCATATTATATTTTCTCATTTTTGTATTTCCTTTTGTTAACATTTAATGCAGAAAAGGTAATTAAGTACCATAAATTGAGTTATTAAGTCCACCTTTGACAGTATGTCATGTACAACCGAAAACTTGATGTTACCATTCCCAAAATAGTCTCTTTGCCCCAGAATTTTGACGTTCTGCTGCACGATATTGTGTTGTATGGAACGAAGTAGATCAAATGTTATGCGATCGATTATTAACTGTATCATAACGAATTGGGGATAGACAGAGTCATGGGGTCACGTCATCCTCATTGGCCCCAAGTCATTAATTACAGTCAGAACTTACTCAAAATGGCGAATAACTCGTTTTTATTTACATCGAGAATTCTATTGCTGGCTACTTCTTTTATAGATGTAAAAGTCCGGCTAATCGACGAAAAGATACTTCTTAATCTCAAGCTTAATCCATGTAATTGATCACTTGACAATTATATCTTGATTCCGTGTCTACAGTAATAGTAGATTGGCTGTAGACGTTATTAGATGCCCGAAGTTAGAAGGAACAAGTATTTAAATCGAGTGACCAGTTAGTTACTCGCATTATTGATGAGCTGTCGAAGGATCCAATACCAATTGTTACAGGGTTACTCAATAATTGACATGGCTGGGTTCAACATAGTTTTTAAGTGTTGACGACGTCATGCTATTGCATTATCACTTTAAAGCATTATGTAGACGATGTGATAACGCAATGACATGTATTCGCAAACATATCGAGAAACACCTCGATTCAGTTGCTGGTGATATAACAATTAGTGTACTTTTAGTTACATGGGAACTAAACTGACACCGATAGTTCCATTTTTTTAAAGCAATGGCAACGAAGCCCTGAGAATAGTTTTGCAAGGTCCCCCAAGGTGGTAGCCAAGTTCTGCTTTGAAAGGACTAGGCTAATTATTTATATTTTTGTTTTCTTTAAAACATACGCACATGTTATTGTATTCCACATGACAGAAGTGGATAAACATTATCACAGTCCCTATTAAGACACTTTCTAATTGGAAATTCATTTTGCTAACGATGCTATTTATTTGTGGCCTGTTGGAGACACCTTTTCAAGAGACGTAGCTTACGTTCTTTGCTTTATCAGTTTGCCCGATTACCACATCACCAACGTTGATCGACACAATTTTGATTGGTGTTTCAGGCAGATCACGATGAATTCATCCATGAACGAATTTCTTTAAGACAATTTTCTAATTTTCTCAAGGAATGATTTAGACTATCATGTTCATTCATCGAAAAGAGTCATGAACTTGAATATCGTCTGCGAAACCGTGATTGTGCACATCATGTCGTCTAAATGGTGTCTATGCAGGTGTCCCTACATCGAGAAATACAATTATACTGGACCTTGTG
This sequence comes from Patella pellucida, assembly GCA_917208275.1. Classification (NCBI taxonomy): domain Eukaryota; kingdom Metazoa; phylum Mollusca; class Gastropoda; family Patellidae; genus Patella; species Patella pellucida. The sequence continues at coordinate 14,229,698 of OU795044.1, forward strand.
GTACACCAATAGAGAAATGTAAAGTGTATGTTAAAGCTTCGTTTTCATTCGCCCGGTCATTTCATTTTTATTTAAAGCCAGTCATGTTAGCAGAGTTTAATTATTCAGGCAACATTATTAAATCTTAACAACATGTTAGGGGACAATTAAATTATAGAAAACGGCTGCATCCTTAATATATTTAGTTTTACGGGTTTTTTTGTGAATGAGACTCCCAGGCTACTATGATTTTACATATGGATACATGACTTGGGGAGTATCTTATTGTGATCATACTAGGGAGATTGATCAATTATGTGTTTATACAAATTAGTCATCAACAAATGATAATCCTAAGAAAATTCGCCTTTACTGGGAAATAGGTATTGTACATAGATCGTAAAGTCACCAAAACCACTAAGCATTTTGGTGGCAAATTAGTTGAAGTGATAATTACACATGGGACCGTTTCTGTGAAATATAATCACTATTAATTAACTAGGCGTATATGATATTCCTGGGGTTATTCCTCACTGTCACCTACACAGACCTGATAGGAACTTTATATCTAGTGATTTATTCGTACATGTCAATCTGAGTATACGACGTGTCCTTTCTTCACGACCCTAGGGACGCGGCTTTAAACCTAGGGCATTCCTATAATTGCATGATATTATTTGTAAAAAAGAAAGATCCATTCAAATTTGTACATTCCAATTCTGGTTATCCAATTTCAACTTGTTCATATTAATAGACGTATCGACCAAGATCAGTTGGCGTACACTGCAATTAGGGTAAAGGCTCAAGTGTCTCAATTAAAACAAGTCCTGAGGGTTGAAATGGTGACCTGATTATATTCCCAAAAATATACCTTGGTGAATTTTGTTATTTATTTTATCGATCAATGTTGAATGCATTATATAAATTTGGATTATTTAGACTTTAAAGGTTTTTGTATTAGGGAGGGGGGGGGGGCATGAATCAGAAACAGAATCAATATTTTCTTTTCTATTACATGACGTATTTTTATTTTATTTTTAAAAACATTTCTTGCGCGTTGGTGGGATTAAAAATTCATTGTTGTTGATAAATCAGAACAGATTTAATCTTTCATTTATCAATTTTACTTATATAGCGTACATTTCCTTGTTCCAGTTTATCAGATGACTACTATAGTTAATAATATATGGCTTCTGACACGTGTAGATGAACTCGAGGCAATTGATATTGACAGGTCGTATATATCAGGATTCACATAATAATTATATGTTTAGCTAATTCAACTACAGGTGTAAAATTGAACAGTAGTATTTTCGTAGTAAATTAGATCGGATTTTGAGAAAAGAGAAGCAGCCCACTAAACTTATTAGCATTAAAGAAGCTGTTTCAGATCTATTAGTTATTTCTGCTTGGAAGACTCTTAGAAGCTCATGTATGTCTTAGTGAATCAAATATATTAACTATGTATATATAGAAGACTGTTAGAAAGCCTTATCCTAGTTCTGTACAACTATGTCTGGAAATGCTTGGTGTTGGTGATACGCCATAACTACAAACTTTTTAAAATAGCCATCAATTATCGACACTCCTAGTCGAAATCTGCGACTGAGACTTCCCCTTTAAATTATCCATACTTTTGTCGGTTCTAATCGATAAGACAATAGTCCGGCACAAGTAACATTAATTTAAGCCTAACATGCACGGCATTTGCGCGTTCAAGCAATTTAAAATCGACGTTCGGGGATTGCCTAGTCAATATGGCGGCTCATCAGGTGCTATTTCACTTTGATGCCGCATAAACATTGACTGATGTACGATTTCGGAGCGACGAGCAATTCTTTGTCGGCGAGTATCAACGTGAGCGATTTTTCTTAGCTATACGCTTGAGGGCAATTGAAAATCGCTTTAACTTTGTCTGTGTGCGCTCACGTTCCTGAAGCTACGCCCGTGAGCTTTACATCATCTAGCCTTGAACAGATTTAAGGCGAGATCAAACCTTAAATTGAGGATGGTGAACACTTGGTTTTCAGATTTGTTGAATCCCTTTTGTTATTCAATGCATATGAACTATCACAAAAGTTGATGAAATAAATCGTTTTGCTCCCCAAACCAATTATTGTTTTGATACAGTTTCATTGCACTGATTATATTTATCATCGACAAATGATGTGTTTTAAAAATATTTCCGCCACTATAGCACTTTACAATCTGGCGACACCGCTACTCTTTGTTTTTATATTAAATACCACGTACAAGCCAAACTAGTCTGTGTAAGTGGAATTTCGCAGTTAATTAAATGTTTTAAGTTTTTAAAAGTTGAAGTCTGAGCTTTCGCGTTGGAATTGATAAAAGGTTTGCGTGTGTTTAGTCTGTTGGACCCAATGGGGCGTGATTGATGTGACAAAGACCACCCTATAGCCAACACGACATGTCACACTATTATTTCCATTAAATCAAAATTGCTCAAGCGATTTGTGATAAGCGAGCAAACGGGATGGAATGTCCATCAATATAGAAGTTTGAGTTGTCATTCGGATGATCTGCAGGTCAAGTCTAATCATTAACGTGTGTTCGCCATTTATTACATTTATGTTGTTGTTTTCGTCCATTCAAATTACATTGGGTACATTGAACATGTCTTGTAATGTCGACAATCATTATCTCGCTTGGAATGTACGCAACTAGTTTAAACAAACAACTTCAGAAACGTTTTAGAGGTTAATTCTACCGATAGGATTTTTTGGTTATAACTTACAACAATCACGATGTTGCTTCTATTAAGAGGCAATGTTTACACCTCATTCAGGAATATATTCATTATTTCGATATGGTGGCCGCCATATTTGCGAGACGTTGTACCTATCAAAAAGAATACCTAGGGTAAAATTTTGTGGTTTTGCCCAGAACGTCCACACCCATCTCAATTCTGATTCCAAGTTATATGACTAAGATGTGTTGTATAAACCCGATTATTAGTGCCTTTACTGAATAGATTGATATTGTTTAAATCAAATAGATTTGCTCGTGGTTCTTTAAATAATGGCGTGTTGCAGATTTTATTCTAAAAACGACACGATGTAACTCTAGATTACTCCTGACATGTAACCTAGCCAATTGTTAGAGACAAGTAAGATTGTCTTGAATATAATTCCAGGAATTAAATACCAACATTGTCTGTAACCAGGTCTGGTTTCCGATCCTCTGAGATTCCTGTAAACTATTTGATATTTTCTACAAGCGATACATCGTACTTTTATAAATAACATGTGCCACATGTTGATGTGCTAGTTGTTACTGCCAATATTAATATCATCAGCTTTTAAAAAAATAAGTTTGCGAATTATTCAATCAAAGTGTAATATTTTAAAGAGGCGGTCTGTGGTAATTGATAGAGATTCGAAGTTTAGCGCTTTCAATTGTATCACATTCAGTTGGGCATGGTCTTCTTAAAACACTTGTCATTTGATGTCAATCAATGTGCACGACACATTTCGATAATGGGGATAAATATTGATATACTAATAAATGGGTTTTTATATCGCGCTAAATTCAAAACAACAAAGTCTGCCCAAAGCGCACACAAAAGTCAGTTTCAAGTTACTTTAGAGTTTGTTTTCAATATCTAGAAAACAGGAATGTCTTTAAATCGAATTTAAATATCGATAATGTCGGAGCAGATTTTAAAGCTTACGGGAGGGTATTCCACTTCAAAGCCGCTGAAACTTCGAATGATTTAAAACCATTTTTTTTTCAGTTTCCACTTTGATACTGTAATATAATGTTGAGAATTGGGTCGCAGAGGTCGTATTGACTGGTAGGGATTAACAAGTTCCTTTAAATACGAAGAAGCATTTCCAAGAACACACTGATACACAACTGTTTAAAATTTTGAAATCTATCCGTTCACTTATACGCAGCCAATGCAGAAATTTTAGTACTGGAGATATACTAGAACCTATTGGTGACTTGGAAACTAATCTGGCTGCTGAATTTTGTATCGCCTGTAGTTTTTGTAGTAATTCCGATGAAATTCCAGTAAGAAGACTGTTACAGTAATCTTATTTTGATAAACATTATTGATCGTACTAGAGTTGCTGTGGATTCTGTCGTAAAACATATGACGGGTGCTACTGATGTTCCTAAGATGGTAGTGGAATATCTTGGTTAGATGGTTTACACGACTGGACATACTGTTGTTAGAGTTCAAATACACACCAATATTTTTTACTTTATCGCTGAACGTAATCTGTACTTCACCAACTTGCACGTGATCTACTGACATCATGAAATTCGTGATGCTGGACCGATGAGTTTTAATTTATTGCATGACATCACGTATAAGTGATGTTACAGCTGAAAACCATTTATAATTTGTCCTAGTTGACTAGTATACGTGGTAAAAATAATTAGGCCCAATACGGATCCTTGTGGTACACCACAATTTAGGGAGACAGATGAGGAGTATTAGTCCCTAATAATAACAGATTGGCTTCTGCCTGATAGATACGATGAAAACCAGTTTAATACCACACCGTCTAAACCGCACTCATCTCGGACACGGGTGAGAAGAACATTTAGATCAATAGTGTCCAATGCAGCGGACAAGTCCAGCAACATCAACAAAGCTACATTTCCTTTATGGACAACAGTATTAACTGTATTAAGCGCGCAATTCAGTGCAGTTTTTGTTCCATGGAATGGTTTATAGGTCGATTGAAATTTATACAATAAATTATTTGAGTATAAATGCTCCATAAAACGGACTTTTACAGCTCTTTCAAGAACTTTGGATATAAAAGACAGGTTGGATACAAGTCTATAATTCTTAAGAAGGTTGTTATCTAAGTTTGACTTTTTTTAAAAGGGATTTTACAACATCAGTTTTAAATAAAGCAGGAACAGAAATGACAGGAATCGAGGTATCAAGAAACTCCAGCATTAATTTTGTCGGTATAGGGTCCATGTAGGTTTAGAAGCTCTAATTAGATCAGCAAGTACAGAAAAACTAAATTATCACCTTTAAATGTGTCGAGATCATATGTAAATGAATCATTTCCAAGACCATTTCTGAGGTTGGTGATTTTGTTTATAAAAAGTCACTGCAAGTTTCAGCAAACTGCTGATAACTAGATGTTGTAGGAAGTACATGTTTCTACTCAACAAACTAAACGTGACACTAAACATTATCTTTGGGTTGATGGAGTTTGATTGTATGAAATCGTTATAAGAAGATTTTGCTTTCGAATAATGAAGTTTACTTTATTTCTGGAGGTGTTATAGATTTGTCTGTGAATTTCTAGTTTTGTCAGACGCCACTTTCGTTCTGCAGTTCGCCGTTCAATCTTGGCTTGGAGTATTTCGTTACAGTACCAGGGGTTAACTGGTTTTGCTCGCTTTTGTTTAAAAGTTACAGGTGCATGTTTATCTTATAGTTCATGTAAAATAAATTAAATAACTCGGCAAGTTCTTCTCCCGCATCAGAAGGAGCAGTTATCTTGATATCTCCTTGATATTTCTACAGGCAGCTTTCGACAGTTTGATTGGAGAATGCATTTAACGTAGGTTGAAAGTGATAAGATGGTGATCAGACACCTGCTTGTCCTCAACAATACCATCATTGATATTATCATCAATGCTTCTAGTCATAATCCAATCTAAAGTGTGGCCAGATTTATGTGTAGAAGAAATAACATGTTGTTGAAGGTAGTAAGAATCTAGAAGCTGGATAATTCTTTTAGTAAAAGGCTTCTCTGAGTTTTCAAAATGGATATTAAAATCGCCTAAAATGGCAAGGACACCCTTTATAGTTTAAGTTTCATCGAAAGAGAAGAAAGACATTGAATCTGTTAGCTTAGTAGTCTGTTTATTTGTGCACTACATCACTGTATTTGGTACAATTTTTTCGAATAGGTTTCACATTTTAGTAGTATAAATCAAATTATATATTTTATTAATTAACCAGATTTCATTAATTAAAAAAAAATCCTATTCTGTATATGTGTTGTTCATACAACTTTTACTTTTGCTCTGGTGTGTTGTCCCTTTAACTCTGTATTTATTATTTGTTACATTAAATATACAATTCCACATTTCCACTGGTCCGTTACAAACACGTTATATAAACACATGTTTTATCCTCTGAAATAATAAATATTTATTTTACTCATAACAAAACTTCTTCGAATGAAAACTTGGATTCGGTAACACACATTGTATAGGTATTACCGAATCCGAGTTTTGCATTTGAAGAAGATTTTTTATGAATAAAATAAATAAATCCATTTAGGATGTGCCAATTTCAAAGTTCTTACAAAAATAGAATTAGTAAAACTAGATATGTTGAATATAAATATTCATACCTGTTTATACCTGTAAATCCATTATTATATATATCTTTAATCTTGTTTAAATGTCATTGCATATACATACGGGACGGGGGTCCTGGCAAGAAACAATGTCTTTTCGTTCGGATGGCACGGGAAATCATGCTTCCGCCATCTTGAAACATGTGCTGTTGTTCTTAGGGTTTAACGTCCGAAGGTGATATCGCAGACAATGAAACATGCGCGTAAAAGATCTGTTTTTATAGTCCTGATAAGTAAACTGATAAGATGTACACAGCATCATTACACCATTCATTGGAGATGGTAGAATTGGATGGTCGAGTCTAATGATTTAAATGTGATTTTGTCGATAGCTCCGGTCAGTAAAGATGATTTTGTCGTTAGACGTGTACGAATTTTATTCGGTAGTAAGTAGGGTTGGGTAGGGTGGGTTAACGCGTGTCATCAGGTCTGTCACTGAGTCAGGTGGTGTGGTTTCGATTATCTGCGTGTACGTAACAAGGAATATAGCGTCGCCTGTCCAACCTCTTGGGTTTTCTCAAGGGTCCTTCAGTTCCCACCCACGTCTGAAGACTTCTACTTATTGAAATAAAGTTTAACTGTATGTTAGTCCCGAAATGACCTGGTTTGCATTGAGCGGAAATTAAATCCCATCCCTCTCTCCCTCTCTCTCATCCCCTCTCTTTCTCTTTTTCAATAGTAAGTTGCCCAACCCCCCGCAAAAAAAGTGACAGGTGATATTTGCGTTTAGTATTTTTAAGACTACTTTCAATACACGGATATAAATGTAAACGAAATAAATTAAATGAAATGTGATTTAAATTCTTCTTTCGGGCACTGACTTTGCTGCTACGAACTACTCTTATTTCGAATCCAAGCTATTTGCTTATTGGAATATTACTGTCAAGATATGGCTAACGATCTCTTTAAAGGAGCTAAGTCCGTAACTCAATACCATCCAAATTCGTCGAAAATGAAAACACGAATTATTTGTCAATTCAAAAAAACATTGATGTTGTTATCTTACCGGGAAAAGGTGGGCTTCTGATATCCAATATTTAAGACAAAATAAAAAAAATACCATTGTGTACCATAATGCGTTTCAGGCCCATTTTTACGAGGCTAGAGGGTGACGCATATTATTATCTGGAGACATAGAACATGTAGACTGGAATAACCAGACGCTCAAGATTTACTTTCGATTTTGACATCAGGCGTATTTCTCCAAACATAGCTGGTTTGAAATGAGATTAAAGACGGATATGATTGAATGTAAATCAGTTTTTATACATTCATATTACATTATTATATGCTATGTGACCCATTTGTGTCAATCTCTAGGTCCCAAATATTAGCGATTTAGCTCCTTTAAATGTTAAATATTTTTACGATTGGTTTCTCAAAATATAACTGGTGTTATCATTGATAACAATAACATAGTTAATGGTGTTGATGAATTTATTGATACTGATGATGTTATTGGTTGATTGACTGAAATGATCCTATCAAAATATCATTTTGATGACGTATCTTCCATAAAATGGCAAATATAAACATCATATATTATTATAAGGTTACTGTCTGCTCGATCTTGGCATGTGCATTTAAATTAAAATTTGTAATAATTATTCGTAGTATTAATCGCTCCAACACAATTGTTTTCGTCTCAGCTGGTCAAAAGGGCCAAAAATATCCATGATCCCCATTCCCCTCCTCTTTTAGGTCTTTCAAATAAAATAAAAACCAAGTACGAACAATCCAAACCATAAGACAGAATTCGAAGTCCTTAAAACGTTATAGCAAAATAGTGTATTCAAGCAAAATAGTGTAATCAGCAAATGGACTGCTCCTCGTGTTCAAAATACACGACAAGTAGTGTACAGGTGTCCGGAAGAGTAAGCTTACCCTGTCTGACGCCACACCCGCCATAGCTGCATCAAAGAAACATGATTTAATGCAATTGAATATTTACATGTACCTTGGGATATGTGTATTTGAAATTGTACCTTTTCCATGCAGGCAATTAATCTAATCAAGACAGGTAAAGAATGTCCTTTTTTGCAACATTCTCAAATAATATCCATTGTGTATCCCTCCGTACCTTCACTTACTGTAAACAAACGCTATTTTCATTGGCAAATTGATCTAAAAATTAATGTTTTGAAACACTATGACTATAATATAAAATGTTTTAACGCCAGGCAAAGAATGGTCGTACTTTGTTTTTATAAATTAATAACAATATTGCTACTTCCGTAAATAGTATGTAAAATATTTATGAAAATAATATTATTACTCAAAGTATGATATGCTCTGCGTTTTTGGAAACCATTCATAATACTTCTACATTGTGTCTAAATTCGGTACTTGAATAGTTTTTCGAAAAAAAAGGACCGAATGAAAATGAAATAATCCTCCTAACAAAAAAACAAAACAAAACTAATGGGTTTGTTGTTTTGTTGTTTTCTCCCCTATTTCGGTTGTTTTAACCGACATTTGGCTTAGTAAAACCAATATTTATACAAACTAATATCGTTATATTATGTTTAGTCCATCAATTACCATATGTTTTAAATGACATAATATTATTGTAACTTTCGTATGTAAGTTCAATAATGTGGTAAAACAGTGTTTTGAATTCTTAGCAAATATTTACTATAGCACATTAAATCTTTTGTCATAATATAAATAATACCACGATAATTGTAAAAATAGACATTTAAAGGTGCTGTCCCAGATATATTTAGCGAATCATTCTTTGTGTGGTGGAAAACTCTTAGCGGTAGAGTAACAATTCCCAAATTTTTACGCTATTCCCTGAACAGCAATGTCTACCGGCGACGCAATTGTTAAGTTTCACATACAATAATCCCTAAATGAGTGGTGCTGTTCCTTTAAGCAAATCCAACGACCACTTTCGAACGGCTCGATATTCACAGCATGGATTTTCTGACAACCTATTTTGTGTATGTCTTCACAATTTGGCGTTTAATTTGGTTTTCTTAAAGGCGCGTGGCTCTATTCTTTGAAACATTAAATAAGACGAAAGCGGGTGTAAAATCACATATTAATGTAATATAAAGTGATTTTATCAATTTTAAATTTTTTTATTGTAATTTGTAATCAATTAGGTTCGTTGAAACACGTGAACAGTCCAAATCGAACGGCAGTCGTCCACATGTTATTTTTATTATCACTTTATGGTATGTGAATCAGCAATTACTAATTTCTTTCGCATTTTCTTGTAGAATATGTTTTTCTTAGCTCATTACAAATGGCGCTCGAAACCATAGAGTAAACGAATCGTATACTAATTTTATAATGTTCATTATGTCTTAAAAAATTGGGCACTTTGACAGGAAGACAACAACAAAGAATATTGATGGAAATGCACAAATTATTCTAATTCGTGAGAGCTAAACATGCCTATTGTGTTGGTTTTTTTTTTGGTTTTTTTTGCTGACTTCAAAAGTTTAAAATCCATTTATTTAGATATTTATTCATATGACATATATGCCCACGATCAACTTGCTAAGCTTTTTATGGCTAAATATTGAGTGAATTAGATAATAAACGTTAATATTTGCTATGAATAAAAGCATGGTACTTGAAAATAGAGAAAAGTAACTTGTGAGTATGGCTATTTCTTGTCAGAAATAAAGTTTCCTAACTCGTTTGTTGTTAGAATACGATTGAAAATTTCCCAAAACAGTTGAATTAAAAAAAATGGGTAGTCAAAGCTAAGGAAAATATCCCAACAAAAAACAATTTGTCCTGTTTTGGTAAATATTTCCATTTTAGTATATTCATCCACTTGTTTTCTTCTTTTTTTTCTATAGAATCTAATTATTTGATATTATTTCATTGCTTAATTGGTTCATAAATTAAGAATTCGAATTTGCTACCTCTAGGGAGTAAATAATTATTGAATTATTGAGAAGAATTGGGTTATTGCAAATATTTATTGAATTAGTATATCAAATTACTAACTATTGGATTTTTATAAACTTATTCGTTTTATGCGATACTGAATAACAAGCTCGGTAAAGTAACTATACCAGATAGAGAAAAATTGGGTTTAACGTCCACTTGACACAAACTAGGTCATTTCGGGACTAACATATGGTTTAATTTTATTTCCATAATTCGCTTGCTCGTAAGCAGAGAAAACCTCCCAGGTTGGACAGGCGCCCCTCTCCTTGCCACGTGTAACCGGTGATTCGAAACCACACCAGTTGACCCAATGGCAGGTTTTATGATATAGCGCGCGCACCCTAACCATTCAGCCATCCAACCCCCCGTAACTATACTACTACTGTCTACGCTACATGGACTGCAAACCTTAATTCTTATTCCAAGTTAAAATTCTAAGAAAAAAAATATCATAATTTCTTTTTAAAATATGGCATAAAAAATTAGTTCATATAAACGTCCCAACAACGAATTCAGACATTTAGTTTCTTTTAAATGAGATGTTAAAAGAATTGAAACGGTAATGAGAGCAACAAGTTATATAGATACTATAGCCGCAAGAACTCGTCTCTATTAAAACTGTATTCATTCATCATGAGGCAAGAATTACAGCATGACTTTCATGAACATTTTAACGCTTTAGATAGGAATAATGAAGGAGATAACCTCAGGCCAGCCGGATACCGCCGAGAAATCACTTTTTACTTGATTCGGACAATTCTATTAGAGTTTATTGATTAGCAACAAGCGTTTATGAATATCCATCTTCGTTTATCATCTCTTTTGTGGACCATATTATTCTGGTGTCTTTATAGTGATCCCAGTCACATCACACTACACACGCATAAGAACGTTTTATTTGCATTACGCATCTGAATAATACGTTATTTTTACTCACACATGTTGAATCTATTATTTAATACTTAAGATATATACTATCCATCTTCGCTTATCATCTCTTTTGTGGACCATATTATTCTGGTGCCTTTATAGTGAGCTTATTCACACCACATTGCTCACTCACAAGAACGTTTTATTTTCCTTGTGTATCTGAATAAAACGTTATTTTCATCCAGATATAATTAAATCACCTTTGTTTATTTTTCTAATACTTCAAAAAAATGTCCAAGAATTTAATTTGCAGATGAAAAACAGGTACTTTTGAGAGCTAATAACCCCACCGATGTCATCCCTCACGGTATTTGTTGTGGCCTAGTGCTGATCAGTGTGTTAGTGTTAGATTACATGTTAAATTTGAGTTCGGTCATAAGCTCCACTTTATCGTTAACGCCATTAAATTTTGTCACTAATGATACACCATATAATGTTACTTAGATTTTTTAGTTGTCCACAAATTGAAGGACATTCTCCTATTGTTTTGCACTCCATTAAATTTACTATCTTTTTACAGTATCGACCATCGTAAAACAAAAAAAAATATTTGTTGAATTTCGTTAACGACTAACATTTGCAACAATGTACACTGCGCGGAATTGAAATAAAAATATTGGCTAACGAAGATGGAACTCTGCAGGAAAGCGGGTGTATAAAGAGCTAGACAGTATAGTTGTTAGTTGGAATAGTGATCGTGTTTCATCGTCTAATCTCAAGTCTTATCTTTAATCACAGAACAATTACTACATCTATCACAAAACACAATCTCACATCACAAAATAACACAATATAACAATTAGTGTCGATTTTTTTCTGTTTTGAAGCTTTTCCTTTAGTTTGGGGAATAGAGTGGGGAGTTGTTTATTCCGTTTTGCACTTTTCAGTTCTGCGTTGCTTGTTTTTATTTTGATTTTGAAAGGTATGGAAGATCAAACAGCTCTTTATTCAGTGTCTCAAATTCTTAGTTCCTATTTTAATGTCCTCGTATTCTCATTTCTTCATTTGTTGTCGTATTATGACATTTCTATACTAAAATTAACATTTGTATCTTAAAATCAATATTTGTTTACAAATCAGACATTTGTTATATCTAATTTGTGAATTATATCTTTGTTTAATATAGTTCTATTTTAATATTATATAACGGTAAAATTTCATTTAGAAAATCAACAAATTACATTTTATCAGAAACAACAAATTTCTTGCACTGGATAAAATCCAACTGACGAAATATGTTCTAACAGTATTATTATTTTGAATGTTTGCATATTAACATAAGAAGACACAGCATTCAGTTATGACATTGGCGCTATGGCCTACCTTTTTATCGAATTATAATTGTCAAGGATCTTTACGTGCACGCCAATGTGTATCAGGGAACTTTGGTTTTCGTCCCATGCGAACGACTATACGCTGTCCCTTTCACGACATGCACGATTTTAGTATACTCCATCCTCTCTATACGAAATCATTTGCAAAATTATAAATATTTACATTATCTCGTTTTTAATTATTATAGTAAGAACTGTCAGTTCTTTATCTAATATGCCATAATGTTTCTTTAAAATACAAGAAAGAATTATATTACCAAAGAACCGAATAGTACAGCTACCACTAGAGCTTGTTGAAAAGATTATATCAAATACAATCATTGAATGAATCATAGACATAAGAACTGCAACTGTAGTGTTATTACTGTCTTCGTACCAGACGATCTTCTGAACATACCATTGAAATCGATAGAAATGGACAAAACTAGCTATAGGGCAGTCATCAAGTTCTGAAGTTCATGGAACTGAAAGGACTAACCCCAACGCAGAAACTTGCCGACGTGGTCTCCACTTTATAGGGGATGATTTCCATTTCTTTTCCACAGTAAAGAAGTGGGCTGCGCAATTTAAGCATTGCCGAGAGAGCATTGCCATTCTGGAAGCCCGTCAACAGCAACCATTCAAGAAAATATTACCCGGGTGCATGACATGGTGATTGATGATCGACGATTGACCACTGGGCAATTTGCCACTGTTGTGGGATCTCTCATTATTGGTTTGAACACATTATCGCCAACGTGCTAGGTATGACAAAGCTTCTGCTAGATGGGTGCCAAAGCTCTTGGCTGCGGGTTAGATTCCTGACGTCACGTGATAATCTACACTTGATGAAGCAGATCCTGATAATTTTATGATCAGATTTGTACCCATGGATGAGACCTGTTTCCAAAAAATGAAAAGGGAACTAGCCGGTCGTCAGTTGCCTAGTCATGACGACGTCATGTCAGATGCGAACGACTTGTTTAGGATGACTGAAGAAAATTTCTACCCGACCGGCATTCTGGCCTTGCAACGTCGTTGGCAATGGTGTGTATCGTTCGACCGTTCGAAGGGGACCCTGTAGAAAAATAAATGGGAACTGTCCACTTTGTACAGACCTTTCATGTCGTTAATGATATGTAATGTAATTTGTTGATTTATATTGTAATACAATTAAACGAAGATACAATTTACAAATCTGATCTTAATATAGTTTTGAAGATGCAAATGTTAATTTTAAGATGCAAATGTTAATTTTAAGATACACATGTCGAAATACATCAACAAAGGAAGAAATAAGAATTAAGGACTATGAATTGAGAACTAAGAGTACTGAATAAAGAACTGTTTGGTATTCCATAGAAAGTGGGCAAAAAGCTTTACCACTTGTCATACTGTTTGGGTGTTTATTCTTTACATATTTACTTACTTAGTTGCGTAATTTGTATTTGAAAGATATTATTTTCTTTTCGGGGTTATTGTAGCCGCAAAATGCATTTTAGTAACAAAATGCAACTATTACCTGTCACCTTTTTTCGGGGGTTGGGCAACGTCACAGATAAATCGAGCAAAGCGTTTAACGTCCACTCGTCAGAAACTAGATCATTCCGGGACTAACGTGAGTCAATGACAGACTTTATGATCTGTGTACAAGACGTGTCGACTTTGGGTTTTTCTGTCACCTTAACCGTGTTTACAAGTCACAGATAAAACGAGCGAGGGAGATTTAACGTCCACTCGTTAAAAACATTTAGGGACTAACGTATGGTACAATTTTATTACAGATCGACTCAATGACAGACCTTTGATCTAGACAACAAGACCCACCCCATTAGCTCACTAATGTTATTTAGCATTAATTATTGAACGAACCAAACACATTCGAATTGATATTTCGAAAGAAGAATTTATTCCTTTTTTCAATCGAACAATCTGGACGTATAACCGCAGAAAGAAATAGACAAATTATTATAAGAGTACCACAACAACTCAATTTCTCTGATCGTTATGAGATAAGTGACTTTAAAAGCCTCGTTTGATTCCTCAAACTGTGTCGAATCTGAATGAAGCTCATCTACGTGTATTTGTAGGCATTTAGCTTCGGGATCTCAATGATGAATAACGAAAATCAAACTCTGGCTACAGTTCTCAACAAATTGTCGGCATTAGCCAGACCAATAAATGGTATTCGTTAATGCACATTCTATGTTAAAAGCTAAGAGCAGAGACGAGAGCGATTGCTTGTCATCAGCCAACTTCAGACATTTTTTTTGCTTTTGTTCGTATTCGCGATTTAATGAAACGTTTGTCCATCATTCTCTACAGTAAGAGAGGTTTTTTCTCCTTTTTGCTGTGTGTGATCAGGTCGGCGACCGTAATTTGAGGTTAATCTCGTCGTTCTTCTTGACTTTAACAAGATCAATTTGAATTTTATTTACTTATTTTCTCAACGATTTAGAATGTTTATGAATGGGAAATTTATATCATCGACGCCATGACCATGTTCAAAACGCTAATATCCAAGACAGTTGAGCCTAAAGTATACATGTACTTTAATTTTGGTGCTTCATTTAAAGGTCACCCATCGACATTCTAATTGTAACAGATTATACATAAAAACAGTTCTCAGACGATTTTAAAAACATTTTCACGAGGAAATGAGACAACATACCATTCAAATGATCCATTTTCAAGAAGGAAAACATAAACATTAAATATATTTTTCGTCATTTTATAATGTATATTTTTTTTTCAACGAACGTCAATTATTTTTATGTATTTCTCTTTTAACTACATGAATCGGTGCTGGCCGAGAATGTTTTCCGGGATAACTCACGTGGTTCTCCCTTGTCAGTGGTGCAAAACAGAGGGCCTGGCATGGGATTCCGTATAGTCGATGGGATGGGACGAGACCCCCAGGTCAAGTGTACAAATTGGCTTTCACGTAAACGAATTAGATATAAGAGTGGACCATAGTGCCACTGTCCGGGCGAAATTTCCCCATAGTACTAATAGTACACTGCATGGCGTATGCCCGCCTTTATTATCCCTGTTGGGGAAGAACAGTACGACGTTAAACCCCATTTCATTTCATTTATTAGTCAATATTTGTGATTTCTCGAAACGAAAATTATAATTTTAAGATATAGTTTTGCTTCCAATGCGATTATCAGATTACCCCAAAATGTTTCGTGAGAACGTTTGATCGAGTTTTACTTTATTGATCGCAAATTGATGATTAAGAAATTTGAAGACTTGCTGACAGCCGGAAATAGATGGTCCTTGAACCTTGACATTTGATTAACGATTTTATCTTTCCAAATCGGTCCGCAAGTCAAACTTTCCTTTCATTTGGGGATTTAGTATTCTAAAATGTTACGTTTATTGACTTAATACGATAGTTGATAGTTTTTAGGATCTTTTCCCCGTGTTCAGTCCAATAACAAATCTTAAACACAAAAAAGGGCTGGCTATTTTTGGATAACGATAAAGGACTTAAAAGAGAGAAGAATATGCTAACTTCAAATAGGCATGTTAATACTAGCCCCTTTGAATCATATTTGGATCAGTGTGCTGTGTCTTTTTAACTTTTTATATAGTGTAATTTAACTTAAAGATACATTATGGGAGATTAGATAAAGAGCCGGCCGTTCCCACTATAATAATTAAAAACCATATAATGTACAGGGAATTTGCTGAAAATGTCAGTCAAATTGATCTTAGCGATTGAATTTTCGGCCTAGCCTCGACTGTCATTCCTAAAGTCGGTACGATAAAAACATTGCCTCGATTATCCATTTCATGATTAAATCATGAATGAAAGTTGAGCAGCAAATCGACTCCTTATCCAGTAAATATCGCAGGGTAGCGATGACATCTAGAGTTGAATATGATCTGGATAAGTTAATTAATGTCTAATTCATAATTCAGATAACATTTGAGGCCTAAATAAAGACCTGCAATAGACAGATTTAGCTCTTGCATAATGACTGTTAAACCTAATCATGTAATTGTGAATACTTACACGCTGGACTATTCTTTTCTATAATATATCCCTCTTTGGAAACGGACTGACGCCTTAGTGAATCGATGATGAGTAGAAAGATAATACGCTTATGTACTTCAGTCACTTCTTTTGAAAAAAACCAAACCCTGTCAAGTTTTTGTTCTAGTCAATTATCAAATTTCTATGATTTTGACAGCCATGTTATTATATTACATGTTGCGTTATTATATTGTCAAAATACTGACTCATCACAAAATATCCTTTCCTTCATTTTAATATTTTTTTATTCTTCCACATCGAAATGTGTTTGTATATTATTGCCATATTTGGCCATAGATCACTAATGATTTTCCCATTGACTTTAATGTTAATTCTCGTGTCTAAGCTCGGCTTTAACTTTTTCCAAATTTTCGATGGTAGAGCGCTTTCTACCACAGATGGAGCAAATTGTGGCATTCTCCTGCTCAATGTATATTCAAAATGGGAGAAAAGGGAAAGGGAGAGAAATACTATAAATAGTTTTCGCCCTTCATTTGTGGGTGACGGCGTAGGAATATATTGTGAGCTGTATCCATTTGAATGTAAAGTTGAATTTATGCTTATAATAATATGTAGTCCATTTCCAGGACTCCGATTTTCGTAGACTTTTAAGCGTACACGAAAATACCTTATTGGGTGATAATCAAAAGATAACTATTTTGGTGCAATTTGCTTTGGGTGTTTTTCTTTATTTGCCAGCCTGGTAATAAAGTGACGAAAGAACGTTAAGATTACAGGACACCGACGTTTATGTTTACTTTTTAATGTTTACTCACTAGCTTACGTTACAAAATTTGAAAATGTTAGTGTCATATTATGTGATTCTACAAATTGACACAACATGCACCATACCCCCCCCCCCCCAAAAAAACACAAAAAAAAACCCATTAGAAAGAACTAAATATTCCTGAAGCAAGATATTTAAAAAAAGGGTACTTTAATGTCTTTTACATAATGATTCAGTTTTTTGTTTTATGAATTGTTAATTGTGTGATATACTTTATATATTGTAGAATGGTTTAAGATATTGATGAAGATTATCCTATAATCTACGATAATCCGGTCAGCTATCAACATGTATTACAACCTGTACATAGTTTTAATCTTATTTCCTTTAACAGGTAAGCAATTAAACTTAGTTCAATAAAGAACGGACATTCTTAAATTTTAATATTATTTATAATCCATTGTCATGGAAATCTATTATTCTAAGAATGTATATATATATATTTATCGCATCTGAATATTTTGTATACATTATTAATATCTGAAGACGCCTATAGAGTGCAGACAGCTAGCTTATATGACTTAATGTATGTCGGAATGAAGTCAAGTGGAGAATTTTTTACCTGGACGTATTTTTTAAATTTGTTTATGCATTTAACTACCGTAAACAAAGAAGTACTTGTACTTTATCTACTTTAATATATTTATGTATTATTTAACGTTTTTGTATATACATGTATTCTACATATCATAGCAACAGCGTCTTAAGATATCCCAAAAAGTTTACAACTTTTAAAAAATATTTTAAAAAATGTCTAATATTTCGTTACTTTATTTAGAATTGTTAATTATTTCAATCAAATTTGACATTTCCTGTAACGTCAATAATTTGGCCGTTAATGTAATCTGTAATGAATTCAATAAATTTAATTAATTTCAGCGGGGTTGATTTAATTAACTGCTTATTAAAGGAAAATAGAGACATTCTGGAAACAAAAATTGCGCTTGACATATTAAGTTCTAAAATTTGTCAATATCTTTTACTCAATACAACTTTTCTCATTATTTTTTTCCTCCGAATATCTCCATTGGATCTTTTCTTTTAGTTAATTACTCGGTCCCTCTAGAGAGCTACCCTTGTACTATATCGAACGTTTATTTTCTAGTCCCCAAGCATGTTTCCAACAATATTTCCAAATAATTTAATGATATAATAGTGGCTTTTAGTACCAAATGTTATCAAATGAATTATCTCCCTTGAATGCATTTCCGCGTTGTTTTATCAGTTATGATAAGGTCCATCATCTGGTACGTGCTGCAGAGAAGTTCGGATACGTGTCGATGCGATCAACACGATTGCTACGATTGACCGCAATATATGATATGACCTGACAGGATCACCACGATTAAAACCACGATTTCAATCGTAGCGCGAACCGTGATAGTGGGAACCGAGAGCATTATTGATGACGTGTACCATTATAGAAATGAAAACAAAGTTCCGTCGTATGATACTGTATAGACGACTCCTTTATTACGCGGACAAACCTGTTCCCGACTTCCGTATGAATTTCGCACAATAAATGTTCTCTCAATCTACCCATTTGCAATGTATTCTTGCATACTTCCAGCCAATTTGGTCTCCCGACCAATCGTATACAATACCCAAATCTTCGTAGGACATGCCACTGTCTTTCGTACACACCAATATGCGTTTTATTAGAAAGAGGGGCCAATGTTCGTTGATTTTGCTACGCGACGTTGCGAAAATGTAGGTAAAAGTTGATGGGCGATTAATTAGGTTAATTAATTTCGTTCACACTTCCTTGGACTAAAACTTTAAATTGCTAACTACTAGCATGTGAATTCATCATATTTTTCAGTTGTATGCCTGAAAACAATAGGCAATGATTATGAATACAGATTAGTGAGAGATGTGATGAAGAGATACGACAAAAGAGTTCGTCCTGCAATTAATTCAACTGCAGTTCTTAATGTAACGTTTGGTGTAGCTCTGGCGCAAATCATTGATGTAGTATGTATACGTTACTTGAAAGTCTTTTTGTTTTAACACACTTTACATTTACCCTAAATACATATGCCCAGAAGAGAATGACTGGTCGGGGCACAAACCCCAGGTTCGTGACAATTTCTCGGGGAACAAGGTTTGTTGATAGTTTCCGATAGAAGGGACCCTAGTAAAGATATTTGTGGCTTGCTACTTCAGGAGAGCCGAAAATCCAAGTTGGCGGTTAAAAATGAACTGAAAAAGAGTTGTGATAATATTTGTGTATTTTGATTAATTCCTATGTTCAAAAACACTTTAATAATTATCCCTGTAGTGTCCGGTCATCAGTGACTGTTTGGTCCGAGTCTCACCCTAGAATTAAACTATTGACTTCAACTTTATTGGGCGGTGAATGTCGTGACCTATGAGAATATGCATGTTTACTCGTTTTGGAACACTTTATAACATTGCTCATTTATTGTAGTAATCGCATATAGCAAGTGGGAGTTGACATTTATTTGAATGAAATTGCTCGATTCCATAAAGTTTGCTACACGGGCAATAAGATTAAACAAATGGGTTAAAAAATAGGCATATTGATTGAGTGGAATCCCCGTGATCCCTTTGAATACTTTGATGGGTTTAAAAATAAATTTTGCAGGCATGTTGATTCAGTGGCGCCTGTCCACCGCTCAATGGAACAGGAAATGGGTGAGGCATTAGCCAGAGGTGTGCATGGGGTGGGGAGGCATATAATGGCCGTCGGGCTGTATTATGGAATCTCTGCCCACATTGGCACAGTGAAGGGACATATATTTAGACATTGTGGATTTTTTGATCCACCTAAACCTCACGTTGGATTGAAATTATATTTTTTCAGGATGAAAAGAATCAGATTATTACAACTAACTGCTGGATTAACCAGGTAGGTTTCATCTGTACTTGGAGATTTTTGTTAAGGGGTTCATAAATCTAAATTTGTAATTAGATATGGAACAACATGTTGGTAGGCTGTACTGAACACTGCAATGTCTTATAGGGTATTAAACTCATAATAAAGGCCACTCCCCTATTAAGAAGACTTCACGTGATCTTAATAGCGATATATTACTGTTATCTCAAAAAATACCTTGCAGAAAAGCCACTAATTATTTTATATGTATTTTTAGGGCTGGCTAGATCCTAAATTAAGTTGGGATCCTATAAAATATGGTAACATATCGGTTATACGACTACCATTTGATTTAGTGTGGAGACCGGATATACTCTTATATAATAAGTAAGTAATATCTATTCACTGAATGTTTTGAACTCCGAGATACCCAGTCTGAAATTTAGCTCATCTATGTCAACCTAACCAGACAGTGTAAAATTAATGCAATGATGCTCTGTCTATAATTTCTGGTCATTCACAAAACCAGCATTTGTATTGGTTGGAGGGAGGATGCTTAGGGCAGAATCTTGTTGAAATTGCCACCCCGCCTTCTTGGTGAAAAAAACACAAGGGGCCAAACCTAAACCTCGGAATCACATTTACTTGGTCCATTTGACGAGTACAGAGGGTAGATATATTTATGGGTAATTGGTATCAAATGTACTATAAATGCTTTTGCCAGTTTGCTCTCTGGGTCAGATACGAGAACCAACGGTCTCGTCCAGGAGTGCAGGCAGAGACCCTTTGGCGTGTGCTTAACAAGGTTCCTTGACATAAAATTCGATGAAGAATACGCGGAATCGCTGATATATGAGCTAAATTTCATTCACAGCACACTGAATGACATTCGTCCGACTTCATTGGCCCTGCTGGTTCAGAATAGTAGGAGGTTAAGCCCATTTCATTGATCAACAGTTTTTTTTTCTGACCTACAAGACCAGTAAGTGTTTAAGATTATACATAATGTTGTAAGGGTTGTTTGGAGGACATTTTTACACTAACCCATGCTTATTTATCTCATCTGGTATTTTTTTAATTTTATAGTGCAGATGTCAAACCCATTGAATCATCCTACGTCAGTACGAACATGATAGTAACGTCTGATGGAAACGTTACGTGGTTGTCAATGGTGATATTCAAAAGCTCGTGCTCAATAGACGTTAAATATTTTCCTTTTGATGAGCAGAGTTGTCTAATGTCTTTCTCTTCGTGGACTTTCGACGCTAATCAGTTGAACATGATAGACGTTGGCGAAGAAGGCGACATATCGAATTACGTCAACAGCACGGAATGGGTGCTTCACAAATATATTCAGAAGAGGGAGGTGGTGCATTTCTCCTGTTGTCCCGAACCCTATGTATTCATTAACTACATAATTCAAATACGACGGCGGCCATTGTTTTACTTGTTTAACTTGGTAATGCCGTGTGTGCTGATTACTTTTGTCGCTCTAATGGGATTTTACATGCCGTCAGACTCTGGTGAAAAGATTTCAATGGGCATTACAACCCTGCTGTCCATGACTGTATTCTTAATGATTTTGGCTGAAAACATGCCACCGACTTCTGATGTTCTGCCATTAGTAGGTGAGTGTAGTGTTGTGGTGTGTAGCACGTATGCCAGAGTAATCGAATATTTATTTGAAGGTAAAAAAGTCATACCTTCCGTATCCCTGTATTGTTCTGTAAGTGTAATTATGGGATTGTAACTGAACAACGAAATATCACCAGTAGTAGCAATAACCACCAAGGGAGTTACCGTGTAAATAATCAAGACTAAAGTTCTGAATTTTTAAAGGGGCTACGGTGGTTCGCTGAACTCACCGATTTTTAAACTGTGGTTCCCGACTTTATTTGTTGCATGGCAGAGGGTCTGCTACGAAAATGGTCTAATCCATTGGGATGATTTAAAGATACATTATGTAAGATGTAGATAAAGAGCTTGCAATTCTTGTTATAATTGCTAAAAAAAAGATAATGTAAAATGAAAATATTGAAAATTTCATTTCATTAGGGATTTTTAGTAACTGGATATAGAAGACCACTTTCTAATTTATTTTTCTGAATATGGGGGACGGGGGGCGAATGGTTAGTACGTGCTGTATCATAATCCGGTCATTGAGTCAACTGGCGTGGTTTCGAATCCGCGGTTGTACGTGGTGTAGCCTGTGCAGCCTCGTGGGTTTTATCCAGGTCCCCCGGTTTCCCGCTACTGCTAAAGACCCCTGTGTGCAACCGAGTTATTGAAATAAAGTTAAAACCACAATAATATGTTAGTCCCAAAATTACCTATTTGTGTCGAGTGGAGTTAAACCCCATTCCCCCCCCCCTCTCTCTCTCTCTCTTGGGTAACATCTATAGTTTTTAAAAGAGTTTAACAATTTTTTTTATCCCGAATCCGGCAAGATCTTGTGAACTCTTACCTCTTAACATCATTATTTCGTTATTTCAGGATTATACTATGGTATCACCATAGCCATTGTTTCCTTCGCTACCGGCATGACTGTCTTTACTCTAAATATTCACCACAAGGGCGCCAGAGGTGCAGAAGTACCAAGAATTATTAAAACGATATTCTTTAAATACGTAGCAAGAATAATGTTCATCCGGTTGGAGCTTCCGGAACAGACTCCCCCGGAAAAGGGGATGGTAAGTATGGGAATGTATGGCACTCGGCAAACCTCGGCAGATTTATTTTCATACAGCCGAGCAAAATGTAGGGTATTGGAATCTGCTGAGGCTTTCCGAGTGGGATGTATGGGTCATTATCAAAATTGATAGAAATTGCAAATCACAAATGACCAAATTTCAAATTTTAATACGGTTAATTGTTTATTTTTTATATTTATTGATAAAGTATAGTTCAAAGTCGCAGCGCTCTGAATAAATGTAGACCAAATTTACAGAATTAAATATTTTGTCAGCTTTAATCGGTGAATAGTTTGTAATATGAAATTTCACGTAACGATTAATAATTAATAATTTTATTGAAAGTATATGAATATTCCGTAAAACCATATTTTAAAAAGCATATTGTTTATAATGATTGGTCATTCAAGCATACATACATGTACTAAAACATATTTTTCTCAATTTGGCTACTTTAAAAAAAAGAAACGGGGTATGAGTGACCTCACTTCATTCTTAAGCTGCCCCACCCTGAGATGAATACATTTTGGAGTGATTTAAAGATACATGAAATATTGGGATAAAGAGCTGGCCATTCTTGTCATAGGTTTTCTTCCAAAAGTCTACGCCCTATAATCAGATCTCGTTCTATCTAACGGTATAATTACCTGAGTTCAATAACCCACAGAGTACTTGAGGCCAAGTTATTGGGGGGGGGAGGGGGTGCTAAAGCCACCCCAGTCCCTCTAATCCGCCGAGCCTGAAGTTTGGTAATGTGAATGTTAGATCTATTCTTAGTTCCTTATCGCGATAAAAATGAACTACAAATAGTCTGGAGGATCAACACGTTCTTCCCATACCCGTTTTCCACGTAGAAGCATAATCTTTTTACATAAATTCTTATCTAGTTTCTTTCCTGTCTATGTCCACCCACAAAACTGGTTCCATATCAGTAACTTTCAATATCGGTATATCAATAATATGTTTCTATAACCGGTGTCCTATTTACTGATATGCCCGTCCACACGTTCAGACATTAAGTCCCATATTTTTGAAAGTGGTTTAGTGCCAATCAGAGATTTCATCTTCTATTTTCTGAACTTTTTAAACTTTCATTAGCCTAATCGTTGTTCGAGAATACCGGAATTGTGATATTCTTGAACGTTGACTTTTACATATATATAATGGAAGAGCTAAATCTTCCCATTGTAGGGCTTTTGTTAGACTTGAACAAACTGTTAGTTAAACTATTAGGTAGACATTTATTAAGAAAATAACATCTTCTATTTTTATATAACACCTCACTGCTTTGCGCAAATATAATTAGTTGTCAGACCATTTATACCAATATTATGATTATTATTTGGGGCATGACGAGATATTTAATTTCTTTTATGACCAGAAGGCCCACAGCGAAGGGTGTTTCACGTTTCGCCAGTGTTCTTTTAACTTTATCGAGATAAATCTAGAAATGCCAGATAAAGCTATAATAAATTAATGGTCCTGTCATGAGATGTATAGGCATACGAGCCCGATAATGTTTGGAAATTTATCTGCAGCAATCGCATACAGATACTTCAATGTGGTCCAATATAGCCTACCTTAGGCAACTTACCTCAATCCCAAATCACCAATCAATCGTCGCATGGTATCGGTGCCTTGCGTTTTTCTGCTTTTTCAGCCCGTGAATTAAGCAACTTTAAAGTTTCCAATAGGCTTTCAACCGAAATCCCACTCTACGCCGATTCGATTTCCAACCATCCAAAGTGTCCCCTCTAAGCAGTGTGACTCCTGACAAAATGCTTTAATCCACAGTCAATTCAGTACAAATTTGTGGTATTCAATAAAACTAAAAGTAAAATTAGCGGCGTGTTGGTAGATTTCGGGCACTTTATTTTGCAACTAGATGAAATATATTTTTTCTCACTTTACCCGTCTGCCCGAAAAATAAGATTGCCCGAAAGTTAGGGAGCAGCTAACGGTGATAAATTTGAACAACTTCGAAAATAAGATTTAAAAAAATATGGTGACCTTTAGAGGCCCATGGTGTCCGTAAGCTACAAAGTAATATTTCGTAAAATGGGGTCATACAACCCAGAAAGCGACGGTCCACAACCTGGGTATTTCATGCTTTTAAGATAAGCGGTTATTTTGTCGGGCAGTGTAGGTCCGATTTTCACGAAATTTGAACTCAATCGGTGATATATTTGAATGGTTTTGACAATCAAATAAAAACTGTGAGGTCTAGAAGGTCCATATTAAGCTAAAAAATGTCCGAGATCTTTCGGTTATAAACATACATTGTCGGTTTAAATAAAATCGTATAAAATTTGTGACCTCTAGGGTGTCCACAAGCTTGGTATTAGTATGCATACATTTGTAAAGCTCAGCATCACAAGAAACCACAATCGAATGTCCTTACATGGTAGGGCCAGGGGATTTAGAAAGAAATAAAATTTCACTTCATTGCTGATTTTTTTCCCCTTTTCATTAGCCAGGAGCTTCCGGGGACTAGGCGGCCCCGGGGCCCTCGCCCAAGGTCCTAGGATCGTAGCCTTCTCTATAACGAATTGCTCCCGCCGGCCCTTAATATAAAGTACAGATTCGGATAAAATGCACACACAGTGGCATTTATGTGACCATGCGACAAATCATGTAACAAAATGTGTACATCCAGTAACAAAATTAGCCGCTATCGAAAGGACTGCAATTGCAATAAGACCAGTAGCGGATTATCATTGAGGCTGGTGAGGCTGCAGTCTCAGGCCCAAAGATTTTGTAAAAAAAAATATTTAAGACTTATCTAATACGGCTAAAAACGCCAAGACAATGAATGTTAGGAGTTTGTAATTAGGCCCAACTGGAATCAACATAGGCCCTGTCCCGAAATTTATTAGGCCCACGCCATTTTAAAAAGGGCCTATTGTAACTGCCGCCTCAGGCCTTGGCGTGGCTTAATCCGCCACCGAATAAGACAGATAGAGTTATGACATGCTGATATATATAATTAAAAATGGCTGTGGTGGGTATTCCCCAATGTTCCTGAAGCAACGGTATACTAGTTTTATAACTATTATCCGTTGCTTACGCAGCACCATATTCTCGTCACTTATGAGTAATAACCTCCCTTTGCAGAACCTACGTCACTATTCGATTTGTCCAATTAACTACCTCTTAACATATGGAGTAGCGGCAGTGATAACCCCGAATCTCATTAAGTTCATTGTTAACAAGAAAAGCCGGGAAAATAACAATCGTCGGTTTTTTACTCCAATAATTCCAATATTCGACAAAACGTGATACGATCGGGCATGATGATGGAATGTTGACAGCCTTGCCCTTTGTCCCCTTTGACCTTTGTGACTCGCTTAACATAAATAGGGGTTTCTACTGGAGATCAAGCGTCTGGTTATTCGAATATTTTGCGGAAAATTTAGTTTCAAGGAATCTCAATGGCTACTGGAATATCCCCTCGACCAATCAAAATTAGTGACGAGAATAGTCGGCTGTGAAAGCAACGGATAATAGTTATAAGACAGTATCCGTTGCACAGGAACATGGTATTCCCCATGGTTTTAAATGAACTCATTTACTTTTTGGCATCATTTTTTGTACACTGTTTACATTTTGAAACCAAATATGATGTGGTCGTTGAAAAATGTGTATTCGATTTTTATGCTGTTTTTGTTCCATTTCAGCAGAAAATTCCTCAAAATGACTACTACATGAGGTACGATAATGAGAAAATGCCAGAAAATGGAGGATTATCCCCACGGTTCGCGCGCAAAATAACACCTTCTGCAACACCAGGAGACAGCACCGAGAGACACTTTATCCGGGTTTTACAAAAAGTATATCAAACCATCGAGAAAAACGAAATGCGATTGGCTGACCAAGACCGACGTGATAATATTAAGCAAGAATGGCAGCAATTGGCGCTTATTTTAGATCGTTTGTTAATGTTCTTGTTTATCGTGTCCACATTTTGCTACACTTTGTCAATAATCTTACCCGGGGCCACCTCAACAAAGTTCGAGGATTAGAGAACAAGTGTTTAATTATGCAAGCTACCCCCTCGATTGGTTCCAATTTATAGTGAAACCTTAAATGTCTACACACCGCTCAAATGAGAACGTCGAATTGAAAAGTTAAAAGTGTTTCTTGAATAGTACAATGGTGAAGATTTACCTTTAATTTTAGAAAAGCCCTTCTGTATATTGTGGAATGTATCAATCCATTATGAGAAAGTGTTTCTTGAATAGTACCATGGAGAAGATTTACCTTTAATTTTTAGAAAAGCCCCTCTATATATTGTGGAACGTATCAATCAAGTTTGCCTTGAATCTGGTTGTTGGGGGATACATTTGAAAGGTAATCAGGAGCTTCCAACTGGAGCATTCGAGGTCAAGATCATTTGTAAGATTATGTTGTCAGCGAAAGCAGGAATGGATCGAAGGATTAGTAATAAGGAAGGGGAAATAAATTGAATGGGGAAAATGAATTTATTATCATAAATAAGAAGGAAAAGTCGGGATTGTGTCGCGAGTGTGAATAAATATGGTCAATTGTGTATAATAAAACGACAAATAAGAAGAAGTGTATTCAAATTTGAACGAATGATTAAATATTTACATTGTTTCTGTTTGTGTGTGCGGTAAATGATGCTTTGCTTCAGATGCAAGAGACAAGCTACTGGTATTAAGTAACTAAAGTAAACTTTCCTTGTGTCAGATTTGTAAACAGATAAAGGTGTTAAAAATGTATATTCAAAGGAAATTGTTCATAAGACAAAATGTATGTCTTTTGTGTGTATTCAGAAGTCCTCACTTATCATTGAATATCCATTGTCGGTCCTACCTGCAATTGGCTTCTAAGATATAAATGAAATTTGTGTATGGTACATCAACCTCTTGTGTATTATAACATGAGTCTCATTTTTACTGTTAAGTTAAATATACAATAATTTTAAAATGTGTATACTCTGTATAATAGTGATTTTCAATTTATAAGTGGATCTATCGTTGCGTGTTATGGTGTAATCATACACAGATATTCTTCTTATTGACATTTTACAACAATGTGTAATACAACATGTTTTCAATATACAGGAATGAGTTTCAATATACCGGAATGAGTTTCAATATACAGGGATGAGTTTTCAGCATACATGAATGTGTTTTCGACACACAGGAACATGTTTTCGATATACAAAAATTATGTGTTTTCATTAGACTGACTGAAAATTTCGTGAACATATGAATTCACAATACAAAGACAACTACTGTTTATTTAGCTTTCAATACAGGAATATATTTCCAATACACAATTTTAAACACATGGATATATGCACAAGTATAGCATTTTTCAAAACACAACATAAATATATAATAAAATGTTTTGAACATTCAACTATATACTACTCTGAGTTTTTTTGTGTTTTATATGTAACAGCGTGTGTTTTAGTATACAGAAATTTTTGTGTAACGTAATCTAAAGATAAAAATAACAACACTTAACATACATGTTGGTTATCTTTAAGATATATTTGCGTGGAAGCGAAGAGTCTTTCTCCCATTCAAAGTGCTTAACTGGATTTATGTCGGAACGAATGTACTCACCTTTTGGAAAGAATATATTTTATCACCCAATAACACAGTCTACAGTAGATATCGCTTGTATGATAATTTACAAAAGCTACTGTGATATCTCCTAGGATATATCGATTTACATGAATTTGATTGGTCAATCAAAAAGAAACTACTTTCTTTTATTTTAAAGAAACCACTTATTTTAAGTAAACAGTCACTTAAAAAAAAAAGAAACTGTTTTTATGTAATTGACCTTGAAGGAAGTCCTGGTTAATATATAGGACTTTGCAATAGCTAAACTGCTGTCAAAAAATGATACATCACTACGCTATAATGTAAATAGGTGCAGCAAAAATTAAATCTATAGGACATTATTATATTTATTCATTTGTGCATGTAAGAAATGATTGGGTGATAATTTTTTTTCTCAAACTGGTGTTTTTTTTATATCAAAAAATACTCGAAGTAGATTCTCTATATATTTAGAATTATGACCTACGTGTGAATTAGTATGTTTCATCTTCGAATAACTAAATTTTTGTTTTTGATTGAACGTAAAATTGTATCATATATTTTAAAATTGTTTTTATTATGTCGTCGCCCCTGTCCGTCCGGACGTCCGTCCACAATTGTTTGTGGACTCTCTACAGGTCACAATTTTTGTCCGATTTCGACGAAACTTGAAATATAGGTTTATCCACAAGAAATCTCGGCTTCTTTCGATTTTGGCATGTATCGGATCAAAACTTCATAGATTATGGCCCCTGATTGTACGAAAAATCACGTTTTTAGCTTGTGGACCCTATAGAGGTCACAATTTTGAACCGATTTTGATGAAACTTGATATGCATGTTTATAACCTAAAGATCTTGGTTCCGTTCGATATTTGCGTATATCGGATCGTCACTTCCTGAATTATGGCCCCTGATTATACGCAAAATCGTCTTTGTTTAGCTTGTGGTCCCACTGGGGGTCACAATTATTATCCGATTTAAAAAAATCGTTTGATTATATCACTGTTACACCCTAAGGCAGGTTGAGTTCGAATTTCGGAAAAAATCGGAACAAAATTGTCATACAAAATGGCCGCCGCGTGTACGCGAATACTGTTATAAAATGGTATATCAAGGTTGTGGACCCAGTATAGGTCACAATTTTGATTCAATTTTAATGAAACTTGAAATGCATGGTTATAACCCGAAGATCCTCGTTGCTTTCGTTATTTGCACACATCAGATTATAACTTCCTGAATTATGGCCCCTGATTGTCCGAAATATCGCCTATGGTCCCTCAGTAGGTCACGATTATTATCCGATTTAAAAAAAACGCTTGACCATATCACCGTTACACCCACCATACGGAAGGTTAAGTTTGAATTTCAGGGAAATCGGACCATAATTGCCAGACAAAATGGCCGCCGTTTGTACGCTAATAGTGTTAAAATATGGTAAATCAAGGTTGTGGACCCAGTATAGGTCACAATTTTAATTCAATTTTGATGAAACTTGAAATGCATGTTTATAACCTAAAGATCTTGATTCATGTCGATATTTGCGCATATCAAATTGTAATTTAATGAATTATAGCCTTTTATTGTAGGAAAAATCATTTTCGTTTTTTTCTTGTTTTCTATCCATCTCTCGAATATGTGGGCGTATCCTGCCTGGCAGTGTCAGCTTGCTATCCTTTTTTTAATTGTGACATGCATATCGTTTTTGCATATCTTTAGTTGTTTAAAAATAGATATTGACATGAGCTTGGCCATCACCCTATTACACACCATTCAGTCGTATTTTTATTGTAATAAGATACATACTCATCCACAGTTATTTATTTATTTAAAGCAAACGTTTCCTGTTTTTTTTTGTTGGGTTAACCTTCATTGAATAAAACTTCCCTAATAACCCTCTCTGAATTATAATTATAAATTTTTGGACCAGGAACTCTTCGCTAACCGCTACTCATCATGACAACCGAGAATGGTGTTTTTGTTCATCTTGAGGTCGGGATGGGTTTTTCTCATGTGGCATTTGTTGCTGAGTTTAGGTTAGAGAATCCTAAACATATGACACTGAAAGCACTTCTGAGATTGAAGGTAAAACATATGTTTGGGCAGTTACCATGAAAACAAGATAGACTATATCACATAATTTAGGTCAGAGCGCAACTGAACGTCCAAATAAAACCTATGTTTACTTTATCTAAGTAATGAATACTTTCAAATTACTATGGGCTATCTTGCTTTTTAAAACGTATCGAACAATTTGCAACGAATTACCCCTTTTATTACATTCTGGGTTTTTTTGTTGTCCTCCCACAAATGAATTAATAAATGTAAATCTTTTTAAGAATTCCATTCTTAATTTGTTTATTTCAACCACATGACCCACTTTAATTAACAATTGTTGTAACAAAATAATATAAAAAATACAATAATTTGTCATTCATATATACATAAATAAATATAAGTAAATATATATATATATAGTTAAAATAACATTAGTAGATTTTGTCAATCCTATTTTTAAGAACATTTATAGTAATAAGCTTTCATAACAACGCTGTTCCTCCCTGATTAATTATTGCCTCCAGCCCAAAATATATATCTGTGCTTATCTATACTACATGTACACCAAGTTTTAAAATTATATAGCTGAACTACAAGCAGAGTTATTTAATATGTCCCAAAATGTATGACAAGGTCATGATGTCAAGGTATGACAAGGCCATGTCGAAAGAACAATGTCCCAAAATGTATGATAAAGCCATGTCAAAAGTCCATTGTTTGCTGCTTTGTGCATATAGAATTTTTGTAGAAATAATATACTGTTTATTGTAGCCTCCATTGACCTAACATACAATTGCATTCAACTGGTATGGTGAATAGGGGGTATATTGTTAATATACACACAATACATTTGTTAGAATAATTTTGTCACATACATGATTTATGGCCTATATATACACGCAGTCACATAATATATATTATACTATTTGTATGTTTTATAATACGGTTAAGTTATCAATCTTATTTAGTATATATTTTTTGACAGTATGTATATCTTTGAGTCCCATTATACCACATTTTGCACCAGCTAAACGGCACCCGATTTCAGTAGAATTTCCTAAACTCAGATTTCTACATAAACTATATATACAGCCTGCTATAAAGGTATCGCCAGCTCCTGTGGTATCTATAACTTCCGGGGGTTTGAACGCTTTAGAAGTCACTACAGGCCCATGTGGATTTTTGGCTGCAGCTCCTTGCTCTCCCCAAGCACAGAAAATGGTTTTCCTGAAACAAATTTACATAATTCATTTTAAAAAATACTGTTAAAGGGACAGTCCCGTATTATACAGAAGCTCAAAAATAAGTCTGAGAATGTATGAAAATAAAACGCCAAAATATAGGGGAATGGTGTATATACCTTGTCTCAAAATTTCAACTCAAAATATTGAGTCATTTGGACGTGAACGCCAAAATTGCTTATCCGGACAAGTAACCCTTTTAAGATTGATTGTCATTTTTTTCATTTGGTGACCTTATAATCGACTAACGTTTCTTGAGAGGTCTATACAGTGAATGACCCATGTACTGTACTTGATAACAAAAGGTAAATTTTACCTACATATTATTTTTATAGAAAATAGCCTGGTTTTATCCAGATACTGTATGATACAAAGGTCTCCATTTCCAGATGCAGACTGTCAGGTTTAAGTTATTTACAAGCGTATCACAAAAATCGGGTTAGTTGATCGGCCTTAGATAATGGGTTTTAAATGATTTTAACACAAAATTTAGCAGTTTTATTCCCCAAAAAGTTATCGGGATTGGCCCTTTAACCAAAACGATTTATATAACTCTCAAGAGGATTGTGGACGGTGTAAATTTATTCTAGCAATACATGGGAACAAGGAAGTTCTTTCCGTATAAAAAAATTAGGACGCCACAGTGCATGGATCAATAGTTTTTGACTGCTTCTCTAGTTGGGAGTAAGGAAGGGGTGACTGAATGATTTAATGTATGCGCTTTAGACCGTATGGACTGTCATTAAGTTAAGTGTCCTGGTATGGTCGGAGTTCCTAACACTCTTTTATAACTCTTTCTTCCTTCCTTCTCTAATTATTATTTTACAATAATCTTTCGGAGGATATAGCATAGTTATGTAAAGATAGCTATTTATTTATTTGGGCGAGTTTCGAAGAGAATTAGCCGTCCACCAAAGCTAACCAATACCTACATTGATTACTTGTACAGGGGACCACGGTGTCTAAGTGAGTAAGTCGCTGGCTCGCTAGCCTGGTAGTCGGATGTTCGATCCCTGCATCGACCGAGAATGTTCATACATATTTTCCGGACTGGTTTCCCCTTGTGAGTGATTCAGAACCAAGGGTAGCTGTCTAGTCGTTCGGGTTGGACAAAAAACCAAAGTCCCGTATACACATTGGCGTGCACGTAAAAGATCTCTTGGCAGTTGGAATTCGATAGGAGTAGGCCGTAGTGCCGTTGCCCCGGCAAAAATTTTCTCATAGCACACTGTATGGGGTATGTTCGTCTTCATTAGCCCAGTTTCGGAGCAGAACAGTAGGACGCTAAACCCAATTTTATTTAATTTCATTCCTTGTAAAATTTGTCCGATAACACCATTGTCCTGATTGGCTGAGGTTTTGTCAGTTTTTATTTTAGTTATGATTTAAACTGTAGACTGCCAATGAAAAAAACCTACAAATCATATCATTTCGGAAATCTGCCTCTCAAAATAATGAATAAGCCTGATAAACTTACCCCGTTTCAGACATTCCTCTAACACATGACGTCATATCATAATAACCTAGATATTGTGCATAATCTTTACTAAGGAAGGTGTAATCGGCCAATCCAATTAAATCGTCTGAAAAATTCAAAATTGAAAATATGAGGGAGTAAAAAATGTATACATTACATTCAATTATGGAAATAGTTTGTGCTCTCATAGTTCAGTCATAATTCGCTTCCAAAATATAATACGAGAGTTTATCTTCACTTTCCCCATAATAATTAATGTTGCCGATTTCTTCATTTAATATGACATCTGAAGCCTGCATAACGCATGTTTTTAAACATCTTTTAAAATGGTTATTATGGAGTTATTTGAAAATTTATATTACTAAACTATTCGGTTTTCTGTACAGAACACAGAGAGATAGAGAAAGAGAGAGAGAGAGAGAGAGAGAGAGAGAGAGGGGGGTTAACATCCACTCGATAAACTAGATCATTCCGGGATTAACATATGGTTTAAATTTATTTCAATAATTCGCTTACGTGAGAAAACTGGCGGGGTTTCGAATCCCCAGTTATACGTGGCAAGAATCAGGGGCGCCTGTCCAACCTATTGGGTTTTCTCTTGGTCCTCCGGTTTCCTCCGACTCCTAAAGACCCCTACGCGCAAGCGAAGTATCAAAATAAAGTTAAACCATATGTTAGTCGCGAAATGACTTAGTTTGTGTCAAGTGGACGTTAAACCCAATCTCTCTCTCTCTCCCTCTCTCCCCTTTACACAGGGTATAATTGGTCTGCAATACAGTCAACCGACCAATTCAAAAACTCCACACAGGCATGTTATCGTCGCGGTCCCTCCTATTTGAACCGCGGTGTAATTTATTGCTTACAAAGAAGATGGCAATGGTTGAGAGAACACAAACAATGTGGAATAAACAATACCTAATAAAACCGGTCGTATCTTCTCTATTTCTAATGAAATGACAATCTTATCTTCGTCATCAACTGAATTGTTATATTTTCTTACATGATTCATCATCTTATAAATCTCATCTCTATTTGGTCGTCCCTGAAAAAAACAAAAACATGACTGAAAGATACACTATGTAAGATTTAGATAAAGAGCTGGCAGTTATCACTATAATAGTTAAAACCTAGATAATGTAAAGGGAATTCGTTGACAATTTCAGTAAAATTGATCCACTATGAACCGAGATATCAGCTTTGCACATTTCCGTCTAGCCTCGTTCATCATTACTAAAATTAGTACGTTAGAAAGCATAGTCCCGATTATCCACTGTTTTGATTTAATTATCAATGCTATAAGCTCGTTATTCATGGTCCAGTGCCAAATGACAACACCTCCTTGTTGATTTATTTTATAAAGTGGGTATAAATGTTAAAGGGACAATAACACTCTTGCTAGCTTGACAGGTCTAGTGCCAAATGACAACACCTCCTTGTTGATTTATTTTTATAAAGTGGGTATAAATCTATTTAATATAGCCCTTATATTGCTATACGTTACGGGAATTAAATTTCCTTTAATATAAATGTGTCCGTCTGTTTTATGGTTTGGAACTTGAGGTCTTTGATTTATAGTCGAATAAAATATTAAATTAGGTTGATCTGGGGTGTTATTTAGATTAATGATGATATAAAATACATGTACTGGTACGTTTAAATAGTTATTTTTATAGAATAAGCTAAAATCGGCCTGTTTACCTATTTTTGACATACAACGTCGACCAGGATTTTATCACAGTACTTACTTCATCTGTGGTTTCGTAAAATGTTCACAAATGCAGATAACGGACCCGTCCACAAGGTTGAGAATGCGCCCCTATCTCCAAGACACGTACGCTCACACCAGATATCGAAACCACAACCACAGACAGAGGCAATCGGACATTTATTGATAACCTGGATCAAAGCCGTCAGATTATTATAAAATGACAGAATTCAGTTCAGACTTACCTCAAAATGTATCCATTTATATTTCGTTAAGTCCAGGTTCATGAAGTCTTCTTCACATTTCAGTTCTCTTAATGATCTGGAAGAATAGACAGTACATTTTGTTAAGTATTTATGATTCCTTCGGTTCATGAAAGCGATTAAAAGACACAATAAGTCTAGTCGTTCACATACATTTGAAATGTTAAGAATATGTACATGTACTATTTAAAGGCCCAATAACCCTCTTGTCGTAACTGAACAATAGTCCCAATCATTATTCTGGTCAACAAATTGTACTATTTTACAAAATTCTATCTTAACACAACGAATTTAAAAAATTGGAAAAATTCTACTACATGGTTTGGAAAGCTTTACGTAAACCTTTTCAAATGTAACTTGGATTTAAAAATATTTTCTAACCCTCTGGACAAGTAAAATGGGATGTAATGGATAATTTACACAATAGGTAGGACAATTAAACATCTAGTAGTTTGAATAAGGCTATTTTTTCTTGACCTGTCAAGCCAGCAAGAGTGTTATTATCCCTTTAATGCAAAATATGATATAATTATGTAATTAGACACACTCCAGTCTAAAAAAGGGTCATCAAGAGGAAGCTAGTGGCTTGCATGAAAAATGTAACACATTTATTATTACTACAAATAATTGAGACCATATTCAAAATAACCTACTCCAAAATAACCCAAGACTTGCCTAATTGTTGGTGGTTCTGAGTTTCGATGCAATAAGCATTAAAAACATATTTTGCATAAGCGAATTGAAACTTAGCAATTTGTAGATGTATGGACAACTCATCACAAATAACCTATTTAGTAGTATTTCACTGGAGATCGAAGGTTTGTTTGTATTGAAGATTTTCAACCAGGGACCTTATTACGAAAAATAAATTTATATTATATTTGTGTAGGGATTTTAACCGTCAAACAGGTTTTCATTAAAAGTTTGACTTACTGGTTTCAGTATATTTGATTTATTACTACCAAACAACTAAAAATAAAATAAAACCAAGTACGAACAATCCAAACCATTAGACACAATTTGAAGTACTAAAAATCTGGTATAGGCACATTAGTCTAATAAGGCAAAATAGTGTAATATGGACTGTACTTATGTGACTTACTTGTTGCTATGGAGTATAGTTCTAGATCCATTCTCTGTATTGATAATAACGATAGATAGTGGACATTTTGTTTTGGGACAAATTGCACAATTGTCAATATTTATACCATACTCACTGCAGTCAGATCGTAGAAAACTAAATACATGAAAACGTAATGTTATAAAGATACATATTGTGTCAATACAATAAAACATAATGTTATAAATAAAGAATAAACATCTTCTGATAATACAAGAAAACACAATGTTATGAATAAAGACACATCTTCTGACAATACAAGAAAACACAATGTCATTAATAAAGATACATCTTCTGACAATAATATAAGAAAAAAGAAAATGTTATTATTAAAGATACGTCTAAAACACAACGTTGTTATTAAAGATACATCTTCTGACAATACCAGTAAACATTCGCCCACGCGTCTAGACCATCACCTATTGAAATCAACCCTGTACCACTTGCAGGGTTATTTTACCGAAATGAAACTTTAAAGCCCCAATACCACTCTTGTTGTAACTGAATAATATGTACCAATCACTATTCTGGTCAAAAGATTGTACTATTTTACAATATTCCAATTAATTGATGATACAATTTTCATCTTAACACACCTAATTTTAAAAATTGGAAAAATTCAACTACATGCCGTAACATGGTTTGAAAAGCCTTACGTAAACACTTTCAAATGCAACTTGGATTTAAACATATTTTCGAACCCTCTGGACAAGTAAGATAGGTTGTAATGGATAATTTACACAACAGGTAGGACACTTAAACATCTTGTAGTCAGAATAAGGCTATTTTTTTTTCTTCTGGACCTGTCAAGCCAGCAAGAGTGTTATTGTCCCTTTAATCGCAAAGAGAAATGAAGCAAATCGACACAATTTAAAGAGACACGAAGACTTGGTTACATAAGATTCAAATGCACATGTATCTACGGTTCAGTCTCACCCAGCTCAAAACTTAAATAATCATGTTATCGTGACTAAGGTGTTAATTTGAATTTCTAAAGAAGGATTAGCTGTAGTCTGTTTCACATTAAGCACTGTTTATTTCATTAGTAAACAAACTCACTTGATAATGTTTTATTCAACATTTATTAAAGTAAATCATGTTTTTTTAACCCTTTTAATGTAAATGGAAAAACTAAATGTAAATTTTTTTTAACTAAATAACACTATGAAATGAGCATCAACAAACATTAAATATATTTATTTCATATGGGCAAGTAAACTACCATTTCACACGACACTTATTAAACACAGTTCACATGACACTTATCAAACGGTTAATCCATATCTAATTAGGTAAACACATTTCAGCGACAGACCATAATCCCCCGGCCCTAAACCCTTAATCCCCTTAATCAATATTTTGAGCTGGATTTTTTAACTAAATAACACTATGAAATGAGCATCAACAAACATTAAATATATTTATTTCATATGGGCAAGTAAACTACCATTTCACACGACACTTATTAAACACAGTTCACATGACACTTATCAAACGGTTAATCCATATCTAATTAGGTAAACACATTTCAGCGACAGACCATAATCCCCCGGCCCTAAACCCTTAATCCCCTTAATCAATATTTTGAGCTGGATTTTTTAACTAAATAACACTATGAAATGAGCATCAACAAACATTAAATATATTTATTTCATATGGGCAAGTAAACTACCATTTCACACGACACTTATTAAACACAGTTCACATGACACTTATCAAACGGTTAATCCATATCTAATTAGGTAAACACATTTCAGCGACAGACCATAATCCCCCGGCCCTAAACCCTTAATCCCCTTAATCAATATTTTGAGCTGGATGAGAACACACAGTATTTATGTTTAATCATTCCTAAATTGAATTGATATTTGAGTGGAATTTATGGTCAGATGTTAAGCAAGTGTTAATGTAAATAAACTATTAAATAAGTTGACCATCAAAGTCAATTATTTATCGATATAAATAACATGTACATCACAGGTACATGTATTTATTATGGCAATAAATCCTGTCGGAGTCATAAATGGGTGTTTAATTTCGGTCGAAAAGAACTTACTTAATATTTTCACAATCTGCTACTGTTCCCAAAAATTCTACATTACAACCAATAGACGATAAGACAGTCGCTGTGTTAGATGCATTGCCGCCTCTCTCTTTTATAGTATCCAAGGTCCTTAAAGGAAACAAAAATGAAATATATAAAGAACTAAGAAGTATAATTCCGAAGCAATAGTAACAAGCATCATCAACTTATTATCCAATGCTACATTTAGATGGTTTGTTTTGTTTCGTACTTCTTTAAAAGCTGTATCTGTTCATCTTCGCAAGTGAGTAAGACGTTGGGTCGCTAACCCGGAGGTCCCCTGTTTGATCACGGCATTGGCCGAGAAGTTCATTGAGTTTTCCGGCGTGGTTCTTACTGCCAATAGTGCAGGACAGAAGGTCTAGCAAGTGACAACGTATAGTCGTTCGGATGGGACAAAACACCGAGGTCACGTGAACACATTTGCAGTTGGAATTCGTTTTAAGAGTAGGCTGCAGTGCCGCTGTCCGGGCAAAATTTTCCTTATAGCACACAATTTTCCCATATTGATCGTAAAAACTAGGGCTTCCACTTCAAAATTTCCAAGCCGGTTATTTTTTCATTTTTAATTTATTGACGCTTTAATCAAAAAAACAAGAGACATTCATTCATCGCAAGTACACTATTTTCCTACTTTATGTACAACGACACCCGTATACTAGTTGGAACTCTGATGGAACTGTTGTGGTATAACATCTTTAAAAAGTTGATCTTCGTGTTCAAATTACATTTTATGGTCGCTGGAGGCAGTGTGCTCCATCAGAGCCAACTTTCTAAAATTCTGGGAACCAATCACAAAACTATTATTGGCGCTATGTTTCTGATAAACGTTCTTTTAATTAACCAGTGCGTGATGCGTAAGTGATGAGTTAGATTGTTGACTATTTCTACACTGTACTTATGGTTAATTAAATGTTACTTGTTCTTGCATATAAACCTTATGTATATTATTTTCATCATAATTTGCTTGAAACCGATGAGATAACTCACAACGAAACATCGCTTTAAGTAAAAGAGTAACTGTGTTCCATATTGTGATTTTGTTTTTATTACGTGTGTCTTTTGAAAAATGCCGCTCAAAGAAGATATGCGTCATCAATATGGAGACGAGGCAGTGCAATCAGTGAAATTACGTTGTAAATAATTTACTTGGTAGATATATTAAAGCAAGTAACAGTCTGAATTTTCTGTTATGCTGTCGCGATAAGAACGTCTAAGGGCCTTGCTGGTCAATTCTGTAGTTGCCGTGAAGGATGCCACAAAAAGCCAGCTAATTTCTCTGAAGAGAACGTTACCAACAATGTAGAAACAATAAAAATCGACTAGATATTAGATGTGAACAGAGCTGTGGATCTCTGCAAGAGCTCCTCTAAGAGGGAGGAACACTACCGATTTATTCGGGCAAAACAACAGCAGTCTAACCTTGCTCTAAACAACAATACCAACCAACCCAAACAAGTTAACAAGCCAACAAAACATCAGCGAGACCAATATTTCATCAAAACACTAAGTAGCCGAGAACACACTGCTGACCAAAAAAACTCTCGGGGGCTTAAATTGATCCTGATAAAACTAAAGACCGATAGTGACCAATACATTACGAATATGGATTATAGATTGTGGATTACGACAATGGCTCCCGGTGGTAAAGTGGGTTAATTACGTCATCAAATACAAAGCATCATCCCCAGGCCTACAGCCAAATTAGACAACCTTACCAAACATGAAATAGAAGCTGTACAACAACTGAAAAGTGACCAGGATATGGTGTTAGTCCCAGCTGATAAAGGCAAAGCCATCGTAATAGTGGATAAGTGTGAATACTATGAAACTGTAAAACCGCAACACAATTCCTTGGTGACACCAATACGTATACAAGATGCTTGGAGAAGATCCATTTGGAATTTACAAAACTAAACTCACCAACCAACTAAAATCACCCCTAGATCAGAATCATATAGCTGACAAGCTGTTCCATCAACTAAAACTACACACCCAATAGCCCCGTACGCAAGAGCTACCATCAAAATTCCTAAAAACACGATTAAAGCTAGATTACTGATTTGTTCGCGATATGCTGTATTGTACGATACAGCCCACTTTCTCTCTAAACTACTCTTGCCGTAAGGAAGTCAGTAGCCTCATTCATTAAAAACTCCGCCGAATTGTGCCAGGAACTTTATCGCTAAGACAATGCCGTGTTAACGATATCATACGATATTGTAGATTATTCACAAATATTCCTCATGATTTGGCTTAGAAGAACTTAAGATAAGATAGATAACCTGACCGAAACCACTCGACAGCACCCGTGTATATTTCACAGGAGATGACTATTTTTTATTCAAGAATTCCCACAATATCATTTGAGCGCGTTGTGGTTTTCTTTATTCTTAACAACGTTACCTACATGTAGGTGTATGTCATTGTGTGGATTTATTCAAGTACATGGGGCTTGATACGAAAATACCCTGATAGTAATCTAATCTTAGGTCTTTTAATAGATCATTTTGCTCTGTGACCAAACGGGCATAATGTTCATGTTCGATGAATTTCGATAATTGTTTTTGGAAAAATTTTTCTTCGAGAAATGTATTTGGAGAACTGTTTGTATTTCGAGATAGTTTTTTGATTTTCTAAAATAATTTTATATTAAAGTTACATTCCCGCGTACAAACTAGGTGATTTAATGGTATATATGGACTAAATCATATTCAAACTAGTTCAATTGTCATAAGTTTGCTTCAAGTCCTTCTCAACTATGTAATTGCCAAGAAATGCCCTGCTATAAAAATTCCATGAAACCAGGTTATGGTTATGCCACGTGACTTACCTCTCTCGGAAGTCAGAAGAGAATTCAATGTTGTCTTAAATCGGTTACTATTTATTACAAATATCGAATCCTAATTAAATTCTGGAATTATCCACTGCCTGCCTCTTTTTCAGTCATTTTTATCTCATGAAGTGTTAGTTTAGTTTAAACATATTTTATTGCATCAACATAATTAAAGGGCCAATCCCGATAATATTTTTGAGAATAAAACTGCTTAATTTTGTGTTAAAATCCCTTAAAATCCTCTACCTCAGGGACGAGCAACTAACTTAATGTATGTGATACGTTTTCAAACAACTTATACCCGTCAGTCTTCATCTGTAAATGGAGACCGGTGTCCTAAGCTGTAGTATTTGGTGTCTGGATAAAACCAGGCTTTATTTTATAAAAATAATGTGTAGGTGAAATTTTTCACTGCATAGACTTCTAAAGGGACGGGAGTGGATTATAAGCTCACCCAACCCACAAATTGAACAGAAATTTAATAGGGTTACGTGTCCGGATAAGCAGTTTTGACGTTCACGTCCAAAAGACCCAATATTCTGAGCTGCAATTTTGAGTCAGAGTAAATACACCGCTCCTCTATATTTTGGCGTTTAAATTTTTTATTTTTTAACCCGGTTTAAATCGGGATAGTCCCTTTAATTCTTGAAACAATTGGATTGGGTAGACGAGTGAAGGTATCAATTAACTTGAGGTCCTACAATCGTAGGTAAAAATAAACACATCGGATAAACCAACGTTTAGTATATCTTTACAATTTATTGGTGAAATCAGTGAGATGTCCGTCAAACATCGGAGAATTTAAAATATCAATGTTAAATACGGTTATAAAGCCAAAACTTAAATTAATGAATAAGCTTGATGGCGCTGAGAGAATATAATAATTAATATCTGTTTTCCATAAGTAAGTTTTTTAAATGTCAATGTTTAATACGGTTATAAAGCCAAAAAACACATTAATGAATAAGCTTGATAACGTTAAGAGAATGCTATTCAAAACGTCGCTTAAATATAATAATTAATATCTGTTTATACTAAAGTACTTACCTTTGACCGGAATCTTCCAATGGATATGCCTGGACTATAGTTTTTAAATCTATACAAACAAGACCTACACATAATATTTTCTTGTTAGTATCCATATTGCTGAAGAAAAGATAAATCATAAACTGGTTAGCTAGTAACAAAAAGTCAATGTGAACCTAAAAGGAAAATAACGTTTTTAGAGCATGACGCCCCGCCTTGGCAATTACAATGTTTGAGAAGGACATGATGCAAACTTATGAAAATTAAACTAGTTTAAATATGTTTAAGTTCATATATACAATGCCGGATTAACCATGGGGCACCATGGGGCACAGGCTCCAGGGCCCCCCACATTAGGGGGCCCCCACAAACATTTTTAGTTGCGTCCAGTCACCTCCTCTAGAAATGCCATCATTTCATAGCACTCGCATTTATCACCACGCCCCGATTTACCATGGGGCATAGGCCCCAGGACCCCCAACATTAGGGGCCCCCCACAAACAATCTTAGTTGCGTCCAGCCCCCTCCTCTAGAATTGCCATCATTTCATATCACTCGCATGGATTGGTCCACAGAAATAACGCCAGAATGCGCTAATTTTATTTTTTCTGGGGGAGGTACTTCTAAATGGCGCCACACAAGTGCTTGAAATGCCAGGAAATCTTGTTTCCGGCCTCCAATTTATGGAATTTCCAGAAAAATAAGGCGACCCCTCCCAAAAAATTGATAACCTTTCAATTATAAAATAATACACTTGATTGTGATCACATAGTGATGCTCCTTAGGCACTGATGAGTCGGTCGGTTTTAATGGCGCCTACGCCTGATCCAAACTGTCTTATATCTCTTATGTGGAGGCTATCGGGCGGACCCAAGGTGCGAACGCCAGAAGCGAATGCCTCTCACAAAAAATCTGCCGCCATATAAAATACAAAACTGCCACTCAGATATCACCCAAATGGCAGAAAAACGTGTTTCCTGCATCGTTATTTTTAAAATTTTCTGCTGGAGGGCCCCAGACAAGGGTGCCGTCTCCAAAGGCGAAGGGCCTTTCCTATCACCTCTTTCTGGATCGGCGTATGACCCACCACATGACATTAAAGGGTTCGTTTTGGTCGCCCTTATTCACATTTGACGGGACCTTGTTGGTCTTTGGGGGTGCCGCCACCAAATTACATGATTAGACTTTTTCGTTCTGGTCGCCCTATCCACGCCGCCCTATGGTGTTTCTGACTAGTTCAAGTTTAGAGGATAAGGAGTTTCTCATTTTGGTGTGCTTAACATCAAAATAAGAAATAGCGCTGCCGAAATTGACATTCGGGAGCGACGTTGATCGCAGCTCCAAGCCCCCCACCCTCACGTACACACGCGCACCGTTCCGCACTCAGTAACTCGGGCATGATATTGACGTTCCCAACACTCTGCTGCACCCCCACTTTTACAATCCTACATACGGCCCTGCCCCAGACCCCCTTGATGGGCTTCGCGCCTTCGGCGCTCGCGGTCGGTGATCAGGGGCCCCCCTCATGTTCCAGCCCCCGGGGCCCCCACCATGGTTAATCCGGCGTTGCATATATACCATTAAATCACCC
Organism: Patella pellucida; assembly: GCA_917208275.1. NCBI lineage: Eukaryota > Metazoa > Mollusca > Gastropoda > Patellidae > Patella > Patella pellucida. Next base: position 14,273,536 of record OU795044.1, read on the forward strand.
AGTTTGTACGCGGGAATGCATGGAAGCCTATAACTACCATTCATAATTTCTACTTTTCGCCCCTTCAAAACACGAAAAGTCGAAAGTCTAAAAGAAGAAATTTGAAAGTCGCCAGGACAATATACAAGCCAAAATCATCGCGAAAATATCTCGGCTTACTATATAGACTCTATCACACAGACGTTTTTGTTAACGGGAGTTGTGCGTATGCAAATGTGACCTGGAAGGCAGAGAGTACATGCATTTCCGAGACGAAAGCGGAAAAGTAGAAAATAGGAAATTAAGAAATAACTCGTTTTTTCCTAATTTCCTATTTTCGACTTTCGCCTTCTTAATGACATCAATAAATACAAAAATATGACTCGCCCAGACGGTATACAAGCGAAAATGCAAGTCGAAAATAAGAAATTAGAGAAAAAAATATTTCTTAATTTCCTATTTTCGCGTTGATTTTGGCTTGTATACCGTCTTGGCGACTTTCGACTTTCTACTTGTCTACTTGCCTACTTTCGACTTTTCGACTTTCGTAATTTGAAGGGGCGAAAAGTAGAAATTATGAATGGTAGTTACAGGCTTCCAGCTTCCCCCATAACACCCGCTTGGTATAGTCAATGAATCACCCAATACAACGCTTGATATATTAGATTAAAAATTGTAACGTGCTATTGTTTAATTTTTAACTTAAAGAAGCTAAGTTTCTAACTCAATATCATCAAAAATCTTCAACTTTGAACACACTCAAACATTGAGCACCCCCCCCCCCCCCCTATGGGCGCTGATGGCGCCCTTTCCATTGGACGCAATACGTAGTCAACGACCAGCGTGTCCACATCAGTATCAGCGCCACAGAAAGCCGAGTGACATTGGTTGGGCGCCCACGACGAGATTAATGGGCTGCCCATCCTGTCGTTATATAGGAGGCGCCCCCGAAATAGTGAGGCGCCTAATAGTGACTCACACGATTAAACGGTCACAAATTGGTTGATGGAGCGCCCAAAACGGCTTGATCTGTGGGATGCCTTATCCCAGAGGGGCGCCTATAACGGCATTAGTTTAAACAATATTTTATTCAATAAGATGAATTGGATTGAACAACAGGCAAGGGCCTATATAAGTTCTTTCCACATAATGACATGATCGGTAGGGCGCCTTATAATCACAATATACATGTAATTGTTGCGCCACACATAATGCATAATGCCGAGTAGGAATTGGTTAGGCGCCCACGATCTGATCAATGTGGTGCTCAAAAAGTCATGATTGTTGCGTTGTCTCATTCCGGAGGGGTGCCCATGATGCCGAGATTTTGGGTCGCACACGACGACATCATGGATGCTCATAATATAATTTGCGGAGCGCCTATAATGCCGAGTGAGATTGGTGAGACGCCCACGAATGAATTGGACGTGATAATCTTCAAAATTCAAACAAGTCGCACTCTAACCAGATTCCAATCTTTTCGTTTTTCTAATAAATTATTATAGGTACGTTAAAGTCGTATTCCTTCCTTCAGATTTCTATAATGATCATATCAAAATATCATAATACACCAATATCACAAATTGAGCTTCACAATTTTTTTTGTGTTGCGGCTGTTCTTAAATTCGAACATTTGCCCGAATTTACTACGTGAAATAATACAAATTGCCAATAAAATGTTTATCTTAGCAACAGTTCTGTTTATTGTGTTAGTTAATTGCTTGTTTCTAAATTTAATTAAAATAAACTGGATTGAAGGAATAACCAAGCTGTCGTTTGAATTGATATTTTCGTCTAGCCTCAATCCTATTTTTTTATATTTTGTCTGAAATAATGAAAATCAGAAGCCCATCTTTATCCGGTAAGATCACTACATCAATGTTGATTTAATTAGACCAAATAATTCGTGTTTTTTAAAAGAAAATCAAACAATTAGCCTACATTTACATGTCATCAGAGAAATACAACGAAAAACAAATCTCGAACAACAAATTTTTAAATGCAAATCTCCAAATGCAAATCTCCAAATACAAATCTTGCAAAGCATTTCTCTAAAAACATTTCTCGAAATTCATCGAACCGGAGCATTATGACGACATGAGCGGAAATCAACCTGACATACAATAAGTCACATTTCGAGAAATGTTTTTGGAGAAATGTTTTTGAAGATATTTTTTTGGAGAAATGACTTTGGAGAAATGTTTTGAAGAATTGTATTTGGAGAAATGTTTTGCAAGAATTGTATTTGGAGACTGTATTTGTAAATTTGTTGTTCGAGAGTTTTTTTTTTCGTTGTATGTCTATGATGAAATGTAAATATAGAATATTGTTTTGTTTTACTAAAATAAATTTTATCTTTATATTAAAATACAATTTAATTAAACAAAATTACATTTTAAAAATCTGATATAACAAATGTCTGATTTGTGAAACAAATATTTATTTTAAGATACAAATGTTAATTTTAGTGTATAAATGTCGAAATACGACAACAAAAGGCGAAATAAGAATTAAGGACTATTAATTAAGGACTAAGAATTAAGAACAATGAATACAGAGCTGTTTGGTCTTCCATATAATATCTGGTGTTAAGCTTGCATACATTCACGAAATTTATTTTTTGGGGAGTAAAATTATGTGCTTTACCAAACTGTGGTTATGTGTAAATTTAATATTGGGTTTACTTTCTTATACCATGTCAAAATCCTAGAAAATAGTATGGGCAGAACAAAAATTTCAATAAATAAATATATTGCAATATGTAAATTTTATTGACAATATATATTTTACCATTAAAAATACCGCAATAATCAAAAATATCGTTTGATTCTAGATTATCGCCATTTCTCAACAATATTCTCCCAAAGATTATTGAGTTTTTTTATTGCCAATAATTATTTGATATCGCAATAATGGCAATATACTATTATATTTATATTGATATCGCAGTAATGAAAATTTCACTAACACTAATATATTTAATCAAGTTTATAGATATGTCAAACAGATTAACCCCGATCAAAAAGTATTTTACCAGCTATTATACGTATAGTTTTGGATTGTCTCTCTAATGTTGCTTATTATTAGAAAATGCTTACTATGCCATTTTAACTACGTATATACACCCATTTGCTTTAGGGGAGAGTTTTTTTTTACATAGTCTAAACCTGTTACTCAATCCTTTTCAGTTAACTCGAATAAAATTATTGTTTATAAATAAAATTTAAAATGGGATTTAGTGATCCTGGTTCCATCTTCGGATGGGGGTTGGCTACAAGTCCGACTTGTTGAAGAAAGGTCTTCAGGATCTTGAAAGAATGTGCATTATTGAAAGAAATGAAATTATAAAACGAGAAATACAAAATATATATTAGATAATATTAATTATAACGTATCTCACCTAAAAGTATATTAATGTCTAAAATCCGTTGATGTTGTTCAGCATGTATTATTTCCAGAGTGAATATCGATATTGTAGTGTGCCCGATATATATAGATGAATTTATATAATAAGCTATAGCTTGTTTAAAGATCCATTATATCACTATTGCATTAATCATGTTATAACAGAAATAAACCAAATGTAGTAATCACGTCTGATTTACACTTAACAATTAACATAATAGCCGTAATTAGACACTTGTAACGGAGAACGTCTTACCGTTAATTATAATCAATGAATGATAATGGGGCTTAACGTCTTACGCTCCGTTAATTGTAAGAGTTTAGTTTAATTGAGATTAAATATATTTATCCAGAAGTTTAGGCACTTAAAACAATGAAATTAATTTACAAGTATTGATTGACAAGTAGTAAATTAAGCATGAGGGATGATTAACGTCTATATAGCATGAACATGTGTAGAAGTTAGAAATATATACACAAGTTTAAATACATAATATTTCACAATGAATACTGTACTATGTGCACGTCGAGTTAGAATTTACGCTTTCTTTATAGTACTAATTTAGATTAATTGAAGAGGGTTACTTGTTACATGTTTAAAATGACGATATATATGTATAATTTTATGTTATTTTTAGTACAAATCATTGTAACCATATATAATCTTTGAATGACATTTGATAGATAAATAATAACCTAAAATGCACACTTATCTGGTCAGCTAGTAGTATAATCTCGATGTTATCAACATCATTATAGATATAAGGCAAAATATAATACACAAACTGAAGGGTTCCGTGCCAAAACAGTCTAAGTCAGACTTAGGTTGTTTTGACTTAGTACTATTGCGAAATAGCCCTAGCAATTCTCCACCTTCTATTGAAAAGCATTTCGGGCTAAGTCAACTCCCTGCACCTAAATTTTTATATTGAAAGCTCGATACTCGGTGCAAAAATAAAACCTAAGTCAGACTACGGTTGTCTTGCCTTGATGTCACTTGACTTAGGCTACTTTGCTTGGCAGCTCTCGGGAAAAGAAGGGGGTAAAAGTACGAAAAAGGCTCAAGGTCACTGTGATAAAGCCATGTGGTCAAGCCTTAAAACTGATTTATTTGGTAATTTAGAGTAAATTTCGATATTTTGTCTGTCAAGATTTATGAATTAATTATTGCAGATCACCAAAATGACCAATTATTACTTAAATCAGGGTGTAGTTTGGCTAGTTTCTTCATTGCTGACTTAGATCGTTTCGCCTAGCAATGAAAGATGCAATATTGTCTATACATGCGTTTGCTCACACTACCATAATCTCTTTTCTAGAATATCCTTCTATATTATTTTAATTTCTTAGTGAACCTCGTTCTTTTTCTGTACTAATGTATTGCATAGTAAAGTAGTGTAGTTTATAACACATAACAGTAGAGATGGGTGGTAGAATAGAAGAACAGTGGACATAAATTATTAAACAGTACCGGCAGATGGGTCAGTAGAGATGGGTGAAACTGTTTGGATGGATGTATAGTAGAGGAAGGCAGAACAGCAGACGGAGATGTAATATTGGAGATGGATTGTGAAGTAATGAATGGTGTAATTTCAGAGATGGGTTGTAGAGACGAAGTAGATGGAACACCAGAGATGGGTTAAGCAGTAGTGCTTGGTGGAACATTAATGGATGGGTTACGTTACACAGTAGAAAAGGTGCAGCGTCAGCGATGCTTTATACCGTGGAATAAGGTGACATTTCAGAGATGTGCATGCAAGAGAAGAAAGTGAAACATCAGAGATGGGCTGTGCAGTAGAAGACCATGAAATTTTATAGTTGGGCCATGACGTGAAAGAAGGTAGAACATCAGAGATGTGCTATGGAATAAGGTGCAACTTTAGAGATGGGTTATGCAGACGTGAAATACTCAATATTAGTGATGGACTGTGTTGTAGAAGTAGGTTGAACATGAGAGATGGGCTATGCAGTAGACTGTGTGGTTGAACCTGAGTTATGGTCTATTCCGTAGCTAGCAGAAGGTGCCACACCAGAGATGTGCACTCGGGGTGTGAGATTGAGGAGGGCCAGCGGTGGAGTTTAGGATTTATATGTTATCCGAAATTTTGCTGAACTAATTATTAAAGCCCCAACATATCGGAATAAAGTTGTAATATAGAGAATAAGAGATTCAAACCAAACAATATTACATTACTTTTATTAAAAACATTTCTTCAAATACGACCTTTTTATTGCTTTCTATGGATTTCACACCGCCATCTTTATCTCACTTAGAAAAATATAGTACTGATTAACATTGTGCTATGTGCTATAGTTTTCGTACAAGAAAGTCCATTCTTCTTGATGTTTTTTTTATACTCAGATGTGCTTCATTACACGTTAACTACAGTCTCAACAGTACATATTTTTGATTTTTGAAATATGTATGAACGATCTTACTTAATGTGCCTTTAAATTGAAACTTTAGTCGATATTGTTTCCTCAAATGGTCCCACGCCTTGTGTTGGGCTATATTCTTACTCTTTTATCTGTGCTCTTTGTTGCGTGTGTATTGTCACCCCTCAATTAAAGCTATCTATCGTCTTTTTCTAAAACCTAACTTGACCTTGCCTATTTTTTTTTGCCTGTAGGATTTTTTTGGACTTAGAACGATCTTACTTATATGTGCTTTTAAATGGAAACTTTAGTCGATATTGTTTTCCTCAAATAGTCCCACGCCCTGTGTTGCTCTTTTATCTGTGCTCTTTGTTGCGTGTGTATTGTCACCCCTCAATTAAAGCTATTTATCATCTTTTTCTAAAACCTAACTTTTTGTCTAAGGTCGTTTTTACTCTGAATTAATAACCTTCAAAATATAATTTTGTATTTTTCACCTTTATTAAAATACAGTGTTACTGGGGCCATACTATATACCGGAAAACAACCGGAAAGCACCATTTTATACTGAATACCGGAAAACACCGGAAAAACACTAAATACCGAAAAACACCCTACATGTCGGAAAACACCCTAAGAATTAACGGTCCCCGGTCAAACATAGTCACTCAAAAAGACAAACCGGTCTCAAGTCACTTTAACCAACCAAATCATGACATCTCTGATCTCATTGTCACGCCGATAGAACAGAACAGACTAAGAGCGATTTCGTTTGGAAAGTCGACCGCGGCACTCTTTGATGGGTTAAGAACGGATTAAAGGCGTTAATGAGGTAGGGACCAGTCATTATTAATATAGTTCACTTAAATTCAACTCACTCATTAATTAATAAATTAATATACGATCGAAATTCAGTTCATTGTGATTATTTCTCAAAATAAGTATAAATACGTAAATAATCCCAAGTATTTCATATACATTTCTTTCTACAGCAAGAGGTGGCATTTACCTATGTGTTGCTGGTTTTAAGTTTTGAATGATTAAGAGAAAGAATAACGACTTAGATATAGCTATAATATTGTATATATAGCTATAATATTGTATATATAGCTATAATATTGTATATATAGCTATAATATTGTATATATAGCTATAATATTGTATATATAGCTATAATATTGTATATATAGCTATAATATTGTATATATAGCTATAATATTGCTATAATATTGTATATATAGCTATAATATTGTAAATATAGCTATAATATTGTATATATAGCTATAATATGGTAAATATAGCTATATTTTTAATATAAATAATTATATGTATCTTTCTTTTTTTTGCAGATTGATGACGCATGGATCCAAATAATGGCCGAGGTACCAGATTATGAGAAATTGTAACAACTGGCCGACTATATGGTTACCCAATGGTTAGACGGCCAATTTACTAAAGTACAATGGAACCACAACCAAACCACGTGAAGAACCAACAATTCTTGGGAGGGGTGGCACGGGCGTCTAAAAAAATAATTGGAAAAGCTCATCCGAATATTTTTGAAGTGATGGCATTTATGAAAGAAGAGCAAAAGACGATCGAAATTCAGTTATTGCAGTATTCGAATGGGCAGCGACAACCACCTAAAAGAAAAAACCCCAGATATCAACAGAAAGATCGAAGATGCAAAACATAGATATGAAGAAGGAGGATTGAATTTGTTCGAATTTTTGGACTGTGTTGGACATTTTATGCGTGCCAAAAGTTAAAATTATTGGTAATGTTATGTGTTAAAGGATGTTATATTTTTTAAAAAATTTTTTCCCCTATTCCATTATAATGATGGCGCCTGAGTGTGGCTGCACATTTTATGCTAAAGGATAATTTGTATTTTGTGGTAGTTACGATCACTCGTAGAAATCGTAGATTGGTATAGGAACGTATACTCATCGGCAGAATACAGGGATAATGATTATATTAGATATTGTGCTGTTGGTAATTATTTATGGTCATTTACTTTTTTCATTTATGATACATTCAACTGGCCATTCTTCAAATATGGCCGATAGTGTTGTCGATCAAGCGGAACGTGTTTACTACACAGGTTCAGAACTCACTTCGACCACATAATAAGCAACAACTTCAACCCGTTATCTTGAACATAATTCGACATCTTGGTATAAATAAGAGATATAGGGGTAAACCATCCACCAACCTCAGAACTGCAAAATGGAAATCTAATTGGAACTTTAATCATGGTATAAATCACAATTTGTTACAATCTATCCCGAAACAAACCTCTTATGACAATAATGCCCACTGCAAATTTGGCTTAACAAATATCCGAGCAATCAAGAATAAAGTTGGACCATTCCTTCATCACATTCAATCGGAATCAATTGATTTCTGTATTCTTACTGAGACTTGGTTAAAAGATCGCGATGTCGTTGAAACCGCATCTCTGAGACCACCTGGATACAATTTCATAAACTTTGAAAGGACTGGACGAAATGGGGGTGGTATTGGTATATTTTTCAAATCTTCTATCAAATACAAGATTATTAAGTCCGCTAACGAACTTTCGTTTGAATACGCAATTATTGAACTGGTGATAAGTTCACTTTGTATAAATGTGATTGTTGTTTACAGACCCCCTCCTTCGGCTGATCATCCTGTGCCCTTCTCGACATTTCTCACTGAATTCCCTGATTTCCTCAGTGATGAACTTTTAACCTGCAATCGTTGTTTAATAGCTGGGGATTTCAATATTCACGTTAATAAGCCGTCCGATCCCGAAGTAATCGCTTTTTATGAAATTCTCGACACATTCTCTCTAAATCAATTAGTTGAGGGTCCAACACATTATTTAGGTAATACCCTAGACCTAATACTTATCCGCTAAAATAGTGATTTCACCATCAACAATATCTTGATAGGAGATTACCTATCTGATCATGCATTTATTGCTGGCCATCTCTCAACGCGTCGACCAGTCTTGCTCCGGAAACGGATTCTATTTCGGAAAATAAAATCTATCGACCACGATTCTTTCCGAGAAGATGTTATAATAATAATAATAATAGATTTTTATAGCGCAAGATTACACTAAAGTTTCTAATGCGCTTCCAATTATCTACCACCGTGAAAGAACTAAATGTTAAATAGGTGTGTTTTTAACTCGCGTTTGAATTGGTCAACAGATTTAATCATTCGTAATTTTTTGGGAAGATTATTCCATAAGTAGGGGGCTGAGAATGAGAAAGCTCGTTTTCCTAGTTCTAATTTCACAGATGGAGTTAACAGTTTATTTTCTGATGATGATCTCAGGGTTCTTGTGTTGTTCTCGCATCGTTTCAACAACTGTTTTAAATATAAAGGCGATTTGTCATCCAATGTTTGCAGCAGGATTTTAAACACAATTCGTTTTTTAACAGGCAGCCAGTGTAGGGAACGGAGTACTGGGGTGATATGATCAAATTTTCTTGTTTTAGTTAAAAGTCGTGCTGCAGAGTTTTGGATGTTTTGTAGTTTTTTAACTTGATAATCAGGAATTCCATAGAGCAGGGCATTGTGGTAGTCAAGTGTTGTCGTGATGAAGGCATGAATGAGATTTTCTGTTATTTCTGGAGTGAGATACTTTTGTATTCGGGAGATCTGTTTAAGGTGATAAAAAGCTGATGAACATATTGACTGTATATGACACTTGAATGATAGACTAGGGTCGATGGTAGCTCCAATATTCTTTGCTTTTAATGTAGGGATAATTGTTTCTTCTTGAAAATGAATGCTTATTTCAGTGAATTTGGATAGTTGCTGTTTAGTACCAAGAACCAAAAGTTCAGTTTTGTCAGGATTTAATTTTAGAAAGTGCCTAGTCATCCAGTCATGAATTTCAGCAAGACAGAGCTCTGTATCTTTAACTGTTTGTTTACAAGAATTGGTATCAAAGCACAAATATAACTGTGTGTCATCGGCAAATAAATGTATTGATAATCCATGTTTCTCTGCTATTTTTGTTAATGGTTTAGTAAAGAAAATAAATAATATGGGTCCTAGAACTGAGCCTTGTGGCACACCGCATAAAAGAGAACGTTCACAGGACTTGCTGCCCTTGACATCTACAGTGACAGTACGATTAGTTAGATAGCTTTTGAACCACAGTAATACCGTAGCGCGAAGACCAATCTCTTGTCGAAGAGGACTGAGTAGGTCTTCACTATCTAACGTATCGAATGCCGCACTAAGGTCAAGTAGAAGAAGGATTACACACTGTTGGCTGTCTAAAGCTCGATAAATATCATAAGTGATCTATATCAGGGCGGTTTCGGTGCTGTGGTACTGCTTATATGCTGACTGAAGATGGTTCTCTAGGTTGTTATCTCTCATATGTTGGTTTAGTTGAGTTAATACACATTTTTCGATGATTTTGGATATAAAACTTAAGTTGCTTACGGGTCTGTAGTTTTTTAAGGAATCTGGATCTAAAGGTGTCTTTTTCAAGAGGGGTCTGATGACTGCTTTGCCAAGGTTTTTCGGGAACTCACCACTGAGGAGACTTGTATTTACGATTTCAGAGATTATCGGAAGAAACGTGTCAACGTTGTCTTTTAACATCCAAGATGGTAGGGGATCTAGTTCACACGATTTAGGTTTCATAGACAGGATAGTATTTTTTAGTTGGTCATCAGAGACCGGCTGGAATTCTGAAAGTGTAGCGTATGATGTATCTCTGTAGGATGGAATGTTGTCGGACGATTTTGTAATCTTGGAGGTAATGTCATTTCTGATCTTTAGGATTTTATCATTTAAGTAATTGACAAAAGTATCAGCTAATTCTATTGTAGAGGTGTGGTCAGGAAGGATATTGTTATATCGTTCTCGATTTAGAAGATCATTTATTACATTGAAGATTTGTTTCTGATCTGAACCGCAATCTGGCAGTTTTTTATTGTAATATTCTGTTTTAGTCGACCGAATTAAAGATGCAACATTCTTAATTTCCATTTTATACTGGTTTTTGTGAACTATAAGTTGTGTCGACCTCCATCTCCTTTCAGCTTTTCGTCTTGTTTTGCGCGCATTTCGTATTTTATCGTCGAACCAAGGATTTTGGGGTTTTGTATTTATTTTACGAACGACCAAAGGAGCATGCTTTTGAATTATAGAAGAAATCTCTTCGTCATAAAGATCGACTAGCTCAGATGTAGATAGGAAGTCGTGTTCAAAAAGCCTAGAATTCTTTACATCTTCAGTGAAAATTAAGTTATTGATGGACTTATATTTACGATACTGGATTGACACAGGTTTAGCAGACAAGGGTCTGTTACCGTATGGTAAAGAGAAGTGGACTGCATCATGGTCACTAAGACAGGGATCTTTAACATACAGTTGGTCAAGTGATAATGTGTCCTCTGTTTGTGTGATGACAAGATCTAGAGTATGACCTTGACGGTGGGTTGGGTTTTTCACATGTTGAAAAAGACCGAATGATTTAAGAAGATCTTTGAATTTTTCGACTATCGAATCAGAGGAAATATCTACATGAATGTTAAAAACGCCGGTGATGATAAGATGACCGCTTTTTAGTACCAGAGTCTCGTAATATTCAGAAAAATCAGCCAAAAAGTTGGTTATGCTTGAATTAGGAGGACGGTAGATGACTACAAAACGTAGAGCGATAGCATTTGTTTTTAGTAGCACTTCAATACTTTCAAATGATTTAAAAGTTGAACACTTTTTCTTTTCACATTTTAGGGATGATTTGAAAAGGATACCTACACCTCCGCCTCTGCTAGGTCTAGGTGTATGTTCGAGTTCATAGACAAATTTTTTAAAGTCGCAAGATACAGGACCGCTTGTAGATAATGATAACCATGTTTCTGAGAGAAGACAGATGTCACTATGTTCTTCAGTTAAATATTCAGCTAAAAGTTCACATTTATCATCTAGTGATCTGATATTTAAGAGACACACATTGAGATAGTGTTTTGAAGACTTGATATCCAAAAAAGATTTATTTCCAGAATTTATCTTTTTCCCACTCCTTTTACCCCTTCTTGTTTTAGGGGATTTAAAAATACCATAAAGCTTTAATAGATGTGTGAGATCTGGGTTGATTAGTTGTAAACTCCAGTCATTTAAAACCTTAAACTCACTTGAATTGTAGTTCAGAAACATTTATATTGAGAAACATTTGACCTGTTTTCTGATTTGAAGTTGATGAGTTCTTGCTCACTAGTCAGTTGGGTGTACATCCAGTGAAACAATCCAAAATATTGTATCTAATTTATGAAAGATCATAACAAAAATATCTTGATTGTGTTCTTCAGACCATCTAACACTTCCTTGCTAAAAATCACACTAATTGGCACATTATTTCTTTCAAAATATCAGATAAATTGACAGAGCTCTCAAGTGCAGCTACTAAGCGCAAGGGAGATAACTTTATCAAAGTTACCGATCATCTCAAGTGTCTTAAAGACATCGATACCATTGTCTATGGCTACAACACGTCACTTAAAGCTATCCTAGATAAGCACGCCCCAAAAAGGTCTAAAACGTTTACAGTTCGACCCCCAAAAATCCATGGTTTGACTCTGAAGCTCAACGTTTAAAAACAGCTACTCGCCAAGCCGAGCGAATTTGGATGAAAAACAAAACACCTGAAAACTGGAAGGAATTCAAACAGAAGCGAAACATCTACTTTTATCATTTAATTTATACGAAATACAATTGAATCGTGTGGAAACAATTCGAAACTACTATTCGATACTGTCGCGAACCTAACAGGAACAAACAAGTCTAATCCACTACCAGAGGGAGTTACTGATAAGCAACTCGCTGCGGATTTTGCATCATTTTTCCACAGTAAAGTGGATAAAATATGCAAATATTTAGAGGACCATCCACTATACAAACCTTCTACTCCGGACAACATACAACCTTTCCATTCTTTTACCTCTCTGTCAATAGATGAGGTTAAAAAACTCATTGTCAATGCAAAGGCCACGACTTGCAGTCTCGATCCATTACCCTCTAGCCTAATTAAGCAGCATGTTGACATATTCGCCGCCATAATCTGTCACATTGTTAACCTTTCATTGGAGACCGGAGTGTTCCACAAAGACTGGAAAAGGGCAATAGTAAAACCGCTGCTCAAAAAACCAAATTTAGAGCGTGTAATAAAAAAACTATCGACCTGTAAGTAACCTTTCTTTTCTCTCAAAACTGGTGGAAAGGGCGTCTTTAATTAGTTTCTCACAGCACATTGACTCACAATCACTATTACCAGCATATCAAAGCGCTTACAGGAAACACTTCAGCACTGAAACGCTAACGTTAAAGCTGTACAATGATATTCTGTGGGGTATGGAACAACAACAGTTAACGGCGTTTATCGCAGTTGATTTAAGCGCTGCATTCGACACGGTTCATCACAAGCTTCTCCTGGACGTTCTTGAAACATCCTTTGGCGTTTGTAGTAAGGCCAAAGAATGGATAGCCTCATATCGCACTGACAGAAACTTTGAAGTCAATGTTCAAGACTCCTCTTCCGATGCAATAAACATCAATTTCTCAATACCGCAGGGTAGCATAAACGGTCCCGTTCTGTTTACATGCTATGCTAGTACACTGCAATACGCTATCGATGACGGTATTAACCTAATAGGCTATGCTGACGACCATAACGTGTATGCCGGTTGGTAAGCTTCCGACTCATCTGCTGAACTAGCAACTCTATCCCGTCTTACTTCGACTATGGACAATGTCAAAAGTTGGATGCACGAAAATCGCTTAAAGATGAATGATGACAAATCGGAATTCATCGTGTTTGGAAGCACTCGCCTACTGCCGAATTGCCTCGCAACCGACGTGAAGGTCGGTGATATCATGGTGAGCCGTTCGAAAAGTGTTAAAGTGCTAGGGGTTACTTTTGATCAAAATCTAACCCTTAAATCCCATATCTCCATCAAATCACGACATGCAGCCCTAACATTATTTAATCTTAGGAGATTGAGACCATTTCTTGACAAGTCAACCTGCCTCACACTGGTAAATGCTCTAGTGTTTTCACATATTGACTACTGTAACTCTCTTTATGTCAATCTCACAGCCTCTGCCTTACTTCCCCTTCAAAGAGTCCAAGACATGACCGCCAAAATGATACTTGGTGTATCAAAATACTCGAGCTCAACTGCTGCACTCAAAGAACTCCACATCCCGCCAGTAAAAGTACGAGCCGAATTAAAACTCCTTGTCATGATCTACAAGTGCCTAAACAATCTGGCCCCGGACTACTTAAAAAACCTAATTTCACATAATTTAAATAGACATTCAACACGTTTAGCTACTGCTGATCTCCTTCATGTTCCATATACTAAAAAACGAACTTTCGCAGACAGGGCCTTCAGTGTGGCTGGTCCTAAACTATGGAATGATCTCCCGGATTCTGTAAAGTCATCTTTAACATTAGACAAATATAAACAATCATTAAAAACATATCTATATAAGCGTACATTCCAATAATAAATCAACCCCTACTAAAAGTGATTTAACTGCTACTGTCGTATATGGTGTACTATCTATATGTATATGTTTGTTATGTTTGTTATGTTCTTTTCATCTGTTCTTTTCATTTTTCAGCGCCTTTGAATGCTGATTTGCAGCAGTAACGAGCGCTATACCAAAGTTCAATCTTGGTTCCCTTAGAACTTAGAACCCAGATCGAACCCAAATTTTATAAACTTTTTATTTTATAAACTTAAGAAATGAAATGGGGTTTAGCGTCCTAATCTTCTGAAGACGGGTATACGCCATACAGTGTGCTATGAGGGAATTTTTTGCCCGGACTCTTATATCGAATTCCAACTACCAAGGGATGTTTTACGTGGACGCCAATTTGTACACGAGACCTCATTTTTCGTTACACCCGAACGACTAGGCTGCCGTCCTTGTCAGGGCCTCCGTTCTACATCAGGGACAAGCGAAAAACATGCCGGAAAATCGAGTTAAACTTCTCGGCCACGAGGTTGGACAGGCGACCTTAGTCCTTGCCACATATGACCGTGGACTTAATGACAGGCTTAATGATACAGCGCGTACATGCTAACCATTCAGCCCCCCCCCACACACACACACCCGCTTAGCATATACATGCATACCGGTTGGGGCCTACTATAGTGGACAAATCCGACCCTGTCCATAAAACTTAAAGGGCAATGAAACGCTAATATTTGGGTCCTAGAAATTGACACAAATGGGTTGCAAAGCATAATAATATTTTAATATAAATGTATATAAACTGATTTACATTCAAACTTTGCGGTTTCTATTGTAATTTTTTAATCAGTTATGTTCCGCGAAATACGTCAAAAGTCTCAATTGAATGGTAATCTCTAGCGTCTGGTTATTCCAGTCTACACCGATAGTATGTATTACGCCTGCTCTCCAGATAAGAATATGCAGTCATCATTTGACATGGCTTGTGGACTATGTCTAGCTTCGTTTTATGGTACACGATTCGTGTGCCAATGGTAAAATGTTTATTCTGTCTTAAATATTGAATAGCAATCCCACCAAAGTTCGTAACTTTAAGAACAAAAGTTACGTTAAGAAATTATTTACACCGGTTTCATAAAGGCCGGCGTAAGTTTTTTCTTAACTTTTTTCTCGTATCTTTTTCGTAAACACGAATGGTCTTGACATCATTTTACGTAACTTCATTCAACTTCTGTAAACATTCCCACGGTTCGAATTACGGTATATAGCCATTATATTTGATTTCATCCTAACCTTTTGAAACATAAACGACCAAAAATGATTATTTTCCTTATTTATATCGTAACGTTTTACGAAAAAGGATACGCGAAAAAGTTAAGAAAAAACTTACGCCCGCCTTTGTGAAACCGACGTTAATAATTCGTATCTTTTTCGTATTTTTTTCTTAACGTAGTTTTTATTCTTAAAGTTACGAACTTTTGTGAAACTACCCCCTGCACCACAACAGTTTAATTACCTATGTATATAAACATGATAATAATAATAATATTTATATAGCGCTGTAACACCACACCTCAGTATGCTCGAAGCGCATTTAAAAGTTATGTCACTACGAGTTATATATAGCGTCTAAACAAGTAAGATTTTATTCTTGATTTGAATATATCTATTGATGAGGAACTTTTGATATTTTTAGGTAGTTCATTCCACAAAGCAGCTGATGTATAACCAAACGATCGCGCACCAAATGTTTTTAAATTGATGTCAGGTTTATATAAACGTAATTGCTTTGAAGATCTTAGCATTCTGTTCGGCACATATTGTACTGTGAGATCTTGAATGTAATCTGGAGAGGTTTTGTGGACTGATTGGTAGGTGAGCGACAAAATTTTATAACCAATCCTTTCACGAAGTTGTAGCCAATGCAACGATTTCAATACTGGAGTAATGTGTTCTCGCGATTTAGTTCTGGTCACAATTCTGGCTGCTCTGTTCTGTAATTTTTGTAATTTGGATAACTGCTCCAATGACACACCAGTTAGTCCTGTTGCAGTAATCTAATCGTGACATTACCAAAGATCTGATTAAAATGGCTGCGGATTCATTTGTCAGAAAATGACGAATTGCACCTATGTTTCTCAAGTGAAAACTGCAGATTGAACATAAATAACTAATGTGTTTCTCCATAGTTAGTCGGAAGACACCAAGATTCTTCACAGTATCAGAAAAATATATGGTGGACTGGCCGATGTTGAGAACATCTGCGTGGCTCTTTTTTAGTCTTTGCGTTGGAGCTACTAACAAGGCTTCAGCTTTTGAATCGTTCAACTTAAGCATGTTTGAGGACATCCAAGTTTTGACTGCATCAATACAAGATTCCATGTTCAGACATACAGACTTTTGGTATTGAAGACCGGTATGGAAACTATCAATAAGTTGAGTGTCATCTGCATAGGCGTGGTAATCAACATGCTTCTCGCAAATAACCTTGCCTAGTAATCGTGTGTACATGGTTAAAAGAATGGGTCCCAAAACAGATCCCTGGGGGACACCACACGAAATGACTATACTACCAGAATTCGCCTTGTTTATTTCTACGCATTGTTTCCTATCAGTCAGATATTATGAGTGAGAACCATTTCAAGACACTGTTGTTTAAACCGTATTCCAGTTGCAGCCGATCAAGCAGTATTCTGTGATCTATGGTATCGAATGCTGCAGACAGATCTAGAAGCACTAGCAAACCGATATTTCCAGCATCGACAGACGTCTTTATGTTATCAGGAACACAAATTAGGGCGGGTTCAGTGCTGTGGGCTTCTCTATAAGCTGACTGATGTTTGTCAAGTAGTCCAAACGAGGTGAGATGTATGGTATGTATTTTTAATAAAACTAGGAAATATCACGAACTAATTTTTCATCACCCTAGGCCAGTGCTTATGTGGAGATTTAACCCCTCCCCAAATTCTTAAACCTAACCTTAGATACTGTATTTTGACATACCCTTTGTCCTGTATTACCGACAGAGAGAAACCACACTGCAAAATTTAGGGGAAGTTTCTTGACCAACCCATGGATCGTATTGGGAGGAATATGTTCGATAACCCGACATATTTTTAGGGTGTTTTCCGGTATTTAGTGGTTTTCCGGTATTCGGTATGAAATGATGTTTTCCGGTTGTTTTCCGGTGTTTTTCCTGTGTTTTCCGGTATATAGTATTGCCGATATTACTGCACTCATGGTTAATTAACATATTTTATACATATTAACAACGAGAATAACATTTTAGTTTGATAGGCAGGGTTTCCGCCAGAAAAAGCTTGAAAGGGGGTACAATTCATACGGTCGACCAATAAGCGCCCGCCTAATACCACTAATAAAAAGTCAAAAGAAGGCAGGGTGTATATGTATCGACCTGAATGGCAGAAAAGATGCACTCTATCACATCTTGAGATGTTGTATGATATTTCTTTAGTTACAGATCATTTAAACACTCTTTCTCTTACACAAAACACTTTTTAAAAACATTACTCAGGTGACTGAAGGGGGGTATGGTAGTTTAAAAGATCACGTTTTTTGCTTCTCCTGGAAAGTTGGGAAAAGTGACTTAGGTCGTTTTGACAGGAAACCCTTCAACTATTATTACAACAAACCCGAAACCAATGGCAATCGGCTGATTCGTGTCATTGTTCGGACAAGGTTCTTGGCTGATTCCGGCCGATTCTTAGTTCTTTCGGGCCAGATTCTTGGCTTATTCGGACCAATGTTTTTTTAAAATGATAAAGTGTTGATTTAATAAAGTGATAATGGTGTTTGCTTTAAAACATCTATTTTCAATGTAATCTACTTACCCGTGTTATTATCTCATCATGAAGCAGAGCGAAAAAAAACACAGATTGTGTCCAATATTCATCGATTTGTACTGCCTTTTAGTTAGTCTCGGTCATCTTCAACATATACGGAGGGTCTGGGATAGTTACTCAAAGTAACGTAATAAGAGTCTGATAGTCTGATAACAGCTAACGCTGGACTCTTTACGTGTACATTAATTAACGGACTAAACTTGCTATAATATGATAACACTCCAGTTGTTGTATTCAACGTACATACACAATAAGTTTAGTCCGTTAATTGATGTACATGTACATCACAAATTTTCGTTTACGGTAAAAATTTCATTCCTAAATTTGGAATATTGGCTGAGGAAAAATATGAATTGGTCTGCGCAGGCGTCAGCACTCAATGGTCACCAGATTTAAATGAATGTTGTTGATGTTTTTCTAACGTCGAATTCTACATGAAAAAAGTGTTGTATTATTATAAATATGTGTCGGTTGTGACAGGAAATGATTTCTTTTGGTGATGAAAGAAGAATCACGGTGCAAAAAAGGCGGTAAGGATCATAAATAGCCTTAGAACCGAGATGGTGAAAAGCCTTATTTTCATACTAGTTGTAATGCGTGTTCGTCAGTAACGTAAAGAGTCCAGCGTTAGCTGTTATCAGACTATCATACTCTTATTACGTTACTTTGAGTAACTAGGTCTGGGACCGTTGTCAATATTTGTCGAGAGTTTGGTTTTTAATGTGGTTGATTATCAAGTCTCTTAAGCTAAGTCAAGTAAGAGTTACGCCCCTTCACACAATAAATCCCATAATTCTTGCGTAGGGTCTGGGACGTTGTTAATATTTGACGTAACCAGGACAATCTCCACGCAAGTCTGCTATCCAGCATTCGACTCTGCCGTCGCCTCGCGTACTATAATGTTTGACCCGGAGGTCGTCGATCACGTGATTTACTACTTGGTCAAAAATGGCGCCTGTCAGCGAAATGTTCTTGGCGTTATAAACACTTTATAATTTTATGTTTTTTTTTTTAGTGAATTCGAAATGTTTATCCAGAACCGGACTGGTGGACTGAAGGCCCACTTGCCATACCTGTGACAAGGCCCACGAGCAAATGGCGGGCGAAGCCCGCCTACGAGCGCTCGAGGTAGGTCTGATGGGGTTCTCCCCCCCCCCCCCAAGAACATTTTGAAAAATAGACAGCCGCAAACCCATTTTCAAAACACCTCAAAAGCGAAAGTGAAATCGAAGTTTTTATTATTTTTTCACAAAATACTCCAGTATTTGGCCATTTATCAGGTTTTAATGACTTATCAAGAGCTGGAAGTGACTGAAGAAAGATTATCGGTTTATAATGCTGTCACCATCTTGAGGTTAAACTCATGAATGTATGCATAATTTCACCAGGTGGTAGAATTTGTTTCCTCTCCTCCCCTCTTTTACTACCTTTTCGTTTTTTTACTTTTTTCTTTTTTTCTTTGAGGCTTAGGCCCATATTTTTTTCGGCTTAGGCCCACTTGCCATTGGCAGGTGGGCAAGTGGGCCCAGTCCGGCACTGTGTTTATCCCGCAAAGTGATTTTTCTATCTTTGAATAAAGGTGTACAATATTTCCCAAACCCCTACCACAAAAAAATAAAGATATAGACTGCATATATTGCCCCAACCCCTACCACAAAAAATTAAAGATATAGACTGCATATATTTTTTTATTTATGTAGTATTACAATAACAATACATGTACTTTTTATCAGTTGTAAATTCAAAGGGGTCTCGTATATAGACTGCATATATTTTTTATTTATGTAGTATTACAATAACAAAACATGTACTTTTTATCTAGTTGTGAATTCAAAGGAGTCTCGTATACATGTTAGTAATACTGGAACTCATGTCCCCCAATATTTATTTTACTTTCATCATAGCGTCTAAAAGCGTTTCAAAATGCCGTGAATTTGAGTATTTCACACCCCAACTGTTTTAGCTATTACGCGACCACTTAATAAAATCGGGAACGAACATCAATACTTGCATCGATAAATTTGACCGTCGCTGAATCTTGCGCCAAACGAAGATTCTTTACTAAAATCTCGAACATAACTTCGGTAAACTTGTCATTCTGTACCAACCTTAGATACTACTGTCTACCATTGTGATGCATTCGATAATATTTATCCTTTTTTGTGAAGAAAATCGATGAATTAATATTATTTTATCACGGACAAAAAACATTCGCGGATTTTATCCCCGATTTTACAGGGGATGTAACTCTGTATGTAATATTATAGGGGGCGCTAAAAACGTCTGTCAGGTTAGTCGTTTAATAAAACAAAAGATTAATAAACAGATAATCCCGGGTTGATTGTTATTTTTACATTTCTTTTTACATGATCAGTGGGGTTCCAATTAATTAACCATTACTCACGGGATTAGCGGGAGTGTAACAAAGAACGAACGACAATGGCCGTTGAATAGCCGATGTTTTGTTGATTTTATTAGTAAAATCGTGACCGTTGAAACAAGAGAATTTTGACGGGGGGAATTAATCATGATGCCCGTTGCACGCGTTATCAATTCAGACTCTTTCTTAGTGTTTTAATTAGTGATAGTAGTTATTTCAAGCCAAGTGAGTAAGTCATGTCAAGACAGTTCAGTATCGTTCGCTTAAGCGAGTACGTGATTGTCCGTGACAGTTCACCCTCGTTCTCTCAAGCGAGAACGGGATTCTCCGAGATGTGCTCGCTTAATGGATGAAATAGCATGACCAGGAGCTAATATAAGTGCCCGCTGCACGCGTTGAACAGGTGCGTGTTTAGTAGAGGTTAAATTACTTAAAAATCGCTCGGGGGGACTTTTTGGTGTTCGTTGAAGCGAGTGTTCGCTGATTATGAGTGCACGCCGTAGCAAGTACTACTGTATTTCAAACATATATCAAAGAATTCTTTGATTCGGATTAACTACACATTTCTAAATTAATTGTTGGGTATGCCGATCGCGTAGTACTGATAAACAAACCCACGTGTATTAAATAGTATTGTATTCTAAAATTAGCACGGCGACATGCGCAGTTCGTATTTCCGACCATTTCACCGCTAATCTTACGCAAAAGAGTTTCCTGTAATATCTGTATATACATTGTTACTTTGCAATTGTGACCCCATTTCTATTTCAGTATGGTAATAGTATTAAATATATTATCATTTATTTTTTTTAAATCGTATTGTTTATCATTGTCCATCTTCACCAAGAATCTTGGTGGCGTAGTCAATTGAGCCGACAGCAGAGATTAGTGTAGACTGCAAGGGGACACAACTCTGTTTGGGAGATTGGTAACCAGGAGTTTGGTTTTTAATGTGGTTGATTACCCAGTTTCTTCAGCCAAGTCAAGTAAGAGTTGCGCCCCTTCCCACTATAAATTCCACAATATTTCCATTACTATAAACAAACCTGAATCGTGACGACGAATTAGGATTAATTTTAAAAGCATAGACATGGCCCACAAAGAGATTAATTGAATATGGAACTGACAAGCAATCAAATGAATTTTTTGAAATGACATTCTTAAATTAATTTCATGGGCGTAAACTTTTGCCTTGCTTATATACCCTCTCTACAACTAAAATAGATTCTTCCATAAAACACCCCATTTCGACTACGGTCTAGATTCTTTCAGGGATAATAAAACCACCAGACCGTATAACATATTTTTCTAAGATGTAGTTAAAATGTGACATCTCGAGACAATATGGTAGTAATTAAGTAAAGCTTGATTCACAAGGGCAAGGCAAAAGTCACGACCGACATTTTTGCTCCAACAAATTTCGGTCTAGATGTTTGGTGCAAGGAGTAACCCAAAACTCATATTTACTCAAAAAATAGAAGATACATAGATTCAACCAAATACTTAGAATGAATATTATAATTTCACATTTTGTGGAAATATTTATGTTTGGTACAAAATTGTCGTAAACGCAGGGAGTAACCTAAAAATTCACATTGACACATAAATAAAAGAGAAAGAGAGAGAGAATTGGGATGTACCGTCCACTTAACGCAACTAGGTCTTTTCGGGACTAAATAAAATAAAGTTTAATCTTATTCAATAATTCGCTTGCGCGTAGGGGTCTTTAGCAGTGGGAAGAAACCGAAGTGCCCAGAGGAAACCCACGAGGTTGAGAAGGCGCCCCTATCTCCATGCCACATATGCTCACACCAGGGCTTGAAACCACAACCGCAAGCCAGAGGTGGCCGGCCAGTAAGAAGTCGAAGCGCGGCACTCTAGGCCACTAGCCCCCACCCCCAAATAAATAAAGATAAATAGACTTGACCAATATAACTACTATAATATCACATTTCGGGGAAATATAAACCAGCTAAATCCATTAACAACTATATACATAAATAATTATCATAACCGCCATACTGTTAACTTATGGATTTAAACAATATTTTATTCAAATAAGATAGAGATGCTGATTATACTACTTTGTCTGATTACTCTATTTGCCTATAAATATAATGTTTTTTTAGGACTTCGAAGTTTGTCTAACGGTTTGAATTGTTCGTACTTGGTTTTATTTTATTTATAGATATTGTATACATATACTTTCAAAAGGTAAGGATTCAAAACTACAATTGTAATATGTACACTTCACATACAAAATACAGTATGGTATATATAGATGTTGTGTATATTGTTTCAAGGGACCTTCTGCTTAAACGATGTTTTAAACTTCTGAAACAATTTTTAAATTTACTAACTTTGATTACCGTATAATTAATATGAGCATCCCAGTTTAAATTACTACTTAAATAAACCCACTTGTGGTCTTACTGATTTTTGAAACATATTTGGTTTAAACAGTATTTTTTTTACAATTTATTAACAATACATAATAAATTATATTGATTCAGAAACAAGCCATGAAGCTTATATTAATCCGTCTCCAAAATAATAAAACTACGGAAGACCATTAGGGTCAATCAAATAAAAAAAATATATTCTGACTATCTTGTTATTACAAGATAGGCTATATTAGGCTATCTTGTTATTACAAGATAGGTATCTTGTTATTACAAGATAGGTATCTTGTTATTACAAGATAGGTATCTTGTTATTACAAGATAGGTATCTTGTTATTACAAGATAGGTATCTTGTTATTACAAGATAGACATTTTATATCACTATCTTGTTATTACAAAATAGCCTATCTTGTTATTACAAAATAGCCTATCTTGTTATTACAAGACAAGATAGTTTTCTTTTAATTACAAGATACGAAGTGGCCCATTAGGGTCAATCACATGAAAGAAAAGTGTTCTAACCAGTTTATTTCAAGGACGCCCTACACTGATTTATCGGATAACTGGTCAAGCGAATTACTTTTTTGCGTTACGGGTTGTTGGGATGGCCTAGTGGTCTAGAGTGTCGCGCTTCGACCTCTAGCTGACCGGTCACCTCTGGCTTGCGGCTGTGGTTTCGAGCCCTAGTGTGAGCGTATGTGACATGGAGATAGGGGAGCCTTCTCAACCTCGTGGGTTTCCTCCGGGCACTCCGGTTTCTTCCCACTGCTAAAGACCCGTACACGCAAGCGAATTATTGAAATAAAAATTGATAACCATACGTAAGTCCCAAAATGACCTAGTTTGTGCCGAGTAGACGTTAAACACCATATCTCTCTCTCTCTCTCTTTTGCGTTAGGAAATCGGCCCATTCAGGTCATGCTTCCATTAATATCATACCCTCATTGATGTCATGTTCCCCTTAAAGGTTACAATCCCGCGAACAAACTCTGTGATATGATGATACATTTGGACTAAAACATATTCAAACTAATTAATTTATCAAAAATGCGCTTCAAATCCCTCTCAAAACATTGTATTCTCCGGGAGATACCACAAGCTATAAATACACTTTTGTTAGACGCCGTGTCAGTCAGCTCATTTCATGAAGGGGGGGTGGTCAATTTTTCAAATGTACTTTCGTTACTTACTGCCCATTTATCGTACATAGTGAGACCTAAGTAAATTCTTAATATTTTTCAGTTGACACCCCTCAATGTTTCCGAACCGCCTAACCATTTGACCAGGAAATAACAACCGCTCCCTCAGTCAAGCTAGCACACGGTAAGCTGGCAGACAACAGTCGGGTTGCCAGTAGTGATACCCTGCAATTTTTGCCCATTGCTTGCCCAATTGGTGTTTTTCGGGTAATCCAGTACTTTTCGAGTAAGATTGGGTGTCTACAGGGACGTAGATCGCAAAAAAATAGTGGTGGGGACAGTCCATGCGCGGGCGCAATTATTTTTTTTTTAGCTCAATTGACTCGCTTACATCCTACACTCCTACACAGCAAAGATGGTTTAGATGTATATTGCGTCAGTTGGCGTGATTTCGATTACCCGGTTGTACGTGACAAGTAGTAGGGTCACCTGTTCAACCTCGTAGGTTTTCTCCGGTTTCCTCCCACAGCTAAAACCCCGACTCGCAATCGAATTATTAAAATAAAATTGAACCATATGTGAGTCCTGAAATGACCTACTTTGTGCCAAGTGGACGTTAAATCCCATTCTCCCCCTCTCTCTTTCTACATTTGAAATATACATGGACATGATTGATTTTTAAACACGTTTAAAATGTCTATGAAACACATGTGAAATTATTCTGGAATTTTAATATATATGCAAAATAAGAAATAAATAAGTTAAAACTCTACATCATTTGATCATGCGTGTTATGTGTTTTTTTTTAGTCCATTAGACAGAAACATTTTTCTGATTCTGAGCTGCCTTCATTAATACACACCAATTTATGTTCCATCATCAGTATCTTAAAAGGGGGGTTACGGTTGCTAAGTCTGTATAAGCTCGCTAGCCTGCAGCGTCTGCGAGCGAATCACCATTTTTAGTCTTGTGCTATCAAGAACACTTTCTAGCTCCCTTATAGTTTTTATGACTTTCGTACTGTCGTCTCTGAATTTTAGGAAGATGTTTACATCACGTGTCCACGTGGAGTTTATTTTCTTCTCCTTGGCCATTTTTCTTGCTTCGAACGCTAATTTGGCCCTAACACGGGTAAGATCTTCGTTGATAGAAATTATACGCTTGTTTTGATAGGGAGGCAAGTCGACCCGTTTTATATTTTTAAGCTTTTTAGCGTTTGTAATAAAGTCGCGTTTTGTAGAGTAGCCTTTGAAGCGAACAATGATGGGTCTGGGATTTTCAAATTTATGGTAGCGATCGGGTGGTCCGACTCTGGGACTTCTATTAATATCAAATTTAGATATTTCAACACCAAGTATTTTCCCAACATCTACAACAATATCATTTGTTGATTCCTGGCCTACTTCATTTATCCCGGCTATTCTAATACCCTCCCGTCTACCATACTGTTCAAGATCATCTACCTTGTCATTTAACTTAATGATTTCTTCATTCTTCTCAGTAATTGTACTCGCTAGTTCTTTATATGCATTTTCAAGTTCCGCCACTTGTTCGACAAGTTTTTGGGAACCGAAAGAAGCTACAGCATTTTCTATTTTTGAAATTATGGCATCGTTGTTTTAGACGTTCATTATAACATGTTCGTTGATTAGCTCAGGGTCCATAAGTGCCTCATCTGTGCCAGATTCACTTGCGTTTTTTAACCGTTTTGGGCTAGATTCTGTTGGACTAGAATAACTAGAAGAGCTTGAAAAAAGCACCGATCTTTTTAACAGTTTGTCCATATTGAAAATGTTAACAGTATCAGACAGGAATAAAAATGTAACTATTAAAGTCAACTTACGATTAGGTCACAATGAACCTAGAATAATCCACTTAAACAAAATAAAATCCCTCAAACAGAGTCAACGATCAGATTTTGTAGATCGGTAGCAAACACAGTTTAAATTTCAGAAACACCGAATAAGATTGGTTCAAGTATACAGAGTCAACGATCAGATTTTGTAGATCGGTAGCAAACACAGTTTAAATTTCAGAAACACCGAATAAGATTGGTTCAAGTATACCCACTCTGCTACCACGTCTTTCTGTCGTGTGGACGTTAAACCCCATTTCTATCTCTTTCTTGCTAAACAAAACATAGCAATGTCACGCGACAGACAATATTACATATGGTGAATAAAGGCGTTCTTTGATTACAGTAAACAATTAGATTATGCCACCCATTGTGGTACACTATGGTAAACTTTTATAGGGTATTACGTTACATATCGGTCCTGTTTATATTAGATGGGGTCACGGTTGCTAAGTTGGTAAATATTCAGGAATCGATACACCACAAACATCTTGGTCTTATTTTACAAAGTAATTGTCAGTGGGACAACCATATTGGTTATGTAATATCCAAAGTTAAACGCTCTATTGACTGTCTACGTGGTTTAAAATATCGAATTTCTCGCAAGTCTCTAGAAATTATCTACAATGCATTCATCCTACCCTTATTTGATTATGCTGACGTCGTTTGGGACAGCTGTAATAAATTCGAGTCTTTGAAATTAAAAAATCTCCACTTAGATGCACTGAGAACAATAACAGGTCTCGTTCGCGACAAAATAGAATCCCTCAAACAGAGTCAACGATCAGATTTTGTAGATCGGTAGCAAACACAGTTTAAATTTCAGAAACACCGAATAAGATTGGTTCAAGTATACTTACTCTGCTACCACGTCTTTCTGTCGTGTGGACGTTAAACCCATTTTTTATCTCTTTCTTGCTTCCCAAGCAAAACAAAACATAGCAATATCACGCGACAGACAATATTACATATGGTGAATAAAGGCGTTCTTTGATTACAGTAAACAATTAGATTATGTCACCCATTGTGGTACACTATGGTACACTTTTATAGGGTATTACGTTACATATCGGTCCTGTTTATATTAGAGGGGGTCACGGTTGCTAATTGGGTAAGACGCTGGCTCGCTAGCTTGGAGGTCGGGTGTTCGATCCCTGTATTGGCCGAGCAAGTTCACCCCGACTTTCCGGCGTTGTCAGCTCTCTAGTCATTCGCATGGAACGAAAACCCGAGGTCCCATGTACACATTGGCGTGCACGTAAAAGATCCCTTGACAGTTGCAATTCGATATAAGAGTAGGCCGTAGTGCATCTGTCCGGGAAAAATTACCACCATAACACACTGTATGGCGTGTGTCCGTCTTCATTATCCAAGTTCGGAGTAGAACGTTAAATCGTCACTTATCTTTATTATGATACTGCTTGTGAATTATAAATATATCAGCCATCAAATTTTCCATAACTTCAGTGGCATATGGTAGTCAAAACAGTATAATACTTTTGGAATTGGACGCCATACAAATCACTAAAAGTATATTAATTGCTTGTTGAACAATTGTCACAATAAAAAGGAAACTTATATAGTCTAGTATATAGAATCATTGTTGATATAATATATTGCATCCAAATAATTAAAGGAAATAATACACCTTAGTATATGAATCCACTCATTGATATGACAGACTATTTGTTAATTACAAGAAAGTTTATATATTAAATATTCTAGTATGAAGTTTTCAATAGATATGGTTGATCATTTCATAACTAGAGAAAGATTATATTATAATCTAGTATATGGAATATGTTATTAATATGATTGATTATTTCATGATTAAAAGGAAGTGTGTACATCCTAGTATTTTGGATCGCTCATTGGTAGGATTGAATATGACATAATTATAGAATATTGAAATAGTCATCCACCGATACAATTAATTACTTCATGATTAAAAAAAATATATATATTCTAGTATAACGAGTCTTCCATTGATATGATTTTACAAAAGAAAACAAAGAAAAAGAAGCTTAAGTGATCTAGGATAATGGAGTTACCCACATAGAGATGACTGACTTAGTGACATGATTGATAATTACTTAATTAAAAGGAACCTAGTCATTGATATCAGTGACAAGAGGTATTATTTCATAAAATACTTTAGTTTAATTTCAGTCATTCTTTGGTATGATAGATTGTTTCAAAATTGAAAAAAAAAGATTATACATTGTAATGATTATAGTCTAAACATTATAGTAATTTAGAGATATTATTGTTCCAAAGTTGCATGAACGTAGAAACATACTAGGATATACAGTCATTCATTGAAATTTTAGAATATGGAGTCATTCATTGATATCACTGAATATTTCAATAGTAAAATAAATTTTATGTATTCTAGTTAGTAGTATTTATTGATTATCTAATTGATATGGTTGATTATATCATATTTGAACGGATGTTATCCATCGACAACTAAAAGGAAATTATAGATTCTAGAGTATGGAATATTTCATTGATGATTCTAAAAAACATAAAAGAAATATTATATTCTCGAACATGGAGTCTTACATAGATATGATTGATTATTTCACAATAAAAAGGAAACTTATATATTCTAGTATATAGAATCATTGTTGATATGATAGATTCCACCTGAATAAAGGAAATAAAAAACTTTAGTATATGAACCACCCATTGATATGACTGACTATTTAGAGTTATCCACAAATATGACTATTATCTCAAAATTATCAGAAAGGTTATACATCATAGGAGATTTATGTTAGAAAATAAAATTATCCAATTTTGTGATTTTTTTTTATTTACATAATAAGCTTACACCTATTGTATATTACTGATCATTCTATAACTTTATAGTACAAAACATAGCATAATTAATGATACGATACCTTGTAAGATGATTGCTGATTTTCAAATTTTTATTAATAGAAACCCCAGTAGTGGTTTAAGTTTACTCGTTCTCACCCATCCTTGGTTTGATCTTGGTCAAATGTTCCACCCCTTCCTCGCTTATATGTATATATGTTCACATCTCATTCGCATACTAAAAATTGTACATATTTGTCACATATCAATGTATGCATATAAGTTTATTTCTCTTAATATTATCTCGATTATTACTATTTTCAAAAGTATTGTAATTGTTATAATCATCATCGTCATTATTATTATTATTGAATTGTCGTTCATCGCCGTCGCCCAAACTAGTATTACTTATTATGCAACTACGAATTACTTATATATTTTATTGATTACGAATTACTTATATATTTTATTGATTATTAGTTATATGCCATATACATATACTTATCTCTTCGATTGCTTCTTACCTAATCATTATTCAGTTACTTCTGAAACCGTAAGGTCGATTTCCGTCTGTTTGAAAACCCTATTTTATTATACTTCATTACATTATAAGATAACAAAATTGCGTTCACTTATCCCAAAGTGTAGTGATGTGGAAAGCAATCCTGGCCCACCATTCTCCATCATCCATCTCAATGTTCGAATTCTTCCAAATAAATTAGACCTTATCCTGCCGGAATTTTCAGGAATAGATATTTTAACTTTTTCAGAAACTTGGATTCCTAATTCATATGATATTGATTTGTTAAAACTAAAAGGTTACCACGCACCCGTATTATGCAATCGTATCGTAGGCGTTGGCGGTGGAGTTGCTATTTACGTTAAAGAATCCATTTATTTTAAACATCGTAAAGACCTAGAAGTCTTGGGTATTGAAGCCACATGGGTAGAAATAACCAAAGACCAAAATTCTTTCTTGGTAGGCACATTTTATAGAAAACCAACGTCACATACTTCATATTGGAAATTATTAGAAGAAAGTTTCGTTTTAGCTATTGACTCAAATAAACCATGTATTATTTTTGGTGATTTTAACATTGATTTTTTTAACAATAGTACTAGTAAAATCCATGATATCATAAACCGGTTAAATCTTACGCAAACAGTAAAGGATGCTACACGTATTACTCCTAATTCGTCTACCCTCTTGGATCTTGCTATTGTTTCGTGCCCTGCATTTATAAAACAAACCGATGTTCTTGAATGTAACTTAAGTGACCACTGTCCAGTAAAACTAGATTTAGCTTTTAACACACAATCAGGCAAAAGTTTTAAGCGTACTATTTGGAATTATGAGCAAACTAATTTTACAATATTGAACAAATTTTATCTTGAAACTGATTGGGATGTTTTATTTACTAATGACAATTCTCCGAACTCAGTAGCTGAATGCGTCTCAAATAAAATTATTGAAGGAGTTCATAATTTTGTACCCCATAAAGATGTTGTTATAAGACCACGTGATGTCCCATGGATGAACGGTTACCTAAGGCGTATAATACGTAAACGTAATAGAATTCACAATAGAGCTAAAACCCATAATAGTCCTGATACATGGAAACTATTTCGTGAATACAGAAATTTTGTTATATCTAAAGTAAGAAAATGTAAACAAGAGTACTACGATAATATTGATAATAAAATTAACTCTGATAAATTAAATAAAAGGTCTTGGTGGACACTTGTTAAAAGTCATGCTTTTCATACTGGCAAATCCCCCACGGAATTCCCCACACTAAAAGTTAATGATAGACTGTTTTATGGAGATCGTGAAAAAGCTAATATTTTAAATGATTACTTTTCCAGTCAGTCTCATCTTGAAAATTCCAACGATGAGCCACCGCAAATTTACGTTAATCCGATTGAAATTGAACAACCTATTTACACAACAGCTGCAGTACACGATCAGTTAATCTCACTTTCGATAAATAAAGCCAGTGGACCTGACAGAATTAACAACATTATTTTGAAAAATTGTGCTACGTCATTAAGTCGCCCCTCTCCAAATTGTTTAATTTCTTACAAAATATATCTGTATTTCCGGACATATGGAAACAGGCTATAGTAGTTACATTCTTTAAGCAAGGTGATATTAACGACCCCTCAAATTATAGACCTATATCATTATTACGTTTACTTGGAAAAGTCTTTGAACGACTAATTTACAAAGATATACACAATTTTTTATTAACTAATCATCTATTAAGCCCTTTACAATCGGGGTTTTAGAATAAACGACTGTACCATTTATCAATTGATTGACATATATGATTATATTTCTTCAGCTCTCGATAACGGTTGAGAAGTAAAAGCTATCTTTTGTGATATTAGCAAAGCATTTGACCGTGTGTGGCATAAGGGTTTGATTCACAAACTGAGTTGCATTGGTATTCGTGGTAAACTGTTAAGTCTTATATTAGATTACTTGTCGAACAGAAAACAATCGGTAGTCCTTAAAGGCGAAAGTTCTAATTTAAATAATATGGCCGCAGGTGTACCCCAGGGATCGGTCTTGGGTCCACTACTTTTTCTTTTTTTTTATCAATGATGTTACTGAAAATATAAATTCTAATATTCGTTTATTTGCAGACGGTACGTCGTTGTATATAACAATCGAAAACCCAGGCGAATGTGAAAAGGTATTAAATTTAGATTTAAAGTTGATTAACAACTGGTCGACTAAATGGAAAGTAAGATTTAACCCCCTGAAAACAGTTTCAATGACTTTCTCTAGAAAAATATTTCAATCCTCTTTTAATTTAAATTGTAACAACGTAAATATTCAGGAATCGATACACCACAAACATCTTGGTCCATATTGAAAATGTTAACAGTATCCGACAGGAATAAAAATGTAACTATTAAAGTCAACTTACGATTAGGTCACAATGAACCTAGAATAATCCACTTAAACAAAATAAAATCCCTCAAACAGAGTCAACGATCAGATTTTGTAGATCGGTAGCAAACACAGTTTAAATTTCAGAAACACCGAATAAGATTGGTTCAAGTATACAGAGTCAACGTCAGATTTTGTAGATCGGTAGCAAACACAGTTTAAATTTCAGAAACACCGAATAAGATTGGTTCAAGTATACCCACTCTGCTACCACGTCTTTCTGTCGTGTGGACGTTAAACCCCATTTCTATCTCTTTCTTGCTAAACAAAACATAGCAATATCACGCGACAGACAATATTACATATGGTGAATAAAGGCGTTCTTTGATTACAGTAAACAATTAGATTATGCCACCCATTGTGGTACACTATGGTAAACTTTTATAGGGTATTACGTTACATATCGGTCCTGTTTATATTAGAGGGGGTCACGGTTGCTAAGTTGGTAAATATTCAGGAATCGATACACCACAAACATCTTGGTCTTATTTTACAAAGTAATTGTCAGTGGGACAACCATATTGGTTATGTAATATCCAAAGTTAAACGCTCTATTGACTGTCTACGTGGTTTAAAATATCGAATTTCTCGCAAGTCTCTAGAAATTATCTACAATGCATTCATCCTACCCTTATTTGATTATGCTGACGTCGTTTGGGACAGCTGTAATAAATTCGAGTCTTTGAAATTAAAAAATCTCCACTTAGATGCACTGAGAACAATAACAGGTCTCGTTCGCGACACTTCCCATAACGTACTTTATAATGAATCTGGATATAACCCACTATCAACAAGGCGTATAAGGCACAAGCTCATTCTTATGTACAAAATGGTCAATAAAATGGTTCCCCCCTTTTTAAGCCTACTAGTACCACCTAAAATATCCGAAATAAATCCTTACCCTGTTCGTAATAACAATGAATTGAAACATATTGCTGCTAACACTAATTATTATAAAAACTCCTTTTTACCTTCAACTGTTGAGCTTTGGAACAGTCTTTCTCATGATATTCAAAACGCGTCTACTATACAAAATTTCAAAATTGCGAATGATCATAAAATACCCGAATAGTGTTACTATGGTGAACGTAAATTTCAAATTATTCATTCAAGACTTCGAAACTGTAAAAGTGCTCTAAATTTTCATAGGTTTTTAATGCATATTTCAGATAATCCGACATGCAGATGTGGTCACACTCCAGGAGACAGCGATCACTATTTTCTCCATTGCCCCAACTATGCCACTCAGCGTATGTCAACATTAAATACCCTCCCACTTAAATCAAAACATTCAAAAGCTTTTCTTTATGGGGATCCCAACGAAAATATATCGTATAACGAAGTCATTTTTAAACAAGTTCACAAGTATTTTAAACTAACTAAACGCTTTGAATAAATAAGAATTAGCTGGCGATGGTGTTTAATGTTAAATGAATATGATGATAATGATGATGATGATGATGACTTACTTATGTAAATATGTAAATATGTAATATATACTTGTACATTATGTACATTTTAGTAATTGTATTGATATGTGTATTTAATATATTTATTAAATAAGGAGACGAATTAATATAAGCCCTTGGCTTGTTTTCGAATCCTTAACTTTTGTCAGTGTATGTATAATATATATCTTATTTGAATAAAATATTGTTTAAACCACTAATGAAAGTTATTTTCCTAATGCAGCAAATTTTAATGTGTCCAAATCGCAAAACCTACTGGGCTAGTTTTTTCTGTTGTATTTAAGTTATTATTAAAATATATTCAAGAAAAGAAAATCCTACCTGGACGAGACACCTGAGCCAAATGCAATCAATATTGCTACATAGACTTATTGATTATTTGAAAATATGAAACTAAATTTGACATAAAGTTTTACACGTATTTACATGTATTTTGTTACATTAACACAACAATATTTTCAATATGTTACCAACCCATGGTGAAATTTTCCATACAGAATTTCAATTATTGTTATGGACAAAAATGAGGAACGAGTCATTCGGAAGTTTATAGTGTTATAATAAATACAACAAACAAAAAAAATGCCTGTTTACACTAAATAATGCTTATTTACACAACAACTAATTACTATCGACGTAATAAAATGAAGTAGATAAATATACCTATACATTAATCACAAATACAAACAGGTTTTGTGCATGCAACAAAAGTAGTAAAGTGATATGCACATATTTTCAAGGAAAGCGTAGAAGAATGTGAGCATCTATGGAGTGCGCTGTTCAGCTTATCCCTATGCGGTCTAAACAATGTCAAATAGAATGACATACCATAATTTACATTTTTTTTATTCATTGAATTGTAGTATGAATACTAAACTTGTGATGTGTTGATAACACTTTAAAGAAGGTACTTCATTATAGAATTATATGCGATCTCAATATGTTTACAACATGAACGACTTTTCGGGAACCACACACAAGGTAGATGATATTTAAATGGCATTTAGGAAACTAATCACAAACTAGAAATAGGACCACTCAAGATCACAATGAATTTTGTTAACTCGCTTTAAATATCTGGATGCAATAGACTTGGTGTAGAAAGAGCCAATTATACTTAATAATTACACACTGTTAACTCGCCATTGGTGTTTTAAATGAAATAAATCATATAGTTTATTGAGCTCGACAAAAGACTTACAGAATATATAGATACGGTTGGTTTAACTTGAATGTAGATAATAATCATCTATGTTACATACATATCACCTTTCAGTTCAACCATCATAATATTATTTGGTATGTTCATATCGTCTAACGTATTTGTCAACATCAAGGTGAGCTTGTTTCATTAGCTTATTCAAATCAATTTAGTACTAAATTGGCATTTTCCGAGAAGATTTGACTTTTACTATGTCTCTGTGAATTAAATGTCATCGTCAAGTTCCGACGTCGTGCTACGCGCCGTCGGGTGGAGAGGCTGAAAATTACAAGCCAGAAAACGCGATTTTTTGCTAAGTTGTTGAGCAAGATGTGAATACATCAACCTGAAAGTGGTCCATTATAACGAAGACATCAGAACTCCAATCAACAATCAATCAACCAGGCTGTTATCGTTGAAATCACATGACACCGAAATTTCACTGATGAAACAGTTATGTCCTAAACACACGTCGCGCTTAGTGTAACAATTTGGTCCTTGAGACAATTTGGTTTGTTTTTTTGGCAAAATTGTTGCTTCACTCTGTCTATAATAGGCCTATATAGTTATACGTTAAAAAACAGTGATTTTATGGTAAAATCATAACCATGGTCAAAATACCATCAGATTCTATCTGTTTAATTGACCTATCTGTTTAATTGACCAAATAAGGTAATGTCCCCGCCTTAAGTCGTGTGAAATAAAGAGGTTTATTCCATAATAGGGGTGGAAATTAACGTCAAGGATATCGAAGACCTGCAGAAATTAGGGGGTATAAATTAGGATGTAGAGCGAGTTGCATCAGAGCTCACCCAGAGATTCCAAACAGATAGTATTTATTAAGAACGAGCAACCTTAAAAGTTAATCCAGCTTAGCAATAAAATTGTAAAACTATTGATGCTGTAGTGTTATTACGATCACGAAGAAACAAGCACAACAAGAAAAGAAGTCCGATAGTACAACAATAGAGCAGAGTGGCGCTAGACACTTTTTATTTAATTCGACTGATTTTACAATGATTTTAAATTACATTGATTTTACACGGACTGAATTTAAAGTAGCTAAGTCTCTAACTCAATATCATCCAAAATCTTCAACATTTATAACACAAATTATTTGTCAATTAAAATCAACATTGATGTTGTGATCTAAACGGAAAAAGATGAGCTTCTGATATCCAATATTTAAAGTTGGGTTCCCAGCAAAGTATTTATCGGGCGGTTATTTCCAATAAAAGTATGTCAAATTTGGTATATATGGAAAGTATAGACACCCAATCTTACTTGAAAAATACTGGATTACGCGAAAAACGCCCATGGGGCAAGCACTGGGCAATATTGTCAGGGAATCACTAACAAGCAACCCAACAGGTTCTGCTGGCTTATTGTCTGCTAGCTAAAGGTCAGGGAGCAGTTGTTATTTCTTGCTCAAATGGTTAGGCGGTTTGAGGGACATTTAGTGTTGTCAACGTACAAAAGACTCTGCGATTCAAAGGTCTAAAAAGAAGTAGACAGAAATAACTAAGAATTTACTTAGGCCTCAGTAAGTATGGTAAATGTACAGTAAGTATAAAGGATACATTCTGAAAAATGGACCCTCCCACAATGAAGTTAAGTTTGCAGACATTGCGTCTAACAACAGCTTACTTATAGCTATGGGTATCCACGACAAAAGCAAAGTTTTGAAAGGGAATTGAAGCAAATTTTTGATAGATTGGTTACTTTGAATATGTTTTTAGCCCACATATGTCGTCAATTCACAAAGTTTGTACCCGGGAAGGCATCTTTAAGACAAAATAAACATTTTACCATTGTTACACGAATCGTGTACCATCATGCATTTCAGCCCCAGTTCTAGCAAGAGATTCGAGGAACGAGGCTAGACATATTGCACCAAACCAAACGGCGAATGTAGACTGGAATAACCAGACGCTAGAAATTTGCATTCGATTGATGCTGCTGGCTTATTTCGGGACTAGGTTTAATTTTATTTCAACAATTCGCTAACGCGTAGGGGTCTTTAGCAGTGGGGGGAAACCGGAAGACCCGGAGAAAACTCACGAGGTTGGACAGGCGACCAAACTCCTTGTCACGTACAACCGGGGATTCGAAACCCCGCCAGTTAACTCAATGACAGGCTTCATGATGCAGCGCGCACGTCCTACCCCCCCCCCTTACAAAAAGTAAATGTTGGTATACACGACACTTCTCATAGAAAGGTTATTTAAGGTTATAATTTACCATGACTATATTATCTGTAAATTATGATTCGACGATTATTCTGACTCCTGTCAAATTTAAAGGACCTAAGTCCGTAACTCAAAATCCTCCAAAATCGTCGACATCCAAAAACAAGAATTATTGGTCAATTTAAATCAACATTAATGATGTAAACTTACCGGGAAAAGATGAGCTTCTGATATCCGATATTTAAGATAAAATAATTTTTTTAACATTGGTACACGTATCGTATATCATAATGCGCTTCAGCCCCAGTTGTAATAAGAGACTCGAGGGACGAGGCTAGACATATTACACCAAACCAGACGGCACATGTAGACTGGAATAACAAGACGCTAAAAATGTGCACTAGATTGAGGCTGCATTGCTTATTTCGTCGAACATAACTGATTTGAAATTGGAGTAAAAACGGAAACCATTCAATGTAAATCAGTCGAGACTGGACATATTGCACCAAACCAAACGGTGTATGTAGACTGGAATAACCGGACGCTAGAAATTTGCATTCGATTGAGACTGCTGGCTTATTTCGCGGAACATAACTGATTTGAAATTAGAGTAAAAACAGAAACCATTGAATGTAAATCAGTTTATATACATTCATATTACAGTATTATATGCGTTGCAACGCACTTTTGTCAATTTCTAGGTCCCAAATGTTAGCGATTTAGCTCCTTTAAGTAAACTTATTTAGTTTGGGTTTTTTTTAAACAATATTTTATTCAGATATTGAAAGGGATTGAGGAACAGGCACAGCCTATATGACCTCTCTCCTAAATATAAGAATTGATATAAATATGTAAAATAATTAAGTGAGTAAACAATAAAAAAATAAAATGAATACTTGATATAATGTATTAACACATTCGCTACGCAGTTGTTCATGTTCGCATCTTGGTCGATATAGATGTTATACTGACCTCAAAACCTTCTGCTCATATGGACCTTTTCAAAGATGTCTAACGTAATATGACTGCTGCTTGTACCATATAAAAGATTATGTGTATTGATAAAATTCGGTGGTAAAAGATTTATAGATATTTTACGTGCATCAGAATGTAAGGAGCAATGTAAAAGAAAATCATTAGTATCTCTGACGGAATGAACGCAAGCACACCAAGGGCTGTCCGACATATGCCTTAAAAATTTATGACCATTTAGGTCACTGCAAGAGAGACGAAGACGACTAAGTAATTTTTGATTTTTACGTTTTTACTGTTGATTTTTTGGACAGACGTAGGAGGGTGTGGCGTCGTCGAAACGAGCGCTTCCAAGACGTTAACGTCATCAGACATGATCGATTTGGGGGTGGTTCTGTTATGGTGTGGGGAGGCATCACTGTTGCTGGAAGAACGGCTTTACATATTGTTGAAGGGCGTGTTACAGGCCAGTACTACCGGGACAACATCTTGACAGTCCATGTTGTGCCGTTCGCACGACGTCATGGCCGCCGTTTCATCTTACAGGATGACAACGCAAGATGTCACAGGGCCAGGATCGTTACAGGTTACCTCCAACAGCAGAACATCACCACATTAACTTGGCCAGCACTGAGTCCCGACCTCTCCCCCATCGAGCATGGCTGGGACATGCTTGGACAGAGGTTACGCCAACGTCAACAACGTCCTGCCAATGTCCAAGAACTTGCTGCTGCGTTGCAACAGGAATGGGACAATCTGGACAAAAATGACCTTAGACGTCTCATTAGGAGTATGCCACGTCGGATCAATGCTTGTTTGGCAAACAGAGGAGGATTTACCCGTTACTGACTTTGTTGTGATGCTGTGGTAACTTTGCTGTTTGACCCCCGGGTATCATTTTACCCTTATAATGGTCAGTCTGTGCCTTACTTAAGTCTAACGATCATTTGGAATACATCGATGAATGTGAACTTCATTTCATTTTGTCATTTGTTTCTTCGTCAGTTTCATTAGGTGACTTAATAACACTTAAAAATCAAATAACCCCTACTTTTTTTAATAGTATACGTATTAAGTCTACCTGTGATTATTGAAATTAATATATGTACGGGGAATATTAGCATCATTCAAAGTTTAAAGGTCCATATCATTTGTCAAAATCGAGGTCCAAAACATTAGAGTCACTTTACGACTTGCCCGAATCTTATCCCCTTTCGATTTCCAATAATGTTTTGCTTTATTTTCAGAACTTTCCGGAATTTATCTCTTCTGAAATTCACTTTACTTTATCTATAGAGATGTCGGTATGTGATACCCCTCCATCGCTTATTAATGGCCAGTCAATATCTGTATCCAACACGACGGTGGAGTTTCAATGTTTAACAGGTTTCCAGATGTCTGGATGGCCTGTTGTTAGCTGTAATAGTACTTCCGGTTGGGAATCCTTGCCATCTTGTACGGTGATTGAAACAAATAACACTTTTTATGCATCATTTGGTAAGTTATTAACCACAAAGTAACGCGATTCGACATTTAATATTCATTCTGACATTATTTCATTGTTTTCGGACAATGTTTTAACCTAATGCAAAAAGATATAATATCGTTCACATTTACTTAAAGTTCCACGTCACAAAATATATAACCTACTCTCCCTCGGATTGATATGTTAGTTAATATCATTTACATAAATAAATACATTATGAGGATCAACAGCAGAATCATAAGATTGTTTTTCTCCGAACCATGGCTCTCAAAATCGGGACAGAATGGATTAAGATAAAAATTTATTTATCTTGATTGGACATATTTTATATTTTTAAGCTCCAGAATGGTTGTTGATATTGCTGGGTGTTTTATTTAGCTTATTGACATTAGCTTGTATTGCTGGTCTTTTTGGATATTGCTGTTGGTAAGTATACATCAATCTTGGAAACCAAACATAGAACTCTCTGGCGGGGTTCGTGCAGCATATTGACTACACGTATACGACCTTTTATAGCAAAAGATATGGCCCCTGATTGTACACAAAATCGCCTATTTTAGCTTGTGATCCCTCTGGCGGTCACAGTGATCCGATTAAAAAAAACGTTTGATTATATCACCGTTATGAAGGCCAAGTTTGAATTTCGTGCAAATCGAACCAAAATTGCCGGATAAAATGACCGCCGTTTGTACGCAAATAGTGTAAAAATATGGTATATCAAGGTTTTGAACCCTGTAGATTTTGATGAAACTTGACATGCATGTTTGTAACCTACAGATCTTGGCTGCTTTCGATATTTATCGCCTTTATGTTCATAACCCAAAGATCTTGATTCTTTTCGATA
This sequence comes from Patella pellucida, assembly GCA_917208275.1. Lineage (NCBI taxonomy): Eukaryota > Metazoa > Mollusca > Gastropoda > Patellidae > Patella > Patella pellucida. The sequence goes on from OU795044.1 coordinate 14,313,378, forward strand.
TTTGCGTATATCAAATATCTACATATCAGTTAAATTAATAGCTGCTCAGTGGTGAAATGCACAATATACCAGGGAAATACTGTACATCATTAACGAAACCACGTATGTCAAATTACAAACAAGTGATTGTTTTATAACTGGTATTATCATATTTTCATTTAAAGTAAACCATGGGGAACCACCGTTTATCCGGCTGGTAGAAGAAATGGTGGTCAATCACAGTATGTCGGAAATAAAATGATACACAATGAGGATTATAAAACATCAAACAGTAGAGGTGGGCATAACGTTACTACAACTCGTGTTACAGGTCATCAACAGAATGATATTTATCAATTGAATCATCATCCTAACAGTGTTCATACTACAGGTGATGGTGTTTTGTTGGTACCAGTACAATCATATGAGGTAAATAAATCTGGCTAAGTCTTTGTCAAAACCTCTTAGAACCCTTTATTCAAACCCCAGCAAGTGTCGGCTGGAGTTGATGATGGGCTTCTTGACAAGCGATTACCTTTTGCATTTCAAAGCTGTCAAATCTAAGACAAGTGCCGTGTGGCAACTTTCCGCTATGCTTTCGTTTCTTTGTTTCTTTGTGGTGGTGGGGGGTATGGCTTTCCAGTAAAGCATTCTACAAGTATACCTTTTTTTGTCGTTATTTGCAAATGGCTTAATATTTAGACTTCACATTCTCGGGCTATTTGTAAATAGGCTGTTTCTCCCACAGCCGATTTGTTTTGCATACTTAAACGGGCCATTTTTCGGACACGTTTTTTAAAACGGGAACATTTACCTCAATACACCTTATAAACTAAATGCAATTAGATAATGTGGTGGTAACATTTTAAAACAAATACAATTTAGACGGACTGTTATTGCCCCAACATATTATATATATTCGACAGTCTGAAACATGTCTCTAATTATGAGCAATCTGATAGCTAGACTAGTAATATCAAATCTGTGAAATTATAGACACTAATTTACTTTCACTTCAACAAAATAACAGATCTATTTCCTATACTATGCGTTTTGTTCTTTTTAAGCCGAACGGGGGATACATGACAGGTCCGCTAAACAAAAAGACTGGTGCGCAGCCTGCACATACGTTTCGTTCCAATAGCTCACCACGTTCGGATAAAGGATTAAATAACACTGTTGATAAAGGAAACAACAAAAAATTGCCAATGTGGATGCCCCACAAGAATACGAAATAACGGTACTCGAACCAAGACCAGTCGGACCAAAACAGAGACCACTCGAACAAACCTAAAAGACTACTCGGACCAACCCTAAAGACCACTCGGACCAATCAATTTATATTGAAAGAACACTCGAACCAATATTTATATGGTTACGACAACACAGATATTGTAGGAAGGTCGAATATAATTGACTCTTATCAAAACAATATTGTATGACAGGCCCGACAAATTATGTTGTTGTATAAGAATATTACCTAAATTGTTTTTGGTATTAATGTTAGTAGCGTATGTATTTGAAAACTTAATGACTGTTCGTGTATGATTGTGATGTATTAGATGTGCCACACATGCATATTTAATGAAATTATAAAGGATTTTTTTGTTTTTATGAATTTAATCTTGCTCTTAAAATGGACAACAATGGAGCAATATAGTCATTGCGACATTGTTTTTAGATTTATAAGCGCAAGGAATGGGGGAACAAGATGGCATTATATTGTATTAATTAAAGTTACATTATTTAAGATAAAGATAAGAACTAGCCATTCTTGCTGTACTAGTTCGAAAGTAGATTATGTAAAATAAATAATTTGAAAATTTCATTCAAATTACTCTATTGCAAGCGAAGATAATCATTGGCATTTGAAGATTTGGCCGACCCGTGCAATAATTTCAACCACGGTTCTGGTTGATCAAAGCTAAGACTCGAAGCGTCTGGGCGCCCCATATTTGATTTATCACTGAAACGTTTTAATCTGTTTAATATCGGAGCAATCTGATGCCATCCAAAGTTGATTAAGACCTGGGTCAGTTAATTAATGTCTAATTAATACTTTAGAAAACATTTCATGCCCAAATAAAGACCTGCACTAGGCAGATTTAGCTCTTGAATAATGCATGTTAATAACTTGGCAAGTTAGTAGATTCAAACATATTCATAGATGTACTTAATATACTTAAATCAAACTAGCATATGAGTGACATATGGCTATATAAAAAGAGTTATATAGCCACAACATAGCTGGCTCTATATGTCAACAACATGATAATTGATATTTCATGGAAAATTTCTCCAGTAAATTTCCATGTAACCATATAAGGGTGATTTTCGACGTCATTTGGCTTATTTGACCAATCTCTTTACTGATTTACATAATATTTGACCAATTAGATGATTGAAAGATCGAAAGCCACAACTACAAAACTATCAAATTTGTGAGAATTCATCGGAAATGAGCTTGGTTCCAGAAGGGAAAATATGTAACAATTTCTATTAAGCAGACTCGCCCAAATCGAGTCTGGCTGGCTAGGGTGGAGAATAAGTTAGTATTGCACTGAGCACTATGCTTGTATACATATACATGTTATAATTGATTAGACAAACGTCTTAAGAAACTAATAAGAAGCAAAAACACAACGTGAATTGAAAGAAAAGACAGCTAGAGACAAAATTCTAGACGATCACAAGGCTACTAAAATATGTAGGATGTGGCAACCGATTTAGAAATTCCCGCTTTCCATGTCGGAGAGAAAGGCCCATGGTGCTTCACAAACCAAATTGACCAAATTATGTTCTACATATAGTACGGGCATGATTTTAAAATTATAATTACAGTTAAAGATAGCCATATAGCTTTATTTAGAAATTAATGATTTAAATATTGCTGAAACGTTGCCTTTGAGTTTGATCTTATCCTCTATGTCTGTCTAATCAATTCGCCAAATATTTCGCTGTGGCGCGGACATCTTGCATGTAACAAAAAAGTTAAATGATCTTTAAGATGGGGTTTCGTGTGGAGAGTGTCGCTCATAGGGTGATAATATACCCCCCCCCCCCCCCCCGACTTTATTCATATATTACTTGTTATTATTCCTTATTCCGTCCTATAAATATATAAGATCAGATATACGTTTTTATATTTACCAATGAATATATATGTAAATTAGAAGAACAGTGTAAATAAATGCATAAAACTATGCATCAACCAAAAGTACTATAACCCCAAACCGGAAGTATTAGTTTATAAATTTGAGCAGTATTTTGCCAATATTTAGGAAATAGTCATGCTAGATTCCCACTACGTTACGCATAGGCGTACGGGCTCGATGACAGTTAGGTGGGCAGAACACGAAATGCCCGAAAAAGTTTCGGGTTTACAGACAGTGGCACCGGTCTTCCTTGAGAGGCGAAGAAGCGGAACTTAACTTGTATGCCCCCCCCCCACACACACACACGTGTTTATGGTCCTTTTCGAGGACATCGGTATATATATTTACCAAATCAAGGACAGTGTTTAAAACAATATTTCGATAAAATGATTAACAATTTTAGAATATATATTCAATTCTTTATCCGAATTCGCTACACTATATCCCCTATGGCTGTTTTTAAGAATGAGAATTTTTCTTCTATAAGAGAGGATACACAAAGATGATTTTGCGCATTGCACACGTTACACGCTCGGAAACTGAGGACACTTTATCAACACTGTCTACCGAGGACACACACGTGCATTAGATGTCGGTCCCCCTTTGGTTTTAAACATGTAATTTAACACACCTGATTATGGTCTTAATACTGTAACGTACGCCGATATGTATTTGTTACTGACTATAAGAAACACCATGTACCAATCAGTTACATTAACTGTCCCCGATTATGGGGACCAACACTTAATGATAGTGTGTTCGACCAGATAAGTATGAACCTATAAATCGAGGACTCAAACACGCGACTGATAATATATTGTGTTTTGGACAGGTGAAGGGAGATTGAAAAGCTGGTAATATGAAAATCAATAAATGTTAACAATTTGTTCATATTATATGTCTATCATCAAACATCTATATGTGTGAAAGGACCTCATTTGATAGGTGTATGTTTATATGACATACCTTGATGACGCACATTACATTATGAGGCGGTCCCCATTATCGAGGACCGTTAAATTTAGGTTAGTAATTTAAAACCGCTGATTATACGCTATCGTCCTTAACGAACATGGAAATTTGTCTTAATGGTAATAAGAAACACCGCGTATCAATCATTTATGATGGAGCGTGGCATATACTTCACAGTAACTGACCTCAAATATGGGGACCGAAACTTGATGCACATGTGTATGACCAGATAAGCCTGAACCTATGAACCGAGGACCTTATAGACACCGTCTAATAATATATTTTATCTTGGACATATGAACAAAAGTAATCGTAAATTATTTAAATATTTGGTTAACTTATTGGTGTTGGTACTGTACATCCCAATTGAGGGCAATTGCGTTGTCTCCCCTTAGACCACACAATTCTCTCTTTTTGTTTACAAATTATACCAGCACAGGATGTTACAACTTAAAATGTAGAAACCAGTAAATGTATAATTCTTTCAAAGAGGGGCATACCTAGGTATACTGTGCATCTGTTTAAAAATATGATGTTCGAAACATGTCGGCATCTGCTATTGAGTGTAACTGTGACATGCCATGTAACTGTTAAAAATTACATGTATAAGATACTGTTACTGATTGTAAGACTCGTATCTACTTTAAAAGTTTTGTGTCTTATAAAATAACTGTGCATCTGTTTAAAAATATGATGTTCGAAACATGTCTGCATCTGCTATTGAAAGTAACTGTGACATGCCATGTAACTGTTAAAAATTACATGTATAAGATACTGTTACTGATTGTAAGACTCGTATCTACTTTAAAAGTTTTGTGTCTTATAAAACAACACGTACCAAAAGTTATACGTCATGTATCTATTACTGATTGTACGATAACACATATTGTATATTAGACTAGAGGGAGAAGGGGGGGGGGGGAATTATCCGAAAAGTGGGCAAAAAGCGGGAGTTGTCTTTTCTAGAAGCAGTTATCCTCGGGAATTCAAAAATGGTGGGTGATCAGTCCGGTGAGGGAAAATACTTCTAGAAAAGTGAACTCCCGATCTTGTCCTCAGGAATTCAAAAATGGTGTGTGATCAGTCCGGTGAGGGAAAATGCTTCTAGAAAAGTCAACTCCCGCTTCTTGTCCACGTTTCGGATAATACCCCCCCCCCCTTCTCCCTCAGGGGTCGGTTGCTCAAAGCTCCGTTATCTTTTAACGATCCGTTAACTTTAATGGACGTATCTTGGTGACTAATGTTTGTTAACTTTCCATTAAATTTACTCCAGAAAACACTATAGAATACTTTATTCTTTATATTAGCATAAATCTGTAGTTAAAATTTGCACCACAGAATGTTCGGGGCCTTTATTTCCAGCAACATTCTTTCTCTCCGTTAAAGTTAACGGATCGTTAAAGGTAACGGAGCTTTGAGCAACCGGCCCCTGGTCTATATGATATGTTCCTGTAAGACACAACCACATGTATATGTTCTTGTAGGAAATTACAGGCATACGTTTCTGAAAGACCACCTGTGTATCTGTTACTGACGGCTATACACGATGTGTATCTTTGAATTATGATGCCCTATTTATCCTTTACTGCGGCAACACTATATACAGGAAAACACCGGCATCACAGGAAAACAACCAGAAACACCCTTTTATACTGAATACCGGAAAACACTGGAAAAACACTAAATACCGGAAAACACACTTAATACAGTGATATGTACTTTCTGGCTAATCTGCATTTTCTACTACACAGACGATCAAGTGACGAATATCAAAATGTCTGCACCATTGTCATCATTCGCCACTTCGTCGGATTTTTAATTTTCAGTTTGTCTATGTTAGTTAGGTGGCGAATATGATGTTAGCAAGCTATTTTCGAAATAGCGTAACGTGGCATGCCTTTCTTTCAAATTTGCATCAACTTAACTAAAGAGAATAGTTTATTGTTTTTGAAGAATGGAATGGGGCGTTTTATTTTTATGCATTGAAAGCGTTTTTAAAGTTATTTTCGGAATAATGCACTCACAAAATTGTGTTTTAAAAACACAGTTTGATAAATGTAATTATTTGTGTTTAACTTTAATTTGTTCATTGCAAATGCCACTTCTGTGTAGTTTTGGGTAAGTTTAGAGATCTATTCGAATATTAATAAATGCTCGCCTATTATTAAAAAGAACTATTTGTTTCCACTTATAATATTTCCAGAAATCAATTACTATTTGAATTTGAGGCAGACGCTTCCACAGGTAATAATCAAAATTCTGTTTGTAAGAAAACGAAAGGAATGAAGGGTGGCTAGGCTTTGGATATTGTATATCTAAACTATTTTTTAAGAACACAAATCAAGAATATCTAACCCTTTTATATTTAAACCTCGAAATGTAGATTTATTAAAACAATACTTTAATGTATTTTCGATGTGGACATACTCTACCATCTCAAACTCATGTATCCGAATTTCCCAATACCAACATGCAAAAAGATCAAAAAGTTTACAGTATTTGTTGAAAGTTAAACATACATTATGCAAGAGCTAAATCTTCCTATTGCAGGTCTTTGTTTTGGCCCGAAAAGTTTTCTTAATTATTACTTAGACATTAATTAACTTTTCCAGGACATAACCAACTCTCGATGGCATCGGGTTTTATCCGATATTAAATAGATTAGAACAGTCCGGTCATATTTTGATTAAAGCTAAAAATGAAGGAGCGAGGCTTGGCATCGAACAACCAGTACCGTGGTTGATATTATTGCACACGTCTTGTCCAACCTTCAACGGCTAATATCTTCGCTCGAAATAGATAATTTTTAATAAAATTTTTTAAAATTATTCATTTTACATTATCTATTTTCAAACTATATAGCAAGAATTTTTTGTTCTTTATCTAAATCTTACATAATGTATCTTTAAATTAGATCCAGATTTTAATATGTACAACACAATAGGCTTGAGGTTAAATATCTTTTTTACCGACTATATAGTATGAGACTGTTGTGGTTATTGTGCAGGATGGGAAAACAACACAAAGGCGTGCACGTAACAGAAGCCTTGCGGGTAAGCCGTAGTGCCGATGCGTGGGCATGATACCCCCCATAGCGTATTGTATTGCGTATTCCCATATTCAGTAACCCGTGTAGGCTTCAGAACTGCAGAACGTTAAATCAAATTTTATATCATTTACAATTTGTTTTAAACAGGATATGTAACAGATGATACGATAGCACGCATCAACAAACATCTGTTATTAATATTGTTTGTATAATTTCACGAAATTACCACCTGAAATAATACAATTTGTTTTGTTACAAAGAGCAAATAAAATATTTATTTTAACAACCATTTTTATTGGTTGTTAATACTTTGTTTTCTACTATTAATTCAATTGTAAACTAAATTGGAGGAATAACTATGCAAACTGTCGTTTGAATTGATATTTTCGTCTATCCTCAATCGCCATCTCAATGATTGTGACGAACTAAATAATATGAAATTATCTGATGGGCAGTTCAGATTAAGAAATACAATAATAAAGCCTGAAAAAGTCTAATCGAAATATCGCTCAAGTAAATCTATTCCATTGCATCGCGACCAGAGTTTACATGTTACCTCTTATGGAAGGGTATCGGTGTCAATATTAAATGCTGCGCTTAAATGTCTTTCCATTAATTACGTGTGAAAAGTACAATGTACAAAGACCTAATATCGGTAATGATAAAGTCAAAATACCTCTTGCTATCTATTTAAATAGAAACCCAATCAGATATGCATTTTTAGTACGCGTAGCCTACTAATACTACTATGGCGAAAAGAAACGCTGTTCTATATACTGACCACATTATAATAATATAATAATAATAATAATAATATATTTTTCAGTAATTGGGTCATAGACCCATAGATACAGAGATGACACATTTACACATATTTGAATTATTTAGGCCTGTTTCGAGGTTTCTATGGGAGAAAGCTTTATCAAAATTCACTGGTTATGCGAGAACCTGTTCCACAGGGACCTACAAGTCTTGATCCGACTATGAATGCTATTGTACACACTGAATGAAGATAGCATTTCGTTTGTGTTTCAAGCTTTAATATTCGGTGTGATGCCCTTAGATTATGTGCAGGGCCGGATTAACCATGGGGCACAGGCCCACATTAGGGGGCCCCCACAAAAATTTCAGTTGCGTCCAGGCCCCTCCTCTAGAAATGCCATCATTTCATAGCACTCGCATGGATTGGTCCACTGAAAAAACACCAGAAATGGCTCCACACAAGTGCCTGAAATGCCAGGAAATCAGGTTTCCGGCCTCCAATTTCTGAAAATTTCCTGAAAAAAAGGCGCCCCCTTCCAAAAAATTGACAACCTTTCAATTATAAAATAATACACTTGATTATGATCACACAGTGATGCTCCTAAGGCACCGATGAGTCGGTCGGTTTTAATGGCGCCGACACCTGAACCAAACTTTCTTATATCTCTTATGTGGAGGTTCGATCCCTGCAATGGCCGAGAAAGTTCATCTCGATTTTCCGACGTGATTTTCTCTTGTCAGTGATGCAGAAGGAGGGCCTGACAAGGACAGCTGCCTAGTCGTTCGGATGGGACAAAAAACCGAGGTCCCGTGTACACATTGGAGTGCACGTAAAAGATCCCTTGGCAGTTGGAATTCGATATAAGAGTAGGCCGTAGCGCCGCTGCCCGGGCAAATTTACCCTCATAACACACTGTATGGCGTATGCCCGTCTTCAATTAGCTCAGGTTAAGTGCATAACAGTAGGACGTCAAACCCCATTTCATTCATTCATACACTTATGTGGAGGCGCGAAATGTTTTGAAATGTATGTAAAAGCTACTTTCTATGATATATCATGGTGTTTCTAGTTTATTATACACATATTTAACGTGTTGCATTCTTTACACTTCATCAAAAACAACGTACAGCCAAGTAGTGTTCACCTGTTCGCTTACTCTCAATTAGTGTCATTTTTAAAGATGTATAAGATCCCGTTACACTATCCGTAATTAGCTATTAAATCACTGGACCTATCTTTTCCATACGCAAACCATTAATAACCCATCTTAGCATCGTGTATGACAGAGTGTATCAAAATAATAATTTATTTTTTGGTTATAATCAAATGCATTACAGTATGTATCAAATTAATCATTATTTTATTTGTGGCTATGTTTAAATTTGTAAAAGACGTATTTCTTGAATATATTTGAATAATAACTTAAATACAACAGAAGAAACTAGCCCAGTAGGCTTTGCGATTTGGACACATTAGAATTTGCTACATTGGGGGAAAAGGTTGTTCAACAAGCAATTATTATACTTTTAGTGATTTGTAGCTTTGTAGGGCGTCTAATCCGGGCCATACTATATACCGGAAAACACCGGATAACAACCGGAAAACACCATTTTATACTGAATACCGGAAAACACCGGAAAAACACTAAATACCGGAAAACACCCTAAATACCAGAAAACACCCTAAATATGTCACCCAGAGCCTAACCCTAACCCGTTTCCATCACCCTTACCCTAATCCTAACCCGTTCCCATCACCCTAACCCTAAACCTTACCCTAACCCTAGACACTGTATTTTGACATACTCTTTGTCCTGTACTACCGACAGAGAGAAACCACACTGCAAAATTCAGGGGAAGCTTCTTGACCAACCCAAGGAGTAGGGTATATAATTATAGTATTGGGAGGAATATGGCCAATAACTCGACATCACGACACCACGACATATTTTTAGGGTGTTTTCCGGTATTTAGTGGTTTTCCGGTGTTTTCCGTTATTCAGTATAAAATGATGTTTTCCGGTTGTTTTCCTGTGTTTTCCGGTATATAGTTGCCGTCTAATTCCAATAGTAATGTACCGTTTTGACTATCATATGCCACTGAAGTAATGGAAGATTCGATGGCTCATAATAATATATTTATAGTTCACAGGCAGTATCATAATAAAGATACGTGACGATTTAACGTTCTACTCCGGACTGGGCGAATGAAGACGGGCACACGCCATACAGTGTGCTATGATGGAAATTTTGTCCGGAGCTGCATTACGGCTTACTCTTATATCGAATTTCAATCGCCAAGGGATCTTTTACGTGCACGCCGATGTGTCCATGGGACCTTGGTTTTTATCATGACCTCAAACACTGTGAATAATCGGATATTAACTTAAGCCTCTAGAGCGTCCACAAGTTGTTTTAAAGTGATCAAGGGCCATAACTCTGACAGTAACTATCGCTCAAAATCAATAGGCTTCTTCTCCTAATGACCTTAAAACACTGTGTATAAATTTAAAGTCAATCAGATATTAACTTTAGCTTCTGGAGCGTCCACAAGCAATTGTGGAAGCCGGCCCGACGACAATAATACGACCACATTTCAATGTGGGAGATTAAAAATGAGCCATATCAGAATATGACCCAATAAATACATGTAATATAATTTGAAGATCTGCAATTTGTGTGGCTCTATTTGTTGATAGCAAATACCGCTAAAAATCGTCTTGAAAACGAAACATTTTACAAAGTCTCCTTCTCGAAAAAATACTCTGTTGAAAACACATGGCAATTTTTAAAAAAATGCATTTTGAAAACATAAGACAAACGTGGCATTTTTGTTTACCACGTTAAAACCTGGCAAAATTATGGCGAGCATTTTAACAGGTTTTTGCCACGTTTGGACAAAAATGCCGTACGAGGCTTTCTGAAGTTTATAGTGTCAATGGGAACTGGTCCTGTCACAATTATGGCAAATGTACAGTTATACAGATATGACTTCTGCTTTCAGAAACAAAAACAGAAAAAAACCGATTATAAAATAGCTAAAAGGGTAAACCCTACCTGACGATACATTGATGACGTAACATCTATCAATGATAACGGAACTTTTAACACATAGAGAAGTGAAACATATCCCCGTATTAATAAAGAAAATTCCGCCACAATAGCCGCATTGGCATTGAAATCGATATAAATGATAGTAAATTTAATGTTGTTATTAAAGTTGACTTTGGGGTTGTAAATTAAACCATCAATTAATAGTAACACATAACAGGCGTTACTTTATATAATACTGGCGTTACGATTGTTATATGTAACGATAAAGAAAGATGTCTATCTACATCTATTTATTTAGGAACACAAATACGTTTTTTAAAAGAAATTTCGAAACTTTCATTTCTTCAGCATGCTAAGTTTGAGAGATGGGGTTTAACATCCATTCGATACAAACTAGGTCATTCTGGGACTAACGAGGTTGGACGGGTGACCCTTCACCTTGTCATGTACTTCCGGGTAATCAAAAACATGCCAATTGATTAAATGACAGACCTAACCTTATGATACACTGCTCATGCGCTTACCATTTGAAAAAGATTTGATAAATAGTTCTGCCTACAATAGCTTAAAAGTAGATAATGAAAAATGATTGTTTAGGACAGGGATTTGCCCTTGGTGCCCCCGCCGCTTGGATCTGATTATGATGACACCCCACATCCTCCACATAAGTGATATAAGAAAGTATATAGCAGGGCAAATAAGAGAGAGAGAGAGAGAGAGAGATAGAGAGAGAGAGGTGGGGTTTAACGTACACTCAACACAGCTAGGTCATTTCAGGACTAACATATGGTTTAATTTTATTTCAATAATTCGCTTGTTCGTAGGGGTCTTTAGCAGTGGCAGGAAACCGAAGTGCCCAAAGGAAACCCACGAGGTTGAGAAGGCGCCCATATCTCCATGCCACATACTCTCACACCAGGGCTCAAAACCACTCCAGCCGCAAACCAGAGGTGGCCGGCCAGCTAGAGGTCGAAGCTCGGCAATCTAGACCACTAGGCCATCCTAACCCCCCTCAGAGCAAACGAATCAGATACCCATTGGCGGATGGGTGCCCTTGAAACCGACTGACTGATCAGTGCCTTAAAGGTATCACTGTGCAGTCATAATCAAGTGTATTATATTATAATTCAAAGGTTGTCAATTTTTTTGAGGGGGCGTCGTTTATCGGGACGCCTTATTTTTCTGGAGGTGCAATGTACCCCTTGCACCCCGCTAGTTACCTTACTTTGGGGGGACAGCCATCGTATACCACAACTGGGAAACTACTAAACATTGAATAATCTTCCATGGATAGTATGGAAGACCAAATGGGACAATGTTCATGATTCTTGTTTCTACATTCCAGTTTGAACATTTTAGACACGAACGCAACATTCTAAACTAATGATTCTCGTTTCTACATTCTTATGTCAACACTTTATACACAAAATCAACATTTTAATCAAATAATTGCCTTTATGTTTCATTTTTGCCGTTTTATCGATAACTTTTATATATCATTAAATATTAAAATTATAAAATAATTTCTTAATTTTACACGACAAAGAAATCAACTCTGGAATGTAGAAAAAAGAATCATGAATATTGTCCCATTTGGTCTTCCATAGAATAGAGATAACCTTCTCATATTGGGGGATCACGGTTGCTAAGTGGATAAGGCGCTGGTTCGCTAGCCTGGAGGTCGAGTGTTCGATCCCTGCATTGGCCGAGAAAGTTCATCTCGATTTTCCGGCGTGATTGCCCCTTGTCGGTGATGCAGAAGGAGGGCCTGACAAGGACAGCTGCGTAGTCGTTCGGATGGGACGAAAAACCGAGGTCCCGTGTACAAATTGGAGTGCACGTAAAAGATCCCTTGGCAGTTGGAATTCGATATAAGAGTAGGCCGTAGCGCCGCTGTCCGGGCAAAATTTCCCTCATAGCACACTGTATGGCGTATGCCCGTCTTCAATTGGCCCAGGTTAGGTGCTTAAGCGTAGGACGTTAAACCCCATTTCATTCATTCATTCATTCTTTCTCATATTCCACATATTCAATGTCTTACGAATTTTAACTTTTTTACTACCCCAGTTTTGATGTCCACATACAATGCTTTTCTTGGATAAAAAAAACCCTGAACATGTTAATGTCACCTTCAAATCTGTTACAGCCAAATTTGAAAACCTTTCGTGTCTAGCGGTACTAAAGGGTAGCAGTTCTGATTTTTCTGTTCATTTTTGTCCCAGAAGCCCTACAATACAATTCCATCGCACCAAATACTTCTTCCCTCTCCATACAGTATGAGTATGTTACTTTATGTCAATGTTGATAGCCTCGTTTGTCATTCAATTAGTTTTACTGCAATATTCTGCTATGCACTGGTTAATTGTGCATAATAAAATCGTGAGCAATGACATAACCGGTTTTTGGTAAATGTTTATTGTTTAACTTACATATTTATGTTCACTCATGTAGATTAAAATTATCATTTGCCATGTTTGTAAATATGATTATTATTTGACATATTGCTATATCTGTATGTACATGTTAATATTGTATGCTGTCCTCAATGGATGTTTTGATGCAATAAATCTTATCTTATCTTATCTTAACGTTATGTAAACAAATTTGGTCCAATTTGCCGCCCTGTTTTAAGGGTAATGCCAAGATTTCCCCCTCTTTCCAGCAGTGAGCAGTGGGATTAGCTCTAACCAAACGGAACATTGCGAGGAGTATGGTCTAGTAATAAAAGGTTCCTTAAAGTTTCAGAAAAATCTGATCGGAATTCTGGCCTCTATTGACGTATTGTGTTGACAAGCATTACAAGGAGTGTGGGTGTTTCAACGAAGGCACAGTGGCTCAGTAGGACTTACTCCAGAGTGTCTAGAGGTTTCGTTGATACGTAACCTCTATTATCTGAACTATGATTAATAATAAACGGATTTCTTCGATTATGAACAAACTATTCAACTTTGGTTATCATAAACTGACCTGTGTGTTTGAAATCAACTCCGGTTAAATAAAATCCATTGCACAGTTAACTACCACAACTAATTAACTAGGTTCTCTCTGGAAAAATTGAGCTCGAGCTAACTTGACATCTAAAAAAGATAGTAAGCTGGCACTGCCAGGCAGGATACGCCCACATTTTCGAGAGATGGTTAGAGAACAAGCAAAACCGAAAGTGATTTTTCCTACAATCAAAGGCTATAATTCATTAAATTACAATTTGATATGCGCAAATATCGAAAAGAATCAAGATCTTTAGGTTATAAACATGCATTTCAAGTTTCATCAAAATCGAATCAAAATTGTGACCTATACTGGGTCCACAACCTTGATATACCATATTTTAACACTATTAGAGTACAAACGGCGGCCATTTTGTCTGGCAATTATGGTCCGATTTCCCTGAAATTCAAACTCAACCTTCGGTATGGTGTAACGGTGATAGAGTCAAGCTTTTTTACAATCGGATAATAATCATAACCTCCAGAGGGACCATAGGTGATTTTTCGGGCAATCAGGGGCCATAATTCAGAAAGACCTACGATATGATATGCGCAAATAACGAAAGGGACCAAGATCTTTGGGTTATAACCATGCATTTTAAGTTTTATCAAAATTGAATCAAAATTGTGACCTATACTGAGTCCACAACCTTGATATACCTTTTTATAACAGTATTCGCGTACATGCTGCGGCCATTTTGTATGGCAATTTTGTTCCGAATTTTTCCGAAATTCAAACTCAACCATCCTTAGGGTGTAACGGTGATATAATCAAACGATTTTTTAAATCGGATAATTATTGTAACCTCCAGAGGGACCACAAGCTCATTAAAGACGATTTTGCGTATAATCAGGGGCCATATTTCAGGAAGTTACAATCCGATATGCCCAAATATCGAAAGGAACCAAGATCTTTGGGTTATAACCATGCATTTCAAGTTTCATCAAAATCGAATTAAAATTGTGATATCTACAGGGTCCACAACCTTGATATACCATTTTTTAACAGTATTCGCGTACGAACGGCGGCCATTTTGTATGGTAATTTTGGTCCGAAATTCGAACTCAACCTTTCTTAGGGTGTAACGGTGATATAATCAAACGATTTTTTAAATCGGATAATTATTGTAACCTCCAGAGGGACCACAAGCTCATTAAAGACGATTTTGCGTATATAATTAGGGGCCATAATTCAGGAAGTTACGATCTGATAAGCGCAAATATTGAAAGGAACCAAGATCTTTGGGTTATAACCATGCATTTCAAGTTTCATCAAAATCAAATTAAAATTGTGATCCCTACAGGGTCCACAACCTGGATATACCAATTTTTAACAGTATTCGCGTACGAACGGCGGCCATTTTGTATGGTAATTTTGGTCCGATTTTTCCGAAATTTGAACTCAACCGTCCTTAGGGTGTAACGGTGATATAATCGAACGTTTTTTCAAATCGGATAATAATTGTGACCTCCAGAGGTACCACGAGCTAAAATAGGTGATTTTTCGGACAATCAGGGGCCATAATTCAGGAAATTACGTTCCGATAGGTGCAAATATCAAAAGGAACCAAGATCTTTGGAATATAAACATGCATGTCAAGTTTCATCAAAATTGGTTCAAAATTGTGACCTCTATAGGGTCCACAAGCTAAAAACGTGATTTTTCGTACAATCAGGGGCCATAATCCATGAAGTTTTGATCCGATACGTGCCAATATCGAAAGCAGCCGAGATCTTTGGGGGATAAACCCATATTTCAAGTTTCGTCGAAATCGGGTAAGAATTGTGACCTGTAGAGAGTCCACAAACAATTGTGGACGGACGGACGGACGGACAGGGGCGACGACATAATACGTCCACATGAAAATGTGGGCGTATAATGATGGGGAAACCCAAGGTGAAGGCTGTTACGTCACCGAACACAATTTGGCGATCTATTCAGCTAGCGAGCTATTCGACCAATCCAGCTGGCAACCTATTCATGGTTCCGACCTGTCAATCACCGTAAAGAGATTGACCAATCAGAGAGCCAGATTATATTGGCACAATCATATTAAAGGGATGCGCTCTCATCCTAAACATAGCCAATTTTTCAAATTTAAAATATTAAAAAAATGACAATGTTTAGGATGAGAGCGCACCCCTTTAATATGATTGTGCCAACTTTTACTAATAATTTTTGGAAAGCTTATTTAATCACATTTTTGAATATATATAGCCGGGTGCTCTGAATTTTGTACGATGGTCCGAATTTTGACTCGGAAAATTACCGTTCTTTTCAATTAGAATATTGAAAAATTGGCTATGTTTAGGATGAGAGCGCACCCGTTCAATATGATTGTGCCAACTTTTACTAATAGTTTTTGGAAAGCTTAATTAATTACCTTTCAGATTATATATAGCTGGATGCTCAGAATTTTGTACGATGACCCGAATTTTGACTCGAAATATTACCGTATTTTCACTTTAAAATAACAATATATTCTACTTTCGTTTGATAAGACGTTACGATGGATTTTATTGGTTGATAAAAATAGATGAGTTTGTGCGATCTTTGGATTTATTCTGAATAGGTTACCAACGAATTCATGCTTCCGAGATTTGCAGATAAGCTCCGCCCACTTAGATACTGTTACTATGTCCCACAATTGACAAATTTGACCACATCAACCTGTTCAATATGGCGATCCAGCAGTCTGTACCGTAATGTTAAACCTCATACAACTGTTTTAAATCCTAAATTATGACGAACTCTCACTAGTGTTAAAAACAAGCAGTCCTGCGTAGATAGTTTTTTTAATGCCAGTTCTCCCTTTCTAATAGCTCAGAGAAAATCCCGATGGAACTAAACATTATTCGTGCAATTCTGTTATCCGCATCCACGTGAATTCCACCAAATAAGTATCATAGTACCAGACTTGCGTTTTAAATGAGTACCTCGCCGTTGAGGTTTTGAATTTCGATTCTAAAATATATGTAATACCGTAAATTCATGATTATCAAAATACAACTTCACACCTGCACATGATGTACCTCGTGCGGCGGACATGTAAAGCCCCCTGAAATTCCATTCTCACATCCCGTCCATATTTACGCTAAAAATTATATCGTAACAATTTCCAGAAATAAAGACAATATATTATGAATAGTTTACTGGAAAAAATGTCCCGATCAAGTAATTAGGTGGGGAAAATACTGTTTTGAACTTCTTGAATGATTAAATACACTGGACAACGAGACCTGTGCATTTCCATTTTAGCTAACCATTAGCATGCGATTTTACGGGTGAATTAGGTCAGGTGACTTGGGGGGATACGTGTTTTATTTATTTAGATATAAATACTTCATGTTGTTAAATACTAGTGTCAAACAGATGAGAATCCGGGTAGATGGTATGAAAGTCATTGTTATAAAATAGCCAATAAAAATTCCACACCGTTCGATCTATTTTTAGTTAGAACAATGCAGTCAATAGAACAATGCAGTCACAAGAACTCGGAAAAGAAACAAAATAATAAATTCTTTCTTTCGACTATGCCGTGGACAATGGCAATTTGCGTCGTGGTATTCTTTAAATAAAATACCACGGCTAAAGATGCCGTAGTTATTATTGGTTTTCAACTGCAATTTCGCTAAATACTTTAATCACGACGGCACCCGTAGTATTTTCAAGTTTAAAAACTTGAAAATACTACGGGTGCCGTCGTGATTTTTTACCCCTGTTTTTGGTTCTTTGGTTTCGGAAAAAGTATAAATGTTGCACCATGAAGGCGGTCCGGGTGACGTTCGTCCATGTTACAAGTCCCCCATGCGCAGCGTAATACTATTTTGACGATAAATGTAGAAATATCTAACTTCCCACAAAGAACAGCCTTGTTTGTTTGTGGGACAGAACTGGCAGCCGATCTTGACCTACGCGGGCCAAATATAATCTGGCTCTCTGATTGGTCAATCTCTTTACGGTGATTGACAGGTCGGAACCATGAATAGGTTGCCAGCTGGATTGGTCGAATATAGCTCGCTAGCCGAATAGGTCGCCAAATTGTGTTCGGGGACGTAACAGCCTTCACCTTGGGTTTCCCCACCATTTTTAGATGTCAAGTTAGCTCGAGCTCAATTTTTCAAGAGAGAACCTAGTTAATTAGTTGTGGTATTTAACTGTGCAATGGATTTTATTTAACCGGAGTTGATTTCAAACTCACAGGTTAGTTTATGATAACCAAAGTTGAATAGTTTGTTCATAATCGAAGAAATCCGTTTATAATTTATCATAGTTCAGACAATAGGCTCGTTTAGCAGTGGAACCATAGAGCAGATTCCGACTGATTTTTTTGCGCATCGAGCTGAAAGGCGCCAGTCGATAAAATCTGAATGAATGTCCTACCTTATTGCAATTGTGTAATCTTTCTCTGAGCAACAGTGACATTTACTGCCAAACAAACGTTGTTCAGTGAAACAGGTTTATCCGAATGCCAGTCAAATCGTCCACAAGCAAAGTCGTACACACGAAAAACCTGGTTAAGTCGTCCACACCCGTTGGTGGAGTCGTCCACACCCGTTGGTGGAGTCGTCCACACGACTTAGTATAATTTGTTGATATAATAATACGTTGGTGGAGTCGTCCACACGACTTAGTATAATTCGTGGATATAATAATACGTTGGTGGAGTCGTCCACACGTATAATTTCTGTATATGTTGATGTAGTCGCCCACACGGCATATTTTACTTTCGGGACACATAATGTGCTTAAATAGTATAGTCTGGTCACCCTTTTCTCCAGCAAATAAACAACACAGTAATCCATTTTATTCAATAAATAACAAATTCATATACAGTTTAACAATTCAATAAACAACAAGCTCAATAAATAACAAATTCATAAATAAATTTAACAAATTCAACAAATAAAAAATCCATTAACAAATTCATTAAGATAACAAAGCGGGAAAATCTTTAAAATATGTCTATACCGCCACTAAACGACCCACGTCCTTCAAAAGGCCCGATACACTTTTTTCCCCCTGTTCGTACAATTCCCATATTTTAAAGATTTTACCCGCTGTCGATTCATATTTCTTCCTCTGTCGCCTCTTTAGTTTATTTTCGGATACCAGCCTCTCTTGCAATTCTGCCGTCTTGGATTCATCATGTAAAAGTTTTATTAGCAGGTAAAATTGGATGTTGTTTCGTGCGGCCTTGTGATTAATTCTGCGATGCCATCCCTCGACGTCGTTATTGGTGCGAATTGGTTGCAGAAATACACACCAATTCTCGACGTCCCAGGAATCCATCCACGTCCTCTGTATATAAGCAAAAAATTCTTTAAGAAGTTCTGTTGTGGCATATTTCTCCTGAATCTTTAGAAAAGCAGGTGATATGTGCCTCAAACAATACAAGCATATTTCATTACAAACATCGATAATACTAATCAAATATGTTAAAATCATAACGTCATTTAAAACAGAATAAACTTTATTACAAAAACATCGTTAATACTAACCAAACAATCAAAAATGCTAAACATCGGTGAACAACAAATCGAATCATAATGCCAATCTAACATGAAAAGAAAGATCATAATACGATTAACTCTTATTATACAAACATAATCTAACATGAAAAGAAAGATCATACAATAATACAACAATACACAACTCTAGTACACAAACATAGGTGATTATTCTTGTGGACGACATCACCAATAGTTGTGTACGAGTCTTACTCTTAGTTGTGGACGACATCACCAGTAGTTGTGGACGACTCCACCAACGAGTGTGGACGACTTCACCAACGGGTGTGTACGACTTGTCTGTGGACGACTTTGCTTGTGGACGATTTAACTGGCACCCGTTTATCCAATATCACACACACCAATGATTATAGACGTCATTGACACACACTAACATTTCACATTCGGCAAATCTCGACAGATTCCGGTGCCCTACATCTAGACTCGGCCGTATGATGAAGTCCACCATTTTGGATCTATTTTAAAGGACCCGGATAAACATGGTTGTCCCCAGGAGATGGGTGCCAGTCAAGTCGTCCACAAGCGAAGTCGTCCACAACCGTTGGTGGAGTCGTCCACAGGGAATTGGTGATGTCGTCAACAACTATTAGTGATGTCGTCCACAACTAAATTTGTTTATGAATTTGTTAATGAATTTGTTATTTATGGAATAAAACGATTTGCTTTGTTGTTTATTTGCGGGGGGAAAGGGTGACCACGCAGAAAAAAAACTATACTAATTAAAAAAACATCGTGTGGACGACTCCAAAAAACATATTACAATATCCAGAAATTATTTACTTTGTTGTTTATTTACCGAGAGAAAGGATGACCACGCAGAAAAACTATACTATTTACAAATACATTACGTGTTCAGAAATTTTACTAAGTCGTGTGGACGACTCCACCAACGGGTGTGGACAGCTTAACCAAATTTTGGGACTTTTTTGTAAAAGCGGAACGTTTTCCTGTTAGAGTAAATCGGTAGTCGATAACCGCATCGCAAATGTATGGTCGTAGGTACATATCAATGACTATCATACATCCGAGTCTAGATGTAGGTTACGGAGAGTACCGGAATCTGTCGAGGTTTGCCGAATGTAACATTTCATAAAGTTGTCATGTTGGGAAAATTTGACCTCTTTTTGACGTCATATCCTCCGCATTAAAATATGAGAACACGTTGTTATCGAAACGAAATGCAATTTTGTACAATATTTCTATGGATTGCGTATGTACTGTTTTTGTAGAGATTTTACGTCGGGAAAGAAGACAATGTTTATTGAAGGAATAATTCATGACCAGTGCTTAAAATTAGGATTCTACTACAACGGCACCAAATACTGTTGTCAGTTGCCGTCACTGAACGTGCAATTTTTATATTTGTAAATAGACGCCCCTGCAATGATTTTCCGTGTCAATTAACCTGGTTCTTATTGCGTTTGGTGGTACTAAGATAACATAAGTACCGGTATTAAATTTACAGGGTCTTCTCGGAGTAATAAAATCATCAAAATTTGTTTTCCTTTCGGTCATTTAGTTATTCGTGTTCCCAACGATTGCCATCGCATGTCAACCATAACTAACATTGATTCATCAAATTTCCAACAGCTCTGCCATAACCTTCAATAATAAGGGCACTATTAGTACAATGTATTTATTAGAAAGTGGGCATTCTTATGAAAAAATAAATTATAACGGTAGGTTCGGACTATATTCACATCCAAATCTTGCATTTCTAAATTATTGACCTGAGCTGGGATTGAACCCTTCTTGTTGCCGATTTAGTCATGAACAAATAAAATTAAAATGATAGTCTCATTATTTCGTTTCGTTTAAAGAACCCCGTTTGTAATTTGCACCTTGCCAGATTTCAACTTTGACCGATGTAGGCCGTTTCCTGTTTCACTGCGATTTGTTTGTTGTCGGCGAAGGTTTTTGTGAAATCTCTTAAAATATACAGCAAACATTTTTTTTTGGAACATAGATGGATATGATATGTAAGTTTAAAGTGTTAGCAGTGTAGATAATTGAACATTGTGAATTTCGCGGTCCGCTGAAAGAAGTAAACTAGTTTTTAATTTCTGCGGTGAGCTTTTGACCGTTCGGATGTTAGATTAGATGATACGTTGTCAGCATATCAAAGAGTAACATCTAACTTGTTGGATTAAGTAGGACTTTGCTCTCTCTGGAGGTCCCGTGTTCGATCTCTGTGTTGGCTGAGAAAGTTCATCTAGATTTTCCAGCTTGGTTCCCCCTTGTCAGTGATGCACGACAGAGGGTCCGACAAGGAAAAATGTTTACTGTTTAGGATGAAAAAACCAGGTCCTGTGTACACATTGACCTGCATGTAAAAGAACAATGGACAATTGGAATTCGAAGTAAGACTAATAGTAAATGCAGGAGGACTGCACTACTGTACATGCAAAACAAAAAAAAAACAAAAAAAATTACAAGATAAACCTGCGGACAAGACAGAAAATAGACATTGCAAACACTAAACAATTATCAAATCAAGTGAATGGATCCGGGGGCCAGCCGTAAGCGTCCACTGCGCTGTACAGTCCCGGGCCTGTTGTGGTACAGGCTTCACTAAAATGATTTACAAAAAAATGTAACAAAAAAATGCGACCGATCTTGTCACCGGTGTATGGGCAAATATTAACCTCAGCATGGCATATGCCCGTCTTCATAATTTCGTTTCGGACAAAAAGGGCATAACTCTAAAAAAAATATAGGGATCCTCTGAAAGTTTCAGATAAATCTAATGAAAACTCTGACCTCTATCGTGATGACAAGCATTACAATGTGGGCAGATTGGTAAAAACAGGGGGCATAGCTCTAAAAAATATTAATCCGATTTTGTCAGACACAGGGAACCTCTTCTTGTCATAATAAAAGTTTCAGAAAAATATGATAAAAACTAGCCTCTAGAGCACGGACAAAAGTTTGAGACGGACCATCAAGAACAATTACAACATACTACCACATCAACATTTTAGGTGTATAAAAAACAATTAGAGATCTGAAAGATTTGTACAATTTAATTAAATATTAATATATTTACAACCATTGCATATCCGTTTTTAACACAGATTTTAAACTTAGATTTCAATATGAATAGATTTAGGATAATGAAACATTAATTAAAGTCATTATGCACTATTTAGTGCTACATAACCCCTTGCAAACTACAATATTGTGAAAGATGAATCTCTAATAAAAGTAATAGGAATAAAAGTCCAGAAATGGTTCAATTCCGTAGTTTTTACAAAGATATGTGGAATTTAAATTATCTCGATCTATGTTGGTCACTATGCAATAAGCCTGTCACCATTTTGTTGCCCATGAAAATGTATTGATAAGCCTTTTTTAAATATGATTGAACCTTATTTGGACATTATCTTAAATGTGTTTTCTTAATTAAATGCAAAATAATCAACTAGAGTCCAGATTAGTGTGGATCAAGTCCTGAGAAATTTGATATTTGGCACATCAGAAGATTTAAAGATCCGTTCCATACAGAATTTAAACAAATGGCTCAAGGCCTTTAATCATTTATGTGTTTATTGTAGCTTGAAACAAAATGTTAATTCAAATAGCTAAAAGTTTTAAGTACATACACTATTAATAGAAGAATGCACAGACAAGATATTGGGTCATTTACATTTGTACCTTACATTAACTAGTATATTGGATTACATATAACAGTTTATTGTTTAGCATGTGAAGTACTGCGGTAAATGTAAGATCTCCCCATCCTCCTACCCATGAATATTACCATCAGACCCAACATCAGAGGAATTCTGAAGTGGCAAAAATATTTATAAATATACTTAGTGGATGGGGACTTATCTTCCAGTGTATATTGTATTATTATGTTTGTTGTTGTATACATCATTTAGAATTTTCATTGTATTTTTGTTTTCAAAGCTTACAACTTAAAAAATATTCCACTTTTCTATACATACATGTATGATGTGATTCAGAAATTCTACTTCTGTATTATAAATATCTTAACTAAAGCATACAAATACACCTAATTTAATGGTATTTTTAAACACAGTTCACAATCTAAACTGTACTTTATATACCTAGTTTTCCTTTTTCTTATTTCTTTTTTGGATACACAGTTAAAATTTTGGTTGTATTTTTCTTTAGACATAACAAACAAATTGTACTTCTTACAGCTTAAATAGTAGTGTAGAAATTCTTAATCAAAATTATTTTGTGTGATTCTTGGGATCTAATAATCCAAACCAATAACAAACAATCTTTAATGTTATTTACAGACAAGTACACAATAAAAATACTTCATCAACTTTTTTTTAACTTTTAATCACGCTGAAATGATATAGACTTTGTTGAAATGTTTTGAATTGGTCTACTACTATATAAAGAATCCACAGTCTTATACAAGTACATACAGTTTATTCTGATTTATAATATATATTGGATAATAAATATTCAGAATGTCCATAAAATGCATTCAAGAATACCTCCTTTTTTTAAAAAAAATATTGATTTAGGTCGTTATATAATGTCCTGCACAACTGCCACTCACTGTGTGTAGGATGTAATATAACGCCTTGAAGGTATTTTCCCCAACCTATTCTTAGAACATAGTTGTCACTTAGGGGAATCCCTTGGGAACTCTCCAAAGATGGCAGCATGTGTATAATGGCTCTCCTGAGTGCATAAGGTTATATTACGTCTGGTTGAGGATATCTTTGCCTGAACATTTGCAAGAACATGTTAGGAGCAATAACAACAGTGCTATCCAATCAGGAATAAAATGATCTTTTTCCTCAAATTAATTACACAACAGGGGGTAGTTAACATTTTAAAAACGTCACGTTTATGTTAAATATGTTGGTGACTATTGAAATCCCAGCCCAGAGTTCACAAAGCATACTCAGATTTAAGTTATGAATTTACTCAACTTTCAATCACTGTTAATGATTGAGAAACACAAAAATTTGCACATAGTTTCTTAGTGATATATTTGATACATTAAAACAAAAGTTTTATTAAGGGCTACAGTTTAGTATAAGGCGAACAATTTTGAATAAATTCTTAACTTAAGTCTGAGAATGTTTTGTAAACTCGGGGCTAGGTTTGATAGTATTGATCAATAGGCAAAACACTTGACAGAAAAATCTATACAACCATTGGTTCCTCTTCTACTACTCTATTGACAGAACTGATTGTTAAACTGATCAATGCTGGACAATTCTCTTGTAAAAAATTTCTCATGGTAGTTATCTCCCTTTCTTTAATATTAATATCACTTAAATTCAACCATTGTAAACTCTTAGCTCTTAAGCACACCACACCTGAAATAAAATTCATAGCTAATTAGTTAGTTCCAAATTATAATCTAGTCAATTTGAATTAAAGTTGATAGTTTCTCTAAAATATGTAGTTGATCTGAGTTCACAGTGATTCTTATTCTAACCAGCGGCTGCCAGGCAGGATACGCCTGCATACAAGAGTTGGATAGAGAACAATCTAAAAGGAATGTGATTTTTCCTACAATTAAGGGCCATATTTCATGAAGTTGCAAATCAATATGCGCAAATATTGAAAGGAAATAAGATCTTTAGGTTATAAACATGCATTTAAACTTTCATCAAAAGGCCCACGAGCAAGGAAGCCCGTCTACGAGCGGGGAAGCCCGTCTACGAGCGGGGAAGCCCGTCTACGAGCGCTCGAGGGGGTCTTGGGGGGTTCTCCCCCACGAAAATTTTGAAAAATAAAAAGCCGCAAACCCATTTTCCAAGCACCTCAGGCCAGAGCAGCGGATGGAGATAAATGGTGACCTGCGAGCACTTTAATCACACATCCTCGAATACAAATAGAGAAATCAAATTTGTCATAGTCAAGAATTCACAGAATTTGTCATATTCAACAGTACAGATAGTATGATAGATATTCACTGTTCAGAAAATTAGTATGATAGATATTCACTGTTCAAGGGTAAAGAATACTTATACTACCCTTCAATTAAATATTGCTCGATACTAACCAATAATATGGCAAACAAAAATAGCAGCGTCAAGTCACATGACAATTCTCTGTACAATATTACTATTAGTGGATGTCTAGTGAAACCAACAGATTGTTATGTTGATAATACAAAGATCAACCAGTATAGAAAATGGTAGTCATAATATACATGACTATTAGAATGTGATATCAAAACAAACAGATTGATATGAAATAGGAAGAGCTTAACCCCATAACATTTTTTAAAGCCTATCATCTTGGCATTAACGACCATTGTTTAACTTTGCCCTGCTCACTGACTGAATAATAATGTTCAGAGAACCCTTATTTCGTTATCATTATCTTGACGCATTCTTGATAAGCTCAGACCAAATAAATCTGGATTTCTTACGAAAGAAGTTGAATTTTCATTCAATTTGCCAGGGCCCTGTTTCACAAAAACTTAAATCTCCTTAAAATCATTGTAAACTAAAATTTCATCCTAACTTAGGATAGAAGCTTTTCACAAAACAATTTTAAGCATTGTAGCTAAAATCCACTAAAATAATATTGTAAGTTACAATTGTATCCTAACTTAAAATAGTTGCGTTTCACAAAACTATTTTAAGGACAATTTTAACTAAAATCGATTGTAACTTAGGATAGCTGTCACCCTCTCCTAACTTAAAATCACTACATTAACAAGCATTGATTAAAGCTACATTGTTTGATCTATTGCGACATACAGATATAATTGGCACATAATTTTAACATACAATCATTCACAAAAACAATTTTCATTCAATTTCTTTTCATAGCATGGGATATACAGCTACTGTCCATCGATTTATTTTATTGTAAGGTAATTTAAGCATTTGGATGGCGCTCCATATTAGAACTCCAAGAAAAAAAACCACCCAAAACTCCAGTAAACTACACACTAAAAGAACATTTATATCCAATGTCATGGAAAGAAGAGCACTCTTATCTATAAAGAAAATATCTTCGTGTTTAATATAGCCAATTTCTTGGTATTAGAAGGCCTAAAGGCCTATAATACTAGACATGCCATATGTAGTATTTACTCATGTTTTTGGGGTTATGACAATTTGTTTGTGAAAATTCTCAATAGTTTCTCTTTTCCAAATTACTATAAAACTATGAAATTCAAGCGCTTTAGTTTATCGATACACATTATTTCCATTCAAGCCTGCGAGAAAATCAAAATCTGTTACCGCGGTAGGAATCTGTTACCGCGCAGTAGTGCGGTAAATGGGTGAATTTCGCGGCAGTTTACCGCGTAATGCGGTAGAGTTGACAGGTCTGGGCTGGGTTAATGAAGATGGGCATATGCCATACAGTGTGCTATAAGGGTACTTTTGCACGGACAGCTGCACTACAGTTGACTCTTACATTGAAATAGAACTGTCAAGTTATTTTTTTATTGATAGCTAATGTGTACACCAAACGACTGTACGGTGTGCCTTGCTAGGCCCTATGTCCTCCACCACTGACAGGGATAGAAATCATGCCACCAAATTCCCAGCGTAGGCTAATGCAATCTCAGATCCAATTTCGTTTCGTTTTTTTATAGTTCAAAATTTTGTTTTACTTGTCTTTACTACACTCTAGGATCTGGAAGGTTTGTTATGTAACTCGTGTTCAGTTTGAAATGAGGGGTCAGCCAATCAAATTGTCTGTCGAATAGGGGTTTGACCCCTCTTGCACGAAACTGTGGGTAGACATAAACTCCGACAGATATCAAAACAAAGCAAAAGTAGATAAAAACGATTCTGATTGGTTAATCGAATGACTGACCTTATAGGGTCAAATGTCGTTTTCTAAGTCATAGAATGTGACCTCCCACTATAAGTTGTTAGATCTACATGTAGCGAGGCAATCGAAAGTTTAAAAAACGAAACGAAATATAGATCTCTATTTTAATTAGATTGAGGCTAATGCAGTGTTGCAGTGATCGAGCACTGTGACTCCTAAATATACTTGATATTAAATGTACCACAGTTACTAGAAATGTAGCAGGCTGGCTACTGAGACTTACCTTCCTCTGTGATTTTATTTTTACTCAGGTTGACTTTAGTTAAATAACATTGGTTTAATACCCCTTCTGCTAGAATACCACCAGTAATACTTTAAACAAACAAAAAAAAAAATCAATACAAAATTAACAAGAACATTAACTTCTTTGGTCATCAATTTCTATGTTTATTTTATATCTGGTTAAATTAAATTTCTAAAGAACTTCAAAAGATAGGCAAACCGAGCTTTCAGCTTCGATTGGATTTAAATTACATTTTTTAATAAATTAGAATTACATTTTTGAATAAATTAGAATTACATTTTTAAAGATTACATTATTTTTTAATAGAATAATCGATAAAAGATAATTTACATACTGTGTAGCTGCTAAACTTAATTCATTTAATTTCTTGAATTCTGAAATTGAAAACAGATCATAATAAATCTTTGCAACTAAAGAGGCAAAACATCACAATAAAAGTCAGATTAGAATAAGATCATATCAATTACAGAGAGACAGAGAGAACTGGAGTTTAATGCCCACTCGACACAAACTAGGTCATTTCGGGACTAACATATGGTTCAATTTTATTTCAATAATTCCCTTGCACGTAGGGCTCCTAAGCAGTGGGAGGAAACCGGAGGACCCTAAGAAAACCAACGAGTTTGGACAGGCAACCTTATTCCTTGTCATGTACAACCGCGGATTCGAAACCATGCAAGTTGACTCAATGACAGGCCGTATGATACAGCATGCACGTGCTAACCATTCGACCACCCAACCCCCCTCATGTCAATTACAAAATTTACTCCAAAAAAAATACTGTCTTCATTAGACCAGTTGGTGTAGAAAAGTTGGATGTTTAAACCAATTTAATTTCTGAATAAAATCAGATAACTTCCCAAAATGAGTTAAGCATAAATTCAGTACCTTTAATAACCCGGGCACCTACATCTGTGACACTTGTTCTATCCAAATATAATACTTCTAAATTCACTAAACCTACAAAATAAAATCAACAGAACATGTACAGTGTATATTACAATGGAAAAAAACATGCAACACATAACTACGTAAACAGAAATAACTGACAGTCCGAATTAAGATTTCACAAAAATGAATCTAGAAACTGAGTCTGTCAACCCAAATGATCAAAATAGCAATAAAACAGTTTAAACACCTTATTTGGCAGTTTTGTAGGAGTACCTAATTAAAATATCTGTCATTTACTTAAATTTCGCAGCTCAATTAGTTTTTTTCTGTCGCTAGCAGCTGCTGAATTCATTTTGAATGAATACAAACAAGTTTTTAAAACCGCTACAAAACATGAACAATCCCTGCTTGTTGCTGTTTGGCCCAGACAACCCGTGCAAAGCATTATATTCATTTTTATCAGAGTTGTTTAAAGACGGGTTATACAAATCCAACTTGCGCGAAATTTACTATTTTGATAGACTTATGGTCATCTTATATAATAATAATGCAGTAGTTAATAAGTTTTGATTTAATGATACATAATGATTAAAATTATTGAATATTCGTTGCAGTAATTGTACAAATGTGGTGTTATTGAAGATATTGGGTTGTTAATTGATACTTTGTGCAGTATTTGATAATAGTTTGGTAGTATTGGGTTATTATTTGCTAGTTTAGAGGGGCAAATGGAACAGTCAGACATCGGTAATCACATTTGAAGTAATTTTCCTGTGATATAACTCCATATTTTTGATAAAATTTAAGTAATATGCACATTTTCAAGTAATATGCACATTTTGTATCATTATGTAGTCAGAGTATTGGGTAGTATGTGGTGTTATTGGGGTGGTATTGGGTAAATCAACCCACCCAACCTGGGTGAAAAACTTCCAACCACAAAATTGGTAGTATAAATACCATTATTATTGTTGGTTATTTTATATTATATTTCAAAATTGATTTGTTTTGTCAATCACCAATTTTTGGTAGGCTATATCTGTTGTGCACATTTTTTAAGCTTGCTTTATATTAAAAAACACAAAACAATTTATATGGAAATAACAATCACTGGTTTATATACATATAGAATGACTTTCGACAAGTATTCCCTTATCGTTATCAAGCACAAATGCTACATTTAAACCTAGCCCCAGCATATGGTCTGATTTGACAGTAATGTCTAACAAACCTAAAATTTACTGACCTTTCAAACTGATTAAACCTGCATCACCAGTTTTTGTATTGCTCAGTAAAAGTTTCTTTAAACTACAAAATAAAATAAAAAACAAACTTTTCAATTTGAAGCTTCCCCCATAGAAACAGTACACGAATATAAAGATGTTGTTTAAAGCTAAATTATAAGTAAAGTGTATTTAATATTTAGGGTTAACAGTAACATTTTCGGCTTCGAATTTAGAGGGGTGTTATTTGGCAATAGACATTAGCTGGCATTCTAATGAAAAATCTCAGGACATGTCTTCTTATGATGTTGTGTCTCTAGTCTCTGCCTTGGACACACTATTAATGGTTTTTCATTACTATCACACATGATAAATTCCCATGGAAAAAGTTCTGAAGTGTACGGTTTGTATGCTAACATCAATGCTAAAGAATGACAATAGTTTGCCACGAATCACCCCAAAATTAGAGGTTTGTTAGTAATAGATAATAAATTTCAGTCAGAGCAGCATGGCCTTATATAACCCCTATTTCATATACAATTTCAGATAATGACAGCTCTTAATTTTAGAAATTCCTTCAAAACGTGGTTGTCATGGTAATTTCATTTATCTAGTATTACCCTAAAAGACCCTTTATATACTATAGTAACATTAATTTTAAACAGAAAAGTGTCCTAATCTGCTGTTGAAAAATGTAATATTACAGCTACATCTACACTTACCTATGAATTTTTCCGATATGGCTGACACCTTCATCACCAATATTGATATAATTTGTTAAATCTAAAACTACTAATGGAAACCCTGTAAAACATCCAATACAACAAGTTATCTTGGAATTGGATCATATTTATTTTAACTTATTAAATCAATGTTCCAGTAATCGTTGAGTGCCACTTAAAGGGCGGTAGACAAACACATTAGCTACACGAACATGCCACGAGAAAACGTTCCTCTACAGGCCAGTTCCTAGTACTCAAATAGTAAGTGCAGGGGGACTGCACCACACATGATTTACACAAAAGACAAACATAGCAACATGACACCATACTCAAAAAACAACAACAAACAAACAATTCAAAAAAAGCGAATGGATCCGGGGGCTAGCCGTAAGCGTCCACTGCGCTGTACAGTCCCGGACCTGTGGTGACACAGACTTCACTCAATTTGAAAACAACTGGGAATGCAACCCAAAGAAATAATTATATAGTGTCAGCATGAGTCATGATCTATTATATGTTGTAAGAATTACGAATGTAAGTATATTGTTGTATAAATTCCGCTACACAAGTAACCACATAGTTAAATGTATCAGAAGTAGGCCTAGTTCAAACTAAATCAAATCAATAAAAGGATTGAAGTATATTAAATGCATTTAGGACACACATTACAACCGTCACAGAAACAAAAACAAAACTGATTACAAGAAGCAAAGGAATATAGACTATCTAGGGAGACAGCAGAGCCGTCTGCTGACTGAGTGGCGTGACGTGAATCTGCCGTAATAGTTGTTATGACGTCGTGGTTTAGAAAGTGCAATTTCCCGATAAAAAAGGGCGATAATCTAGATAAAAAAACGTTGAAATATAAAAAACTATTAGTTTTTAAGACCATGCAATTGTACAAACCATAGTATAATTATTATATAATGTCCCAAGATATTACAAAAAGCCTGAGTTGGTGAGGATACTTGATTGAGCATTACAAAACTAAATCTCAATCCCATGAAAGATGACATAATTGAGTATACAATTATTTTGTTCTATATTGCTTTATCAGTGCACACCTCACCTTAACTAGAATAAACTGATCATTACATGGCTAATCTCTCATATCAAGGAGACTGGATTATTCAAAACTGTTCCAATCTAGCACTTTGTGCCTTCATGAAAGTCATCATACAGGGTAACCCATAAAATATTTAAATCCTATTCATAATGAAATAAAAATGTCATTTCAATTGGACGATAATATTAACGATGTTTTATTTACCTGTTAAGAATGGCATGCCTTGATCTGTTGTTGAATGGCGACTAGGTAACACTAAATTCTGTAATTTTAAACCTGTAATAATATTATAAGGAGTTAATAAAGGAGTAAGAATATAATAACTTGGTGGGATTTTATTGTCAATTTAAAGATTTAGATAATATTTACACATATCCTGAAACATCTTACCTACTACATCGATGTATCCCAGACCTGTCTACAACTTACGGGTTAAGTCCAAACAGTATCAACTATCGCTACCATGTATCAGTGGTAAAATAAAAATATTGATGCATGGTAGGTCTATTGTTCTGTACAAAACTTTAGATAATCAATTCACAAAAACTGCGCAGAAGAATTGTTAAAAATGGTATAAATGTTTCAGCTTTCAAAAAGTGTACATAGTAAGATATTCTTAGGTCAGAATCGATCTTAAAATATCAAAAACCTGTGAATAGACTAGTTGTCAAAATATTATGAACTATACTATTGTCCAAAAGAAAGTATACGCTGTGCCTTTTGTGCTGCATCAACCAAAGTTGTTTGGTATTTGGGTATAATTTCAATTTGTTTTTCTCTTTTTTGCTTAAAAATGTTGAGTTTAGATGCAAGAGACAAGCTCAGTAATGTTTTATCAACTGTTTATAATCTAAACAAAACTTCATCACATTTTTAGTGTACATACTTTCTTTTGGACATTAGTATAGATATAATGTGGGTGTTGTTAGTGAACCTAAAGAAAATCATGTAAAGAAAAACATACTTTACTTCCTTCAGCAGAATTAGCTGTGTTATCAAAGATAGGAAAGTTTATATTTACCTGCTAGGTATTGAAGACCTAAATCCCCATTAACTCTCTCTGTACCAGATATATTTAGTGACGTTAAACTGGGCAGTTGTGCCAAACATAACAACGCATCATTAAAAATATCTGTATTCGATAGATTTAACTGCTGTAATGTTGTTATGTACTGTATACCAGATAAACTACACACCTTTGAAAAAAATACAAATAAAGCCAAATAAAGCCAAATAAAATTAATTAAAGATACCTTCCAGAGTTACTGTGTAAATACTGTGTGATTTGATGATATATTTGGACTAATTTAAGTAACTTATCTATCAAAATTTGCTTCAGATCCCTTTCGAAAACATTTTAACTACCCTATATATAATTTTGTGAGACTGCATCTTTAAGAATGTTTCAATTAAAAACTTTTTTATACTTCAGGTTCTTCATATAGGTCTGGTAATATTCTATTAGAAGATATAAAGTGATATTGCTGGATATTTTAAATTGTGTTTCACGTTGCAATTCACCAAGAAGACAAGCTGATCTGAGCTGTCAATGTCCCCAATACAGCAAATCAAAATATGGTATATGCCGGTTTGTCATCCTTTTTCTGTTATTTAAATGCAGAATTAAACGAATACCGTTTTTTGTAAAACGAAAGTCACAGCTTATTTTGGTCATGAACATAAGTTGTAAAACTCACAGAAAACCAAAGAAAAGCAGCCTTACTAGGATAAAGAAAGATCAGAAAATTAAATTAGATATGTTTAGACTGGGTCATAGCTTAAAGTGAGAACCTTGAACTGTGCAACTTGATTATCACAGCTAGACATTTCAGTTGGAAAGTGTGAGACTAAGTATTTACGATGATATATTCTATTGAGGAATCTGAAGTCTTGAGTTGAGTCCGAGACAAATCAAAATTAATGATGAAAAATGTAGAGGATTACATTCTTTGGAAGATGTAATTGTTGTGACATGGAAACAACTGTACAAATGTTGCATAAAATGATATTTACCTTAGTGTCTTCTAACTGAAGAGATTTTAATTCTACTAAAGCTGTCAAGAAAAAAAAACCAGAGAATTTTTTTTATAAAAACCAACAACATATACTGTCCTTATTAATGTTTAAAGTGTTTCATAAGTGTATTTTTCAGAGCATAGACCTAGCTATCCTATCAATGAATATTAACATCAAGTCTTTACTAAATGTTGAGAATGGCCTTTGTCATGTTGTGCATTTTCATTGTTTGACACAAGAATAGTCTCTGTATTAATTATGGTACCGCATAACTACTTCTACAAATTATTTCAGCCCAATTATTTCAGCTTAAACACAGTATGTTTGCTTAACATACAATGTTTCCATTCAACTCTTAATACAATCGAAATCTAATTGTGGATCCAATCGACTATATATAACACCAATAACGATCAAAACTTTTGTGGCAATCGAATAATACTGTGATTGTACATGTGACATCGATTCCATCAACTTAGTTAAAGCATTTACATAATCAGGGATTGATTTTAGAGTAGTGTGATTTCTCAGGACTTGTTTCAAAATTAGGAGCGTAATTAAAAGCTTGCAATAATATCGGCAAAAATCATTATTTTTAATCCAACAAATTTGTAGCTGATTCGCTACAATTTATTTATCAATCATATGAATAACAAGTAACTCCTGGTACCATTAAACGGATGGCAGCAATGTAAAAATTCATAGCATCGTGCGTAGATTCACGCCAGACTGAACGAGATTGCCATTTTGATAACCCATCTCATATACCCTACCGGTCAATAAGCATATTAACCTACATTGGATAAACGATACATAATTAAACAGAGTATAAGTATGTCCTTAATCAAATACAATATATATCTGTAGTAATATGACATGTGTATGAATTACTGTGTTAATTGTTGGATACAGTTCCATTGATCAATATGTAGACGTAAGTACTTGCTTTACATTTTAATTATTCACACATTGTGAACAGAAACGATCAAAAGG
The DNA here is from genome assembly GCA_917208275.1 of Patella pellucida. Classification (NCBI taxonomy): domain Eukaryota; kingdom Metazoa; phylum Mollusca; class Gastropoda; family Patellidae; genus Patella; species Patella pellucida. The sequence continues at coordinate 14,347,825 of OU795044.1, forward strand.
CCTCGGAGATTAAAGCCAAGATTTACCTTTAAGTGGAGGGATAAATGCATGTGTAACACTGGTACTGTTTAAGTTTAAATTTTGTAGGTGTACACAATGAGGTATAACATGCGTAGTAATACCATTATCATTTACACTGGTTTTCGTCAAATTTAATGACTGAAGACTTGGTAAAGCTGAAATATAGATTGTAGAACCTTATTTTATATTTAATGCACAAGCTAAATTTGTACACCCAACTTTAAATTAAAACAGGAGGCTCTAGTTGTGTCTGTTTAAAGGTTTAGAAGTCAATGTGAAGTTTAAGTGCAATCATCATAGTATTTTACGAATTTGCTATTTGTTTAAACTTTGATAAATAACATTTCAAATATATGTTTACCTTTCATAACAAGAAGGCACTTATTGGTGAGTTGTTTACAGGAACCTAGGTTTAAAACTTTTAACCTCTTCATACCTAAAATAAACAAGTTTCATCACTATCAATCAGCTAGAATCAAGTTATTCCTAATCAACATCTAAACCAAGTTTAAACATTCTTACCCTATTTAGAAGAGTGTTTTTGTGCCCCAAAATCATCATCAATCAAACTGAAAATCTCTGCTTAGCCTAAGCAGAAAATGCTCATAATGAAAATATGTTTGGATATTCATATAATGAACATCTAAACAAAATTGGAACATTCAAACACATTCGAAATTATATTCCTCATTAAAAAATATATCGAGTAAAGTACTGGTAAGTGTAGCAGCTGCTGTATAATATTGCCGAGAGCTTATTTAATACAAATTTGAGTTATAAATTTATGAATGAATCAAATATGGTTTTATGGCATGTCAGCTCCAACCGGGCCAAGTTGCGCCAAATATAAGTATATGAAGAGAGAAATAAATTACCTGATATTGATTGTAAACCAGTATCTGTTATAAGTGGACATGAATTTAAACTTAACACACTTAAATTACTGTGTAACCTGAAATAAAACATAACCTAATTTTATATATTAACATATTCAAAATAATCTTACCTTCCTGCCTACAAACTGAGTAATTTGATGATATATCTGGACTAAAAACTTATTCAAACTAATCTAACAAAAATGTTCTTCAAATCCTTCTCAAAACATTGTTTTTGCTAGGTAACACTTCTGACTCCTGCTATCAAAAATTTATTAAAAGAAGTCATGTTTGTGTCACATGACTTGGCAGAAGCGCAGACATCCCCAATTTCCAGGTTTCAGGTTAGGGAAACCCTTACATTTTTGTCCTCTGCGCTACATGTATGTGAGCGTTTTTCAGGGGATCAAGTACTTTTCAAGTAAGATTGAATGTTTCTACTTTTCATATTTACCAAAATTGCCATACTTTTATTGGAAATAACCACCTAATAAATACTTTTGGGACAATATATCTTTAAACACCCCTAATTTTGAAAAATTCAAGCACTGCCCAAGTTAAAGCAACATCATATATAGAAAGAGTAATCTCTAAATCTTTGAATAATTCTTAAACAGGAAGCCCAGGAGAACTGCAAACCACACGGAAAACTAAGAGGACAATCCTGCAGGACATTGGAAGCGATCAACAATAAAAGTATTCTTAAAGTGAATGGATTTGGGGAGCAGCCATAAAATTTCACTCAAAATGAAAACAAACTTATTACAACACGGTTGACAATCCAGAAAAAAAGGGAATATTTCCCCAACATTATATTATTCTATTTAGATTGACGGATTTGACCAAAACTTTGCACATAAAATTAACCTAAAATTATAGGTCCATAGATAAAGCTAACGTATAGATAGATAAAACTAATATTGTATTATAATAGTTACGAAAATGTTGAATGGAAATTTCTTTAACGTATGCTGTTCGGTATGTAAAAAGACGGCCGCTATTATTTCTCCGGGAAAATTTATTGAACGGATGGTTTTAAAACTGATTGAATCTTGTAGTGTCTATCGGATTGAACCTAAGACAGGATGGCCTGGATTTAACCAACAAAATAGCACGCCTTCAATTAACTTGTTTATTCGCCATGCTTCACTACAGGGATCATTCATTATCATATTCCAATTATACATGTAACTAATAAGGGATCACTTATTGTTTTATTGGCAATACACTACATCCCTTTTCTTCTTCCAAAAGAATTAAAATCCCTACCATAGATAGATGTATTTAAGTTTTATATTATCTTAATGTACATTTTCTTATTTACTAGTCAGATTACTTGACAATTAATAAAACATGTAATATTGGATTAATAAGCAAGATTCAAAGTTCCTCACAAGCGCTTATAACTCAAGTTTAGTAAACCTGTAAATTCTTACTACAATGGACAATGGAACTACATGTAAACTCTAAACTATGTGAATATAATTATCTCATAATACTGATGAATATTACACTGGGAAATAATATTACTATACCTAATTGACTAGTACATGCTAATACTGTTGGTATACCAAAATATATAATCATACATATAATACTGATATGAACTTAATGATAAAGTTATTACTTGATAACTCATAGTCATGAAATTGAATAACGTGTACACCTTAACATCATTTTAATCTAAACAATCTTATTGTTAAACCCTAAAATAGGGCTAAATGTCCTATTTCAAAGTCATTAAATCTTGCTGGTTTTTTCTTTTGTCTGACAGGCCTTGGCGAGTTGTCTGTCTTATTGGTATTAGTCTCTGGAATATGTAAATCGTATTCTGATTGATTCAAATCGATCTGTCGCGATATCACATCTGAATTATCATTTTCACTTTGTGAATTAAATGGGATCGGCACATCCACATTTACACTTTCGCTATTTACACTATCTTTCTGCATGAATTTCTTCACAGCAGTAAGATTTCTTTTATACTGAACCCCTTCACTGGATTCAATCACCCTCGTCGCCAAAATGTAGTGTCTATCGGATTGAACCTAAGACAGGATGGCCTGGATTTAACCAACAAAATAGCACGCCTTCAATTAACTTGTTTATTCGCCATGCTTCACTACAGGGATCATTCATTATCATATTCCAATTATACATGTAACTAATAAGGGATCACTTATTGTTTTATTGGCAATACACTACATCCCTTTTCTTTCTTTTACAATAAAAGGATTAGGCGCAAACGGCGTAGACCACTTATTCACATAACTTTGCTTCATTAATACACTATCACCGGCTTGAAGATCATTTTCGCGTGCATTTCTTCTTTGATCACTGTATTCTTTACCTTTTCCTTTCTGTTCGCTATCTTTATCTCTCACTTCAGTATCCTCCAAATTAAACTGGGATATTTCTGGAATCTTGGTTCTAATAATTCTTCTAAACAACAACTCTGATGGGGATTTTCCTGTTGTTGAGTGTGGCGTGCTCCTAAACATCATTAAGAAGTGATTAAGTTCATGTTTCCAATCTCTCTTCTCTGCTTGTGCTATCTTGATACGTTTTAAAATTGAGCGATTCTGTCTCTCCACTTCCCCGTTTGCTTGAGGCCATAACGGTGTAGTTTTCCTATGTTGAATTCCAGTTTCTTCCATATACTTATTGAAATGGTCACTGACAAATTGAGGTCCATTGTCGGTCTGCAACGATACTGGTAAACCATGAGTAAGGAATATTTCTTCCAACATTGTAACTATTCTCTCGGCTGTTGTGTTCTTCATTATACGCAGTTCAAAATATCTACTGTAATAATCTACTACGACAAATATGTTTTCTCCGGATGGCAATGGACCCAACAGATCTGCAGCTAAGTGTTCCCAAGGAGACGATGGGAGCTCTGTTCGTGACATGGGTGTTGGCGGTGTTGGTTGAGAAACTAACTGACATCCATGACATGTTCTGCAATACTTCTCTGCTTCTCGATCCATTCCTGGCCACCATACTTTAGTTCGGATCCTCTGTTTCATACTGACTATTCCCGGATGACCCTCATGTGCTAACTTCAAAATTTGTTCTCTCAAACTTGTTGGAACAATTATACGAGTCCCTCTCAGAACCAATTTTCCAATTGATGAAAGTTCATTCCGTATGGGAACATATTGTTTATAATTAGTGTCGTGCCATCTTCCAGTCATTAAACATTGACGAATATTTTCCAGTTCTGGGTCCTTCCCCGAGGCTATCTCAATTTCCTTGGTTGTTAAGGCATTCGGTGTCGACGCTAAGGCCACAAATTTAATATATTCTTCTGTATCTATGGAAGAACTCGTCGGTCCATCAGTCTTTAGTAGACGCGACAAACAATCTGCAATATTGTTCTTTCCTGGAATGTGCTTCACAATGTACTTGTATGGCTGCATACGTAGAACCCAACGTTCTATCCTCGCACTGGGTTTCGATTTTGTAGAGTAAATAAATTCAAGTGGTTTATGATCGGTCAAAAGTTCAAAATCCGTTCCATAAATATAAGGGTGGAACCTCTCACATGCCCATACTAGTCCCAGGGCTTCTTTTTCAGTTTGGGAATATCTTCGCTCTACATCCGACAAACTCTTACTTGCATAACTTATTACACGATTCTCTCCATTCTGTTCTTGTACCAATACAGCCCCTAGTCCCACTGGACTGGCATCAGCAATCACCAATGTCTTTGCAGTCTTGTCGAAATATGCTAATGTCTCGGCTTTTTTCATCCTTTCTTTTAACTCGTTAAATGCATCTCTTTGTTCTGTACCCCATACAAATTTTTCTTCTTTTCTTGTCAATCTCCGCAGAGGTTCAGAGATTGTTGCCAAATTTTCTATGAACCGTCCTGTATAATTCACAAGTCCAAGGAAACTTCTAACTTCACTTGCTGTAGTTGGTTCTCTGGTCTCCGTAATGGCTTTTACTTTTACATCTGCTGGTGCCAAACCTTTTGCAGACAATACATGGCCCATAAATTTCAACTTGGGTAACTTGAATAAACATTTCTCTGGATTCAAGGTCATTCCCTTACTCCGAATAACGTCTAAAACTTTCTTCAATCTACGATCATGTTCCTCATCTGATTTAGCATGAACAATGATATCATCCATTATATTCTCTGTACCTTCACAGCTTTGAAGAATCTGCTGAAGTACTTTCTGGTACATCTCAGGTGCACAGGATATTCCGAACATCAATCGTTTATAGCGATATAAGCCTTTATGAGTGATAAATGTAGTTATCTCTCTTGACTCCGGTGCGAGTTCTATTTGATGGTAAGCCCATTTGATGTCTAGACGACTGAAGATGTTGCTTTGGTTCATATCCTGCAGCACTTCATCTATCGTAGGTATCGGGTGCCTTATGCGTTGTACAGCTTTATTGGGCAATCTCATATCAACACAAAGTCTGATGTCGTTCTGCCCTTTCGGGACTACAACTACTGGTGAAACCCAGGCACTCGGACTATCAACCTTTTCAATAATGTCTAAGTTCTCAAGTTCATCAAGTTTTTTCTCCAGGCGATCTCTGAGATGATACGGCACTCGTCGTAATGATGAAATTACTGGGGTTTCTTCCCTGTTTATTGGGATCGTTAATTGAAAGTCTTTCAGTTTCCCAAATCCTTTAAAACAATCCTCATATTCGGCTTTTAAACCTGCAGTGTCTGTCTGTACTGCATTTATTCTCGGACCAAGACGTAAAACATCCAGTTCTAATGCGGTTTTCTTTCCAAGGAGAGCTTGACCTTCACCCTCGATGACAATAAATTCGACATCTTGTATTTCAAATTCTCCCTGAGATATCTGAGCACGAAAAGTTCCTGCTATTGGCAATGTCTCATTACTTCCATACGGAAATATATTCTTGGATTCCTTTTTAGAAACACACTCCACATTCTCAGCCTTTAAATACTTCCAAGTCTTTTTATCGATCACGTTAACGGATGCTCCCGAATCAATGTACATTCGTAATGGTACACCCCCAATACTCAGTTCAATTTCTGCATCACATGTCGTCTCATTTCGACTAATATGAAAGGCATAATCTGCGTCATTGTCATTTTCACGTATTTGTTTTAGATCTGTTTGTGATCGACTTGACTTCCTCCTATAATTGCCATAATTTCTTCCTCTATTGGATCTAGCACTGCTTTTAAACTGCTTTGTCTTGCAACAGGATTCAAAGTGTCCCACTCCCTTACATTTCCGGCATCGTTGTCCTCTTGCTGGACATTTAGGGTCTTTCAGGGTGTGTCCCTCGTATCCACATGAATAGCATCTAAACTTGTTTGACTTTCCTCTATCATAATGGTAATTTTCTCTGTATGGGTTATCATGACCTTGACCTTTATTACCGTTACCACTCACTGTCAACTTTTGTATCTCGGATTTAATTCCATCAATTGATGCCATTTGCCTCTCAGTTTCCTCAAAAACTCGAGCAGTTTCCCTTAATTGGCTCAATGTCAAATCTGTCCCTCTTTCTAAAAGTTTTCTTCTCAGCTGGCTGGAACAACATTTATCAATCACGTGGTCCCTAATTCTCTCATTCACTGCACCAAGGTCTCCAAACTGACAAGATTCTGAATGTTGTCGAAGTCTAGTAATAAACTGTTCTATAGTTTCCGTCGGTAACTGTGACATACTTCGAAACAGGTGTCTTTCAAACGGCACGTTCGTCTGTGGTATAAAATGACGATTCAAAGTTCTTACGGTCTTTGCATAAACATCACCCTCGCCTTGAACCTCCGGCAGCGTAAAATAAATGTCTTGCAAATTCATTCCCGCTCTGTGTAACAACAAGGCTTTCTTCTGTCCGGGATCTGTTACTCCCTTTCCCACGACGAAAAGTTCAAAGGCTCTCAACCATCGTTTCCATCGGGCGGCAAGTCCTGCGGATTCCAAGCAATCAAATATCGGCAATTCTCCCACATTGTCAAGCGAAACAGCCATCGTGATCAACCTCACGGTTTATATTTTCCTCGTCGCCAAAATGTAGTGTCTATCGGATTGAACCTAAGACAGGATGGCCTGGATTTAACCAACAAAATAGCACGCCTTCAATTAACTTGTTTATTCGCCATGCTTCACTACAGGGATCATTCATTATCATATTCCAATTATACATGTAACTAATAAGGGATCACTTATTGTTTTATTGGCAATACACTACAAATCTTAGTTGGGAGTACTTGGGAGATCAACTAGTGTTGGTTATTGTGATTCTGTTTTCCTATTTAAATGTTGAATAATCAATCCAAGTACATATTTCGCATGGATTAAACCGTAAGAAATTTGATATTTTAGTGAAAATGCAAATGACGCATCAAGCTTTTTTTCAAAGAGTTCCATGATATAGTCAAATCACAATTTGAGAAAAACAACATCTTTATATTTTTAAAAGTTATCCTTTAAAATTGTTCTTTTTATTGTTTAATTAAGATTTGCAGGGATTCGAAACCACGCCAGTTGACTCAATGACAGGCTTTATGATACAGCACACACCTACTAACCATCCAACCCCTTAAGGAAATCTGGACAATAATATTTATATTAATAAGTATTGACAAAAGTAACATACCTAACTGCCTGTAGTAATTCATTGGTAGTCAGGGGATAACAATCTAAAACAAGCTTTCTTAAATAACTGAAAAATAAAGATTGAAGGTAAGGCTTTGAAAATAGCTCTAGGAAAATGGTAGCCATGATAATTTATCGCTCAGAAACTGTTTTTTTTTTTAAGGGATTCAAATCCGTTTGAATCCACTTCAATTAGTTATTGTTAAGTGGTGATAAACATGGTCAAAACACAACTTAAAATTGCTACTGTCTGTCCATTGTCCATCATGTTTAAAAAAATAAAGTGCAGGGATGGTTTGGTCGGCTTCTTGAAAACTTGAACTAAAACCTGTGTCAAACTGGTTTAAACACTTTAAATTTACTTAAAGTTACAATAAAATATTGAATAATGGTCAAAAGACATAAACAGAATGATGGGTAAATTTAATCTTTAAGCAGTATTTATCAATTGATAAACACAATATGGAATGCAACTGCTATTTTAATTAAAATTGACATTTCATTGATGAAACATTACCAAGCAAATACCATTAAGTTTCTATTTTTATAAAGTCATAGATCTATAGTCATTATCCATTAAGATGAATAAAATCTACATGGTGTATCTTACCAAGGAATAAAAGCTCGTAACGTTTTCGGTTTCAACATTTCTTTATCTTGTAAATAAGAAACTAATTTCAGCGCCAAATCTTCAGAAATACCGGACAGGGACAACAGGGGAGATTTAGGATCATTGATACGTTCAGCAAGATGATGAAAGACGAGGTTTAATAAAGATCTAACTGGCTTTAATAATTCATGTACATCTTGTATTTCTTCTACTGGCACTGGATGCTGAGATCTGTGTAAGGCTGCCTCCGCTATTGAATACAAAAGAACAATAAAAATGGTTAACTAAATGTAAATTAATTTCTCAAAAAAATGGGACATTGTATGAGGTGAAATACTTCAAAAACACAACTAACCATTCTTCGAAAAACAACAATCTGATCAAAATCATATCTAAAGCACATTTTTCTGCGGTGATATCATAAATATCGGTATTCAACAGATCAAAGACAATTAAATACCTGTTATTAAACTCAATTTTTAAATAATTATTGTTAAATTAAATCCCTTGATTAACTCCAAGCTGACGACTATAAAACAGATGGTATGCAACATTTTTATTACTTTCAAAATGGCGATATTTATTGGGACTCTTTCATGTGAAGGGGGATAATTCAATATGGCTGACATTTTAACGAAATTTCACGAAATTATTGCCAGAGGGCCTAGATCGCAGTTGTCGCAATAATTGTATGCTCCGATAATTTCATGTGTTACAGTAATTATTTTCAGTTTTTACCTGCTACTTGACCAGCTGGTCTGTTCTGGACGACATCAGCATCTGGATGACCTTGGGGTAATAATCTTTGACCGTGACCACCAAACGGTTGATTCAATTCATCCATATCTAAAACAGAATTTTCATTCAGTAAAAATTAACGGAACCACACAAATCATGAATTGAATAGATATATTACAGAATCGGAGAGAACCACCCAAAGAGTGGAAATACACCCAAAACTGTTGCATTTAACAGCAAAGACTGGATTTATTCCGGAAGTGTAGCTTGCAGAATGCTAAATATATATATATATACCAGGTGTATTTCTCATTTTAAACAATTCTGTTAAGTACTGATGCCACTGTTGCATTCAAAAGGTTTTCTGCAAATAGGGCCTGGGACAAACACATCGGAATGAATGAATGAAATGGGGTTTAACGTCCTACTCAAACACATCGGTGAAGGCATTATACACTGTGGGCATAAAAAAATGCCAGCCAGCCAGATTAATGGAGATAAAACCTCTAGTCCCCTCCCTTTTCTCATGTACAATACTAATAACCAAAGGCTGATTAATGACTTTAAATATTGAAGAGAAACTAACTGAGAAAAGGCATTCCTGGAAACTGTCCTTGAGGAAGATTATTTTGTGCAAATTGAACAATATCTTCTTCACGGTCGTCATCAGGTATCTCTACAAAAAATAAAAACATTGATAAGATTGTGTATTGACAGGGGTCAACTACCTTGATAATTTTGGTATTAACATATACCGTAATCAACTTTATTTCAAAATATGGCTCATACATGCCAGGGAACTGAGCATCACAATATGCTTCAATTACTTGATGTCAATGCCATACTTTGTGAGTAAGAGTGTAACTGTAAAGAGACAAAAAATAAATCACTTCTGGTGCATTTTACTTGTGACTAAGTGTATTATATCAAGGCTATAAGTATAGAACAGCCCTGATTTTGAGAGGATAGTTACTTCTCTACTACTGCTATATAATCCTTGAGTGCAAATAAAATTTTGAAATAAAATTGATAATATGTTAATACCAAAATAATCAAGGTAGTTGACCCCTTTGAACATTAAAACCTCATTTCTCACTGTACATACACCAAAACACAACAAAATCATGTCCAAACAGGAGGTCAATTTAAATATAATCTCAACTATTTTACCAAATCCAACAAAACTGAAATCCACCTTTTTGTGGAGAACTGATATGTATGAGAATCTCTATATTATTAACTACCATCATTAAATTTTCATTAGATTAAAATGGAGAAGGTAAAAAAAAAATTCATACCCATGGCGTCCACAATTTCTCCTTCACCTTCTAAACGATGGCCTTGACCCCACTGATGTCTTGGGCGTAACCTTGATCTAATTGATTCCTCTTCTTCCATTGGTTCATTTTCAGATATTTCTTCGGTACTGTTGACCTCCATAGAATCAGACACTGAATAATATAAAAAAAACACATACCTTTATAATCACATATCTTTCCCTTGAGGAGTTAAGATATCTAATTATTTTATTTTTCGTCAATTATTTAGCAACAGTCATCCAAGACAATATATTTTAATCTCTATTTCACATTCACAATTGCTCTTTCATATTTCTTGTAAAGATATGGACATCAACTATAATATTCAAACTACAGGCTTGATAAAGAAGAATTTATTTTGCCTATATCTTGTGCTGAAAATCTATTGAAAAAATTTCTTGATCTATGACAAGTCTTTTCATTTCATTAAGATATTTTCGCTTTCATAGCTGAATAATTGACAGTATAATAGTATACATCGCTTACTTTCTTTATTTTGACATTTCAGTAGCTCGTATTACTTTTAAATTTGGACAACTTCCATTTTAAAAACACAACACTATATATCTATATGGAATATAATCACTGGTTTCTTACACATACAATGAGAGAGAAAGAGAGAGAGGGGGGTTTAACATCCACTCGAAACAATGTAGGTCATTTCAGGACTAACATATGGTTCAATTCTATTTAAATAATTAGCTTGCACATAGGGGTCTTTTAGCAGTTGGGTGAAACCAGATGACCCACAGGTTTGGAGGCAAACCTACTCCTTGTCACATACAAGTGGGGAATCAAAACCACACCACTGATTCAATGACAGACCTTATTATGCATCGCGCACGTGTTAATCATACGGCCAACCAAACCCCACATACAATAGGAGAACACTTATCAAAATACTATGCCATATGTGGAACAAACCATATAAATTATGATGCTAACCTGATTGTTCTACTACAGTTGCTGGTTTTACAACTAAACTACCAGTTGGTGTTAATCCCAGATCAGCTACTGTTCTCTTCATGTCTTCTTTACTGAATTCTTGACGTGGAAATGGCTAAAATAGTTTAATGAATAAATTACACATACAACTTTCATTTCTAAAAGAGCACAATCTCTTTGATAGGTAAAAAGAGAGTATTGAATTGGTTTGATTTAATAAGTTAATTCAGTTGGTGATCAGTCAAGCTTTTTTACTGTTAAATTTTTGTTTCGAAAGTCTGCGATATATTACTTTACTAAATAAAAGTCTCATTTTTAACCTATATTTCAACAATACTTTTTAATGGACCTAAAATCTAAGCAAATCATTTGATAAAATGCATTTAAATCAAAAATATTATTTCTGACCGAAATGATTTACAGTTCACAGTATTCTTCTGCTATTGTATTTTCCAATCACTAAATTAAATGCCACCTAAGAGTTATTTCATTACAACAAAGTTATATTAGACAGAGTAATTAAATAATGATTCCAATTATGAAATACCTGCATAAAAGTCATATTATTGAGTGCTTTAAATTCAGTATATACATAATCCCAGACATCATTTAACGTTGCGGTATATTCAAACATCTTCCTTAAACATCGACCGTCTGGTAATCTTATCTGCAAACATTCAAATATAAACATAGGAATTCTACAACTTTCTAAATACTTATGTCATGTGTTCAAGAAAAAGTAAGCATACTAGTTCTTGCTTTCATAACCAAATTTATTACTCATAACTTTGAGAAGTTCATCTACTATCAAAATATGCAATAGCTGATGAGCAATCAAAACAAAAATACTTGGTCATGAATGCAAGAATTCAATTAAGAGACTTTTCTCCATTGAGACTATGAATTTCTAAAATTTATATTTACCTGTAATGTACATTTGTGTTGTGCTGATAGAGATTGAGTATTTACAGGTGTTGAAGTACAGGCAGAAGAACTATTAGATGAGGTGGAGGGGGACTGAGAAATAGAGGAGGGGGATTTTTCTACATTTTTGTTCTCTTTCTTTAACTTGGTGTCTCTATCTTCAGCTATTTGTTGTAATATTCTCTCTTTTTCCTAAAACACATTCAAAAATACAACTGAGTACAGCTAAATGAAATTGGTGCCCCCCCCCCCCCCTCCTCAGCCCCAGCAAGACTGGTGTATTTGCTTTTTAATTGATGATATAAACATGATTTTTGCATTGCCTATGCTCAGGCAATGCGTCAAGGCTCTGGGGATTACACCAAACCATATTATGTAAGCGGCACTCTAATGATTACCATTTGTTACAATGTATGGGTCTCCCCCTCGAAAAAATCCTGGATCCGGGCCTGGTTAATATTATGAAATCCATATAAAACCATGTACATGAATTAAGAAACCATGTACAGTGATAGTAATATCACTATCTCTGCATCTCATGAAAAAGGTTAAATTATTACACACTCTTTTATATTTATCTTCAACTTTACTAATCAAACGAACACACTTAACTGCCACATCCCTATATTGACGTTGAACATAATCTTAAAGTGGTATTTAGCAATCGGAAACACATTAACGAGAATTCAAGCTACAAAGTGTAATACTATCTATTCAACATAGAAATGATTTAATTCATTCTCAGGAATTTGATATGAGGATATTATTTAGCAGTGTGCTATGATTAGGAGTGAAATTTTGCCCAGACAGCAGTGCTACGGCCTACACCAACACCTCATAATTGTTAGTTTTGTGTCTTGATTAGTACTATAACCCCAGTTTTCGGGCTTTCTTGTATCTTTATAGATATAAATTACATCAGGATTTATACGGTAGTGACTCTCACTTAACTATCAATTTCCATAATATAAATTTCAAATAACACACCCTTTTTCTCAAACCAAAACAATTACCGGGTATCTACCTTTTTTTGTGCGATTTTCTCATCTCTAGCTTTCTTTTTAGCTTCTTCTCTTCGTTTCTCTTCAAACAGTTCTTTATCTCTACGTTTATCATCAGTCAAATGATGTCGACTGACAACTTGATTATCTGATGTTAAATCACGAGATGTTTTAGCAGGACTACTACTGGTTGTGTCTTGAAGCGGAATCGGTGCAACAAAAGGATTGGATGAAAGACTCAGCTGACCTGAATCGGTATTAGTCTGAAAGTGATAAAAAAGATAAGTAGACAGGGACTGAATTACCTAAACAGTAGCCAAGTTGTTTGAGCAATCCATAAAGGCTGTCATATTTTTACTCTTTTGTAGGTTACAGGGGCAACAATTGTAGAAATAAAATGAGTGCACAATTATTATTACTTTTTTTGACAGACACATTTTGACAACTGAAAAAATCAATAGAATTAGAATCCAATGTATTAAAGGGCCCATACAATGTGTTCTAATGGAAGTTGTCTGAATTGTGTATAGTTCCAACTCTTTATTTGACATTTCAGGGCTTTTACAGCTAGAACAACACAGCTGTAAGACAAATTATGATTATAACCAAAACATTTATTAGATTGTAGGGCAGTATTTAAGGTCACTCAAATCAAGATTAAGATTGTTAATACGTTATGTAGAACAAATGTTAAAGCAATATTTAGCCTTCATAAAATAATTTTCCCAACAGTATTTCTTCTTTATAATTAAACATACCTGTCTGCCTAAATGAAGTCTGGGTGGCTGAGATGGCTGGGCTACTAGACCTGGTTTTCCTGCCAATATCCTACAAAAATAATTACACTAATTCATTGCTTCTTGAAGACATTAATCCACTAATAAAGCATTGAATTGGGGTTAATCTAATGTGTTACTGAATCTCCATTAATGATGGAGTCAGGTAAATACCACCCAAAAAAAAGAAAAGAGAAAGACGTTTTGTTTACTAATTTAAGTTTAACGGTAAATTTTGAATTACTGAGACACATTGGAATAAAAATTAGTTATATGTATTACACACCATTAGGTTTATTTTCTACAAGAACAAACAGTCAGCCCAAAAACAGATCAACACACATCAAAGAAGTCTTACCATTTTAAATGAATATTTACCTTGACATTTGGCAGTACTGTAGACTACTTAACAAATGGCTTAGGGTACATGTAGATAAAGTTCTAAGCTGGGCGTTATTATGTCAATGAGTTGTACTTTCAAGTACACATATAAATATATACATGTAGTTCAGTCAGTCTGCTTCCACTGACATCATGAGATTATCTAAATTCTATTCTTTTTTAATTCTGTCAATTGCAATATAAAACAGTACTCTATGCTCTAATTTTAAACCTTCATATCTCATATTTGTGCATATCTCATATTTTTCATACCAAGTAACAGATTTAAACATACATGTACATGTAAGCTAAACAAACTACACTGTAATTAAGGCCTAACAATCAACAGAGGCCTCGCAAATTTATGGAAAAGTGAGGGGTTGTGGCAACAGTTTGGTATGGAACTTTGTGAGACCTTTACATGTAGTTTACAGCCTTTACCAGTTACCAAGTCTAAATCAGACGCTGTTCAGACTCAATTAATACACTATACTGTCAATTGATGTTGTTTGTTGTAGACTCTGATAAGCTATACCAATCATGTGATTTCATTGTAGTGACGGTCATCCAGTGAATTTCTTATAGCGTGTCCGCTTGATTTCCGCTTATTATATGGTGAATATCCTAATACATGCAGTGTGCTGGCTTATAGTTATAGTGTGACAGGTTGATCTCGGCATATTGTTGTTAATGTAAAAAATGCCACTAAGACCGGTTTGTAAACTGATATTTTTGCCATTTTTGATTGCTTTGCAGACTTAAGCTACGACTGAGACGGGGGCATATATTTGAATATCCTACAGATCAGTATGGGACCACTATGGGTACCGAGGATGTACCGATATCTAAATTTAACAAAGATTAGGTGTATTGTTTAGACAGTAATTTACTAGGAAAATAAAAACTTCTGGGATGAATTGACATAAGTATCTGTTTCACAAAATGACATGATTGTGGGGGTAAATGAAGAAACACTGTCTATAAGTGTAAGTACAGGAGGACCGCACTACAGTACATGCAAAACAAAAATCTACAAGATTAACCTGTGGACACGACAGAAAATAGACAATGCAAAAAATAAACAAATCTCAAATTAAGTGAATTAATCCAGGGCGCAGCTGTAAGCATCCACTGCGCTGTCCAGTCCCGGGCTGTTATGGTACAGGCTTTACTAAAAATGATTTACAAAAAAGACATGACAGAAATGATATAAATGTTAAAGTGAAAATTTCATATTTTCTAAGAAAGTCAAAACATAATTATTCCTATGTCTTGTGCTCAATAGGTTATGATCTCACTATAATATGACCATGAGCATTATTTCCCACTCTTAAAAATCATTGACACAAGAAATTATAACACAAGTACCTCTCTTGTTTTCCCATTCACTCCATACATAAGCTAATTCAAATGTTGGAATTTGAAGTTGAAAATGATATTTTTGCCATTTTCTCAGCTGGCAATAATGAATTACAGGATTGATAGGATTATTCTTTAATAATACCATCTATTTTAAGGGTTTATTTTAAAAAAAATTAAAAATATTACTTAAAAATATTACTTAAAAAATTTTAGCTTTAAATAGCATATTAGATACTATGGCAAATGATATGAGAGTTTCAGTCTACTGTACTGTTCCTGCTAAATGAGTGTTATCCTGGTCAGAAACTAGAATTCAAATGTGAAAATCATTTACTGTTACTTTGAATGATGAAGCATTTCTTTCAAAAAAGTGATAAAGCAATTTTTTAAAAGTTATAACTTACACACTATTAGTTTAGAAAAATTGTCAAAAAATTAGAACTTACTGATAAGGACACAAGAGTGCAAAGTAACAAGCAAAGGTCAAATTTATGTCATCTTGATACAACCCCTGATAAAACTGTGAAAAAATACAGGTGTTCCGTTCTTCTAATCTAGTTTTGGTCAGTAAAAGAGTCCAGAGCTTGATAAACAAAATATGTTGAAAAATAATTTTTACCCAAAATGGTAATTATATTGTTTGATTTGTACTTTAATATACTACGATGTATGTATATATGACATCATCTGATATAAGCATTATAAGCATATAGCATGCCCACTAGGGTTTTGTTTATTACACCATTTCAAAATTTATAGCAATGTAATTATATAGATAGGTTGCCAGGTAACGAAACATATACCCACAGCAGCTGAGTCATCCAGGCAGTCAGTCAACAAGGGTTGTCGCAATTTTTTATCTCAGTAATAAAATCTGATTATGAGTAACAATAACCCATTAAGTTATTATCAGAAATCATTAGAATTTGTTTGGCTTCTAGTTCTGCCCTGTATTAACATTTAGTATACAAAATGTTTAATATCAAGGGCCAGAACTCTGGCAGTAATTATCGTAAACTGTTAAACACTGAGGAAATTAAGTTTTTAGCTTCTTGAGCACCCACAAGATTTTTCAAAGTGATCAGGGGCCATAACTCAGGCAGTAATTATTGGAAATAGTTGAAATTCAATAGGCATATTCGCATCATGATCGACATTAAACACATCATATAGCGTCCACAAGCAATTGTGGATGCCGAAGGTCAGACAGATCATCGGGCAAAGGCGATGACATAATATATTCAGAAGAACAGAAGTTAATGTCAAGGGCTAATCATCTCTACAATATCATCCCTGTCACTTTAGTTTTTGTACAGAATCAAATGTATGTTAATTAACAACATTTTTATGGCCTACCGCTTAATTGTTTATTTTTTTGTTGTGAATTGAAGATAAATATTTTATCTATCACTAATGGATGAATTCTTACCATTCTACAATTTCTTCAACTGTTATTTTACCATATTGGACTGCTTCTTGACAATCACCTATATCAAATCCCATTGTCATCACAGTTGCCATTACATTGTCTACTGTCTGAAATGCACAAATTATAAAATGTGTTAAAATATACCTTCTCCGTTGCTAGGATTGACAGAACTGTGATGGGATTAAATTCAATTTCACTTCAGGTTAGTTATACATGTAGGCCATACATGTATTCCTCAAAATACTATGATTATGTTCACTGATCCTGGTGTTGGTCAAGAAACTATCCCGGGATTTTGCAGCGTGGTGTCCCTGTCGGTAGTGCAGGAAAAAAGGGCTGGCAAAGAAAAGTGTCCTGTGTAAACATTGGCGTGAACATAAAAAAATCCTTCACAGTTGAAATTTTAATTATATATTAAATACTTTAATTTAATGTTTATTGTTTAAAAACAGTAAACATTAAAGTATTTAATATATAGCGCCTAAACACAAATTAATGGTTCCAAAGGCACTAGTATGTTTAATCCACCAATTATCCAAAGTGTAATTGAAACTGTGTATGAATATGTCAATTGATTCAGAGTTCTTCAGGTTGCTATTAGATCGATTGAATTCAATAATTTAAGTGTAGAGAATTGGAAGGATCACTTACTCATTTAAAGGTTGGATTTTGAGATGACTAGAAGGTTTTCGTCTTTTGAACGGAGATAATGACAATAATGTGGCTTTGATATTAATTCTCCTATGCAATCTGGGGGCCAAACCATGAAGTGTTTTTTAAGTCAACAGAAGAATCTTGTATTGGCAGCCAGTGGAGTTCACGCAAAACGGGAGTGGTGTAGTCTTGTTTCTTGGTGCCAGTGATGAGCCTTGTGGAAGTGTTTTGAACGTATTGGAGCCTTTGGATTTGATGGTCAGGAATTCCATTATAGTACTGTACTGCATTATGATAGTCAAGAGACTGGACAAAAAGTTTGAGGTTATCCAAAGAGATTATTTGATTTTACTCAGTTGGTGTATTTTATAAAATGATGATACAGCAGATACTTAAGGTTGAAATGACAGATCTTTATCTAAGACTATTTCTATGTTCTTTACATTAGAACAGTTACATTAATGGCTTAATCTTTTCACCACAAACGTCAATGTTGCAGTCTCTGATTTGTTGAACCTTCTGTCTTGTACCTGCTTCTGTCTGTTTTATCAGGATTAAAGGACCTAAGTCCGTAACTCAAAATCCTCGAAAATCTTCGACATGGAAAACACGAATTATTGGTCAATTTAAATCAACATTGATGTTGTGATCTTACCTGGAAACGGTAGGCCTCTGATATCCAATATTTAAAACAAGATAAACAGTTTACCATTGGTACACGAATCGTGTACCACAGAGCGTTTCAGCGTGACTTGTAACAAGTGACAAGAAAGAACGAGGCTAGACATATTCAACAACTCCTGTTAAACTATGAGGCCATATCTTATCTGGTGGGCATGCGCAATAGACTGGAATAACCAGACACTATAATTTCCTCTTTGGTTAAGACTCCTGCCGTATTTCGCTGGACATAACTGATTTGAAATTAGAGTAAAAACGGAAACAATTTAATGTATATCAGTTTATATACAATCAGATTATATTATTATATGCGTTGCGACCCATTAAGGTCTATTTCTAGGCCCGGAATGTTAGCGATTTAGCTCCTTTAAGCTTAAGGAAGTGGAAGGTCATGGTCATTTAGTTGTGGATTTCCTTTAAACAGCACTTGATGTTTGTCATGGATGCCTACCGTCTCCCGGGATGAAAGCTGAAATATAGCTGTAAGCTGAGTGTGTCAGCGAATATAACTTAGTGAATGTTTAAACCATACCGTACTATCTTGTTCAGAGGTATCTGAATATAATAAACAGTACAGGACCTACATGTAAGACTGAACCTTGTGGTACTCTACAAAACAGGGTCCGGTGTCTGTTGAAAAACTACATGTACCATTGATGAGCACTTTCTGCTTTCTGTTGGTTAAGTATGATTTAAACCAATTAAATACTGTTCTTCTTAAAGCTATTTTGCTGAAGTGTATTGAGGAGGTCAGCTGTGTTCAAGGTATCGAACGCCGCCGACAGGTCTAATAGTACCAGAACAACAGCTTTCTGTTTGTCAATCTCAACATAAATTGACAATTTTGATGATTGCTGTTTCAGTGCTGTGGATGAAGAAATGCCATGGTCCATTGAAAATTTCTGTCATATTACTCTGCATAGTGTATGCTAATCTTCAATACTCCGATTGGTGCAGAAAAGTGAAATGAAATGGGGTTTAACATCCCACTGTTCTGCTCAAGGAGCCACAGTGGCTAAGTGAGTAAGAAACTGGCTCACTAGCCTGAAGGTTGCAAAAGTTCAACTAGATTTACGGTGTGATTTCCCCTTGTCAGCAGAGGTGCAGAAAGGAGGGCCTGACAAGGACAGCTGTGTCCAATCGTTCGGATGGCATGAAAAACTATTGGCGTGCATGTAATGATGTAAACAGACCTCCATGACAGTTGGAATTCAAAATATTATATAATAATATAATAAGACAGTTTATTTAATATTGTGAAAAATGGGGTGGTGTAGGGTAAAAATGTTAAAATTAAAATGAATGTTTTGTTGTCGTTGTGGACGTGATGTTGCGTTCTCACATTACACGACACGGCATCAAATGATACCAATCTGTCTCCATATGTCAAAAAGGCCTAGCTTTAGTAAAGTACTAAACTGTCTACCGTGGCGTTACCGTACGTACTAAAACGAGATATGCCTCATAAATATCTATGATCATTATATATGATGATGCGTATGTCATATGTCTATGACTATGAGTATGATGTATAAAAATTATTAGAGAAACTAAAAGGTTTGAAACCTCTGTAAACTGAGCAACATAATTTTATCGATATCGTAGACCATTTATGCATCAAATAGGACCTATCAGTTCTGGTTAGCGCCGCCATCCATAAATATGTGTTAAACTTTAAAGTGTAATTGAATTACAAAAATTATCGTCTGCAAATATATTGTTTACCTGTGACGCCATTTTAATGTTGTTCTTTCAAGCAGCTGCAAGACAAAACCAACTGATAAACGTTGTATATTTTATAAATTCATTTGAAGGTTTCCCTACTCGGAGCCATAACAGGATTAAAATTCAATTTTTAGTATCAATTAATAAGAATATATTAATTTTAGAGCAACAGCATAATCACTATGATATCCAATGTCAATATTTTATCGGGTAGTTTACTCCCGTAAAATAGTTAAATACTTGTATAACCAGACGGTAGTGGAAAACAGACTTTTGTCTATGGTAACAGATCACTAAAACATTAATGTTAATCCTCGTCTCTTAGATCGCTTCTTACCTTTTAGCAAATATTTTGTTGGATAGAACGCTTTCTGCCAAAGATGGAGCAACACACGGCAAGCTCTTGCCCAAAAGTACGCGTAGGTTCTTCCTTAAAAACGTGAGATACACAAACTGGAAGTAGAGATAATTAAACATGCAATTTTCGGCCTTACATTTCAACCTAACCAACCTCTCAACTCATGTATCCTTCCGCCTCAATACCACGAATATTCACCAAAACCTGGCAGAGAATGTTTTTTTTAAACCCTTTTCTTCGATTCTACACCTTAAAGAGAACGACTAAAAATAACTTTGGCCCTTGTTTCGTAGGAATATTTGGTGAGCAGCAGCTGTGTCCATCATATCACTCGTGGTGGAAGTTAAAGCGAGAATTTCATATTTTCTAAGATGGTCAAAACATAATTATTTCTATGTCTTTTGCCCTATAGGTTGTTAACTCACTATTATACGACCATTGGCATTATTTACCACCCTTAAATAAACAGTGACGCAGGCAATAACAACACAATTACCTCTCTTGTTTTCCAATATTCACAATGGACATCATTTTCCAACGTTGAAAATTGAACTTGTTTATTTTGCCAATTTCTCAGCTGGCAGTGGTGGATTCTAGGATTAATAGGATTATTATTTAACAAGGTAGGATTGTTTATGGATACCATCTATTTTAAGGCTTTATTTTAATCAATTTTAAAAATATAACTAAAAAATTTGAAATTACCGCTGGTTTCAGTCATTATCACATATCCCTTTCTTGAAAGCTTCATAACGCATCTATCGTAGCAATGATCTCTGTGTTAAAGTTATATTTGGAACGTGTTTAACCAGTTATATCGTAGTTCCATCACATGATAATATGTGATAATACTAGCTGACATCAATATTGCCCTTTAAATCAGATTTGAATGTTACGCAAACAACGAAAAAAAACATGTTTTCATTCTGCATACAGATAATTTATATCAACTTCGAGAATGGCTACAATATCTAATAATTATAATTTTAATTAGTTAGTATAATAGTGCGTATTTTGTAATGCGGATGCGGTTCTGTCCCGTTTCTACCTCTGTCATGCACATTAAATATTAAAAAAAATTATTATAAAATTAAATGTAGCATATAATTAGGGAACTCCGACATTTACATCTATGTTATATATCGCCCGCTCCATATGCATGTTGAAAACTGTACAACAAATACATTCCTGGGAGAATTTGGAGACTTTATGCATTCTGAAATTAATGGTCATGACAATTTTCTCGTGAATAATTAGCGATTTCAATATCCATTTTGAAACATTAGCCGATCAAAAAGTCAACCAATTCAACCTAAAAATGTTTTGAAAATATAATGTGAACAAAACTACACATAAGAGTGGGCACATTCTGAGCTTTATTATTAATCTTGATTATAGTTGGGCCTAACCTTCTGAAGTCTACAAAAGCGATCGATGATCTTATTTCTGACCAATCTAGTATAATTTCCCACTCTTATGATCTGCCTTAACCCACTCCCCTTAGAAGGGAGCTCCCATACAAGAATTACAAACATATAAAATCCATCAATCCAACGTATTACAGCAGATTCAAAGCACACAAAATTAAGATAATCAATTTAAGATAAGAAAAACCTTGACATCTATCCTAGATGACTTGGCTCGAAAAGGGACTAGAAACATTATCATTCGACCGAACAAAAGGTTGTTCAGTAATGAAATCCGTGAAGCTAAACAGGAGGCTCATCGTTAGATGTACAAATGCCTTAGAAACAGGCAATTTTATTAGAGACAGTAAGCGTGATTTCCACAAAGCATCCCTGCTCGAAAACGGAAGCAATCGTCGTGAATTCTACAAAATAACCAATCGTTTTCTAACTTCTGTCTCAGATGAAAATCTGACAAATCGACTGTTAAATGTCCAGCTTACCGAAAGGTTTTCACATTTTTTCCAAAGATAAAACATTCGATATGGGCTTCTTAAAAACAGACCAAACAATATTCTGCTATGCACTGGGTAATTAATTGGGCATAATGAAATCGTGTGCCATGACGTAACGTTATATTTGGTCCAATTTGACGCCCTGTTTTAAGGGTAATGCCTTTGTAACGCAGTCAGCGATTGGTAGTTAACCAGACCATTGACCAATCATAATTTAGGACAAGAATATTCCCTCCTACCAGCAGTGTTTAACATGCATTATGCAAGTGAAACGTTCGATATTATATAGACCAGTCCCTTCTGATTAACCGTCTGACATTAAGATTTGGAATCAGAAATTCTGCTTTCAGGTGGTTAACATCTTACCCATCAGTGCGTACACATTCAGTTAAAATAAATAAGTGTCGACCACCCTCTACACTGCACCTATCGGGGATATAACTGGTGGAAATAATACTAAATGGAATATTCAGTTATATGCAGGTGATACACAACTTTATTTGGCATTTGGGGGTCACGATGGCTAAGTGGATAAGGCGCTGGTTCGCTGGCCTGGAGGTCGAGTGTTCGATCCCTGCATTGGCCGAGAAAGTTCATCTCGATTTTCCGGCGTGATTTCTCCTTGTCAGTGATGCAGAAGGAGGGCCTGACAAGGACAGCTGCCTAGTCGTTCGAATGGGACGAAAAACCGAGGTCCCGTGTACACACTGGAGTGCACGTAAAAGATCCCCTGGCAGTTGAAATTCGATATAAGAGTAGGCCGTAGTGTAGCTGCCCGGGCAAAATTTCCCCTCATAGCACACTGTATGGCATATGCCCGTCTTCAATTAGCCCAAGTCAGTGCTTAAACGTAGGACGTTAAACCCCATTTCATTCATTCATTCATTATTTGGCACTTAGCAAGCCCAATGTGAATACTGAAATTAAGTCATGTGTTGTAAATATGCGACATTCGATAAAATGTAATATTTGAAAATTTATTGACGACAAAACAGAAGTCCTACACATTGGCAACAATATAATTATGAAGTATCGTCCACCTTGATCATATTTCTATCGGTGATGTTAAAGTAACACCGACTAAATTTGCAAAGAATTTAAAAGTCTTGTTTGACAATAACTTTCAATCGAATCCTCATAATATTGAATTGGCGTGTTGTAAAATACATTCCCACTTACCTGTATATATAATTTTGGAAAACAACGTCCAATTATTGACATGGACACTGCTAAAACGCTGGTTAATGTCTTTGTTTTATCAAACTTTGACTAAGCCACCTACTGAACATGTCTTCAAAAAAACTCTCCCTACTCAAACTTTCTTACAGAGCCACATTCAGATCCAGGACTAATTCTCTTCTGTTCAATTTACCTGCCTTGCTTTTCAACAAGCTACACAAGCTACACAAGCTACACAAACTTCAAAACCATGCAGCTCAGATCGTCACTGAAACTAAACCATTCTCGTGTGCTTAAACAGTTACACTAGCTTCCGGTTAGAAAAAGGATAATAATCAAGATAAATACTATTGCATATAATACGCATATTCCTGAAGCAACGGCCCGAGAAATCCCTCTCTGGCCATTGCTGGATTCGCTTCGGATTCTTGACATTTAAGTAAATGTGTCTATTCTTCTCGTTTAATCAAATCTACTACTTACGTACAGTAACATGACATTCCGTCGTTTAATCTTGGGTCTTTCTTAATATTTTGGACAAAGATTTAAGTTATTAAAAACGTTGAAAGTCTGTTCGTTACCATACCGTAGTGTTTACTTTACGTCAATACCGATAGCCTCGTTTGTCACGCAATTAGTTTTGCTGCAATATCCTGCTATGCGCTGGTTAATATAGCATAAAAAAACGTGCAGCCATGACGTAACGTTACGTAAACACAGTTGTCCTAATTAAACGTCTTGTTTTAAAGGTAATACCTTTGTAACGAATTCAGTGATTGGTCAGTAATAGGACCACTGGCCAGTCATAATTAGTGACAATAATACCCACTCAGTCCAGCAGGGAGTAGTCAGATTAGCTCTAATCAAACGGAACACTGCGAGGAGGATGATAATATGCTGCATAATATAAACTTTCCTAAAAAAAAACTTCAAAAAACTAATACACCTTGCACCCCCGCGTTCATTTCGCTCACAGAATGAGAAACTTCTTGAATGCCCTCAAACTAAAAGCGACAAGAAAACTTTCTCATATAGTGGCCCAACATTATAGAATAGACTATCAAAAATGACGAAAGACTTAAAAACAGGTCATCCTCTAAGAATTAACTCTTTAAATCTGGGGGGTGGGGTGGCCTAGTGTTCCAGAGTGTCGCGCTTCGACCCCTAGCTGGCCGGCCACCTCTGGCTTGCGGCTGTGGTGTTGACCCTGGTGTGAGCGTATATGTGGCATGTTGATAGGGGCGCCTTCTCAACCTCGTGGGTTTCCTCCGGGGCCTCCGGTTTCCTCCCACTGCTAAAGACCCATACGCACAAGCGAATTATTAAAATAAAATTAAAAAAACATGTTAGTCCCGGAATGACCTAGTTGTGTTCAGTGAACGTTAAACCTCTCTCTTTAAATCTGTTTACCATTAATGGCAATATCTAATTCATTTTTGTCCCCGCTTGACCCATCCCCCCCCCCCCGGTTTCTTTTCTTTTATTGATAAGAGGAGACGGGGGTATATATTCGTGGTAAGTTATTATTGGAAAAGGTAATAAACACTCTGTGAGAGGTTTTATTTTATTCAATGTTTTGGGAAGCCAATGATGTTTCTCTAGTACTGCATTAATGTGATCAATTTACAAATCCTGAATCGGCCCAGTATTACTTGCTGATTCACGAGACTTCACACGTGATAAGAAACATAGTCATATACAAGCTGACAGCTTCACACACAAACTTGGCAAAATAAAGTCGAAGACGAACATAATCTCTATCTATTCGAGGTTTGTACAGCACCGAGTGACAATCATGCTTGCCTTATCAGCTCTTTTTGTTTTGTGTGCCGCTTCAGGTGTTTTTTGTGCACCATTTCATGCGTCTTGTAAAGTTGAATGGTAAGTTTTACTTTAAATACACCATATCAAGTATAGCTTTGTTCTTACTGAATTAAATAAATATTAAATTTAAATTTTTTATGACAGGAATTTCACCGTTTTTCAAGTAAATGTGAAACTATTTGCAAATGATGTATTGATGATCGCTTACATTAATTTGATCACTAACCGGGGGATCCGCGGTTCCTTTCCACGTGGTTTCCCCTTATCAGCGAGTCAATATGTTAATTACTGAGCTACCATGGCTCCCGGTGCACGGCGAAAGGCCTGACAAGGATTAGCGTCTAGCCGTTCAGGTGGGACGAAAACCAGGGCTCTGTGTACTTATTGGAAGATAGAATTCAGTGAAGAGTAGGCGGAAAAGCAACTGTCTTGCAGTATGTCCGTGTGTTCTATATCAGCATGGTTTCATATATCCTTACAATATTACAAAATCCATTATTTAACTAGTAGACACAAGGGAGTGTTCAGGAATTTGAGCTTGGGGTGATGCCCCAGGGTGGACAATGTAAAGTTTGGCGTGATTTCTGGGGGATTACTCAAGAATATTGCTTTTAAAAACGATCCATGAAAAGCTGTTTAACGTCGACATAACTATACATACGAGGCGGACGGGAGTAGGGGTAGCCAAATCTAAGGTGGAAATTAAGTGTAAGGAATTTAATTCAAGAAAGGCTCTGATAGTACATCGCACTGTAGTATTTCTGAATAGTATTATATGAGCATTTCAAAAACAATTTGACTCGAACTAGTTTCTGTTTCAAGGGAGGCAACCGGACAGTGTGGCGATGCTCAGACGAAGATTGTGAACCAGATTAAAGCATGGAATGGACAAGCTGGCTGTGCCAATGGAGGTGAAAAATGTCTTTACAGTGTAAGTGATAATTTTGTAAATAGGGGTATCGGACAAAATATTTAACTTTTGGTACAAACTGTGTGCAATGTATTTCCCCGTCGCCGTCATTCAGACGGAATGAAAAAAATGAGTCCATATGAACGTAATTTGACAAGTTCAGACTTCTTTGTTTATGAATATTGTAACTATTCTTTTTTTTTTGTAGCTTGTTTCACAATCCAGCTCTCAAGTTAAAGCTACACATGAAACACCTGTAAAACATTACAAAGATGATCTGACTTTCACCTTCTCACAAAATGGCGATGTTTGTCAAATTCATGTAAGTAACCTTCCACATAGTGGGTCTTTCAGCAGTCTACATGCAGGAAAAAACCTGGAATGATCATTAATTATTTAACCATTGCTGCATTTAGACAGTTTCGATACAACCTCTATTAAACGGGCATTGTTTAAATTTTTCGAATATATGTATAGTTCATTTCAGTCTGAGGGGTATGATCAGAGTAATTAAATATATTTTGAAGTCTGTGTTACTTCAGACTCGGGACTGTACAGCGCAGTGGACGATTATACGGCTAGCCCCCGGATCCATTCACTCTTTTTGAATTGTTTGTTTGTTTTTTCTGAGTATGGCATCTTGTAGTTATATTTGTCGTTTGTGTAAATCATGTGTGGTGAAGTCATCCCTTGATGTTGGCGTGTCATTATTTCACATAAAGGCACGGACAATGTGCCAAGCGTACATTATTTATACTAGTCAAAAGTTTGGACCCATGTGACGTATTTCATTGGAAAACGCGCGCGAGTGTCTGCATTCTAAGTTGGATGGTTTGGAGGTTAATACATTGCGTAATATTATATCGAAACAACAAGTCTTCGTCTTGACTAACATCACCTGCGGTGATTCAATACATTACTTTTAAATATCCCGCTCTAGACCATTAAACCATCCTTAATGTCATACAGTATAGTATTTAAGATGTATTTAAGATACTCTAGGCTCACTTAACAAGCCAATAGTGAGGCTGATGTCCCCCGCAAAAATCCAAAAATAAATAGATGATACATATTAATTAATCGCACATTTATATTTTTCAAAACCATTGAGCAATCAAACTATACACAAAGCTTCACCACTCTCTATCAGATTGAACATCCTACCTCAATTAGAAGGAGCGTTATTGCGCTCAAAAGTCTCGACTTTTTGCTTACCATGAGCAGGACATGCTCATTATCGAACTTAATCAGGGTATTGATGGAATGAAACTATACACCAAGTTTCATCACTCTCACTTATTTAGAACTAAAGTTATCGTGTCCCAAAGCATCAACCAATCAAATTGCTTATCTCTGCCCATCTTCGAACTCCATTAAGGCATTGACCTCATAAATACCTACACCAAGTTTGAACAATCTAGCTCGATTAGAAAGGGAGTTATTGTGTCCCAAAGGGTGTGACAAACGGACGAACCCATTTTAATAGTCCCCTGTTTTCTTCAAAAGGCGGGGGGCAATAACCAAAAATCCAAATACGCGGTAAAAAAAAACCCACCATCAACAACAAAAAAACAAGCACAAGGCCTGCTTGGATAAAAGTATTTTGCAAGAGAATTCCTAAAGCACCTCGATAAACAGTATAATACTATTAAAGGGATTTCACAACAGCCTTAGAACAGTTTTCAGATTAGACTGGGATTACTTTAAAACATGGACAGTGTCATGCAAGCAAATTACATTGATTACATTTGGTATTTTTAGGGTTACAGTACATCTGAAACTTGGTATGCTGTTTTGGAT
The DNA here is from genome assembly GCA_917208275.1 of Patella pellucida. Taxonomy (NCBI): domain Eukaryota; kingdom Metazoa; phylum Mollusca; class Gastropoda; family Patellidae; genus Patella; species Patella pellucida. Next base: position 14,375,869 of record OU795044.1, read on the forward strand.
TATGGTACCAACTACTGTAACTTAAATAATCTCATCACAGGTAACTCAGCCATTTTTGCACCCAACAATGGCAGATTTATATTTTTTTTTTAAAAAGGGAGGTGGGATCATAGTTTTAAAGAACGTTTGTATGATTTTGCATCAAATGATGTTTGGTATACAAATATGCCTACTTTGCATATTAAATCCCAAGGGCCAATCGATTCGACTGTATATAGAATTCTATTTTTGTATTTTTGCATCCAATGAAATAGAAATACAAGGGCCAATCCTAAGGACAAGTAAAGATCCCGTAAAACAAAGGGCAGAATCGATTAAATGGATGGTGTCACAAGTCCATACACGAGTATGCATACTCCAAACCCTACCCTTGGTGTAATAATATGATCAACACATTCTTTTGGTTCCTTTGTATGTTAATGTGGACTTTTTAACAGCTACTTATTGATATGAGTAAATCATGCACTGTATATAAAAAAGCCATTTATCCCTCAAACTGTAATAGGCTGGAATAACTCACACGAATTTGTTTTGCTTTTGTAGGATCTGGATTAGACAAGATGGCAGGCTACAAGGAAACTACCAGTGACTCCTCCTGTACACAATTCTCTTCTTCTAATTGTGACAAATATTAAACATTTTATTCGAAAATATATCTACTAGTGTTATTATTGTCTTGTGAATCTATCTACCCATTGAAATCACCAGAAATGGACAAAGGACCTAAGTCCGTAACTCAAAATACTCCAAAATCTTTGACATCGAAAACACGAATTATTGGCAAATTTAAATCAAAATTGTTGAAGTAAACTTACCGGGAGAAGAGGATATTGTTTTTTTTCATTGGTACACGAATCGTGTACCATAATGCGCTTCAGCCCCAGTTTTAATAAAAGACTTGAGGAGCGAGGCTAGATATATTGCACTATACCATACGGCGTATGTTGACTGGAATAACCAGACGCTATAAAAATTTGCACTAGATTTAGACTGCATGGCTTCTTTCGCCGAACACAACTAATTTGAAATTGGGGAAAAGCGGAAACCATTGAATGTAAATCAGTTTATATACATGTACATTCATATTACAGTATTATATGCGTTGCGACAAACTTTTGTAAATTTCTAGGTCCCAAATGTTAGCGATTTAGTTCCTTTAAGCATCTGCAAGGGAACGAACTAAAGCCACCACAACTTTCCCCAGTAAAGGATGAAATGGGGTTTAACGTCCTACGCTTAAGCACCTAACCTGTGCTAATTGAAGACGGGCATACGCCATACAGTGTGCTATGAGGGAAGTTTTTGCCCGGGCAGCGGCGCTACGGCCTACTCTTATATCGAATTCCAACTGCCAAGGGATCTTTTACGTGCACTCCAATGTGTACACGGGACCTCGGTTTTTCGTTCCATCCGAACGACTAGGCAGCTGTCCTTGTCAGGCCCTCCTTCTGCATCACTGACAAGGGGAAATCACGCCTGAAAATCGAGATGAACTTTCTCGGCCTATGCAGGGATCGAACACTCGACCTCCAGGATAGCGAACCAGCGCCTTATCCACTTAGCCACCGTGATCCCCTCCCCAGTAAAGAAGTGGGCTGTTGAATGACCCGCGCCCTGGAAAGCCATCAACAGCAACCATTTAATAAAACTCAAATTCCAACTTCATGGGATATTTTACGTGCACGCCAATGTATATATACACGGGTCCTTGTCAGATCATCCGTCCTGCTGCAATGAAAAAGGGAAAGCAGACCGGAAATTCCGATGAACTTTCTCGCCATATGGCAAGGATCGAATACGTACGCGACCTCCGCGCTTGTGAGTCAGCGTCTTATCCACTTAGCTACCGCGGCTCACTCTTTTAAAAGAAAGAATACCATCAAATCTATTTGATAAGGCCAACTTCAGGTTTGGTCAAACAAAGGTCACGAGATGTAAACCTAGCGCTAATTCCTTACCTTAAACGTCATGCTAACCTAACCATAGAACTAAATAGATCTATGCCCTAACAATAGTTTTCTATGCCCTTAAAGCTTAACTCCAGTTACAAAAATACCGAAATTATAAAATGAAAAAAGTTAAAGCCCCCAAGCCGCCATACTTGTTTCAGATTTATGAAATAAATATGGCCGACATGGAGGCTTATGACCTGGAAAGGTTAGCCGATCTGACTTTCAGTTTGTTGCTGGTCAGAAAGGTGTAGACATCTGGCCTTATTTTCTACACACTCTATTTTTTCCCCAGTATACCAAATTATTGAAGATTGCAAAATGTATTTACAGGCTTACCTGATCAGACATTTTGCAATCTTCAATAATTTGGTATACTGACTGTTGGGGGAAAATAGAGCAACCAGTCAAGCGTGAGTAGAGAATAAGGCCGGATGTCTAAACCTTTTTGACCAGCAACAAACTGGAAGTGAGATCGGCTAACCTTTCCAGGTCATAAGCCTCCATGTCGGCCATATTTATTTCATAAATCTGAAACAAGACAAGTATGACGGCTTGGGGACTTAATTTTTTTTTATTTAAAGTTTCATTATCTACGATATATATAAGAACTAGCCATTCTTGCTATAATAGTTCGAAAGTAGACGATGTAAAATGAATAATTTGAAAATTTCATGCAATTTACTCTATTGCAAGCAAAGATATTGGCATTTGAAGATTTGGCACACGTGTGCAATAATTTCAACCACGGTTCTGGTTGATCAAAGCTAATTAGTCTCGAAGCGCCTGGGCGCGTCATATTTGATTAAACCAGAGTAGCCTATAAATGAAGGTAAGCATTAATTTTGTTTCCATCCACCGGAGCCTGATGTGATGACGTCACATGTGGATTCTGGGTAAGAATAAGGGTTAGGGTAAGGGTTGTGGCCTGCAGATTTCGTCAGAGTCTCGAGATGTAGACATGGCTAGTCCTAACCCTAACCCTGGGCTAAGCCTAACCCCTATTCTAACCCAGAATCCACATATGACGTCATCATACCAGGCTCCGGTGGATGGAAACAAATGCTTACCATAAATGAAACGTTTTAATCTGTTTAATATCGGAGCAATCTGATGCCACCCAAAGTTGATTAAGGCCTGGATCAGTTAATTAATGTCTAATTAATACTTTAGAAAACATTTTAGGCCCAAAGAAAGACCTGCTTTAGGAAGATTTAGCTCTAATTAACTAATGTAACTTTAATTATTTCGGTATTTTTGTAACCGGGGTTCGACTTTAACCCACAATTTCGCCAACAATCACGTGCCCTTACCTTTTTGACATCGCCACCTGACGAAATCTTGAGTTGGCCTTAAAAATAAGAAACGGTATCAACCTAACCTATATTCGTACGTAACTCTCGTGACGAAATTTATATTAGCTGGCTTTTTTTTTCGCACGTATCCAGTGAATGGCCATTTTGCTCAGTAATCCCAGCCACAATTTGGCTATTTTTTAAAATTGCGTTAAAGTTTTAAATTTTTGTTTAGAACTGAAATAAATTAACTATTAGTTAATCCCCACGCTAAAAACATTAGTTAGCAGAATTCATTGTGAATATAATATGTTAAATAGACCCGATCGAAGCACAAAATAGTGCCAATAATAGTGCGGCCCCCGCGTGTGTCGAATACCCGTTTATATAGGCCTACGTTTAAACTTGCTAATTCTGTTATAATCCCATTTTCTTCCGGGAATTATTATTCAATCTCGAGTTGTGTCCGTGTTATTGCACAGACAACCCTTATACGACGCAGGTTTTCTGTTCGTCGAAGTCATTGTACTTTCGTTTGTTTGTTTACAAACTGACTTCTGTGCGTTGACGGGCCGGCTTGATTTATCCATACCGGCGCATACCGGCTGGCCATAGTTCGGCAGTAACCGGCGAGGTTACTTGATTTAGCTGGAAGTCTACGGCGCAAGATGGTGAACATGTCAACGAGATACAATTCACGTTATTTCTTTGGGCAATACTACTCATAATAAATTTCTGCTTATTTTGCGGTCACTTACTCATAGCCATACTTTCATGAATACTACTGTTTTTTTTTTATTAAACATGTCATATGTAATCATTACAATTTAATATTATAATATTATCCCTAGCCAAATTTTTTATCAGCGATGTCACTTGATTTGTTCTGATACCGGCGTACGCCGTTTACAAACCGGCCGGATAAATCATGCAGTCCCAACGTCATGTGAATATCATGGCTGTTCATTGTGTCAGAGTCACTTCTCTGCAGATAGGGTGAGTCTGTCGTTCAGATTGACCTATATCTTGAACTTGAGTCACATGATCTAGTCACATGATCTATCATGTGATAAGAAACTTATGCAATCCGAGGAGTTTACGCACGTTAAACTTGGCAAAAGAAATTCGCATAAAAGCAGGAACCGAGTCTATTCGTGGTTTGTAAAACACCGAGTGAAAATCATGCTTACCTTATCCGCCCTTCTTGTTTTGTGTGCCGCTTCCGGTGTTTTTTGTGGACCACTTCATGCGTCTTGTAAAGTTAACTGGTAAATTTATTTTTATTTATTATTAGACCTACCGGCAAGGGTGCCCGGCTGTTCATCAATACCAGGGTGCCCGGCTGTTTATCAATACCAGGGTGCCCGGCTGTTCATCAATACCAGGGGCGCCGGAACCCTGGTACCAGGGTATCCAAATGGTAGCACGTCATTTCGGACTTGCGTCATTTCGGACTCAACACAAACGTCGTTTCGGACTCAACCAGGCGACCTTTCGGACTCGGAGTGGTGACGTTTCGGACTCGGAAAATTATATGTATATATTATTTGTAACAGTTTTTTCATTCGTTTTAGGTGTGGCTGAAAACAGACCATTCACGATAATAAAGAAATTAAACATTGATAGACTTTTAAATTGCAAACTATAACGGTAGTTAGGTTACCGGTCTTACAAATAGAAATAAAATAAATAGAACTTGCAACGGGAGGTGAAAGCGCTTTCAAATCAGACATAAGATCGTACTTACCGTAAAATTGACATGAACGCAAACACAAGTCTCCGATGTCAGAGAATATTAGTAAAATATTATAACCGCTATCAAATCCACACAAAAATCGATGAAGAACCAATTCCACTTGAACCCGAACTCGATGGTAAACTGTCAACTTGTATATTTTGTCATTCTCGTGCAGATTTCTTTCATTAACAGAAATGTCCCGTGTATCAAAGATCAAAGAATATAAACGCACGTAGCCACTCTTTGGTGTTTTAACGCGAACTCACTTTATCTAAAAGCGGCTCCGGCGCTATTTAAGAGATTATGTTTGACCCAATATTAACCATCGCCAATTTTTTTAAATCATGGGATAAAGTCAATTACCAAACAATGCGGGTCTACATGTACTTGTGTACATACACTATGTACGTAACTGTACTCAATCAGTGAAATTACTTTTTAACCATTAAAATTGTTGATCAACTCGTCTTGTATCTACTGTTAAATTTACTCAATCCGCTAAAATCACATCAGTATTATTTGCTGTTAATCAAAATATAAATCGCGTAATGACACGTGGTGTGTATTTGTTTTGTTTTTTAACGTTATAAACAACAGCTTGTGCGATAAGTAATAATGCAGCAGATATTAATTAATATATGATCAGTAGTGGTTTATAATACCATTGTTTAAGTATGGCGCCATTGTGTTGGGTTAGGGGAACAATGTCTCGAGAAAATCGTGCAGTCGGCTATTTTTACATTTGTAATACCGACAGTTCAAAGAAGCATTGACAACTTAAGGTCTTTTGAAGCCAATCATATACGAATTACATGATTGTGTTCAGTACTAACAACACTCTCAGCAATGTAAATTTTATTAGGTGATATTATTAATCATCGCCGAATATTTTAGATCATGAGATGTTTGCTTGTGGACGAGTTTACGGACACCTGTTCAATATATGAATGCAACATACAAACATCTGACCGTATTCATGCAATAGACCATAATTATCGATTTTTACCGTAAAACAGTAATCACAATTTTCTCGTTACATATTGGTATTATATGTAGGGATGGGGCGGGAGTGTCCAGTCAAAAAAAAAAAGTGAAACGTCGACGAATAAGTTTGTCGTCAGTCATATTGTAAGTGTTCAGTTGTTTTCTTTATTTTGACATTCTGCTAACTGCGAAAATGTTTGAATAATAAATACGGGTTATTTTACAAGACATCTCTTTTAAGAATTTCCCGTACGTTTCATTTAAATGGAAACGCCCACTCGGTGTTCACTCGGTAAATCTCGGAATTCCACGATAAAAAACACGGTAAGTAAATTGGCGTTAATGTTGTATAATTCTATGTTCTATACCCGAGTCCGAAACGTCATCTACCTGAGTCCGAAACGTCATCTACCCGAGTCCGAAATGTCGAGGACAAATTTTTTAGAGTCCGAAATGACGTAAGTCCGAAATGACGCGAGACCGAAGTGACATGTAATCATACAAATGTACCCTGCCCTTTTCTGGGGTATACCCATGCTAACGATAAAAGTTTTCAACCTTTTTACTAGTCTATTTTAGATATTATATTATATATGTAATTGCTCTCCGGTCGAGTCGAGGCGATCTAAACAGCGTTTTCGGAATTGACAAATTTAAAAATAATCTAGATTTCTAGAGGCCGGGGGGGGGGGGGGGGTACCCAGGTCCCCGCCTCGTTCCAGCGCCCCTGATCAATAGTACTATATACGTACTCAATCAACATCCAATGCATTGCATGATCTGGGAAAGCCATTATAAAAACAGACCGCACAATTAAGAAACGACATTGGGAATATAGATCTGCTGACTTGGTGATTTTGTTATTTAAAGGAGCAAAATCGCTAACATTTGGGACCTAGAAATTGACAAAAGTGGGTCACAATGCATATAATTATACTGTTTTAAATATGAATATTATGTATATAAACTGATTTACATCCAATGGGTTCCGTTTTTACTCCAATTTCAAATCAGTTTTGTTCAGTAAAATAAGCCAGCAGTCTTAATCGAGTGCAAATTTCTAGCGTCTGGTTATTCGAGTTTGACATTTGGTGCAATGTGTCTATAGCCTCTTCCCTCTTGTTACAATTGGGGCAAGCATTATGTAAGGTACACGATTCGTGTACCAATGGTAAAATGTTTATTTTGTCTTAAATGTTGAATATCAAAAGCCCATTTTTTTTACGGTAGATCACAACGTCAACGCTATATTCTTATCTGCAGAGCATGCACAATGGAATGAGTTGTCTTGGATGAGTTGTCTTTGGGGTGAGTTGTCAGGGATTCCTTAAAATAGGGTCTTTTAGCTATCAACTTTGAGTATACACACTGGACAAAAAAGACTAACTTAAATACACATTATAGTATGTCTTGGCCAGCCTTCAATACATTGACATTTTTTTACACATGACATGGAACAAAACAGATCATCACCTATATATTGCTTTATTTACAATTTTAAAACTAGTTTTTGTTTCAAGGGAAACAACTGGACAGTGTAGTGCAGTTCAAACAGAGATTGTGAGCCAGATTAAAGCATGGAATGGACAAGCTGGCTGTGCTAATGGAGGTGAAAAATGTCTTTACAGTGTAAGTGATAATTTTGTAAATAGTGATATACATTAATACCTGAATGTATCCACCGAAAACCTTGTTTTTACTTAGAAACAATGGTGGACAGATTTTTTTCTTCATTTTCATAAGCCAGATTTATTGGACAAAACATTTAACTATTGGTACTACCTGTGTAGAAAGTTTTCCCGTAGTATATTCAGATAGGATGAAAAAAAATCAGTTTATTGGCATGCACATAAATTAACAGTTGCCTTGATAATTGGAAAGAGGTTATATGAAAATTGTGATGACAGGTTCAAAGAGTTAATTGATTCAAACTTCTTTGTTTATGAATATAGTAATTATTCTTTTTTATTTTTTTTGTAGCTTGTTTCACAATCCAGCTCTCAAGTTAAAGCTACACATGAAACACCTGTAAAACATTACAAAGATGATCTGACTTTCACCTTCTCACAAAATGGCAATGTTTGTCAAATTCATGTAAGTATTCAACGAGGCTCGACAGTGAGTAAGGTACTATCTCACTGGCATAATCTGACTAAAACACAGATCCTAATTTGTTTCATTTTTTATATAATAGTTCAAGATTTCGTTTTACTTGTCTTTACTACACTAGGACCTGGAAGAGCTGTTATATTACCGGCGTTCTGGTTAAAGTGAGGGATTAGCCAATGATATAGTCTTTTACGAGAGGTCTTGGCGTGTGATACACAGAACTGTGGGTAAACCACTAGAACCATCAATTAATCAATGTCTGATATCATAGGTTCAAAAAGTACAACCGATCATATACATTTCACCAGGAGATCTTGTGGTTGATCCAAGTCTTGGCCAACAAAAAAAGTACCTCAAGATTTTTCAGTGTAGCTGCTCCTTGTAAATGGGGCAGGACAGAGGGTCTGGCACCGCACAGTGTCCAGTCGTTCTGTTCATATGGGATGTAAAAAACTAAAGTCTAGTGTATACATTGGCATGCACTTTAAAGAACCCATTGCCTCCCTTAATAAACCCGGTTGGTGCCAAAAATCAGAACAGTAAGTTTCATTTAAAGGATTCGCATAGTCTTGAAATGAAACTGTTCTGCACCTTACAGGGAATAAAAAATTAAGCGTACGCTATGCAGCATGCTATGAGGAAATTTATGAGTACTAGCCTGGTTTGCCCTTTCGGTGACACAGGACACAGTGCTTGGCATGCAACATCGTCTGTTCATTCAGATGTAACGCAAATCTGATATTGTATTGGCATGAACGTAATAGAACCAATGGTAGCCTAGTTGGCGTAGAAAAGTTAAACTTTAAACCATATTTCAATTCGCCTTGAACTATTTTGATCTGTTTTTCAAGGTTTATATTTGGGATGAATTGATACATCTGTCCCAAATTTTGCTTACAATCTAATTTTAATTCACTTAACGATAATTTATTCATAGCAAACAGAAAAAAAACAACTTTTATTCGTATACCTACCATCAAATATATTCGGGGGGTTGGATTGCCTAATGGTTAGCACGTGTGTGTTTTATCATAAAGCCTGCCATTGAGTCAAATGGGGTGGTTTCGAATCCCTGGTTGTACGCGACAAGGAGAAGGTTCGCCTGTCCAACCGGTTTTCTCTGGGTCCTCTGATTTCCTCCCACTGCTAAAGACCCCTAGGCGCAAGCAAATTATTGAAATAAAATTAAATCCATATGTGAGTCCCCAAATGACCTAGTTTGTGTCGAGTGGATGTTAAACCCCATTTCTCTCTCTCTCTCTCTCAAAAATATGAAAGCGGCAATGCGTCTTCAAAAGCCTAATGTCCTTTTCTGATAAATATGGGTTTGCTTTTTCTAGCACTGTTTTTAGTAGTTCTATTGCCTTATTGCCAGTAATTACTTAATACATGTACATTGATTACATTTTGTATTTTTAGGGTTACAGTACATCTGAAACTTGGTATGCTGTTTTGGATTATGGTACCAACTACTGTAACTTACATAATCTCATCACAGGTAACTCAGCCATTTTTGCATCCAACAATGTTCGGAATAAAAATAACAAATCAAAGATTCATTTAAAACGAAAGTAAAAATCAATTAAATACCTACAAGTATGGACGAACCTAGATTTATATTGGAATTGACTGGTTGGTAGCCCATTACATGAACTTTATAAGGTAATAACCAGATAGCCAGTTACATATATACCGGTACACACACACATGGTCATCTTGAATTCTTCAGGTACCAATTTAAATACTATTGTCAAAGTCACAAGTTTTTCAATTTATATTTATGGCGTTCTTACTTATGTGCTATAAACAGCCAATGAAAATACAACTGTTCTGAACATACAACACCATCATTGACTGATCTATTTATACAACCACTGAAATCTTGGGCATAACACAACTAATTGTAGGTAACAGAAGCCATTCTGATATGTTTGTTCACCTGTGGTGTGAAAATTCAGACCCATAGAGATGACTAAAAAAAAAAATACATGTATTTTTAATTAGATTGTTTTCAGTATATGTTTTTTTCTAAATCTAGATCATTAAATTTTTCCAATTGTAATTTAATACTGTTTTATTATTGTTGTAGGAGCAGCAGTAGACAAGATGGCAGGCTACAAGGAAACGGCCAGTGACGGCACCTGTACACAATTTAGTTCAGCTAATTGTTCTAAATATTAAATATTATATTAAAAAAAATATCACTACCAGTCTAAATTACATAAGAACAATATTTAAATTATAAATCAGTTTATGCAAATCAGAATAATTTGTTCTAATTGATCTGCCTTTAATCCTAATTATTAAATATGTTAATTTAGTAATTACCATGGAAATACTTTAAATCTCATGTCAGCTCATGGAAATACTTTAAATCTCTTGTTGGCTCATGGAAATACTTTAAATCTCATGTTGGCTCATGGAAATACTTTAAATCTCATGTCAGCTCATGGAAATACTTTACATCCCATGTCAGCTCATGGAAATACTTTACATCCTATGTCAGCTCATGGAAATACTTTAAATCCCATGTTGGCTCATGGAAATACTTAAGACCCATTTGAGAAGCTAAAGACTGCTTCTTTTATCCTCATATGATTTTTTTTATTGTTAACGATCAAGCCACGTATGATACACAAATCCATTTACATCTTTACCTGATATTAACTGTAGTATACCAAATTCAATTTACTAATGGAATATATTTTGTAGCAGTCACAGGTTATTTTTTGATCCACACTTTAAATAAATGAAATGTAATCAGGTTTAATCCTCTACTATGCATTGTCCCTTGCCAGGTTTGCCAGAAAATTAAGATGAACTTTCTTGAGCAACAGAGGGATCACACAAACATCTTACACACTGGGCTACAGGGGCTCCAAATTGTAAAATAAAGATTAATCATGTCATTATGTAAATAAATGTAGGATAGAATAGATGTTTATATATTTTTTATATAACAGGTTTCTACATAAGTAATGCTGTATATATTTTTTGTGTAAACAATAAATTAATCTTTCGTATGACTTTTCTTAAAATATGTACAAAGTGGCAGATAGAATTCGCATTAATTGTCATATTACAAACTCTTCCAACCATGTAATTGTTTTGACTAGGGCTGTATTTTATACCTCTTTTCATCCATTATTTTGTCCAAGTTTGGATGCTTGTTGAAATGTTTCATCGTCAACACTGTTTAGTAATGATCACCCCCTTTTCAACAACCCAAACAACTTCCTTGTGGCACCGAGTGACCTGTAATAATCGTATGCTCCGACATGGTTTTATACGCCCATATTTTTATGTGAAGGTATTTCATCTCCCCTGTTGTCTGTTTGTCCGTTCATCTATGTTTGCAAATACTGTCTACCCTACAAATATTCTCTCGGCGTTGAAGTCTATGGATATTTATTGCTCTGTCTGTAGTGAAAAGTGTTAGGTCCAGCGAAAATTTGGGAAATGGTTGGAGCCGGGCAGAGACCAGAATTAGCATGAAGTTCATAGGGAAATTAATGTGGGTGTGTCCTCGGCTAAATTTTGAAGAAACCTTGGTTGTCTTCCTTTGACCATGTTAGTTTACAATTATTAAAGATACAAATAAATCAATTTAAAGGTGCATATCATGACATTTAAATGAAAGTGAAATAAATAATGTCTTCTCAGCTTTTAAACCACATGTTAGTCTCTAAACGTCTACAATCCTTACAATTAGTGAATTACCGGTGTTTTTATAATGAATGTCCAGTGATTACAAAATCCGACAGGTGACTGCTTATTTTAGACAACGAGTATGGATCATTCCAGAATCGCGATATGATTCATAACTGATCCCATGAACTACATTTTATGTGACACTGGTAGTGCAATTAATATGATTTTATCACCCAATAACACATTTTGACAGATGTCGCTTGTGTGATAAATTATATAATCCACTGTGATATCTCCTAGGAGATATCGCTTTACACGAATTTGATTGGTCATTAAAAAAAGAACTACTTCCTTTATTTTAAAGAAACCACTTATTTTAAATAAAAAGTGACTTTTTAGAAAAAAAACAAAAACTGTTTTTATTTAATTGACCTTGAAGGAAATACTAGGTCAATATATAAGACTTTGCAATAGCTAAACTGCTGTCAAAAAATGATGTATCACTGCGCTATAATTTAATGTAAATAGATTCAGTAAAAGCGAAATCTATAGGAAAGAATATATTTATTTATTTGTTCATGTAAGAAAGGATTGGGTGATAAATAAAATCTTCAACTCGTGTTTTTTGATATATCAAAACAGACTTGTAGGAAATTCTCTATATAACCAAGTGATTTCAAATCTGAATTAATGTTAAAAACAGATAGCCTACTGTATGTAGGCCTAACTTGATTGCCAATCGCGTTGAAAACTTCATCGATTTTTTTTCTTTTTTCGATGATAGAGTGGCCAAAACTCAGAAGGATGCACAAACTCTTAATCCCATGACACAAATAATCAAATAACACAATTTTATGGAATACCAATTTCTATTATTTATTTTACTGTGGCGTTTCCGCAAGATTATACATGTAACATGTTTCAATTACTAAATACCATTTGAAGAACAAATGACACAAAGCTCAATATTACTGTTAGAATGGATTACACTCTTACAATGTGAACGATAAAAGCTACCATTCACAAAACACCGAAAGTACACACTATGTCAGATTCACGTGATATAAAGTGTGATAAGAAACTTATGCAGGGTGGCGAGTTCACACAAAAAATTGGCAAAATAAAAGTCACCGATGAGTAAGAACCGATTATATTCGTGACTCTTGAGTACTCTAACTGAGAATTATGCTTACCTCATCAGCCCTACTTGTTTTGTGTGCCGCGTCAGTTGTTTTTTGTGGGCCCTTTCATGCGTCTTGCAGTGTTGTCTGGTAAGTTTATTTTTATTTTTGCTATATGGCGTTTAACGTCCACAAATATAATTTGTCAATACCAGTCACAGACTTTTTGTGATAATCACCCAACGAATATATTTAATTGAACGTTTATTTGTTTGAGAAAATATTCAATATTGTTGGAACCTTTTGTAAGATCTATCATTAAATAATTATAGTTAGTATAAATAAAGACGAACTATTATAGTTATATTATTTATACTATCTATATTATTTTATACCATTTATATATTTATATCACGTGATATCACATATCATTATCAGTAGATAATGACTTTAAATAGTTTTGCGCAATAATATAATCAATACAAAATATAGATTGTGTTGCTTATACTTATAGCGTAAAACACTTTGTACACATCTCTCCAATTTAACAACCTAGGAGAATGAAGCCAATGCGAATTATAACAAACCAGTTTCAACAAGCACTATATAATATACATACATTAATATACAACTACATAAACATCATTATTACATATATAATCATACAAAACATAAATATTACCTTAAATAACATCTCGATGATAATTTATAATATACAATATTGTCTGTTAAAATGGCGGGAATAAGAGCACTCTCACTAAATGTCAGGGGACTTCGCAATAAACAAAAGAGAGAAAAGGTCTACATATGGCTAAGAGAGCAAAGGAGTGAAATTGTATTCTTACAAGAAACTCACAGTACAAGGGAAGATGAGGACTTTTGGCAGGGAGAATGGGGTGGGACAATTTATTACTCTCATGGTTCAACCAATTCAGCTGGAACCTCAATATTATTTAAATCTAACTTTCAACCAAAAGTCATTAAAATTATATCAGATGACAATGGGTACTTTGTTATATTAATAATACAACTTGATGAAAAAATTACAGTTCTTGTTAATACATACAGCCCAACAGCAGACAGTGATCAAAATATTTATTTTAATAAATTACGTAATACCCTAACAAAAACTCTCGCTAACCAAGAATATGATATAATATTTGTTGGTGGAGATTTTAATAATGTGTTAGATACAAACTTAGACAGAAGTGGGGGTAATTACAGAGTAAAAGCCAGAGGATTATCAGCTTTAAAAGAACTTATTAATGAATATGAATTAGTAGATATATTCAGAATACGAAAACCAAAACTGCGGCAATTTACATGGCGACAAAATAAACCACTTATACAGAGTAGAATTGATTTTTGGTTGACATCCGATAGTACTCAAAATTATGTAAAGTCCTGCTCTATTATACGTAATACAATAAGTGATCACTCCGCAATCCTTATTGAATGCGTTATTGTCAATGAAAAAAGAGGTCCAGGTTTATGGATTTATAATAATGACTTAAACAATGATAATAATTACTATAACTTATTGAATAAGTCGATAAAAGAATGGTGTAGCTCATATCATGATCAAGATGATAAGGGAGGGTTATGGGATTTCCTAAAATTTAAAATTAAAAATGAAACAATAGTGTATTGCAAACGTAAGCAAACTATCAAACGAAAATTAAAAGAAACTCTGAATAACGAGCTTAATCATTATGAGAACAAACTGGTTAGTACCAACGTTACCCAAAATATTGAAAACATTTTGAATCATATTGACAAGGTAAAAAATAAATTGAACAATATCTATGAGAATGAAACTAAAGGGGCAATCCTACGCGCTAAAATTCAATGGTACGAAGAAGGAGAAAAAAATACAAAATTTTTCCTCGGAATAGAAAAACGAAATAAAATAAACACTGTCATTCAAAGACTAACAAATGAAAATAACGAAATGATTTCAGACTCTAATAAAATTCAGTTTGAAATTTATAAATTTTATGAAAAATTGTATTCACAAAAGAGTAAATCTATTCAAGAACATAATATTTTTATAATGACTAATAATGAACACCCGGTAATTGATGATAATTTAGCCCATATTTTTGAACACAAGGTTAATGATTATGAATGCCAAGCTGCTCTCAAATCACTCAAGAATAACAAAACACCAGGTAACGACGGACTTACTGTTGAATTTTACCGAAAACACTGGCAACTTGTAAGAATCCATGTACTTAATTCATTCAATAGTGCCTTCGAAAATGGAACCTTATCTAATTCTCAGAGACAGTCTGTTATAAAACTAATTCCAAAATCCGGAAAAAATAAAACTCAACAAACTAACTGGAGACCAATTAGCTTAATAAACGTAGATGTGAAAATCTTAAGCAAATCCTTATCTATCAGATTAAAACCATTTCTAACCGACCTTATTCACCCAAACCAAACAGGCTTTGTACCTGGTAGACACATACAGGAGAATACCAGAATAATAAGGGGGACGTGAAGGTAGCTCGTTGTTCGTTATTCGTTGTTCGTTATTCGCGAATAACGAACAACGAGCTGGTTCGTTGTTCGTTATTCACCAGATATGGAATAAGTAACATAATAAAGGCACTCTAAGAGAGACTATGCCGGGGGGGGGGGGGGGGTTATGAGTCTAATTGGTTAATAAATCTTCAAAAAGTTGGGAAAAAGATTCTAACAGTCTGTTTTTCTACCCGAACAACTAGCAGTTTCATATTGGTGAATAACGAACAACGAGCTGGCTCGTTGTTCGTTATTGGCGAATAACGAACAACGAGCTGGTTCGTTGTTCGTTATTCACCAGATATGGAATTAGTAACATAATAAAGGCACTTTTCTAGAGAATATGCCGGGAGTGGGCTTGTGTGAGTCTAATTGTTTAATAAATCTTCAACATCTTCGGAAAAAGATTCTAACAGTCTGTTTTTCTACCCGAACAACTAGCAGTTTCATATTGGTGAATAACGAACAACGAGCTGGTTTGTTGTTCGTTATTGGTGAATAACGAACAACGAACAACGAGCTGGTTCGTTGTTCGTTATTCACCAGATATGGAATTAGTAACATAATAAAGGCACTTTTCTAGAGAATATGCCGGGAGTGGGCTTTTGTGAGTCTAATTGGTTAATAAATCTTCAAAATCTTGGGAAAAAGATTCTAACAGTCTGTTTTTCTACCCGAACAACTAGCAGTTTCATATTGGTGAATAACGAACAACGAGCTGGTTTGTTGTTCGTTATTGGCGAATAACGAACAACGAGCTGGTTCGTTGTTCGTTATTCACCAAATATGGAATTAGTAACATAATAAAGGCACTTTTCTAGAGAATATGCCGGGAGTGGGCTTTTGTGAGTCTAATTGGTTAATAAATCTTCAACATCTTCGGAAAAAGATTCTAACAGTCTGTTTTTCTACCCGAACAACTAGCAGTTTCATATTGGTGAATAACGAACAACGAGCTGGTTTGTTGTTCGTTTTTGGTGAATAACGAACAACGAACAACGAGCTGGTTCGTTGTTCGTTATTCACCAGATATGGAATTAGTAACATAATAAAGGCACTTTTAGAGAGAATATGCCGGGAGTGGGTTTTTATGAGTCGAATTGGTTTATAAATCTTCAAAATATTGGGAAAAATATTCTAACAGTCTGTTTTTCTACCCGAACAACTAGTAGTTTCATATTGGTGAATAACGAACAACGAGCTGACTCGTTGTTCGTTATTCACCAAATATGGAATTAGTAACATAATAAAGGCACTTTTAGAGAGAATATGCCGGGAGTGGGTTTTTATGAGTCTAATTGGTTAATAAATCTCAAAATCTTGGTAAAAAGATTCTAACAGTCTGTTTTTCTACACGAACAACTAGCAGTTTCATATTGGTGAATAACGAACAACGAGCTGGTTTGTTGTTCGTTATTGGTGAATAACGAACAACGAACAACGAGCTGGTTCGTTGTTCGTTATTCACCAATATGAAACTGCTAGTTGTTCATGTAGAAAAACAGACTGTAAGAATCTTTTTCCCAAGATTTTGAGATTTATTAACCAATTAGATTAATAAAAACCCACTCCCGGCACATTCTCTCTAAAAGTGCCATTATTATGTTACTAATTCCATACCTGGTGAATAACGAACAACGAACCAGCTCGTTGTTCGTTATTCACCAATAACGAACAACAAACCAGCTCGCTGTTCGTTATTCACAAATATGAAACTGCTAGTTGTTCGTGTAGAAAAACAGACTGTTAGAATCTTTTTCCCAAGATTTTGAGATTTATTAACCAATTAGACTCATAAAAACCCACTCCCGACATATTCTCTCTTAAAGTGCCTTTATTATGTTACTAATTCCATATCTGGTGAATAACGAACAACGAACCAGCTCGTTGTTCGTTATTCGCCAATAACGAACAACAAACCAGCTCGTTGTTCGTTATTGACCAATATGAAACTGCTAGTTGTTCGGGTAATAAAACAGACTGTTTGGTGAATAACGAACAACGAACCAGCTCGTTGTTCGTTATTTGCCAATAACGAACAACAAACCAGCTCGTTGTTCGTTATTCACCAATATGAAACTGCTAGTTGTTCAGGTAGAAAAACAGACTGTTAGAATCTTTTTCCCAAGATTTTGAAGATTTCATAACCAATTAGACTCATAAAAACCCACTCCCGGCATATTCTCTCCAAAAGTGCCTTTATTATGTTACTAATTCCATATCTGCTGAGTAACGAACAACGAACCAGCTCGTTGTTCGTTGTTCGTTATTCACCAATATGAAACTGCTAGTTGTTCATGTAGAAAAACAGACTGTAAGAATCTTTTTCCCAAGATTTTGAGATTTATTAACCAATTAGATTAATAAAAACACACTCCCGGCACATTCTCTCTAAAAGTGCCATTATTATGTTACTAATTCCATACCTGGTGAATAACGAACAACGAACCAGCTCGTTGTTCGTTATTCACCAATAACGAACAACAAACCAGCTCACTGTTCGTTATTCACAAATATGAAACTGCTAGTTGTTCGTGTAGAAAAACAGACTGTTAGAATCTTTTTCCCAAGATTTTGAGATTTATTAACCAATTAGACTCATAAAAACCCACTCCCGACATATTCTCTCTTAAAGTGCCTTTATTATGTTACTAATTCCATATCTGGTGAATAACGAACAACGAACCAGCTCGTTGTTCGTTATTCGCCAATAACGAACAACAAACCAGCTCGTTGTTCGTTATTCACCAATATGAAACTGCTAGTTGTTCGGGTAGAAAAACAGACTGTTAGAATCTTTTTCCCAAGATTTTGAAGATTTATTAACCAAATAGACTCACAAAAACCCACTCCCGGCATATTCTCTCTAAAAGTGCCTTTATTATGTTACTAATTCCATATCTGGTGAATAACGAACAACGAACCAGCTCGTTGTTCGTTATTCGCCAATAACGAACAACAAACCAGCTCGTTGTTCGTTATTCACCAATATGAAACTGCTAGTTGTTCGGAGAGAAAAACAGACTGTTAGAATCTTTTTCCCAATATTTTGAAGATTTATTAACCAATTAGACTCATAAAAACCCATTCCCGGCATATTCTCTCTAAAAGTGCCTTTATTATGTTACTAATTCCATATCTGGTGAATAACGAACAACGAACCAGCTCGTTGTTCGTTGTTCGTTGTTCGTTATTCACCAATGACGAAAAACAAACCAGCTCGTTGTTCGTTATTCACCAATATGAAACTGCTAGTTGTTCGTGTAGAAAAACAGACTGTTAAAATCTTTTTCCCAAGATTTTGAGATTTATTAACCAATGAGACTCACTCCCGACATATTCTCTCTAAAAGTGCCTCTTTATTATGTTACTAATTCCATATTTGGTGAATAACGAACAACGAACCAGCTCGTTGTTCGTTATTTGCCAATAACGAACAACAAACCAGCTCGTTGTTCGTTATTCACCAATATGAAACTGCTAGTTGTTCAGGTAGAAAAACAGACTGTTAGAATCTTTTTCCCAAGATTTTGAAGATTTATTAACCAATTAGACTCACAAAAACCCACTCCCGGCATATTCTCTCTAAAAGTGCCTTTTTTATGTTACTAATTCCATATCTGGTGAATAACGAACAACGAACCAGCTCGTTGTTCGTTATTCGGCAATAACAAACAACAAACCAGCTCGTTGTTCGTTATTCACCAATATGAAACTGCTAGTTGTTCGGGTATAAAAACAGACTGTTCGAATCTGTTTCCCAAGATTTTGAAGATTTATTAACCAATTAGGCGTGTAAAAACCCACTCCCGGCATATTCTCTCTAAAAGTGCCTTTATTATGTTACTAATTCCATATCTGGTGAATAACGAACAACAAACCAGCTCGTTGTTCGTTATTCACCAATATGAAACTTCTAGTTGTTCGGGTAGAAAAACAGACTGTTAGAATCTTTTCCCCAATATTTTGAAGATTTATTAACCAATTAGACACATAAAAACCCACTCCCGGCATATTCTCTCTAAAAGTACCTTTATTATGTTACTAATTCCATATCTGGTGAATAACGAACAACGAACCAGCTCGTTGTTCGTTGTTTGTTATTCACCAATAACGAACAACAAACCAGCTCGTTGTTCGTTATTCACCAATATGAAACTGCTAGTTGTTCGTGTAGAAAAACAGACTGTTAGAATCTTTTTACCAAGATTTTGAGATTTATTAACCAATTAGACTCATAAAAACCCACTCCCGGCATATTCTCTCTAAAAGTGCCTTTATTATTTTACTAATTCCATATTTGGTGAATAACGAACAACGAGTCAGCACGTTGTTCGTTATTCACCAATATGAAACTACTAGTTGTTCGGGTAGAAAAACAGACTGTTAGAATATTTTTCCCAATATTTTGAAGATTTATAAACCAATTCGACTCATAAAAACCCACTCCCGGCATATTCTCTCTAAGAGTGCCTTTATTATGTTACTAATTCCATATCTGGTGAATAACGAACAACGAACCAGCTCGTTGTTCGTTGTTCGTTATTCACCAATATGAAACTGCTAGTTGTTCGGGTAATAAAACAGACTGTTTGGTGAATAACGAACAACGAACCAGCTCGTTGTTCGTTATTCACCAAAAACGAACAACAAACCAGCTCGTTGTTCGTTATTCACCAATATGAAACTGCTAGTTGTTCGGGTAGAAAAACAGACTGTTAGAATCTTTTTCCGAAGATGTTGAAGATTTATTAACCAATTAGACTCACAAAAGCCCACTCCCGGCATATTCTCTAGAAAAGTGCCTTTATTATGTTACTAATTCCATATCTGGTGAATAACGAACAACGAACCAGCTCGTTGTTCGTTATTCGCCAATAACGAACAACAAACCAGCTCGTTGTTCGTTATTCACCAATATGAAACTGCTAGTTGTTCGGGTAGAAAAACAGACTGTTAGAATCTTTTTCCGAAGATGTTGAAGATTTATTAACCAATTAGACTCACAAAAGCCCACTCCCGGCATATTCTCTAGAAAAGTGCCTTTATTATGTTACTAATTCCATATCTGGTGAATAACGAACAACGAACCAGCTCGTTGTTCGTTATTCGCCAATAACGAACAACAAACCAGCTCGTTGTTCGTTATTCACCAATATGAAACTGCTAGTTGTTCGGGTAGAAAAACAGACCGTTAGAATCTTTTTCCCAAGATTTTGAAGATTTATTAACCAATTAGACTCACAAAAGCCCACTCCCGGCACATTCTCTAGAAAAGTGCCTTTATTATGTTACTAATTCCATATCTGGTGAATAACGAACAACGAACCAGCTCGTTGTTCGTTGTTCGTTATTCACCAATAACGAACAACAAACCAGCTCGTTGTTCGTTATTCACCAATATGAAACTGCTAGTTGTTCGGGTAGAAAAACAGACTGTTAGAATCTTTTTCCGAAGATGTTGAAGATTTATTAACCAATTAGACTCACACAAGCCCACTCCCGGCATATTCTCTAGAAAAGTGCCTTTATTATGTTACTAATTCCATATCTGGTGAATAACGAACAACGAACCAGCTCGTTGTTCGTTATTCGCCAATAACGAACAACAAACCAGCTCGTTGTTCGTTATTCACCAATATGAAACTGCTAGTTGTTCGGGTAGAAAAACAGACTGTTAGAATCTTTTTCCCAAGATTTTGAAGATTTATTAACCAATTAGACTCACAAAAACCCACTCCCGGCATATTCTCTCTAAAAGTGCCTTTATTATGTTACTAATTCCATATTTGGTGAATAACGAACAACAAACCAGCTCGTTGTTCGTTATTCACCAATATGAAACTGCTAGTTGTTTGGGTAGAAAAACAGACTGTTAGAATCTTTTTCCCAAGATTTTGAAGATTTATTAACCAATTAGACTCACAAAAACCCACTCCCGGCATATTCTCTCTAAAAGTGCCTATATTATGTTACTAATTCCATATCTGGTGAATAACGAACAACGAACCAGCTCATTGTTCGTTATTCGCCAATAACGAACAACAAACCAGCTCGTTATTTGTTATTCACCAATAAGAAACTGCTAGTTGTTCGGGTAGAAAAACAGACTGTTCGAATCTGTTTCCCAAGATTTTGGAGATTTATTAACCAATTAGGCGTGTAAAAACCCACTCCCGGCATATTCTCTCTAAAAGTGCCTTTATTATGTTACTAATTCCATATCTGGTGAATAACGAACAACGAACCAGTTCGTTGTTCGTTATTCACCAATATGAAACTGCTAGTTGTTCGGGTAGAAAAACAGACTGTTAGAATCTTTTTCCCAATATTTTGAAGATTTATTAACCAATTAGACTCATAAAAACCCACTCCCGGCATATTCTCTCTAAAAGTGCCTTTATTATGTTACTAATTCCATATCTGGTGAATAACGAACAACGAACCAGCTCGTTGTTCGTTGTTCGTTATTCACCAATAACGAACAACAAACCAGCTTGTTGTTCGTTATTCACCAATATGAAACTGCTAGTTGTTCGTGTAGAAAAACAGACTGTTAGAATCTTTTTCCCAAGATTTTGAGATTTATTAACCAATTAGACTCATAAAAACCCACTCCCGGCATATTCTCTCTAAAAGTGCCTTTATTATGTTACTAATTCCATATCTGGTGAATAACGAACAACGAACCAGCTCGTTGTTCGTTATTCACCAATAACGAACAACAAACCAGCTCGTTGTTCGGTATTCACCAATATGAAACTGCTAGTTGTTCGGGTAGAAAAACAGACTGTTAGAATCTTGTTCGCAAGATTTTAAAGATTTATTAACTAATTAGACTCACTTCCGGCATATTCTCTCTAAAAGTGCCTTTATTATGTTACTTATTCCATATTTGGTGAATAACGAACAACGAACCAGGTTATTGTTTGTTATTCGCCATTAACGAGCAACAATCCAGCTCGTTGTTCGTTATTCACCAATATGAAACTGCTAGTTGTTCCCGTAGAAAAACAGACTGTTAGAATCTTTTCCCAAGATTTTGAAGATTTATTTACCAATTAGGCGTGTAAAAACCCACTCCCGGCAAATTCTCTCTAAAAGTGCCTTTATTATGTTACCAATTCCATATCTGGCGAATAACGAACAACGAACCAGCTCGTTGTTCGTTATTCGCCAATAACGAACAACAAACCAGCTCGTTGTTCGTTATTCACCAATATGAAACTGCTAGTTGTTCGTGTAGAAAAACAGACTGTTAGAATCTTTTTCCAAAGATTTTGAGATTTATTAACCAATTAGACTCATAAAAACCCACTCCCGGCATATTCTCTCTAAAAGTGCCTTTATTATGTTACTAATTCCATATTTGGTGAATAACGAACAACGAGCCAGCTCGTTGTTCGTTATTCACCAATATGAAACTGCTAGTTGTTCGGGTAGAAAAACAGACTGTTAGAATCTTTTTCCCAACTTTTTGAAGATTTATTAACCAATTAGACTCATAAAAACCCACCCCCGGCATAGTCTCTCTTAGAGTGCCTTTATTATGTTACTCATTCCATATCTGGTGAATAACGAACAACGAACCAGCTCGTTGTTCGTTATTCGCCAATAACGAACAACAAACCAGCTCGTTGTTCGTTATTCGCGAATAACGAACAACGAATAACGAACAACGAGCTACCTTCACGTCCCCAATAATAAGTGACTGTTTTACTCTAGCTTCCCAGAAAAAAATCACTGGCATTTTATTAGCGTTAGACTTTCAGAAAGCATACGATAGTGTTAATCATAATTACCTGTTTTCCGTACTGAGGTACTTTGGCTTTCAAAAAAACTTTGTGAGGTGGATAAAGACTCTGTATCATAATATTACCTGCACAGTCATGAACAATGGTTTCTCAACGAAACATTTCCTAGTGAATAAAGGAGTTAGACAGGGTGATCCATGCAGCTCAAACCTTTTTAACCTCGTTTTAGAAACATTATGTCAAAATATTAGAAACTGTAAATATGTTGAGGGTATAGAATTTGGACAAAAATCATTAAAACTGGTCGCTTTTGCGGATGACATCACATGTTTACTGAAAAACTTCAAATCAGCACGACACCTTTTCGAAATTTTAAAGAAATTTAGTAAAGTATCCGGCCTTGAAATCAATGCAACCAAAACCGAGATAGCAGACCTAAATAGTAAAACTGAAAACTTACAATATATTGCTAATGAGCTCGGAATTATTTTAAAGAAAGAAAAAATTAAAATTTTAGGAATCTATTTCACAAACGATAAAGACATAAGCAATAAATATAACTACGAAGAAAGGATTTCGGATATAAAAACAATACTAAACAGGTGGAAAAAAAGAAACCTAACAT
Organism: Patella pellucida; assembly: GCA_917208275.1. Classification (NCBI taxonomy): domain Eukaryota; kingdom Metazoa; phylum Mollusca; class Gastropoda; family Patellidae; genus Patella; species Patella pellucida. The sequence goes on from OU795044.1 coordinate 14,399,624, forward strand.
TGATAGGAAAAATTCAGATTATAAAAACATTCTGTATCTCTAAAATTCTATACCCAACATTAACGATAACTATTCCAGATTATATCATTTCAGATTTTAATAAGATTATATACAACTACCTGTGGTCAGGTCCAGATAAAATAAAACGAAATGTCATTTCCCAACATTTTGAAATGGGGGGTTTAAATATGATAAACTTTAATGAATTGTTGAAAAGCCAAAGTGTCTTTTGGATAAAGAAAATATACTCCGAACAAGAACAACCGTGGAAAATTATTTACGAATATATACTACAAAAACAAAATGGATATTTAATACCGTTATCTAATTTCAATTTAAGGGTGTTTGTCTCAACGCCTTTTTATACAAACTTATTTCAGAACTGGTATAACATATACACATGTCATATTGATAAATGGGTTCCCTTCAAAAATCAATTAATTTGGAATAATCATAATTTAAGAATTACCATTAGGCCTTCAATCAAGAATATATTAATTAACGATAATATTTTATTTGTTAGGGATATTGCAGGTACCAATCTTTCTAAATATGATAATGATCTTATCAAGTTAATGGAGATCAATCAAATTCTGGTTAACATTAAAAAGGTAAGGGAAGAAATATTGGAAACGGAATATAGTTGGAATACAACAACTTGTGAAAATAGATTAAAAGCAAATCTGGATAACTTTTTACAATTATTATATAACAAAAACATATCAAATATAACCTCAAAAGACATTTATAAAACACTTATACAAAAAAACTACACAAAACCCCCAGCTATTGTTAAATGGGAAAAAAATTATGGTATTACCTTAGAAGAAGACCAAGTTAAACACATTTTTTCACAGATACGTGGAATAACCAAAGATTCAAAAATAGTAACATTTCACTTTAGATATATCCAACATATAATTTACTTAAACAATCGCTTATTTAAAATGAAATTATCTAACTCACTACTGTGTGATTTTTGTAATTCAACAATTGAAAATATAGAGCATCTTTTCATTCAATGCGAGTATTCTCAAATTGTATGGCAGAAACTACATGAAATATTAATCTATAATAATATATATATAAATCTCACTACTATAATTAAACACTTAGGTGTAATTATACATGAGAATTTAAAAAATGAAAAAGAATTAAATATTGTTAATTTACTTATATTGTTATCAAAATACTATATCTACTCATGTAAGATTAAAGAAAAAGTTCCAAACGCCAGAGGTTACACGTCATACCTCGAAACGAAAACTAAGATAATATACAATACAGAAGATGGCTACAACATTTTAAAAATTAATGTTGAAGTTAGGTAATATACAGAATTAATAACATTTGTTCATATATTTATTTACTGTACATTTTCTTTATGAACTCAAAAGCTAAATGTTTATCTCTCAGTACTATTATTTGTTTTTGTTTTGCGTATAGTGCAGTCCTCCTGCATTTACTAATAGAGATTATGTCAATAATTCGCGTCTTTTGCAGTGGGAGGAAACCGAAGGACCCAGAGAAAACCAACGAGGTTGGACAGGCGACCCTACTCCTTGTCACGTACAACCACGGCCATCCAACCCCCCTAAGTGAGAATAAATGTTTTGGACTGTTTTGTAAAACACAGTAGGATGTTAAACCCTATTTCTTCCATTCATTGTTTTGTAAAACACAGAGCCTTTTTTAGCACACATGGTACCTGGCCAGGCGACCCTACTCCTTGTCACGTACAACCGCGGCCATCCAACCCCCCTAAGTGAGAATAAATGTTTTGGACTGTTTTGTAAAACACAGTAGGCTGTTAAACCCTATTTGGCTTTGGATGGATTGTGATGGTGGCAGACGTGTTTCAGGTCTTTGGTCTTGAGTGTTTCTTGTTGTTGACAATGCTGACAAAGTCAGATGTATCCATTATTACAGCTATCGTTTCTTTGTCCGCAGGTACTAGGGTGATTAACCTGTCTTTCTGAAGTTCTTTGAGGGCTTTAGGTATGGTTGTTTGGTTGTCACCTGTGAAGAGACTAACATTGATAACAGTTTTGGTAATATTTTCATTCTGGGATGTTTTAGAAGGGGCTTCGGTTGATCTTCTAAAAGATGTATAGTTTGACATTGGCTTCAGTCTGTTTCGAAGAACGTTATATGTGTCAGGAGTTATATGGGGCGAGCTGGTTACACTGAACTTCAGATAATTTGAACTGTTTTTCATACCCCAATAGCGACGAAAGAATCTACGTGGACACTCCGCCAGAAAAAAAACCCATCTAAAGGCGGCTACAGATCGACCTTACGACGCGACTCAACTGGTCGCCGACTGGTTTTCCGGCGACTGCCGCCGATCGTCGCACGATTTAAGTCGCCGATTCTAGTCGATCTGAGTCTAGCTACGACCGTCGTGCGACAGTTTTTCACGATCGGCGACTGAGTCGCAGGAGTTGAACATGTTCTACTTCTACGACGCGACGGAACCGGTCGCCGACTCGTCATCGTCGATGCGTGCGTTTCTACGATCGGTTGCCGACTGCGCTATAAATTTTAGCCAATCAGAGCGGCGAATGACAAATCAAAATGGCGACCTCGTGGACGACCGAAGAAGAAGAAAGCCTGATTGCCAATCCTTCTTCCAAATTCGTTTTTTTGCTTCTCTTCTAAGCCTAGATAAACGGCTAACGCGACTGCTGTAGCTGCCTGTCTACGACGTTTTTGTAATATGTTGACATAAAGCCTTCGTTGATAAATCTAAAATTTAGGAATATAAATCATATCAAATAGAATCATTAAGAAACATTTGAATCCCTCGAGTTAATTTAAATTACTTTCTCAAAATAGTCTGCTAATTAGATGGAGAGATTTTGTAATTATTAGGCATATTTTGTGTGGCGCCATTTTGAACGAGTCACATGATCTATTCGTGAGGATGCCACAAGTCGGTGTATCGGTGTCGATGTGAGCGCGCTCGCGTTTAATCGTACGACCGAAAGCAACTGGTAGGCGATCATTGCTGAATTCGATCTGAGTGCAATCTACGATAGTCGCCGACAGTTGAGTCGCATCGCAAGGTCGATCTGTAGCCGCCTTTAGTAATCTGATTTTTACAACTGTGTCATATGACATATCTGAAATATTCTGTATAAGGTAATTCAATAGTCATTGAGCAGCTAACAGTATACGTCCTCGTCTCGATCCGAATTGGATTCGTGTGTCGAGGATTCATGATCAGAATCATTACGGTCATCAAGAGATGCGTTTGTTCTCGTGATAAAGAGTTACAGAGAGCGTGGCGAGTCAATTATTGTTGGGAACGGTCCCGATTTACAGTCTGCACGTTCCATTTGGCAGGGATACTTCATCGCTGAAAATGCGTGGTAGTGGACATTTATGATTCGCTGGAATATATTGATGGCTTTCAGATACAATTTACACGTTAGTCATGTGCTAATATAGATTAGCTTTTGTGGTAGAGCAATTAGATTTCTGGTTTGGATACCCCAGTTTTAAAAACTCTGGTCATTGCCATTCTTATGCTGAGCATTTTGCAACAAGTTTTGTGCGACAAGTAAATGTGCTCATCTGACTAAGCCTTTGGTATGGGGAAACAGGAAGGTTTGGATGGGACGACAGGAAGTTTACCCAATACCGCCCAACATAAGTGAAGTAATATGTTAGTTTCCCACAATAAAAAGGTAGTATTTAGTTAGTATTGGGTAGTAGTGGGTGAATCGCCCAGGCAGACGGGGTGGTATTTTTAATACATGCGAATTTTCCGTTTCGATATGTTTCGTGTGGTTAGTAAATGAGCCAGTGGGGTTGGGTTGGGCCATTAGGGGCGCCTGACGAATTAACCCACCACTGACAATATCTGACAGTTGGCATTGATGGACGACAACCAAACAAATACAAGAAATGAGCGTGACTTTGTCCCTGGGGGCAATCCTTATGGTATAAGGAATAAGTATAAACGTTTCAAGACGATCAGTTAAGAATTTCGACCTGTATGTGACGTGACACACATACACACACACACACACACACACACACACACACACACACACACACACACACAGAGGTTGGGACGAAGGAAATATAGGCTACGTCCACATTATGAATTGTGAATTCTATAAGTGGAATGGGTACGAAAACCAGAACGCCAGTAACCCTTTACCCAAGGTCGATTTTGGTGGATTTATTTCTGTTTACTCATATCGAATGAGTCGCAACTCTGAGGGTGACCAAACTTATAGGTTATTAGGGTTCAATCGGCATGCGCAACGAATCTGAATTCGGGTGAAAATTCGTGGAGATTCTTGAGTATTTGTCACAACTGTCGTAAAAGAGATTAAAATTATCAAAGTAATCAACACAGAACCGCGCTAGAGAGTTTTAATCTCATAGGCGATTGGTGATTGCTTGTTAATCTTTTGTGGCTTCACACTATCCAGTTTTAATCTCATCGATAATTGGTCGGTGTTTTTGCTTCACACCCACCGAATGAAGGCCGGATTATACGATGTCGATTCAATAGGAACGTATGACGGGACGGCTGATTGATGTCGTAATCCGGAAAGTACAGAGGTCGAATGTGACAGAGATTTTTTGGCTTAAGTAATAAGGAAATACATCGGGACATAAAATGGTGTCGGTTGTAACAGAGATCCGGAGTGATCAGAGATCCGATGTGACATAGTGCACTCTAGACCTTTCATAAAAAGCAAGAATCATTTGTTTCGGATATTTTCCCCTCAGATCCCCTAAATCCGACGTTTAACGCCGTACTATTCTGCTCCGACTGAGCTAATGAAGACGGGCATTTGACATGCTGTGAGTTTGAGTGAAATTTTGCTCGGACAGCTTACACTGCGGTCTACACTTATTTCGAATTCCAACTGTCAGTTGTTTTTACGTGCACGCCAATGTGTACACGGGATCTCGTGTTTTTATCCCACTATACGCTAACCCTTGATAGTCCACCCGTCCGGCATCGCTAACAAGGGGGAACCATGCCCTAAAATCTATGATGGACTTTCTCAGCTAATACTGGTATCAAACATCTGACCTCGTACTCATAAAGCCACCATGGTTTCCCATTACTAATTACTTTTGTAGGATATGTTTTTCTTTTTCATTATAAATGGCCCCCGAAACCATAGAGATACCGGTGCTTATTTTAAGATTTTCATTATGTCTTAAATTTTGATATTAGGACAAGATTTCAGGGCAAGATAGCACCAATATTGATTGTAATGGACCTATACTGAATTTTAAGTCATGTATTTAATATCGAATTTTATGAAAAAATAGGGTTAGAGATTTAGCTACTTTAAGAACGTGGGATACTTTTGAATTACAAACTTAAAAAAATGTTTGCAAACAACCTTTTCTTTGTTTTAAGGAATTCAAACGGAAATTGTGATTATTTTCACTCAAAGATAGAAGACCAGATTAAAGCATGGAATGGATCATCTGGTTGTGCTAATGGAGGTGAAAAGTGTCTTTACAGTGTAAGTGATGGATTTTTAACTGTATTGCACATGCCGGTTCTGGTGTTGTCCGAGAAACGTCATCTCTGTTTTGGGCTGCTTTATTATAATTTTAAGAAATTATTTTTGTTTTTACGGAATGACTCGCTATGCGCTACCATTTCCATAAGTTTGTGCCAGTTTGTATGTTTTTATATGTACATATAGTTTTGTTTTGCAATTAAGTATTGATAGGGTTTGCACCACGTTGTTGCCATATTTTATTCCAAACAGTTTTTATTCCGCCAATAAACCAGTCTATTCCTACGATTCATTAATTAAATTTTCCTGCGAATGGATGGTTTCAAGATATGCGGTCCCTTTGGCTTGCGCTTATATTTTCACAAGTCCGATTTACGGGCGTCTACAGCTTCTTGCAATTCGTCCGACAAGCATTGGGAAAATTACACACATGACTTAAAATAACACGTTTAAAAGGTTAATTCAGCCTACATTCATTATATGAATGTTGTAACAATTCTTACATTGTTTTTGCAGCTCGTTTCACAGTCCAAGTATCAAATTAACGCCAGTCACGAAAGCCCTATCATACATCACAGATATGATCTGACTTTCAACTTCTTTCAAGTTGGCTATAGCTGTACAATTCAAGTAAGTTCGATTTTATATCAGCACAAATTCCTATAGAATACCAATATATTTATTTTTTATACGCCTAATTTTCATGTGGACGTATATTGTCGTCGCCCCTGTCCGTCCGTCCATACGTCGGTCCTTCCACAATTGTTTGTGGACATTCTACAGGTCACAATTCTTATCCGATTTTAACAAAACTGGAAATTAGGTGTATTTCCAAAAAATCGCGGTTGCTTTCGAAATTGGCATGTATCGGATCGACCATATTTGGATCGATTTTGATGAATCTACAATGTATGTTTATAACCCAAAGATCTTGGTTCCTTTCGATATTTTCGCATATCGGATCGTAACTTAGTGAATTATGACCCCTGGTTGTATGAAAAATCGCCCTTTTTAGCTTGTAGTCCCCCTGGAGGTCACATTCCGGCAAAGGATGCACACTATCATAATTTATCCCAAATTATAATCATACTATTTTCACGTGTTACAATAGAATATTTCGAAAAACATTTTCCTAGTAATGTAAACTAAGAATATAATAGAGTATAGTGATGCGCTTAAGGGGGGATAACTTGCTTGCAATGTTAGAAATTCGTACTTTTTGGCAGTGGAAGGCATTCCATAAATTGGAAATTCATGCTATTTGGCGAATGTGAGTTTTCAATAATTTAAGTGTGGAGTTTGTAAAATAGAGCCTTTGAATACCGGTTTAAGGTAAGACATTTGGTTAAGTGGAAAAAATAAGTATTTTTACTTAATTTTTTTAGAAAACCCTTGAAAACGGACCCTGAAATATCGAGGTTATGTGGAAGTCACAATTTTGAACCGATTGTGATGAAACTTGAACGGTGACTTGAAATATATTTGTATAACCCAAAGATCTTGGTCCTGTCGATATTCGTGTATATCGGATCGTAACTTCGTGAATTATGGCCCTTGATTGTTCGAAAAATCACCTTTTGTTTAGCTTGCTCTCAATCCAGCTCTTGCAAATGTTGTTGTATTCTGCCTGACAACCGCTGGTTCAAAAAATTCTATAGACGTGTTAGGATCGTTTCCAATTTTCTATAGGATGAAATTCTGTAACATTGTAATACAGGCCCCAAATATTCAACAGTTTCTATAAATACAGATGAAGATTATACACCAGTTATGTTCCTTTTCTAAACACTGCTGTCAAGCGAGCATAAGTCAAATACGCTATAATTTTAACCACAATAACACATTTAGCACGATGAACGTTCAAATAATGAAACAGAAACATGGTCGCAATAGGGATCGGTGAGTGAGGAAATGAAATGAAGTGGGGTTTAATATCCTATACTGTTATGCTCCGACTGGGCTAATGAAGACGGCGATGAGTAATTTAGGAAGTCGCCCACTAATCAAAAGGTCCCAAGATCGATCCTGGTGATCCTCTAGTTTTTCCAGCGTGGTTTCAGGGTCTTTCAGGGGGGCAGCGTCCAGTTGCCCGAATGGTACGAAAAAGTGAGGGTCCGAGTATATTTGGAGATGGAATCAAAGAAAAGTAGGCACACTGCATGTCTTTATTATGTTTAGGGAGGTTGATGTGGTTCATAATACGTTTTCTTGTTGCAGATTAAAATAAGGGGACATAACCTCTAGCGACCCCCATCTGACGATGTTCCTTTTTATGCTCCGTGCAAGGAATGGTCACAAAATTATGTCCAGAATTTTCAACACCATAAACAAAACTAAACATTAACAAATTTCATTATATTCATAACAATTTGTATGACAGGCCTGATTGGCTAAAATTCATCATATTTTTTTTTAAAAATAACACTTCATATCACTAATTTTACTTTTCTGTTTATTGTATACTGAATTAAGTAATTTTTCCTGCAGGAGCCACCCCGATTGACAAAATATAATCTTGTGGGCAAAAAAAAGTGGTCAAAATCTAATGAATCACAAATTGTACTTTTCTTTTAATTTCGCGCCACACTTAGAAATATGAAATATCTTGGGGCACATCTGTGACCCGCGGCACGCTGGTCGAGAATCACTGCTCTGTGAGATCAAATTAAATTGAGTATATTTTGTATTTTTAGGGTTACAGTACATCTGAAAATAGGTATGCTGTCTTGGATCATGGTACCAACTACTGTAACTTAAATAATCTTATCACAGGTAACTCAACTATTGATATATAGGGATACTCAAAGATTCCATAATCTGAAAGCAAAATGGAGTAGATATTTGCAGTGTCAGGTGTCGATACCGTATTGTAGGCTAATAATATGATCAGTTAATCAGTGTCACTGTCATGCAACAATCTCCACTCCAGTTAATCATGAAATAAAGAAGACAAGAATTGCCTAAAGATATTTTGATAATTTAAACATCACTGGTGTTTTAAAACACCAGTGTTACAAAGAAAATAACGCTGGTTCTTATAATTGAAATCGTTAAAAGTCATTAGTATCCATATTTGGGGAATTTGTATGAGTTGGTAAACTCATTCAAAGGAAGCGTACTGTCGATGTTCAGTGCTTTTCCATCATAACGTCAACAGTTATGTCCCCTTGGTATTTTAAGAAAAACTCGCCCGTCGACTTGCCTATTGTTAGGCTTATAACTGCTCGGTGGGTGCTTTGTTGTCTGCTAACCAATATGTTGTTCTTGTAGGAGCTGGATTAGAGTTTAAGGAGTCGGTCAGTGACCCAACTTGTACACAATTTTCTACTGCTGATTGTTCAAAATATTAAACATTGTATTTAAAAAAAAAATCTCCTATACTACCGTATTTTAATTAGCCTCAAAAATTATTCCTTGTTAACTTTCTTACCATAAACGTTTTTAAAGCAGGTGACATAATGGGAGCTAGTGTCGTTGGGAAATGTAGAGGCTTTTTTTCTCAAGAATAGAAAGTGCCAGAAATCTAAATGTAAAAAGTGTTCATCCTGTTCGATCTCAGTGCTTAATAAGTTTATAGTCAATCAGAATCTGGTTAAAATTATTTCCGCTCCTGTTTCTATCTATCAGTGGAAGATTTCTCTCGGGGCCCTTGTGTGTTGACCCTGAGAACATTTTCCTGTTGAGCTTAGATTCTCGTTTCCAGTTACAATTGATTTAACGCTTTCTGTGCCACTTGAAAAGCTTCATAAGGAACAAAATATTTGTCATTGTACGGTCTTTATTATTTTTCACCTTCGGCACCCTGCTACACCATGAACCCATAATCGCCCCCCCCCCCCTCCGCTGAAATGTTGCATTGATATCGGAACTAGCGTGATAAGGAACCCACAATAACTGCATAGAGATCAGTTAGAAACAGTTTCGTACCGAACAATCCTTGTTAAACTGCCTTCTCAATCGTCATCTAGAACCAACAAATCGCCGAGAAAGGGGCCTAGAGAATGAAAGTGGTGGAGGCCTATGGTGTATAATTCAACGCCCCGTCTATTTTTTAATACTAGCTTCAATATACCAACTCGTGTAATAAATAAATGCAAAACTGCACAATTTCATGGTCAAGAGTTATATTTACCCATACTCCTAGTAGTGTTTTCTTTGATTAGACCTAATCCAACTCAGAATTTCTGGAGGCATGTCTCACCAAGTATTTGATTATAAACACACTAACTATTATATATAACAATACAGCCATTATAATTCACTTCTTCTTAAAACATAAATTATGTCAAATTTATTTTAAGGAAAAATTATATACAGTATATATAAATTTAACAAACATAAACAACATATTACAATATAATTTAAACATAATTACATAATACTGGCCTAGTTAATGATTCATGATGTAGTTTATTTATGTTTTAGAATGATATGAACTCTCTGATTTGAATAAGAATAAGTTAATTAAATTAGATTGAATATGTAGATTCCATTACTTAGTTGAGTTCGACTTCCCTATTCATTAAAACTGGCCAACAAAAACGAATTTCTAATCCATAAAACATTGAATGTTAAAGTCCTTTATCTGTTGTCTTATTTTTCACATTTACTCTAGCCATTTGTAATTATTACTAAATTACTCCCGACTACCGAGAAACAGATCTTTAAATTCCCGCTTTCTTCTAAATCAGACAATTTACATATTTTACAGCATTGACTCTTGGAGTTTTTTCACCAATTTTTTGTTGTCTTCCCTTTCCTAAAAATAATATGAATAATTTTGTACTATATGTTCCGATATTCCAAACAATAAGAGCTGGCACACACACACGAGCTGAAGTTATTGGGATACGCTTATCTAAAACAGACTTGTTTGACAAGGCATAGTTAGAGTTGTTTTGTTTTTCCCCCATATTCTCTTTAACATCAGTTTAAGTAATCTTTAATTTAAATGTTGACCGCTGCCATCTTTTGGAAATCCTGACTTTACGAGCATCGAATGTTATTGGACGAGTTTCTCTGTGTCAAGTAAGACGATATCTTACTTTTAGCCTTAAAAGCACTTTGTAGTAAATTGTAGTTGACATATCACTTTCAACACAAATGCAACACGCTTCTTATATCATAGCAGCGCGAATCAGGGTTTCGGCTTAGAATACAAACCAGTGATCGCATGCCATTTGAAATATTTTCGCACTAGGGTAGGACACTTACTATCCTATCGTGATAGTCTGCGATATCATCCTAGGTGGAATTGGACGTAAAACCCCCAGTAGTAGTAGTTAAAGGGAAATGATTACAAAATTAGAATTATTTTCATAAAATTAGACAATCTTATTGAATCAGGTGTTTTCAATCCAGTTTTCGTTCCGTATTTAATATTTTACAAGAATTAAGTTTTATCATGTTTTTTTTTAAAAAGCCAATAAAAACGCAGATAATTTAAGTGCGTGAAGACACTGGTCCGTTACCTGTTGTAATTCAGCTTGTAAAATTAAACTATAATTCTCTACGCCAGTTAATCTCATTTTCTGATAACCCAAGATAGATCTGTAGAATAAAATAAACATCTTAAGGTTAATATTGTTCTCATTTCCAAATTAAATATTTTAATTTTCGCTATTTAGAAATCAACTTTTTAACTATATACATGTATTCTATTTAAGGCTGTCCTCTACGTCATTCCCACCACAAGCCCTTGGAAATTAATTTCAGTGCGGAAATCTGAAAGATTCTTGAAATATAGAGAGACTAAAGACAGCAATAAATTCGCGAATAAAAAGGCAGAGTCAGTAGACTGTTTTTATAAATGACCTCAGATAAATCGAAATGAACAAAGACCGACAAAGAGTAAATCAAAATAAACAAAGACCGACAAAGAGTAAATCGAAATAAACAAAAACTGACAAAAGAGTAAACAGAAGTCTCACTATCCGGAAAAAGTTTTCTTCTTTTAGCAATGCTTAAAATACAGATGTGACGTCACCCTTTGATGTTGGCGTACCATTATTTCAAATAATGTACGGGTAACTTGCCAATCGTACATTATCAAAATATTAGACTCGAGTGACGTATTTCACTGTAAACGCGGAGTGTCTGTATTTTAAGTTGTTTAATGGTATCGAGCTTAAGACATTGCGTAATATATTGTAAAAACACTCGGACCTCACGGCCCTCTTGTTGTTACAATATATAACTTAATGTCTCGCTCTCGACCAGTGAATCTTGTATATTTTTGTTTTGCGTGTAGTGCAGTCTTCCTGCACTTATTAATAGTAAACAAATTGAACTATACAATAGTCCTTCAGTCCAGTTCCTACCTAGCACCATAGGACTCAAATGTTAGCTACGTCACAGCAGCTATCTGTATCATTAAACTTAACTTACACTAGTATGAGGAAAATAGGTAAAACAACTGTACTTGATATCAACCATAGTAGAAAATCTCTCAACCAATAAACAGATAGACTGCTAGCAAATAAAGAATACATCGAAGTAGGTTGAACACTGGATCGAAATGGTCCTAATACTACATTAGTATTACTTGTGGTACCTAGGTTTACTTTGGTACTAAAATACAAAAAATACATCGCTAACATTAACACTATAAAGACAGACGTTTATCAAATGGAAAAGGAAATATATCATTGTCAGGTCCAACAGAAGCCTCAAAGGGGTTGGGGAGAGGGAGTAATTAATGACTCATTTTTTAAAAATACTAAAATACTGAAATTCTCATGACTCGAGTAACGCTAAACTTACCTTCCTATAATGATAGACACAGGAATAATAACACACAGTAACGATAACAGCAAAAAACTCATAAAGAAAAATGTCCGTCTACTCTGCCGCCATCTTTTTATGGGTGGTTTACATGTATGACGCACGATACCGTAAGTTAGAAAGAAAAATACGAGAGCTGAGAAAACCCCTACAATTGGTAATACAGGACACACCATAGTTCCTATCTGAAACAACAAATATATATAAACTGATTGTCACTAAAAATACAAAAGTCATTTTACAATTAGCACCTGGTTCCAGGTATTCTATAGAAAGAGTAAGTATACCCTGCTTTATAGTCACACTCCCCGCTGTTCAAATCAATCAGTATAGTACAGTCAATAAGTCATAAAACGAATAGGAACTGATACAACCTTGTTAGACAAGCATATCCTGGTTTGTGTATGACACGCGTCACCACTTACGGTTAAATGGAGTTATCGTTAATTTATTTTGCAGCTTCGGATATAAAATGTAAGCCGTGCAGGGCATGTTTGCTCCGATTTAAGGGAATACAAACAAAAAAATTTAAATTCAAGTATATATATATATATATCTTTCTAAGAGTCTACTTTATCATTGAAGATTTTGTCTTTTTAAACGTTACAACAGTCACTTTGGTGCGCCTATAATGAAGTCTGTTTTTCATTTCCCCCTTAGAATAAAATACATAATAACACCATAACCAGCCAAAAAAAAACCCACAACATGTTTTACCCATATTAACGCCTGCCTGTAGATGAGTACCAAGATGGCGGATGGAATGTCGAATTCTGTCTTTTCTCTCTTCCAGTAATACATTCCAAATGATATTATTAACTTGACCAGTGTCTAAAATTTTATAAATATTTAGATAACACACTTTTTATAGAATGACAATTACTATGGTTTATTTTACCGCGACGACGTATGAAATCTTGTTGACACGTCACAGTAAAATTAACCATAGTAATTTCATAAAACGTGTGTTATTTGATTATGCTCTAATTACTAAATGCCATCCAAAGAAAATATTAAAAATACAAGAAAAAGAAAATAATTACTTAGTAAAATAAAATAATCAAGCATGAAGAATCTGGTTACCATACCCGGTTTCCAAAATTCTCGAAAATGTCATTCCATAATTCGTCCCAAATAATGTTTTCTATTGATTAGCCTAATAATCAGTTTAAAAATTAAAAATAAAATTAAAATATTGTTAGTATTTCAGCTTCCATGCAAAGGTTTTTCTCTTTTTCTCCGATTTCATTTTGAATTTATAATAAATTGATGTCACACGACATGAATTGTCTTTGTCAGTGCTTCTAATCCAGCCAACCCTTTACTGTAGCAAATTAAGCTAACAGACAACATATTTTATATTAATTTTAAGCGGTCGGAATTGGAATGTATTTTTAGACAGAGTAACAGAGAGACAAGACGGAAGATAACTACTAACCATGAAAATAAATTCATTTACTTACGTGTATTATAGTATCCATGATAACCAGTTTATATATTTCTTGGCCTATAACAGTTCCTGTACACAATCCAGTATCAGCTAAACTCTTGGAGGCAAAACATTAAAACAAACACGTTGAAATATCTATAGTTTTATATATTTTCATCATAGAAAGAATTAAAATAGAAATGTTAATGATTAGGATATTTTGTACAATGAATTGGGGTATGTGGTCTAAGGGGAGACAATAGGTAATTGAAGAGTTATCTCCCATGACCTAAGTCAGTAACTCAAAATCCTCCAAAATCTTCGACATCGAAATCACAAATTATTGATCAATTCAAATCAACATTGATGATGTAAACTTACCGAGAAAAGATGAACTTCTGATATCCTATATTTAAGATAAAATATTTTTTTTAACATTGGTACACGAATCGTGTACCATAATGCGCTTCAGTCCCAGTATTATTGAGAGACTCGAGGGACGAGGCTAGACACATTGCATCAAACCAAACGAAGTTATGTAGACTAAAATAACTAGACGCTAGAAATATGCACTTGGTTGAAATTGCTGGCTTGTTTCGCCGAACATAACTGATTTGAAATTGTGGTAAAAACGGTAACCATTGAATGTAAATCAGTTTATATACATTCATATACAGTATTATATGATCTGCCACCCGCTTCTGTGAATTTCTAGGTCCCAAATGTTAACGATTTAGCTCCTTTAAACTTTGATTCAATCTTCGTCGTTTTCCTGAACTTCCCGTTGAATTCGAAATAACGATTAAAATTTGTTCCCCAAGAATGATCAGCAACATGAATTCGATAATGAGTGGGCAAAATTCTCTCCGTTGCATTGCAGACGTAACCAATGAAACGAAAATTACAGTATCCGCCCCGAAACGACTAAAGTATTGTGTTGAACAGAGTCTTCAAGGCCTTGATCAAGACGAGTTGAGTTCATATTTATGAAAAGCTGTTACCAGTACTAGACGACTCTTTAAAAAGCAACACTTCCAATGTTTGGAACTATTAATATTCACGTCCGTAAATGTACGTGTCTAGAACGCCAGTGCCAACATTTGGAAGTGCCAAAAACTAAAGATACATTATGTAAGATTTTGATAAAGAACTTGCGGAATAATTTTAACCACCGTACTGGTTGATCAAAGCTCGGTCCTCCATATTTGATTTTAAAAATCAAAATATCGCTGAACCATTCCAATCTATTTAATATCTGAGAAATCTGATACCATCGAGAGTTGATTAAGGCCTGGATTAGTTAATTAATGTCTAGTATTAAAATACTTTGGAAAACATTTTAGGCCTAAAGAAAGACCTGCAATAGGAAGATTTAGCTTTTGCATAATGCATGTTTAACTAAATACTCACGGAAGATGATGTTGATGTCATACTATACAAAGACATTACAAGGGCAAACAGATTAGCCATTCGTAATAAAAATATTCTTCCTATAGTGACATTTAACTCGGATTGACCTGTTTTATACTGTTCTATTTTTGGAATCTGAAAATATAGATTAGGGAATTGTTAGACATCTAATGCCATCAATCCGCGGGTATCGTCTTGATCTTTAAAAGTAAAAGTGTGAACAGAAAGATAACTCCGTTAAACGGGTTTTAGATTTTCAAATCCAAATATTTTCCAAATTCAATAAGGTTCTTGTTCCAATTTACAATCTATTTAAAAAAATAGGTTGAAAACTATGTTCTGTATGGCTTGCTATAAAAACAGGTGATTCAATATTCATACATCAGTGTGATTGTTGTCATCTTGAAATTTCCAAAAACTGACCAGCACATATAGACGCCGTGATTACGTGGTAGACACGCAAGTGCAGTCCCGATGCATGTAGAAGACGTGTGGTAAGAACCCCATGCGCGTGGTTAGAGCGCCGTGTGTTCGCCGATGCCAAGCCAATAGAAACGCCATAAGCGCGGAGAGGTAAGAACGCAACATTTTGTCAGCTTGTCATTTTATAGGGACATTTTCTCGAGTTGTATTCGCGTTTTCCGGCTACGTACATTTGTGGTCGCCGATCGTTTGCAGCAGCGCATTAAGGACGCCGCCCCGGTTTGAATAAAATAAAACCCTTACCATTCTCACACAAAAACTGCAATTAAAAAAAATCACCATCTGAGGTAGGGTGTCTTTGTTGTCTAATGTTTGTATTGTAAAAGTCATGTCACGAATAGATATTTTAATCTGACCAGTACACCTGATACGAAAACAAACTAAGAACATTAAATAGTCTTACCCTAGTTATGAAGAATGGTACAATCATGTTGATCACACTAAAAGCTATAGGTAATACATAGGTACGTAGAAAATCAGTATCCTAAAAAAATGAAAATCAACACTGATTAAAGACTTACTTGCATTTACTAATGCCATTGGAATATTTGATTTATTTTGGTACGTTTTGATGTATTTATCCAGAAAATATGATTCTTTTAATACTTTACTGTGAATTTTTAGATACATTTGACATGGTCACGGTCCATTTTGACACAACGTTTAATATGATGCGTAAGTATGGAGGAATGATATGTATTCGACAAAATTGTGAATATTCTTTTTAATAGAAACATAAAATGATAAAATAAAATTATGATAAAATATATTAATTCATCGATTTTCTTCACAAAAATAGATAAATATAATCGAATGCATCACAATGGTAGACAGTGGTATCGATGTTGGTACAACATGACACGTTAACAGAAGTTATGTCAGATTTGAGTTAAAGAATCATCGTTCCATGCATGTTTCAGCGACGGCCAAATTTACAAATGCAAGTATCGATGTTTGCTTCCAATGCAACGAAGCGTAATATTTAACTGACGTCAGCACAAAAAAACACTGAGATTTTATAAAGAGGCCACCCCCGTTAAGCGGTCAGTCATCCCTTGAATGGTTGCTTAATACAGATTCTACAGTAAATCATTTATTCTAAAATTACCAGTTTAACATAAATACTGTCTGTTGGTGTTTAAAGTTCGGTAAAGGCACATTGATGAAAACTGGAGTATGATTCTAAACAATTTGTGTCAGCGAAAGCACACATATAATAGGCAAAAGTTTTGGATCTTGTACACGGATCTGTATATATTCTGCAATAAAAATGGGATGACGTTTGTTGAGAGATAAAAAAAACACTTACAGCAGTGAGATCTAGTCCTTGTACTGTTATATTGCTGACATATATTTTATTACTTGTAGCCATATTCACAAAGAGAACTAAATATGTAATAGCTGCACACCCGCCACCAACTAATATACTGAAAAAAATGTACACCACAGATAAATAAAAGCCGCAAAAACACGAAATACGTGGTCTAAGGGGAGACAATAGTATAATATATTATTGTCTCCCCTTAGACCACATAGTCAAACTCTCAGGCAATGCCCGCCTTCAAAACAAACTAAATTTAATTACCCGAATGAGAATTGTTAGCCACTACGGTTAATAAGATTGTCATTCCCCGGTCAAATCGACCGTGTTGCACAATCTGCCTTTAGTGTGACTATGAAAACGGAAGATGCTTCCTCGAATTTCAACTTTTATTGGTTCGTTTACGTGTATACCAGGCCCTGCGGACCCAGACATTTTTGCAGGAGGGGGTTTACCAGGCTTCTGTTAAAAAAATCGGTTAGTTGAAAAAACATGCTGCCATCATCGTCTCTAACTTACATAGATATACATAGAAATTCAGCTTTTTAAAGAAAAAAATCCAACACCCCGTTTGATTTCAATTTTTATAATGAGCGCGCCAGGCAGGGTAAGCTTACTCTTCCTAGGACACCTGTTACCACTGTTCGTCGTGTATTTTGTACACGGTGAACAGTCCATATGCTGATTACACTATTTTGCGTTTTTACACATTTTTGCCTATACCGTTTTTAGGACTTCGAATTTTGTCTAATGGTTTGGATTGTTCGTACTTGGTTTTATTTTATTGTGATTCAATTCCATTCATGCAAGGCATTCAATAAATTTTTATGTAGCTTAGCAGGGTGGTCTTTGCCCCCCCCCCCGTGGATCCGCCCTTGCCAGGGTATAAACGAAGTTAGTACAACAAATTTAAAATAATAAATCTTACAGTGTCATCACCCAAGCTATAACACGTCGCATTATTAACAAACATTTCTCCTTTTTCTTTAACACTTTCTCTTTCTCCGCCTTCGATTGATACATATTATCCTAGAAAAGAAATACATGTATTAATCAGATGAGGGTAGCTGCAGATGAATTCAAAACAAATAAAAGTGTTTCTATGTATTACATATAAACGCATAACAGGGGTGGTGTGGTCTTTATGACTTTCACACTTTTTTATCTTTAAGAATATTGGGCGGTGTATAAAAATCTTTAAATTATATATTATCTTCTTGACAGTCGAGATCACAATACAAAAATTACTGGTAATTATTCCATTAAACCCCTATATAAGAGAGAGAGAGAGAGAAATGGGGTTTAACGTCCACTCAATACAAACTAGGTCATTTCGGGACTAACGTATGGTTTTAATTTTTTTATTTCAATAATTCGCTTGCGCGTAGGGGTCCTTAGTCGTGGGAGGAAACCGGAGTGCCCGGGGGAAACCCACGGGGTTGAGAAGGCGCCCCTATCTCCATGCCATATACGCTCACACCAGGGCTTGAAACCACAGCCGCAAGTCTGAGGTGACCGGCCAGCTAGAGGTTGAAGCACGACACTCTAGACCACTAGGCCATCCCAACCCCCCTATAAAAAAGAGTGTATATATCACCCTAGGTGGAAGTGGACGTTAACTCCAGATACGAATGAACGTATCACGGAGTACTTTCATTGTGATTTTTGTTACCTTTAAAGCACTTGTTATTCCCTGTCGAAGATTATTAGCCGCTTCATTTGAAGTAATAGAATGATCCCAAGACGACCATAGTATGAAGGAAAACAGATACCTGTTATTGGCTGAAGCTGACGGACTAGGTTGTTGAGCCATCGCCATGCTTAAAAGAAAATCTTAATTTTAAAACGAGAAACACAAACATAAAACTTCGATTTTAAAACACACACACGGGGACTATGGACCTCAACCCCCCCCCCCCCCGCCCATCGATCTAAAGTCAACCTGATTAAACTACAGATCTGTATTTCGTTTCGATTTTTATAGTTTTGATGTCCTCTACTGCATGACGATCTGGCCAGTTAAATTGAGAGGTCGTGCCAGGGGTCATACGAGCGGCTTTTGACCCTATGACATCATCTATTGGATTAACCAATTAATGTTGATGTTTCTTATATGATACCCACAAGTCCGTGCATCGCACACCAAGAACTCGATCCGACGAACCGTTCCGGTGGCTAATCCCTCTAATCTCCCAGAACGCGGTTTATATAACAAAACGAAACGAAATAGGATGTGGGTTTTTTTTTTATCATATTTGACCTACGACGAAGTTAGTATATGTTTTTTTGGCATAAAAAATAATGTGGGCGGAAATTGTTTTAATCACTCATATGCTTCTTGTACATATTCTCTGAAAATGTTTAAAATGAATCCAAAAAAAATGAAAGGAATTGAAATGGGGCTGAACTTCCTACTCTTATATCGAATTTCAACCGCCAAGGGATACCTTTACGTGCACGTCAATGTGTACACGTGATCTCGGTTTTAACCTTCGATCCGAAAAACTAGACGGCTGTCCTTGTCAGATCCTCCTTCCTGCACCACTGACAAGGAAAAACCACGCCGGAAAATCCTGATGAAAATCTATGGCCCGGAATAAAAATCTTCTAAAGTAACATTAAATTGAACAAAACATTTTAACACAACATTTTATAAATCATGTGCTTCCAATTAATTATCTGTTTGATCTTGCAAAATATGTTAAAATTCGGAGTTTAGGTCTGCTTCCACGATAGTTACATCGCAGAAAAAGCTTAGCATAAACAAGGTTTGATTTGTATTGACATGATTAACGAACACACTGGGTTATTTTTTCTGTTCGTGTGTAATATAATTTATTAGTAACATAACTTCACTTACTTTCTGAGGATGATAAACAGACCACCAAAGAAAGTTAAAAGTATGGTGATGAGATACGCTAATCCTATATGATAATAAAAATCTGGTAAAAATCCCCCAGACGCTTTAAAACTAGGTACATAGGCACAATAAAATATCCAAGACTTTGATATTGGTCCCTGAAAAAGATACAAATTAAAATGCTAGACGACCATTAACATTTTAGGTAAGGAAAATACAAAGTCGAACCCAGTGAACTGTTATGCAAGAACACTGGCTTCGTCAGCTATCAATATACAGCGTCTAGTCGTTCGGATGGAACGATAAGTGAGGTTCTGTGTACACTTTTATCATTAAAATATGTATGGACATTTTGTGATCATTTTTTCCAGTCACGGATTATTCGGAATCTTTGATATTTGAATAAAAAATAATTGGATATCGGGACAACTTACTTTTCCATCTAGCAAGTTCCTGAAGGCAAAGGGATCGACCAAACTACTGTAATTAAAATTAATCGCCATTGGAATCACAACAAGACTCGACCACATTAAAATCAGGAGCACGTTCAACATAATGATCCAACGACTAAACAGAAACATTGCACCAATCCCAGAACCAAAATTTCCTGAAATATACAAGTTCAAATTAAAGATTTTATTTTTCAATTAAAAAAAAGCCCAAACAAAATCGCATGTTAATCAATCCAATTAGGCCTTTTTGGGTGGTGGGGGGGGGACCAGAAAGACAATTACTGTTATGGAACTACCTTGATGGTCACATTGAATGCTTCAACTGAAATATCGATCGAATATGCACCTTTGTATATTATTACAAGAATTAATTCATCTATGACCCCGTGCGTCTTAATGTATCTATATATATATATAGCTTATAATTACTTTCTATATGTTTTATATATGAACGAAGAAACGGATTTTCCCATGTTTTATGTTTCCAGCGTCTATACCATGTCTGCAAAAAAAATCATTGAAAAAAGTATATTTCAACAAACATTTCCTAGCTATACCATAATATACAGGATCGCAAAATGTATTTTCCATGTATTGTTTAAACGAACATTAGATTAACCAATTTTGGGTCTGACATCTTACTCCAGTCAAGTAAAAGCAATCCCACATTTTAAGCAACGCCTCGGTCTTTAAAGAATAAAGGATAGAAAGGCATAAGGTTTAACGAATGACGATTGTACTAACGTCGTTTTGAGAATGACGCGTGGTTGTTATTTTTTCCTATGTCTACGCGACATGATTTTGAAGTTCTTTTTTGATTAAAATAATAAATATTATCTAATATTCAATGCAGGATAACTGTATAGCAAAAATAATGACAGAACAGACATAACCAAAAGTACAAAATCATTATACATGTAATTGGTTTTCTAACTTGCTTTCAAGAAATTACGAAAATACGCGTAATATTTTCTAACTGTTTAGGCCAATTGATATGCGTTTTCATTGATAGTGTTGGTATGGGTAAGCCTCGAGAATCAACCAGACCAATAAACGGACTACCGTACGATCTGTGATTGGCTACAAGATATTATTAAAATTAGGAAGCAATTTGCAGGGTGCAGTCGTGGATTTCCTTTCAACATTAACAAAATATCTCACCTTAAAATCGAACCAAAATAATGCAAGACAACCCATTTCAGCTCGTACATTTCTCATTTCACGTTCTCTAATTATACTTCTGATAATAAAAATATAATATTAACACACAATAACCAAAAACGGCAAAAATATTGTGAACAGAAAAATAAATAAGGATTTATACACATGTCCCATTTTCTCAAATCCTGGGACTAGGATTCCCCATACTATAATTGTCACGTTATCAGGCCCGCAGCATCACTAAACACTCACGAGTTTGGGATACAGAGAATCTCCTACCATATTTTTTGATAACAAAAATGACGAGTAGGGGATTTTATTTATCACCCAATCCCTTCTTACATGCAGAAATAAATAAATATATAATTCTTTGCTATAGATTTCACTTTTACTGAACCTGAATACATTATGGCGTAGTGATGCATTAGTTTTTTGACAACAATTCAACTATTGCAAAGTCCTTTATATTGACCCAGTGTTTCCATTAAGGTGAATTAAATAAAAATAAAAAATGAACTGTTCTTTGAAAATCCCTAAGCGATAACAACATTTTGTAAGAGAACGGAATAACGATCGAAGTTATAATCGATATTCGTTGACAACAGGTTTCTGAATATCAACAAGACAGACAATAAATAAATATATAATTCTTTGCTATAGATTTCACTTTTACTGAACCTGAATACATTATGGCGTAGTGATGCATTAGTTTTTTGACAGCAATTCAACTATTGCAAAGTCCTTTATATTGACCCAGTGTTTCCATTAAGGTGAATTAAATAAAAAAAAAACTAGACTGTTCTTTGAAAATCCCTAAGCGATAACAACATTTTGTAAGAGAACGGAATAACGATCGAAGTTATAATCGATATTCGTTGACAACAGGTTTCTGAATATCAACAAGACAGACAATAAATAAATATATAATTCTTTGCTATAGATTTCACTTTTACTGAACCTGAATACATTATGGCGTAGTGATGCATTAGGTTTTTGACAGCAATTCAACTATCGCAAAGTCCTTTATATTGACCCAGTGTTTCCATAAAGGTCAATTAAATAAAAATAAAAAATGAACTGTTCTTTGAAAATCCCGAAGCGATAACATTTTGTAAGAGAACGGAATAACGATCGAAGTTATAATCGATATTCGTTGACAACAGGTTTCTGAATATCAACAAGACAGACAACCCATATAAAATTCGTATGGATTATTGCAGCCTCTTTGTTCTAATAACGACTGCGAACGACAGAAGAACAGACTGGTAAAGGTATATATGACCACAGAACGTTTATTTAAACGTACCTCTTACGCCGAAGTTCTGCTTCTTCAATGTCGTCTACTTCGTCATCTTCAAACGTTTTATCATCAGCCCTTTGTCCGACAGATGGCCCCCATGAGGTATCGGATGTTCTTGGATCGAGGTGAGGTGTTTCTGTGACCACTCTTTGGGAGAAGGACTGGGCTAGTGACAGTTTCCGGCGTAGAGATACCTGTGACGCGGAAACAACCTATTATAAAAACCAATTACCCTTATTGTGAACGCAATAAACTGGTACACTATAAAAAGGCGACTGTTACTACAATAACCTAAATAAATGGTACAGGTGATATAGCAGAGAGAGAGAGAGAGGGAGAGAGAGGGAGAAGGGAGAGAGAGGGAGACTAACGCATAATCCGATTTTATTTCAATAATTCTCTGAGCGTTTACCCCTTAGGTGTTTTTAGCAGTAGGAGGAGGAAACTCTACTGGGGAATCGAAACCATGCACGCCGATTGACCCAATGAAAGACCGTACGATACAGCGCGCACTTGTAACCATCCGGCCCAGTGCCGTAACTAGGGATAAATTTCTGAGGGGGGGGGGTATCCAAATGCTGATTTTACCGACAGGTCGATCAATAGAAAAATGTGCTATTTTACATAGCTTTTTAAAAGCGGGTTAGATATAATGACTTCACTTTCCAGGGGCGGATCCAGGAAATTACGAAATGGGGGCGTACTTTGAGGGCGAAGCTCGAATTATGAGCGCCGCAGGTGCGAAGCAGCTGAGGGTGGTCTGGGGGTCCTCCCCCAGAATTTTTTTTAAGATAAGACTCCATATATGCGATTTCCTGGCATCTGATCTTCAAATATTAAACACAACTCCCATCTATTTTCAGTGTTTTTTGTCGATACAATTTTTTTTTACATTTTACAGCTTGCGCCCCCCCCCCCCCCGTGAATCCGCGCCTGCTTTCAAGGATTCTAGTTCATATAAGATTTATTTAGAATTCAGAGCAGTTCCATACAGGGGTGTTTTGGTGAATTTAGACATTCGAAAGTTCGGTAATGAAAGAAACAGTGTAATACCGAAGAATCTGGTCGGTAAATCATGATTCAAATATTTGCTATATAACTCTGGAAATTTACCGACTGATGGTTTCGAAATTTCTGTAACGAAACAGTGTAATACCGAAGAATCTGGTCGGTAAATCATGATACAAATATTTTCTATATAACTCTTGAAATTTTCCGACTGACGGTTTCGAAATTCCTGTAATATAATTATAGAACACTGTAATACCGAAGAATCTGGTCGGTAAATCATGATACAAATATTTGCTATATAACTCTTGAAATTTACTGACTGACGGTTTCGAAATTTCTGTAACGAAACATTGTAATACCGAAGAATCTGGTCGGTAAATGATGATACAAATATTTTCTATATAACTCTTGAAATTTTCCGACTGACGGTTTCGAAATTCCTGTAATATAATTATAGAACACTGTAATACCGAAGAATCTGGTCGGTAAATCATGATACAAATATTTGCTATATAACTCTTGAAATTTACCGACTGACGGTTTCGAAATTTCTGTAACGAAACAGTGTAATACCGAAGAATCTGGTCGGTAAATCATGATAAAAACATTTGCTATACAACTTTTTAAATTTACCGACTGACATTTTCAATTTACCGACAGACACGAGAATTTACCGACTGAATGCAAAATAGTGGGGGGGGGGGTACATACCCCCCCATACCCCCCCGGTAGTTACGCCTCTGATCCGGCCATCCAACCACCTACTCCTACGAGGTAAAAGTAATTCCCAGAAACCCATTTCTTACTTTCTATAGCCACCTATCACCTAAACATGAACTTACATGCCCCTTGATGAATACCGCATAACATAGCAATGTCATACCAAGAAAATAAGAGCTTGGCTGGGACTAGTAAGACCATTCAAATATCAACTGACTCTAAGAGAAACACATGTTTGGGCACCCATTCTACATCTAGTTAAGTTGGAGCTTGGTGGCTACTGATATTTTGCTTCAATGTTATGTAATGAAACTGGTAATAAACAAGACAATTCTGTAGAATTCAATTACTTTACTCATATGTATGTGTTTACTATTGGTCAGATACGATGTTAAACTTACGTTGATACTACTTCTAGAATCTGGGTCATGTTCCTCGACTTCTATCGTTGTTGACGTTTGTGAATTAGCTTTTCTCTTTTTTAACCACATTTTTATAATCCAGTTATCTGTAAAACGATAAAATTCAAAATGATTTTCAACCATAACAATACATACAAAATTACTCAATGAAGAAATAAGCTTTTATATTTACATAATAAATTCCATTACGTAATTTAATTTAATGGAACAGTTCAAGAATCAAGATAGGTTTAATTATCGGATGTTAATTAAACACACACATATTAAGAAATACCTCATACAATCATACAAAGTTTCGCCTCACTTTGGTACTTTTCGCCAACCAAATATCGAAGCTGAAAGTTTGTACTTCAGCCAAAGCGTACCACAGTTGTTTTGTGACGCCCGGGGTTCAACTCCTTGATTGTATGTCCCCAAAACTCAAGTATAATAATAATATGTCCATTTTGATAGCGCCAAATCCACAAATCGTGCTCGTAGCGCTTATAAATATACAAAAGTCCTTTGGCTCTAAGTTTTTGTCAATTTCCGTAGTGAATTTTGAAAAGACGGGTCTTTAATCGAGATTTGAAGATTGGTAACGAAGTTACAAAACGGAGTTCAACTGGGAGTGAATTCCATCTCTCAGCGGCAGCAACAGCAAACGCTCTTTGTCCGAAGGTAGCAAGTTTCCACTTTGGTACCACTAGCTGATTGAGATTGTTTGAACGCAACTGTCTTTTTGGAATATACTGTTGAATTAATTTGCAGAGGTAATCAGTATAGGACCTAATGATAGGGCTATACCGAGAGATGTGAGAATTATATATAAATCAGTCACATTAATTTAGTTTGGGGCTCAAACCCAAATGAGGTCGCCTCTGGCTCTGTACGCTATTGAGTACTGTCCGATTAAAATATTACAAAGAGCTAGTTGCGTAATTCATTTAAAGACTTCCATCGTTGAATTCTGTCAGTGACTTGTCAATTACTTCCATATCTTACAATTACACTTTTTGCAAGTATGAAGCCGAAGGCCAACACATAGCTATCAAGACGCTTGAGGTACGGTCAGTGTCGAATTTGGGAACTTATAGCTAATCAAATGGAAAATGGAAATTTATACCTCTACGAAAATATACCACAGGACTTCAGATAGTTTGGATAAAAGTTTCTGGAGACTGGAGTCTACCTATAATAGATAGAGGAGGACTAGTGAACCAGCGGACGAGTAGTAGTGAGCATTCGCACCTTCTTATGACTTGACTATTATGACCGGACGCGGGCATTGATTTGTCGAAACATTTTGAATCTTTACACACACAGATTCTTAAAAGTACCCGCCCCCTACTTAACCATGATAATAATACTAAATAGTCGTTAAACAAGGCTAATCACGATTGTACTGTAGGGGAAGGTCCCGAATAATGTGGATAGTTGTCCATATTGGTCAGAGATGTCAGATTTGACCCTGCGGAGTCTGAGATATTTGAATTATTTCATTTTTCATTTTGATTTGGGACTACAATAGTAGTACAATGAAGAAATCAGACGTCACAGACGTGCACTGCAAATGTTTTAAAGTACGCTGGATTACAATCCTTGTTTTACGGCCAGCTTCGACTAAATAAGCTATTCAATTCTATTTTGGCATTACATCAACTATATTTGATCTCTTCAAATATCTTCAGTATCAAAGGCCAGATTTTAATTTCTCTTCTTTTTTTTGGACAAACAAGGCCGCCATTACCAAGAATTCAAATCACGTGATTCTCAAGATGCCTTCAAGGGCTCGTCTAACAATTGGACATGGATTTACAACGTCAAAATTACGAAGTACCGGTAATCCTAAGAGTGGCTTTGGAATATTTTTGTGGGTCCTTTTCTAAAGGACCATTTTCACATAGTTTCAAGAAAAGTAGCAAGCAGATCCATCAAGACTCGACATAAAAGGAATATAATCGTCACAATGAGAGAGGGCCTAGGGCCTATAGCTACTCCATTTTAAATATAGATATAGAACACATATTAATCATGTCGAAATTCTAAAATTTTTATGTAACTAAGCAATATGACTAATTGTAATAATGTCTGAAGTCTGAAAGAGAATCGGATTCAGGCAAGCTATTTGCCCTTTAATTAGAAATCGGAGTCAGACCACTTTAAACATTACACTTAGTCATATATATAGCTTAGGGCTAATGTTATTTTTGAAATGTTTTCGACCTGTGGTCTCCTTCACGTCAGTGCGTAGGCCTACCTGACGTCAACTGGCAGACTATCGCCATTCGCCATTGAAGAGACGACCATTGTCAAGATTGGTCGCATTATTTCTGTTACGTCTTTTTTGTAAAACATTTTAGTGAAGCCTGTACCTTCATAACAGGCCAGGGACTGTAGGCCTACAGCGCAGTGGTGCGCTTACGGATGGCCCCCGGATTTCATTTGATTTGATATAGGCCTAATTATTTATCTTTTGTAATGTCTGTTTTCTGTCTTGTCCGCAGGTTCATCTTGTAGATTTTGGTTTTGCATGTAGTGCGGTCCTCCTGCACTTACTAATAGAGCAAACCATCATACAGCTTATTGCCTGGCTAGCCTAATAGTAAATGCAGGCTACAAACTAACATGTTTGAGTTTGAGTTGAGTTTCTTGTAATAACTTCTGGTATTAGCACCCAAGATTCACGTTGTAAAGCCAATTTTAGTGTTACATTTTAAATTTATTCTGCATTCTGTATAATATTATGCAGTTTGTCTACTCAATATAGTAATTCTATTAGGTAGCTGTTGTGAAAAGAGAGCACTAGATCATTTTAGCACATATGACATCATATGTGGATTGGGGTTAGGGTAAGGGCTAGGACCATCAGATTTCTTCAAAGTCTTGAGATGTAAACCGGGCTATACCTAACCCTGGGCCAAACCTAACCCTTACCCTAACCCACATATGACGTCATAATATGTGCAGGACCGTCTTCGATCTAGCGTTCTCTGTCGTCAAAGTAATTAAAACATAAATAACTGGGATTTTTATTTCAATTTTTTATAAAAATAATTTTTATGACTATTTTTTCTTTTTTCTATGTTTTGAAGTTGACTTTTCTGAAGCAGGAGATTTAGTTTTTTGGGCTGGACTATTTGATGACTTCTGTGAGGATTTTCGTTTTTTCGCTTTTGGAGAATCTGAAAATAAAATAAACAACTACTTGAAAATTTGTTAGTGTGTTTCCATTTACACATTGGTAAACGAGCTAGAAAAAATTGATCTCATAGCATACTGTGTGGCATATTATGCTTGTCTTCATTAGCCTAGGTGGTGCAAAAAGTAGGGGGAGTGGATAGAGACAAACTAGGTCATTTCACAAGGTTAAATTTTATCTCAGTAATTTGCTTGGGCGTAGGGGTCTATAGCAGTTGGAGAAAACCTGAAAACCCAGAGAAAACCCATGAGGTTGAACCAGAAAAGTAGGTCATAACCATATTTCATTTCATTTACAAATTTAAGTGTTTTATCAATTAATCAATTACAATTATATTTACCTATATCATTGGAACCCAAATCAGGCATACTAATATATTCTATCTGCTCGTTTTCTTCTTCTGAATGATCTGTTTCTACCATTAAACCAATAGGCACCATAGCTAAATATTCAAATATACAAAATATAATTATTTTAAAGATCTACATTGAAGGGGCATTAGGCAAGATTAGATAAAGAACTGACAGTTAAAACTGCTTTTCTCTAAACCAAGATATAAGTGAGTCAATTTTAGACTAGCCTTGATCATCATTACCACCATTGGTGTGATAATAAACTCTTGATTATCCATTTTTAGTTTAAATCATCCATCACAAACATATTCATATCCACTAAATATCACAGGCTAACAATGACATTGCGAGTTGATTATGGTTTTGTTAAGTCGATTAATTAATACTTTAAATAACAATTAAGGCCTAAAGGAAGATGTACAATAGGCAGATTTAGCTCTTGCATAATGTATGTTTAAGTATAATTCATTACAAGAAAACTACAGAATCTTTTATAATTTCAACAAAAAAATACACACTTAAAAATATCCATTATGATTATATTATCAATAAAAATTAAACAAAAAGTAAATCTGATTTTAAACTCATCAAGTTTCCATATTAGTAAAGATGTTCAAAGACATAGATCCTAGTATATTATTATCCCATGTCAATATGGATTGCTGCATGGATTGTTTTATGTGCCTAGGGAGCTGCAGTGATTCAGTCAGTAATACACTGGCTCGGTAACCTGGAGATCTCAGGTTGAATCCCAGAGTTGGCTGAGAAACTGCCTGATCATTTTTTAATGTATGAATAATTTCACATTTCCTGGCGAATTTGAGGCACAATAAACATGTAAATGTCTACCACCGGATTTCGAGCCAAAACCAAAATTACCCAAGTTTTGGAGTTAAAGGGGCCCTATTTAATGCAACAGTCAGTTAAAATGGGACCTATGATTGTAGACTGATTGTAGGCTCATAGAATGACCATCATATTTTCAAATCTAAATTAGAATCTCTCAGTCATCCAATAGCACGTTTGGTCTTATACTTAAACCATCCCTGTAGATCTGGTATTACTGCTTGTGTACCTATATGAAAGTAGCCTGGTAACAACTCTGCATTTCTTTCATTAATTTATTTGTTGTTAAATTGACTTACTTGCAGTCTCTGTTTTGGCAGCTGAACTGGTTTTCTGTGGTGAAGGTATTTTATATTTTGATGTTCCTGCAGAGTAAGCTCTGGCTTTTAAATTGGCACGTAATGATCCATGGTCTACTTCTTCCTAAAGTACATGTATCAGTATATAAAAGTAAATACTGGTAGTCAGTTCTCTATCTATCTATTTAATATTAGAACATACTTTCGTTTCATATTAGCCGTCAACCTTTAAAGGGGCATTACCAGAGATTTGTTATACGTCAATAGAATATGCTCTGAACCTAGATAATAGCTTTTGAATTTTAAGCTAGCCTTAATCCATCATAACTAAAGTCGGTACTATAAAATAACAAAGTCTCGATTAGTCATTTATCAAATTAATTATTTTTCAAAAAATGTATTCCAATGTCATGATCCAATCCGCAAAATATCACAGGCTAGCGATGGTTGGTATTCAGAGTTGAATTGAATATGGTCTGGATAAGTTAATAAATGTCGAATTAATAATTGAGATAACATTTTAGGCCTAAAGGAATACCTGCAATAGGAAGATTTACCTCTTGACTAATGTATGTATAAGGTCGTTTACTTGGTTTACGCCTACAATATTTTATCACTCATTAAAACACAGATCATATCGTGTTTTATAGTTCAAATTTCCATTTTGTCTTAACAATAGTGGGATCTAAATGAGTTTTAAAATAAACCAGGGATTAGTCAAATAAATGGTCTATTTAATCAAGCTTTTGCCATCTGTGCACATAATCATGACACGTTTTTGCTATGCCATGGAGCATAACTGGATAATTGATGAATAATGTGGCCTCTAAACATTATGTTCACAATGGCATACTTGGTGTACAAGTCATGCATGCAGGAGTAGAACCTTGTTAGCCTACCTCTTCTTCTTCTTCAACTGAATTTTCCAATTGTTCTTGTCTTCTACCTTCTTCTCCCATATCCTATTCATTAACAAAATATATAATACATATACATGTCTTAATTACACCATAAACACTTAAAATACCATATGACCTCCTGGGCCTCCAGAAACTAAGTGGAAACATATTTTATTTATGAAGAAGCTAACCCTCTAACTCAATATAATGCATAGTATTCGAAAAATAAACAAGCCAACAGCAGGGCTCATGTTCCCTGCCAAATTTATAGATAAGTTGCCAGACAACGAACCATACGCCCACAGCAGCTAAATTGTCTGGGCAGTCAACTAGAGTTGTTGCATATTTTTACTCTGGCAGTAATTATTGGAAATAGCTGAAAATCAATAGGCTTCTTTAATTCATGATCTTAAACACTGTCTATAATTTTAAAGTCAATCGTATATTAACGTTGGTCTCTATTGCATCCACAACATTTTTGAAGTGATCAAAGGCCATAACTCTTGCAGTAATTATCGGATATCGCTGAAATCAATAGGCTTTTTTATTGTATGACCTTGAACATTGTGTATAAATTTAAACTCAATCGGATATTAACTAGAGCGTCCACAAGGTTTTTTGAAGTGATAAAGGGCCATAACTCTGGTAGTAATTATCGGATACTGCTAAAAATCAATTGCTTGTGGACCCGGACTGATGGACGGGGGCAATGACAATATACGACCACATTTCAATGTGGGGGCGTATAAAAATGAATGTAAATCACATATTACATTAATATGTGCCTTTAAGCTCTTTTTTACATTTTCTTCTATTTTAAGGTCCCAAAGAATACGGTTATAGTATACACCCTTTAAAGTATAAGTACAATAAAAGTTATAGTAATATAGTATACAATAGTAGATCAATTACTGGATGGTTAATGATCAACTTACTCTCTTTCTCATTTTAGTAATTCTCTCTTGATGTTGTTGTATGGTCCTGTAAATAAACATTATCATGATAAATATGTATGATTTAATGGTCCAGAATAAGGGAATCAGCCATAGTATCGTATCAATTTATTACGCAACCATTAAACAACTTCAAACACAGATACACTATTGTGTGTATGTTTTCTAATGAAATTGTCACATCAGTTCAATATTTCATCTAGTATGTAAAAAGTACATTTGGCAGGTGGCCTGTGTCAATATCAATATTAATAAAAGTTATGTAACTATGAAAGTATTTTAATGACAGACATTAACTATCTCTCCCTTCCACTTTAAGTGTCTTGTTTATATTGTTGTTTTCTTATAATGAGTAGCCTGTGAAAACTACTTTGCTCTTTTCATTCCTGGCATCACATAAAGAAGGAGGAAAAATGGGATAATGCCTATATATTGCTTCATAAAATGATTCCAGGTAAAAAGTGCTTGAATACTATATATTACAGATGGTAGGCCTATCATCATTTCAACAAAACTTTTTGTTACTAATCATATATATAATATATAATACATAATATATGATATATATAATTGAAATCAAAGATGGCAAAATACAACTACATAGCGGCTCTTCAGGCATTTATTTAACACTTTTTAAAAATAGTTAACTTACGAATTTAATGAATCAATCAGACTATCTTGTATAACAGCCAATGCTATATCTGGTTTTTTAGCATTAGGCCCAGCAAGTGCAATTTTTAGTTGTTGATATTGATAATCTACTGCAGATAATTGCTGAAAATATAAATATAAATTAAGGACGCACACACAGAAAAAGATATTGAATTTCAGAAACCGCTGTGTCACTTAAAAATGGACATTTTTATTTCAATCGATAAAAACATATGAAAATGTTTCTGGAAATGTAATTTGGAAGTGTTTTAAGTTGGCTTAATTAGGACTAGACAATTGTAAATTTGTATCAGGAAATAGCTACAATCAATTTGTCTGCTTATTATTGAAAGATCTTTAAAATAAATCCTTCAATTGATGACAATTATCCTGAAAACGACATCCAGTAATAAGAAATAAATTATTGAAACTATTCTCAAGATCAGATATGGACAAAGCAGCATACGCATTAGAACTGGAACTACAAAATATGTGCTTATGTCTCTAGTCAATGCTTGAAAATAAACTTCAATTAAGGTTAGTATGCAATATATTTGATAGGTAGTAAATCAAGAATTAGTCATTATGTAAGTGAATTCCTGTCAACAGCATGAATACACAGATGATCTTTTGACAGAAATAAAAACTCCTGTAACTGATTTTTATCGCCTGACATCCACAGTATCCATGTATATCTTTTTGTATGGCTTAAGAAATAATTTTATTCCTATTTATACCGCTATAAAATATTTTGCATCAATGTGTATCCATGATTACAACCTAATAAGTAACTCAACAGACACATTTCAGAATAAAATATTTGGATCACTAACTTGGGCCATATGGAAAGTCATACTTTATTTGAATCGCCTTAAATTTTGTTGGATTGATTGCATAATCTATTTACAAATAAAACACAAATCTTATTTCTATCCACCTTTGCATAAAACTCAACTGACTGTAAATACTTTTAAAATTAATATGATGTATCTATTTGCTTTACTTACTCGCACGTGATCTTTAGTGAATATAGCATCTATCTTTGAAACTTCATCTGATACATGGCTGGGTACATCTTGCATAATATTACGGCGATTACTCCCCTTTAAATATATCTAAACAAATATAAATCATAATTTTACTATTGAACTCTTCGTAGCAGTTATTCAAAAAATGTTTAGGTAATAGAAGTGGTAATTTTTTCAATTGTTTTTTTTTTCTTCAGATTATTAGAAAAAAGAAATCTTTCAAATTTCCTTGGTTTAATTCATTGAATCAAAAATAGTAAACATTTCATTGGTTCCCCCTTGTCAGAATGGAGGGCCAACAAGGGACAAAATAGGACAAAAAATGAGGTCCTGTGTACACATTGGTGTGCACATAAAAAAAACCTTAATAGTCAGAATTCAAAAGAAGAGTAGGCTGTAGCATCGCTGTTTGGGCCAAATTGCCTTATTACAGACCGCATTACGTATGCCGGTCTTCATTAGCCCTGTCAGAGCAGAACAGTGGGACGTTATATCCCATTTCATTTTATTTCTCTAATCATAACCCCCATTTGAGTAATCAATGGTAATTAGTGAGAGAGAAATGGGGTTGAACGTCCACTCGACACAAATTAGGTTATTTCGGGACTAACATATGGTTTAATTCCATTTCAATAATTCGCTTGCGTGTAGGGGTCTTTAGCAGTGGGAGGAAACCAGAGGAATCGGAAAAGCCCACGAGGCTGGACAGGTGACCCTAATACTTGCCACATACAACCAGGGGGTTCGAAACCTCAACAGTTGACTCAATGATAGGCTTTATGATACAGCGCGAGCACGCTAACCATTCAGCCATCAAAACCCCCCATGGTAATTAGTCAAAATTAGTGATTATGGTAATTAGTCAAAATTACTCCAAATCTGTCCAGATTTAAAAGTTGTTAACTTGGCAAAACAAACTTACCTCACTTTCTGAAGCAACAAACTGAAAAGCACTGAGAGCTTTCAATGAATGGAAAACAAAGTCTATATCATAATGTTGTTGACTATGTGCCTCTTTTTGATAATCCAAAGCATCTTTCCACATCTGCAGTGTCATACGGAACTAAAAAAATATTTCACAAAGATTTTAATGGCAAGTTTAATAAGCAAAGGTGACAATGAAAAGGATATTCCAAGCTGAAAACATAATTTTATGAGAACTGTTTCTATTGAAAGAATATATGTCTTGAAAAAATAGAATAAAAAAAGCTCAACTCTGCCTCTCCTATCTTTTTCATTTGATCTATGAAATTCCTAAACTCAATGTGCCACTGTGATTCAAAATAAAGCATTCACCATTCATCTACTACTGCTACACTTGGATTACGTTTTCTTTGAAATTTTTATGATGAGTTCAGTTTTATCTAATGAAACACTTTGAAAAGTATGATCCTCACCTGAACTGGTGGTGATGGTGGGGGTGTAACGATAATAAAGTTTGTCATGTGGTGTGGTTTTAGATTACAAGTTTGTATGTGACAAGGACTAGGGTCGCTTGTCTAACACTGTGAACTTGATCTGGTGTCCTTCCAGTGTTTAAGATCCCTATGTGCAAGTGATTTAATTGAAATGAAATGGTACCATATGTTAGTCCCAGAATGCCCTAGTTTGTATTAGGTGGATATTAAACCTCTTTTTTTTCTTACCTTAACTGGTGGAATACAGAACTGTGTATTGAATAATCCAAACATTAAATACAAGCCACCAGTTCGTACTTGAAAATTATTAGGTGGCAAATAGTAAACCACAGCCAATCGAAAAACATCTTCCAAAAACTGAAAGTAAAAATAGAAACGCAAAAGTAATTATTGTGACATATACATTTGTAAACTTTGTATATCTAAAATTTAAAAAGAAATAATTTAGTCTAATCAAAAATATATATTTATTTTGTTAAGACTTTATAATCTATGTGTAATATTCAAGAACAACTGTGGCAGGCACATTACTTCAGGAAGTTAGATATTGGTTGTTGGTCGGACTATTAACAAGTCACAATTTGGAACAGAAATTTGCTTTCATTACAGCAGTGTTGAGTGGGATAAGGAGTATGGTTTTACACGATGACAAACTTGTCAGATTGTAAATACAATTCTGCCCTGTAAAACATAAATGATCTGTTAGAAAGATCAACAGATTTTCAGCTTTCTTATCATACAGATGCTAAAAGCTTTGAGAATCTTCACATCTGAATTTGAATAAAATCTGAAAAATTAATCTTTGAACATTTTGAGATACAATATGTAGCTAATGTAGCCTATTTAATTAAGTAAACCTTTCTTTCATATACTATACAGTGACGCATGTGAAATACAATGGTATAGATTTGTACATAGTAAACAATTGTATATTTAAACATACAATTTAATAAAATACAGAATTTGGAAATTTAGGGGAACAAGAATGAATCTTTTACATGTTTTTTTGTTACCTCTCTTGCTTCTTGTTGATCTTGTCGTCCACTTTGTATCATTGACAATTTCTTTTGCTTCCATGCACTTGAGAAATTATCATAACGCACTGTACCGGATTCAGAGAATTTCTGTATCAATGAATCAAGATCATCTTTCACGCCAGCAATAGGGTTTCGAGGTTGACGATGCCTCTTTTTTTTCATCACAACTGCCTCTTCTGAATCACTCATCTTAATTTATCTGACAGAAGAGCAATAATAGTGTTAGCAGGATCAGGATCAAATTAATTTAATATATTTGAATGAATGAATGAAATGAAATGCGGTTTAACACCCTAAGCTTCTGCACCTAATGGGAAATTTTGACCCAGGCAGCAACTGAATTCCAACTGCCAAGGGATATTTTACGTGCACACCAATGTGTACAAGGGACCTTGGTTTTTCCGACTGCATCACTGACAAGGGGAAACCACGCCGAAAAATAGAGATGAACTTTCTCGGCCAATGCAGGGATCGAATATTATATTTGAAAACCAAACTTAAATTTATTTTGATATAACGTGACATCAGGGGAGGATCCAGACACAAAAAAAAATCCAACACTTACTATGAGAAAAAATTCACAGCCGCTCAGGCTTGAAAATATGAAGGGTGCGAGTTTGTATACATTGAGTGGAGTCATGACTTTCATTCCATTGTGGACAAAAACAAATAGTCACGTACAGCTCTGGGGTTGCTCAAAACTAAGTTATTTTAACGAATCATTAAACTCTAACGGACCTATATCTTGGTAACGGGTTGTTTGTTAAATTTACTACAGAAAGCACTATAGAATAATATATATTTTCCTTTAGAAATATTAGCATAAACCTGTACGAAAAATTTATTGAGGCCTTTACTTCCAGCAACAATCTTTCTCTTTGTTAAAGTTAACGGATCGTTAAAAGATAACGGAGCTTTGAACAACCGGCCCCGGGCAATTATCCAAAATCGTCGACAGCATAAATTGCCGTCGGGACCAATTGACCCCACCGCGAATTGCCTATTGACGACGGCAATTTTTTTTAATACCGTACAGTATAAAAATATAAGTTTATTGAAATTTAAAGAGTTTTATTAACGCTGTTCGACTGGTGACGTTGAATATTGTTGTGTTTGCTTTTTAATTTTATCGACAGCGTTGATAACTAGCCTAATTGGTGAATTCCCTTCCTTTCGTTTCTCCTTTTTCTCGCACACCAAGTAACGCACCAAGTTTGGAATAAAACACATATTGACGTCAGTAGGGTAAATCCGATCATTGATTTTTGCTCTTCATATGGTATCTGGAGATAATTTGTTCCTCACCTGTGAAGGGAGTATTCCCCATCAACATTTTATGGACATTTTATGCGATTTTATTGTCTATTTTTAGACCTGTAGTCTTGGAATTTAGCTACCGGAAATACGTCAGAAAGCACCAAATTGAATCTTTTTTACCAAATTTTTCTGGGGGAGGACCCCCAAACCCCCCATTACAACGTTTAGCGCATTCGGCAATTAGTTAAGCAGTTATCCAACCTACCCCCCCCCCCTGCAAAAAAATCCTGGATCCGCCCCTGGACATGTTAAATCAGTCTGTGATTTCTATTAACCAGGCACCCAGTTCAATACGTGTTTGCTGTTATGACTATATAAGTACATGTACTCGTATTGTAACAATATGCTACATTTGCATTTTGCGAACAATATCTAACTCTGTACAGCTTAATTCATACTGAAATGTACTCAAAAAAATTATTTTCAATTTATTAAATCAAAATATTAAAGGATAGTAAATTAAATTAAAAAATGGGCCATGAACAGATTTAAGCAAAGATTATACATCGTCTGCATAGGATTCCAAATATTGACAAATATTCGATTGATAATAATATTTATGTAAATACTGAACTTTTTTTGTCTGTCACAGGTACTCGGGTAATCGTTTCAAATCTAAATTCAATTAATTTGAAGAACTGACTATGTGTCAGTATGTTTATTGATATGGAAAACTTTTACATCTGCAAACCAGGCAATATCATCGAGATACAACAAAAATCAATCAAAGTTACACTTATATGGAGTCAAAAGGAAATAATTTCTGTTACCTTTGCAATAATCAATAAGTGACCGCTGGTGGTATACACTTTTCACAATTGAATATTGGAAATAATAACTTGTAATTTAAGTTCACAGAATGTTTATAATTTTACAAAAGGTCTAGAAAAAAACACCACAAACTTAAATGTCACTTTTTTGGGGGAGCTTTATAGAATAATACAGTTATTTGTTATGTTCTTTTTCAATCTGTTTCAGCGTTTTTGTCAATTCAATTTGCTCTTCTAATAATTTAGTATTTTGTAATTTCCGTTTTTCTTGTTGTCGTAACATATCTTTTGTGACACCTTCTCTCATTCTCTCGCGTTCACTTTTCTGACTATAATACACATAGCTTATAATGGAAACACAGAATACACCTGATGCTCCCAGAGTAATTTTGGATGCTGTCGACATAGATAGGTTTGGTAAGGGAAAGATTGCGTGGCTGACTAACTTGTTCGCACGACGAATGTCATTAAACAATTACACGACAGTAACAAAATGACTGTTTATCATCCAATAATAATGCCAATATATGTGATTTTCGTCCACGCGACTGTCAATAAAGAATTACCGTGGGTTTATTTGTACAAAATTGAGAAAATATCAAAACAACCGCAAAACGACTTTCAATGCTACGCCATATTGTTTCCGGTTGGTCGATAAAACATAGACAATTCAACTCCATTTGACTAAAACATATTTTAACTTCATTCTTTTTACACGGTAGCACTTAAAAACTATCGGACGAAGAAAGTTGAAAACTTAATAGACCTTTCAGTTCCATTGCAAACGATTCTACTATCAATTTGAAGGGTATAGGGGATTAAGTTACTCGATTTACCAGCTGTGTGTAGACTCGATTGATCTTACTGGCACCATTACAATAAATGCAACTTGTTCATTACAATTCCTGGCACCACGCTTATTCGAATGTATCAAATGTCAGTGACAGTGCCAAGTCTTAGT
Source organism: Patella pellucida (assembly GCA_917208275.1). Classification (NCBI taxonomy): domain Eukaryota; kingdom Metazoa; phylum Mollusca; class Gastropoda; family Patellidae; genus Patella; species Patella pellucida. Next base: position 14,438,196 of record OU795044.1, read on the forward strand.
TTGGAGAAGTAGAATAACCCAAATAGTATCCTGTTATTTCCAAGTAAGTTTTAATATGCGCTTGCTTACTTATATTGCGCAGCGTATTTTTGAGTGAAATTTATAAAATTTAAAACGAATCGTATTTTCTATTTAAATTGGCGGTTTTAAAGGAGCTAAATCGCTAACATTTGGGATCCAGAAATTGACAAAAGTGGGTCGAAACTCATATAATACTGTAATATGAATGTATATAAACTGATTTACATTAAATGCTTTCCGTTTTACTCCAATTTCCAATCAGTTATGTTCGGCGAAACAAGCCATTCAGTCTCAACCCAGTGCATTTTTTTAGCGCCTGGTTATTCCAGTCCACATATGCAGTGTGATACAGTGCAATGTGTCTAGCCTCGTCCCTCGAGTCTCTCAATAAAACTAGGACCGGAGCGCAATATGGTACACGATTCGTGTACCAATGTTAGAAAAATTATTTTATCTTAAATATCGGATATCAGAAGCTCATCTTTTCCTGGTAAGTTTACATCATCAATGTTGATTTAAATTGACCAATAATTCGTGTTTTCGATGTCGAAGATTTTGGAGGATTTTGAGTTACGGACTTAGGTCCTTTAAAATAGGTATTTTGATTTGTGTACAACAAAAAAACTAGGTCATTATGATCATAACCCGCTATTAAATCATTCATTCGAAAACTTTAATAAGGCATTTCATGTGTATTACTTTGCTCCTGTTAACTGCCCACAACACTTTATTTGCACGTAAAAGATCCCTTAAATTGGCAGTTGGAATTCGATATAAGAGTAGGTCGTAGCCCGTCTTCAATTAGCGCAGGTTTGGTGCATTACAGTAGGACGTTAAACCCCATTTTGTTTCATTTCATAATTATTTGCGTACGGTATATTATACTTATAGCTCGATTCTGCTGCTCTTACTGTCATACTACGTTCAAAGCATGCATGCATTTCGTGTAGAAATGTCACGACTAACATAGTCAGTTATAGGTCTATTGATATTAGCTCAGTTATATTTGCCGCAGAGATATATTAATTGGCAAGTATTCAGCCCACCCATTTAACCAAATCAAAATATATACGTATATAAGTCCAAAATACTTAATGCCCGTTCAAAAATCTACACATGTACCTATATTCTCAATACAGTATATAGGTCATCCTCGGTTACCCAGTGTGCTCATTCCGTTCTACTCAACTATACCTGGGTTAATCTATGGGGGAGACACGTTTTCAAGTTATCCACCCTTGATGCTTGTGCTATTTTTATCGACCAATCCCATAAACTGTTATTTGAAAAGGAAATTGCCAAAGGGAAGCTACTCTCTCCTGACAGTGTTAGGAGTTGGCCTATTCTAAAAGCGTAATTATATTTTATATTATTGAAGACAAAACGTTAGTTTAATCATGTAGAGTCATTAGTTTTATTGAGAATTGTGTGTTCGTTCCGCCAATTTTATGTACACGTGATATCGTAGATATGTAGTGGGGAATTAAATTACCGAGTATACGTTCATTAATAATAAACATAACAAAACGATATATTATTATTATTATAAATAATTTCAAACAAAGAACGAATAGTAATAATGATAACAAAAGTACAAACATATAGATGTTATACATAATTGAAATCAACACCACATACTACAGATTTTGATAATACAATTAAATATAAATAAATTGAATGGACATGGATATGGTTATCTACCCTTATAAAAACGATGGCGAAATGAATGAATGAATGAAATGGGGTTTAACGTCCTACTATGTTATGCACTTAACCTGAGCTGCCAAGGGATATTTTACGTGCACTCCAATGTGTACACGGGGCCTCGGCTTTTCGTCCCATCCGAACGACTAGGCAGCTGTCCTTGTCAGGCCCTCCTTCTGTATCACTGACAAGGGGAAATCACGTCGGAAAATCGAAATGAACTTTCTCGGCCAATGCTGGGATCGAACACTCGACCTCCAGGCTAGCGAACCAGCGCCTTATCCACTTTACACAACGATTTGTGTGTAAACTGTTTTCTGATTGGTTCGTACAATATAGCTACATTCTAGCAATTTGAAATCGTGGAAGCCCTATAGATTAACCCAGGGTATAGTGGAGTAGAACGGAATGAGTGCACTGGGTAACCGAGGATGTATATAGGTATACTGACTGAAACTGTAGTAATAGGGTAGATAAATAAAACGTTGAGAGACGTACTCTTCGAAACGACGCCTAAATAAATCAGTATCTGTTTTCCAGTATATGTTACAGTTTGTTTTAAAATCGTATAGGCCTATTCTAGTTTTAATCGAGAGCTGTGGTGGCTCAATGGGTAAGATGATAGCTCCCTAAAACATAAGTCCAAGGTTCCATCCTGGTTTTGGCCGAAAAAACTTGGTTTCCCCTTGTCAGTGAAGCAGGGAGGATGGCCTAACAGGGGTAGTGTCCAGTCGTTCGTACAGGGTCGAAAAACCGAGGTCCCGTGTACACGTTGTTGTTTACGTAAAACGATCTTTGTTGGAATTTGAAATAAGGGTTGGTCGTAGCGCCACTGTCCGGGCAAAATGCCCATCATAATAAAATGTATGGCGGATGCCCGTTTTTATTTGCCCAGTCGATGTAGAAAATTGGGACCTTAAAACTGATTTCATTGCTAGGTCTAATCAAATAGTGGGTGTACTCATTTGAACCTTTCAGGATAGAATTCTGTCAATCCCTAGAAAAGTGTCAATCCGGTAAAAGCCTGTGCTCGATTGCCAGGCCACAGGCCAGGCCAGACCGTTTCGAACTGAGTCACACGAAATCGGGTCCGTTCACTGGACTCAATAACAGATGTGGTGTGATCAGCATCCTTATAGGGGCCTAAATGGTTTTTTTTTAACGGTTAATAATATTGATATATTTCAGATAATGACGACCCACAGTGACAGATTATTAGCTGGATTAAAAGATTTGTATGAATCTGAAGAATTAACAGATGTTATCTTAGTAGCTGACGATAGACATGTTCCTTGTCACAGAAATATACTGGCGGCATGTAGCCCTTATTTTAGGTAAAACATGAAACATATAAAGACCGGTTAGTCACAATTTTAGTTGTAAACTTTGTGAACAAAACGTTAAAATTTAATCGAGATTAAAAGCCGCGTTTTGATTTTGTGCGAAGTTAAACTTATAGACGTTTTGTGTTATTGCTCCCATGATTAACTTTACGAAACATCCCGAAGGAATCCCCCTCCCCCTCCAACATAAACTTGAATCTTCAACGTATGAAATATTTAGTCGGATAAGAAATAAGGGAATGATGACTTCGCTGCTGTTGGCGTATGTTTCGTTCCCCGGAAACCTATCATTTGTGCACTGTTAAGAAATATATGTCAAAGTATTTCGGACAATCAGTAAGTAAAATGCCTGTCCATGACATGATGACATCTCGTTAAACAATCTGGACATACTCGTTTGAGAACATAATAGGACACTCCCTTCGATCGATTTATACTTTATCAGAAGAACAAACTTTTGATGTTTGGGAAATAACCGAGTTATTTATTTGTCGGTCAGTTGTTATATATTATATTATACATAATAGAACTATTTGGGTAACGTAAAACAAATTAGGACAAACTGTGTTGTAGGAAAAGATGACTTGAAAGCGGTTCTTCATTTGCAAACGTTTCTAGATTAGAACTATACGATCTTGTATATTAAAGTTGGTTTATTCAATTGGGTGCAGAAATAGTTAATATCGTTAGCGACTAAGCAATAAATGAATGTAGAAAAAAATATATATACGTCATGTGTATTAGTCAGTTATTTAGTAATCAGGCAATGGTCATTAAATATACATTATACAAGAGCCATATCTATCTGCCTATTGCAGGTCTTTCTTTAAGCCTGAAACGTTTATAAAATTATATATTAGACTTTAATTAAATGACCCATGCCTTAATCAACACTCGATAGCTTCGGATTTCTCTGATATTACATAGATTATGACGGTTCATCAATATTTTGATTTAATCTAAAAATGGAGGAGAGAGATTAAGCTTCGAACAACTAGTATGGTGGTTGAAACTATTTCACATGTCAAACCTTCAAAGGCTTATATATTTGCTCGCAATAGAGTGATTTGAATGAAATGTTCAAATAATTCATTTTTTTATCTAAATGTTACATAATGTATCTTTAAGTAGGCGTTTTGTCACTAAGGTGTTAAAACCGTGACTATTGTTAATGTTTGAGGTAAATGACAACTGTACAATAACTAATCACTTTCTGTACATCAACAGAAAACAGTTTTTATGGGATACAATCACTAGTTTTATTCTAAAAGCACGACGTTTCGACAAATATCCTCTTGGCGTAATCACTGCTTGATAACGATAAGAGGACACTTGTCGAAACGTCCTGCTTTTAGAATAAATACGATTCCTGTTCCGAAGTCTTGTGTACAATATATTTATGTTGTTGACAATTTGTCACCTGGGGTCGGTTGCTCAAAACTAAGGTTTTTTTTAACGATCCGTTAAACATATTTTGGTAACGTGTTGCTGGCGTTAAATTAACTACAGAAAACACCAAAGAATACTTTATTTTTTCCTTTAGAAATATTAGCATAAATCTGTAGAACAAATTTGCACCACAGAATGTTCGGGGCCTTTATTTCCGGCAACAATCTTTCTCTCCGTTAAAATTAACGGATCGTTAAAAGATAACGGAGCTTTGAGCAACCGGCCCCAGGGCAGTATTTAGCGGGGGTACAGGAGGTACAGTTGATTATGATCACACAGTATTGCTCTAAATGAGTCTAAAGGCACTGATCAGTCGGCTGGTTTTAAGGGCGCCCTTCAGTTACGTGGAGGCTATGGCGCCCACCTCTCTGCTGCACCCCCACTTTTAAAATCCTTTATTTTCAGCAACAATCTTTCTCCCCGTTAAAGTTAAGGGATCGTTAAAAGAAAACGGATCTTTAAGCACCCACCACAAGGGCAGTATTTAGCGGGGGTACAGGGGGTACAGTTGATTATGATCACACAGTATTGCTCTAAATTAGTCTAAAGGCACTGATCAGTTGGTCGGTTTTAAGGGCGCCCTTCAGTTACGTGGAGGCAATGGCGCCCACCTCTCTGCTGCACTCGGCAAATCTCGACAGATTCCGGTGCGCTACATCTAGACTCGGCTGTATAATGAATTCCGCCATTTTGGAACTATTTTAAAGGACCCGGATAAAAGAATGGCTGCCCCCATAGAGATTATATAAACAAACTAAAATGGCTGGCCCGATAGACGTTATATCTAGAAAAGACGCCATTTTGGGACTTTTTTTTGTAAAAGCGGCACGTTTTCCTGTTAAAGTAAACCGGCAGTTGACTAGCCGCATCGCAAATGTATGGTCGTAGGTACATATCACTTACTATCATACATCCGAGTCTAGATGTAGGTTACGGAGGGTACCGGAATCTGTCGAGGTTTGCCGAATGCTCTCTGCTGCACCCCCACTTCTAAAATCCTACATACGGCCCTTTTTCTCATGAATATATTATGGTATGTGTTTAGCAAGGTAATATCTCATATTATCTGTTTTTTATAGGGCAATGTTTACCATGGAGGTTTGTGAAAGTGACAAAAGGTCAATCCAGTTACACGACATCAGTCCCGAAACATTGACTACACTAGTAAACTATATCTACACCGGACAAGTGAGCATAAACAATTTGAATGTCCAGTCTCTACTCACGGCAGCAAATATGATGCAAATCGAAAGTCTGACAAATTTGTGTATTGAACACACAGGGTCACAAGTGGACGTTGACAATTGTGTCGATGTTTTTAGTTTGGCGGATGTCAATGGATTGGAGCAACTGAAGTCCACCACAAAACAGTTCATTTTTGACCATTTTGAAGACGTGGCTAACACGGACACGCTATCTTTAATCGACATCGATTTTATGCTGGAATTAATTGGTGCCGACGAACTGAACACAGAAAGGGAAGAACGTGTATTTGAGGTTTTGGAGCGCTGGGTGGAATTTGATTTTGAAGCACGCTCAAGATATTTCTCGATTTTGTTTCAATTGATCAGACTACCGCTTATTGAACAGGATATTCTGACCTCTATTTTGGCTACCAACAGATTGATACATGGCAATCCAGACTGCCAGGATTTGCTTGTTAGTGTGATCAACAAGTCTACGTGCAGCTCAAGAATTAATTCGACGGTCAGAAAAGGAATGTTTACCAGAAAAATGTTGATATTTTCCGGTGGCGCCATTCATGAAAACACACGCTCATTTACGTGCTTTGATCCAGACACCTTCAAAAACTACATCGGCATTGAGCAGCAGCCGACATTCGATTCTCAGTTTAAAGTTGATTATTTTAAACTGATCGTTGCTAAAGATGCAACTATTTTATTTCTTGGCGGTATTCTGTATGATAAGCAAACACTAGATGAACACTGTGCAGCCTTGACAACAGTTTATAAATATGCGCAACAAGAACGCTCGTGGCTAGCTTGTTCACCAATGCAGCAGGGACGGTGTTCCTTTGCCGCCTGCGCTTATCACGGGCGTGTTTATGTGTTAGGTGGCGCTGCATCTTATCCACGTGGTCGCGCCATTAGCCATGTCGAGTTCTACGACACAGAGATGGACGTTTGGCAGCAGGTGGAACCGATGCCCTTGGGCATTAGTCATCACGCCGCGGCAACGTTTAGTGACTTCATTTATATACTCGGGGGTATCGACGATGATAATGCTTATCTCAGCACAGTTTTGATGTATTCCATTCCGCGTGATACGTGGACGCTTGTTCAGACGGAATTGCTCAGGCCACGGGCTGACGGCACTGCTTTTACTTATCACGAAAAGATTTATCTGCTAGGCGGTTCTGATAAGCATGCAAATAACGTTACCATGGAGATATATGACCCGGTTAGGAATCGCTGGAGCTACGGGGCGGATTTTCCAGAAGAGAGAAAAATAATGGCGTCAACGTTGTTTAGCGATTATATTTATGTTAGCGGTGGTTTCAAATATTTGCCCACGAGACCCGGCCATTACCGACGTAGCCGAACAGTTGAAACACGAGACTTGTTTAAATATGACCTGATGTCTGGTAAATGGAGTCGTGAAGTCAAGATGATCCAGTATGGCAGTAGCACCAGTTGTGTTGCGGCTACACTGAACATAAATTATTTAAACGAAAGTGAATTTATTAGTCAGGAATGAAACGAAATATCTAAATCTTTGGTGTTTACATTATTGTTTACTTTAACTGCCATGTTTTAAAAAGTTTATTAGCCCACCGCCTTCCTTTCTTATGGTTTCGTTTTCATAGCACAGATACCTATCCTATCTATCCCTGTTTTAGATAAATTTATCTCCGCCGATAAATATCTTTATTGAGAATTAATGGTTCATTATTAAACATTTTTATTGAATTACACAGAACACCACCCCCACCCAATTTGCATGTGCGAATATACGAAACATTCCTTACAAACAAAATGTTGTATTGGTCGAATCCATATACGAAAGAATTATTGGGATGTAAAAGATTGCACTGTTTACCATATTTACATATTTTATTAATACCTCGATTCGATTTAGGTTACCACCCCACGGTAAGTGCCGTAGACTTTGTGCAGCAGTGATCAGGTCTGTCGTTAAGTTTTGGTTGATATTATTTCCAATCGGGTAGATTTAAATAGCGGTTTGACAAGCTTAATTTGTCCCAAAATATGTGTGGTACACATGATTATACTATGCTAGCTAAACCCAGATGAGATATAAAACACTTAACACACCCAATCATTTAATTTAGTCGTAAATTGTCACTGACGTTTTTTTGTCATTATTTCACTCACATGTCGTCTGTAATCCGTTACGATGACAACTTGATCACGCAAACTACGAACACTACCGTAAAATGTACATTTAAATGTAAAAACCAGGTCGCTGTCATGATTCCGTGATAATCATCACCACGCCCACAATAATCGTCGATTACCACCAATTCAGTTTGTATTTCTGCGTCCGATGTAAACAAAACAGGTGTCATCTACGCCATAGGAAAAAAGAATGAACTAGGATTTAACGTCTCCTTGTTTTGCTCCGACTGAGCTAATGTCGAGTTCCAACTGCTAAGGGATCTTTTACGCACACGTAAATGTGTACACGGGTTCTCCAATCCGAACCACGACACGTTACCCCTTGCAAGACCCCCGGTTTTGCACCACTGACAAGGAGGAACAGCGCCGGAAAAACCCGATGAACTCCGCGGCTAGCACAGATATCGAACTCGGGACCTCCAGGTTAGCGAACCAAGGTGTTATTTACGGAGCCACCGTGGCCCTGCCAGCTGAAAAATAACCTGTGTTTTATATAAGAAGTAAAATATTTCGCACCTCCTCAATTTGTTTTACAGATCTCCTTCGTTGACACTCACCTTTTATAGCCTCTTGAGGTTTAAGCGAACTAGAGTTGAATGTACACTACAATACGTTTCAGTCGATCAATTTAAATAATAACCCAAGAACAGTTTTTACAATTATACTAACATTTCGTTACTTTTTATTTTCACTCGTCCACCAACTTCATTTTGATCTAAAGGCATTTATTTAAAAGAAGAGCTGGCAGAAATTCCGCTGTTTGGGCACACTTTTCCTGCCTAGTATTCCACATTAAATCTCATCGCATGCCATTCAAACTTCACATTAAATTCTACACAGTTTTATATACTCCCATATGAAAATGTGGTCGTATATTGCCGTCGTCCCCGTCCGTCCATCTTCCACAATTTCCCGTGAACACCCTACAGGCTACATTTATCATCTGATTGTTTTGGAATTGATATATGTCATTTGCATTTGTGAGAAGAAGAAGCCTATATAATTTCAATAACTGTCGTTAAATTTTACTAGAGTTATGGCCCATGTTCCACTTTGTTGCACACCGTGAACGCCCTAACGACAAGAGTTATCATCCAATCTGTATGGAATTTATATACATCATTTAAATTAGTAAAATGAAGAATCCTATTGAATTTCAGCAATGTTCATTAATTACTTCTAGAGTTATGGCCCTTGTTTCACTTTGTTGAATCTTGTGAACGGTCTAAGGACAACAGTTATCATCCGATCTGTATGAAAGTTATATACGTCATTTAAATTAGTGAAACTAAGAGGCCTTATTACTTCGTTGCACCTTGTGAACCTTTTTACAACAGAATTTTTCATCCTATCTGTATGAAATTTATATGTATTGTTTCAATTAGTAAAAAGAAAAAGCCTATTAAATTTCCGCCAATTACTCCTAGAGTTATGACCCTTGTCTTAATTTTTTGAACCTCGTGAATGTTCGATCTGTATGACATTCATATGCATTATTTTAATTAGTAAAACGAAAGTTTCAAAAATTTCTGTAGATTACTTCCAGAGTTAAGGCCTTGTTCAGTTTTTAGAACCGTGTGAACCCCCAAACAACCACAATCATCTGTATGAAATTGTCTATTAAGTGCCCCTAATTACGTATAAAAAAAATAATTTATATGCAACAACCCTTGTCGACCTCTCTGATGATTTAGCTGCTGTGGGCGCATGTTTCGTTGTCTTGCAGCCTATCTTTTATTTTTCGCCACTATGTTTTTATTTATTCATATATTGTAGACGGGAAGACATCAATTCTTAACACTTATCCACACTAAACTAACAATGTTTTACTCAATATCTGTATTGCATCTTCCCGTGATCCAGATTAATATGTTAAATCACAAAATGAAAGCGGGTTAATCCTATTGTGACCTGTAAATGAGATATGTTTTGTTTTTGACAATGGAAATAACGCGATCAGCTGCCCTTTTTTTAACTGTATGTACTGCTCAAAAATGAAGTGGTGCCACAGAGAAAGCAGGCTAGATATGCCTCGTTAAAAAGCCCATCACAAAATAAGTTGCATTTCATAACCCGGAACCCGGTTTTGGATACATAATAAAAATACACACATAGCTTTGCCGGCACCCGTCCGCCCTGCTTTGTGGAGCCAAAATCGCAGACATTCAGGGGCGGATCCAGAGGTTCTCGGTTTCTCGGTATCTAAAGATATTTTGTTCCTCACTTGTGAAGGAAGCATTCCCAATCAACATTTTAAAAACACTTTATGCGATTTTATTGGCGATTTTTAGACCTGTAGTCTTGGAATTTAGCTTCCGGAAATACGTAAGAATGCACCAAATTGAATCTTATTTACCAAATTTTTCTGGGGAAGCCCCCCCCCCCCCGAACCCCCATTTAACTGTTTACAACGTTTAGCGCCTTCGGCAATTACTTAAGCAGTTATCCAACCTACCCCCCCCCCCTGCAAAAAATCCTGGATCCGCTCCTGACATTATAGACATTTTTTGTATCCATTTGTCAGATCCCGTAAACGATATTGGCGTGTTTTATTGCAGACAGGTCCAATACTGAAATTAACATTACCTCCCGGAACTTTAATCATAAATAAACCTACAAATATTTGGAAATTCAGGAAAATCAATATTAAATATCTATTAAAAAATAGCATAACAAAGTGTAGAATATGAAAGGACCTATGATAGTGTCATATTCTACACTTTGATATGCCATTTTAAATAATAATAATAAATACAAACTTTTATTATTATTTAGAATGGCATAATAAAGTGTGAATATGAAAGCATCTATGACACTGACATAGTGTATAACATGAAAGAATCTATGACGATCTATCCTTGTGATGGCCGATAAATTTCCTGGACGTTTTCCAGCATGGTTTCCCCTAGTTTCAATGGTACATGAAGGATGGTCGGTGTCTAGTCGTTCAGATGGCACAAAAGTCGAGGTCCCGTGTACACATTGGCGTTCAGGCAAGAGAGAGAGAGAGGGGGAGAGAGAGAGAGAGAGAGAGAGAGAGAGAGATAGATGGGGTTTAACGTCCACTCAACACAACTAGGTCATTTCGGGACTAACATGTCGTTTAATTTTATTTCAGCAATTCGCTTGCGCGTAGGGGTCTTTAGCAGTGGGAGGACCAGGAGAAGACCCACGAGTTTGGACAGGCGATCCTACTCCTTGTCACGTACAACCGGAGATTCAAAACCACGCCAGTTGACACAATGACAGGTTTTATGATACAGCACGCGCGTGCTAACCATTCGGCCATACAACCCCCCCCCCCTCAGGCAAAAGAGCCGTTGGTATTTATCTATAGTATCTTGTTCGATTTTAACACAGAACTTACTGTGGTAAATCGGTGGTTCACACAAGATTGATGGCTTTATAGGATCAGTGCAGTCACATGCACAGCGTCATCCCCTGCGTGTTTTAGGCCTACTTTGATTCAAGGCGGAATTGTTTATATTATTATTACAAGTTAGCTGCAACTAGATCATACATATAAATTGTCCTTTATGTCCTAATAGAGAACGAAGTTATCAAAAATGATATTTTATACCCTGCAGTGCAGTTGAAGTAGGAATTCTGTAATCCGCCTCTAACCATTCCAGTTCTTACTGGATATTCATTTTAATTAGATATAAAAAAACAATGAACGTAACAAATGTTTTAAGAATGAACTTTTATTGTCGTTTATATAAAGCAAAAAAGATTTATTATGTGTTACATTATTTATTATATTATTAGCTATAAACAGCTTTTTTCAGTTTTGTTTAAGATTAAACGGACGTCATTTTGTTTGCTAATTTTAGGAGAGAGAGTGAGGGAGAGAGAGAGAGAGAGAGAGAGAGAGAGAGAGAGAGAGAGAGAGAGAGAGTAGGTCATATTTGACACCATCACATAGTTCAATTAATGGACTCAAAATCCCGAAATCAACGAACAGATTCAAATGAAGTGTGACTCCAATAGATATGAGATCGTTTATTTATTTATGAGGAAAAGGCTACTGTTTACGATGTCATATTAGTTATTAATTTAGCTTCGTGTGATGCTAAGATGACCAACTTGTCAACTGACTGACCCAGAAGAATTCGTGTAACAGTTCTGTCAAAGTCAACCGTTAAACAGATTATTTATCCTTTACAAGTAGATTTGAGTCAAGTATAAGAAAGGATATTTTTTAAAAGAAAAGTTAATTCGGAAGTTATACTTTCGCAGCAAGGTACACTCTTTTTAAGGAATACATAAACTCTTCAAAGGTATAGTTATATGTACATAATATACATTTTAATTTTTTTAAAGTTTTAATATCATGTCTATAAATGCACACCAAAAATATTTTGAAGTTAGTGGTTATGATTTTAAAAGTCGTTTCCGTTTAAAGGGTGGTAGCCCCAGAACTCAGTTGGTGGGTTTAAGTATTCAATTAAATGCCAACATGTAAAGAAATGGCCCAGATAGCTTACCGCTTCAAAATATTGAGTTGTCCGGAACGCATCGCTATAATTGCTTATCGGTATTACGTAATTCATTGAGGAATTCCCTGTTTAATATCGACAATCACTTATAACTTTGACGTGCATGCAAATAGCTAGATAAGGCCAACGCCTGAGATGGGTTAGGGAACGTGACTGTTGGCGAAATTGAAGGTTAGGGTTAGCGTTAGGACTAGGTTTCAGAGTTAGGGTTGGGATAAGAGCTAGATCTGTTTACAACTCTTGACCTTTGACCAAACTTAAAGTTGGCCGTCTGAAATAGATCTAACCCAAGGCAAGTATGTAGATATAGTTATCCCAATTTATACAGATCTACATTTCGTTTCGTTTTTTTATACTTTCGATGGCCTCATGCCAGGTGTCAAGTAAGCGACATATTATGACCTTATAACGCCAGCCATTCGATTAACCAATCAAAATCTATGTTGCAAGTATCTATGCCTTCTTTTGTTTTGATTTCTATCGCTGATAATGTCTACCCACAGGTCCGCGCAAAAAAGGTTAAGCACTCGATTCGACAGACCATTTGATTGGCTGACCCCTCATTTCAAGCAGAACACGAGTTAAATAACAACTCTTCAAGATCCTAGTGTAGTAAAGACAAGTAAAACGAAATTTTGAAATGTAAAAACGAAACGAAATAGGATCTGTGTTTAATCAGATTGTAGCTATCCAGGGTATAACGTTCAATTTGAGGACTTACAGCAACCATAATAAGAAGGAAAAAATACGAGTTTGTATCAACGCGACAAACTACCGCAGAGGTTCAGACAGCATTCTATGTTAAAGTTCATAAAATTAGTTGAAAATGACAAGGTTAATATTCTCAAAGAAAACCATGTTATGACTTAAAGCTTTGATTATAGAAACAAGTAAAACTTGTCTATCATTATACGCAGGTGTCCCCAAAACACACCATTCTGTCGCCCGGGGCTTTCATGATTTTATTACTCATGAGCGACAGATGATGTAAATTAGAGAAAAGTAAACAACCCAAATCGTGATTTTACTTTTATTTACATAAAATTGTTGACATTCTTCACAATAATTGCATGTAAACTTGGTAGTAATTTTATCGTAATGTACGAAATTGTAGTCGAGAAATGTATTAGGTTTTGTCAACTTCCTATGTATTATGGTTCTCCATCAATTAATATTATTTAATAAGTTATTGGATAAAATAAAGATTTTTCTATTGGTACTCCCCATTTCATAATTATGAATGCGTTGAAGACACACGCGGGTTCTTACGAAAGTGAAAACGAATAATATGAGATAAAAGTTGATAAATAAATATAGTAGTTTTTCAGAACTTGCAAAACCAAGTTCGTGGTGGATAGATTATTGCTTCACGCGAATACAGATACGTAGATTTGTTAAAGTTATTTTCCTTGGTGTTATTTGGACTATTTTTTTCCATTTTTTCCAAGGCTGCCATGTTCATCCTCTTTTTCGGTACCATCTTTCCCAAAAATTTTCGCTAGGCCAAACACCAAAGTTTGTAAGAGGTTAACTGAAATTTCGAGATACACACACTTGAAGTAATATACCATAAACATGTAATTGTAAACCGTATATATCACCTAAACCTCTTAGCCCCGATATCTTCTAAAGCCCCACATTATCACCCTGAAAGACTATCATAAAAGAAAATTCATTTTTCATGTTGGTCTGCATCCAATAAAAGTAACAGGATTTACTTCCCCTGAATAAATTATCCCGATTTCTCTTGTATCTCTGAATGGGGGTTGGGATGGCCTAGTGGTCTAGACTCTAGAGTGCCGCGCTTCGACCTCTAGCTGGCCGACCACCTCTGGCTTGCGGCTGTGGTTTCGAGCCCTGATGTGAGATAGGGGCGCCTTCTCAACCTCGTGGGTTTCCTCCGGGCTCTCCGGTTTCCTCCAAATGTTTAAGACCCCTAAGCGCAAGCGAATTATTGAAAAAGAAAAGAGTGGCTTTTGTTACGACGAGCTTGAGCAAAGTTTAGAACTAATTCCGAAATGGCTGCCAATCTCCCCAAACCAGCTTTGCAAAATAAGCAGTATTGTCAACGTTTTCAGAACCGAAGGCAGCAATTAAGAGGTGGGAAGGGTTAGGGTTAGGGCTAGGACTATTTTTCAATATTATTACATGTTAATAGTCTAAAATCTTTAGATATCATATCAGAGATCGCTAGGAACCAGTGCAGTAGATCAAAACCTTTCAATTAAAACGAAACGAAATAAATATCTAGCTTCGATTACAATGTTTATTTCTTTTTCCTCTAGGTTAGAAGATGAAGACACTGTGCGTCTGTTCGTTGGTTGTTCTTTTTGTCAGCGTTTTCTACACACCGGGTAAGTGTAAAAGAAGGGTGTTATCGCCGCAGACGTATTGAGAATATTTCAGCATGTTCGGTGTCAAATTATGACTGTTAACAAAACGTTTTAACAGCCAACTAACCAGCGCATAAGAAATGTCTTCATTATATTTCTACAGACCACAGGAAAATCCATCCTGGGGCGAGGAACAACATTGGCTTGTAGACTACATGTTTAATATACAAAACTTATCCATTGTTCCAATTAATTGCTGAATTGTATAGAATATAATTTTGTTGTTTCTGTTGCCGATAAACGCAATCTGCGTTTTTAGATTTAGAGCACAACCGCCGATCAAATAAGTTTTTATCTTCAAACAAACATTGGACTTGTTACCCGATATAAGTATTTAAACGACCATTTTGGCTGTTGGGAAATCGGCGGATCCTGAAAAAACCCACGAGGGAGGACAGGCAACCTCATTCATTGTCACGTACAACCAAAAAATCGAAACCACGCTAGCTGACTCAATGACAGGCGTTATGATGCAGCGTCCCTACCCACACCCCAATTGATTTTGAATACTGTTATATTAATAATAACTTTGAACGTTACATAATACCCAGCACTGACTTATTTTTCACGAGTTTCCCCCTTACCACTAAATAAGTTAAGATGCATGATTAGTAACTAGAAAGGTAAAACGTTTATTATTTTCATTTCAGCATGTTCCCAACCATTTCAACAGATGGTATTTGATCCACAACAGCAGCCCCAACCACCAGCACAACCATCACAACAACAACAACAATACAATTCAGCACCACAGCAGCCACCACAACCACCACCCCCACAACAACAACAATACAACCCCCCAGTGGTCCCCCCTCCCCAACAACAACCGCCGGCAGCTTTTGTTGAACCCCAATTCAGTATTTTGAGACAAATGCAAATGGGGCTACCAGGCCGCCGTGCGCCAGTTAGAAATTATGCACACCAAAATAGTTTCTTTAGCAACCCATTATTTATGCTTCTCTTAAGTGGTGGAGATTTTTTTTAAGGTTTGATTACTTAATCGATATGTTAATTATTCATCTATTAAAGTGGCTCAGTCTTACATCCACCTAAATTATTATGGAATGTATTGGGTATAACATTTTTGAAAATTTTTTAGAATTCCAATTTAATATTTGTAAATCAAATTCTTATATAAAATAAAATCGATTTAAAGTATATATATATATATATCCAGAAATATTAACACAACCGTAAAGCTGCACCACTTTGTTTCACGGTAAACGATAAAAAGATAAAAGGTATGCCGACAGAGACTGAAATAATTAATTTTATTCAAACTCAATATATTACAGGTTGTGATTTATATACAAATGATCAAATATAATTAATTTGTCTGTCCTAATATTCTTGCAAGGGTCAATTGTTGTTCTTTGTATATAAAAAGGTGCTTTTGAAAAATATACTTTATTAACTCCGATGGTTTGTCGACGTTGTAGTGTCGATCATTAGCGCATATAACCGACCAATTTGTTTGTGCCATTCTAATAACTAGCCATTCTTTCTGAGACTCTCCATCCTAGGGCACTGACAAGGGGGTACCACGTTGAAAAATCGGGGGAACTTTCTCAGCCAACACTAGGATTGAACTGCAAACACCCAGGTCAGCGAGCCAGCGCCATACTCAACGAGCCACGACGCCTTCTATTGCAAGTAAGACCCAGTTAACCAATCTGAACTGGAGTGTTAGTTGGCAACTGCAAAAAACTTAAGCGGTTACATTTATTCTATTAAACAGGCTTCCATCTTATGGTCTGGCACGAATATAATATAAAAACCTGTACCACTGTTAGCTTTTTAAAATTAGGAAGTTAGTTGATACAGATTATTCGTTACTACTTATTGTATTAGTACGACTCGTGTACATAAGTCCTTATACAATCCAAATACATGTCAATGGGCTGGACGCTATAATAATATCAACTGAAAGGTCTTGATGGTGCGCAAAAAAATATTCAATAAAACATTAAACCAAAGGAGGAGACACGCATGGCAAACAACACGAATAAAAATAGGTTGTCAGGCAACGACACACAAACCCACTACAGCTAAATCATCTGAGCAGTCAACAAGGGTTGTTGTATATTGGCGTCGGACATTATCACATTATGTGATAGAACTGGTTAAACACGTTCCAGTTCCAAATATCATTTCTAAAAGGAGGTCATTGCTATCGATGCGTTATGAAGCTTTCAAAAAAGGGAAGTGACGAACGCAAAAGGTAATGCACGGACTATTTATATTGTCATTGTTTTCTTTTATCTAATGGCAGTCTTTTTTTTTGAATTGTCAGATATCCCCTACAGTCTCATACAACTTTTGTCTTCGAAGTAATTATCAGTGAGCAGAAATCCGCCCGTGTATCTGTTATCACTCATCACTTCAGTTACCTCCTTTTCTCGAAAGCTCCATAACGCATCTATATTAGCAATAATCGCTGTGTTAAAATTATATTTGGAACGTGATTAACCAGTTCTATCATACGGAAGCCTCCTGGTGCCACGATAAAATTTTTTTTTAGCGTAATTGTGACTTTTTATCTCCTAATTAGGACTTTTTATCTCCTAATTATGACTTTTTATCTCCTAATTAGGACTTTTTATCTCCTAATTATGACTTTTTATCTCCTAGTTAGGACTTTGTATCTCCTAATTAGGACTTTTTATCTCCTAATTATGACTTTTTATCACCTAATTAGGACTTTGTATCTCCTAATTAGGACTTTTTATCTCCTTATTATGACTTTTTATCTCCTAATTAGGACTCATAATTAGGACTTTTTATCTCCTAATTAGGACTTTTTATCTCCTAATTAAGTGGTAAGGACTAGGTTATCAAGACATTCTCAATAGTCTTGTAAAGACGAATGGTGTAGTGATATGTGTGCGTACACTCATATGGGGTTTAACGTCCTACTTTTATGCACTTATTCAATTGGCTAATGAAGACGGGCAACGCCATGCAGGGTGCAATGGGGGGAATTTTGCCAGGACAGCCGGCGATAACTCGCCTACTCTTTATCGATTCCCAACTGTCCGGGATCTTTAACGTGCGACCTGATTCAGCACACGAGACCTCGGTTTTTCGTCACATCCGAACGACTAGGTGCTAATCCTTGCCAGCCCCCTAGGGTCTGTGCCAATGACAAGATAAGCCGGATTGGAAAATCCCGTTGATCTTTCCCGATCGGGGATCGAACCCATGACCGCCTGGTTAAAATCGAAACAATTCAAGCCTTTTCAAGCACCGTTTGAGTGTGCGCATAAATATCACTACACCATTCGGCTTTGCAAGACTATTGAGAATGTCTTTATAACCCAGTCCCCAGCAAAAAGTTCACCCATGATTATACCACTTAAATAGGAGATAAAAAGTCCTACTTAGGAGATTAAAAGTCCTAATTAGGAGATTAAAAGTCCTAATTAGGAGATTAAAAATCCTAATTAGGAGATAGAAAAAACCTAACTAGGACATAAAAAGTCCTAATTAGGGGATAAAAAGTCATAATTAGGTGATACAAAGTCCTAATTAGGAGATAAAAAAAGTCCTAATTAGGAGACAATTAAAACCTATGTAGGAGATAAAAAGTCCTAATTAGGAGATAAAAAGTCCTAATTAGGAGATGAAAAGTCCTAATTAGGAGATAAAAAGTCCTAATTAGGAGATAAAAAGTCACAATTACGCTAAAAAAAATTTTTTATCGTGGCACCAGGAGGCTTCCGTACTATCACATGTGTGATAATAACTGAAATTCAATATTGTCCTTTAAAGGCATTACGATCTTTTTAAAAGTAGCATCTCATTAAGTGGTTATCAGAAAGCATTAGGCGCTATTGGCGTGTGGTTTTAAAAATAAAAGAGGAATGGTGTATTGACCTTGTCGCAAAATTAAAGCTCAAAATATTGAGTCGCTCGACATGGACTTCAAAAGTTCTTATCTGGACACGTAAGCCTTTTAAGATTTCGGGTCAATTTCTCGTTGGTTGACCAGATAATCGATTCCCTTTCCTTTAGACGTCCATTCAATGAATGACCCTTGTGATGTACTTGATAACGAAAGGTAAATTTCCCCTAAACATTATTTTTATAAAATAAAAGTCTAGACAACGCATAATACAGCTTGGGTCACCGGCCTCCACCCCAGATGAAGACTAAAGGGTTTAAGATGTTTGAAAATGTATCACATATATTGAGTTAGTTGCTCGTGCCCAAGGTAGCGGATTCTAAGGGATTTTAACACAAAATTAAACAAGTATGTGTTTTGTTGTCATTCTATTCAGTTACTAAATGCCATTTAAAGAACAAAATTAAACAAGTTTATTCTCCAAAATATTATTTGGATGGCATTTTAATTAAATTAAGGGAGCTAACCATGGAAGAAAATAATTTCACGTCTCACAATATCGAATAGGCTGGAAAAGTGTGCTGCATTGTGCCCTCAATTATTTATAAGGTGCACGGGTACGTGGGTCTAATTTAGACTGCCCCGAGGAGTGCTTGCCACTGATACTGTCGGTTTTTAGACAGCAAATCGGACAATGCAAACAATTGACATCACCCCACCCTCCACGAATATTACCTGGATCCTATTGTTACATGTTTCAAAATTACCAATTCTCTCGGGGAACGTTCAAGCAATGGCCATAATGAGTGTAGGTTGACTACACAATGCGCAAACAAGACCCATAAGGGAAACCTGCGGATAAGACAAACCAACTACTTTGAGAATGCTAGCAAAAAACACCATGTAACTAGCATAAGTTCAGCTAACCAAGCTGTGATAGTTCATAATTGGTTTCGATTCAAATGATGTCACCTTAAAATGTCCTAAAAACTGAATGTAGTGGATACTGAAATCACGGACACTGGCACTATACAATTATTGCACAGCCCATTCAGTTGGCTTAAAGGAGCTAAATCGCTAATATTTGGGACCTAGAAATTGACACAATGGGTCACAACGCATATGATAATGTAATATGAATGTATATAAACTGATTTACATTCAATCATTTCCCTCTTTAATCCAATTTCAAACCAGTTATTTTCGGCGAAACACGCCTGATGTCTCAATAGAAAGTAAATCTCAAGCGTCTGGTTATTGCAGTCTACATGTTCTATGTCTCCAGGTAACAAAATGCGTCACCGTCTAGCCCCGTTCTTCAAGTCTATTGATTGTTAAAAATGGGCCTGAAACGCATTATGGTACACGATTCGTGTACCAATGGTATTTTTTTATTATTTTGTCTTAAATATTGGATATCAGAAGCCTATTTTTTCCCGGTAATATAACAACAACAATAATTCGTGTTTCATTGTCGAAGATTTTGGATGATATTGAGTTACGGACTTGGCTCCTTTAAACACTAGTGACGTTAAACCAAATGGTTAAATATTCTAGTTTAAATTCACCTGCTCCCTGGGTTTACTTTAACTCTGCCTTCTGGGGACATGAAAGTCACATCTACCATATTATGCATAATAAATCACAACTTCTTATCGACAATACCAGAATAAATGGTTGGGATAATAGCACGAACATTTCAATATATTATGATCCATGCTAATCGTCAGTCTGAACGCTAAGTCTCCTTGTTTAAAATCGCAAAGAATTTTATGGTAGCTCAACTTATGTCGCCCAACAAAACTTTTGAAAACCAGTAAAAACTGTTCCTGTTATGTAGTAAGCTAATACAAATTGTTTGGTCGAGACCCAACTGCTCTTTACTTGGTCAACAAAATGGTATTTTGCCCATATCGCAGTGCATGCAGCATCACGAAACTGTTCAAGATCGACAAGTATTGCCGACTAAAGTCACATGACCTTTTTGTGCTCGGTTAAATGGTTTTTTTCCTAAGCGGCATTATTGCCGCGTGATTTAGTTCCTCTTGCCAAGTTCGACCAGTGCTAATGTGGCATTTTCACTGTAGGTTGTTTGTCAAGATACTGGGCGGTGTTTGTCATGCAGAGACTAAGGTGATTTTTATACTTCTCTTACATTCCCAGGTTTCCCGATCCCTCCCCCATTTTTATCAGCACACGTTTACAGTGGTATAACTCTTTAATTTAATGGTCCGAAACGGGATTAATTCTGAAGCAGCAGTTTTTCGTTCTCAGTGTAACGAGCCGAAATACAATTTTGAAACTAATGAAGAGTTCCCAGCCCGCACACCGATTCCACCAGACATGATATTTGTATTTCATCTGATATATACGCATATTGTACACCATTTCCCAGTTTCCCTGATCAAATTTATACACTTTATGGTTTAAAACTTCACGATTTGTTTCTGCAACTGCTCGTTTCACAAAAATTGACTTTTGTGGCTCCAATCGTTATATCGTGAGGATTATGGCTTTGAGTCTGTATTCAACAGATCAAAGAAAATTAAATACTTGTTATCAAACTCAATTTTAATTATTGTCAAATTAAATCCCTTCATTAACTCCAAGCTGACGAACGACTATAAAACACATGGCATGCGACATTTTTATTACTATTGGTGCTTATTGGAACTCAATATTGCCGACATTCTAACAATGTTTACGAAATTATTGCGAGAGGGCCTTGATCGCAATTGTCGTAATGATTTCAGGCTCGCAACAATTTCATGTTTCACAGAGGTCACTTTTAGATTAGCATGATCATATTTTAGTTCTATGTTTACGTGTGCAATTCGGTAACGCGGGAGGGGCTGCCCGGACCGTGTCTTCTCCAGCTGTTCTTTTTGGAATCCAACAGAGACGGGATCCGTAACGTACATTACCAATTTGTACAAGTGAAAACCGGGATTAGAAAATTCAAGAAGTTCTTTCCGAACTCAGTTTGTCCCGGTTGCGTGTCTTAATCACACAACTGCCACGAGAGAAGAGAGCACAATGATTAAATTCTCAAGCGAAAAGCTTTATATAAAAGTGAAAATACAATGAGAATACATTTCAATAAATTATATTATGACATTTCAGGTTAGATAATAATTTAAGGTAGATGAAAATATCCAGATTTTGACACAGAACACATATCACTTTAACATTTGAGAATTGAACATAAAATATTATAATCTTAGACTTTCTTTAGGATTTCTTAAAGCAAACAACAAATATAATAATCTACATGTAGTTCAATTTTGGGATTACATCTCAGCTGAATCATTTTCCCACGACGAACTACCCCCTCCAGCCCCAGTTGCCATTAAATACATGAACGGGTCCATGTCTCCGTAAAATTGTTCATTGCTTCCATATGATCCGATCCACGAACCACCTGCTCCACCGAGTCCTGCGCCCAAGTACCCATTTCCAGCAACACCACCGGCCCCGGCGCCCCATTGCCCGATTCCATGCCCACTGGCCCCAATTCCTGCTTGGGATGCTAATGAACCGGTACTACCACCCCAAGCGGGTCCTGCGCCCAAGTACCCACTTCCAGCAACACCATCGGCCCCGGCGCCCCATTGCCCGATTCCATGCCCACTGGCCCCAATTCCTGCTTGGGACGCTAATGAACCGGTACTACCACCCCAAGCGGCACCATCATGGGGTGTATTGGCAGAAGCCAATCCTAGTCCTCCACCGATACTAACGCCAGATCCTAATCCCGCATTCATAGCTCCTGAACCTCCCATATTCCCGGCACCAGAAACACCTGCTCCAACGGGTCCTGCGCCAAAGTACCCACTTCCATGATCCCCAGCAGCCCCACTGGCCCCAGCGCCCAATTGCCCGATTCCATTGCCAGAAGCTAATCCTAGTCCTCCACCGGAAGTAGTGCCGATACTAACGCCAGATCCTAATTCCGCATTCATAGCCCTCGAACCTCCCATATTCCCGGCACCAGAAGCACCTGAAACCCATTTGTAAGATCCAGACCCAGCTGTGTCTGGAACCCAGGTATAGTAACCTTGTCCATTAGATGACACGCTATTCGAAGGTACACCACTGCTTGATGTTGTCCAAACATATTGTCCCTTGCCTGTACCCGTTAAGTCTGCAACCCATTGCCATCGTCCATTGCCCGATTGTGCCCCACGTATACTATTAGCTGTCGGTGTTCCTGGACTAGTTGTAGAGATCCAGACGTATTTACCTTTACTGGGATTTTCGGCATTTGCTACCCAACTCCAATACCCTTTTCTTTTCTGAGTTCCCGTCGTGCTTTTACTGCCTCCAACAGTTCCAGTGCTCCCTAAAGATCCCCCGCTAGTTACAATACCACTGCCCAAATTTGTAGTAGCTCCACTAGAAGTTCCCGATGTCCCACTATTACTTTGACTACCACCACTGGATACTGCCCTACTGTCCAAAATTGTCCCAGATCCATCAGATGCCCCCCATGTTCCACTGATACCTCTGGCCCCCAATGAACCTCTGTTGGTTAACGATCCACCGCTACCTCCAGCAATTCCTGAAGATCCAAAACCACTAAACATAAGAGACGGGTGTAATAAGGCGCCTCCATTATAAGGCATTCGTATTTTTGGTGTTGAAATTCCGGGGAATGGACCAACAGGCTGTCCCATAAATAAGGGAAATGGTTGACCATTGTAGCCGGTTCTAATCAAGTATCTGTAAACAGGTTTTCCATTATCAAATCTTACTATTTCACGCTTGAACTGAAAGTTTGACGATCCATTAATTTTGAAATTACTCAACGGTAATCTGGGAAAACCAGGGAATATTGGATAAGTGGCACCTCCATTTGTTGATGATCCCAATTGAGAACTTGTCAAACCTCCAACATTTACCTTCATATTACTATTAGACATACCTCCAATAGGATATGATGTATACTGTCCGTTCGGGCGTAGACTACCTCCCATGAATTGGATATCCTTTACCCAGGGAGCAGTTGAAGTCCAACCATTGGTACTGCTGCTACTGCCGCTGCTACTTTGACTACTTCCCCACATTCCTGACCCAGTACTGCTCCCTGTCATACTAGGATTCACACCACCAAAATTAGAGACGCCGTTTCCCCACACTCCTGATCCAATTCCCAGCATCCCGGAATTCATTCCCCCAGCTCCCCATGAACCAGAACTACTACCTTTGCTTCCGCCTCCCCAAGCACCGCTTCCGATTCCATTCCACATACCAGTGTTCCCTGTATTTGACCACTTCAGGAGCAATGGGTTAAATGGTAAAGTAATCTTAAATTGCCGTTTGCCTCCAGATGTGGAAGTACTACTGCCTGTTGCGAGAGACGGTTTGCCCGAGGACATCACTGTAGATACTTTTTGGATTCCACCGATCCCTGAACCCGAATTGCCACCAGTTGCGACTTTGCTCCCTTGATTGAAGAATTGGTAGGCACTTTCTTGATGTACGTTTCGGAACTGTTTACTGTTTGATCCAGCTGACCCGCCTTTACTTCCAGCAGAAAACAAAGTAGGCACCCCCACCATAGCTGTATCTAAAAAAATATTTATATACATAATTCATTTTGCACAATTTATATCACTAGTCTTGTGATTGAATCCCATGTTGGTTTGAAAGTTTCAACTCAAAATATTGCGTATTTCAATATGCTAATTGCATGAGTGGCTTGCTAATAGCGATACGCTCTGGTCATTGCAGGAGCGTATGTTGACTCGGTGTGGAATTTGGAAAAATTTGTACATATTACACGGTAACAGGAGGTTTATATTTCTGCAAAAATGTATCAGGGATATTCAGATCAGATTATATGAGATTTTCTTTTCCACGAGGAGTCTTTTGTTTCACTAACTATACACCTGGTACAAATCCTTTAACAACTGCATGACGATGTGTTCGGTAAGATCTAAATCTACCTAATGCAGATCTTTCGGTTGACCCCAAATGTTACATAAATCATTAATTAGACGTTTGTTCAAATGTTATTTGTTCAAATGGTATTTATTCAAATGGCATTTGTTTACATGTCATTTGTTCAAATGTCAAGCCAATAGTCCATCGGTTGGGTTTGATTTTTAACAGATACTATTGGCAGTTAATAATTCAATCTAAACCTGGATTATCGAGACTTTATTTATTGTTTATTGTAACAGTGGTAGCAATGACAATTGGGGCTACACTGAAATGTTTCCTTTTCATTACCTAGTTTTTGAAGCGAGAACTATCAGCTCTTTAACTAAATCTTATATACTGTATCTTTAATTGGCATGCTTTTAGAACTTAACATAAGAAACGCGATCACATCATACGCGTTGCTACTCATTTTTACCCATTTGCAGGTCCAGTGTAAATCGTACGGCATTCAAATGATTGAAATATACTTACGATCACATTTACACAGTGTTTTATTAAATGTGGTACCAGGAGCACATGTTCTTAATACGGGTCTATTATTCACGGTTTCATAATAAGTACCGGTGTTCACAGGGTTGTTAATTAAAGTTGGACAAACTGAAATGTAAAACATAAACATAAATGTAAACGAGAGACTGTTTGCTGTTTAAAGTCCACTCAACATAAACTTTATTTTGAAACCAGCATGAGATATCTGTATTTGAATTAAATAATTGTGCGCAGTGACTGAATGGCCTTGTGAAATCATCTACTAACTCACGAAAGCTTGGTTATGACTATTTAATTTTTTGCACATATTTTATTATTACTTTTTTTTCGTTGTTTATATTGAAAGTGGTACTACTTCCATTCAACCGGAGGGGGGGGGGGGGGCTAGTGGTCAGAGTGCCGCGCTTCGACCTTTAGCTGGCCGGCCACCTCTGTCTTGCGGCTGTTGTTTCGAGCCTTGGTGTGAGCGTATGTGGCATGGAGATAGGGGCGACTTCGCAACCTCGTGGGTTTCCCCCGGGCACTCCGGCTTCCTCCCACTGCTAAAGACCCCTACGCGCGGACGAATTGATGAAATAGAGTTGAACCATATGTTGGTCCTGAAATGACCTAGTTGTGTTGAGTGGACGTTAATAAACCCCATTTCTCTCTCTCGCTCTCTCTCTCTCTCTCCCTCCCTCTCTCTCCATTCAACCTCTTCGCTGTGTAGAAATTTAGAACAGTGTATGATAATGTTAGTGGTAAATCACAAAAGCCTTATTCAGTATAATCAGGCCAAGCGGAGTAGGGGGGATAGGTTGGCTGCAAGTACTCTTGTCTCCAGGCTATTGCGGCCCCTGGACCTTTAATGGAAGCCCCCCACCAATCAAGAATTGCTTCCACCGGTCCTGATAATATACACACATTGCCATTGAAATACAGGTTCAACATGACTCAAGACAATCCTTGACGAACCTGTTTTTCATTCCCATAGTAAAGCCCAATTTTATTTTCTGCTCCTACCTGGTCTTTTCTTTGTAATAATCAAGTTCCCATGTGTACAATAAATAACAGTACAATTAATGAAGAAACATTCTTATTATTGAAGTAAAGAAAGTGACATTTCTATTTCTATGTAATCCTTTTTTTAATGCTAATTAAGATTTTGAGCCTCCAGCTAGTATCAATTATCCTTGAGAACGCCAAACTGGGTTATCTTAGCTTTAAATTTCGTGTGTGTCTAGCGTACAAGCGTTTGAAGAGTAATATGCGAAAACGACCTTGTTTGGTGAGCCGACCAGTCCATCGTCCATTCTCACCAATCACAGAAACAAATCATTACAAGTTAGTCTCATAAAAGCCAAGATTCTTGATAATACCTCAATTTCGGTTTTCCGGTTTACGCCCGTTTTGTACCACATCGAGCTTACATCGTTTGCTAAAGATGCCGATTGTATAGAAATGGGTCATATGTATGGAAGACCAAACTGGACAATTTCATGATTCTTGTTTCTATATTCCAGTTTGGACATTTTAGACACGAACGCAACATTCTAAACTAATGATTATGGTGTCTACATTCTTATGTCAACATTTCATGTAGAAACAAGAATCATTAGTTTAGAATGTTACGTTCTTGTCTGAAATGTTCAAATGATACGCGGGGATCACGGTGGCTAGCCTGGAGGTCGGGTGTTTGATCCCTGCATTGGCCTAGAAAGTTCATCTCGATTTTCCGACGTGATTTCCCCTTGTCAGTGATGCAGAAGGAGGGCCTGACATGGACAGCTGCCTAGTCGTTGGGATGGGACGAAAAACCGAGGTACTGTGTACACCTTGGAGTGCACGTAAAAGATCCCTTGGCAGTTGGAATTCGATATAAGAGTAGGCCGTAGCGCCGCTGCCCGGGCAAAAAATTTCCCTCATAGCACACTGTATGGCGTATGCCCGTCTTCAATTAGCTCAGCTTAAGTGCATAACAGTAGGACGTTAAACCCCATTTCATTCATTCATTCGTTCAAATGATACGCAATTAATGATACGCCTTTTTTCTGTAGGACTAAAAACGTAAATCAAAATGAATTATTCATATCCATAAACAACTACCATTTTGCTTATCAAATACCAACACACGACGGTCGGATAGCCGTGGCGATAGAGAGGCGG
This sequence comes from Patella pellucida, assembly GCA_917208275.1. Classification (NCBI taxonomy): domain Eukaryota; kingdom Metazoa; phylum Mollusca; class Gastropoda; family Patellidae; genus Patella; species Patella pellucida. The sequence goes on from OU795044.1 coordinate 14,465,409, forward strand.
CTTCTCACCAATGCAACGAGGGTCCAATCCCAGCTCAGGGCATGAACTTTATCGTTGTAAATGAGAGGGATATTCGGTCTCCCGTCCGATCAGGCAGGTTTCCCCCGAGTTCTTCGGTTTCTTCCTGCAGTAATGATCGAAATCATTCGCACGATCTGTGCCAAGGGCCAAATTTGAAAAAGGCCTCAGGCCTAATTTGTTACCCTTGTAAAATGACGCGATTATTATTATTACTCACCCTGCTAATACTTGCGACACGGAATCCTGTGGAGTCACTTTCCATGCGTAAAGTTTTATTATAAAGATAGACAGAAGCGGGACAGAATTTAATAGTTCTGATTTGCATCTCACTAAAGCAATTGGTCATATCTTTAAAATGTATTCAAAAATGGTCTAAAACTTTTAAACAGCAAAATGTATATTTTACTTACGAGCTGAGTGGATGGTTTTTACAAATAATCCTTGTAAAATGAATATCACAACAAACATCTTGATTTCCATCTTGATTTCCATATCTATAAAAAAAATGGATTTGATTATTATATAGTTTAACGAAAAGAAGGCGGTGGACTGGCAAGGAACGGCGTCTAGTCGTTCATATTGGAAGAAAAACTGATGTCCCGCGCACACGCTGCATCATGCCATTAAACCCCATTTCATTTCATTTCCATTTCCGATTTCCTACCATCATCATCTAGCTTACACGTGCTTAACGCTAATATTAGCATCTTTCTTAAAAACGCGTAAAATCAGCACACGTCTCACGTTAACGTGTATATAGCTAAAATCAGCACACACTTAACGTTAACGTGTATATAGCTAAAATCAGCACACGTCTAGCTTTAAAAACAGCACGTCGTGTCTCTGACGTTAAAATTAGCACACGTCTAACGTTAAAATTAGCACACGTCTAACGTTAAAATCAGCACACGTCTAACGTTAAAATCAGCACAAGTCTAACGTTAACCCGCTTTACGTCAATATTAAATCTACTGCTGTGACAATAACTGTTTCGATATGTCGTGGATAAGTAATAAAAAGCATTTTATATATACGATCATTTATAAGCTAAATATAGGATAACCTGTAAGAAATGCACCAATACAGAACGATAATTAATATGCAGACAAAAGAATAAATATATTACAAATAACCTATGCATGTTCACAGCTTTCACAAGTTTGCAAACTAGTTTTAAAGTTATTTTATGAATAATATCCAGGTTGCCAATACACGAAGCTATTCTTTAAATTCAAAGACACAAGACCAATTTAAAAATGTAAAAAAAAATATTTAGAACGAATCATCCAAAAGGATATTTTGAAGTCGTTTATAAACAGCGTTAAATGTTCCTTATTATTATGTCACTGGAAATATTCTTGATTTGTTGTATATCCAAATCTGTATCTGATCAAATGCGTATTAAGAAATATTTACTAATTCATGAAGACACAAGTATACAAATATATTATTCTAACATACCTTAGGGTATGACCGTCTTGTACACAGTCCAAAACGAAAATAATCTATGAAATTAAAGAAACTTGGTTTTTAATAAATATTAAGCGACCCCAGATAGGTTGAAATTCAAGTTTATCCACCCTATCATAGCTGTTCGTGATTTCATTAATCTTACTTTAAAGATCACAGCCCATTGGGTGTCTAGCTTTCAAACCTTTCCTACGTAAATCGGTATACATAACGTCTAACTGAACGACCCATTCGGCACTAACATGGTATATCATTACTTTAATATAATAGATGTATTAGAAAAATCCCGAAAAACTTATACCAAAATCCCAAGTCAACGGCAGTGTACACAATGATGTACAAACTGCTAGTTGAAATTTCGTCAAAATAAAGTATTGTGTTGACGATGTTAAACCCCACCCCTTTTCAACAAATTGACGAGGTATTTAGTCTCGATTGTCTTCCAGTTGGAAAATAAGAGTTCCATTCCTAGCAGTCATGGGTATCTTGAAAAGGGCGTTTTTAAAATGGGACAACGTGAACATTTGTGTCAAATGTAATTGAGCAAAATGAAAACAGCATATTAAGGTAAAACGAATTTGAACATGACCCTTTAATGTCATGACTGGCCATTCATTAAACTAGTTTCATATAATTTTCAAATAATAGTACAGCGAAACAGGTTTTTCATAAAACGGGGGAAAAGAAAACGGTATAAAGCACAAAGTGGATTATAAATTGAGTGACTTTTTTTCTGTTGATTTTTTGCGTCTATTTATTAAAACTGTGATTAATACTAAACAATATATTTGGCGCCTCACTGGTAACATTATACACATATCAATAGATGTTTTGTTAAAAACTAAATGATGTAAAGGGAATTTGCTGAAAAATACAGTCAAATTGATCCATTCTAAACTGAGAATTTAGCGATTGAAATTTCGGCCTAGCTTCGATCATCACTAAAGTCGGTACAATAAAAGAATAGTTTTGATTATCGATTTCATGAACGACTTTTGAGCAATAAATCGGATCCTAATCCAGTAAATAATGCAGTCTAGCGATGATATCGAGAGTTGATTATGGTCTAGATAAGTTTTATGCATGTCTAATTATAAAATTAGATAGCATTTCACGCCTAAAGAAAGACCTGCACTATGCGGATTTAGCTCTTGCATAATGTATGTTTAAGAGGTCAGCCAGGATAAAACATTATCAACACAATTTTTTTTGACTATTTATTTGGTCCGTTTGTAATCTTATTACAATCAGTTTCATTTTTATTTAACATTTTGTTTACTTGCACTACAACAAAACTCCAACAACTGCTTTTTGACGTTTATATTTTGTTAATCACGACAGTGAAAGGGCGATATTTTGTTATTAAGTAAATGTTAGACCAACCCGACAGCACGACAAATTAACCCGACAATACATTTTTACCCGACAGCACATAATAATAGTGTCTGCCAAAGAACAGTGTCTAGTTGTGTAGATGGGACAAAAACTCAAGCTCCCTTGAAAGTACCCTTCACAGTTAGTTTGCAGTCGATGAAGAAATGCCAGTGTCCATAGAAATGCCAGTGTCCATAAAACGGCTGTACTGGCTCTGCTTCGACTGGGATAATGAAGACGGGCATACACTACAGTGAACTATGAGTGACACTTTGTCCGAATAGCGGCGCTACGGCCTACTCTTATATTGAATTTCAACTGTCAAGGGGGTCTTTTACGTGCTTGGCAATATACCAATCACCCACCATACAAATGAGATGTGGTTAGCTGAACGCTAGTTATTAAATACACATTGGAGATTGAATTTTCAGTGATATAGCTTAATACAATAACAGATAAACCTCTTTGATTTAAGTCAATATGAGATATTGATTTGGTTTGAACTGGTGTGTTATTTCGATTGGGTGAGCAATTTTTATTTTGAAGGATGAAATATATGTCAGCTGGTTTATTAATTTTAGTTCCATTTTGGCCTACTGTGCTGACGGTACTGTAACACAAAATCGTGATTACCCAACACTGACTTTTATTTACTGATTTTTACAAACGGGGCCCTGTTTCACGAAATTTTAACTAAAGATAAAATCCAAATTTTAGTAGATACTTCAATTTTGATTGGCTAAGCACTAAAATTAATCTAATATTATCAAATCAAATTATTAAAATTTGATTTTATCTTAGTTAAAATTTCGTGAAAGAGGGCCAATATGTGTAAAATTTTTAATGAAGGCATATTGTCATCCTACAAAAACTAACAAATTTATTGTTACAATTCAGAGAGGTCTAGTCAGTGTGAGATAAAGAATATATCAACCCACGACGTACGAAGACTTTAAAGGCCATTCTATTTTTAGAAAATAACCTGTCTTTAAAGACAAATTTAACAAGTTGACAAACGGTTTGATGAGTTCATACGCTTATTATGGCGCCATTGAGAACTTCTAAAGTGTATCACAGAACATGTTTTCTTAAGTAAAACTCTTCCAAAAGATAAATTAAATAATAGAATGAGGAAATAACTTTAATTTCTTTTAGAAATGACGTGTCCCCGCCAGTAATTTATCTATTCTTTAAAGTGTCAATCCCGATAATATTTTTGGGAATAAAACTGCTTAATATTTTGTTAAAATCTCTTAAAATTCTCCATCTTAGGGCCGAGCACATAACTCAACATTTGTGATACGTTTTCGAACAACTTAAATCTGTCAGTCTTCATCTGGAAATGGAGACCGATGTCCCAAGCTGTATTATGCGGTGTTTGGGTAAACCCAGACTTTTATTTTATAAAAATAATGTGTTGGTAAAATTTACCTTTCGTTATCAAGTTCAGCACATGGATCATTCACTGTATAGACCCCAAAAGAAGCGGGAATCGATTATCAGGTCACCCAACGAAAAAACTGACCCGAAAACTTAAAAGGGTTACGTCAAGGGGGGTTGTGATGGCCTAGTGGTCTAGAGTGCCGCGCTTCAACCTCTAGCTGGTCGGCTACCTTCTGGCTTGCGGCTGTGGTTTCTAGCCCTGGTGTGAGCGTATGTGGCATGGAAATAGGGGCGCCTTCTCAACCTCGATGGTTCCCTCCGGGCACTCCGGTTTCCTCCCACTGCTAAAGACCCCTACGCGCAAGCGAATTATTGAAATAAAATTTAACCATATGTTAATCCCGAAATGACCTAGTTGTGATGAGTGGACGTTAAACCCCATCTCTCTCTCTCTCTCGTTCACGTCCAAACGACTCAATATTTTGAGTTGACATTTTGAGTCGCAGCAAATACGTCATTCCTCTATATTTTTGCGCGTAAATTTCACACATACTCAGACTTGTATTTTTGAGACTCTGTTAAAATCGGGAAAGTCCCTTTAAATAGGAATAACTATATGGAATAAGAATGAAAACAAATTTAGAGAATGAAATGATTTTAATCACAGACAATACATTGGAATAATAAGGAACAAATGTGACAATATCTTGATGAGTTGAATGGAGTGATGTTCTATCGATGATAATAAGATGAGGCCTTTGCAGTTTAATCAAGTTCGTCCCATATAGCGGAGTATGCCCACCAATTCAATAAATTGTTATTATTGTTGATATTTCCTACAATATAAAGTATAATGATAATCAATTTAGATAAGAAAATATCGTGCTTAAAATTGTTTGAAAAACTAGGCTTCACAATGACCAGGAGGTGCTGGGTCTGGCGGTGCACAGTTTACACAAGAGAAATAAATGGGTTTAACGTCCTACTGTGGGCTAATGGAAGACGTGCATACAGTGTGCTATGAGGGACATGTTGCCCGGGCAGCGGCGCTACGGCCTACTCTTATATTGAATTCCAACTGCCAAGGGATCTCTTACGTGTACGCCATTTTGTAGACGGGATCACAGATTTTCGTTCCATCCGAACAACTAGACAGCTGTACTTGCCAGGCCCTCCGTTCGGCATCATTGACAAGGGGACACCACGCCGGGAAATCGAGATAAACTTTCTCGGCCAATGCAGAGATCGAACACAAGAGAGGGGCCACACTGTGAAAGTTCTAAGATACGCCAGCAACCCAGCTCTAAGGGATTCAAACAATGATGGAATAGATGCATCTATTGTAATAGTTCCTGCTCTTTAAAATGACTAAACCTGATTTAAAATATCAATTTTACTGGATTTATCTGTTGACTGACTTTGTGGAATAATAAAATATATTTTCTGAAAATTTCGCCTTAATGCCTGCGCTGATATATAACCGTTTTTGTGTCCCACTGTTAAATGTAATTGGTAAACAAGCAGACTTCCGTTTAACGTTTTGGAAAAATGCTTAATTACAAAATTAATGTTAAATTCTTACCATGACAATAATAACTACCAATTGTGTTAACACAATAACGACCTCCACATGGGTTATACAGACATTCGTTTATATCTAAAATAACATAAAGAAAAACATAAAATAACACAAATAACGTAAATAACATAATAACATAAAAATAACACAAAGTAACACACATCGCGTATAATAACAGTAAATAACATAATACAGGAAAGAAAGATGTTCTTAAACTTAAAAGTACGATATTCATATGCTAGACATAGTAAGCATACCCTGCCTCGGTATTATATATAAATAACTTGCATGATGGTTTTGGGGTGTATTTCAGAAGCTCTGTGAAGATGAACCCTCGGGATCAAAGCCCGCCAACCCAGTGGTTTAAATGCAGACTACCACAAAAAGATGTTATCTTAATGAACTCCTCCAATTAGAAGCGGTCTATGGTGGAAAAGACCTTTCACTACTTACAGCTGGATTGATCAATTAAACCCTCTTTGCCAAAATAATGTTACAAGTAACATAAGCAGTCCAATATAATCTAACATTTCTTGTTTATAGATAAATGCAAACTATTAAACAAAATTCAAACTGGAAAAATGCCTGATTATAAGAAGATGGTTTCGGGAAATGTGGTCCCCAAAATCCCAATAAAAAGTGCACCAAGCATAAAACAGTATAAAATACTAGTCACTTACCAGAACAGAGAGATGGATCTGGGCTGGCAATATAACCCCGGTAGCAGCTACACGTACCGGCAAGGGGTGGCGTGGGCTGGATACAGACACCTCTTAAGGCCCCGCCACATCCTATTGCTGCCTGACATCCTAAAAAAATAATATTATTGTATATATTTTTTAAAATAAAATATTTGAGTTTTTACTTTCCTGGTCTTAATAAAATATTTAAATTTGTTTTATATTTTACGTTTTGTTTTGTTTACATGTACCGGCAAGTGGTGACATGGGCTGGTTACAGCCACCTCTTAAGGTCCCATCACACCCTTGTATTGCCTGGTATCCTAAAAAACTTTTTTATATTTTGTTGGATTTAAGAGAATAGTCATGGTTTTTATTTCGTTGTTTTGTAGAAATTTGAAGTTTAAACGCCAAAGTACACGTCGACGTCCAAATTAGGGGCCTTCTAGGGAGAGAGTAAAGATACCATGCCTGACATACGCCATTTACATACTTGCTCGTTGGTTGATGAATGCGTCGCCTTGTCATACCTTTAAATAGTATTCCCGAAAATTACTTTATTTTGGCGAGAATCGAAAAAATAAAAGAAAGGTATAAGACTTACCAGTTGCCGTCTGTACTAAAACTGTAGCCATGATAGCGAACAAAGCTAAAACAACGAATTTAAACATTTTGTAATCTTGGTGTTCTTCTTCCTCGAATGATTGTTGAAATAAGATCGTCAAATTTCGAATGATTCTTAGAGAACATTTGTGTGGTATTTATACTAAAAGAGAAGTTGTTTACATTGAAACTCAAATCAATAACATCAACAAAAAAAACAAAACATCGACAAAGTTGAACTCTTGGCAATAATAAACAAAACAAGATGAGTTCAACTGTAACGTCATTTGCGCAATTTTGATTCTCCTTTTTGAGACATCACAGTTTAAAAATCTTAGAAAATTTAAAATATAAAAGTAAGAAAAACATATATAAATATAATAAAAATATTATGAGAAGTAGAGACGATTTAGGACACGGTTTATGGGCATCTCCATTCTCAGCAATTTTGAAATTTTAAATGAGCCCGAAAGCACATATTCATGTAACATGAAGTACGCATATAAAGTGATTATATAATGCAATTATGCAAGCATATAAAGTAATTTATATTCAATTTAAAAAAAATGTAATTATAATTTCTAATCAGGTATATTCGGTGACATGTCCTAATTGAACGACAGTCGTTTATGCCTCTTTAGTCCATTCTTCGCGGGTTTTTTTTAGGGGGGGGGGGGGGGGGTAAATTATTTTGTCGCTTGTAACTTACAAAGTGTCTTCTGAATTGTCTGTTTCTTGCTTAATTACAAATAGCACCCGAAACCATAGAATGCACGACTTGTGTGCTGATTATAAAATGTTCATTTTGACTTAAATATTGAATGTTCGTACCCCATATTTTCACGGCAATATAACAACATCAGTTTGATTGACGTGGACCAATGTTGATTTCTAATCCGTGCTTTTAATTTCGAATGTTATGAAATACATTGAGTTTGAGGTTTGAGGTCTTTAAGGCGAGGGAATCACGTGGCTAAGTAGGTAAGGTACTGGCTCGCTTGCCCGGAGGGCGAGTGTTCGATCCCTGCATTGGCCGAGCAAGTTCATCTCGATTTTCCGGCGTGGTTTCTCCTTGTCAGTGGTGCAGACAGAGGGCCTGGCAAGGGCAGCTGTCTAGTCGCTCGGATGGGACGAAAAACCGAAGTCCCATGTACACATTGGCGTGCACGTAAAAGATCCCTTGGCAGTTGGAATTATGTTGCTGCCCGGGCAAAATTTCCCTAATAGCACACTGTATGGCGTATGTCCGTCTTCAATTAGCCCAGGTTAGGCACAGAAGCGTAGGACTTTAAATCCCATTTCATCTATTTATTCATTTATTCATTCCTTTAAGGCGAGAATTTCATATTTTCTAGGAAAGTATTTTGCTCAAATGGTTAACAACTCACTATTATACTATCATGGGCGTTATTTCCCACCCTTAAAAATCATTGACACAGGAAATAATAACATAATTACACCCCAGTTTTCCTATTCCTTCAATCGAATAGCTATGTTCAAACGTTTGAATTTGAATTTGAAAATTATTTTTTGCCAATTTCGCAGTTGGCAATAGTGAATTATAGGATTAATAGGATTATTCTTTAACAAAGTAGGACTGTTTATGGATACCATCTATTTTAAGGCTGTATTTTAATACATTTGGAAAATATAACTTAAAAATATGAAATGGTAACTTTAATTAGTGATCATACAATAATGAAACTAATTGTTTCTTCATCCATTGTACATTATCTGTCCCTCAAGCCATACATAAGTGATTCGCTTCACCAAACTGAAGGTTGTTCATGCATATCGATACATACTACATGGATAATAAAATTTGTTTATTTATTTGTCTGTTTACTATTAATCCAGTCAGTCAATAATGAACACCATTCTGAAGGGTCATGACTCTACTCTTGTGGCAAAACTAACAAATAAACAAAAATATTTTCTATAAAATTCCCCCAAAATATCAAAACTTTTACGATTCTTTAATCTTGTTTTGTTCATTATTGGCAAGAGTTGAACTTTGTCGATGTTTTTTTGTTGATGTTATTGATTTGAGTTTCAATGTAAACAACTTGTCTTTTAGTATAAATACTACACAAATGTTCTCTAACAATCATTCGAAATTTGACGATCCCATTTCAACAACCATTCGTGAAAGAAGAACACCAAGATTACAAAATGGTTAAATTCGTTGTTTTAGCTTTGTTCGCTATCATGGCTACAGTTTTAGTACAGACGGCAACGGGTAAGTCTTATACCTTTTAAATTATGTTTTTTTTAAAAAAAAAAACACCTTCCCAATTTATATTAATCGACTTCCATAGCTAATGGACTGTTCGCCAATGTAAAGTATTTATCGACTGTGCTATTCAAGGGTATAGAAAAACCGAGTTATATGACAAGGTCAAGTACATAAGTACATGTATGTAGACGTCATATATGCCAGACACGGTATGTTTTCATTTTCCTAGAAGGCTCCATTACACTTCTTATTTAATCGTGTAGTAGAGATATAACTGATGTCTTTAGCACCCTTTTGTTTAGATTTTGAATTACTACAAAAAAAAAAATAATCTCGATTCACCCCACCGCAAATAAACAAAACAAAACGTAAAAAAAACCAAAACAAAATATTATATTAAGGCCAGCAAACTAAAAACTAAAATATTCTATTAAACCATATAAACAATAATTATTTTTTTTAGGATGTCAGGCAGTAGTAGGATGTGGTGGGGCCTTAAGAGGTGTCTGTATCCAGCCCACGCCACCCCTTGCCGGTACATGTAGCTGCTACCGGGGTTATATTGCCAGCCCAGATCCATCTCTCTGTTCTGGTAAGTTTTTATACTGTTTTAGACTTGACGAAATTTCAATTAGGATTTTGGGGACCACAATATCTTCCCGAAACCATCTTTTTTATAATGAGGCATTATTCAAGTTTGAATTTTATTTATTCGTTGGCAGTTATTTATAAACAACAATCTCCTAGAATGGTGTACTTTCAATTAGGATTTCAGAGACCACATTTTCCCAAAGTCGTCTTTTTCATAATTACGCATAATGTCAGTTGGAAATTTGACTTCATATAGGCGTTTGCATCGATCTAGCAGAATGTCCAGTGTCTTGACTGGTAACACTGCTTGTAGCCTTTGGTAACGGGGGTCAGCTCACTAGCCCCCAGGTTTTTAAATAAAGGTCCAGCCTGGCAATCAGTTATTAAATATGCCATGCATTATTGATGGTATGCTTACCTTTTTAAGAATAACCGAGACCACTTCTAATGTGAGGAGTTCACGAGGCTAGCAATATTTTGTTGCACTTCTGTATTTGAACCACTGGGCTGGTGATTCTATTGCTAGACTTTGGCACCGAGAATTTGTACACACAGTTGCGCCCGGCTTCTGAAATACAGGTTTAAAGCATTGTGCCAGGTATTTATAGGTAGTGCCGAGGCAGAGTATGCTTTCTATTTCTAGGCCACTTGAGGACTTGTTTGTCCATCTCGAGCATCATACTCTGAATTTGTTGAACATCTTTCAACAAATTGTATAATGATATTTTACATTATGTATGTTATTTATGTTATTTTATGTTTTATTTTAGATATAAACGAATGTCTGTATAACCCATGTGGAGGTCGTTATTGTGTTAACACCATTGGTAGTTACTATTGTCATGGTAAGAAGTTAACATTTATTGATTTATTAACTTTTAAGAATCGAATGAGTCCTTAGCAGCTCCTGCTTTTAAAAGTTAAATATTTTTGATTTAGTACTGAATTGAGTTGATTTCATGTGTTAATCACCATTAGTGATGGAACGATAAGTTCTTTCCGATGGAAGACATATTGTTTATCACAAAACCAGCCAACAGATAAATCTAATAAAATTGACTGTTTTAGTTTTGTCAAAATCAAATCTAGTCAAATGCATCTGTCCTTACATGGTTGGAACCCCGAGGAACGGGATTGCTGGAGTGCTGGCCCTCCTTGTTATTGTGCATCCCAATTTTCCCCAGATACATACCTTACCCGTTTAGAATCCAACAATTTTAAGCACGATATTTTCTTATCTGAATTTATTATCAGTATTCTTAATATTTTTCAGGAAATATCAACAATAATAACAATTTATGGAATTGGTGGGCATACTCCGCTTTATGGGACGAACTTGATTAAACTACAAGTCGCTGTCAAACTCAAAAGCCTCCTCGTGTTATCATCGATAGAACATCATCTGAAGAATTTTCTGAGTTCTTCTTATAACACCGTATTCAACTAATCAAGATATTGTCTTATATCACTGCATTCAACTCGTCAAGATATTGTCACATTTCTTCCTTATTATTCCAATGTATTCTCTGTGATTAAAATCATTTCATTCTCAGAACATTTTAAATTTGTTTTTATTTTGTGTTGGAAATGGGACACGAAGATAATAACTATATATGTTCGACACGATTAGCGTTATGGCGTATACGTTCACAATAACACCCTCTCTCCATGTATAATATCCTCGCGGGAATTTTTGTCTGTCAGATTAACTTACTGTTGCGAGAGAGTCCCCAATCTGATTAAAACGCAGATCTGCCAGATCCTATCCTATTTCGTTTTGTTTTTATAGTATAAAATTTCGATTTACCTGTCTTTACTACACTGGGACCTGGAAGAGTTGTTATCATTGACTTGTTCTGAATGGTGTGAGGTATTATTCAATAGGCGTGGTTTGCACGGAATTGTAGGTAATCCACTAGTAACATCAATGCCGATTGGTTAATGAATTGTCTGACGTCATAGGGTCAAAAGTCGCAACAACCGGTCAGATTATCATGTAGTGTAAGCCATCGAAAGTATAAAAAAATGAAACAAAATATAGATCTGTATTTTAATCAGATTGGAGCGTTCCTTCTCTGCTGTTGAACCTATCAGAAATGATATGTACACGGATGTACTAGCATTGCTATGAATAAAGTCTTTGTTTTGGGGACATATTAATCTTGTGGTAGAAAATAGGAAATAAACATTGGGTTGACTTTTTGAGATGTAGAATAGGAGAAAAGGGATCAAATTTGCAAGTTCAGAGTAGTTTTAGGTAATACTGATGATATTACAGCGGAGGGATAGGGGGTGTAAAGTGGGGTCCCCATTGTGCTTATAAAAATTGAAACCAACGGAATGTTGAGCAAAAAGCTACATCCTGTGATGCTACAGCCATTTAACATTGAAGTCAATGGGCAAACAATTACTAGTCCGAATCCTTATACTACGTAATGCTGGATATTTAAAACATGGGGATGTGAAATTGACACTGGGTAGCATCGGGTACTGGGCTGTGAACTATGAATAAAAAAATGTACTTGAGTAGCCCACGTATCTACTCGGCTGTAAATATATACTCCGGTAAGACTGTACTGGATTCAGAGAAGTACTCGAATAAAATTAAGATGTCTACATAATTATCACAATTTTAATCAAATATTTACATGTAACACAAATATATGTATCCATTTATTTGTGAATGAAGGTAAAAATTAAAAATAGTATTTGATCAGTATTCCATTCATAATATGTTAACTAGATTCTGATAAAAATATATAAGATATACATACAAAGGAAGTAAAAGAAAACAGGGGAAAAAAGCAAAATACAATTTGTATTAAAGTTGAAAAAATAATTGGAAAAGTAAGATTTTAAATGTATTTAACGGCCACCTCGTAGAATTCGAGCTAACAAGGAAAATGGGATTTGTTGTTGTTGTTGGTGGTGTTTAGTTTGAACATTGATATCTGAAATAGAGAATAGACAAATGTAATACAGTTTTAAAAGATCCGAAAAACCCCGTAATACTTAGTGACAGAGTTATTTTATTTTGGCAATTACCGGTCTCTGGTGGGCTATCGTAATGCTTGCAGACATTGGGTCAAAAATATTCTTAAAAAATGTTGCCCCTTGATTAGCACTGGAAAGTAAATATGATGAAATTACCCGTATATGGAAATCCGGGTCTTTTAATAATAGCTTGGAAAGTGAAAAACGAACTATTGGGGGACAGTAAGTGGAAGAATGAGTGTTCATTTGCGTGTGGTTGAACAATACTAGTAACTATCACAGGGTTACTAATACGAGGTGGGCTGAACACAATCAGACAATTGCATCTTAATATAAATAGGTTAATATTAAGTTTCATTGTTAACTTACCGTTACAGTAATAAGAACCAATGGTGTTAAAACAGTAACCATAATTGTTGTCACACACAAAATCATATTCAACACATTCATCAATATCTAGAAAAACATTAAAAAAAACCACATAAAATTGGAAGTGACACCTTACGTTCTTCAAGTTGCAAACGCACAAATCGGAAGTATGATTCCAAAATGTTGATAAAAAAACCCCGATATTGACAGACTTGATAGATGGTACCACTTTTGGTTGACAATACCGATTTTGATAGATACTACTGATTTTGATAGATAGCCTACTGATTTTTGATAAACAATACTGATTTTGTGAGATAATAATTACTCTGATAGATAATACTGATTCTTATAGATAATAATGATTTTGATAGTTATACTAATTATGATAGATAATAATGATTTTGATAGATACAACTGATTTTGATAGTTAATACTGATTTTTGTAGATACTACTGATTCTGATAGATAATACTGATTCTGATAGATAATACTGATTCTGATAGATAATACTGCTTTTGATAGATAATACTGATTTTGGTAGATGATGCATGCATTGATAGACAATTTCTATTTTGATTACACGATACCGATACAAATAGATGATACATGTACTGATATTAATAGAAGATGCTGATTTGATACTACCGATTTGGTAGAGAATACTAAAATTTAGATGATCTTGATTTTGATCGATAGTGCTCACTTTGATAGATAATATTGATTTTGACGGAAAGTACTGATAGATATGTATATTGATATCTTACCTATACAGACACCAGGTGTCACGGATGGTTTATAACCTCTTTCACATTGACAAACTGCCTGGGCCAGAACATTCAGAGTACAGTAACCATTAACACATCTGACAGTATCACAAACTTTCAAAGGGAAAATACAAAACATAAATATGAATATATATATATATATATATATATATATATATATTATTATTTCCAGTATTGCACAGTCCATGTGAGAAAAATCTGTTGAATTTGAGATCGATATATTCAGATATAATCTTGCATGTCGTATATTAGGATAAGCCTGTGTTTATAAAATAAGATCTTAATGAAGAGTGTTATTTTCAATAAATAATCGTAAACCACCAAAAATAGCTCCACGACTTGTAATAAAAAGCGTTGTGATTGTTGGTCCCAAATCTTCTATTCATAGACAATAAATTTTAGAGTACCAGTCAAAAAAACCCCGTAACCAAGGTTCTGCAACGATATCGATGTCAAGATATCACTAGAAGCCAAAGATATCAGGAGTTGCTACTTTAGGATCCATAAACTGCGTTACAACTCAGTTGGAAGGAAAATATTCTAATCATACAAATATATGACTTACGATTTTGACTTCTGACAGCTACCAAACAACACAAGGTAAAGAAAGCTAGATACAGAGAATTCATTTTAGACAAAATTCTTCTTCAGGTATAACTGTAGGTTCGTCTTCAGATCAAGCCAACGTCTTTCTTTAAGTTGTAATATGTCCTTCGAGGTTATTTGTACACAGATAGGATGTTGAAGATGTGATGCTGTTATGTTCATCCCAGCATCAATATATACCTTTTCTCTCCACCAGTTTTTCCAAAAGGTAATTAATTTGTAATCGCCTCTATTCATCATTAATAAAAAGTAAACCGATATTGTTGGCACTCTGTTGAGTCATTTAATTTAGTCATATACGTTTCCTGTACCCAGATAATGTTAAAAGAAGGCAAAACTAGAAAGAAAGTGTAAAAAGTCAGGTATTAATGTTATTCTTTTGATTAATGATGTTATGTTGTTCAACTTTCTTTCGATCTAATTAAGCAATTAACCGAAGGTGACCACGTAATTGCGTAAAGTCAATCCATACATTATAATTAACTTACAATTTCGACTATGATGAAAACATGGTACATGTGTATATATTTTTTATAATTTAAATTAACGGAACAGCTCTACTGAAAAAGGATTTTTCAAAGCAGTGGTCAGTGCAATAATTATCTTAAATGTTCCATTTTTTTTAAAAATACTGGTGCCGTTGGTTTTGACTACATTAAGCTATGATTTGAGGGATATTATTTTCATATAATGGACTGTTCTTTCTTTTAGTATATATTCATTTATATATTTGTTCAACGTTCCGAGACAATTAATTTGACAAATGTGTTGGACAATATTGTGGTTGCCTGTTTTCTATGGTCATCCGAGTAGAAGCCTTACTTGGTAATCTTTTTCGTATTCTATATACATGTATTTTGACCCTAGACAAACCTTTCTGGAGTTGGTTTTCTTGGCTCTGTTAAAGGTATTAGGCAGTTACAACACGTCAGGATGATTTTTAGTTGGATATGATTTGACTGTATAGTTACGTATTATGTTTGGTGAATTGTGAGTTCATATGGTGTTTAATTTTAATTAGCTTGCGCTTAGAGGTTTTTAGCAGTGGGAGGAAAGCGAAGGACCCGGAGAAAACCCACGAGGTTGGACAGGCGACCCTACTCCTTGCCACGTACAACCGGTGATTCGAAAAGACAAAGACGCCAGTTGACCCAATGACAGGCTTTATTATACAGCGCGCACACGCTTACCATTCAGACCCCCCCCCCTTTTTGAGCAGAAATCCATACTCGGTTTTGAATCAAAGTAAAATTTTGTTTGGGATGCGTTGTTTTTGAAACATGTGTGAGATAGTATGATTCCAAAGGTTTGCTGAAACCGAGAAAGAGAGAGAGAGAGAGGGATAAAGAGATAGATATATAGAGAGAGAGCGACAGGGAGAGGGGGTTAACGTCCACTTGACACAAGCAAGGTCATTTCGGGACTAACACATAGTTCAATTTTATTTCAATAATCAACTTATGCGTAGTGATAGTCTTTGAATGGCATTTACTAATTGGAACATAATCAAACTTTTATGGAATAACAATTACTATGGTTCTTTGAATGGCATTTAGTAATTGGAACATAATCAAATAACACACTTTTATGGAATAACAACCCATAGTAATTGTTATTCCATAAAAGTGTGTTTTATTCGATTGTGCGTAGTGATCTTTAGCACTGGGAGGAAACAGGAGGACCCGAAGAAAACCCACGAGGTTGGACAGACGACCATACTCCTAAGACCTTGTCAAAAGTAACAAGCAGAAAATCCAAAGTAAAAAAAGCAGAAAATCAAACGTAAAAAAGCAGAAAATCAAAAGTAACAAAAGCCGAAAAATTAAAAGTAACAAAAGCAGAAAATCAAAAGTAAAACATTTTTATCTAAAGTGGTATTTTTGTGGTGGGGACCTACACCATTATGCATTTAGTCCGCAAAGACATGAAGCTTTTCAACTTTTAGATCCATATTGGATAAACAGAGTTACAGCTTGGAATAAAAAAAACACTCTAATCATACAATATAGGTTGACGTTCTATCTTATTGTCTAATTAATTCCCCGCTCCGCAAAAACAAACGGGGTGAGGTCCTAACTGCGCTGCTGCAACCCTGTGGCGACCAAAAATGCATACGTCGCCTGCAAACGTGAACACAAGCGAATCGTCAAGTTGAAAAAACGCGTCCTCGCAGCTTTTCAGGTCAGATCGCATAACGTTGGCGTTTGCTTTGAACATGCTCAAAACCAACACCGTGACTCAGTGATCATTTGCGACCATGTAGACCACAACACAGTAGCAGAGGTCTCCACCACGCTTATGGCGATCTTGACGCGCTATGAGACCATTTTCCGAGGACGCCACCTGGGTCTGACAGGGATATAAACAAACGACCGCAGGTGATTGCATGGTTGCTGATAACCATATCAATCCTCAAGACAGATGAATCAATCAATCAACGCATAATGTGTAAAGCGCAAACGATACTTCGACAAGGTTCCTAATGCGTGTGGATTCTTTTAGTGATTTGGTTTTTCGTCAAACGTGAATGGACGATGTCTAGAGTTTTTTTTGATTCTGTGATGGCTAAGCAAGGGTAGAGAATTCTAGAGAAAAGGTGTTGCAAAGTGAAAAGATTCTTTCATCTGTTGAAGTTTTACAGCAGAAATATCTAATAATGACTTGTTCTGTGATCTTAAGGTTCTACTAGATTCATATGGAGTGAGTTGATCTTGGTTATATTAATTTTGTCGCTTGGTTGATTCGCTGGTTTATAGTCAACCAATGGTTTAATGCTGGTTTAATTTGACCCCCTTTCCTAGTTCCGGGATGAGACGAGTTGAAGCATTCTGAAAATATTGAATCATAAACGAGGAGTATTATATTTTCGCACTTTTGGTTCTTCTTTATCTTTGTTTTTTTGTAAATCTGGTTAAAAGCTGAAGAACAGATAGTTTTGAGTCTCAAAAATATATTGGAATCGATAAAAGCATCGAAGTTATTGGCCATGTTTGTTGGTTGACATAACTCTCCAGCAATTGCTGTTTGGTAACGATGTAATGAATTTTCAGGGAGAGCCACAGATTTTCGAGTGAGATACTTTAGACATGTCAGAAGGTCAGAAGGGGCTTTGGTTTTCAATAACTAGGGACGAGTCTAATAATTATCTTAAATACATATTATATATATATATATAATTACATGTGTTTCCTGTTAAAATTGATAATGTCCTTTCTTTAAAAATGTCATTTGTGAAAGATTCTTGAGATTTTCTAATTACTGTACATATACCACCTGAGCCACTTTGGATAGGGTTAGGTTGAATAGATTTACTCCTATACAATCGTGTTAGGATTTACTGTCTTACGCGTAATGTTTTTTCTTTCTTGAAATATGCTTGTATGGTGGATATAAGGAGAAACCATGAATCGACTGTGACGAAAATTTAACCCTCGACCTTGAAAACTGATGCTTTAATTCCCGAACATATGTAAAACGCTATGTTAGCTCAACTACATATCCCCGAAGCAGTGGCCCGAGAAATCCCTCTATAGTTAGCTCTAATCAAACGGAACACTGCGAGGAGTATGGTTCAACTAGGGATCAGATGTATCTGGTTTTGGTTTAAGCCCAAATGTGTTGCAAGTCGGATTTTATTTGGTTTACTTTATACGTTTAACAAGCCGTGCATATATAGGACCACGTTTCCCTTGGTTATAAAGCAAAAGTACATCTTTGCAATTGAAATTCAACCTTCTATTTAGAGACGACTGATAGATAAATAATATCTTTGACTTAAAAGAAATTCTGACATGAATTCTGGTGTGCCCTTGAACGTACGAAGACCATATATAAGGGTTCGATTACATGTCGATGTAAGAATTATTCAGTGTAAGTGTGTAACTGGACTTAACACGTCTGCATACAATATACTCAGATATTTCATGAAATTGACACTAATATATTTATTTATTTTATTTCATGACAAAGTTAAAAATGTTTTGACAGATAGAGAGTTCATTTATAACAGTATTTGGATTTAAAGGTATACACGAAAAATACAATTTTAACAGGGTACTGCTAAAGAATATAAGATAAAGAAAATCAAAGTAAAAGTACACATTTCATGTATATAATATTTACTGGATTATGATAAAGAATAGAAGATATACAAAGGAAATTAAAGTAAAAATGAATAAAATATGTGTTCACGCCACTGATTTAAAAAGCAGAGATGAGGACAGGTGGATTTTTAAATTTGTTTAACGTCGTCGGCCAGCTGGTAGAAGTTGATTTAACAAGGATAAAGGAAGATGTTGTTGTTGTTGGTGGTGTTGGGTTTTAATATCTACGTCTGAAATAGAGAACAAACCAAATTTATTACATGTTTTAAAGATCCGAAATAACATATCTTAAGACATATGTCGGAGGAATAGTATATTGGCGTTGTTTTGGTCTTTAGATATTTATCGCATCGCTTGTGAAGATGAAATGGTTTTAGGGGTTTTACATAGGCTCAGCCTGTTACCCAACCCCATTCAGACATCCTGAAAAAAATTTGTTTATCCTTGCTTAGCACTGAAAATTAAATATGAAAGACTTATCTGTGTTTGGGAATCCTGAACAATTAAAAGTTGAAGACTTACAGTATGTGTATGCGTAGGTTCACATTCTCATGTCTTAAAACAATAATTATTATACACTTACAAATGCGAGGTACATTGAAAGTAAAGCCAGACAATTTTCTTTGGATTGGTGTATTAAAGTTAAGCGATATTAAGTTTTATTGCTAACTTACCGTTACAGTAATAAGAACCAAGGGTGTTAAAACAGTAACCAAAACTGTTGTCACATACAAAATCATATTCAACACATTCATCAATATCTAGAAATAAAATAGGAAGTTATTGAAGTTTGATAATATGGTTTCACCACTGATGATGTTTAATCGTTTAAACTTTTGATGACAGATCACATTGATTTCATATAAAATACTGATTTTAACACTTGAGACTGATTTTCATAGTGATTTTGATAGATAATGCTGTTTTGTATAGAAAATACTGTTTTTGACAGATATGAGTATTTTTAATACTGGTTTTGATCGATACAACAATAGGAATTATTGGTTTTGATAGATGCAAAATACTGCTTTTGATAGATGTAAAATACTGCTTTTGATAGTTACAAAATATTGCTTTTTGATAGATTACTGCTTTTGATAGACACACAATAATAATAGATAATAGTGATTTTGACCGACCATTGTGATTTTGGTAGATACTACTAACATATAATTATGCTGATATCTTACCTATACAGACACCAGGAGCATTGGATGGTTTATAACCTCTTTCACATTGACAAACGGCCTGGGCTAGAGCATTTAAAGTACAGTAACCATTAACACAGCTCATAGTATCGCAGGCTATAAAAGAGAAAAAAAAAATTAAAATTAATAGATATTCTAATTTACATTCGTTTTCTGTTGTATTTTTGCCGTTGATGGGTGATAATTCATTAATCAAAAGTCTGCTTTGACTTCGACACAAAATATTGCCTGGTTGAACATCTATTGCACACCACTAAATTTTTTCAGGAATAAATATATAGCAAATCTTTATTTTTGCACTCCTGTGTCAAATACAGTCCTTAGATGAAATCTTAAACTACATTGAAAGTGAACCAGGATAAGCATAGCCTTCCAACTCAAACCTTACCCAGCCACTCTCCACCACTTTAAAATTCATAGCACAAAATCTAAAATACTTACCACTTTGACTTCTAACTGTCATCAAACTGCATAAAGCAAATAAAGCAACAAACACGGAATTCATTATGGCGTAGTAGTAATTGCACAGTGGAAGAATGTTTTTAATCTGGTAGACTTTTGTTCTTGAAATGTTTCTTCTGTTTGATTAAATGCTGAAAAGTCGATGATCTCAAAGTTCCTGTGTTTAGAATTTGATGCTGTACTGTCTATTCTATCGTGTATATATACTGATTCTGATTCAACAGTTTTTTCAACAGTTAATTAAGTATTAATCTCGTTCTTTAATCAATAACTCAAAATCATTTTTTTCTGGTCAAAATAATTTATGTATACTATAAAAAAGATATCTCTTTTAATCAAAAGTATATAGTTAGCAAATTATTATTACAGAAAAAAAGTTAAATAGTTTTGATAATTTAGGTTTTTATTCGTCATAGAATATAATAAAAAGGTAGAGTTGAAGTTATCTTTGTATGTACATGTACATAAAGAATATAAATGACTCCTATTAATTAATGACATGTTGTTCATTAAAGACCGACTTTCTTTCTTTCGTATTGCCTAATTAAGCAATTAACCCGAGCATGTGACCACATGGTGGCTAATAGACATATCAAACATTAACTTTTTGGGGTCAGATTTTTACGTATTTATGTACGGAAACAAATATTTTTTAAAAATCATCGACTGTGTTAAACAAAATGAATTTCTAATTGAAAATAAAGCGAGACCGAAAAGACATAATATTATTTCAACCTATATCAAAACTAAAGGCCATGTTTTGATACTTTGCTCTGGCTCAAAACATTTTTATATCCTTACAGATACTCGCTTACCAAATATTGTCAATTGTTTAAAAACTCTGATTTGAAGGATAAATTTAGCCCGGATTTGGCTAATTTTGAATATGGCTTTCCATGTAAAGGATCTAAATCGCTAACATTTTGGTCACAGAAATTGACAGAAGTGGGTCGCAACGCATATAATACTGTGATATGAATGTATATAAACTGATTTACATTCAATGGTTTCCGTTTTTACTCTAATGTCAAATCTGTTATGCTCCACGAAATACGCCAGCAGTCTCAATCGAATTCAAATTTCTAGCGTCTGGTTATTCCAGTCTGCATACGCCGTTCTATTTGGTGCAATATGTCTAGCGTTGTTCCCCGAGTCTCTTTCTAGAACTGGGGCTGAAACGAATTATGGTCCACGATTCGTGTACCAATGGTGAAATGTTTATTTTGTCTTAAATATTGGATATCAGAAGCCCATCTCTTTTCCGGTAAGGTGGGTAAGGCGCTTGATCGCTAGCCTGGATGTCGGGTGTTTGATCCCTGCATTGGCCGAGAAAGTTCATCTCGATTTTCCAGCGTGGTTTCCCCAAGTCAGTGATGTAGAACGGAGGGTCCTGGTGGGACGAACAACCAAGGTCCCGTGTACACATTGTACACATTGGCGTGTTCGAAAAAGACCCATTGGCAGTTGGGATTTGATATAAGAGTAAGCCGTAGCGCCGGTTCCCGGGCAAAATTTCCCTCATAACACACTGTATGGCGTATGCCCATCTTCAATTAGCCCAGGTTAGATGCAGAAGAGTAGGACATTAAACCCCATTTTATTGCGTTTCATTTTTCCGGTAAGATCAAAGCATCAATATTGATAAGGAATATTTTATTGTCGGTTAATGGCATGTAGACTTGGAGTTTGTGGCTGCTAGCCCCCCCCCCCCTGTACATATTACCATATACATATTATAAACTGATTACACGAAGACTTTGACATTGAATAAATAAATCTTTTGTGTATATAACGTCTTCTTGATGTGTTAGAAACGTGCGAACAGGGACCATTCTTTTTCGAGGCGTGTTGTGCGAGTCCTAGCCCCGAACGCATTAATACAAAAATAAAAGAACCCGTAAATTGTTAGATAACTCTCGAATTGAATGAGATTTACAGCCATACTAAGGGAAAAGTCGGCGCAACTGTCATTATATTCTCATTTGCTGCTTTTCCAACCAGATCCGGCATTCATATAAACCACTTGCGCTAAATGTGAGTGAGAGAGAAATGGGGTTTAACGTCCACTCGACACAAACTAGGTCATTTCGGGAGTAACATATGGTTTAATTTTATTTCAATAATTCGCTTACGCGTAGGGGTTTTTAGCTGTAGGAGGAAACCGAAACCACGCCAGTTGACTCAGTAAGAGTCTTTATGATACAGCGCGCGCACGCTAACCATTCAGCCATCCCACCCCCCTGCGCTAAATGTAGATACATGTACCATCGATCACTCATCATTTCTACTGGTAACTAACACTGCTGGTAATGGATTTGCAATTGCAACCATATAGAGTACCAATTATACATTTAGCCCACATTAGCACTTTGATATTAACTATACTTGTGTTTCATTAGAATAACTTGCCCTGGACCAAAAAGAGCCGGGGGGAAATGACGCCAGCTGATAATTGGAGTGATTTTTTCGAATTTATTTCGGGATCTAATAGAACTTGGTATTGACATGAATGCGCAGGCGGTTAGGGATACAATTTGTGAGAGCAAAATTAAATCTATTAGGTGGCTTTAAATTATAAATTATTATTCGGACATTTATTTACATTACAATCAACTCTTTGAGGCATCGAGTGGCTGTGATATTATGTGGCTAGAAGACATACGCTGAAATAGAAAATCGAAACAATAGCAATCGATATTGGTTAAAGCAAGATGAAGGACGATCGTGTTTTGCGAGCTAAGTGTACCTGAACAGAAATCAATTTTGTTAGATTGGTTTATTATTGTACAGTGCACAACGTCCACGACTTAGTGTTCAGATGTACTTTAAAACATATAATACATAATTTAAATACACACATACAAAATACAAATAAGACATACATGCAACGGATTCTAATAACATTTTGACGTAGAATGTTCCAGAGAGTGGGGCTTGAGCGAATAATGAACATAAGTTTGCAGAATGTTCTTCTAAAAAGCATGGGTCCATGGGATTTGGGATTTTGGAACATAAATTTTAAAGAACTCTGACAAATATGAAGGGTAGTGGTTATTGAAACATTTTTAAGTAAGAAGGAATATTGTGAACCGAGCTCTAAAGGAGATAGATAACCAATGTAGATTATACAATATGGGAGTCATATGACATGAAAATCTGGCTGGAATGCAGAATTTTGCACTGTTCGTTACGAACACCATAGAATAGCGATTCGAAATTATCTAGTATTGGCGTGGCATATCAATTGCAGTGATTGCTGCATCGTCTGTGATATAATTTTCCCTATACAGCAGTAACAAACTTTACAGGTATTATTTCTCTGATTTTCTATACTCATATTATATTCATAAAATACAGCACGTATCTTCCTGGCTGGTGAGTGGTAAAGATGTCGTAATTTGACTGCCACCAACGGATATCAGCGTATTTTGGGTCACCTTTTAAAGATGTTGGTTAGAGTCAATAAACACGTATCCTGTTTTCTCAGAATTCAACTTTATAAAAGTTGATGACATCCACGAATTCATTTTCTATATATATCGACGTTACATTTTGAACGGTCAAGGCTGTAATTTTCAAGTTTAAAATACTAGTATACTATGTGTCATCGGCATATAGATGGAACAGAAGGTCCTATTTCTTGTCAATTGAACCGAACGGCTAAACAGAACTGGACCTAACATAGATCCCTGTGGTACTCCATTTAGTAGTGAAATCACCAAAGCCAATTCGGCTATTAAGGTATGGTTGGAGTAGAAAAACGAGTTAAAGACTCATACGAGCAAGCGAATTATTGAAATAAAATTAAACCATGTGTTAGTCCTGAAATGACCTAGTTTGTGTCGAGTGGATGTTAAACCTCATTTCTCTCTCTCTATCTTCTTAATCAAATGACACACATTATCAATTTTAAAACTGTGATGTAATAGTTGATTATAGAAGTTATTGATAAAAAGAGTTCAGAAAGACAACTGCCGAGAAAGTGCATAGGGAGTAGACTTCCTCACCCAGTAGGCCAGTGCTTGAGACGACAATTTAACTCTCGAGCTTGCTTAAAAACTAATTGTTGCTTGGGGGATTCATGCCAATGATGTATCTATGGCAAGGTTTGTGGGCGTTTGTGTGGAACTTTTCACCACACCAGTTCCACAAGATACTGTGGTACCACACAGGCATAAAGGGGCTCTGAGCAGAAATATTTGACACGAAAAAATGCTCTCTAAGGTATATAGGTCTTGTTTTTTTAAACCCATTTTTTGTTGCAAGACGGATTTTGTTTGGTTTACTTTATACGTTCACCACGTCGTGTAAATTGGTAAAAATACAAAGGTACATGTCTGCGAATTAAATTTTACCCCCCCCCCCATTTGGCTAAGGCGGCTAACTATTCAATGTAAGTGGGAACATGGACTTGGCAAGTCTACATAGTAATCCCTATTTTCTCAAACATTTAAAGAAAATGACACAAATATATTTATTCATTTTATTTAAAAATAAATTAAAATGGATCATTGAAAGATAGTTCATTTAAATTAGCTGGATTTTAAGGGAATTATTATAAAGTAGATAGTTCATTTATATAATATTAACAGGATACTGATAAAATATTAAAGAATATAAGATAAAGAAAAAAAAGTAAAATGTGTGTTTACTGGAACTAATTTAAAAAACACACAAAGATGTTAAACTGACGAGGACAGATGGATCGTTACATGTGTCGTTAAATGTGTTTAACGTCGTTTGCCACCTTGTAGAAGTAGTCGGTATAAAGAGGGAGGGATGTGGTTTTGTTGCCGTTGTTGGTGTTGAGTTTTAATATCTACGTCTGAAATAGAGAACAAACCAAATTTATTACATGTTTTACAGATCAGAAATAAAAGTTCTTAAGGCATACTTGAGAGAAAAAAAAACATATTTGGCGTTGTTTCGGTCGTCTATAGTGATTCATCGCATTGCTTGCAATTGTAAACATGAAATGCTTTTTCTGGTATGGCCTTGATTAGCACTTGAAATTAAAGAAGAACTACTTATCTGTATTTGGAAATCCGGAAAATTAATAGCTGAACGGAAGAGTCGAAGAGACACAGTGTGTATATGATTGAGTTTTCATCTCATTTTTTAATATAAGTATGCTGTTTTATCTTTAGAATTATTGATATATTACAGTTAGGCGATACTATATTATGTTTTATTGATAACTTACCGTTACAATAATAAGAACCAAGGGTGTTAAAACAGTAACCATAATTGTTGTCACATACAAAATCATATTCAACACATTCATCAATATCTAGAAAATATTACACATGCAAATAAAATAAAACCAAATACGAACAATCCAAACCATTAGACAAAATTCGAAGTTCTAGAAAAAAAACGGTAGAGGTAAAATAGTGTAATAAGGCAAAATATTGTAATCAGTATATTGACTGTTCACCGTGTACAAAATACACGACAGTCGGTGGTAACAGATGTTCTTGAAGTTGTTAACACACCCATCTACAACACGAATCATGTCTAAAGTGTTATCTCTTGGATTTTCATATGGTTTCAACACTGATGATGTCAGTGAATAGTTTTTGATAGATAGAAAATAGGGTTTTTGATATATACAAAATAGCGTTTGTAAGCTTACTCTTCTGGACACTTGTTACCACTGTTTGTCGTGTATTTTGTACACGGTGAACAGTCCATATGCTGATTACACTGTTTTGCCAGAGTACACTATTTTGCCTATACCGTTTTTTTAGAATTCAAATTTTGTCTAATGGTTTTGATTGTTCGTACTTGTTTTTTTTTATTCGATACATACAAAATAGTTTTTTTGATAGATATAAATAGTGTTCTTGAGAGATACAAAAAAGTGTTTTTGATAGATACAAAATAGTGTTTTTCGATATATACAAAATAGTGTTTTTGATAGATACAAAATAGTGTTTTTTGATAGATACAAAATAGTGTTTTTGATAGATACAAAATAGTGTTTTTGATAGATACAAATGGTGTGTTTTTGATAGATACAAAATTGTGTTTTTTGATAGAAACAAAATAGTGACTTTAATAGATAATACTGATGTATATATTGATATCTTACCTATACAGACACCGGGTGTCTGGGATGGTTTATAACCTCTTTCACATTGACAAACGGCCTGGGCCAGAGCATTTAAAGTACAGTAACCATTAACACATCTGACAGTATCACAAACTTTCAAAGAGAATAAAATAAACAAGATTAAAATTAACAGTTATTCTTATTTACATTCGTTTTCTGTTCGTATTTTTGCCGTTGGTGGATGACAATTCGTAAATAAAAAGTCTACTTCGGCTTCGGCTTTGGCATCGACACCAACATCCTAACGGTTATATAGTTGAGCGTCCATTGCAAACAACTAGATTATTTCAGGAATACATTATAATTTATAGTAAATCTTTTTTATACGCCTGTGTCATATAGTCTTTAGATCCAATCCATAACCACAAAGAAGACTCATTTAAGATTTACCACGAATCCCTTTACATTATTTGGGGCGTTGGATGGCCGCATGGTTAACGCTTGCTTTGTATCATCAGGTCTTTCATTGAGTCAACTGGCATGGTTTCGATTCCGGTTGTACGTGATAAGGAGTAGAGTCGTCGCCCCCCCCCCTCTCTCTCCCTCTCTCACTCTTTCTCTTCTATAGATTATTATTTCCAATTAGAACAAAAATACAAGTGATATTTAGAGTAAGTGGATAACGTCCCAATGAAATCAAGTAAAATATATCGGAAAAATCAAGCCACTTGAAAACAATCCCATAGTACAAAATCTAATAACTTACGATTCTGACTTCTAACTGTCATCAAACCACATAAAGCAAATAAAGCAACAAACATCGAATTCATGATGAGGTAGTGGTAATTTCTTGGTGGAATTTAAGTTTTTGAAGTTTCTACTGTGTGATTAAATGCTGAAAAGTTGGTTATCGGAAAATTCCTGAGTGGTCTTCTTTGCTGCTGTGCCTTCAGAATGCTGTTTAGAATGAGATGTTGTACCACCCATTCGATCGTTTATATATACTTTTTCTGAGTAAACCGTTTTTTCAACAGTTAATTAATATCTAATCCCTTTCTGTAATCAATAACTCAAAATCTTTTTTTTCTGGCCAAAAATGTGTGTTTACACATAATAATACTTATCTTTAATTAAAAGAAAAGTGATCAACAAAACATTTATACCAAAAGTGACAAGAATGTAATATAGTTTGACTAATTTTTGTTGTAAAAAGGTAATAGAGTCAACAGTTCTTGTAATCAATGATAATATGATCAATTTGTTAATTATATGCTTTAATTAAGCAATTAACCTAATTTGAACTCTGGACCATGTTGTTTAAACTCTGGACCATGTTGTTTAAACAATTGCTAACATCTGGATTTTTTCTCACTTTTGTGCATTTACCTGTACAATGCATGTGGAGCTACTGTTTGTGTTGTTTTACTAGGCATCGGGGCTTCTTTATTCATTTGTCCATTAAGATTGCACATTCTTGTGAAATATTTTGTTTATAAGGAACTTGACACCGAATTGTTCCATAAATTCTGTTAATACTGGATATGTCTATATATGTACATGGTATACAGTACACAATTCTACGGAATGGAATTATTTGTTTATTATTGGGCGACGTTTCGACAAGGATCCTCAACTCTTCACCAAGAAATGATTCAAATACAAAAATAGATGAGGTGTTACACTTTCAATGTCCCATTATTTTTCACGTTTAATTATTAAATAGTACTGTAACAACGAAAATCACCCAGCGCTATGTGAAACTGCAGCAAACGTTATAGTTAACCTATTATAAATGCATTGGAACATTTTTTTAATATATCTGATTGAATATTTATAATACTCACAGATCGTTTATTTCAAAAACATTCTGTATACAAGGCGGCTTCGTTCGCTCGTAGTTTTACACCCGCTTCTACCTTGGGTGATATCGTAGACAATGCACATATTTGGCGGTGGATTAAATAGTTTTGGTGTCTTTTACGTAGATTAAAGGCATATTAATTCACTAGAAATAATTAAAAGATTAATCCTCTATCACAAGAGAAGTTTTAGATTTGTCTTTGTAAAAACAATCATGGCTAAATTAAACTAAAGAAGAACAGGAAATAGTGCATGACCTTTGCGATAGAAAATGCAGGTTCCACTTATCTGGGAATTGCCATTCGATTGTGACTCCTCGTGTATTTCGCCAACACAACTGATTTGAAATTAGAGTATAAACGGAAACGATTAAATGTAAAACAGTATATATACATTCATATAAGTAATATTACATTATTATATGCGTTGCGGCCCAAATATTAGCGATTAAGTTTCTTTAAACTTTGGATATAATGTGTAGACTATTACTTTATTTGTCTTTCACAAGAGATGACTTTCTATGGGTTTTACGCTATCTAGAAAATGTTGCCTGAATACTAGAAATATAAATATATCATCTCTTAAAATAGAAAACATTCTAGGTGTACTGAGTATACTCGAATTACAAGTTCCAATTCAAAACATGATTATAATCCTGTATTACGACGTTTATTAACTGTATTTTTAGTTTTCAATGGCACGATTTAAATGTCCTTATTAATATAGAGCTTGTAGTAAAATTATTACATGGCAAAATCGTCACATAATAAACTTAAAAAAGCGTTCGTAAAGTGAGTGTTGAAGTGGTCACCACTGAATTTTAAATTAATTATGGTTGATATTTAGATTTGTTTTCTTAATCAAATGTTAAATAATTAATCTGGGACATCGGCGTTGGTTAAATCATTTTATGTTTTTTCAAAGAATACAAATCACACATCTTTACTTTAAATTGTACCCATATTCTTAACGTCATTTATAAATAACTTAATATCAGTTTATGCACAGAGAGATACCAGAAAAGTTGATTTATTAAGTCATCTAAATATCGTGTTTAACGCTCTATTAACATCAACAGGTCATTTCAGGGCTAAATCTGTAATCGTTAGAGGAATGGACTCAAAGGCAAACCTTCTCACCTAGTGCGCACGCTCTAGATTCCCCCAGCCTCGCTTGATTCATGGCAGACTTTACTATATAAAGCGCATGCCTCTGACCAGCAACCGTTTCCATATTTGAGCAAGTTGTCATATTTTATTAAAAAGATTTTTGTAAGCTCCAAGACTTTCTAAATATAACTAAAATTGATTTAATTTTAATTTATTACTACATTGTATACAGCCCTTCATTCAAAAAGGTCGTATCAACTTCAGTTTTATGCTTTTATTGTTAAAATTATTTCTTCACAATCTGCTAGAAATCAGTAACAGGAAAACAACTACAGAAATCAACAGATCGTATACCCTTACTTCGCTGCTACGGCGATGGAAAATGGTTTTAGAGCGCGTTAAGATCGTCAACACCATGGTCGCCAATGATCGCCGAGTCATGGCGTTTATTTTGAGCATGTTCAAAACAAACGCTAAAGTTCTGCGATCTAAACTGGAAAGCTATGAGAAAACGACTTCTTTTTTTCAAGTTTGTAATTTTTGGGGACATTTTCACACGCTGTGTTCACGTCGTGTATATTATTGCCGTACGATCGCAGCAGCGCAGTAAGGACGCTTCACCGGTCTGACGGGACATTACTCGCAATAACTACAGTTGCCTTGTATTTGACTTCATCATTCAAAAGTAAATTCGAATGATCTTTTGACCTTTATATCAATAACGTACATATTTTTAGGCATGCCTTAAGATGAAAACAACGAGAAAAGAAATACATTGAAGGTGACCTCATACAGTGGGTGCAACTTTTTTTCTCAGATAAATGAAGTGATTTAGCCTTAGGCGACATCTTTACATCTCTAACTTGTTTTACTTCATCCGGGTGGATTAATGTTTCAGGTAATTTATGATAATATTGTAAATCGTCTATCATTTTCATTTACTGACATATACACGACGTATAAGGACAACCACCGATGGTAGAAGGGTCTGCTTTACGATTTTTAGTGAAATGAAAGATACAACATTTGTGTTGAATAATTGCGAAGAAATACCCACGGACGCACTTTAAATATTTGGCTGTTTCAAAACTAAATAATAGCTGTGAAATATCAATATGTAATTAATTTATATCGCCCTTATTGGTTTTTTTTAAAAAAACATAAAATAAAGAATGTCCTTATTTTAAAAACAAATCTTGTGACAATTCCTTCAAACGTCCCACACTAACAATGTTATATATACAGATGCGAGCACATTCGTCTTTCACGTTCAGTGGAGAAGCACTTTTGGTTTTAAAGATAAATGCCTGGTAATACAACATTGTGTTGACAAATATCATTTTACTGATGTTATCATTTACTATAATATATGTATACATGTATATATATTAATAAATACGGTACTTTCAGAACTATAACAACGATTTGTCTGATCTGAATCCATTTTAGATATATACCACGTATCATTTGTTGTCGACATCCCGATTTTTAGTCGTCGGCATATTGTCGGACTAAACTCCTAACATTGTCGGCGTGTTTGAATAGCGGCAATCCGTGGTGCCCCTCCCCACCCCGCCCGCTTCCAAGCACCCACCCTCTTTCCCCCACTCACGTTCCGACGAACTCTAGATCGATCGAATGATATATTCTGCTCAATACAGAAATATAAAGACCAAATAAATAACTATAAAAAAATAAGAAAAGTTTTCAGTTTTATTAAAGTATTATGATATAGCCAAGAATTGAAATAGTCAAATATTGAATGAAAACAGTAAAAACAAAATGCAATCTATAGAAAATTAGACAATTTTATAAAACAGAAAATGGGTTCTTTGAATGACGACAACGGATTTGCCTGTAACACTAACGATTTAGTAACTCAGTAAAATTGATAAATAATCATTCTGAGAACTAACTGTAAGGATCACGCATTTACTTACGTTTTCTAAACTAACGTGGAGGAATGTCATTTAAACGCTTTTTATCAACAGGTTACTATGGATACAATAGAAACATATTTTGACAGAATATAATTATTTTAGAAGTTTTCATGAAGAGTAAGAGTAGGAAGAATTAGATTACTTTCCACCACCCCTCAATAAAAGCATTAATAAATATGGGTTTATTGCCGGTTGTTGACGTTGTTGGTGATACCTAGCGTACCAGTCACATTCTGAAATTGAAAAAATATAACATTTTATATGATATGCTATACGCTAGGGAATATTGGCACAATACTTAGTATAGTTAGAGGTTGGGGATGGGGTGTATCCAACGCCGTATTAACCATGGTGGAGGCCCTGAGGCCTGGAACATGTGGGGGCCCCTGATCACCAACCGCGGAGCTGTAAATTTTCAGAAATTGGAGGCCGGAAACGGGATTATCTGGCCTCCCCCCCAAAAAAATAAAATTGCCACAAAATTGGCGTATTCTGGTCTTATTTCAGAGTACCAAACCATGTGAGTGCTAAGTAATTTGAAATGATGGCATTTCTAGAGGAGGGGGTTAGACGCAACTGAGATTTTTGTTGGGGGGTGTATCGGTGGGTGTATCTATGAAATAATGCGGGAACCGTATTTGGAAGTGGATATCGACAATTCCTATTTATGACGACTTTGTGCGTTGCTATCGGGAAGTCTATTCCTGACAGTATTTGTAAGATGGTAACGACTACTTCTATTTCTGACTGAATTTTGAGAGATGGTGTCGACAAGTAAGATCGTATTTTAGACATAATATTGATACTTACGACTGTGGGTTACACATCTAAATGTACCGGCTGCATTACAACAGTTTAACTGACCACACGGGTTTACCGTAGCTTGGCATTCATCTATATCTGTTAAAAAAACACAACAGTATTGTTTTAGAACAGAACCTCTTAAATCCATTAAGGATAATTTATTCTGCATCGGACAGGTAACATTATACATGTACTAATTATCACGTTTGTATCATCAGAAATGACACAACGTTTGATAAATAGTCCCCCTTTTTTTCTTGGATTGTTTTCCTTATTGTTGGTTTTTTTTCATTGAGTGAAATGAAATAAAATGGGGTTTATAATAATAATAATAATAATAATAATCTCGTCATTTAACTGGCCTAATGAAGTCGGGCCTACGCCATACAGTGCGCTATGAAGGAAATTTTGCCCGAGCAGCGGCGCTACGGTCTACTCAAATTCCAACTGCCAAGGGATTTTTACGTTCACGCCAATGTGTACATGGGGCTTCAGTTTACCGTGCCATCCGAACGATTAGGAAGCTGATCTTGTCAGGCACTCCGTCCTACATCAATGACATGTGAAAACCACGCCGGAAAATATGGATGAACTTTCTCGGCTAATGCAGGGATCGAACACCCGACATCCATGCTAGCGAGTCAGCGTCTTACCCAGTTAGCCACGTGATCTCCCATTTGACTAAAGCCTGTATCCCTATTCAGACGGAACTCTCCAGCGCAGTAGCCGTTTACGGCTGACCCCACCCCTCCCGAGATCCTTTCACATGATTTCATATGCACTTTTGTTTTTATTATTTGAAGGTGGTTCGCTTGCATGGTATGTCTTGTCCGCGGTTTTGTCTTACTTGTTAGGAATACAGTTCATTAAATACAAAGATAGCTTACCAATACACACTTGTGGAATGGTCGTTATGGGTCTGTAACCAGAGTAACACTGACAGGATGGGACCC
This sequence comes from Patella pellucida, assembly GCA_917208275.1. Lineage (NCBI taxonomy): Eukaryota > Metazoa > Mollusca > Gastropoda > Patellidae > Patella > Patella pellucida. Next base: position 14,498,597 of record OU795044.1, read on the forward strand.
CAGCAGTATTAACTATGCAGTTTCCATTCTCGCAATTAAAAAATGCGCATGCAGCTGAAACAAAAGTTTGTTGTTATCATTTTATCATTTAATTGATTTATTCATGCAAGTCTTCAAACTTTTATTGTATATAATCTATAGTATTTTGAAAATATTAAAGTTTGTTCTTGATTTGCTCATTTTAAATATGTTTAATTGTTTTATTGTGTTCTGAAAACTAAAAAGTAACCCACAATTGAAATTCAAGAATAAAAGCGTGATGAATTTCGACGCTCTTTTAAAACTGAGCAATATAAAAGTCTCCACTCCGCTGGACACCCTTAAAATGAAAGGTGGAGAAAGGAATGAGTAAACCTAACTACTATATCGTCTGTCAAGTCTCGTGGGTTTTCTCTGGGTCCTCCGGTTTCCTCCCACTGCTAAAGACCCTTAGGCTAGGCGCAAGCGAATTATTGAAATAAAATTAAAACACATGTTAGTCCCGAAATGACCTAGTGTGTGTCGAGTGAACGATAAACCCCTTTCTCTGTCTGTCTGTCTCTCTCTTAATCTCTCCTACTACTATATCTACATTCTAATACAGATTAGGCTTCTCAAATCTATCGCCAACCTATCGTTCTAGTTAGTGAGGGGTGTCATGCGAGGGGTTCATCTTTTTAGGAATGCATTATACCACTTATCTTTCATTTTCAAGGCGACATAGCTAATAATTATCGGTGTATATTTAAGTATTTACGAATTTCCAAAAAAAGATTAAAATTCATTCTTACCTTGTGAAGAAACTTGGGGTATAACGCAAATCAATGCAACCATACAACCAGTAGCTACCAGAAGCATATTATTCGCCATTTTTGTTTGAATTTCCTTGCAAGAATTCAATCTAAGCTGAATGCTGTTCGTTTGCTTTAATAATAATGGATAATATTGCACAAAACCCGACCAATTTATTGAAAAGTCCATCCTTTGTTTCAACAAGTGTACAGTTTTTATTGTGATTATTGATGAGGGTGTTGTTCGTTCCATTCGTTTTTCAATCTAGATGGGTTGTATGATCGGTCACGCCATGCATTTTTTTTTGGTGCAATTGTTATTTTTTGTTAATTTTATTTATATCATTCACAAATACGATATAACAGCAGAATATCTTTTGTTCGCTTTTCTTTTTAACCGTAATCAGTCATAATAATATTGTCTTTTCTTAGATTTTTTAGTCGACGTAGAATGTTCACTGTACAAACACCACACATAAGAAAAAGACATATCGTCAAACTGGAAGATAACAACATTCCATTCATAAATCATATGCTTGTTGTACTCTTAATTTCTTATCACACATACAGTGCGGGCAGACTGCATAACAAAAAAGACCAGATAATCCACACAAGAATACGATGCAGAAATGCACATAGACAAGGAGACATAGAGTAAAAGAGAAAGAAAGGGAGAGAGAGAGAGAGAGATAGAGATAGAGAGTGCGAGTGAGAGAGATGTGTGTATGTTAACGCCAACTCCTAAAAAAAACTCGGTCATTTCGTGACTAACATATGGTTCAATTTCATTTCAATACTTACACGCTGATAACACCAGATACATCAGAATTTATTTCGTGTCTGTATATTTTTAGCGGGAGAGGTGGATGATGGGCGGTTATGGGTTTTTTGAATATATATTATGAAACTATCCCAGAATATTCGGCTCTTCAGATAATACAACCGTTGACCACTACGACCAATCTGGTATGGTTTACTGCCAGACACTAATGATATGGGGCTCAAGGTAATCAGTGTCGGATTGAATAGAGATCAATGAGTGCCCTATAGTGTACTGAAGTAAAAGGGACCGCTGGCCATTTCCTTTTCTAAAATAATATGGGTTAATATACTGAAATTTAATCATGTATTTTTTTGATGTATTTTATTGTATTAAATACACAATATGGATTAAAAAAAAGTACAATCTAAAATTACCGAATGCTCAATGTTCATCAAATTGTTTTTATTTTTTTTCAGTAAATTCTATCAAATACTTAAACTGGATATTTTTTAAAAAAAAGCATTGAAATTTAGCTCTACCTATAAAAAGGGGATTAATTAAATTACATGCCATAAACTAAAAAATGTTTCCATAGAAACAAACTAACTTTTCTACAGAAAATTAGTAAACGGCACAACTATTATAATATTGTATACCAAAAACTAAGAGTCAAGTTGGTTTTCGTAACAATTCTGAATTCATTATGGAAACTAATGCATTCATTCCAAGGTAACTAAATTCGGTTAAAATAAAAAAACCTCAGATCCCAACTATCAGTATCTATAAATCATTTTTAATGTTTATGTCTACCGAACTATCGTTTCCCGGGTTGATATTATTGTGACATTTAAGCGATAATCCACAACCAGAATAAAAACATATTTATTGAAGAATATAAAAACAAGATGTTTACGTCTGTTGATGTACTTTTCTGTTTTTTCGGTTAGAAAAAGAAGAAAAAGAATTTCTCGACAATGATAAATACAAAAATATAAAAAAAACAATTCGTTATGATGGGATCATATCTTGTCATAATGTACAATGCATCGCATTTTTTTCAATTATTTGTGAAACGTTCGAAGGGTATATAAATGGTTATATTGGTAGAGAAGGGGCAGTTTAAGTGAAGTGGAGCTTCTTGAAACGTATTACCAATTACCATAATGAAGTACGTCATCATCGCAGTCGTTCTTGCCGTTGCAACAGTTGCAGTTTTCACCCAACGATGTAAGTTTTAATTTCAAGATATTTTTTAGAAACACCCACTAATTCTATATGAAAAGAGGTTAAAAATGACTGAGAATTATCGCGATTTTTCAGGCAAAATTCGTCATTCTCCATGTAACTAGAATAAGTGAGGATTTTCATGAACCATCTGTATGCTTATTCTATGTTTTCGAACAACTTACTTATTTAAGACGTTCATATAAACAGGTAAGTTGGATGGCCGACAGGTTAGCACGTACATGTATGCGCTGCATGATAAAGCCTGTCATTGGCGTGGTTTCGATTCCTCGGTTGTACGTGACAAGGAGTAAGGTCGCCTGTCCAACCTCGTGGGTTTTCTCCGGGTCCTAAGGTTTCCTTCCACTGCTAAAGACCCTACGCACAAGCGAATTATTGAAATAAAATTAAATTCTATGTTAGTCCCTAAATGACCTAGTTTGTGTCGAGTGGACGTTAAACCCCTTGTTTAGCTCACGTTAAAACGCATTCCATTCCGCTCCTACCCCTTCCTTGTTTTCTGTATATTTTTAAAAAACTTTATATTACAGTACCACCACAATGTGTCGGAGTACAGTGTATAATGGGGTCATGTAATATAACTATCGCAGGTGTAGCATTCTGCCAGTGTGATGACGGTTACAAACCATCCAAGATAGTCAACGTCTGTGAAGGTAGGTATACAATCATAATCGTAAAGCAGTGGCAACGTCCATTTTCAGCTTAATGTTAACCATTGCTACATCAGATAGCTGTTATGGGCGATTGTTTTCGTTCGCTTGTAGATACACGCCCTACTACCATGCTTCATACGTATATTAAACCTCTCGTCTTATGATCCCGTTTGATACAGAAAGGTAGGACGTTATACCCAATCCATTTCTATTAAACCTATATATCTGTTTTACATCAATGAAACCTTTTCGAAATACATGGTAAAGGATGGCATTACTGGAGTATTAGCATGGGAAATGTGGGTTGAAATCAAAGCGACTGTAGTAACTTCATGTCAACATTTAGGAACTGAGAGAGAGAGGGGGAGAGAGAGAGAGAATTGGAGCCATGCGGTTAAATTAGAAAACGGATCCACTGGCAAATAACTAGCCAGAAACGTCACATGATATGTCATCCGTTAATTTTACCACGTCTTGATTTGTTTTAGATATTGATGAATGTAAATCATCTACTACACCACTATGCAGCCCATATTACTGCTGTAACGAACCCGGTGCCTTTGTTTGTAGCCATTACCGTAAGTAAAACATTTTGAATTTAAAAACCCTCCTTAAAACCCAGATCGAGCATGCTCAATTTCGCTGCTATGACAAAAATATCGTTCACATGAAAGACATAAAACATTTTGTTTATCAATTATTAATTTAAAAAAATGTTTTTTTACTGGTATGGATTGCCAGTGAACGTAATTGAACAGCGGTGACATTAATAAGACCCCGTATACATGACATCTAACGAATAAAATGTTGACATGTTGATGGAAATTGCGGAGTTGACATGTTGATTTAAATGGAATATACCGAGTTAATATGTTGTTAAAAATGGCATATTATTCAGAGCTTACGTGTTGATCAAAATATACAATGTTGACATGTTGATCGAAATGGCATATACAGGACAGACAAGTTGATAGAAACGGCATATACCGAGTTGACATGGCATATACTAAGTTGATGTTTTGATTGAAATGGCGCATACAGAGTTGATACTGAATTGGCATGTTGATATAAATGGCGTCTACTGTGTTTATATGTTGATGAAAATGGCATATACTGAGTAGGCATGTTGATTTCATTTGGGTTTTTTTGTTGGTTTTTTTTCAGCCTGCAAGTACAGATATTTACAAAGACGACCAATTCAAAACAACAATAATTTACTCTATCTTTTACTACTGGGTGGCGAAAACAAAAAGTAAATGCCTCCCAGCAGTATGGATGATATCTTTTTTCTTTGATATGTGATGTTTTTGATATTTTTACCGCTGTAAAAACACAGTTATACATTTTTAATGAATACGTGCACCCATCGAGTGTATTGTATCGCTGTAGTTATTGCTTCTGAAACTATTCGCTTATTGAACTATAAGTATTGACGGATATGTTGCACGAGACAGGATATGCGAAGTGTTTCTATAATGTGCTCTGTCATATGTACGTTTCGGGCAACCACATTTCGGCCATATAGTGTTTTTTAACCCTAGACCAGACTAGTCTGCTCTTATAGGCACCTATTTAACCTATGTGACCGAAACGCTGATGCCACTGTTTTAATGTAACATTTCTGCTTTAGAGTTTAAAATGTATATGCCTTAATAACTGCCATAGAGCTTGAAATTACAATTCTAAAGCAGATTTCGTAAAAACTTTAAAACTAGCTAAACATTGAGTAAAGTGTTTAATAATGAATATTATCTTTCATAATGAGACTCATATAACCTGTATGAAGTCATGTGTATCAAGGTCACCCCGACCCTTCTGTTCAATAAAATTATACAATTAGCTCTGACTTATTATTTCACTCAGCATCCTGTCGGAAAAGGACTATTGGAATTTTAAAAATCCGACTAAAAGTTTCTTTGGGTATAATGCCTGTGACTAACAAATATAATAAATGCTGAGTCGCTAGTTTGGAGGTCGAGTTTTTCCGGTGTGGTTTCCCCTTGTCAGTGATGCAGACCGAGGGCCTGACAAGGACAGCCGCCTAATCGTTCGGATAGGACGAAAAACCGAGGTACCGTATACAAATTGGTGTGCACGTAAAATATCCCTTGGCAGTTGAAATTCAGTTGCTGCCTGGGCAAAAATTTCCCTCATAGCGCACTGTATGGCGTATGCCCGGGTTAGGTGCAGAAGCGTAGGACGTTAAATCCCATTTCATTCATTCATTCATTTAGTGTACAAATCGACAGCGCATGAAAACAATAGACCACCAAGGGGATAACTAAGTGGTCTGTCTGAGAGAGAGAGAGAGAGAGAGAGAGAGAGAGAGATGGGGTTTAACGTCAACTCGACAATAACTAGGCCATTTCGGGACTAACATGTGGTTTAATTTTTTTTCAATAATTCGCTTGTGCGCAGAGATCTTTAGCGGTGGTAGGGAACCAGAGGACCCGGAGAAAACCTACAAGGCTGGACAGGCGACCCTACTTCTTGTCACTCACAACCGTGGATTCGAAACCACTCAATGACAGGCTTTATGATACAGCACGCACGTGCTATTCATTCGGCCATCCAACCCCCTACATCTTGTAAGAGTTGTACATTTTGCTCATTCAACGATGCTCCCTATGGATCATCTTCAAAAGTTGCAGTTTAATTATTGACATATTTCCAAGGTACAGACTTTCATTGTCCATTCACTGTCGCGTCACAAATTGCTATAGAGGGAAGGAAATTGGGTTTAACGTCCACGTACTACCAATGTATGGTAGCAACATCTATAGTCCACCCGCTAGCGAGGTAAAACCTTCTATGGTTCATTCATCGACACGATTCTCAGGTACAAACTTATATGAATCGAATTTCTTTCTATTCATATAAGTTTGTACCTAAATTCTAAAGCGCACGTGTAAGATTATTCGTTGTCCAAACCCATATCCCCGCTTTATAAGTTAAAACGCCAACTATCAATGTTATGCAGAAATGTTTTCTAGCTGCATACTGTTGGGATATTTTTAATAGATTGATATAGTAAGATTAAACCTACTTAATGTTCGCAGTGAAATAAATAAAGATAAATAAAGCTTTTCTAAATAAGAAAATAAGGTGGACGTCGTGTGAAACATGTATGTAAGGGCCTAGCATGTCGCGTCACTTAAAACATCAAACACTATATATAAAGACACTGACGTATGAAACATGACAGGAACAAACTACAGCCATGTTTCATGTCATTATCTATACATGTCTAGAATAAGTCGTCCAAACAGAAAGCCAATCCCAGGTACAGATATTATATAAGAGGTGGGAATTGAGAGCTGGGGGTTGCACCGGTCAAACAAGTAACAGTCAAATAGGCTGATACAAGGTAACACATTCTACAGTAGATATCGCTTGTATGAGAATTTTCATATTCTTCAGAGCAATATCTCCTAGGGGATATCGCTTTTACAGACCCGGCGGTGTGGGGTGCTAAGGAATGGCGGGGGGGGGGGGGTAATAATTTTGCAGCAAATACTCTTTACTCAAGTTTATTGCACGCATGTACATGTAACTATTCCAAAAAACCCCCAGAGGTTTGATTTTAACATGGAAGTGAGTAGAAGTGAGACTTCTAGAACGTAGACTTCCAGAAGAAGAAAACCATGCTGTGCTCTATGTCGATCTCTGGGTTAAGAGGAGTATGACTGCGAGGGTCGCGATTACTGAACAGCAGATCTTTATTTCAAGTCCATCTCACGTCTGTTGTATCTATGACATATAGGTATAATTAGAAACAACGACGGGTTAGAGTTTTATTTATACTCTTTCCTGGTGTTCCATATCCATCACATAATTCACTAGCAGCTATCAGTTATGCCCCAATTAATAAAACAAACGGTTGCCAAGCAAGATATGCCCACATTTTGCAAGAAATAGATGGAGAAGAGGTAAATAAATCTGGCTTATCCTTTTATTCCAGATCTTTTGGTCCATAGCATATAAAAGTATTAAAAGAACGTGACAACAATAGTTGCCTCTCATCGCCCACCCTTCGTACATATTTCAAAATCTGTGTGTAAAGCAGGGCTACAGCTCTAGAATGTAAGGTCTGGTGCTACCAAAGTCGAACTCATCCAAGAACTTTTATCCTTAACACACATCGTGAAAGGTCCACAAACTTCATTCATGTAAAAGACAGGGGCAGATACACACGAAAATTCAACTAATGATTGTGACCTAAGTGATAAAATTGAACGGTATTTACAATCAAATAAAAACTTTTGTTATTGGTCGAACAAAAAAGCATCTAAAAGCATCTCCGACGATTCAAGAATTGCTTCCGCCGGTCTGTCTAAGTAAATTCTTTCGATGAATTTTTATAGACATGCAGTAAGAATTTATAGAGTGATGTTTCGCTACATGGTTTCGCTACATAATTGCCTGCTTGTGAGAACTGCAACCACACATAGTAGTTCTAGCGAATCCTTGTATCCTTGATGAAGCACCATATTTAAGTATACGCATTTAGAAAGGATTTTGGGGGTTCTGACATAAAAACAAAATACTTCTGACGATGTAGAAAAAGTTCACAGGTAAAGGGAGATAATTAGGCATTACCGACCAATGATCTTGATATAGTTCCCCCCCCCTTCTTCTCTCTCTTACTCCCAGCGCTAAAGACCCCTACGCACAAGAGAATTATTTAAATAAAATTAAAACCATATGTTAGTCCCGAAATAAAATAGTTGTGTTGAGTGGACGTAAAACCTCATTTCTCTCTCTCTCACTCTCTCCCTCTCCAGCCCTCCCGCCCCTCCGTGTTTGAAGTGTTGCTCAAGAAAATTACCAGCGTGGTGTCCATGTGCTATTGGCAGGTTGGATAATCAGGACAGTGTCTAGTCGATTGGATTGGCCGGAATACCAAGGCCCCGTGTAAGCGCTGGTATGCAAATAAAAGACACTTGACAGATGGAATTGGATACCAGAGTAGGCCGTAGCGTCACTGTCCGGGTAATATTTTACTTATAGCACACTGCATGGCGTATACCTCTCCCTATTAGCCTTATAGGTGCTGAATTTATCCTATTTAAATTCCATGTTGCAACCACTCGTCGAATGAGAGTATCACTGCAGTTATCTCCCCTGCATTGTATAGTAACAATTGTATTGATTTCTTCATTGTCCTAAATACCCCCTTGTCAACTAAGAAGGTCCGTGAGGACTGGGAAGAAGGCCGCTAGTAAGATAAGCTCGGGGATGCTCTTAGGAAATTAACGTTCTCGTGAGCTTTGGGGTAGACTTACTTGATTTTCAGTCAGCCGCCCCCCACCCCCGAAACACACTCTTAAAGCTAACAAGAAATAAAATTAAAGGATTTTATTAACTATTTACAATGGCGGTTGCATGAAAAAGTATCAAAGGTTATATTATAAAAAGTTATCGGATTTAAATATTTCAAAATGAAAAGTATCAACACAGTGTTATCGTGTGATCATTTTTGTATTATTATACAAATAAAATATATGTAAATGATTCAATATATAACGAATTGGTGATTATCAAAAAATCACAATGATCAAATTGAAATTTGATTTTGATGAAAACGAGAACACCAGTAAGGATAAGCTGATCGTGATTTAATTCTTCAGTAAACTGAATTGGAATTGGCAGCCACTAACACAAGCATTTTAGTGTTGAATTTATTAATGACCCGAAGGAATTCATCTTTAAACGAACAACCTGATCGGTAACAATGTACATTTCTTTTATACATTCTTCAGTCCTACCCTAACCAAAATCAAGCGAAGTCTTAATTGTTAGATAACGTCTGCCAGCAGCGATCATCCCGATCATTGTCCACTAAGATACCAGATTATCTAAAATACACCACTTACCATATGAACAGAAATAAAAAAAGAAATCTTTGATGAACATTCTCACAGCCGATATAACTTCAAAGTTTAAATAATTCTTTTGTAATGGCAGTTCACATAATATGACAAGCTGAAACGTTTCTCCGCATCGATTGCAGTTTCCAGTATAAACAACTTCCGAAACACATATGAGCATTATTTTCCTTCTTCAGCGCCAGTAATGGTGGATCGTTTTACAGTTCGCTTCCTGGAATGCGCTGGCATATACATCGGTGCCATTTTAGTTATGGTTTCTTTTAGGTACTGTACGAACTCTGGTATAACTGGAGGCAGATTGCCTCTACCTAGGTTTCTTTTCCATTCGTAGAACTGATTAAGAATAGAGGACTTCGGTACTCGCCTTATATGATACCAAGCATTTAATCTTGCTTGTTCGACCAAGGCTATAGCATCTTGGAAAACACCGTTACTTTTAGTTTGTTGAAGATTACCCACTTTTGCGTTTTGGTATTGGTTGCTAAGAGACATTTTATTGGGTCCAGTGGTGCGTTTAGGTAAGGCGATTTCCGGACCATACATGGCTTGATTTGGTATAAATTCTTGCATAACTGGATCGAAATATCCAAGATTTAGATTTTGTTGACCACCTGATGGTTTGGGTCTTACTGGTGGTGGTGCTTTAGGGCGTGGTGCCATCATGCTTGCAATTTTGGCCATTGGTATGCCCGACGACTCCATATGTTGCATCATTAACATATTCATCATCATGTTGTTGTTGCCGCTAGGCCTGTGTACTTGTGCAGCACCTAGAGGCAACTCGTTTGTATTTGAATATAATATTGCTTTGTTATCTGGAATACCCAGGGACCCTGCTATCGGTGCTTGAGGTTTATTTGTGATGTGTTCTGTTTTGTTAGCTTGATTTGGTAATTGATTAGCCTGATTTGTTTGGACTGTTGGTGTTGGTAGCTGGCCGGATTGCATAGTTTGTTGCGGCCCTTGGGGATTATTTTGATTGGCTTTTTGACTCACTAGATCAGTTGGCATTTGCATGGATTGTGACCTTTGAATTACCAATCCGCTACCCCGAGCATTATGTCTCGGCATTTGTATTGACTGGATGTTTTGGCTTGACATCTGTTTATTTTGAAAGCTTTGAGTAACCATAGGCACGGGTTGAGTCGCTTGGTCTTGTAGAAATTGACCGCCTTGAGTTGGTACCAATCCGCTACCCTGAGCTATTTGTCTCGGCATCTGTATTGACTGGATGTTTTGGCTTGGCATCTGTTTATTTATAGGCACGGGTTGAGTCGCTTGGTCTTGTAGAAATTGACCGCTTTGAGTTGGTACTCGCTCGGACCGGGCGGTCTCAATTGGCATCCAGTTAGTTTGAGCATTTTGTATTGGAACCTGATTTGAGTGGAAATTTTGGGTTAGCATTTGTCTATTTTGGGAGTTTTGAGTTTGCATATGTATAGGTTGAGCAGTTTGGCTTTGCTTGTTTATAAGTTGACCATTATGCGGTGGCATCGGCATCGATTCCTTTGTTTGTAGCGATACGGTCATTTGGGGCGACATCGGGTCTCCTTGGGTCATATGATTTGACATTCGAATATTTTGAGTACTATATTCCGGAATTGGATGACCCGTCTTTGTTGGTATCTGAACCAAAGGGGTCGGTAGATTCTTAAATTCTGGCACTTGAGCTGCACGTGATGTATGTAGTGGTAGATTTTTTAGCGGGACCCTTCCAGCTAATTCAACTTCGCGGAGAACATGGACGGGGCTTGCATCCAAAAGGGCTTCGAGTGCACCATATTTTTCCCACTGTTTATTATTAATAGCTTTGCGAGAGTTTTCGGCAAAAACTGCAGGTGTATTTGTTGGCGGTGTTGACGACAATAATGACGGAGGTGGAGAATTTTGCAGATTTTGTTGATGGAACAACGCTTGGTGATTAAATAGAGCGCTTGGCCGTTGTGCATAGTGCACACGCTGTAACGGGGTATTAGGTGCTTGAAATTGTAGTTGGCGTTGAATCGGGTAATTTGGCTGCGGCCAAGGACTTTGTTGTGAACTAATGGAAGATTGGAGACGTACTTGTGAAGTTGGCGAGCCGCGGACTCCAAGATATTGAGGGATAACTGACTGCATTTTTGTGGATGGTTGTTGATTGTAGCTTATTGGATGGTGTCTCGGCTGATTAAATTGTTGAGGATTTGGCTGTGGCCAAGAGCTATGTTGTACACTAGAGAATTGTTGATTTGGAAACCATGCCATATTTGATGATGGTGGTGTCGGAGACCTCTGTCTAACATTTGTTAATTGTTGTTGTGGTTTGTTGAATACTGAACCAGCTGCGGCGTTTGTGTTTGATACTTGATTAAAATCACTAGAGATTGATTGCAGGAAAGGGCGATCTTGAATCGGGTATGGTAAAGGGTGTAACTGTTGATTTTGAAGTAACACTGGGGTCTGACGAGGTAGTGACTGCACTTGAGGATTTTGCTGGGACCATGGGCTTGGGAATTGTTGGATTACCTGTGGTGTCGGTGAATTCAAACTTGGTATATTTGCTGAAGGCGGTGTACGATAAATTTGTCTCACATTTGTTGGATGTTGTTTCAGTTGCTTAAATGGTGAACCACTTACGCTGTTTGCGTTCGATTGATAATCGATATTACCAGAAGTCGGTTGTAGTGCAGGGATATCTTGATTCAAGTGTTGTAAATGCTGCACTTGTGGATTAGTCTGCGTCCAAGGGCCTTCTTGTGAACTTGGGAATTGTTGGGGTACCTTTGGTGTCGGTAAGCTTTGGTCTCCAAGGGACTGCGGGATATTAGTTGTTGGTGGTAGGGTTGAATATTGTCCAACATTTGTTGATTGGTGTTGTGCTTGGCCTGCGTTCGGTTTTTGCACATTAATATCTAGAATTAGATTGGGTACTTGTACTTGTGAATTTGGAGCAGAAACTTGCTCTGTCTGTGACAAGGGCATTTGGATATTTGTTAATGTGTTGGCGAGGCCTTGTTGTTGTGATCCCGAGACTTGGTTTGCGTTATCTCTTGTTGTATAGATGCCCTGCTGCGATATCATTTTGTCAGACCCAACTAGTTGTTGTTGTGGTTGAGAAACAGGTTGCAAAGTTGGCAAAGTGGGTATACCGCTAATTTGTTGCTGACCTGAAGGTAGCTTTGGGGGAAAAGGTTGTCCAATATTAATTTGTTGAGAATTGAGATTTTGTAACGACTGTGATGAAAAAGTTGAATCAAGTACAGGGAGTTCCTGTGTTAAATTAGGAATTTTTGTGAATTTGGGTTGTGTTGGCAATGATTGTCCAACATTTGACGAAGAAAAACTACCTTGATTTTGAGACAAATCTGTGATTGCAGAACTTGAAGGTGAATAGTCAGGTACATTCGATGATGGGATGGAAAGCGATTGGGGACCTGATAGTGAACCTTGTCCAAAATGCGTAGCTGGGCTTCCAGTATTTGTGTGCGGGAAGGTGGACTGTGGCTGCGCTAGAGGACTCTGTTCAAAATTATTGGATACTTGTCCAGATTGCATTGGTGGTAAATCCGGAATTGTAAGAGGGTTGGACTGTGTTGATGCCCCTTGTCCAAAATCTGTAGTTCTAATATTTGTGGGTGGAAAGGTTGACATATTTTGTGTCTGTGAATGCGCTAGAGTACCCTGATCAAAATTATTAGATGTTGGTACAAATTGCATTGGTGGTAAATTCGGAATTGTGAGTGGGCTGGGTTGTGTCAATACTCCTTGTCCAATATCTGTAACTGGGCTTTCAATATTTATGGGTAGAGAATTGGGTATATTTGGTGTCTGTGGTTGTTTTAGAAAACCCTGATCAAAATTATTAGACGCTGTTCCAGGCTGCATTTGCGGTAAATCTGGAATAGTGGGTGGGTTGGCCTGTGTAAATACTCCTTGTCCGATATTTGTAGCTGGACTTCCAATTATAGTGGGTTGAGAACTGGGTATACTTGGTGTCTGTGATTGCGCTAGAAAACCCCTATCAAAGTTATTGAGCACTGGTCCAGATTGCATTTGCGGTAAATCCGGAATATTGAGTTGACTTTGCTGTGACAATACCCCTTGTCCAATATTTGTAGCTGGACTTCCAATATTAGGTATATTTGGTGTCTGTAGTTGTGCTTGAAAATTATTAAACACTGGTCCAGATTGCATTTGAGGTAAATCCGGAATAGTGAGTGGACTGGGCTGTGCTACCCCTTGTCCAATATTTGTAGCTGGACTTCCAATATTAGGTATATTTGGTGTATGTGGTTGTTCTAGAAAACCCTGATCAAAATTAGTAGATGCTGGTCCAGATTGCATTTGTGGTAAATCCGGAATAGTGAGTAGACTGGGCTGTGCCAATACCCCTTGTCCAATATTTGTAGCTGGACTTCCAATATTTGTGGGTAGAGAATTAGGTATATTTGGTGTCTGTGGTTGTGATAGAAAACCCTGATCAAAATTATTAGATGCTGGTCCAGATTGTATTTGCGGTAAATCCGAAATAGTGAGTAGACTGGGCTGTGCCAATACCCCTTGTCCAATATTTGTAGCTGGACTTCCAATATTTGTGGGTAGCGAATTGGGTATATTTTGTGTCTGTAGTTGTGCTAGAAAACCCTGATCAAAATTATTAGATGCTAGTCCAGATTGCATTTGCGGTAAATCCGGAATATTGAGTAGACTGGGCTGTGCCAATACACCTTGTCCAATATTTGTAGCTGGACTTCCAATATTTGTGGGTAGAGAATTGGGTATATTTGGTGTCTGTGGTTGTGCTAGAAAACCCTGATCAAAATTATTAGATGCTGGTCCAGATTGCATTTGCGGTAAATCCGGAGAATTGGGTATATTTGGTGTCTGTAGTTGTGCTAGAAAACCCTGATCAAAATTATTAGATGCTGGTCCAGATTGCATTTGTGGTAAATCCGGAATAGTGAGTAGACTGGGCTGTGCCAATACCCCTTGTCCAATATTTGTAGCTGGACTTCCAATATTTGTGGGTAGAGAATTAGGTATATTTGGTGTCTGTGGTTGTGCTAGAAAACCCTGATCAAAATTATTAGATGCTGGTCCAGATTGCATTTGTGGTAAATCCGGAATAGTGAGTAGACTGGGCTGTGCCAATACCCCTTGTCCAATATTTGTAGCTGGACTTCCAATATTTGTGGGTAGAGAATTAGGTATATTTGGTGTCTGTGGTTGTGATAGAAAACCCTGATCAAAATTATTAGATGCTGGTCCAGATTGTATTTGCGGTAAATCCGAAATAGTGAGTAGACTGGGCTGTGCCAATACCCCTTGTCCAATATTTGTGGGTAGAGAATTAGGTATATTTGGTGTCTGTGGTTGTACTAGAAAACCCTGATTAAAATTATTGGATGCTGGTCCAGATTGCATTTCCGGTAAATCTTGAATAGTTAGTGGATTGGGCTGTGCCAATACCCCTTGTCCAATATTTGTAGCTGGACTGGGCTGTGCCAATACACCTTGTCCAATATTTGTATCTGAACTTCCAAAATTTGTCGGTAGAGAATTAGGTATATTTGGTGACTGTGGTTGTGCTAGAAAACCCTGATCAAAATTATTAGATGCTGGTCCAGATTGCATTTGCGGTAAATCCGGAATTGTGAGTTGGCTGGGCTTTGTCAATACGCCTTGTCCAAAATCTGTTGCTGGATTTCCAATAGTTGTTGGTTGAAGGTCGGGCATATTAGACGACTGCGGTTGCGCTGGAAAACTCGTATCAAAATTATTAGATGCTGATCCAAATTGCATTGGTGGTAAGTCCGGAATTGTGAGTGGGTTGGACTGTGTCAATACGCCTTGCCCAAAACCTGTTGTGGGTTGAAAGTTGGGCATATTAGACGGCGGTTGCGCTGGAAGACTCAGATCAACATTATTAGATGCTGGTCCAGATTGCATTGGTGGTAAGTCCGGAATCGTGAGTTGGTTGGGCTGTGTCAATACTCGTTGTCCAATATCTGTATCTGGACGTCCAATATTTGTGTTTAAAGAGTTAGGTATATGTAGTGGCTGTGATTGCGCTAGAAAGCCCTGATCAAAATTGTGAGACGCTGCTCGAGGCTGTATTTGCGGTAAATCAGGAATAGTGAGTGGGTTGGCCTGTTTAAATACTCCTTGTCCGATATCTGTAGCTGGACTCCCAATATCGAATGGTTGAAAGTTGGGCACATTAGACGACTGCGGTTGTGCTGGAAGACTCGGATCAAAATTATTAGATGCTGATCCCGACTGCATTGGTGGTAAATCCGGAATAGTGAGTGGGTTAGCCTGTGTTAACACCCCCAGTCCAAAATTGGTCAGTTGACTTGCGGGCTGAGTTATTTCTGTATCAATCAGATTTGTTGACTGGCTTGGAATTAAACTGCCTTGATCGGACCCTGGTTGTATAATCCGCAAATCCGACGAAGTTAGTGAAGGTAGCGGCAATGGAGCAACTTGCCCAAAATCTGTGGCCTGGGGTTGTGTTTGTCCTAGATTTTGGAGTAGACCTCCTGTTTGGGTTGGTGGTACTTCAGAGATGTTCTGTAATTGTGACTGAGTTGAAAACTCTTGCGTAGAAATTGGATTTGGCGGTATCAAAGACCCTTGACCAAAATTTAATGCTGTAGATTGTGTCGGAAGACTTTGTTCGAAATTTGTAGAAGAGAGTCCAGTTGGTATTGATGGAACCTCAGCAATTCTAAACAAAGAGCCTGTGTTACTACCTTCATTCTGGGACACAAACGCATTAACTGGTACTGAAGTCAAATCAAGTGATGTTTGAGGGTTGGTAGGATTTTGATTTTGTACATTGAACAAAGGCGTCGGTTGGTGTTGAAAGACATCATTGTTATTACTAGGTATGGGTGCTGTTACAGTTGGTTGAGTTTGGGATGTCTGTATCTCTGCTAAATTTTGTATATTCGTAGGATTTTGAGCTTGTACATTAAACAAAGGTTTCGTTTGAGGTTGAAAGACGTCATTGTTATTTACAGGTATAGGTGCTGATACCGGGTGTTCGTTTTGAGCTCCCATTTCTGTCAAAGGAAGAGAAAATCCAAGGCTTACAGTGTTCTTCTGTGTGTTATGCATTATAGTTGGTGGTGATAGAGGGTCTATCGGAGAAGCTGCTCCAAAGGGAACTCTCAAAATATTTACTGGGTCTGATGGATTCATCATTGGGGCATTGGCTATTTCTGGTGAAGACTGAATAATGTTCACATTAGAAAAGCGTGGTGTTTCAGCTGAGCCTGATTGAAGACTTTCTGTTTGAAGGGCAAAATTTTCCGTAGATATTCCACTGGAATTAATCAGTGGAAATCTTTGTAATAGGTCTCGAATAGTTTCTGAACTGGGTGGTGCAATAAACATACCGCCCGCAGTATCTGCTTGATTTGAACTCGAATTATTCGCTGCAGGTTGACTAGCATTGGGAGAGACCAGCATGTTGACTGTTCCGGAGGTTGGTATATTGAATTGGCCTTGTGGATTTCCATTGAGTCCTATAAAATATAATAAAATAAAAAATAAATAACTCGTAGTGGGAAAATATATTTCGAATATTACGCGGAGGTCGGTTTTTTTTAAAATTAATTTGTATGTTTCAAAGAGAAACTACTCTGGGCGATTAATATATTTCGGGGAGGTTCCGTTCAGAAAGCATCGCAATGAAAAATTATATCAAGAACACATGACCCATGCCATGCGGAATAGATTCCAAGCAATTTTAGTTCTCAAATAGATTAGTTGGTTTGCGTGGGCGCTAAACCCATCTTTCTTTCCTTCTGTCAAAAAACTTTCAGACATCTGTTTAAAACATTGAGGTCACCTATCTAACCATGTTTTGAATAAGGAGTTCTGGGATTCAAGGCTTGTCTCTACAGCTAGGTACCCCTCCACGGGTCTCGATATAACGAGATTATATTATGTCTGTACTTTCCGAAATGGCCGCGGTTTGCTCATTAATTCTACAGCAGACATTCTGCTAGAACCTCGGCGTTTTCAACTACTTTTCAGAGGTGGACGCTAATCTTTTCTGTTATACTATAGTCGCCCATTAATTAGAATTATCTTTAGAATGTGAAAAGTATTCATATATTCAACCTTATACATTATATGGTAAATAGTTTGCTTGTCTAAATGACAGAGTAGTGTGTAATTAATTATATACTCGTCTTGACCTATATAAATATAACATTATAAAACTGATTACTTATTATACGAAACGTAATGTAGTTTTATTATAATCTTCAATTTCATAGCCCGAGGGCATAACTATAAAGATTAAGATTGACGCTGGGAACAAATCTAAATGGAAGCAGCCATTTAATTTTTTTTTAAATTTTCATTACAGATTGACAATTAAATATGAACGAGACTTATACACGATTTTATTTTATCACTTGTTGGTTTTGGCTAAGTGGCAAGGAGTTGGGTCGCCTGTCCAATCTCATGGGTATTCTCCGGGACCTCCGGTTTCCTCCAACTGCTAAAGACCCCTACGCGCAAGCGAATTATTGAAAAAAATTAAACCATATGATAGTCTCGAAATGACCTAGTTTGTGTCGAGTGGAGGTTAAACCGCATTTCTCGCTCTCTCTCTCTTATCACTTGTGTAAAGCTAAAGAAGAGAATTTTGCTCTTAACTCTTAATCGAATTAAAACAAAGGACACTGTATTGAGATAGCCCTTGCTTTTTGACGTGCCATCCGAACGACTAGACACTTTCATATATAATTGATCTAATTCCAGCAGCCATCGATCTCTAACCGTGTATTTTGATAATGTTAATGTATGCAGATGGGCCTTGGGTGTTCGTTCTACCCGAGCGACTAGGCAATACTTTAGTTGCCAGTCCCACACGTGCCACCCTAAACAACTAGGGGCTTGAATATATCAAAGTATATAAAGCACGTTTTCAAAGATTATCGGTCATTTAAATGTATTAAATTAAATTATACTTAAAACTCGCTGATATTTAAAGGCTGTTTTTTACACTTTACATTCAAGAGACAAAAGAAACAACCTGTTTCATGTTTATTGTAATTACTAAAACTAATTTGACAAGAATACGAAAATATGGCCTCTGTCCTCCAATTAGTGGTGTTTTGTACTGAGGTGAAGATACAAAACCTGATTCTTATCGTCTTGTTACACAGTTCGAATAACTTGTAATGCAAAGACGCAAGGATAGATTTGGCTCGGCTGAGATTTGAATGAAGCAAAGCATTTTTGAGTTAAAGGAGCTAAATAGCTAATATTTGGGACCTAGACATTGACTGACACAAATGGGTCGCAACGCATATAATAATATGATATGAACGTATATAAACTGCTTTACATTCAATCGTTTCCGTTTTTATTCTAAATTCATATCAGTTATGTTCGGCGAACTATGCCAGAAGTCTCAATCGAAAGCTATGGTGTCTGGTTATTCAAATCTACAGCGATAATATTTATTGCGCGTGTTCTCCAGATATGAATATGCCATCACCGTTTGACATAACTTGTGGAATATGTCTAGTCTCGTTCTTCGAGTCCCTTGTTACAAAAAGCACTGAACCGCATTATGGAACACGATTCGTGTACCAATGGTAAAATGTATATTTTGTCTTAAAAATTGGATACCAGAAGCCCACCTTTTCCCGGTAACATAACAATGTTGATTTTGATTTACGCACAATTCGTGTTTTCTATGTCGAAGACTTTTAATGATACTGAACTGGAGACTTAACTACTTTAACAAAAAGACGATTAATGTTATGCATCTCATCACATCAAATTATATGAATTCTTACTGATGTTGCGTCTTTGCTGAAATGGAGCTCAGATTTTGAGTGCATAACATCTAGGATGGTTAACATGCATCAAAAGTCAAAAATAAAGTTTAAGTTTAAATTTTGTGATAATGGGGATCATATTATAGAATGGTATGGCATACTACATTCGTCTTAATCAACTATAGAAACCAATGCAACCTTAAAATATACATGTAAACATTGTGCTTGGGAAACTCACCTGCAATTGTTAGGAGAAGAATAATTGCTGGACACAGCTGATCTTTCCGTCTTTTGCCCATCATACCACTGTCAAATGAAAAATCAAGATCACTATTAAAAATAGAACGAAACGAAATATCCTTATATGTTCGAAAATAGCATACCGGACACTAGTTCTGGACAGGTAGACAGATGACCGTTCAGACTGTCTAACCAGTAACTTGTAAACTGGCGGAAACAGGCGGCCGCTTGTCTAAAGAAGCAGTCCGTATCCCGGCAGACATGACACTTAGATCAACGAAATGGACGAGGTCGTGACAGGAGTCAGATGAATTGGTTTCGTAAAACAGATTATGTCAGAATGGGATTATAATAATACAGTAGTTTGATATTCGCTGTCAATCTATCTATGTACATGGGCATTCCACAGAAAAAGAACATATCGTCTACATTGATTTGCCAGTCTTGTAGTTTGTTTTATGTATGCGAAGATCCAGGAGTTTTTTTCTAAAGGTCGGGGTAACTGGGAAACAGCACATTTGTTGTTCGCCGAGCGTAGCAATCCAAAAATATTTACAACCCTTGTTATTTCGTTCTAAGCTGTAATAAATGTGTACTTCTGAATCGACAATCATTTACCTCTATGTACTAGGTGTCGTGCAACAGACAGCATATGCTCTTTCTTATAAACACAAGTAAACCAAGCATAATATACCCGAATATGGCAATAATTCGTAGTGTCGAGGCAGATAAATGATTTATACTTCGGGTAAGTTCAAAGTCTTGAAAATAATTTAAACTGCCCCAGAATAATTAAATATTGGACTTTATCTGTGGTTTTAAAAGATTAATTATACCCTGTCTCGTGGATGACACCTGTCACCACTCGTCTATTCTCAAAGTTCACGTAGTTAATGATTTATGTGGTATAATTTGTAATGATAATAAGATTATTTTTTGCAAAAATAAGATACGTTTTTTTTTTTTATAAAACCTAAGATTTTGACATTTCCAAATTAGTGCGAACACCCCTCGGACGATTAGCAGTTCATTTCAAAATAGACTACTATTTTTTTTGAGTAAGTTATGTTCTATTTAAATACTTATTGGTTTAGAAGCTATGATTTTCGAAATATGCAAATCAAGCTTCTTAGTTTTAGGGGTCGGAGGTGGGGTGGATGGCCGAATGGTTAGCGTACGCGCGCTGTATCAGAATAATAATAATAATAGAAATAATAATCAATCTTGTATAGCGCACAAAAAGCCTGTCATTGAGTCAACTGGCATGGTTTCGAATCCCCGGTTGTACGTGGCAAGGAGTAGGTTCGCCTGTCCAGTCTGGTTGTTTTTCTCCGGGCCCCCCGGTTTCTTCCCACGGCTAAAGACCCCTACGCGCAAGCGATTTAATGAAATAAAATTAAACCATATGTTAGTCCCGAAATGACCTAATTTGTGCCGAGTAGACGTTAAATCCCATCCCCCCCTCTCTCTCTTAGTTTTATAGCAACATAGCGACGACAGTGAAATCTCTGCAATATTTATTGCATTGATCAAATCCATAACAATGCTTATTTGATCTGACTCTTTCATATCCATTACAAGACACCTAATTTAATGCAATGATACATTAGTACTGAACCTCTTAAACAAATTTTGTTTTCATAACAAACTACCATTTATAGCAATTTAATGCCTCGTATCTTTGTCTTAAAATGTCATTTTATGTGACTGCAATGGGACATAAACAATTATTAGCAAGAGATTTAAACATTTTGTAACTGTTAAAGAAATGTCGACAGTTTAGGCAATAACTGACGTAAATATTATGAAGAACGGCTTAAACATGTAAACTTTACAACACTTCGGCTTAATGCTATGACAGATGTGTCAACTGCTTGCCACTGAACTAGGGCAATAAGAGAGAGAGAGATACATGGGGTTTAACGTCCACTCGACACAAACTACGTCATTTCGGGACTAACATATGGTTTAATTTTATTTCAATAATTCGCTTGCGCGTACAACCGGGGATTCCAAACCACGCCAGTTGACTCAATGACAGGCTTTATGATTCAGCGCGCGCACACTAACCATTCAGCCATCCACCACCCGTTATCTGAAGAACTAAATTTATTTTCGATTATAAATTAACACCCTATTTATAAAATTCGAAAAAATGAACAATATCGTCCATTTGATCAAAATCAAAGACCTACGTCGATTTTCAGAAGAGGTTGTTGGCAACGTTATCGCAGAATCATTGCTATCCTTTGATTTCCCAAAATCTGTCGGTCAGTCAGATACCTCAAAAATATTATATTGATGATTATTTATATCATTTCAAATCATAAAAGTGTTCGAAATATAGAAATGCTTTTTGGGCTTTTTTTGTTTGAAAAAGATGTATTCTGTAAACGCTAAATATGCCTAATGCAGATCTTGCGTTAGGCCTCAAATGTTATATAAATCATTAATTACATTTATTCACATACCAAGGTCATTATCAACTCTCTAAAGCATCGGGTGGTTTGATTTTCTACCGATTTCAACACGATTATCATTTAATAACTGAATTAAAAAAAAGTGCATCGAGTGTTTGTTTGCAATCGTAACAACGGTGGCAATGGCAATCGAGACTTCTCTGTTCTTCAAACGGCCATAACAAACGGTCATATCGATAATTGCCCGCTCTTTATCGAAATCTTACATAATGCATCTTTACTGAAACATCCTTTTATATTCCTATTTATCCGGAACAATTTTTTTTATATAAATGGGCAAATTTTCCAAATGCAGAAATAAAGAACTCTAATACACGAGTAATGTCTTTCGATAAAGCGAAACTTTTAAACAACAAATTGAACATTTAATATCCCTTAATTATTCCAATCAATCCAACTACGTACAAAATGACGGGATCCGCGCTTTTTAAATATACAGGAATATCGTGCCATTTAACTGTCCCCTAAGTCCACAATTAATTGTTTTCAACTAAATAACTGCGGATATAATACTAATACATCTTAATATACAGAAAAAGCGTGTCATTTAAGTGTTCAGAGTCCATAATGAATAGTTTTCAAACTAAATAACTACGGATATAATAATAATGGCTTACCTTTACAACAGTACGTCGTTTACACAGTTATAACTTTCCTGGGTGGACGAACAATTATATAGGTTTTATGGTTACAATTATGTGACAGTTATCTTTAAAAACTCATCTTTTGATACGAGGTGTTTTTAAGACAAAGGCTCTTTGAAAGGGAGGTGTTCGTAATAACGATAAAGGGAACTTCAAACGGGTATTTATGTGAATTTGACAGAACGTAAATTAATTCTCGTCATGAGATTATGTCACTTTTTATCAATTTGTTCACATTTTGAAACAATGATAAATGTATAATTTTTGGTAATGATTTGAGGTTAAATTAAGGCCGCCATGTTGACGGTGATCAAGTTTTGTTAATTGATTACGATGCTAATGAGTATGGCAGATATTTATATTAAAGGGACATTTCACCTAAAATATATTCCGAATGGACACAATAAAAATAATAGTTAAAATTGTGTTTGTTTCTTAAATTACACCATCCTCGGTTACCCAGTGTACTCATTCCGTTCTACTCCACTATACCCTAGGTTAATCTATGGGGGAACACGTTTTAAAATTATCCACTATTGATGCTTGTGCTATTTTTATCGACCAATCCCATAAACTGTTATTTGAAAAGGAAATTGCCCAAAGGGAAGTTACTCTCTTCTGACAGTGTAAGGAGTTGGCCTATTCCAAACGCGTAATTATATGTATTATTATTGAATACCAAACGTTCATTTGATCATGTAGAGTCATTAGTTTTATTGAGAAGTGTGTGTTTGTTCCGCGAATTTTATGTACACTTGATATCGTAGATAAGTAATTGGGAATTAAATTAACGACTATACGTTCATTAATAATAAACATAACGAAACGACATATTACTATTATTATATCAAACAAAGAACGAGTAGTAATAATGCTAACAAAAGGGAAACATATAGATGTTATACATATGCCGAAGTGCTACTTTATGGGGGGTGTAGCTTTTTACGACTAAAACTCAGATAAATAGTAAAAAAATGTACTTTTAATAACGAGTGTCCAAAACTGGTTAAACAAAGATACACTACAACACATATTTAAAATCAACAACACATACTACAGATTTTGATAATACAATTGGATATAAATAAAGTATTAATATACAATATTTCGTAAATCGATCAGTACATGGACATGGATGTGGTTATTTACCCTTATAAAAACGAAGGCGAAACGATTGGTTTGTAAACTGTTTTCTGATTGGTTCGTACAGTATATAATAGCTACATTCTAGCAATTTGAAATCATGGAAGCCCTATAGATTAACCCAGGGTATGGTGGAGTAGAACGGAATGAATGCACTGGGTAACCGAGGATAAAATTACACATACACAAATGAACACATACACAAATGAACACATACATAAATTACACATACACAAATGAAGAGAACAAAATACGATTTTACTCTTTCTAGAACATTTGAATATTGTAACGGGTGCGTTTTAGATTATAAGGCCTGTCATTGAGTCAAGTGGCGCATTTTCGTTTTACTTAAACGCTTTCCCCCCCTCTTCTCAAAACCCATGCTTGGAAGGGAATAGTCATGTTTGTGGAGTTCGTAACAGCTAACACCGCGACAGGAATTATCATAATTTTGGAAAGATTGTCTCTTTAAAATATCTTGTCACAGTGATTGGCGATATCAAACAGATTATAATATACACGTTTTACAAAAGCCTGTCATTTCGATCTATTGTCATTAACTCGTGTGAGATAATTGCAGAATTAATCTCTTTTGCGTCAAACTTGCCAGACAACGATTCAATATTGTGAAAAGTTCACGAGTCAAAAATAACCAACCTATTGATATACTTATAATTACTAACTTTGATAAGACACCATTTCAAAGAGATTTTTGAATGACAGTTTGTTGAAAAGTGGTTGCCTTGGGGTGAAAAAGTTTAACTTCATAGAGAATGCTTAAGTCCAGCAACGGTTGATGACAAGACTTTCTGGCTGAATGTTAGTAGCTTCTCTCCGATGTGATGGCAAGTTTTGAATATTTTATATCAAAATTAAATTAGTTTTTGTGATTGTTTTGTTTTAGATGATAGGTAAAGAGAGAGATAGAGAAGTGGGGTTTAACGTCCACTCGACACAAACTAGGTAATTTCGGGACTAACGTTTGTTTTTTATTTTATTTTAACAATTCGCTTGCGCGTATGGGTCTTTGGCAGTGGGAGGAAACCGGAGGACCCAGAGAAAAACCACGAGGCTGGACAGACGATTTTAAGATGGTATGTTTCGTGTTAGCCCAAAGAGTATTATTAATGGTTCAGACTAACCTAACACACCGCAAGCCTTATTTTTATAGAAATTTCAATTTATACACATGTTTTCTCTCTCATTGTCAGAACTTGAGATTTACGATAATTTACGTTGTCTTCAGCTGTTTATTCGGATATAGAGTTCTTTGATGGAATTAAGGCTGGTAGTTTTTGATTTTCCCACTTGCATGTCAATTTGGCTTTTTCTTTCAGGTTTTGGTGAATGTTCATCATTTTGAGGTGGAAGAACCAGACATGTAATAGTGAAATGAAATGAAATGGGATTTACAGTCCTACTGTTCTGCTCCGATTAGGCTAATGGAGATCATGGGCATGCGTCATACAGTGTGCTATGAGGGAAATTGTGCCCGGAGAGAGGCGTTACGGCCTACTCTTATATCGATTTCCAACTGCCAAAGAACATTTTACGTGCACGCCAATGTGTAAACAAAACTCGGTTTGTCGTCCCATCCATACGACTAGACAGGAGAGACAAAGCCGGAAAATCCCGAAGAACTGTTTTTCGGCGAACACCGGGGGGGGGGGGGGCCCCGTGAATGTAACAGTTAAGTCACAAACGAAAATGACATTCCGTTGACCTCACGTAGAAACAAACCGAAATGGGCAACGCCCTATAAAACGGTATACCTTTAATATTTTTTCATGCAGTTTTGCAACGGAATTGACATCTGAGATTCATTTAATATGTCATCATGTTAATAGACGTGCGCCTTGGATGAGAATTGTGTCACAGACATCGACGTTTCCACCTACTCTGGATAGTTTTCTAAAAGTCAATGGACATCGGTTAACGACAGGGTTACACTCATACTAAACTTAGGTGGTCTGTGTACAGTTAGCTTGCTTGAGAACAGACACTAAGCTAGTTGACCGACATTTTAAGTCCCAAATCGATAATTTTAGTCGAAAACACTACATTACGAAACAGTATACTAATATTTAGATGTGGCTGCCATTTAGAGCAGAGATATATTCTGGATGTATGATTATGAAGTAGATGGATCTCCGCGTGCTGTATGGATTACACTTGATGATATAATAGACCTACATAAGGTTGTAGACTTCATGTCTTTAGTTTTACTAACTATAGCAACAAGACAGTTATTAATAACAAGAGATTACATCGAAACAGTTGTATTTATATCAGTCAAATTGTTCATTTTAATCGCTATGCTAAAAAGGTTTAAATCAGCTATGTTTTAAGGCCAGCTTATGTCGCCCTACGACGCGATCAAACTGTCGGTGACTAGCGGGAACTGACAGCTTCTGTCGCTACGACTGATTGTATCCACGACTGGAAGCAACCAAGAGAAACCATTTGATCGCAGTCGTAAGAGCGCTTATGTCGCCCGGCATCAGTTGAAGATTTAGAGCCACAACTGAATACATGACTGACATGTGATGACCTTCAAAATGGCCTCATTACATGGCTGTTACCGCTCCCTTGGTGTCACGTGACTAAATAGCCGAATCCTGTTGGCTACGTCGACTTGGCGTCAGTCGTAAGTGCGCTTATGTCGCTTGCGACTAGAGACAACTAGTTGTCTCCAGTCGTAGGAGTAGAACATGTGCGACTCGGAGAAACTGGATACAACACGACGGCGACTGGCTTGCGTCCGATTCACACCAGTCGTAAGAGCGCTTATGTCGCCCAAGTAGTTACGATTGATTGTATCCACTTGATCGTAGACCAGTCGCCGATTTCCAGTCGCCGATAATTTATCGCGTCATAAGGGCGACATAAGCTGGGTGCCACGTGACTAAATAGCCGAATCCTGTTGGCTACGTCGACTTGGCGCCAGTTGTAAGTGCGCTTATCTTGGGGGGGGGGGGGGGGCGGGGGGGGGGGGTCACCCAGTTTCCCCTCACTGCTAACACGATTGAAATAAAATTGAACCATGTGATGTTACCGAAATGACCTAGTTTGTGTTGAGTTTATCCTGCTTCGGGACGCCCCCCTCTATCTCTATCTCTATCCCCTATCTAACTATCTATCTATCTCTCGCTCTCTCCATAACCTGATAAACTCCACAGCCAGATGAGTTATGAATTCTATAAGGTTGGTAGTTGTTAGTTTGGTGATAAAGAGATCAAATTGCGACACAGTTATGACATATACAAACGAGGAGATACATCATAATCACACCCTTTACATTAGGTCATTTGTGCCTTACGTAATAAGTTCACATTAATCAACCAATCGGTGGACGGAAGACATAAATCAAACCCGAGTAATCAACCAATCGGTGGACAGAACACTTGAATCAAACCCGAGCCCACAAAAGAAAATTTAGAATTAAATGAAAATGAAATGGGGCTTAACGTCTTACTGTTTTGCTCTGTTCTGGGCTAATGAAGACGGACATACGCCATACAGTGTGTCATGAGGGAAATTTTTCCGGACAGCGGCACTACGGCCTACTCTTATATCGAATTCCAACTGTCAAGGGATCTTATGCGTGCACGTCAATGTGTACAGGAATTGATGGTGTTAGCTCGTATTTTCTCAAAACCGGATCCTCAATTTTAAATACCTCTCTAACATATGTATTTAACCTTTGCATTGAAAAGAACATATTTCCTGACATTTTAAAACAGGCAAAGGTACTACCATTCTTCAAATCAGGTGATAAAAGCCTTACCGGTAATTATAGGCCAATATCTATTTTGCAAACTCTCTCTAAACCCCTTGAAAAACATATAAATTTAAATATTACTAATTATTTAAATAAAAATAATCTTTTATATTTAAATCAATCTGGCTTCCGCTCAAAAAGCTCCTGTCATACAGCCCTTGTAAATATCACTGAAAATGTTTATAACGCTCTAAATGATAATATGCTAACAGGATTAATATTTTTTGACTTCAGAAAAGCTTTTGACATGGTAAATCATAATCTTCTTCTACAAAAACTTCAGCTGTATAATTTTTCTGAAAACTTACTTTCATTATTGAAATCATACCTTAATAACCGAAAACAGTGTATATCAATTGGACAAAATAAATCTTCATTTCAAAATATAACTTCTGGTGTACCCCAAGGATCAATCCTTGGACCTTTACTTTTTAATCTCTTTATAAATGATCTACCGTTTTCTCTTTCTGTAAATTGCGATCTGTTTGCAGATGACACCCCCGTTTATACCTCTTCTCCGGATATAACATCTCTTAATAATAAACTCCAATTAGAAAGCAATAAAATAAAACAATGGTGTCAAAATAATGCTATGATTATCAATGAACCAAAAACTAAATCAATGTTAATAGCTACAAATTATCAACTTAAAAATCCATTAAATAAACTTGACATTCAAATTAATAATAATCAAATTGAAAATGTTTCTGAATTTAAACTCTTAGGAGTAATCATTGATAGTAAATTGTCTTGGAATAAACATACTGAATACATATGTAAAACACTAAATAAAAAACTGTATCAACTAAAAAAGATAAAATCACTTCTTCCGTCAAACTTGTTAAAATTATTCTATTTTGGCCATTTTCAGTCACATCTAGATTATTGCTCCACCATATGGGATACCTGTAGTAAAACATCTTTGAATTACTTACAGCGGGTGCAAAAATTGGCTTTAAAATTAATTAGTGATAAACCGCTACTACATCATTAAATATTTTAACCATTCAAAATCGGTTCACCTTCAATAAATACATCTTTCTGTTCAAATTAGTTCATAAAAAATTCCCAAACTACTTAACTAATATTCTCGTTTTTAAAAATACACCTTATACTAATATTAATCTTCGATTTAATATTCCTAAACCTAATAAATCAATATATAAAAATAGCTTAACATACATTGGACCTTGTCTCTGGAATAATCTACCTACCTCAATTAAAAACACACCTGTATTATCAAACTTTAAAGCGAATATCCTTTTACACATAAATTCCAACCTCAGTAAACCTTATGTACATAATTTTAATTCAAAATAGAGAAGGTAGTTAACCTTACTGCAATTTTATATTTTAATATTGTAATTTAATTTTGTATCTCTTTATTTGATCTCATTGTTGTTCTTGTTATTCTTATATTGTTTTGTAATGTTTCAAGGGCAGAATTGTAAAAAGGCCTGGCCTAATTTCTTACCCTAATAAAGATATTACCCTCGGTTTTTCGAATCACCCGAATGACTACACAGCTGTCCTTGTCAAGCATCCCGACATGTATCACTGACAATGGGGAACCACGCCGGAAAATCTTGGTGAACTTTCTCGGCAAATGCAGGAATCGAACACCCGACCCCCAAACCTGCCCATTTCGGGACTAACATGGTTTAATTTTCTTTCAATAATTAGCTTGTGCGTAGTACTCTTTAGCAGTAGGATGAAATAAGGGGTTGGGGCAAGAAAAAAAAACACGTACACGCACGCATAAAACCATTCGGCCTTCCAACACCCACCCCTACCGTGGGGGTATTTCATGTTCAACATGCCAAAGTTTTCGATCCCATCGTAACAAGTAAACCTTGTTCCTTATCGCACCATCCGTTCTACACCACTAACGCTTGAACAGCACGGGACATTTCTCGGCCAACAGACCAGGGCCCGATTCCTAGAAAATTCTTAAGCACGTTCTTATGCTTAGATTTTAGTCGACTTTGCATTTAAGTAAACTTACCTTATTTTGTGTTCCCAGAAAATTCTTAAGAACGGCCTTGTGCTTCGATTTTAAGTAGTCTTCATTGTAAGCACAAGAACGTTATTATGCGTTCCAAGAAAAAACTTAAGCACAACTTCGTTCTTAAACATAGCCAGTCTAAGCACAAGTCTCAAGCAAGGTATAGGGCTTGCTTACCAACCTTAAGTCTGTTTCTGCTTCAAAAAGATGGCTGACCGTAGAGTTATTCGACGGCATTTCCGACACCTTTTGATACCAAAGAGACAATTACAAGACAGGGAAAATTCTTCTCAAAAAGAAATTAAGAATGCTATAGAAAATTTTGCATCTAGGGCCTTATAGGCCTACCCTGAAACCAATTATGTATTTGCCAATTATTCAGTTAGTTTGTAGGCCTATGTGTCTGCGTTTTTTAAAAATATATTTTGGCACATTTTATAATTATGTAGGCCTATACAGGAGACATGTCAATCAAAATCAACCACAATGAAGCAGACTACAAATTTTTGACGTAATTCGCACACCAAAGTTATTTTATGACGTTAAAGAGCATCGTAGTCTCAGTGTATGGTAAGCTTTACCAGTCACAATGTGCTTAGACTTGTACTTGACTTGTGCTTACGTAAGAATGGTCTTGAGAATTTTCTAGGGACGGTATTTTTATAAGATTCTTACGTAAGTAAAAGTGAAGTATGACTTTGTGCTTACTTTAAGAATTTTCTAGGAACCGGGCCCTGGGCCTATAAGGCCCTAGATGCAAAATTTTCTATAGCATTCTTAATTTCTTTTTGAGAAGAATTTTCCCTGTCTTGTAATTGTCTCTTTGGTATCAAATGGTGTCGGAAATGCCGTCGAATAACTCTACGGTCAGCCATCTTTTTGAAGCAGAAACAGACTTAAGTTGGTAAGCAAGCCCTATACCTTGCTTGGGACTTGTGCTTAGACTGGCTATGTTTAAGAACGAAGTTGTGCTTAAGTTTTTTCTTGGAACGCATAATAACGTTCTTGTGCTTACAATGAAGTCTACTTAAAATCGAAGCACAAGGCCGTTCTTAAGAATTTTCTGGGAACACAAAATAAGGTAAGTTTACTTAAATGCAAAGTCGACCAAAATCTAAGCATAAGAACGTGCTTAAGAATTTTCTAGGAATCGGGCCCAGCACCGGGTTCCAACCTGGATGGCCTAATTAGGAAATCCGTGCCTTACTCACTAAGTCATGCCCATCGTCAATGGTTCTTTTCCGTGCACACCAACATGTACGCGAGACCTCTGTTTTTCTTCCGTGCCGGACGACTAGATGCTATTCCTAGACTGGCCCTCAACCCTACATCCCAGGCCCGTAGCCACGGGGGGGCAACTGCCCTCCCAATACTGAGTCTTGCCCCCCCCCCCCAATATCACAAGAAAATTGGCCTTTACCGCAAAATGCATGCAGATGCCGATGCTAGTTGGCCCTCCCGAAAACATCTTTGCCCCCCCAAAAAAACAGCTTCCTGGCTACGGGCCTGCTACATCCCATGGTTTGGACCCCGCACCCCCTGATTATGTGAGCCGTGGACTTTAACAACTGAGGCACCTCGGACCTGTGGGTTGGTCTATTTCAAACAGAAGTCAAGGTGACATAGACCATCGCTAGTCACTTTTCGCATCTCTGAGTTACGTGTTCTACCTATACACCCCGCGTTTCAATAATGGACCATGCAGCGTGCATCGTCAAGGCGACCGTAAGTCATTAGTAACACGTGAGATGGAGTGAGTGGTGTGATGCAGTATTAGGGAAGGAATATTTGAAAGATTTGTTTTCGTTGCTTCGTTGCTGTTCAAGCAGTCGTCGGATATTTATAAGTATCCCTCTCTGAATATGGCCTCCGATAGAACACTGTATAGTACCGGAGGGCTAGTCTCAATTTTGAGAGAGGTACGTGGCCATACTTTTTTTTGAAAAAAGAAACCTTTTAAATATTAAATTTTGCATTTTACCGCCAGTTTACTTTTCTGGAAATCACTAGACTAATCAATGTTCTGTACGTTTTTTTTAGTTTTCAAGAAGTGTGGAAAAACTAACTAATACAGTCTTATTTCCCGTTCGTCTTCAAGATCTGGACCAATTGGAACAAACCGAAAAAACTGAAATTGCAGAAATAATTAAGCATTGTTTCAATGAGAAAAACCAAGGTAAAGGTGATTTGTAACACATTAATGTAGGCCTCTTATCTAGGCAAATCATGCTTTCGATGCATGGTGTAGCTTCAATTCTTTACTACAGATATATCATGTTTATTTATTATACATAAATCCCTCATTTCGAAAACAATGCATTGTGAGAGATATGTGAGTAAATTTACAAGGAATGACCATTGCTTTGCATGGGATTTCTCTGATCAAATTTCGAAAAATGCTGATTGTACGTTAATTTTAGTGCAACAACCATCTGTGTCTCTATCACATCATATGAAATATCCCCCATTTGGTCAGAGAAATCGAATCAAATCAATGGTCGCCTCCTCGTTTACTCACAGATCTCCCACAATGCACATTGCTTTCGAAATGGAGGATTTGTGTATTGAACAGTTTATATTGCGTGCACGTATAAGATCCCTTGGCAGTTGGAATTCGGTACAAGAGAAAGCGAAAATTCCCTCATATTAGGCTCATATCACACTATATGGCGTATACCTGTCTTCATTACTACATTAGCCAAGTTTAGGAGCAGATCAGTAGGACGTTAAACCCCCATTCCATTTCATTTTCATTTTACATTGCATGTAAGCATGGTTGCCTCGCTTGGTCTTCAGGCTTTACACTAAAAGTTTGAATTCTAAAGCCAATTCTCCTCATCCCCAAATGAACAGAGCCAAGGAAAAAACCTCAATCGTCGCTTGACAACGGAATGACGCCACCAAAATTAACAAAATATAGAATTATTTTAGAATCATCACCTGGCTTGTACGTAACAATAGAAGTGCGGATTCAGTACACAATAAAGTGTAAAACAATGTAAAAAAATGTTTTGAAAAATGACAAATCCATTACATTTTTAAAGACCCTTACCCCTTATATTTTAGAATCGCGAAACATTACATCTTTCGAAACCATGGACTAAGGCAGTATGATACCAGACAGTGTCTACCAAAAAATGTCATTTCTTACTGTCCTTTTTTGCATCCCCTGCATGTTAATTTTTTGGTCTAGAGTTGAAGACTAGTTTAGTTTTTTAGCCAGATTTTTATAAGCCCACATTTTCATGTGGACGTATTATGTCGTCGCCCCTGTCCGTCCGTCCGTCCGTCCACAATTGTTTGTGGACTCTCTACAGGTCACAATTCTTGTCCGATTTTGACGAAACTTGAAATATAGGTTTATCCCCAAAAGATCTCGGCTGCTTTCGATATTGGCACGTATCGAATCAAAACTTCATGGATTATGGCCCCTGATTGTACGAAAAATCACGTTTTTAGCTTGTGGACCCTATAGAGGTCACAATTTTGAACCGATTTTGATGAAACTTGACATGCATGTTTATATCCCAAAGATCTTGGTTCCTTTTGATATTTGCGCCTTTTGGAACGTAATTTCCTGAATTATGGCCCCTGATTGTCCGAAAAATTACCTATTTAGCTCGTGGTACCTCTGGAGGTCACAATTATTGTCCGATTTGAAAAACCGTTCGATTATATCACCGTTACACCCTAAGGAAGGTTGAGTTCAAATTTCGGAAAAATCGGACCAAAATTACCATACAAAATGGCCGCCGTTCGTACGCGAATACTGTTAAAAAATGGTATATCCAGGTTGTGGACCCTGTAGAGATCACACTTTTAATTTGATTTTGATGAAACTTTAAATGCATGGTTATAACCCAAAGATCTTGGTCCCTTTCAATATTTGCGCATATCAGATCGTAACTTCCTGAATTATGGCCCCTAATTATACGCAAAATCGTCTTTGATTAGCTTGTGGTCCCTCTGGAGGTTACAATAATTATCCGATTTAAAAAATCGTTTGATTATATCACCGTTACACCCTAAGAAAGGTTGAGTTCGAATTTCGGTAAAATTGGACCAAAATTGCCATACAAAATGGCCGCCATTCGTACGCGAATACTGTTAAAATATGGTATATCAAGGTTGTGGACCCTGTAGAGGTCACAATTTTAATTCGATTTTGATGAAACTTGAAATGCATGGTTATAACCCAAAGATCTTGGTTCCTTTCTATTTTTGGGCATATAGGATTGTACCTTCCTGAATTATGGCCCCTGATTATACGCAAAATCGTCTTTGTTTAGCTTGTGGTCCCTCTGGAGGTCACAATTATTATCCGATTTAAAAATCGTTTGATTATATCACCATTACACCCTAAGGAAGGTTGACTTCGAATTTAGAAAAATTCGGAACAAAATGGCCGCCGCGTGTACACGATTACTGTTATAAAATGGTATATCAAGGTTGTGGACCCAGTATAGGTCACAATTTTGATTCAATTTTGATGAAACTTGA
This sequence comes from Patella pellucida, assembly GCA_917208275.1. Taxonomy (NCBI): domain Eukaryota; kingdom Metazoa; phylum Mollusca; class Gastropoda; family Patellidae; genus Patella; species Patella pellucida. The sequence continues at coordinate 14,532,500 of OU795044.1, forward strand.
AATGCATGGTTATAGCCTAAAGATCTTGGTTCCTTTCGGTATTTGCACATATCAGATCATAACTCCCTGAATTATGGCCCCTGATTGTCCGAAAAATCGCCTATGGTCCCTCTGGAGGTCACGATTATTATCTAATTTAAAAAAACGTTTGACTCTATCACTGTTTCACCATATGGAAGGTTGAGTTTGAATTTCAGAGAAATCGGACCATAATTACCAGACAAAATGGCCACCGTTTGTACGCTAATAGTGTTAAAATATGGTATGTCAAGGTTGTGGACCCAGTATAGGTCACAATTTTAATTCGATTTTGATGAAACTTGAAATGCATGTTTATAACCTAAAGATATTGATTCTTTTCGATATTTGCGCATATCAAATTGTAATTTAATGAAATATAGCCTTTGATTGTAGGAGAAATAACTTTCGGTTTTGCTTGTTCTCTATCCATCTCTCGAAAATGTGGGCGTATCCTGCCTGGCAGCCGCTGGTTGGTGAATATTCCTGATTATGGCGGATCTAGAAGAAAACTGACATGAATTAGGTGGGGGGGGGGGCGGTCGCCTACTAAAATGGCGTCACTATCTGTAGCTTCCTTTGATCCTGCCACGCAATGAAATAGAAACGATTAACCCTTTTCAATACTTTATCCTATTGTGACATGCTGGGCTCTTTGTGGTTAACAAGGTTTCATAATCATCGGAAAGTTAAAAAGTTACTTGTGAGAGCTGACAAGAACAGCTGCATAGTCGTTCAGATGGGACGAAAACCCGAGGTCTCGTGTATACATTGACGTGCACGTAAAAGATCCCTTGGCAGTTGAAATTCAGTTGCTGCCCTGGCAAAAATTTCCCTCATAGCACACTGTATGGCGTATTCCCGTCTTCAATTATCTCAGATAAGGTGCAGAAGCGCAGGACGTTTAACCCCTATTCCATTCATTCATGTGAGAAAATTACCCGTACGAATTCAAATGGAGGGCAGACCACCATTAACTTTCTTGTTATAGCAATTCTGTCTCTTTTCTCCCATTTTGCATGTCAATTTATGTTGATTTTTTGGTCTAGAATGGACGAAGAGGGTTTGAATTAATGTTTTCTGTCGGGTTTGGGTAAATATTTATGATTTTGAGGCGGAAGGATAACGGAGTTATCAGATTGGCTACGGTGATATGTACGGCAACTAGTTACATGTTTTGGGTATGCCTCAAGTTTGTGTGTCTCAAAATTTTGGTGGTCAACCTCATACAAATTTTAGTGCAAAGACATGGTCATTTGTTTCTCTGTCTATAGTGAATTGCATTCAGCCCAACGAAAATTTGGGGGAAAGTTGAAGTTGGGCAAACGGGCCAGAATTAACATTGATGTCAATGGGGAAATTAATGGTGGTCTTCATCCTAATAACGTTATGTGGAGTTGTCTCCCTTCTAAACAGTTTCCAGTTAATTTTAAAAACTGGGCCAGATTCCTAGAAAATTCTTAAGCAGGTTCTTGTGCTTAGATTTTTGTCGATTTTACATTTAAGTAACTTACCTTATTTTGTGTTCCCAGAAAATTGTTAAGAACGGTCTCGTGCTTAGATTTTAAGTAGACTTCATTGTAAGCACACTTAAAGTTATTATGCGTTCCAAGAAAAAACTTAAGCACAACTTCGTTCTCAAACATAGCCAATCTAAGCACAAGTCCTAAGAAAGGAAAAGGGCTTGCTTACCAACCTCAAGTCTGTTTCTGCTTCAAAAAGAGGGCTGACCGTGGAGTAATTCGACGCCATTTATTCTTTTGCCAATTAGTAAACATTAGGCTATAAACACACAGGCTACTTTAAGACCCGGCGCTCTCACAATTATTCAGTTTGTATGTGTCTGCGGTTTTTTTATCTTTTGGTACATTTTATAATTGTGGGTATAGGGGACATGTCAAATGCATCTAAATCAACAACAATGAAGCAGGCGACAAATTTATGACGTAATTCGCATACCAAAGTTGTTTTTAAGACGTTAAAGAGCATCGTAGTCTCAGTGTATGGTAAGCTTTACCAGTCACAACGTATGTGCTTAGACTTATATTTGACCTGTGCTTACCTAAGAATGGTCTTGAGAATTTTCTAGGGACGGTATTTTGATAAGATTCTTACGTAAGTAAAAGTGAAGCATGGCTTTGTGCTTACTTTAAGAATTTTCTAGGAATCGGACCCTGTAGTCATACCACGCCAATAAATCGTAGCGTTGTCATTACTTGATATTCCAGGTTGTCTACAAATTTAATGTCAATTTCGTGGTTAACATTAACAAACTACCTGCTTATTGCTTATATGAGAGAGAGAGAAATGGGGTCCACTCAACACAACTAGGTCATTTCGGGACTAACAGAGAGAAATGGGGTTTAACGTCCACTCGACAGAAAGTAGAACATTTCGGGACTACCATAATGGTTTAATTTTATTTCAATTATTCGCTTGCGCGTAGGGGTCTTTAGCAGTGGGAGGAAACCGGAGTGCCCGGAGGAAACCCACGAGTCTGAGAAGGCGCCCCTATCTCCATGCCACATACGCTCACACCAGGGCTCGAAACCACGGCCGCAAGCCAGAGATGGCCGGCCAGCTAGAGGTCAAAGCGCGGCACTCTAGACCACTAGGCCATCCCAACCCCCCTATTCTTAAATGACATTTAGAAGTAGAGGTATAATATTCATAATAACACAACGTTATGGATTTACTACTTTGTTTATCACATGCAACGTTTCAATACTCTACAGGTATCTTTATTAAGCAATGATCAATAATGCTTATTATTTATCTAAATGACATATAGCCCACCTTATATAAATACGCTGAAATAATAACTTTTATTGCAGCTCTAGATCTACCAAAAGTCTGTCAACAATGTAGGTTCTGGCTGATGTTCTTTGATCCCTTCAAATACTTTGTACACAATTCTTGAATGTTCTAATAGTCGCCTAAAAGACTGCCATATGTTTGACTTGAAATGGCCTAATTAGTATCAAGTAGATGTTATAACCATCTTTAAAAATGCAGTTATTTCTTTTTCAGAAGCCAACCTATACGAACTCTACCTGTTACTGCTGAACACCAGAAGTGAGCTCTTAACCGGAACTGACGTAAATGGATTACCGGCAAGTGGTAATACGACCTTTCACTCTGACTTAAAGAGAATGGCGCATATGCTGAAAATACTGACCGGTTTGTCGGATAGCGTACGACTTTGTTACGAGGACTCTATTGCCCCCTCTAGACTTACTTAATCGAACATAGACAATGTGCTATTTCTAATAAAAATTCACTTATATTCCTGTAGCATCAAAATGGTTTTGTTTTTTTTCTTGGTTACGTTGCCGCTATAGCACTTCATTTTTGTTACCAGTTTTTGTGTTGAACGAATTTGTCACGGAATGAGGTTGGATTTTACAGCGTTGTCAGTGAGAGGGGTGCAATGACGAGCTTTGCGTCATCGCTTTTAGTTTTTGCGCCCCCTTGATACTGTTTGCCCTTCGCAAATGCAAAACATCACGCGGTTTTAATGCGGCTTTCAACATTATAAGTATAATGTTTAACAAGTGTCCTGCATATACCGTTGGCAATATGCTACACATCGACTCGAGTAGGTTTTTTGGTGTGTTCGAGGGGGGGGGGGGGGGTGTTCCTCATGCAAAATCATTAGTCAACTCGTTCCTGGTGCAGAGCAGTGTGCTTGGCAAAGACCAGAAAATGGTCGTTTGGATTGGACAAAACACCAGGGTCTCATGCACATAAGAACCGCCATATCACCTGCATTAATTATGTGAGTCCACATTAGACAGAATGGTGCCGAAAAGAAGACCGTTATACCAAATTTCATTCCATAATACCCTATAAGATTTGGTGTCGTGTGTCTGAAACTAGCCCAATAATAGCAAAAAGGTCGTTTGCATTGAACGGCCGATACAGCTATTCGTGTTCGGATTGGCATGTAGAATTTTTTAAAAAGTATAGAGCCACGGTGGCTGAGTAAGACGCTGGCTCACTAGCCTTCAGTTCATCAGAATATTTCGGCGAGGTTTTCGCTTGTCAGTGGTATAGGACGAGAGGGCCTGACAGGGGCAGCTGCTAGTCGTTGGGATGTCTCGAGAATCTGAGGTCCCATGTGCACATAAAAGATATGTCGGAATTCGATATAAGCAAGGGCAATAACCCGGTAATTATCGGGAATCGCATATCAATAGACGTTAGTCTGATGAAAATACAGTGTATAAATTTAAAGTCTTATTGGATGAGAACTTCATCCCCTGGGGGATACACGATTGATCGTTCCGGATTGTATTTTTGCATTCCCAAAATGCAAATTTCGGGCTATAAGTATAACGCATCCTCCCACTGGAGAACAAATATTTCAATCAATCAGCTAAAACATATCGGTTGGTGTATTACGTCATGATTCTACTCGCAGAACGCTCACAACGTTAAATCACTCGATTGCAATTCTGGTCGTTCCACTCCAGATTGACAATCGTGTATCTCCGGGTTTCACACATCTTCCTGAAGCAACGGCCGCGAGTTTACCAACATCTAACCCTTGCTTCAACACTTGGCTATTCCTAACATTTTCGCTGGTTGTGTTTACACGTGACTAATTAGCATTTAAATCATTGTCCAATCAGAGGTCGTGGCACATAACACACTCACATTGTAGCACGTGACTGTAGTAAACCAATATGGCAGCCTCCACAGAAAAAGAACGAGACAAGTTTACTCACAGATCGCCCACAATGCACATTGTTTTCCAAATGAGGGATTCATGTATTCTATACTAGCGTTCAGAGAGAAATGGGGTTTCACTTCCAATCGACACAAACTAGGCCATTTCAGGACTAACATATGGTTTAATTTTATTTCAATAATTCGCTTGCGCGTATGTTTTTTTTAGCAGTTTAGCGGACCCGGAGAAAACCCACGAGGTAGGACAGGTGACCCTACTCCTTGTCACGTACAACCGGAGATTCGAAACCACGCCAGTTGAATCAATGAAAGGCCTTATGAGATACAGCACGCACGTGCTAACCATTCGGCCATCCAACCCCCCTCGCCTTCAAAGGAACCCATCCCCGTAACATGATAAATTCACAACTTGAACAAACCCAAAACCATTGCATGGATATACATTCGTTCTATGTAGGCCCATATTGAGATATTGGTAACAATATTAGAATAATATTAAGTAATCTTTCACGTACAAATGATATTTGATAGTCATAACAATTTAACCTGTAATCTTATATTTCAAGTATATGATATATATGACACCAAGTGCAAAAGTCATTTATTGCCGTTCCCTCATTTGTCCCCCCCCCCCCTTTGCACGTCAATATTTTTGACTTTGTGGTGTAGAATGGTAGAAAAGAGTTTGAATATTCATTGTCTGCAACAATTTGGTGAATTTTCATGATTTTGACTCTTGAGACAGTTAAGAAGGGCCGTACACTTTCAGTTTGTGTCTGATGAACTCCATGGTGAACCAGGGGTTGCTACATGTTGTTTCCTCTATGGTAGCAAGCATTGGACTCAACACCCAGGTTAGGTACAGAAGCGTAGGACGTTAAACTCCCATTTCACTCAACTCCACGAATATTTTGGGAAAAATTAAGAGACGTTCAAAGACACGAGAATTAACATTAGGGTCAATGGGGACATAATGATGTACTGTATTTATATAGATGTAGAGTATAATAACAGAAGCCGCATTTACACGGTCACATTTCCGTCAGCAGATCGGTGGAAATGTACGTTTCAGCATATTGTCTAGGGGGTGGATGGCCGAATGACTAGCATTTGCGCGTGGTATCTAAAAGCCTGTCATTGATTCAACTGACGTGGTTTCGAATCCCCTGTAGTACGTGACAAGGAATGGGTCGTCTGTCCAACCTCGTGGGATTTCTCTGGGACCCCCGGTTTTCTCCTACTGCTAAAGACCCCTACGCGCAAGCGACTTATTGAAATAAAACTAATCCATATGGTTGTCTCGAAATGACATAGTTTGTGTCGAGTGGACGGACGTTAAACCCCACTGATCTCTCTTTCACCCTCGCAGCATAGTTCTTTCTCTTAGACTCTGATTCATAATCGACAGTATCGTTATTCCAGCTTTTTGTTGGCCTTTCGCCGATGGAACGACAGACTAGACGCTAGACGAAAGTCAAAATCAGAGAGATTTCAATAATTCACTTGCGCGTGGGGTCGTTGGTAGGCCCTGTAGAAAACCAACAAAAAGTTTAACAAACAACCCTACTTCTTATGACGTACAAGCTTAATTAGGATCGAAACCTGTAACCATTAATGAAAACTCATGCTCTACCCCTTCCTCATGGGTTACTCCGAACCAACTCCGAACCAACCACTACTAAAGAAACCTCGCGCAAGGGAATTATTAAAATACATTGTACATTTACCATAAGACAGTCCAGAAATATTGCTTTCTGTTCTTCTATCTACCAATACTATATTTTTTTAAAGATATTATAATGTTAGTCTCAAAATTAATTTTCTTCAATTTTGATTGTCGTACGCCGTTGCCACAGTGACCCAGTGTGTCCCCGGCTTGATTAGTTATATGGGGCGCCTTAGATCTACTCAACCGCAGTTATACAAAAGTACAGTGTGGGATACAGTTTGATATTTACACTGACCGAGAAAGGTATGTAACTAGATTTTTTTTTGTATTGAACTAGTTTTCTATACAAACCATAGGTTTATTATACAGACTATCGACAAATCGCTGTTATAGTGTGTACAGTGTTTATTCAAACAACCTATATCAATTATTATACACAACATTATCAAACCGCCATTCGATAATCAAGGGAAAGGTCTCGTTTATCGTCTTACTGTCGTCCTAGTTTATGACCTAGTCACGTGATCATTTGTATTTGTATGACATTGTGTTTTCTCTTCTGTGATGTAGAGTGAGCGGTGTGGGGTTTGGTGGGGTGGGATGAGTGGCACCGTAAATGTATATTTCGTGGGTTATACCAACTCTGATATTGCCCATGCCTATGCCCTATGTGACACTGGACAAATGAAATGACATGAAATGGAGTTTAACCTCCTACTGTTCTGCTCCTAAGACGGGCATACGCCATAGGCTACAGTGTGCTATGAGGGAATTTTTTCCCAAGCAGCGGCGCTTCAGCCCCCTCTTATATCGAATTCCAACTGCCAATTGATCTTTTACATGTATGTGTACACGAGACCTCGGGTGACCATCCGAGCGACCAGACAGCTGTCCTTGTCAGGCCATCCGTCCTGCATCACTGACAAGGGGAAACCACGCCGGAAAATCTAGATGAACTTTCTCGGCAAATGCAGGGATCGAATGTGAAACTGGACATTCTACTTTGAGTTACATTAGTTTTGCGCTTGAACTGCTCTAGCTTACGTTGAAGGTGGGGTGGGGGTGGCGACCATGACATTGTATATTCATGATATCTGTGCTGGTTGGAGGGGGGTGGGTGCATTGACTCCATTGGGTTGACTTCTAACCATATCTAGCTTACTTTCCTGGCATCAATTACAGGAGTCTGGTGGGGGGCGGGGGCAGAGCCACTTAAAAGACGTATAGCGATTTCCATTCATTCTATGTTTTACAAAATTAATTATATTTTGGTACTTGACAGTATAGACATCGCTTGTGTGATAAATAACATAATCTACTTTCTTTTATTTGAAAGAAACCACTCCTTATAAGTACAGAGTGAAATAAGAAACGGTTTTTTAATTTAATTGACCTTGAAGGAAATACTGGGTCAATATATATAGGACTTTGAAATAGCTAAACTGCTGTCAAAAATCATGTATCACTACGCTATAATGTGAATAGGTTCAGTAAAAGTGAAATCTATAGGAAATAATTTATATGAGAAGAAGGATTGTGTGATACATAAACTCTCTAACTCGTGTTTTTTCATTAAATCTTCCATAATGCCCCTTAAGAAAATTCTGATGAAAATAGATGACACACAATAAAGTAGTTGCGGCAATTATACCATGTGATAAAATAAGGGAGGTGCTTACTCAATGTCGAATTTAACCTGCCAATCATTCCTTTGCGTGTTAGTCCCAAAATGACCTAGTTTGTGTCGAGTGGAATTTCAACAATTCCCGTTAATAACGTCTAGAGTTATGGCCCTTGTTCCACTTTGTCGAACCCTATGAATACTCGAATGACAAAAGCTATAATCTGTTCTGTATGAAATTTATATAGTGAAACGGGGAATTCTTTTGAATTTCAGAAATTTCCGTAAATTGCTGCTAGAATTATGGCCCTTGTTTCACTTTACTGAACCCTGTGAATGCTCTAACGGAAAAAGTTATCATATAATCTATGAAATTTATATGCATTATTTAATAGTAAATGCAGGGGGGCTGCACTACACGCTAAACAAACAAAACAAAAAATTCTACAAGATAAACCTGCGGACAAGACAGAAAACAGACATTGCAAGAACTAAACAATTATCAAATCAAGTGAATGGATCTTGCAATGTCTGTTTTCTGTCTTGTCCCCAGGTTTATCTTGTAGAATTTTTTGTTTTGTTTGTTTAGCGTGTAGTGCAGCCCCCCTGCATTTACTATTAAATAATGCATATAAATTTCATAGATTATATGAAGCGAAACAAAGAAGTTTATTGAATTTCAGAAATTTTCTTTTAATTTCTGCTATATTTATGACCCTTGTTTCACTTGGTTGAACCTTGTGAATGCTATATCATCTTATCTGCATGGAATTTATATGCGTTATTTAAATTAATGTAACAAAGAGGCTTATTGAATTTAAGCAATTTCTGTTAATGACATCTCGAGTTATGGCTCTTGTTTCATTTTGTTGAGGGGGGGTGGGATGGCCTAGTGGTCTAGAGTGCCGCGCCTTGATCTCTAGCTGGCCGGCCACCTCTGGCTTTCGGCTGTGGTTTCGAGCCCTAGTGTTAGCCTATGTGGCATGGAGATAGGGCGCCTTCTCAACCGCGTGGGTTTCCTCAGGGCACTCTGGTTTCTTTCCACTGCTAAAGACCCCTTCGCGCAAGCGAATTATTGAAATAAAATTAAAACCATAGTCCAGAAATGACCTAGTAGTAGTTGTGTTGAGTGAACGTTGAACTCTCTCTCTCTCTCTCTCTCTCTCTCATTTTGTTGAACTTCATATTACTTCCAGAGTTAAGGACCTTGTTTTAGTTTGTAGCACCTTGTGAGCACTCAAAGGGCAAACATTATAATATGATATGTATGGAATTGTCTTGTAAATTCGCCCGAACTCACCCCAGTTACCTTCAATAGATAAAATTATATGCGACAACCCTTGTGGACCACGCGGACGATTTAGCTGTTTTGGGCGTATGTTTCGTTGCCTGGCAACATATTGTTTTACGCAACTCAAATTTATTATGATCAGTGTGTTTTCTAAAGCATATTGCAGGCCCATCAGAGTAAGGAGGGGGGGGCTAGGGTAAAGCCCTCCCTGATAATTTGGCCGCAAATACTTTAGGTTATTGCGGCCCCGGGACTCTCCCCAATCAAGAATTGCTTTCGCTGGCCCTGTAGTATTGCACGACATTTGCATTTAAAGATATAGCAAATTTTCTTCTAATACCCATTGTTATTCTATAACTACATACAAATACAAAGCAAATTTCATTGAATACAACCATTGAATAACCTATGGTTGTATTTAATGGCCATTGAATAACCTTGAGTTGTATTCAATGGCTTGGAAACATACTACTTTTATCTAGAATGACGTCAATATTATCTCCCAGTCTATTCGTAATTGATAATAATATGCATATTATTGCCCCTAGATCATTTTGAACAGTTTTGATGTTTATTTCTTTAGTGTTTTAAATGATGGGTTTGTTCGATATATTTGAGTATATCCCCACGTGGACATGGTTGATTATATTAACGGTCGTTTTACTCTACATGTAAGTATTATTATTATTATATTTATATATTAGCTTTATATCAGGCACTTGAAACATGTTAATACTACATGTGAGTATTGTTATTATTTATATTATTGACACCTGTGTCAGTATTGTAATTATTATATTTTTGGTGAATCATTCAATTCTACTGGGAAGGTTGATGAAGAAGGGCATACGCCATAAAGTGTGCTACGAGGAAAATCCTGCCAGTTCAGCGGTTCTACGGCAAACCCTTATTTCGAATCCCAACCGTCAACAGGTCCATTTTCGTCCCACCCGAACGACTATTTATGTTTTATCGAATTCCATCTGTCAAGGGTTATCTTCATGCGGGCCTCCGGTTTTTTGTCCAATTTGAACGAGTTAACTCTGTTCCTTGCATGTCACCAATCCTACATTAATGACACTGTGATAACACCTGCAGCTCCAGTGATCCAGTGTTCCAGTCATCCAGTGTTCCAGTTATCCAGTGCTCCAGTTATCCAGTGTTCCAGTTTTACAGTGCTCCAGTTATCCAGTTTTACAGTTATCCAGTTTTACAGTCTATTCTAATCATCAGTCTATTCTAATCATCAGTTTCACAGTCTCCCAGTCTACAACAAAAAGCTCTATTTTAATCACCATGGAATTGAAAATCAAAATATACGAGGTCCCCGAAGTAGAAAGAAAGAGGGTGTCCTACCACGTAGCAGTCAGCAGTACTGAGAAATTGACCGATAGGTCAATCTTGAGGTGCCTGAACGACCTACTTGGCAAGTGGGAAGAAATACTAACAATCTACCAAAAAGAAGAAGAATGTCTCGTCCACGTAAAGACACAAGAGGTCAAAGCCACACTACTACAAAAAGAAAAACACACCCACATGGGGATCGAATTCCGATTCCATAGAAGATCTTTCAAAGTAACAACTCTAACGGTTTATGACTTCCCAGTCTCATACTCGGAACATTACTTCCAAGATATCATGAGTGACATCGGGTACTTGAGATCCTTTAAAGACCAAAGGTTGCCGGGCAGTACAGTTTACAAGAGGGTGAGAGAGGTCGAGTTAGAAATCAAGGCAGACAAGATAAAAGACATACCACAGATCATAATACTGAAATGTCAATACGGAGAAGCCAGAGTACGAATTGTAACCCCAGGCCAAGCCTCTCCATGCTTCAGATGTGAGAAGCTTGGTCACTCACGCAAGGACTACCCCCGCCGAGGCCCAGAAAGACAAAAAGAAAACCAGACCAAAGAAAAGAAAGAAGCAAAAAACAGTAATACAGTAAGCAAGTCCCCGCCAGTTCAACCACCACCAGTTAAAAGAAGAAGAGGAGGGGAAATCAAACCACCTTCGACATCAACTCCAGCAGATACTTCGAACACATTTAAATTCGAATTTCCTATACCAAAACTACCGCCACAGAATATTATAGAAAAACAAGAGATAATAGACACAGAAGAAATCATTATCTACGACAGCAGTTCCATCATTGACTCGAATAACAGTTTTGACCCAAGAATCCACTCCATTGTGGACATACGGAATTAAAAAAAAAAAAAAAAAAAAAAAAAAAATATATATATATATATATATATAACACGTAATTGTCTGCGATATCACTTCGGTGGAAGCGGACGTAAAATACGGCTATTTACAACACAACACACTGAAGGAACATCTCGGCGGAGATGAATACCAAGAACGACTCCGGAGTTCTATGGTTAAAAAGCCAGTACCTGTCCCACAGAGCCATCGTAGCTCTCTGGTTTTAAGGAAGGGGCTATCGACATTTAAACCCGGTGGACAGAAAATCACGTTCAGGCATATTGCATTTATAGCTTAAAATGTTACATTATTACAATGTATACTGAATACGTTTCAGACAAATGAGCTGTTGGTAGGTGCATCTTCGGTACCTATCGGCCCATATATTGCAGAGAAACACATGGTTCTAATATCCACTTTAATTTCATTTCAGCTATGGTACAAAGGGTCATGATGTCTTGGAAAAAATGGGCATACCCGGTCCAAAACCACACATATTTGTGGGCAATGTCATGGAATTTAGACATTTGGTGGGTCTTATGATATTTTTTTATTTCTTTTTTAATATGAACATATAATTCTCAGTTAAACAATATCGGACAAATTGTGCCCTATAATGTCGAACTGATCCAACTAAACTTGTATTCTTCATTTCCAGGGATTGGTGGAACAGATGGAGACATGGAAAAAACAATATGGACCCGTTTTTGGGTAAGTTAAATATTTCTTGGATGCTCCAGAGATTGCAGTTTTCGATTTATTGATTTAATGTTTTTATAGTGATCGAGGCGAAAAATCGACAATTCAATAATTTCATAATAATAAGTTATTAACCTCGGGGGGGGGGGGGGTGGATGGTCGAATGGTTAGCACGTGTGTGCTGGCTGTATCATAAAGCCTGTCATTGAGTCAACTTGCGTGGTTTCGAATCCCAGGTTGTACGTGGCAAGGAGTAGGGTCGCATGTCCAACCTCGTGGGCTTTCTCCGGGCCCCCTGGTTTCCCCCCACTGCTATAGACCCCTTAGGCGCAAGCAAATTATTGAAATAAAATGAAACCATATGTTAGTCCCGAAATGACTTAGTTTGTGTCGAGTGGACGTTAAACCCCGTTTTCTCTCCCTCATTAACCTCGACATTTTGAGGAAGTTAATTCACATTCGATTATTACAGCCCCGTACCTAATTTTGAACATGGACGCCATGTGTAATTAGACAGCTTAATCGATTGTTTAATTTTTGAACCTCCGATCTACGTGTTTTACAGTGTTATTGCCCTTGATTATTCTGTTACATCTTAATATGGAGGCTCTAACGATCTGTTTACATTATTCAGACGCCAAATTTCTGTTAAATTAAATTTTTCCAGGGTTATGACCTTTGTTAACTTTGTAAATTTTTGTGAAGACTCAACAAAGGTATAGAAGCTTGTCAACAATTTTCATTATTTAATTCTAGATGGTATGGCGCTCTCTGTAGAATTTTGAGAATTCTTTAACATCGAATATCGTCAAATTAAATTCATATTCATATTGCTATAACTGACTACCTGTTTACATTATATGCATTTTTCACATTAATGAGACACCGTAGCCTATCAAACTTCAAAGAGTTCTTTGCCCAATGCTATACCCATGAAGCTATTGTGGTACCCTGTATATATTTGTATGACTTCTCTATTTTTCAGGCTATATTTTGGCAGGCGAATCAGTCTGGTTATTAACGATTTAGATATATTGAAGGAAGTTCTTGTGAAAGATTTTCAACATTTTACAGATCGACGGGTAGGTTGGAGTACGTTAATAAAACTGTTGTTAAAAGAACTAAACCTCCTGGATTTAGATCAGAATAAAGTATTTAATTGAGGTATTTATATTAATAACTTGATAGGAGATTTGTATACTATTTGAGGTAAAATTAGGGAATGCTGACTCGACATTTATATAGACACAACAGCCATTTTATTTTTGACCAAATCGAATGTTTTCAGTGTGTATTTTTTCTTAGATATTGTTGTAGGAAATACCACCGCCGAAAATAATCTTTATAATGCCTGCTTTTACATTCATACATTTTGTTGGGGTCATGGTACTATCAGTTTTTTTTCTGAAAGTCAGAAAACAATCAGTACCCATAGGTTGATACGACAACTTGTAGGAAGCAAAAATCCAAACAATGCGGCATTTTTAGAACTTCATTTTTTTTAGAAACGTAATAATTTTGGTAGACCCTCCCTAGCTCTTCTTTATAAAAAAAAGTGTGTTTAAAATTTGTTTTGTCTTGTAAATTAAGTTTTTATTTATATCTGCAATTCATTTATAATACCATATAACGGATTTAGTTTTGACTTAAGTCAGTGTTCATGCGAACGCGGTCTTAAATTGTGAGACATCATATGGAAATTAATCCACGGAACAAGCAAGGGATCGCATCTCCGAAATGTCTTTTTCATCTTGTAAATTACTTTTCCAATTTTTGGGGAAATTCCCTTGATTCCCCCACCCTCCCTTGATACTATACCATTGAAAAAAAAAAGTTAAATAATCCATGTTAGCGTGGATAAAAGAATAGAAAAAATGTTCATAACAACACAACTTTATAGATTTACTACTTCTTAGCTTATTACATGCAACGCTTCAATACTCTTACAGGTATTTTGTATCAAGAGAAAAAGTGTTGTTCGTAAAAGGGGATACCGTGGCTAAGTGGGTAAACTGCTGGCTCACTAGGCTGTAGGTCGAGTGTTCGATTCCTGCATTGGCCGAGAAAGTTCATCTCGATTTTCCGGCGTGGTTCCCCATGTCGGTGATGCAGACCATGGGCCTAACAGGGACAGCTGTCTTATCGTTCGGATAGGACGAAAAACAGGGGTCCCGTGTACACATTCGCGTGCACGTAAAAGATCCCTTGGCAGTTGGAATTCAGTTGCTGCCCGGGCAAAATTTCCATCATAGCACACTTTATGGTGTATGCCCTTCTTCAATTAGCCCAAGTTAGGTGCAGAAGCGTAGGACGTTAAACCCCATTTCATATTTAGAATAAAATAAAGATCTCTGCATGGGTACATCTAAAATTGGGTTATTATATTATAAAGAAATTGGGATTGGCATTAACCCCACACCAGTACCAGATTTTCTATGAGCTTTGCTGGTTAAAATTTGGGCCTGTAGCCAATGTGTACAATAATTGAGTCACTGTGATTAAAACACACTCCAATCTCCCCTGGAGTCAAGAGGGTATGGAATTTGGAATAGACTCTTAAAGGACAATATTGGTACCAGTAATAATCACATATGTAATAGAGCTGGTTAAACACATTCCAACTATACTTTTAACGCAGAGAGCAATGCTACGATAGCTGGGTATTACACGATACCCGAATCAGCAGTGACGTAACGAAAGTGAAAACACGAGCGACAGCTCTACATACAAGGCTGAAGCGGCGAGCAATAACAGACACACGGCTAAATTTCTGCCCACTAATAATTCATTCGAAGACCAACAGTTGTTATATGGGACTGTAAGAGGATATCTGACAATTCAATAAAGTAATTGAATGTCATAAGATAAGAGAACACTAAAGAAAAACAGAAAAATCCGTGTATTACCATGTTTTAAAAGGCATAGAGTGAATATAAACAAGGGAATGTGCAGACTATTTCTATTTTTCTCGTGTTCTATTTGGAATGTGTTTAACCCACTCTATCATATATGTGATAATGACCGGCACCAATATTGTCCTTTAAATGAAATAGCCTAGGATCCCTCGTATAAATCCGACATAGCTCCTCATAATACCTTTGAGTCTTTTAATTGCAATTTTCTATATCCTGAGATAGATAGATGTGGCAAGATCATACGTGGAAAAGGGGGTATTTTTCCAAGGTGGTGCTGACTGGAAACGGATCAGAAATATCATTACACCAACTTTCAGTTCCGGTAAATTAAAACTGGTAAGTTCTCACATTTAAATGCTTAACCTTCTTTACTTATGGCTCAAAAATCTAAAAACATAAAGATCTGACGGCCCTTGATCACCTTAAAAAATCCTGTAGATACTTTAGGCCCTATGTGGCCCTTGTGGCGTGTTCCCTTGTGGCGCGCCACAAGGACAATGAACCTTTGTTTTTTAACGTGCCCGTTCCCATAGGATGTTCCCAGGGAACATGTGGCCTCGTGCACGGAACATGTGGCTTGTGACCGGGAACACAGACAATGAACATGTCAATTCTTTTGCAGCTGCACTAGAGGGAACACGTCGTTACGAGTACAATATTGTATGGAAACTTGTGTAAAATTCATCCAGTTCATCGCGAGTTCCAAAAAATGGCCGAACCCAGCACCGTGGTCGTTGTCTGAAGACATGTTATCTTCTAAGATGAGCACCAGCGAGGAAAATAAATGCAATCAGTACCTGATCAGGGAGGGAAGGGGGCATAGTGGGGAAAATGTCCCGGGCTCCCCACATATAAGCAATAGGGGCATCCTCCTTCCTCATCCTTCCGATTTTCAGTAGTTGAGTTCATCGTCGAGCTTTCAATAAATAAACGGTTCGCATAATGATAGTTGTGTCTTGTGTTAATTTGCTTTCTCATCAACGTTTGTATATAGACTTTTCTTTTACCTATATTTTCATCGTACATTGCACACGCCACAAGGGAACAGCCTATGGATACGGTCGGGTACAGGGTCGGATCACAAGGCCACAACGCCGCAAGGGAACACGCCACGAGGGAACAGCCTATGGATACAGGGCCTTAGAGACCATAGTTATCACCTGATTGATTGTATATTTATACACCGTGTTTGTCACATCCGACATCATACGGGATCGTTACAATATGTCGGATTGCACAGCGTGTCGGAATATCGAGTTTTCTCCAAAACGAGAAATACTATAACTTCGAATATTGTAGCTTCGAATCACCAGAATGGTATCAGTGTTTCCGCTAGCTGAAAATTTTACTGGTACACCGTACCAGGTAGATATTAAAATAAATTGGATCATACATTTGATAGTTTCACAGACCCGTTGTCAGTTAAATTTAAATCTTCATTGAATATAATCCACTGATATAACACAGAATACGTGTACTCCGAGAAACAGTCATTAATAATATATTTTTCAGAAATAATCTTCAATGCTGAATGCCGATGGCACATGACATCGTTGGAAATAGGTCAATGAATCAGCTATGTTAACTTTAGTTTGTGCCGCCTGTCTATCATTATTGAATAAAAAAAACCTATTGCGCAGCAGACGTATACACGTATACCCGTCTTTCCTCTGCCGAAGTTACTAAAAATAGCACCACTTTTCAACACACACATGGTCAGCACGAGATTTCTGACACAAGTTATGAATGTAAAATTCGTGAATATTTAGTTTGTGTCGTCTGTCTATTATTGTTGAATGAATAAAAACTATTGCGCAGCAGACGTAAACCCGTCTTTCCTTCTTCTTCTTCTTCTTTTGGTGTTTAACGTCTGCTTCCACTTAAGTGATATCACAGACAAGACATAGGAGAGCCGAAGCTGCTTCCTGATTTTTAGAATATGATTTTGCAATCTTTCCATTTTGGCCTTAGGCCATGGATTAGGTTTTAGTGGGAAGTTCTTCCCTTTATTTAAATAAAAAAACATCGTTGGTAGATGATCTCTTCTGTTTCTGGATTGGTAGATGTCTTCTTTGTGGGATTTGTGTTTTTAGGTGCCAGACCTGTCTTCTCGTGGTCTCCCCTTACTCCACTATCCCACTGGTATTTGTTTTGGCAGAATAGTGTTTAGATGCCGAGCCCGTCTGATCATGACTCCCTCTTACTCCACTATCCCGCCAGTTTAGTAGATGTTAGTAGTAAATTAAACTACGGTAATATAAAATTAAATAAATAAAGAGAGTTACTATAAATAGCACCACCTTTCGACACACACATGGTCAACACGAGATTTCTGACACAAGTAATGAATGGACAATTCGTGGTTATTCTTGAGTATTTGTCACAACTGTCGTCCAAGAGATTAAAATTATCAAAGTAATCAACACAGACCGGCGCTGTATATAGCGAGTTTTAATCTCATAGATAATTGATTGGTGAATTGCTTGTTTACTTGTTAATCTTTTGTGGCTTCACACCCATTGAATTTTAATCTCACCGATAATTGGGTGCTTCACACCCACCGTTTGAAGGACGGGTTATGCGGTGTCGATTCAATGGAAATTATAGTGACGGGACGGCTGATTGTGTGTTGTCGAAATCCAGAACTGACAGAATCCGGACTTATCAGATCTATTTTGGCTGAAGTAATAGGGAAATAAATCGGGACATAAAAACCATGTCGGATGTCACAGAAATCCGGAGTGATCAGACATCGGATGTGACAGAGTCCACTGTATATATAATCGTTTCGATTGATTTTAGATTGATACACGCAGTTTAAGGTCTTGAGACGAACAAATATATTGATTTCGATTTTTTATGCTTTTTGAAACCTTGGACAGCTAATTCCCTGATATTAAAAGTTTAAATACTGAAACATTAGCATGGCCAAACAAATTCTTATCATTTTCTTATAATTACTTAATAGGTTGTTATTCTTAATCAGATTTTAGTGTATTATAAACGTTTCATTGCCGACAATAGAAAATATAAGCGACATCTCGTGTTGACTGCGAGGACGACTTAGCTGTTGTGGGCGTATGTTTCGTTGTTTGACAACCTATCTTTTTTTTAAAATGAACAGATGATAGGGAATATCAACAAATGTGGTGGTTTATTATCTGATAATCTGGTCACGAAAGCCAAGAAAGGCGAAACAGTTGATGTTAAGCGGTAAGTTCCAATGTTCGAAACAAAATCGCCGTACAGTATCATTAGATCTTCACAATAAATATAATATTTTAAGGATGTAACCTCATAATCGCGATTTATTTATTGAACTGCTTTTGACAAGCAGTATATGTAACCTAACACGGCCTTGTCAACTTTTGACCCCATTGAAAATAAGCAACGGATGTTATTATATACGTCAGGCTTCATGGGCTATTCTAGTAAAGGCCACCTCATGGCACCATACCTATCATACTTCTCAGCACATAGGTCGTATTTCATATACATACATGTAAATTTATTGATAAATGAATAAATAAATTAAATAAATTAAATAAATTAAATAAATTAAATAAATTAAATAAATTAAATAAATCAAATAAATTAAATAAATCAAATAAATTAAATAAATTAAATAAATAAAATAAAATAAATAAATAAATAAATAAATAAATAAATAAATAAATAAATAAATAAATAAATAAATAAATAAATCATGTCCCCAATCTAATTAATATTTATGGAAGCCAATAAGTATCCTCACTACTTTTTTTCTCACTGCAAAGGCGAAACCATAAGGTCGCATCAAATGGCCGTATTTTTCATCCGTTGTGGCCTCACTTGCTTTGAGGTTCAGAGCTAAGTAAAGAAGCAAGAAATCAGGCCTTGCACTCACTATTTCTTGGCCTTCTTGCCTTCGCGCTGACCTCTATTGTAAGATTAGGACCAATATTATCAGAGCTTCACCTTTTCTACTTAGTTCACACGAAGGCAAGAATGAGCAAATGATATTTACTAACTTCAACTTCAGTAAGATTAACTACATGTACATGTATTAGTCATTTGTGCAACGGAAAAAGACAGCATATATCATGTATGTAGACCAAAAGTCAAGTAGGAACGAAGTTAACGACGTTTTCTTTTGTATTTATTTATAGGTATTTTGGAGCTTATACCATGGATGTAATAGCTACCACAGCGTTCGGTTTGGACATAGATTCACAGACTAATCCTGAGGAACCTTTTGTCGACAATGCGAGAAAATTGTTTGCACAAACCAAATTGACATCAACCGCTATGCTTATTTCAAGTAAGATTTAGAACTACAGTTTTTGGATAAAAAAATTGGTTGTCCCTAAACTGTATATGATGTCCTTCTTCTCTGGATGACACTCTTCGTAAAAGCCTAAGGAGCATTCGGAACATCTCCCGACTCGGCTGTCAAGTCTGCTTTAGATCTTCCCTTATCCGCATGTTTAACACCATTTACCGATTTAAAATCATCCATAAATTGATTTATATTTGACCGTTGGCAACGGTCTTGTGGTCTTGCAGACACAAATAAACTTTACCACATTAAGCCTCTCCTAGGAGACTGGCCAAGCTCCTATCGTACGAGCAGGAGAGATAAAGTTGTCTTGTGTCGCTCTCGCAAAGGTCACACTTTTTTTAAACACATATTTCCCTCTTAAAACGAGAGCCTCGCATTTTGATAGAGTGCAAGCATTTCAAAGATATAAGATTACGGCATTACCGTTGCCAATCACTTCATCAGTTGTTTGCCCCACCGGGTCTATATTGTAAAGCGCTAGAATTTTTTAAAAGAGACAAATTTTTATCGAAAACTTTATTTGTATATATCTGATTGTCTCATTCATGTTTTAAATATATATACTTACTGTTTATATTTATTTTTAATGATATTTACTATGATATTTGTTTTTATTTATGTATATATTATAGATAATATTGTAATTATATGTTTCTAGTTAGTCTCGAGAAAGCTCACTATATGTTTGGCGCAATATAGCCCGGTTGGAGCTGACGTGCCATTAAACAACATTTCATTCATTCATTCATTGCTACGCCAATTCATGTACGATTGGCAAAAAGCATGGGATGCTTGTATGCCGTCACAAATCCAAGATGACTTTAATGGCGCCATACTCAGTTATTTGTCCATATTATAGGTCCTACTTGATTATTGTTATATTTAGTAGGAATGTGATAGTAAGCTAATTTTTATGTTCTCCTCTAATTTCCCTATTTTTTTATATTAGTTTTCACATAGAAATATAATTTCTGTCTATATTTCTTTCTTTCTAGTGATCTTTCCATTTTTAAAACCGTTGCTGAAACTTTTAAATGTTGGATTTTTTCCGGCTGCCCCAGTCAATTTCTTTGTTAGGTCCATAAAGGCCATGATAGAACAAAGAAAAACAGAAGATGAAGCCACAAGATCTGTAAGTTAAATTAAAATGTTCAATTTAAAGGACCTAAATCCGTAACTCAAAATTCTCCAAAATCTTCGACATCGAAAACACGAATTATTGGTCAATTTAAATCAACATTGATAATTTAAACTTACTGGGAAAAGATGAGCTTCTGATATCCGATAATTAAGATAAAATATTTTTTATAACATTGATACACGAATCGTGTACCGGTACCATAATGCGCTTCAGCCCCAGTTGTATCGAGAGACTAGAGGGACGAGGCTAGACACATTGCATTGCATCAAACGGCAGAATGTAGACTGGAATAACCAGGCGCCAGAAATGTTGATTGGGACTGCAAGGCTTATTTCGCTGGATATAACTGATTTGATATTGGAGTAAAAACGGAAACCTTTGAATGTAAACCAGTTCATATACATTCACATTAAAGTATTATATGCGTTGCGACCCATTTTTGTCAATTTCTAGGTCCCAAATATTAGCGATTTAGCTCCTTAAAGTTTTTTAATTCTGCCTTTTACAGTAATAATACATATACTATATTGCATGTGGCGTCATAAAGCATTGGATAGACGTAATGCTATTGCTGAGCTATTGCTGAGCTATTGCTGAGCTATTGCTGAATGGTTAACGCGTGAACGTGCATAATAAGGCCTGTCATTGAGTCAACTTGCGTGGTTTCGATTCCCCGATTGTACGTGACGAGGATCAGAGTTGCCTGTCCAACCTCGTGCGTTTTTGCTGGATTCTCCGGTGTCCTCCCATTGCTAAAGCCCATACTCGCAAGCGAATTAATGAAATAAATTAAACCACATTTTAGTCCCAAAATGACTTGTTAATGTCGAGTGGACGTTAAACTAAATTTCTCCCTATCTGTATTGAACTTTAAAAATAATTGATCCACTATGTGTATTTTTTCCGATTCTCAGCAAAGGACAGATTTTTTACAACTACTATTGAAAGCTGAAAGCGAGGAAATCAATGATGACAAGGTTTCTAATGGAACACAGACAAAAGTTATAAAGCGTATGTGTTTATTTTCTTTTCGCTTTCTAATCAAAAAAGGTTGTCACGGTGGCTGTGAGGGTAAGACACTGGCTCACCAACCTGGAGGTCGGGTGTTGGATCCCTGCATTGGCCGAGAAAGTTCTTCCAGATTTTCCGGCGTGTTCCCGCTTGTCAGTGATGCAGGACGAGGGACCTGGCAAGGACAGCTGTCTAGTCGTTCGGATTGGACGAAAAATCAATGTCCTGTGTACACAGTTGGAATTCGATACACGAGTAGGTCGAAGTGTCGCTGCCCGGGCAAAATTTCCCTCATAGTACACTGTATCGCGTATGCCCGTCTTCATTAGTCCAGTTTGGGGTAGGACTTTAAACCCCATTTAATTTCATTTCACTTCTAATCACTAACGTTGACATAACTTACAAAAATTTATCAAAATTTTATATACTATTGTTATGTGGTTGATGTTGCCTTTTAGTTTTTATATGCCCACGTTGAAATGTGGTCGTATATTGCCGTCTGTCGGCCTGTCCGCCTGTCGGTCCGTCGTCCATAATTTCGTGTGAACACTCTACAGACTACATTTATCATCTGATTGTTTTGAATTTGATATATGTTGTTTGCATTAGCGAGATGAAGAAGCCGACTTAATTTCAATAACTTACGTTAATTTCTTCTGGAGTTATGGCCCTTGTTTAACTTTGTTGCACCTTTTGGACGCTCTAACGACAAAATTTATCAAATGATATGTATGAAATGTATTTGCATCATTTGAATTAGTAAAACAACGAACCTTGTGAACACTCAAACGACGAAAATTATGTTGGTAATTGTCAATAAAATGCCCCAACGAATAAATTGGACGATTTAGCTGCTGTGGGTGTATGTTTTGTTTCCTGGCTACCTATCTTTACATTTTTATATTCTATATATCAGGTTTAACATTAGAAGAAATAATTGGTCAAGCATTCCTCTTCTTTGTTGCTGGATACGAAACAACGGCTAATACCTTACATTTTGTTGCATATCATTTGGCTAAAAACCCTGAGGTGCAGGAGAAAGTGATAAAAGAAATAGAAAGACACGTTGGTGATGTAAGTAGTTAAAGAGAAATTTGATCCAATCAAATACGAAATAGAATAGGGATGTATACGTAACTAAAGTGGCTTTTTGAACCTAGAAATTGACACAATGGGTCGCAACGCATATAATAATCTATTATGGGTGTAGATAACCTTATTTACATTCAATAGTTTCTGTTATTATTGTAATTTCTAATCAGTTATGTTTGTCGAAATACAATTGGCAATATCTAGCGTCTTGTTATTTCAATGCTCTCCGGAAAAGAAAATGTGGTCACTGTTTGACATAACTTCTGGAATATGTCTAGCACTGCTCTTCGTGTCCCCTATTACAATGGCGCTGAAACGCAATGGGAAAGTGTTTATTTTGTCTTAAATATATAGGGGGGGGGGCGGGTGGATGGCCTAGTGGTCTAGAGTGTCGCGCTTCGACCTCTAGCTGGCCGGCCACCTCTGGCTTGCGACTGTGGTTTCAAGCCCTGATGTTAGCGTATGTGGCATGGAGATAGGGGCGCCTTCTCAGCCTCGTGGGTTTCCCCCGGGCACTCCGGTTTCCTCCCACTGCTAAAGACCCCTATGCGCAAACGAATTATTGAAATAAAATTAAACCATATGTTAGTTCCGAAATGACCTAGTTGTGTTGAGTGGACATTAAACCCCATTTCTCTCTCTCTCTCTCTCTTAAATATTGGATATCAGGAGCCCATCTTTCCCGGTAAGATCATAATATCGATGTTGATTTAAATTGTCAAATAATTCATGTTTTCACTGTCAAAGACTTTGGATGATATTGAGTTAGAGACTAATCTACTTTAAGGTATCTTTCGACTCCTCTTTCCATTAACAACGAACTGGGCATTTAAAAAGTAATATGATTGATCATTGTAACAGGGTATGATATAACCCTTTTTTGGGGGGAAATCATTTTGTTATAAGTCTGCCGTGGCAGTTTAAATACGATAAAATAGTAGGCCATAGTTTCGCTGCACGGGCCAAATTTCCGTAATAGCACACTGTATGGCGTATGGTCATCTTCACTAGCCCAGTCAGAGCAGACTAGTAGGACGTTAAACCCCACTTCATCTTGCCATGAGTGGCGAGTCTAACATCCTTGGTATTTCACCATGTAAATTACGGTATTATTAGACTAAATGTCGAGTTTGTATTTATGGATGGATGATAATGTATTTATGGATGGATGATAGTGTATTTATGGATGGATGATAATGCATTTATGGATGGATGATAATGTATTTATGGATGGATGATATATGGTATTTATAGATCGACAATATTTTTATTTTATTGTAGAGAGAACCAACTTACGATGAAATAAATAAGCTGACTTACACGGAACAAGTTATTACTGAGACACTTAGAATCAACCCTCCAGTTGTTATGTATGTATGATTATACTTTATTTCAACAAGACAAAGAACAGATTAATATAATTTATTTAAGTCTACATTCCTGCGATGGCTCATGTCGTGTCGTATTTTTACAAATTGATATTTTACTAATAAATTCAATGAATCATACGGCCTGGCATTCGAATCCCCGGCTGTACTTGACAAGGAGTAGGGTGGTCTGTCTAACCGCGTGAGCTGTATCCGGGTCCTCCGGCTTCCTCCCACTGCTAAATACTCCTAAGCGCAATCGAATTATTTAAATCAAGTTGAACCATACGTTAGTCCCGAAATGACACATAGCTTTTGTAGCCATGTAAAGTAAATATAGCTCCAAATACTACCGCTTTCGCCTAAAGTTTTATAGCGTAGGATATCTGTCAGTATTTATCTAGCAGCTATTTCAGTCCTCTCATGCTTCCATTTGAAAAGCTGGGACATTGGCGTATAATGCAGCGTAAGCGTTGCTATTGTGAATGATATCAAAAAAATTGAGCCCCTTTAAAGCACCAAATTTAGTGATTATCTTTTGTATACAGTTGCTTAATCCCAAAGAGAAATTGTCTCACATAGAGAAGTTGCAAATTTTTGATATTTGCCTAGGTTAGCGATTATTCTTATTTGGTCTCTTGCCTGTATTATTTTAATTAAGGGTCAATCGCAAGTCTTCAGATGATGTTACTTTTAAAGGGATTCACATTCCGAAAGATACGACGGTCATGATTCCCATCTATACCGTCCAACATGACCCGGAAAACTATGAAAATCCTGAAGAATTCAGACCAGAAAGGTAAGACTTAATATTGATTAATTGCTAGAGGTTGACAACAGTTGTTGTTAAGATTTTATTTCTTAAAACTTGCACATGGGTTAAAGCTGAACTCCGGTTACAAAAATACCGAAATAATTAAATAAGGCCGGATGTCTACACCTGTCTGACAAGAAACAAGCTGGAAGTGAGATCGGCTACCCTTTCCAGGTCATAAGCCTCCATGTTGGCCATATTTTTTTTATGAATCTGAAACAAGTATTGCGGCTTTGGGGATTTAACTTTTTTTATTAAATTATTTCGGTGTTTTTGTAACCGGAGTTCAGTTTTAATGGTTATCTCGACTGATGAGCAAAGACTATTGATAAGAACGACTCATGGACATGGTTTATCCTGATCTTTTCTTCGTCTATTCATGTTTCAGATTTGACCCTGCTACGAGAAAAGAAAGTAACCCGGTCACATTTCTGTCATTTGGCTACGGGCCAAGGTTGTGTATCGGCATGAGACTGGCTATGGTGGAAACTAAAATAGCACTGATATATGCACTTAGGAAAGTTCGATTTGTCAAATGTTCTGAGACTACAGTAAGTTAATCACATATTCAAATTTCTGACTGCATGGGAATTATAGTTACAAATACAAGCGTTTGTAACGGAAATTATTTATTTATAGCTTCAACGCAAGTCCGGTAGAGTTGCCCCCCCCCCCAAAAAAAAAATTAGAGGCGTTCTAGATCCTACTGTTATGTCTACCATATTTCCGATTTAGACTTGATATATAAACTCAACAATTCTCCAAGTATGTTTCAGACACTGCATCTCATCTGCGAATTACATTTTTCATCCATTTACTTGAAATAATCGTCGCTGAACTTGACCGGGTATTCAGATACTTTACGTTTTATAAACTGATCTCTCTTTGAATTGGCAGGCATGTTCATCATTTGACATCTTGTCTGTCGTTCCCATTTTGTTCGCCGGCACTGCTACTCGCCTTCTCAATTGTGGGTGGCCTTGATCCGTGACAATCAGAGAGTATGACCGCCTGTCCCTTTAGTAGGCGACCTCTCAAAAAAAAAGTCCCCCCCCCCGCGTATCCCACACCATCAAACTCCCGCGGCTTAAGTCTCGAAATGACTAGGACAAATTGAATCTTATACCCCCATCAGACCGGGGTGGCTTCCTTACGGCAGTGGAAAATTGTTTTAGAGCACGTTAAGATCGCCATAAACGTGGTGGAAACGCCAGCTATCCTGCTGTGGTCACCATGGTCAAGTCTGTTTTTTGGGAGGATATTTTGGCGACCTTGTGTATTTTCTATTGCCGCACGTTCGCAGCAGCGTAGTAAGGACGTAACCCCGGTCTGACGGGGCATTAATCTCAAATATGGCCGCCATAATAGGACGTGTTGTTGCTGAGTTCCAGCTTTGAGCCTTGAAACATCCGTGGCTGTGTGTCTATTGTTCTAATTGAAACCCCTGTTATAGTAATTCCCTCGAAATTAAAAGGATTACGAATAAGAAGTATAATAAATCGTCTATACATTGTTTGACAATTTTTTTTCAGGAAACACTGGAGTTTAATAATGTAGGTCTTCTGTCACCAAAGGTACCAATACTAGTTGGTGTAGATCTTGTAAACCAGACTTAAGGAAACTCCAACCGAAACGCTGTAATTGAAGCCGATTAAAATACAATTCTATATTTCGTTTCGTTTTTTATACGTTCGAAGGAATCAACTTCACGAAGATCGCACAAATTGTAGTGGGAGATCTTGAAAATATAACTTTTGTTTGGTTTGGTTTCTATCCCTGGTTATATCTACCCACAGATTCGCGAGGTATGCGACAAGAATTCGGCTCAAACAGACATGTTATTTGACAACCCTTACAGTGTAGGGAAGATACGTAGCTATATAAAACGGAAAACGAAATAGGATCTGTATTTTAATCAGATTTGCTACAATAGTGTATAGTATCGACCAATGATTTTAGAATGTACGGGTTTAGTAGATGTAAATCTTGATCCCTTTCAAATGAAATGATGTTATATAAATTATCTTTTTCATGCCGTTTAGGTCTACAGACAAAATCACCAAAATGCTATGTTTCAATTCGTTCTAAAAGACATGCTCCAAAAGAAGTAGCCTGAGCTATTTACTAACATTTTTAAAAATGATATTTTTCTATGTGATATTGTATCCGTTATAGTATTTACTTTATTAACAGTTTGAAATGAAATGAAATGGGGTTTAACGTCCGAACTGGGCGAATTAAGACGGACATGCGACATACGGTGGGGGGTTGGAGGGTGGGGTGGGGGTGGCTGTCTGAATTAGAATTTTCAACGTTAACTTTATGCCAATTTTTATGGACCGTGTTAGTTGCACATAATACAGTTATTACTCTGTTAAAAAAATCACTTTGTAACCCACCCTGTTTATATATCATCGAGTCAATTGGCGTGGATTCAAGCCCACCTAACATGTGTGACAGAGTAAAGTTGACGTGTAAACTCTCGATAACTTCTGTGAAGGCACGATCTTAATAAATTGTTATTAAAAGGCTACATATGAACACTAGATACAACTTCAAAGAGATTGTGTTGGTGTATATTTTGACCTGACAATGACTTTCAAAGAAATATGCAGTGTAATTACAAACACCATAATTTAATAATAAACAATATCATATTGTGGGTTTTCTACGGGTCTTCCGGTTTATTCCCGGTGTTATTAAAAAGGACCCCAAGGTGAAAGCGAATGATTGAAATATAATTGAACCATATATTCGTCCTGAAATGATCTAGTTTGTGTCGACTGGAGTTAAACCCCTTTTCTCTTCTTTTCTCTATTTTGAATTGTATAGATTAATAAGTGTATATTGTTGTTAATTATATGAAAATAAATGTTTGTATATCATATACATTATTTTATATTTTTAATTCGTATATCTAGAACCTAAGCTTTGCAGACACGAAAGGCATAATATATTTCAAACGATAAGGTACTGAAAATGTTCAAATTCAAGACGATGAACTGCCTTGCATTTGATTTCAACAGACCCGGCAGCAGAATAGTCGGTGCACGAACTCTTTAAAACGATGGCTTAAATATGTCACGGTGTAAATAAACAAGATGGGATGGGGGTGGGGGGGGGAAATTGCGACCAAGAGTATATCCTTAAATTGATGGTTATATAATGTAGCACATGGAAAGGTTGGGAAATTAAAAGGGCAGTCAGTGCCGGTTTAACAACGCGGGCCCGTTTCCAGAGGTTTGGGTCGCTGTTCTTGGTTACTCCAATGTAATCCTATAGATGTATACATCTCTTGTCTCAAAACTATTGAATTTATCGAATCAAGGGAGTTCCACTCAAACCTAATGCCGAACCGGACCTGTCTCCACCCTTGCACCCCACTGCTCAAAATTCCTGAACACGCCACTGCATGACGTGCTTTATAAGTCGTATCTTACTTGATAATTCAACAAATTGCCTTCAAGATTGAGCAGGTAACATTTTATATCTTTACTTCTCCTAAATTTTGGAGTGTATGTAGAACTGCCTGTGTAGGTGTGCCGAGTCAATCTCCTTTAGGGTCGAAGTAAGGGACGCCATAACTTAAAGGGTCAATCCCAATAATATTTTGGAGAATTAAACACTATGCCTAAAGGCCGAGCAACTAACTCAATATATGCTATACATTTTAAAACAACTTAAACCCGCCAGTCTACATCTGGTAATGGAGACCGGTATCCCCAGCTGTATTAAGCAGGTGAATTTGTAGGTGAAATTTACTTTTCATTATTAAGTACAGCACATGCACATGGGTCATTCACTGTTCAGACCTCTAAAGGAACCGGAATCGATTACCCACAGCCCCTAAAACTAGAATTTTTCCTGTGAGACAAAGAAAATATCAGACAAGTTTGTAACTGAAATAAGGAACTAAGCTAGTTGACTCAATGACATACCTTACGATACAACGTGCAAGCGCTTACGATTCGGCCACTCCTCCCCATTCCCACCCCTAGATTCTGTAGATAAAGCCAATGTTGTATTAAACACCCGTTATTTCAGCCCAAATGAAACAGTAATTAGTAAACAAACCTACTTCCGACTGATGCCCTCACGTAGTATCAATAGTAAGTGGAGGGGGACTGCACCACACACAATTTACACAATAACAAACATATGGACAAAACACAATACGCAGAAATCACAAACAAACGAACAATTCAAATAAAATGAATGGATTCGGGGGCTAGTCATAAACTTCCACTGTGTTGTACAGTCCCGGGCCTGTTAAATTAAAATCACACATAGTGGAGGGTCGACGGAAAACGGTGACGACAACATGTATCCGCATTAAATACATAACAATCAAAACAAGCTTATTATCTATAATGTAATATGATAAAGCCCACGTATTGATAGCTGGACATTAAAACGACCTTGAATTTTACGAAAGCCTGGAGGTCGGGTGTTCGCTCCCTGCATTCGTCAACAAAGTTCATCAAGATTTTCCGGCGTGGTTTCCCCTTTTGTCAGTGATGCAGGAAGGTAATCCCTATTTCATTTCACAATTGTAATAGTAGCCTACCAACTTATCCTTTTAATTATTGACAAACAATGTCCTGGTTTATGACCTTTCACGTGACAAGTTGTATTTTCTAATGTAACTACACTTACAGCTTAGTTTATCGTTACTGTTATCGTGTCATTGCGACCGAAGTTTCGCTAATTTATTATCAACAGTTTGCACAGTGCTATTATTATCACAACGATTGTATTATCCACTAACTGTTTCGCTTATTTATTGTACCTCATCGCCGCATCGCGTAATAACTTCAGTAAGTACTGAGTTAGTTAGTTCCTATTTCATTTTAGCTTTTAAATTCTCGGATATATAATCTATCGAAATGTAGAATATTCCAACCGTAACCGACCCCTTCGTTTACGATTGGTCCGCTTATGTTTACAGATGCGTTTACATCTTTGAGAAAAGGAAAACATTATATGAATTCAGAATTACGTTAATGTTCAGTTTGAATAATTTTGTTGGGTTGGGTTTTTTTTTCCAGTGTTTTAAATGATGGGTTTGTTAGATATATTTGAATATATCCCAACGTGGTCATGGTTGATTATATTATCGGTTGTTTTACTCTATATGTAAGTATTGTTACTTTTTTATATATATTAGCTTTATATCAGAGACCTGGGCCTGTTTCTCGAAACCTGTGGGTATTGTTGTTATATTACCTTTACAACAGGGACCTGGTGATAATGAATACGCGAGTAGCAATACTCATGCTCCATACATACGAAGTCTCATAATCGGGAACGGCTGGAGTGACGTTGTGGTTGCCGCCATTTTTAAAATTAGCATACCCACAAACACCTTAGGCCAAATTTCCATGCTTCTTTCCAGAAGTGGAAATAGTACAACTGTTCGATTAGAATTATGACCTCTTTTAGAAAACACTATGAATGAGTAGATTATTAGTCTTTGTATGTGTTTCATTGGATTCATTGACCTCCAAAACATAGGTATAGAACCAAGATCAGTGAAATCGGGGCACTTAGACAATTTATGCACGATAACTTGTTTTATTGTGGCCATTTTGAATTTCTCGATTTTTGGTGGGAATGGCTGGAGTGGGGTAATGGTTCCCACCATTTATGAAATTATCATACCCACAAACCCCAAAGGCCAATTTTTCATGCTTCTTTCCGGAAGTGCACAACTCGACTAAAAAATGTTACTTATCCGCCCCACTATACACTAAATAAAAATATGAGAAGCTGTACCCGAAGGTCGTGTCAGAGGTCTTATGAGCGGTCGTTAATGTAACACTATTGTCGTTGCGACATCGTTTTTCAATTTATATGCAAGGAACGGAGAAATAAGATGGCATTATATTGTATTGATTAATGATTTGGCAAGTTAGTAGATTCAAACATATGCATATGTACTTTAAATACTTTTAAGTATTTAAAATGTGTCACTAACATACTAGTTTTATGTAAAAATCAAACTAGCACATATCAATAACATATGGGTATATAAAAGAGTTATAATATAGCCAAAACATAGCTTGCTCTATATCTCAACAACATGATAATTGATATCTCATGGGAAATTTCTCCAGTAAATTTCCATTACCATATAAGGGTGTGTTTCGACGTCACTTGGCTTAATTAACCAATCTCTGTAATTATTTACATTCTATTTCACTAATTAGACAATTGAAAGTTTGAAGCCCGCAACTACAAAACTATCATATTGGTGAGAAATCAGCAGACAGCCACTTTGCTCCAGAAGCGGAAAGATGTAGTAATTTCTATTCAGCAGACTCGCCCAAATCGAGTCTGGCTGGCTAGGGTTGAGAATGACTTTCGTTAGTATTACAATCTGTACTAAGCTTGCATACATGTGTCCGGCTATACTACGTAAAATGTAAAAACAAACTTTTGCATTTTTATTACTAACAGACACACGTCTTAAGAAAGAAGTAAGAAGCAAACGCAACGTGAAGTGGGAGACAAATTCTAGACGATCACAAGGCTACAGAAATATGTGTGGTTTAATGGTCGAGCGCGAGACATTAAGTAATATATTGATACTGCACGAGGCGATAGCCGAGTGTTGTTTCAATATATTACGCAATGTCTTAAGCGCGAGAGCATTAAACCTCTTAAAATTCAGACACTATCTTGCACGTGCATTTCAATGAAATACGGCACACGAGTTCACTATATTAAATAATGTACTATTGACAAGATGCCCGTACATTATTGGAAATAATGGTACGCCAACATCAAAGGATTACGTCACATCTGTATTTTAAGTAGTAAGAAAAGATGCATGGGTCGTATGTAGGATGTGGCGACCAGTCCGCGAATTTCCGCTCTCCATGTCAGACAGAAAGGCCCATGGTTCTACATTGATGCTATGACGTCATACATTGATTAATCAATCAGCTTTGACGTTTCTTTGTAGTGCTCTACCGACAGTTTCATGCATAGCACGCCAAAGAGTCGCCGTAACAGACCATTTCGTTGGCTAATCCCTCACTTCAACCAAAACACCGGTTAAATAGCAACTCTCCCAAACCCTTGTGTAGTAAAGAAAAAGTATGTTTTAATCAAATTTATCCAGAGTATGGATGATTTTCGTGCCTAAATTGGGGTGTATTTTGCGCCACATTGTCTTGGCTGTACTCAATCCCAAATGTTCATCATCGGTCCCCTGCTTGTGAGTATTATCAATATTATACTATTGCTACATGTGATTATCGTACATGTGATTATCGTTGTTATTATTATATTGTTGCTACATGTGAGTATATATTAATATTGATGTATGTGAATGTTGTTATTATTATAGTATTATTAGCTTTTACCAGTCACTACACCTAAATCATTCAAAACTGGTGGGCTAAGAGAAAAAGTTACATATCGCCTCTAGTATAATATACAACCTCAAAAAATTATGTGACTTCAGCGAAATCTCAGCTTTTAGTTAAAAATTGATAAATACTTTTAATGTTTTAGGTATGGTACACAAGGGCATAATGTCTTAGAAAAATTAGGCATACCCGGTCCCAAACCAAGCTTATTTTTTGGAAATATCTTACAATTTCAAAAGAAAGTAAGTTATGTTGATATATTTTGTTGTCGGTGTATTTATTTTGATTGATGGGATATGTTTTATATGACTGATAAGTTAAAGATTGCCTTTAGTTATGACAGTCGTGGCACTACCATCGTCGCTACTGGTTGCATCTATGAATACGTACCTATAGACATTTATTTTTTTTACGCGAGGAATTGTTTATGACTGAAACATTGTACTAAAATACAATAATTGACATTTATTCCAAATAATCAGAGTTTGTTGAATTCTTATAGGTGTGTCAATGGACAATATACACTGTGATCTCAAACTCTTTTTAGTGAACAAACTTGTCATTTGAATACGTCCATATTGAAGTCGTATATTGTTGTTTCCCCGGTCCGTCCATCGCTCTGTCGTTGCTTGTGCACATCCTAGAGACGAAAGTTAATATGCGATTGGTTTTAAATTCATAAAAAAAAGTATTTAAGGTCATGAGACGAAGATTCCTATTGATTTTCACCAATTTCCGATAATTACTGCCAGAGTTATGCCCCTTGATCACTTTGAAAAATCATGTGGTCGCTCTAGGGGTTAAAGTTGATATCCGAGTGAATTTAAATGTATACACAGTGTCTAAGTTCATGAGACGAAGAAGATTACCCATGATTACTACAAGAGTTATTGCCCTTGATCATTTGGAAAAATATTATGGATACAAAAGAGACCATAGTTATCATCCGATTGATTTTATATTTATACACCGTGTTTATACCTATATATAATCGTTACGATTGACTTTAGATTGATATACTTAGTTTAAGGTCTTGAGACGAACAAGTACAGTATATTGATTTTTAATAATTTAAACAGCTAATTCCATGATATTAAATGTTTTGTATACTTAACGTTAGCATGATGGGTCAAACGACTTCCAATGATTTGTTACTCTTAATCAGATTTTAGTGTATTATAAATGTTTAATTACGGACAAAAATAACTATATACGACAACTCTTGTTGACTGCCCGTGCGATTTAGCAACCTATCTTTATTCACAGGGTACTGTTTTACAACTTGCGGAATGGAAAAAACAATTTGGCGCAGCGTTTGGGTAAGTTTATACTGCGTTTCTGAACCATTAGACCATTAGCATCTTTGTCGATCGAGAGAGAGAGAGAGAGAGAGAGAGAGAGAGAGAGAGAGGGAGAGAGAGAGAAATTTCGAGACTAACATAAGGTACAATTTTATTTCAATACATCAATACACCGTTTGCTTGTAAAGGTCTTTAGCAGAGGCAGGAAACCAGAGGGCCCGGAGTAGGCACATCTTTATTAAAATGGCGCGAGGTAAGATGAGATAAACTGCTGAGAGGAAAGGGAAACTGGTAATTTCGAGACTAACATAAGGTTCAATTTTATTTAAATACATTAATAAATTGTTTGCGCGTAAAGGTCTTTAGCAGTGAGGGAGGGGGGACCTGGAGAAGACCCATCTTTATTAAAAGAACATGAGGTAAAATTAGATAAACAGCTGAAAGAACTTGCTATAATAGTTAATAAATAGATATTGAAAACAGAATACGCTGAGAATTTCAGTCAATTGCTTCGCCCTGAACCGAGATATAAGCGATTCAATTTTAAGCTAGTCTTGATCGTCATTACTAGCGTGTGTACGAAAATAAAGTTCGATTATCAATTTTGACGTTAAATTATCCATAACTGATTGTATACAAATCCACTAAATTTCGCAGGCTAACGATGTCATCGAGAGTTGATTATGGTGTGGATAAGTTAATTAATGTCCAATTAAGTGTAGGATACAGTATGGCAATGGGATTATGCTGGGGAAAGAAAAACTGAAGAAAATAACCCGAGAAAACGAATAACCGAGGTTTTTTTCTGATGTCTACTGTAGATTGTATTATTGAGTGATAAAATAATTTAGATACCATTTAAGACCTAAAGAAACACCTGCAGTAGTCAGATTTAGCCCTTGCCTAATGTATGTTTAGGATAGGTAACTAAAATTAGACCCCTTCTGTTTATTATAGGTTTTACATTGGGAGCCAACCTGTTATTGTTGTGCACGATTTAGATATATTGAAGGAAGTCCTTGTCAAAGATTTTCAACATTTTACAGATCGACCGGTAGGTTGAAAAGAGTCGATGAAAGCTAAACAGTTAAAGGGACAATGACACTCTTGCTAGCTTGACAGCTCAAGGAATAAATAATAGCCTTATTCTAAGTACTAGATGTTTAAGTGTTGTGCAAATTATCCATTACATCCTATTTTACTAGTTCAGAGAGTTCGAAAATATGTTTAAATTCAAGTCACATTAAAAAAACATTCAATTTTTTAAATTTGTATCAACAATTAATTGAAATATTGTAAAATAGTACAATTTGTTGTCCAGAATAAAGTTAGGAACAATAGTGGTATTGAGCCTTTAATGAACTAGTGTGTGTTGTGCTTTCATGAAGTAATGGGGAGTTAAAATTTGTGATGTTTATGCTACACGCCATCGTATTAACAGGTCGTCGCAGTACTGAAAAGAAACATGCGTGAAAATGTAGGCTACGTCATGTTGTTTGTAATATTATCAGTTTAAAAGCTTCTATAATAGGGGGTTGGATGGCCGAATAGCTAGCACTTGCGCGCTGCACCATAAAGCTTTTGTCATTGAGTCAACTAACGTGGTTTCGAATCCCCGGTTGTGCGTGACAAGGAGTGGGGCTACCTGTCCAACCTCGGGGGTTTCTCCGGGTCCCCCGGTTTCCTCCCACTGCTAAAGACCCCTACGCATAAGCATATTAATGAAATAAAATTAAAACCATTATATTAGTCCCGAAATGCATTTTATTTATATTGTGACAGACAAATGTATCAAAAGCTTATGTGGAAAAGGGGGTATTTTTCCAAGGTGGTGTCAACTGGAAACGGATCAGAAATATCATTACGCCGACTTTCAGTTCCGTTAAATTAAAACTGGTAAGTTCTCACTAAATCCTCTTAATTGTACGTATAATAACTTGTGTTACATAGAACCATGCATGTACATAGGAGCACAGATAAAGGGGAACAACTGGTGCAACCAAGGCTGATATTGTCTCGAACGTCACAAATGCATTTAGTTTCTAGAACAGTCTCCGTGTACCATGTTGACCTTTAAACTTCTTTCACGTTACAATCTACCGAAGAAGATTCGGTTGCTGCAAAAGAAAGGAATGGAATTCAAAGTCCCAGGGTTTGGCCCCAAACCTCATAACAAAAATGGTTTGCCACCAAACATAAGTGTTTTCAGGGGTGTATCCAGAGGGGTGGTGGGTGCGGGTGTACCCCCCCCCACTCACACCTGTTCTGCTCAGCTACATAAAAGAAATTGGAAAACAACACTTGTATGAGAAAAGTGTTACGGTCGTGTGCTTTAGTCCTTTATCATGGGATGGTAAACAAAGAGAAGATAATGATATATTCAAATGCGCATCGATGGAATTGAATCACAATGTGATCCTTTTAATTCTTAATAAAAAAAATAACGTCAAACGGAGTGTTTGGTTTCTCTGTATAAAAAACTCAGTGTGCATGTATTTGTACTACACGTAATACAGAAACGATGGTGGCATCATGCATTGTCAACTGTCAAATGTCCTTAACAGGAACTCCCCCCCCCCCCCTGCACACTTTTCTTGATCCGGCCCTCGTTTCTAACTGAAATAAAAACCATAATAACAATATGTTAGTCTCGAAAGTGTCGATACAAAATTAAACGCTATCCATTTCTCGCGATCCTTGATAACCATCGTATTTGACCTAGCTACGTCACTTCCTGTTAAAATACTAATTATTACACTAAGTCTATGTACTATGGACATATCTTGATTAATAACAAAAATGCATTTTTATTTCATTGATGAACAGATGATAGGACCAATCAACAAATGTGGTGGTTTATTATCTAACAATCTGGTCACGAAAGCCAAGAAAGGAGAAACAGTAGATGTTAAACAGTACGTAATCAATTTTTGAAGGATATATTGTTGTAGGTCGGCTTCGGGCGCCCACTGCGTATACACCAAACATAATAAGTTCCCGGCATATTTAGTATAAAACTGCACTTTTAAAACAAAAAAAAAAGCGAATAAAATCAAACCTAATGTTTGTACTTGAAAGTTGATAAGTAGCTTACAAGTTCATTTTTATTCTGCATTTAATGTGACTGTGGCCATTATGTTTGATTCGTGTAACAATTCACACATATTAACTGGTTGAGGTAAAAAAAAAAGTATAGCTCTGGTTTAATTTTATACTTATAGTTATTTTGGAGCGTATACTATGGATGTAATAGCCAGGACGGCGTTTGGTTTGGACACAGATTCACAGAATAATCCTGA
This sequence comes from Patella pellucida, assembly GCA_917208275.1. Lineage (NCBI taxonomy): Eukaryota > Metazoa > Mollusca > Gastropoda > Patellidae > Patella > Patella pellucida. The sequence continues at coordinate 14,569,335 of OU795044.1, forward strand.
TGAACCTTTTGTTGACAATGCTAGAAAACTGTTTGCAGGAGCTAAATTTGCAGCAATTCGCAATCTTCTTTCAAGTAAGATTTTACATGTCATATCATCTAAGATTCCGATTTGCTATAACATATTCAGCAATGAATAACTGTAAAACTCTTACCACTAACCTCTGTATTACCCTTAGTTGCTTTTGACCCATTGCACAATAAGATATTTCACAAGCATACAAATAAATGAAATGGGGTTTAACGTCCTACTGTTATGCATCTAACCTGGGCTAATAGAAGACGGGCATACGCTATACCGTGTGCTATGAGGCAAATTTTGCCCGGGCAGCGGTGCTTCGGCCTACTCCTTTATCGATTTCCAACTGCCAACGGATCTTTTACGTGCATACAATTTGTACACGGATTCTCTGGTTATCGTTCCATTCGAACGACTGGACAGCGGTCCTTGGCCTTGCCAGGCTCTTCATTCTGCATCAGTGACAAGGGGAAACCACGCCGGAAAAGCATACAAGAGAAATGCTTGAAATTGTGAAGTTATTTACTATCGTTTTCCTAATTTAAGGAAATGACCTATTTACGTATTTTTTTTCAAGGTATCTTCCCATTTTTGAAGCCGCTACTTAAGATATTAGAAGTTGTTGGTATTTCTAAATGTAACCCCGCCCTGTTCTTTGTTCGTACCATAAAGGCCATGATAGAACAAAGAAAAACAGAAGATGAAGCCACCAGATCTGTAAGTTAAATAGTCGTTCGGATAGTGCGAAAAACTGAGATCTCTGTACACACAGGCGTGTCCGTTAAAGATCCATTGGTATTTGGAATTCGCTGTAAGAATAGTCCGTAGCGCCGCTGTCCGAACAAACTTCCCCTTGAAGCACACTGTAAGGCGTGTGGCCGTCTTTATTAACTCGGTCGGAGAAGAGTAGTAGGACGTTAAACCCCATTTCTTTTAAGTTGACAATTACGTGTGTGAAGTTCGCACGAAAAGAGGTGAATAGTGGGAAAACAACTCCGTAAATCTCGACAGATTCCGGTACCCTACATCCAACCTCGGCTGTATGACAGTAAAGTGTTATGTACCCACGCCCTTAGATTTGCGATGCGGCGACCGGTTTACTTTAACAGAAAACGTGCCACTTTTATGATGAAGTCCCAAAATGGTGTGTAGAGAGTGTAGAGTTTTCGTTGCAAAGTTGTTCTTTGTTAAAAGAGCTATATCGCTAACATTTGGGACCTAGAAATTCACAATAGTGGGTCGCAACGCATATAATACTGTAATATGAATGTATATGAACTGATTTACATTCAATGATTTCCGTTTTTACTCCAATTTCAAATCAGTTATGTTCGGCGAAATAAGCAAGCAATCTCAATCGAGTGCAAATTTCTAGCGTCTGGTTATTCCAGTCTATATAAGACCGTTTGATTTGATGCAATGTGTCTAGACTCGTCCCCCGAGTCTCTCATCACAACTGGGACTGAAACGCATTATGGTACACGATTCGTCTACGAATGTTAAAAAAAAATACTTTATCTTAAATATTGGATATCAGAAGCTCATCTTTTACCGGTAAGTTTACATCATCAATGTTGATTTAAATTGAAAAATAATTCGTGTTTTCGATGTTGAAGATATTTGAGGATTTGGAGTTACGGACTTCACACTGATTCCGCAGTGAATATTCGCTTGGCCGCTAGTATCACTGATAAAGACGACATCTATGCTTCTTAATTCTGCCAAATATTAACTCTTTTCCTCCGACAAAATAAATTTTAAAACATTTTTTTTGAAGTATAAGAAAAAATAAATAAAGGTGTTTGAAGTATATCTGGATAACAAATATTTCAAACTTAGCTTAAATAGATACGATACAGAAGTAATCTTTTTTGACGTTATAAACGCCATCTTAATTTGTTAGTAAAAATTAGAATGTGACGTCACTTATTGAACTATAGAGGTCTGGCCTTTAACTTTTAGTCATGTTGGACAAAGATAAAAGTCGGCTGTCTTTAACTTTGTAAAACAAATTGTACTGACTTATGTCCTCTAAAGGACAATATTGGTGTCAGTCATTATTACGTATGTGATAGAACTGGTTAAATACGTTCCAAATATAATTTGAACACAGAAAACATTGCTACGGGAGATATGTAACAAGCACGCGAAGAAACGGGGAGTGACGATAAACAGGACTTACACTGAATGGAGTAACGAGCGGTAACAGACACACAACACTCGGCAAATATCGACAGATTCCGGTACCCTACATATAGACTCGGATGTCGGATGTATGACAGTAAATGATATGTACCTACGCCTATACATTTGTGATGCGGCTACCGCTTTACTTTAAACAGGAAAACGTTTCGGTTTTACAAAAAAGTCCAAAATTGCGTCTTTTGTAGAGTGTGTATACCTAATAAATAAGCAGAGATATTGTCTCAAGGGTGCTGGTTTGATAAAATTCCCTGGTAATTCCACAAAACCCAATGCCAAACGTGACGTTTGTTGAAATGATACACTCTTCACAGAAATCCCCATAGGGGCAGCCATTCTTTGCATTCGGAACCATTTAAAAAGATTGAATATGGCGGAAATGGTCATACAGCCGAGAATAAGATGCGTAGAATCTGTCGAAGTTTACCGAATGCGACACACAGGTGACACAGCCGGATTTCATTTCACTGACAATTCCGTTGAAGATGGAAAGTTGTTTTATAAGAGGATATCTCGATATTCAAAAATAGAATTGGCTGTCAGTACTAGATAAAGAAAACGCGAACAATAGAAAATCCATTCCCCTGGTTTTATTCATTCCGTTTTAATAAAAACATGGTAAATTACGGACTTTTCCTAATTTGTTCCTTCTCTTTTATCTACTGACAACTAATTCTTTTTTTGAATTTTCAGGAATCCTCTCACCGTCTCATATAATAACTTTCCATCTTAAACGGAATAATCAGTGAAATGGAATTTGATCGTGTGTCTTTTATCGCTGGTTACTTTAGTCAGGACAACTCGTGTTAGTCATGTTTGTCGTCACTTGCTGTTTCTTCACGTGCTTGTCACACATCTCCCGTAGCAATGATCTCTGTGTTAAAATTATATTTAGAATGTATTTACTACCACATATGTAATAATGACTGACACCAAAATTGTCATTTAAAACAGCTTCAGACATTGAAACTTGACGTTTGTTGATATAATACACTCTCCACAGAAATCCCCATGTGCGCAGCCATATTTCAGCCGGGGCCTTTAAAATAGTTCCAGTATGGCGGAATTCGTCATACAGCCGAGATTAAATGCGTATAATCGGTCTTTGTAATAATTCGTAAGCACGTTGGGGTCTTTAGCAGTGGGAGATTCGACAGGCGACCCTTATCCTTGTCACCACCTGACTCAATGGCAGACTTTGGGATCTAACGCACGCGATTTAAACCATTCGGCCACGTACTCTCTGTCAAGTTATTTAATCTAACGGTCTCATCTTATATGGCCACATTGACTCTAATGTTAATTATCGTCTCTTAGACTGGCTCTAACTTTTTCCCAAATTTGGTTGGGTAAAACGCCTTTTGCCACAGATGGAGCAACATCTGGCAAACTCTTGCCCAAAAGCATGTATGAGGTTGACCATGAAAAAATTGAGATACACAAGCTGAAAGTACGAACAAGAAAACATGCAATTTCAGGCCCTCCTTTTCAAGGTGTCAAAATCAGGAATTTTCACAAAAACCTGACAGAAAATGTATTTTCAAACCCTTTTTTTCGATTCTACACCAAAAAGTCAACAAAATCGCCATGCAAAAGGGGGAAAGAGAAAGGGAGGGATCAACTAAAAATAACTTTCGCCCTTCATTCGTGGGTGACGACCCAGGAATATTTGGAGACCTGTGTCCATATAGATGTACACTTGAAATACTTTTCAGCAAAGGACAGATTTTTTAGAACTTTTGCTGAAAGCTGAAAGCGAGGAAGGCAGTGATGTACATGTGTCTAATGGAACACAGACAAAAGTTGTAAAACGTATGTTTTTTGTTTCCATTTTGCTTCTAATCACAAAAGTGAACATAGTGCATATTTATTAATTAGATACATGAAGTATTGTGGTGAGTTGATCTAAGAAGAAAAATTGGTTGGATGACCGAATGGTTAGCGCGTGCGTGCTCCATCAGAAGGTCTGTCTATCGTGGTTTCGATTCTTCGGCTGTTCTTGACAAGGTGTTCTCCGGGTGCTCTGGTTTTTCCCCACTACTACAGACCCCTACGCACAATCGAATTATTGAAATAAAATTGAACCATTATGGTAGTCCCGAAATGTTCTACTTTCTTTCGAGTGGACGTTAAACCCCACTTCTCTCTGGTCGGAAATAATGACAGATTGGTGAAGGGGAAAACTCGGTCTAATTTTTTTCCCATTGTTGGCTTAATTTGTCGTCAATGGAACACATAATCGATTTTATCTCAAGCTTTTTTTATAACCTTTTCAACAGATTGAGATTTAGCCAATTGATGGATGTTAAACCATTTTAACTACAACAGACCTTATATAAAAGGTTGTCAATATTTATGACTGTTCTGTGGCTTGACGTTGTCTTTTGCTTAAAACTCCAGTTTTTCAAACCGAAAATAATACACACGCATCCAAGTATTCTTACTACAATGCATGTTGATAATCATTGATAAACCCCACCCTCTTGCGACTATCTTTATTTATCTAAAAACAGTTGTCTATCACAGAGAGAGAGAAATGGGGTTAAACGTCCACTCGACACAAACTCGGTCATTTCGGGACTAACATATGGTTTAATTTTATTACAATAATCCGCTTGCGCGTAGGGGTCTATAGCAGTGGGGGGAAAGCGGAGGTGCTGTAGAAAACCCACGAGCTTGGACAGGCGACCCTGCACGTACAACCGGGGATTCGAAGCCACGCCAGTTGACTCAATGGCAGGCTATATGATACAGCGCGCATGCTAACCATTCAGCCATCCAATTGTCTATCAATGTCTGGAGGATATATTTCTATCAACGAGCTACGATAATATCTGAACAAACATTTTGTTTTATTATAATCGTCTAACTAATATACTAGTATCTAAAAAACTTTCATACCTGATTTTTGTTATAAATTTAATTGTTGGAAATGAGTATTAGCCTCTGACCCAAAATGCTTTTACTATCTGTATATTCTTGCCAGGACTAACACCGGAAGAAGTAATCGGCCAAGTCTTCCTGTTCTTTATTGCTGGATTCGAAACGACGGCTAGTACTTTACAATTTATTTCTTACAACTTTGCGAAAAATCCCGAAGTACAGGAGAAAGTGATAAAAGAAATAGAAACACATGTTGGTGATGTAAGTAGTTAAAGAGTGTGGAGAATTAAAATAATTAATTAAAATAGATATTTAACTTGTGTATGATAGTTGGATATACTATCCATTATGCCATTTCCATTATTCTTGCGATGGTTTATATTGATAGCATCCCAGTGTGTGTATGCATTGAATTTATAATAACGACGACCACGTTTAGGTATCCAACAAGATGTACTTTTACGTCTCTTTCATCATTTGGAATATGTGAACCCACTAAGATACGTGATCTATTGTTCTCTCCATAATATGCTATTTTCTTTATTCTTTCAATAATGGGCTCTTGTGATACCACCCGAATGGTGTTTGAAATGCTACTCCTATCTGCGGGACTACTGTGTTCCGCTTAGAAACCGAAGCACAAACTTACTTTTTGTCGGAATACTTTATAACCAGCCTTGGTAGTTTCACCATGTAAATTGTAGTACTATTAGATTTATTTGTCTAGTTTGTATTTATGGATGGATGATATTGTATTTATGAATCGACACTACTTTTATTTTATTGTAGAGAGAACCAACTTACGATGATATTAATAAGCTGACCTATATGGAACAAGTTATTTTGGAGACACTTAGACATTTCCCACCAGTTTCTATGTATGTATTGCAATATTTTAAAGGCAGACAGTCTGGAGGCGCATACTAAAACATGAAGCATACTAAACATCAAAATCAACCTGAATTACAATGGGCGTCCTCGCTAGAGATAAATGGACATAACTTATAGAGGAGGCGGTCCCACGTGATGCCATTGTTTACCTTATAATTCAGTTTTCCTGTACATTCATTACGAACTTGTGTGTTGACAAACGTTGGTTTGTGTCGTTAATATGGAATTTAATACCGATGCGGTTCTCTTACCATCTATAAGGTCACGTGGGTCGCCTTTTTAATGGCGACGCCTAGTGGGAATTCCTTTTAACTTAGAGGGAGAGGGAGAAATGGGGTTTAATTAACGTCCACTCAATACAACTAGGTCATTTCGGGACTAACATATGTTTTTTTAAAGTTTTTTTTAATAATTCGCTTGCGCGTAGGGGTCTTTAGCAGTGGAAGGAAACCGGAGTGCCAGGAGGAAACTCACGAGGTTGAGAAGGCGCCCCTATCTCCATGCCACATACCCTCACACCAGGGTCGAAACCACAGTTGCAAGCCAGAGGTGGCCGGCACGCTAGCGGTCGAAGCGCGACACTCTAGACCACTAGGCCCCCCCCCCCCCCCCGCTTTAACGGGGACGCCCAATGACCGACGTTTTAAAACTCAGCTATTTCTATTTCTCAAAATATATTTCCAGTGTCAATCGTAAAGCTTCCAAAGACGTTGATATCAAAGATGTGCATATCCCCAAAGATGCGATAGTCATGATTCCCACCTATATCATACATCATGATCCAGAAAACTATGAAAATCCCGAGGAATTCAGACCAGAAAGGTAATAAAATATTGAGTTATAAATAGGTCTTATAAATTATTCTCGAGAATTTCATTCCTTGAATCAAACTTAAATCGCTTTTCAGCATTCTAGACAGATGTGCCATAACTAGGACGAAGCATAGCCAATGCACTGTTTGCTGAACTATGTAATCTGTACTATAGTCCTATATATGGCAGCCTGGAAATAGAATAACTAATAAAACTGTAACAAACCTTTCTGAATTCGTCGCCTTTTTCAGTTACAGTAACAATCTGCAGATCATAAATTTTTTTAAATTTCCTACTTAAGAGCTTGTGGATCAAAGAAACCTAATCATGCTACGTCTGGTGATATCCAACTATAAGCTTAAGACATTTGGGTAATCAGACTGACTTCAAGTTTACAATAAGACTTACAGACTACCAATTTATAAAACATGTCCCGATACAGGCACAAGGACATTTGCATGTCCATTTATGTTTCAGATTTGACGCTGCTACAAAACAAGAAAGTAACCCGATTACATTTTTACCATTTGGCTACGGCCCAAGGTTGTGTATTGGCATGAGGCTGGCTTTGATGGAAACTAAAATAGCACTGGTGCACGTACTAAGAAGAGTTCGATTTGCTAAATGCTCTGAAACTCCAGCAAGTTTTTTTGGTTATTTTTTCGAAGTTTGTAACATGTTTTTGTACACACTGAATGATGTATCTATGGTGGATGTGAGACAGAGTTTTCCGCACGATTCGTTGTTTGCGTACATAGACCAGCAGCACAGGGGGTCAACCTAGCTGAAACGTGTACCAATTTTCTCAATTTTCTCCTATATGGTACCAATGCATGTATACATGTATTTGGTATCATTAGAATTAAAAAATCTGTAGGTATTAAAAAAACACTCTGACAGACATTTTTGTAATACCTGAAAATGTACGGTACACTGTTGTACGATGTTCATGTGGTACAGGTTTGGGCCCCCCACCCCTCTCCCGACCCTGGGCTCCCGCTCTAACTGTATTTCGAACATCTTTTTTCTGTGTGATTATTAATAATTATCAAGTATTTTTATTTATTGCTATATATTTCAGGACAAACTGGATTTTAACAATTTTAATGGTGGTATTCTGACCCCAAAAGATCCAATAAAAGTAGCTGTAGAACTGGTTCCCAAGCAGAACTCTTAGGTCTAGTGTGCCATTTTCTTCTAGGAAGATATGATAAACAGAATAACACTTGAAAGTCTTGTGATTTGCTCCGAATACGCTGGGAAGAGAAATTAATTAATATTGTATCTGATCTATTTATTCGACAAATAGCTTCCTTGGTGAATAGACTCTAAGAGGAGTATTTACAAAACAGACGCGGTACATACTATATACTTTATGTACTATAAATTATCATCCATTTTATTATCTATACAGTATATCTGAGTGTACGACATTTAAACTATATATATAGACCCCTTTATTCTTTTGTATTATTATTATGTATATCTGATTTACATAGGTTAAGCCTGTCCCCAAATCCCATTCGGATATCATTTTTAAAAGATTGGCGAGAGGGGGGGGGGGATTACTGAACTGTATTTAATATATGTTAATCTTTTAAATTAAGCATCATATTAAAAAATAAGATGAAAAAATAAAAACATTTTAAATTATAGAAAGTGTTATTTTGTAGCTAAAGGCCTTGCTTTTTTCTTTGAAAATGTAAACTGTTTTTTGAATAGCGATGCTGGAAATGTATATAGCCGTGGAGTTATGTGTTTAAATGAAGGAGTAGAAATATTTAATTGTCAAGCGATAAACATAAACCCATTAGCAAGCAGCTGAAACGAGAAACACCCTGGTTGTTTTAAAAGTCACGAAGAAAGTTTAAAGATTGAATCTCGGTTATTGTTGGACCGTTTTCGTTACTTTCTGGGTTTATTTGTATGTGGGCTTTTCTATTAAAGGGCCAATCCCGATATCTTTTTGGTGAATAAAACTGCTTAATTTTGTGTTAAAATCATTTAAAACACATATCTAAGGCCAATCAACCAACCCGATATTTGTGATACGCTTGTAAATAACTTAAACCTGGCAGTCTGCATCTGGAAATGGAGACCTTTGTATTATACAGTATCTGGATAAAACCAGACTTTTTCTTTAAAAATAATATGTAGGTGAAATTAACCTTTTGGTATCAAGTACAGTACATGGGTCATTCACTGTATAGACCTCTCAAGAAACGTAAATCGATTATCAGGTCACCCAATGAAAAAAATGACCCGAAATCTTAAAAGGGTTACGTGTCCGGATAAGCAGTGTTGACGTTCACGTCCAAACGACTCAATATTTTCAGCTGAAATTTTCAGACAATGTAAATACACCATGCTTTTATATTTTGGTCCGTAAATTTGACAAATACTCAGACTTTAATTTTTGAGACTCTGTTCTTATCGGGATTGTCCCCTTTAAGATTGGATTTGTCTAAGGGAATCAAGTCAAACCAAGATACCAATCATGCCATAGCCTCGGTGGCTTTCAAGATACCCCTTCCCATTACATTATTTATCAAATCATATTCCCTTTAAGCATATAATGAAATTGCATTATAATGATTATGCATGAGCACGTGGTGTATATACAAAATGGCCACACGGTGCAGCATGTTGCCTGTATGCCAATCAATATTCGGTACAGTATGTTTGAAAACCAGCTTAACTACTCTATCGATTGTTAGAAAACAAAATCTTGAAGCATATAAAGGGAACGTTAAATATAAATATATAATAAGAATCGATACATATTATACAGACAGGGTACGCCGTTCATCTTGGAGTGCACAGGGTGTTTTTTTTAATGTTACATTTGGCTATTTCTAAAATGTGTGTGAGTGAGAGAGAGAGAGAGAGAGAGAGAGAGAGAGAGAGAGAGATGGGATTTAACATCCACTCGACACAGACTATGTCATTTCGGGACTAACATATGGTTTTAATTTTATTTCAATAATTCGCTTGCGCGTTGGGGTCTTTAGTAGTGGCAGGAAACCGGAGGACCCAGAAAACCTACGAGGTTGGACAGGCGACCCTATTCCTTGCCACGTACAACCGGGGATTCGAAACCACGCAAGTTGACTAAATGACAGGCTTTATGACACATCACGCAGTTATTAAAATACCAGGTACCTATGCGTGTTAGTTTCTTTGTAGATGTTCCATTATCATCGGGTCCCTACACAATTACTGATTTTTTTAGGCGACGTGTCGAAAAGTATTCTCTCAAATCTTTCAAGCAAGGTCAATTATATATATCCAACATATTGTTTACCTTGGCTATCGAACCTGATCATGCCGCTAGGTTTAATACACTCTAATTGAAATAACATATTCAAAGAAGTCATATCCCAACACTGAGTTAACGGCGTGTATTATGCTTTAAATGATATATATTTGCTATATTGACAATACGTATCATTTTCGTCAAAATTTAAAGGTTATAAACACAGAATATATATATATATATCTTCCGAACAACTCTATTTATATTGGATCGTAGCTGTAGCCCATATACACATTCATTGACAAAGAATGACAATGTCTTAAATGAAAACAAAACATCGATTTTAAAGAAACATGTGTTACCTGTCGGCCATTATATTCCCAATTTGCTTAAAGCAGACGTGGTTTGGTCTACGTCAGATCCGTCCACGCGAAGTCTTCAATACATTCAACGTTTGTGACATAATTCCGGAAAATTCTACAGTTATTTTATGCTTTCGCTTCCTATTTAAGGGCGTAGTTTCCCGTCATATTCAATATGAAGCCGGTACTTCTTCTGTTGGGGATTTTAATTCCTGTTTATGGACAGATATTCGTAAATCAACAAAAATGGAGTCTGACTTTGACGACTCAAGCGAACTTGGAAAAGATATACCATGTGGAGGAAGAACTACTTCAATCATTTTCTATATTCTTAAGACAAGAGCAGTTCTATCATAAATTGGATAAACCGAGATCCCCTGATGATGACGACGAAGAAGAAGAAGAACATGAGCACGCCCATGCTCATAATGCATCTAACTCTCATCTGGAAGACGTTAAAAAGAATATTGAGTAAGGTTTTCTTTCTTTCATTTTCAATTAAGAGTTTTACGTAATGAAAAATATAATTGATTACAATTATATGTACAAAATATTGAATCATCTAGAATAATATGTACAGAACATCCTTCAGTCAGTATTATTACATTTGTAGGGAAACCCTGTCTTTGATATTAGATTTCCTTTTTTGGGATAATTTAGAGACCAGGTGAGAAAACTGTGGGCGAATTTGGGGTTTTTTTTAGCTTAAGATATATGTTTACCCATAAAGGTTCACCGCCATGAACCACACTCATCATATTTTCGACCCACATGCCCGAGTTGATATTGATTTGATACTCTATGCAGTCTATACAATATTTTAATATTATATATCCGCCGGAAATTATCGAAGTATACCGAGGAATGTCGATTGCAGAATCCTTGCCGAAACACCATTTAAAGACCATTCTATATAGCCAGATATTATAATATATTTATTTCACTTCTATAATTCACTTCAGCAAGCAACCATAATCATTGGAACTTAAATCAATGAAAAGTCTTATATTCAAAAGCGCATGGTAGACCCTCACCCCCCCCCCCCTAAATTTACTGCGAGACTCAATTACTGTAGTTCCTACAAGGCATCCAATTGAATAGTATGATTAAAAATTGAATATGTTTGATATTTGTAACTATTGTTATTATTAACATTGTTATGCAAGCATCCCTATTTAAAATATCTTCCATAGTTACTACGGGGTATATACCTGAGTCTTGGCATTCAGTGAAGCGTAGAGTCGACTCCTCTGTTCGAGCATAGTATTCTCCTTCTGAGTAATGCTCACGTGACTACAGATAAGATTAATCGTAACGTAACCTCAAAATGAACGAAGTAGACATAGGAGATCGATGCCATTGCTCCAGATTCTTTTTAATTTTAGTTCTTTTAAAATATTTCTGACAATCTCTGTTGTTTTTTAGGTTATTGGAGGATGCCAAGAGGGTGCATAAAATAGTTGCTAATAGAGTTATGAACTATATCTTACATCCTATTAATGTTTATCAATTGATAAGAAGAGTTCGAAAATTAAATACAGCTGTAACGGGAGTGTTTGCAAATAAAGCTTGTCAAGCATGTAAGATATGTTTCTTTTACATAAAGAATATCTCTAAATATATTGGAATTATGAATATCTATATTCATAACAAGCCTAACCATAGTTTTACCCATCCATCATCACTAAATAAACAGACACGTTATATTTAATAAATTATATTTATAACTATTTAAAATAGATTAGACATAGATTGTAATCGTATAATAACAACCAGGCACCACATACCGGTTCAACATAGGTTATGTCCTCTTTGTTTAAAATACTTCGCTGTAAACCGGTCTGCTGGACGTTCTCCACCTGATTGAGAGGCATGGATTATCGAATATATTTTGGCTGTGTAGGGCACTCTGTATTCCCATTATTTGTCTTTGGAAATATTTGTTTTAGCACAGCACAGTGGCTTAAATCAGCTTCAATCTCATGTAGAAGTCTGAAGTGTGACGGACGTCTCACACGAGACAAGGTATGCGTAGTTATTACAACGTCTCCATATTTATCACAACGCCAAATGCTGACCATCTATTTCAGTCTTTTTGATTTATTAATTTGTTCCTTTCAGGGAGAATGCCGGAACTAACATACAAGTTACAAAACATAAACAGTAGTGTCCCAACTGAAGAACATTTTGAGAATGTGGCCTATGACTTGGTGATGTTACAACATATTTATAATCTTACAGAAACTAGTTTGTTCAGTGGAAATCTCTTCAACCATTCTTCCTTAGATCCTCTGTCACCTAGAGATATCTATGATATAGGTAAACTAGTTATTGGGTTTTATCTCCTTCCAACTTGATATATTGATAAAATAGATAATTTAAAGGGACTGTCCCGAATATAACAGAGCCTCAAAAAAAGTCCGAGTACGTATGAAATTTAAACGCCAAAATATAGAAGACTGGTGTATATACTCTAACTCAAAATTTTAGCTCAAAATATTGAGTCGTTTGGACGTGGGCGTTAAAACAGCTTGTCCGGACACGTAACCCTTTTAAGATTTCGGATCAATTCTTTCGTTGGGTGACCCAATAATCGATTCCGGTTCCTTTAGAGGTCTATACGGTGAAAGGTCCATGTGCTGTAGTTTAAAACAAAAGGTAAATTTCACCGACACATTATTTTTATAAAATCACCACATAATACAGTTTGGGACACCGGACTCCATTTCAAGATGAAGACTGGGTGTTTAAGTTGTTTGAAAACGTATCACATATGATATTGAGTTAGTTGCTCGGCCCTAAGGTATGGGATCTTAATGGATTTTAACACAAAATTAAAGAGTTTTATTCTCAAAAACATTATCGGGATTGACCCTTTAAAGGGGCATTATGTAAGATATAGATAAAGAACTAGCCATTCTTGCTATAATAGTTCGAAAGTACTCTATTGCAAGCGACGATATTGGCCTTTGAAGGTTTGACAGACGTGTGCAATAATTTCAACCACGGTCTTGGTTCATCGAAGCTAAGTCTTGGCCCTTGGTCGTCGGGGAGACATCCCTCACGGAATTAATCACTTGAATTGCACATGACTCTAGAATTTTTGGATCAAACCCAACCCTAACCCTTACCCTAGCACGTGGTGCCTGTCAGGATGGCTAAAAATTGATTTAATCAAAGTATCGCTGAACCGATTAAATCTGTTTCATATCGGACAAAATCGGATGCTATCCAGAGTTGATTAAGGCCTAGATCAGTTAATTAATGTCTAATTAATACTTTAGAAAACATTTCAGGCCTAAAGAAAGGCCTGCAATAGGCAGATTTAGCTCTAGCATAAAGCATGTTTAAGTGTTATACATAAAATTACAATCATATGGATAAATTATTTATTTGAGTAGCCTAGATATCTTACAAAAAATGAAATCCACGAGATTTCCAAGCGCTCTTTCCCATTGTCGGTGTTGCAAGAATAGCGACCGTTTATGACATAACATTCGTATCATAATTTTGTTTTCAGCTCGCATAGCGTATAAACGACAGGACTATTATTATGCTGTACGATGGGCTAGATACTTGACTCAACTCTTTAATACATATGATGTACCTGATGATCGCTATGATTTTAGTATGAAGAACTTGTTTGCTATCATGTCTTCGTCGTATTATCCAGTAAGTATCATTCTAATAGAGAGAGAGGGGGAGAGGGAGACAAAAAATAGCTCATTTCGGGACTAACATATTTTATTGCAATAATTCGCTTGCGTAAGATTTTTAGCAGTCGGGGGACCCGGGGAAAACCCACGAGGCTGGACAGGCGACCCTACTCCTTGTCACGTACAACCGGGGGTTCGAAACCTATCATTTTGATAGTACATGTACATGTAACGATTCCCGGAGTATGGGTCAGTTTTGACGTTATATCACATTTATGTTATATCAGGCTGGTTCACGAGTTACACAAGATAATCCGTTCATCCGGTTACGCTTCCAATCCATGCAATATCGAAAAGTTATTTATTTTGGATATATAGGTGGCTTACATTTCCAGAGAATGCATCTTCAACAGTTTACAAATGTTGATTGTATATCGTATATTTTAAGAGTGAAATATCCGAAGAAAGTATAAGGCCGGGTTTCCATCATATTCCTGAAGCAATGGACCTCTAATCAAACGAAACGCTGCGATGAGTATGGGTTTCCATGTGTACACAATGTGTGCGGGATGCGTGCGGATTGCGTGTTACGTGATGCGTGTTGCGTGTTGCGTGTCGCATAACGCGTATTGTCAGTTTCCATGTGTGCGTGAGAACCGAATATTGCCATCCCAAAACTACATCGGGTATGCCTATTGCAGTGGCAGTGCGCATGTCCATGTCCGTATACACGCGTATTGCGTATTCGGACACTCTTGTGAGCGTCCCGAGAAACACGTACTACGTGCTGTGCTGCGCATCACGCTTTACGCATTACGTGTACATGGAATCGACTCCTGCCATTTTAGTGCAGAGTGTTAAATACGCATTACGTACTACGCATTCCGCATTACGCAGCACGTACACATGGAATCCCGGCTTAATTCTTTAATCATTTCGAAAAATTACTCCCCATCCTTTTTGTTACGGTAAATATTAGTTCACTCGCAGTCATAACATTACCGGGAGAGATATATTCGCCCCTAACAGATTAATGAAAGGTTGAATTATTGTATCTTTGCGAAACAAAAAAAGTAAAAGAAAAAATTGTTAACTGCATTATTTTGTGCACGACAAATAGGCTCAAATCCGACGTTGAATAAATATATTAATGGTATAATATAAATTCAATGGCTTCATATGCCTAAAAAAAACAAAATAGAGAGAGACACACATTCGCAAAGAGATTTTCAAGATTACATACTAGCTATTCATCACCATTCAATTAGCATATCCGTGAATCAAGCATAACAACAAGATATGTAACGAAAAGATTTGTCTCTTTAATTTGAACATTCTGTTGAAATCGATAATATTATGTCTCTATCTTGATGTTTCTTTGTAGCTTAAACAGTATAAAAGTGCCATGATTTCCGCCCAGATGATTCTGAGGCTAGGTAAGTCCCCGTATGTGACTGCATTTAAGTCAATTTTACACTTACATTTGGGCTGTTAATTTATGAAATGTTATCGATCATGTCTATTGTGCAGTTATCCTAATATATTGTATTTTAAAATACTGTTCATTTGAAATCTAATTAAATTACTACTACATGGTCATGTCAAATCAAATTTAAATTTAGTTGTATGGTCAAGTGAAATTTAATTCAAATACCGCTTTTGGGCCATGTCAAATCAAATTTAAATACTGTTATATGGTCATGTTAAATCCGGTCAAAATGCCCCCCACCCCACCCCGTACCTATTTGATGCATATTATTTTGATAAATATTTATCCATTTAAGACTTATTTATTTTTCCTTTGGCTGTAGTATTTTTAAATGAATAAAGCAAATTTACATGAATTCGAGCGACATTTCGTTTTATAATGAACGTGGTGAGGACAAGTTATATAAACATTCTGTCATAATATCATCTTTCATTTTAGATCCCGACAATAAACTGGCACAAGTTAATGAGAAATTTTTTGAGAAGTTGATCGACCATGATAAGAAAATTCCATTACGTAGAATTCCCCCAGGTGATAGAACTAGAAGAAAATACGAGGCTATGTGTCGCGGAACTCTGAAAAAGGTGGGTATATGATAGCATACCATTCTGTAATTGATCGGATTCACTCTTGTAGAGCTCAGTAAGACGTTGACTCGCTAACCGTATTCGGTCTTGGCCGAGAAATTCCCCTTGTCAGTGGTGCTGGAAGGAGAGCAAGGGATAACGTACAGTAGTTCGTATAGGACGAAATCCGAGGTCCGGTGTACAAATTGACCTGCACGTAAAATAACTTCTGAGAGTTGGAAGTAATTAAGATAGTCCCTGCTGTCTAAGGTCGAATTGGGGATCACGGTGGCTAAGTGGATAAGGCGCTGGTTCGCTAGCCTGGAGGTCGAGTGTTCGATCCCTGCATTGGCCGAGAAAGTTCATCTCGATTTTTCGACGTGATTTCCACTTATCAGTGATACAGAAGGAGGGCCTGAAAAGGACAGCTGCCTAGTCGTTCGGATGGGACGAAAAACCGAGGCCCCGTGTACACATTGGAGTGCACGTAAAAGATCTTTTGGTAGTTGGAATTCGATATAAGAGTAGCCCGTTTAGCCGCTACCCGGGCAAAATTCCCCTCATAGCACCCTGTATGGCGTATGCCCGTCTTCAATTAGCTCAGGTTAAGTGCATAACAGTAGGACGTTAAAACCCATTTCATTCATTCATTCTAAGGTCGAATTAATAGCAAAGTCAAGTATTTTGTCGAATTCCATCGACTAACTACTCATGAAATACGCCCCCACCCCAAGCAACAATTTATCGATAGATCTTAATTTTACTGTCAATATATTCTCAAAATTGTTGACGTTAACTTTATGGAACTGGGACCTCAAAATCACTCGCTAAATCCAAATACAATTTTACCACACGGGTATAGAGATAATTGTAACCAGCTTACTTTGACTATCCATATTTGGTTGTAAACAGATACAGTTCACCAACTTCTTCCAGAATTGAATCAAATTTCCAACTTGACTAAAAAGTGGACAGTGTAAACCACCCATAAGTCCCAACCTCGTTCCGAACCACCGATGTTGACCGATGCATTTCCCGTCACCACTGCCCACAATTAGTGAAACATACGAAACTCAAAGTTTATACTAAATATTTTCTTGTTTTTCCAGCCAGCCAAATTAGCAAAACAATATAAATGTAAATATCAAAGAGGTAAAAATTTGTTTATATACCACAAGATGGAAGTGATGAACATGAAACCTAAAATAATAGTCTTTCATGATGTCTTTAATAAAGATATTGGTGATGCCGTCGCTTATCTTGGATACAAACCGGTGAGTAATAATAACAAATTTTGAAACACATTGCCGTGACGTAATTTTTTAACTTCTGATATCCCCGGATGTAAAGTGCAGAGGTTAATATGGCTTTGAGTTCCATTAATTGTCACTGTTTTACGTGTTGGATTATTACGTGTAAAACGTTGTAGTCCTAGACTCCTACATATTGGCACCGACGATTGAGTGTTTCGCCCTGCAATACTATTATTTTAAAGTTCAACACCAAATGCACTTACCCGTGCATTTAATCAGTGTGGCATGTCAATAGAGAATTTCGCCCAAACATTAAGAAGTATCTTATTTTATTGGCATTTAGTAATTGAACATATTAACACAAGGCTTGACAAGGTACAATTTTATGGATCACATTTACTGAGTTTGCTAATAAGCGACGTTTCGACGAGGATACTTTCGTCTTTGTATTTACTATGGTAATCTGAACCAATAGTAAATCTAGAGGAATTGCCAGATTTATAACAATATCATCTCATTAAAATGCTAATTAGTTTGTTGCCTATTGTTTTACTGGGAAATTCTGTTGTCGACTATATAATTGGGAATCAGTATTACAAGGGTCCTAAGTATTTCGTTGCTTAGCAATATGGTTTTACAATTACACAACTTAGAATCCGAACATCCACGTTTTTAAGTTAAAATGTCAGATTTTTTTATTTTATTTGATATTTATGTATTAATTTACATTCGTGTTTCTTTATAGTTAAGTGAAGCTTCATATAAAGATAGAGAGTATTTTCAATCGCCCCATTTCACGTAAGTTAACTTTAAATGTCAAAATAACCACAAATATAAGTCTGTCTCGTCCTAATGTATAAGGTTTAATAATAAACTATGGGTACAGTTTAGTCATAGCAGAGTTTGCAGTAAAGTTTAGTCATAGCAGAGTTTGAATTAAAGATCAGTCATAGCAAAGTTTCAAGTAAAGTTTGGTCATAGTGGAGTTTCCAGTAAAGTTTAGTCGTAGCGGAGTTTCAAGTAACGTTTGGTCATGGTGGAGTTTAGTCGTAGCGGAGTTTTAAGTAAAGTTTGGTCGTAGCGGAGTTTCAAGTAAAGTTTAGTCGCAGCGGAGTTTCAAGTAAAGTCACATCACATCCAAACAAAACGAACGTTTCCCAACACGATTATTATCATAAAGATTGCTAATTCTCTTTTGGGGCACGGGGGGGGGGGGGCTGCCCTCCCAATACAATCTGAACGACAGACTCACCCTACCTGCAGAGAAGTGACTCTGACACACTGAACAGCCATGATATCTACATGCCGTTATCTAAACGTCACAGGTCGCGAGGTCAACGCACGGAAGTCAGTTTGTAAATAAACAAACGAAAGTACAATGACTTCAACGAACAGAAAACCTGCGTCGTATCAGGGTTGTCTGTGCAATAACACGGACACAACTCGAGATTGAATAATAATCCCTGGAAGAAAATGGGATTTTAACAGAATAAGCAAGCTTAAACGGACATTTGACACACGCGGGGGCCGCACTATTGGCACTAATTTGTGCTTTGGTCGGGTCCATTTCACATATACACAATCATTTCTGCTAACGTTTTTAGCGTGGGGATTGACTAATAGTTAATTTATTTCAGTTCTGAACGAAAATTTAAAACTTTAACGCAATATTAAAAAATAGCCAAATTCTGGCTGGGATGACTGAGAAAAATGGCCATTCACTGGATACGTGCGAAAAAAAAGCCAGCTACCATAAATTTCGTCACGTTAGTTATGTACGCTCCCAATACGGAGTCTTGCCCCCCCCCCCCCCAATATTCTACGCTCCAATTGGCCTTTACCGCAAATACCAGTAGCTGCGAAAAAAAAATTTATGCAGATGCCCATGCTAGTTTGTCCTCCCGAAAACATATTTGCCCCCCCCAAAAAAAAAACCCCAACTTCCTGGCTACGGGCCGGGTCTGATGTTTGTAAGATACAGGTAACTACTCCCGGTTACATCAATTACAGTAGGGTTTTATTTATGGGGAACTGTCTCATTAAATACATGTTCCTGAAGCAACAGTCGCGAGTTTGGCAACATCTAACCGTTAATTCAATACTGGTCAATTCCTGAACTTTGTGCTGGTTGTGTTTAAACGTGACTAATTAGCATTGTCCAGTCAGAGGTCGTGGCACATAAAACACTGTAAACAGATATGGCAGCCACCATAGAAAAAGAAACAGACAAGTTTACAGCCGTTGAAAGTTTTATTTAATTGATAAACTCACGGAAAACCATATCCTGCAGAAGAAACTTTTTTTTGATCAGCCATGATTTCCAACAACCTTGACATTGATTGAACTCGATTTCACATGTAGACATTTTAGCTAGAAGCGCGAGACTTGATAATCGTAACGATATTTTATACAAAGGAATCTGATTGGACCACAAACTCGGCTTTTACCCAATCAAACTTAGTTCCCCAATATGCAGATTATTACGTGAAGGGCTTGATAAGATGTGCGTAGTTATGGCGAGATCAAGCCTTCTATTGAAGATGCATTAAATACAACTTTACTATGTGGAGATATCCCTTTGAATGACCACCTTACATTAGCTCATCAGATGAACATGCACTGTAAAGATAAATAGATTAATACATAATATAGTTATTTGTTTTTCAGATCTATTCCAGAGGACCGAACTCGTACACAGTGGGTTAAAGATTTAACTAACCGTTTAGAGGAGTTACCCATGACATCCACTAAACCTTACAAGAGAGGAATATTAGAGGTAGGATAAATTTACCTTATTAAGGCTTTCGTACACAAATAATAATTTGTCGCCGGCAACCAGATTGCATGGCATCCCTCAAACAACCATATTTACTTTCTTAGTATAAGATCAGCCGCAAACCCTTAATCTGTTTTGGTTACCTAATCGAATACTGGAGAACTCTCTTGCGATTTGACGTGATCAGCCTGTGGTAATCAGCGATATACATGGATAACGACACCCTGTTATCGCTTACTGGAAAGGGGTGTATTGGAATGAATGCATTAAATGGGGTTTAACGTCCTACCCTTTTGCACCTAAGGGGTGCATTGGAAGATGTGCCAAAAGAAAGTTGATTTTACATATTGTTGAACAATACTAAATAATTGCACCAGCTATATTTTGCATATACCATTTCCACATGTAACTGTATATATGTTCGGTTTTACAATTTATTATACTTAATCTTATTTTTATGTATATGTTTATATTTATCATTTATTATATTCTGTATCTATGGGAAAGAACTTATATAGGCTTTGCCTGTTGTTCAATCCTTTTCTAACGAATAAAATATTGTTTAAACTAAAAGAAAGTTTTTGGTTAAAACTTGGTCGGATAATGGCTCGTGTAAATATACTTCAGGTGTTGAAATTCCCAAAACCGACCCCACTCCACCAACTCTACCCACTCCATCCACACCCTCTCCATAGTTTCCGACCAGTAAGGGCTGTTTTAAGACTTGCCGAATGGATTCGTTTAGATTGTTTTATAAAACATGTTGGCTTTGGCATAATGTTAAACTGTTCACGTCTCACGTGTTAAATTTGGTATTGGTATATAGTCACGTCACGTAATTGGAATTTGTTTGGGCTTTGTTTAATTATTGTATTTAATTTCCACACCTTTAATATGTGGACTATGTTTTTTTGTTACAGGTTAGAAATATTGGTTTTGAAGGCATGTATTATGATATCTCTGACGCCAAAGCTTGGGTGAGTACTATCTATAAATATGTTTCGCTTTAATACCAGGAGTATCAAACTTTTTGGGGAATAAAACTGCTTAATTTTGTTTTAAAATCATTTAAAACCCCTTATCTAAGTCCGATCAACTAACCCGAATTTTGTGATACGCTTGTAAATAACTTAAACCTGACAGTCTGCATCTGGAAATGGAGACAATTGTATTATACAGTATCTGGATAAAACCATACTTTTTTTCTATAAAAATAATATGTAGGTGAAATTTACCTTTGGTTATCAAGTACAGTACATGGGTCATTCACTGTATAGACCTCTCAAGAAAAGTAAATCGATTATCAGGTCACCCAATGAAAAAAAAATGACCCGAAATCTTAAAAGGGTTACGTGTCCGGATAAGCAGTGTTGACGTTCACGTCCAAACGACTAAATATTTTCAGCTGAAATTTTCGGACAATGTAAATACACCATGCTTTTATATTTTGGTCAATAAATTTCACAAATACTCGGACTTTAATTTTTGAGACCCTTTTCTTATCGGGATTGTCCCTTTAAAGTCAATAAAGCGAATAGATTAATCACTTTCGTTTTGTTTTGGAAGTAAACATTTGTTTCATTTTTCAGGCACCAAAACTTGGCGGAGGCCACTCGGCATCCATGTTTGCATTCGTAAGTGATTTTAATAAATTCAATCGTTTTAAAAAGAGGCGACAGTATTCTAGATTTCGTTTGCTTGCGGAATATTGACAAACTGCCATTCATCATATTTCTGCAAAAAAGAGGAACCATTAGACTGATATCAATTTAGAGAGATAGAGGGGGGGGGGGAGAGAGGGAGAGAGAGAGATGGGTTAAACGCCCGCTCGACACAATGAATGAATGAATGAAATGGGGTTTAACGTCCTACTGTTATGCACTTAACCTGAGCTAATTGAAGACGGGCATACGCCATACAGTGTTCTATGACGGAAATATTGCCCGGGCAGCGGCGCTACGGCCTACTCTTTTATCGAAATCCAACTGCCAGGGGATCTTTTACGTGCACTCAAATGTGTACACGGGACCTCGGTTTTTCGTCCCATCCGAACGACTAGGCAGCTGTCGTTGTCAGGCCCTCCTTCTGTATCACTGACAAGGGGAAATATCGTCGGAAAATCGAGATGAACTTTCTCGGCAAATGCAGGGATCGAACACTCGACCTCCAGGCTAGCGAACCAGCGCCTTATCCACTTAGCCACCGTGATCCCCACTCGACACAAACTAGGTCATTTAGGGACTAACATATCGATGGAAAGGCTATCCTACTTCTTGTCACATACAACCTGGGATTCGAAACCACGCCAGTTGACTCAATGACACATGCTACCCCCCCCCCCCCCCGATACCCCCACACCCTACCCCCTTGAGATCCAACTTTAATACTATGGCAGTTGGAAAGGGGTTAATAATACCTCAAATGATGTTTATATACTTTACTTATCAGTGTTATTTACTGAAATATGTAATTATATCACCGGAGATAAACAAATATATATTTGAATAATTTGGTGTTTCACAGTTAGTAAGTAATATGAATACCCATCATGTCCGATCGATAAGGTCGTAATAGACGGCACATATCATTACCATGAAACATGTTACGAAGTTGCTTACTCAGTTCTTTACCAAATGGAGTCCCCCGTGGAGATTCCACGAAATTATTTTTTTGTTAATTTGGCCCCAAATCAACTCATCCTATTGCTTAACTTGTATATGAAAGACATATAATATAGATAATAACTTAATATTCAGAATAATGTCACTTGTCCCCTTTTCTTCCCTACATAAAATTCCCATATTGCTTTTTTTATAGTTGAAAGATGTGAAAGCTGGTGGTGAAATAGTTTTCCCCTATCACAGAGTTCGAATCACACCTCGACTAGTATGTATTTATCTTTAAATTATTGTAATTTTATTTTAAGCAAGATGCCCTTCGAGCGCCAGGAAAATGGTTTAGCCTAGAATTTCTGGTCAGAAATTATAATTTATTGTGTATGCACATGTTGTAGAAAGTGACGAAACGGGCAAATAACCTGGCAACTTAAAGCCAACCGTTTTGATGGCAAATTTTTAAGCCATAGCTTGAACTGAAATTGCGCCCTGATGTCATGTGGCTATGTGGGTATGAATGTACCATTTATGTTTAGTATGAATGATTGAATGAAATGGGGTTTAACATCCTACGCTTCTACACCTAACCTGGGCTAATTGAAGACGGGCATACGCCATACTGAATTCCAACTGCCAAGGGATCTTTTACGTGCACGCCAATGTGTACACGGGATCTCGTTTTTTCGTCCCATTTGAATGACTAGGCAGCTGTTCTTGTCAGGCCCTCTGTCTGCATCACTGACAAGGGAAAACCACGCCGGAAAATCGAGAAGAACTTTCTCGGACAATCCAGGCTAGCGAGCCAGCACCTAACGCACTTAGCCACGTGATCCCAATGAAATAATATGTTAATCATAGATCTCTGGCTATGATATCGGTTTGTGGGAGTATGTATTTATGCAAATCAAAACGACTGGGTTGAAGAGAAAACATATCTGAGGGAATCGATAGAGGTTTGATTGCCTGACATTACGAATTATGAAGAAAAAACAAACGTGCCGAGGTGAGAGCAGGTACAATCGAGTCTTCAAAAGGCATTGCATTCCTGTTCTTTTTTGAGTATGTATTGTTGGTATATGCTAGTCGGATAGAAGGTCAGATTCCTGTGATTTATACCTTGATTTGAACGGAAAACAATCGTTTAGATTTGGAAACGCCAATTTCCATGTAAACATAACACAGGCCCGTCGGAACGATATTGATATTTGGGGGCTGCGAGCATAGGTAGCGAAGTCCAGGGGGTCCGATTTATTTTGACACCACGCCTGCCCAATAAACGGGATATATACGAGCAGATTATTAGTGGGCTGCAGCCCCCCCCCCCGCTTCCGACGGGCCTGTAACATATCCCAAATTGTAATCGAATTATTGTGTAGACGAAATGGCAAAGCTCATCTCATCCCATTACTGTAGAAAGAAACAATACAAGAGGCCGTAAGAATATTTGCGAGTTCAACAACGTACCTATCCGTCAGTCGCTACCAACCCGACTAAGTATAATATATAGTCAGTGTAAACTTAGTTTGTCATATATAAAATGCAATAGTTTTAATTTCAAGTACTCCTTTCTCTTATTATAGGGTAGTGTAGTATACTTTCTGGCATCTCGAAGTTTTATGATGGTTTGTCCAGTAGCTTATGGTACAGAATGGCGTAAGTAGTTTTCATATAAACATGTATATACAGTAAAGTATGTTTTTAACGATCTAAGCCAAGCCTGACGTTATATCAAAGTATGTTTGTAACGACCTGAGCCAAGTCTGACGTTATATCAAAGTGTGTTTGTAACGATCTTGCCAAGTCTGACGTTATATTAAAGTATGTTTGTAACGACCAGAGCCAAGTCTGACGTTTTATCAAAGTATGTTTGTAACGACCAGAGCCAAGTCTGATGACGTTATATCAAAGTATGTTTGTAATGATCTGGGCCAAGTCTGACGTTATATCAAAGTAAGCTCACGCCTATCAACCATCTAACTATATACTTCCTATCAGTTGTCTGTTTGATTTGCTGTCTGGTTTAAGCCATTGCAATTGGTTAAAGTCCAACTTACCCAAAACATCCTTCATTGGCTAAATCAGAGGTCATGCTAGAACATTCCTAGACAAGACGCTACGCAAAATTTAATATTAAATCACCACAGATCGTTACAAAAGTTAAATTGTATATCATTTTTATTTTCCAGTGTCCGTAATGTCTTTTTATGAACAACCTACGTATGGATTTAGTCGAGATCACGACCGACCATAAACGCAAGATAAGTCGTAACGTTATTCACATCCATCGTCAAGTCATTCTCAAAGGTTAATTCTATTGGATTAACAGAATTATTACCTTTCAATAATATAAATTATGAAAGTTGTTGAGTTTGTGGCAGTGACTTTTATATATCTAAAATTGCTAAACATCATTTTCTTTTACATGTAGTTATTTATAAATCTCTATATGAGGCATATCTACTTAAAACTATTTATCTTTTTCAATTTATAAACAAATCTTATCATGTTACATGTACTTAGTTTGACAAAATGTGGAGTTAGTTCCCTTTAACTTAGCGTTATTCTGTTTTAGATCGCTTAATGTTTATCTATACGGATTGACCTGTCCGAGTTAAGGTTTGGCATATTCAGAAAAAGGGGTGCCTTCTTTGTAGTTTCCATTAAATCTCAATGGTAGCCTCGTACGTAGATGTTTTTACTCCCTTAGAACTCCAATGATGATTGTCTGTCTATGTATATTATTATTAAGTTATTGTCCTGTTCTTTGTATATTTTGTAGACAATAAATCATTATATAAATATAATATATATTAAAAGTTTCAACTGTTTTATATTCTATAAAAAAGCAACTATTCTGTAAGCCTTTTACGTTTGAATTACTAAAATGAATATATATGGATCAACAATTTCCCCAGAATATACTGAATTAGGATGGTATAACAAAATACTTGACGGCAAGAAAGGGTAACCATGAGTGAGGGAGGGGGGCATGGTCTAATAAGGGATCTGTATTTCATTAATAAGAAATAAGATAAACAGTGTGATCATTTTCTTCTAGCAGTTGAGACAAAAGTTCCGACAAATTCTGAGAAAAAAAATAATCTTTGAAATACCATTTATGATAGTGACATTTGGAGAAACAATATAATACCATAGTATTTGATATTTCCAAATCTTGCATTTCCGGTTCCAAATACATGTAACTGAACAACTGATACCATTTGTTGAAAAGATCATTTATTCATATAGTACACGCCACGTTAAAAATATAAATTTAGTGCATGTATCTGTGGAAATGAAACGAATAAACATGAATAATAAAACAAGATTTCAAACAGGGCGTTTGTGAAACATGTAAGCAAGGTACCATTACTGGATAAACTGTAGAAAATGACCAAAACAATCCGTCTGAAGTATATCATTTACTTTTACCACGAAGCAGGACAGTAGGACGTTCAACCTCATTTCATTTCTAATTACTATGTTAGAAGCTCCTTTGTTTTTGTTTACAAATGACGTCAAATGGAAATATCTTGATTAATTCAATATGATTACATCAGACGTCATTTACGTTTCGTTTTGTTTTCCCATGTTTACGTGGCACCACAGTGTAGTGTAAAATTCAGAAATAAATAAACGAAACGGAATAAGATTATAGGATTTCCTTTTTTATTTATTGTGAGCATACTTATCATTTTCAGTCTATTGAATCTATACTTTTATTTTTTGGGTCATAAGAAATATCTGTAGTTAAAAATAGTTGAGTTGAACTAGGGATTATTACAGTATGTATGACAGTATGTAAACATTGCATTATGGATACACTGGTATTTAAATATTTAGTCCAACTTGTATCAGTCAGCAAGGCACGCATGGCCACAATATCCATACCGGTTTCCATCTATTTCAAAATGGTCGTTTCTTTCTAGGCGTTTAGGATTTGGGTTTGAGATTAAACAACGCCGAATCAACATTATTCAATTTATTGTTGATGGGTATTATGGTTTACAGGAACTAAATCGCTAACATTTGGGACCTAGAATTCACAAAAATGGGTCGCAACGCATATAATACTGTAATATGAATGTATATTAACTGATTTACATTCAATGGTTTCCGTTTTTACTCCAATTCAAATCAGTTATGTTCGGCGAAATATGCCAGCAATTTCAATCAAGTGCAGATTTCTAGCGTCCATTTATTCCAGTCTACATAACTCCGTTTGAATTGGTGCAATGTGTCTAGCCTCGTCCTTCGAGTCTCTTAATACAACTAAGGCTGAAGCGCATTATAGTACACGATTCGTGTACCAATGTTTAAAAAATATATATTTTATGTTATCAAGTCAATGGTCATGTATAGGGTTATTATAATATTAAAGGGACAATAACACTCTTGCTGGCTTAACAGGTCCAGAAAAAATAGCCTTATTCTAACTACTAGATGTTTAAGTGTCCTACCAGTTGTGTAATTATCCATTACATCCTATTTTACTTGTCCAAAGGGTTCGAAAATATTTCTAAATCTAAGTTACATTTGAAAAGGTTTACGTTAACTTTTTAAAGTATGTAGTTGAATTTTTCCAATTTTTTAAATTCGATGTGTTAAGATGAAATTTGTATCATCAATTAATTGGAATATTGTAAAATAGTACAATTTGTTGACCAGAATAATGATTGGGACATAATATTCAGTTACCACAAGAGTTTTATTGGCCCTTTAATCAAGCTCACCATTTTTTCACAGGCGGAGAGAGAGGGAGAGAGAGAGAGAGAAATTGGGTTTAACGTCCACTCAACACAACAAGGTCATTTCGGGTCTAACATATGGTTTTAATTTTATTTCAATAATTCGCTTGCGCGTGGGGGTCTTTAGCCGTGGGAGGAAACCGGAGTGCCCGGAGGAAATCCAAGAGGTCGAGAAGGCGCCCCTATCCCCATGCCACATACGCTCACACCAGGGCTCGAAAACACAGCCACAAGGCAGAGGTGACCGGCCAGCTAGAGGGTCGAAGCGCGACACTCTAGACCACTAGGCCATCCCAACCCCCCTCCCAGGCGGAAGTTGTATCCATAGAATATAAAATTGAAAGACTATGACTTCAGAGTTATAGGCTATATGAAACCGATTGGCGAAAATTACCATAAAGTGACAAAAATATGTTGGCAAGCACGACTCCGGGTTGAAAGAGGCGTTAGCTCCTTTAAGGTCTTGGTTAGTAGGTAAAAAATAATTTTGATTTGAGGTGAAATGATGTAATTTGACTGTTGCAGTGGGATTGTTCAAATTATATTTCTATGAAAGTCGGAGACAAATTCAACAAGCCTTGGATGTGATATGAATGTGAATGTACGAATTGCACAGATTTGTTACCACAAACACTCAGCAAAATAACAGATTTTAACTAAACCAATACATTAAATAATATATTATTCAAAATAAATTATATTTATTTTCTAGGTGATCCTTATAATGCCTCCTCCCATTCACTGATAAAGCAATAATGGTGCTATTATACACAATTTTAGTATAGAAAACACACGAATTGCGAAAAATAAAGTCGCGGAGGACAAAATGGCGGTGGCCTTATTTGCATATAGCGAGCAGCATAGATGAAATTTCAATTGAACATATCTTTGTAAACACTGAACGGAATTGAATCATTTTGGACCGGTAGTCCTATCAAAGATACAGCTTTCCAAACATTGTAGTTTGCAGGTGATTTCTATGGATTAACATGGTACATCGGGAGTTAACGGAATGACAAGAAATAATTAACCGATAAGAAACATTCCAATTTAAACATAAAAATTGTAGAAAATATAAGATATAAGAATTCCACTATCATTGAAAACATTAAGAAAAAATAACCAGAATAACAAAATCAAATTGGCAATAACATATATTATATATTCGGTGTCAACAATAACAAATTAAATGCGGTTTATCAAATCAATAAAACCATTTTAAACACGTGACAACATACAAAATCAAACAGGCAATAACATAATATATTATATATCTGGTGTCATCAATAACAAATTAAATGTGGTTTGTAAAATCAATAAAACTATTATAAACATGTGACAACAAAATGGGCCAAAATGTTTATAATCTGATAATTTATAAATAAAAGACACACTTATTTGGTCCATGCTGTGGATTTAAAACCGATTTAAAACATACATAATAATATAATTAAATAATCAACAAATTCCTCCTTACAAGTGAAGAATATAATATATATCTATATATAGAATTACATAATCAACAAGTGAAGAATATTCTATATTTAATAAAAACACCATTCTTAGAAAGCAAGATGACAACTATTATAAAATTGAGGGAGATTTTTTTTATCTATAAAATAAAGTCGTCTTAATTTTGCCGCTACCTTAATACGCAAAGATTGGGTCGGGTATGAGTGCAGACAAGGGCGTGGATTTGTCATAACTTTGGGGGGGGGGGTGCGAACCCTGGAACCTTTCATTACCAAACCAAAATAATAATTACGGACAGTTTAGCAGTGTTTTTTTGATGAAAGCTGTAACTAGGGGTGATATGATGATAATATGGATAAATTGACTATACCTACAATTAAGGAGGAAGATATCGTGAAGATCAATTAGTGTTGCGAGAACCAAGGCATCGGTTAGATAGCCTTCAGAACGGGACATTCATTTGGATATTAACTTGAAAATCATGGGGGGGGGGCAGAGACATGTTCGCCACCCCCTTCCGATTCAAAGGGGGGGGGGGCAGGTCCGTCCCCCCTAAATGCACGCCCATAAATGCAGATATCCCATGTAAAAAGTAGGGTCTTGATCCGAAGGTTCGGATAGAAACTCAAGTGAAAGCAACGTGTCCTTAATCCACCTTAGACGTCATGTGACTCCCCCTTAAATGTACCACACTGCAGCGCCATCAGGACTAAGGACTAGTTTTGATCAGGGACATGCCAACTTCAAGTTTGGTCAAGGGTCATCAGATGTAAACCGGGCTAGCACTAATCCTAAAACTAATCCTAACCATGGACGTAGCCCTAATACTTACCCTAACCATACAATCTCGCCGAAAATTGCGTGCCCTAACCTTATTTACATTTCAGCGACCTTGGCGAAAATTAAGCTGGCCTTAACAAATAGATTTAGCTGTCAATGAACAGAGCAAAGGTAAATCAAAACCTATTTGGTTTCCTAAAACAGTTATTTCAACCATTTTACACAATATATTTAATTCGTCTTCTTTGATATACCACCAGCCTGTGCAACTATTTCATGTGAGCTTCCATTTGATTGGTTTGTCTTTAACTTTAAACCCGTGACCTTGACATGTATGACGTTACCAAGGTAGCAACCTAGGAAGGAGCTAATCCAATAGACTAGGATGTGATCTAAAGCTGAGGTTCCGTTACAGAAGAAAGATAGTCCGGACGCCATAGCCGGATGAAGATACATCCCCGTTAAATGGACACCTGAAAAAAAACCACGCATTTTATGATTAGAGAATGATAATGGAATTCGGCTTAAATGAGAAGGCACCACCTTTTAACCTCAATATATCTATAGATCAACACGTGTCTATTCCCATCTCAGGAGTTCACATAGTAAACAGACGTTAGAGATTTTATTCATTAGATTATTTTTAAAAGCGTTAGTTGTCGGGTATGCCCAGATCATCCCACAATTCCTTTGCAATCTAACATCATACAATATTCTGCTAGTCGCAATGACAGCCGACCGAATCACTTCATTGAAACTCCGTGTATTCAAAGTAATAATTACCAGCTTTGACAAAAAAAATAGAATTCGCGGAACGGGGGGGGGGGGGGTAAACTGCAGCTGGGACTGGGAACAGGGGGCAGCAAGTTACATTCTTCGCAGAATAATTTTAGTATATCGAAAATATAATTATTACTTTTGTATATTTCAAAAAATATAAACACAGCTTTCAAGACTAGAATTTCTCCGGGGCAATGCAGGGCTCAGAATGTGGGTGTGTTTCTTGTCATTCGGTGGCTATAAAAAAAAACACTTGACAGTTGGAATACGAAATGAGTTGGCGAAAACGCAGATTTCCGGGTAAGATTATCCTACATTACGTAATCATAGAAACCTGTCATATGTCGTTCTTAAAATGACTGAAGTATTGTATTACCAAGACTTTAAACCCCATCACTACACCTCGTTGCAATAAAGAGAGAGAGAGAGAAAGAAATGGGGTTTAACGTCCTCTCAACACAGCTAGGTCATTTCAGGACTAACATATGGTTTAATTTTATTTTAATAATTCGCTTGCGCGTAGGGGTCTAAATTCACATACCTATATTTTGTTCCTTTCGGAGAGCCACGGTGGCTATGAGAGAAAGACACTGGATTCGGCTCCCGGTGTTCGCCGAAAAAGTTAATGGGGATTTTCCGGCCTGACAAGGACAGCTGTCTAGTCTTTCAGGCGGGACAAAGACCCGAGGTCCCGTGTACACATTGCCATAAACGTAAAAGATCCCCTTGGAGTTGAATTTCAATATGAGAGTAGACCATAGTGCCGCTTTCCGGACAAAATCTCCCCCAAAATCTCCCTGTATGGCGTATGCCCGTCTTCATTATCCCAGTCGGAGCTGAAAAGTGGGACATTAAACCCCATTTCATTTCATTTGTTCCTATTTATATTGTATAGTAGATTTAATAAATTTGTTAACTAAGAAAAGCATTCACGAATCTTACCTAAACAAACCATTAGTGCACAGTTAGATATTTTCAGCACAGAATCCACCACAGGAAACCTTGAAAGTTTCTGGAAATTCACCCACGTGTCAAAAGCGACACAGAGCAGTTCTAAAACAAACCCCACTTCCAGGGACACTTTAAGATCGGAGGAACATACGGTGGAATTAAATTGACTCGTATGAAACGAATGGATCCTCAATGACCACACAAACATGGCGAGTTTATAGGACGTAAAGGCGCCGAGAGTCTGGACAAAGCTACGAAACACCAGCGAGAAGACTGAAACTCGCCCTTTTAAAAATTCTAAAAATGTTGTCAACGGTGAGCCGTGTCCATCGGGAAACGCAGCAATGGTGAAAAAAGCTAGCGGGACAACTGTAAGAAAGTATCCAATGGATCCGTATAATTGTCGGATTTGTCCGTGTCCGTAAGGATATGTACAGATTAACATTGTCTTTAAAAATTCCGTGGTCACTGAATGGATGGATTTTGGTAAGATGATTCTCGAAATACGAAACGCCAGGTAGCAGACAATAAAGGATAGAAAGTAAAACAGTATGGCGGCGATAAAACCAGGAACTAATTCTTTAACGGGTGGTTCTGATTTGATGCCAATAATTCCTATAATCTCCTGCCACTTCATCTAAAAAAAAACAAAAAAAAACAATAAATTTAAATCAATTATTTCGGTTATTCAAAACGAAAAAAAAAAAGAAAACGTTTTTACATTGTTATAAATTAATATTAAAAAGGATACATATAACTAATGACAAATTTATGAATGAATATGTATTTGAATATTATGATTGAATATTATATGTATTTAAATGTTATAATAAATTGTACACAGCCAATTACGTATGGCCATTACAAAATTATAGTCGGGTGTAAAATTATACATCGTTACCAAATTTCTAAAGTTTATGGTCATAATTTTTAATATATTTGAATTTGAACATTTTGATACAGTTTACATAGCTATTAAAATTAGTTATGGTCATTACAAACCCAGAGTGGTGTGCAAAACTACACATCAAATATTTATGGACCTTGCTAAAATTATCAAGATACGATCATAATATATTGTAATGTCATTTATTGAACCCATTTTATTTAATCATTTATATTCTGTAAATGCAGCACGATCACACACGCTACCGTTTAATTAAGCAATAACAGTTATACCTCGCTACATTGTAAAAGTACAATTATTATATATATTTTATATATTATATTTTATATTTAATTAGTTCAACAAATATTATAGTTTGTTTGTTTTTGAAAACATTTTCGCATCGCTCCGCTCGGCTGGTCATTTATACATAGGCCTATAAAACATAAAATGCATTCAAATTTCGTTCGTTCTTGGTATTTAACGTCCGCTTCGACCGTGGTTGATATCGCAGACATATCCTGGGAGATTTGGCTTTGTTTGACCGGGTGGTCTACAAGATATGATATAGTTCGTACTAATATATGATATTTTATAAAATGTTATAAAACCCCCAAAATACAACCACAGCACACGGTTTGGTATATAAAACGTAAAGGGGATATTTGTATTTTAAAAAATACGGCTAGACATAAAATTATTCATTTCGGTCAGCTCTTCTGTCGGTCTTTTCTATAATCTTTGCGGATATTTTACGGAAATATTGTGTATTTCCGCTCATATGAGTGAAAAATCATGGCTACGCTTTCCACTGACGACCCAAAAATACTGCGCTAACATGTGATACAGAAATAAGATTAAGACCATAACAAACAGCACATTTTAGTATGTTGTTGGGGTTTTCTCGACAAAATCACTAGAAAATGTTCCAAAACAAAATTGGATTACCAACCACTTTTTTGATAAGTCCTTGTGTCCGAATGTCTTTCATTTGATATTGGGAAGACATACGTTTAAAATTCATTCACATTACATGTAATTTTGTGGTAGAAATGCAGTCGATACTTATCAAGACTATACTGGTTTATCAAGACTATACTAGCTCCAGCCGTCCGCTTTTTTGCCAGCAGCTGTTGCATCGAATAACGACCCACACATTTGTTGCACCGGGCTAACTAATTCCCGCTCAATCATTTAAATAAGTACATATTAATTGTAATAAACATATGGATATATCCTACCTTGCCAAGTTCGAAAAATAAAGAATACAAAATAATCTAGTACATGTTTCTATTTATTTGCATAGCTCGTCGGGTTAAGGGGAATAACTCTGTTTATATTGTTTGGAGGCAGACCACAATTAATTACCCCATTGACTTCAATGTTAATTCTGGCCTCTTTGCCAACCTCCAACTTTTCCCCGAAATTTTCGTTGGGCTGTATGCTTTTCACTGTAGACAGAGGAACAAATGACCATGTTTCACAAAAATTTGTATGAGGTTGACCACCAAAATTTTGAGATACACCAACGTAAAGAAGCATACACAAAACATGTAACTAGTTGCCGTACATATCACCGTAGCCAACCTGATAACTTAGTTATCCTTCCGCCTAAAAAACATGAATATTTACCAAAACCTGGCGAAAAATATTAATTCAAACCATCGTCTTCCATTCTAGACCAAAAAATCAACAAAAATGTCTATGCAAAGGGGGAGAAATAGGAAGGAGAGAAAATTGCAATAAATAGACTAACTACAATTTGTGGGTACCGAGAGTGTGAAATTAAATGGTGGTCTGGCGGAAAATATTAATTCAAACCCTCTTCTTCCATTCTAGACCAAAAAAAGAGGGAGAAAAGAGAAGGAGAGAGAATTGCAATAAATAGACGAACTACAATTTGTGGGGTACCGAGAGTGTGAAATTTAATGGTGGTCTGCGTCCGTTTTGTCAAGATTTTCATGACATAGAAACGTGATTTAAAACATAATTACAATAAGGCATTATTATGGCGGCCGGGGGATGGGGTATAATAGACCGCTCATGTAATGGCTATGTTTGTATTCAGTCGATTTCAGTGTTATATTATATATAGCAGAGCTCATTCAAGTAATTGTAGCCTACATGACACTAATTCAATTACTCTTATTAGTTCTAAAGAACATACTTCTCTTGAGACATCTGGAATTCATATATCCGTACGGTGGTTTTACATTAAATGTAAATAGTCAAATACACACTGTTCGATAGAAGTATCAAGCCCCAATATCACATATTTTTCAGCATACTACGAAATTTCAGGTATCAAATCCAATTTTCAAAGAAAAATAATTTCCTGATGATATAATAATAGGCTATATTATGTAGTATAGGCCTACAGATACTCCATATTGGATCGATAATTTGACAAGTTAATGACTGTACGCCAAGATGCACGTTAAGAGTTCATTTGGTACCACATGCTATTCTGCAAAATTAAATAATTCGATTTAATGAAAAAAAAAAGTAAAGATAAAAAAAAAGTAACAAACCTTCTTGCATATTAGATGATTACCCATTATATACTTTGAACTTTGCACTTTCAACCTTGTCCTGGTTTTCTATGTAAAATTCATAGCTAGTTAGCTACGCACGTAAACTTATTTCATGTCACGTCTACAGTATTGTGTATAGTTCAACACGTTATATATTTCACAGTCACTTGTATTCTACGTATGGACTGTTAGCCACTCGAAGCTTTGTGGGTTTACATGTGCTTATTCAGCATGAAGTTCACAGAACCCTGTTGTATATTATAATCAGTAAAGGCAGTATGGTTTTATCTACACAAAACTATGGAAGTATCAACGGACCACATTAAACTCAATATTGGTTAAGTTTGGAACACCAAATTGAATTATAAACCAATTCAAGTCCAAAACGATTTACATTCTAATGTCTTTTCATTCAAAATAAACCTAAATCCACTAAAAATGTATTAATATGCCCTGCCGAGCTCCTCGATGTATTTATCCTCTGTCGTTGTGGGCCTTCAGGAATATTTCCTCAGCATGATAACATCCCATCATACAAGATTTATAGCAGGTTTTATGACGTGCTAATCAAGTTCATCAGTAAGCAGCTACCTCGTTAAGTCATATGGAATGTATACTATTTAAAGGGAAGTAGGTTTTAATACAGTTCCGTTGCTCTGTATAATCTTGACTGTTACTAATATTAATTATAATTATCACTTCATTACACTCTAATTCGATTCGATACGTCCAAGCTTACAAAACATCCAGTCGTCCGAAATAGCTAAACCCCCCATGATTAAATCCTCAAAAGCTGTATTACAAATGACTTATCTTTGACAAAAGTTGATCACTAGTTAATCTCGACTAACTAGAAAAAAGGATATTAATACCCGATCAAAAACACACCTCCCTTAGCAACAGTATTGTTAACAAATGATTTTCATGTTATATAATTTTATCGAAGTGCTTTTACGTGTAATAGCCATGACACGTGACAATTGTATATAATTGATAAGTAATAAACGTCTATTTTTACATACCCCAGGATACAATAGATTGCAATCTTATCAAAGTAATAACCGTGGGCTATGTACAACTAACCATATCTAATACATCAAATGTTTTTGTAATCCAACTCACACCACCGATGCAGTTGTTATGCACGTGGCTGGGGATGCCTAACCGTTTGCAACTGTTTTTAAAGCAACCGCTGCTATTTATTATTTATTCACGAATGGGCATAATGGAGCAATGGTTCGACGGGAAGAATAATGGTTCTTTTAGGTTTATGAGTGAAACAGTAGAAAGCTTTTACTAAATCGACCACTCTGCCTCGGAACATCCGAAATTACAGTTAAATATTCGCCATTATTATATTTACGTTATATATTGGCTATTACGTAATTTTCAATGAAATGCAATAACAAAAGAAATCGCAAGTATACCCATATATCCTCGAGCAAGCATTTGTGCTAGTCAGGTTTCCTTACATATTTATGTAAAATTTAAAATTAAAGGTGTGAGTGACCCAATAACGAAGTTTTGGGTAAAATTGTGATTTTCATTGTTTTACATTTTAACATACTATGGGCGTTTGAAATACTTTAAGTCAAAGTGTTACAGAAATTACAAAAGGTTTCAGATTGAAAATATATAAAGTGTGTTTATGCTTATACCTAATGCTCCTCAAATTCGATTAAATAATCATTGTTGCGTTGTACGTCAATCGATAAATGAACTGGTTTTCTTTTCATACATGATCGATTTTGATTTTAAAGATCAGCCAATCATAGATCGATCACAGTTCATTGACACGTTCATTGTTTTAAACCAGCGTTTCCCAATGTCTGGGTCGCGAGCACTTTTCGTAGGGTCGCGGACTAGTCGGAGAACTTTTTGAAAAAAAATGCTATCTTTCATATATCTAAACATCTTTAATAGGCAGCTTGATCATGCTTTAACTCCGTACATCTTATCAAGGCCTCACGTAACACTGCACAATCTACATTTTTCAATTGGTCTAGGACCTAGCTCTAGACCTCTCAGATTCCTCTATAATCATCGCGAATTCCAAGTCTCGTGCTTTCCAAGTGAAATATCTACCTGTGATAATCGAGTTGAAAAGTTCAAGGTTCTTTCACTGTCGGGGTTGCTGAAATTTCCAAAACAAAGTGACTTGCCACTGTCTCTAAAACAGTTGTGATTTCTTTTCCGTTGTAACTCCGATTGGTGTAAAACAGTTTTATTTGATTTAATTGAGTTAAATTAGATGCTGTTCAATCTGTGGTCTAATACCTGCGCTTTAGATCATACGGCCTGTCATTACGACCCAATCCTCCATCTGTCATTATTTTTGTCTGCGATATCGCTATTATAATAGAAGCAGACGCTTAACCAACAAAACAATGACAGACTGCTTTTGTACTTTAATCTTCGCAAACTTTACTATCGCGAAGCACCGCCCCGCCATGGCTGACAATGTCGCCAGTTTGACTATCCTTTTTTTGGAAAATAACGAATTAAACGGCTATGGTTAATCCATTCCTTTTATTGTATTAGGAAAGAGAGAGGGGGGATGAAGTTTAACGCCCACTCGACACAAACTAGGTCATTTCGGGACTAACTAGCAGTGGGAGGAAACCGGGAAAACCCCATGATGTTGGCTAGGCGATCCTCCTTTTTGTAACGTACAACCGGGGATTCGAAACCACGCCAGTTGACTCAATGACAGGCTTTATGATACAGCACATACCCCTTGGCCCTTAACCATTTGGCCATGCACACCCCTTCCTCTCGTATTAGGAAAGACAAAGATAGATTTAAGAGGATAATAATAACGAAATAAATCGGTTTATAAATTATGACCTGCACCATACGTCCACCACGGACACGGCAGCTTTAAATCAAGGGAAGTCGAGATAACCGAGCGACAAACGCATATTCTGGAGATACGCATATTCTGGAGAGTAGAACTTTGTGTATTCTGATGGATGTCATAAATTTACTGAATATTAAAAATGGTCTGCCGTTTACCACCTTATAAGCCGATTTATTTCGTAATTATTACCCCCTTCTAAGCGATATTAATATTGGAAGGGTTGCATATTACATAATTATGAGCCCGAGATACTACTATTCGCTGCTAATAGTGAAAATGATATATTATATTATTTAAACTCAAACCCCACACATTCACCCGTATTCACTAGCCAAGTTGGAACAGAATAGTATAGGACGTTAAACCCATTTCATTTAATTTTAACACATTCCATCTTTCCTATTATTTCTACAATGTGTGATAAAATGATCAATTACACATTATATTCAAACAGAGTTAAACACGTTTATTTATGATTATTTCTCAATTGAACAAATTTCACTAACGCATTAATCGACTGACTGAATAGATTAATAAAATGTAATAATTTACACGCGAAAAATGATCACTCTCTTTTATCGGGCAGCATATCTTTCAATATAAAACTAAAAACTATTAGTACGTCATAATCAATATTTGAAGTGGGAACGAGCTGAATCGCCTGTTATGTAAGGTACAAAATAATGTTAGAAACTATATTAATTTGACAATCACCATCAAAAAAAACAGATAGTTTTATCTATGAATTAAATTACAGAGATCCCCAATGATAGATAAACCCCGTATGTTTAGATCACCGATTTCCAGCGTATTTGAAAGTACTGTTTTTAATAGAAACCTATCTGTATCCTTTGTCCGACAGAATTTGTTATGACAAACAAGTATCATAATTTGGTGATGCCTAGAATATAACTAAAATAAGGACTGGTTTATTGGAGTCAAGTGTAGTATTGCATGATCATTCGTGAAAACCTTAATATGCTATTAGGGAATGTATAATAGGTACCACGGTAACACGGGCTCACTAATCAGGAGGTTCCTGATATTAGGGAATGTGTAATAGGTATCAAGGTAACACGGGCTCACTAATCAGGAGGTTCCTGATATTAGGGAATGTGTAATAGGTATCAAGGTAACATGGGCTCACTAATCAGGAGGTTCCTGATTCTATCCCGGTATTGACAGAGAAAATGTTTTAGATTATTCTGTATAATGATCTCGTTAAAATTCGAATGCACCGAATGTCATATTAAACTTTAAGACCATTTACTCACCATTAATTCCATTATTTAATTCCTGGAATTGTTGCACTATTCTCCCAGATTAATATGAGGTAACCATAGTCTTAATATATACATATCTCTATTACATCATATGCGCTAAACTGTTTACAAATTCTAAAACAAATTTAACATAAATTGGCAGATTTCTCAACCCGGTAAATGTTGATCAATAATTTTGCTAAAAAATAAATAGGCATATAGCATCAATCAGGGGTAACAGCTGCTGGTATCTCGATATGCGAACTTTTTGTTACGACAGTTGTTGTAATGTATGTAGCATTCCAACATGTAATGAAAAATACAGCAGAATTGATATTTCTATTTTGTCTAAGACACACTAATAGTAAGTGCAGGATGACCGCACTGTGTGCAAAACAAAAATCTACAAAATAAACCTGCGGACAAGACCGAAAATAGACATTGCAAAAAAAAATCTAAAACAAATATTAAATCAAGTGAATGGATCAGGGGTCGGTTGCTCAAAACTAAGTTCTTTTAACGATCCGTTAAACCCTAACGGACATATCTTGGTAACGTGTTGTTTGCGTTTAATTCACTACAGAAAACACTATAGAATATTAGCATAAAACTGTAGGAAAAATTTGCACCGCCGAATGTTTGGGGCCTTTATTTCCAACAACAATCTTTCTCTCCGTTAAAGTTAACACATCGTTAAAAAAAATAACGGAGTTTTGAGCAACCAGCCCCAGGAGGCCAGCCGTAAGCGTTCACTGCGCTGTAAAATCCCGGGCCTGTTATGATACAGGCTCCACTAAAACTGATTTACAAAAAAGACGTAATAGAAATAATGGCGGTGTAAAATCTATTAGTCCCGAAATGAACTAGTTTGTGTCGAGTGGACTTTAAACACCATTACATCTTAATTAGTTTTCTAATTAGGGGTTATTCGGTGCAAATCAGCATTATTCACTTCTCAAGTAAACTAGCCACCAGAAATTTCATTCTTAAGTTGATGATAATGATTTCTTATATCATTCCATACGACTTAGACTTGCACTCGCACCTTTCATGTTGATTAAAATTATACTTACCGATGGGGGGGGGGGGTTAAAGTGGTACAATATCTTTATTTTTTTTCAAATATATCATACTTATAACTAAAACTTCATCAATTTTATATCTCATATGTCTACTCCTTGTAGTATTCTACATATTCATGTACTTTAGTGTAACATACCTTTGACCTCTCCTGAAGTGGCCACCCACCACAAATTTTGTTCTTGATTTAGTGATTCTGGATCGTGTTATCTATAAGTCCATTATGATGCAAGGTTCACCACCGCAGCTTCCATGTTGAATAAACCAATTTTAGGGGGTACTTAGGTGGCACCCCCAACCACGCCCACCACTGGCGCAAGTTAAAAAGGGACAATTTCAAATATTCAAGTTATATTTTTAAAATGTATTAAATTAATGCCCCAAAATGGATGGTATCTATAAACAGTCCTGAGAAATAGCCAAAAATATCGTTTTCAATTTTGAATCTCAACGTTGAGAAGATCGAGTTGTTTCACACATATAAATATAGACTTTCTATGGTTTCACAGAGGGGAGAAACACAAGGGAGCTAATTGTGTTATTAATGTCTCGGTCAACCAGGCATCATTATCATTAACTGGCCCTGACCGCTTTCCTTATGTAGACGTTGTTTTCAAGTGAAATGAAATGATATTATATCCAAGCGGCTCAGGGCGAGTAAAAATAATCCAAATTTTTATTATGTCAATGATTTATATGTGTTAGAATGATGCCTATGATAGTAAAATAGTGAGTTGAGAACCTATTTAGTACAAGACATTAAAATAGTTATGTTTTGATTTCCTTGGAAAAAAATGAAATTTTCGCTTCAAGAATTGGGTTTCTGGGGTCTCCTATCCCAGCCAAACACCACTAGCATCCCAAACCTTCCGCACCTTCCCTGTTGAACAAAATCCACATGAAAATATTGAATGCATGCAAGGTATAAGCTTTG
Source organism: Patella pellucida (assembly GCA_917208275.1). Taxonomy (NCBI): domain Eukaryota; kingdom Metazoa; phylum Mollusca; class Gastropoda; family Patellidae; genus Patella; species Patella pellucida. Next base: position 14,610,402 of record OU795044.1, read on the forward strand.
TGTAAAATATATAGAAATATATTATGCAGCATAGATATACAAATGAAATCATATTTTTTGGATTTATTTTTATCTCGATAAATCGACAAGCATTGGGGGGAGATTACACATGGTATCGGTCAGCTGTATATTGAGATAATATATTATGCCAAACAGGTTTGGTGTCAGTAAGCTGTATATCGAAGTTTTACAAGTATAACCTGTATGCCAAGAAATATAAGCAGTCTATGTAAATATATGCCTATTTGTCAGTTAATATTCAGAAAAAATCGTGTTTTTAAATATTTGGACTTGTTGTCGTTCATGGTGGGGGTGTGGGGTCCCTTTTTCTTTATTTAATTGTACTATATATTCGGTATGTAAATTAGCTGCTGATAAGGATTGACATGAAGCTCCAAAGTGAATACATTTGTGTATTTTTAGAAATTAGAATACAAGTTAGCAAAAAGCTGACCCATTAATTGCCAGCACATAAACGGGGTAATGTTAAAGGGAAATTCAACCCTGAGAACGCTTGTGGATATAGCGCTTTATAAATGGACATATTATTATTACAGCTATCCCTGTTTCATTGATTGATTTCGTGAATACGATCTACAAAACATATTTGAAAATTATGACTAATGAGGGTCGATTCAGATATGATTTCCGTGATGTCACATACAGTCACGACGCAACTGTCGTTAGCGCCACAAACTAGGTCGTTTCGGGACTAACATATGGTTAATTTTAATTCATTAATTCGCTTGCGCGTATGGATCTTTAGAAGTGGGAGGAAACCGGAGGACCCGGAGAAAATCCCACTCCTTGTCACGTACAACCGGTTATTCGAAACTTCGCCAGTTGACTCTAAAACAGGCTTTATGAAACATCACGCACGTGCTAACATTCGGCCATCCACCCTCTACCCCCATCTCCCCATAACGTTAGCAATCTTTAGCCCAAACTAAATATCAAATCTAACTTTGGAACTGTATATAATTTATTAATTGTAAAACATTCTTCTAATGTGCAGAACTTTATTTACAAATAGATTCTCATGAAAAGAATGTCACTTCCATGACGTCAACGGGCCAATTGTTATACATGTATTGTTAAATTTCAAATATATAATCCCGAGATCTAGTATGATGAACATTGATTATTTAGGGGTTTTTTTGTTGTGGGTGGGGGGAGGTTTTAATTCTCCTTAAAATTGAGGCGTGAATCTTAAGCTTTGGGAGGTTTTCAAAATACAGTTTATTTCAATATTATATCAGGATCACTGGTATTGGTATGAATAGGCATGTTACAAATTTTTCAAAATAAATAGGTGTCCAAATAACATATTTTACTGCACGTATTTAAACAAGCGGTCGCCATGCAAGATACACTCACATTTTGCAAGAGATGGACAGATAACGAGGTAAAAATATTATGTGATTGTTTGTACAATCAGGGGCCATAATTCATTAAGTTACAATCCGATGTGCGTAATTAGGTGTCCAAATAACATATTTTACTGCACGTATTTAAACAAGCGGTCGCCATGCAAGATACACTCACATTTTGCAAGAGATAGACAGAGAACGAGGTAAAAATATTATGTGATTGTTTGTACAATCAGGGGCCATAATTCATTAAGTTACAATCCGATGTGCGTAATTGTCGAACAAAACCCACCAGAACTGTGGGTTATAAACACGCATTTTAAGTGTCCACAACCTTGATATACAAGATGTTTACACAATATTGTATTTGCGTAGAGGGGCAGCGATTTTGTCTGGCAGTTTTCGTCAGATTATTACAAAACTCAACTTACAATACAGCGCAACGGTGATACATTCGAACGTTTGTTTTAAATCAAATAATAATTGTGACCTCCAGAGGGAACACAGGTTAAAAACGTGATATTTCATACAGGAAGTTATGCCCCGATATGCGTCAATATCGACTGGAACCAAGATCTTTGGTTTATAAACAAGTATTTCAAGTTCCATCAAAATCGGATCAAAAATTCGACATTATTGCTCACCAGCGACCAAGGACGTATTTTATTCCCATCTTAATCGTTCGAGTGTCTTTAGTTACAAGATTGTATCAAAAAAGAATATACATTTTGTTCATGATTGACGTTGTTTCACATAGAAGATGAATACGCGCGTGTTCGAGTGTTTTGTCCGGGCCGCGAATTTGTTTTTCCCAACCAACGTAGCCATTGCACTTGCTATTCGGCCTATGATTGGCTGAAAGTTTGAAGTCATAGTCATAGGCCACATTTTCCTAAAATTTATCAGTGTGTATTTATCAAATTGGTATAAAAAATAGTCAGCCACCTGTGACTGAAAACAAGTATGGTAAATTTATACGAATCGATGAAGATCGAATAAATAAGAGGTCAGTTTCAATATCATGACATGTTTATTCAAGTAGGTATATATATTGATCTTACAGATATAATTGTTATAGTATTAGTTTGATCCCGGTAGTTGAAACGTTAAGAAGATATTAATGATGGGATTTAATGCAAAGTGTTAAAATTTGTTTTTTGGGATAATCTGGAATTAGTTTTGCACTTTTCGTTAAAAAAGTGTTATTTTTGTTTAAGGAATTTCTTTTGTATGGTGGAAATTTGGATGTAGGACTGTAAATGGAACATAATATATAATGATTTAATCTTACCGGTATCTTCTCTATAAATATTAGAGAACGCGCAGAAGTTTTAGTTGTGTAAATTATTATCGATAATGTTTAGACGAAAAAAACAAATGAAAACTTACCTTAAGCTGAATTTTTATGTGTTAATTTTAAGCTTTTTGGTATTGAACGAAACATTAATTGAAATAATGGAACTTTGTGCACCATGTTTCTGATTTAAAGAAAAGTGTGGTTAGGGGACAATATTGTCGGTATAGTACGGATATGGGGTCAATTTCCTATTTTTTGGAATACAAGCCAACAGGTGGAATTGTTCAGGTGGAAATAGACGCTCCAGAAAGAGTAAACAAATCCTACCGCATGTACGACATCCGTCATTATCTATAACTAAATGTTTTAATAGGCTGGGCAAATACCAAATTCTGAAAAAAAACTATGAAAATAAAACTGAAGCTGATGTTACTAGCTCTCACATTCACTGTGTTGCTGGTAGGGTTCCGGAAATTTGAAGAAGAATTTGGATCAGTTATTTATAAAAGCTTGGTAATTTTGGATAATTTGAACTCAAGATTCCAGGTTAGTCTCTTTCGATTCAATGTTTACAAGGGTAATACGGGGAAATGGTATTTGCTTCTAAATAGCACTTTTTTGACAATTGTGTGCTCGTCACCAAGGCATTATATAAGTATTCTATATACTCACAGATTTCACCCTCCTGCTGGGTCTGTACCTACATAACCTGCCCGTTTTCGTGGTAATTGTTGGTTCTGTTTGGGGACCATACTATATGACTTTGCCCCAAGGGTTGTTGATATTACATGTACTATATTTTATATATTCCCACTCAATTGATATCGAAAAACACGTTCAAAGGCCAAGCGGACATCCAATTTTAGTGCTGTTCTCTAAGTTAGAAATCCACATAGAGAACCACACTTACCCAAATACGCGAGCAAAAGAATCGGGGTCAAGATAGGACAGGCCCCGAGTTCACACATTTAAGAATCTGGGAAATAACTTCTTCGATTCAGAAACACAAAACTTTGCACATAGTTTTATAAAGGACATTTTAGTTACCATAAGATGAACAAGTTGGAGTTATTTCTTAACTTCAGTCTGAGAATGCTCTGTGGACTCGCGCCAGAGTTCCCTTCAGTGCGCTATCGGAAAATCGGGCATTGATTATAAGTTTGATATTCACTTAAGATCAATACCCGAATTTGCGATAATGCCTAGCCCTGATTCTTTTATTCGCATATTTTGTGTGCTGGTATTGTTTAGCTACCTTTATTGTTTTATTAAAATAATGCATTATGCAAAAAAAGTTAAAAAATACATAAAATTTCAATCAAATTGACAAAACTTAGCGTTAACAGTTTCGATAGTCAAGTAACATTGTTACGACAATAATATATGCCTTGATTTTACATTTTAACGATTAACAAAGATATAGCAGACATTGTCTAATCCACTTAATATCTCGGCCATATAACATATAAAGTCAGAAAAAGATCTGCATCTTGAAGCATGTCATGTTTAATCATGAAGAACGATTCTACATTCAACCCAAAATAAAAATTATAGCGGTTTAATCCGCAATGTACTGTACATCAGCCCAGCCTCAAGCACCCCCATTCTCAGCCCGCCAAAAACCACACAAACTGGGAATAAAATTTTAAGAGTTTGAATCAGATATTTATAATATCAAACCTCAACTCAAACATAACTGTATGTAGGTACCAATCCACAACATCTGTACATTTCATGGGTTCCTTTTGTGTTCGTTTTTAGCTGGGTGGTTGGATGCCTGAATGGTTAGTACGTGCGTGCTGCATCATAAAGCCTGTCATTTAGTCAGCTGGCGTGGTTTCGAATCCCCTGTTGTACGTGGCTAGAAGTAGGGTCGCCTGTCAAACCTCGTGGTTTTTTCTCCGAGTCCTGCGGGTCCCCCGGTTTCCTTCCACTGCTAAATACCCCTACGCGCAAGCGAATTATTGACATAAAATAAAACCATTTGTTAAGAACCTCGGAAAAAATAAATTTGATGTTATCGTTTCCTTCATTATAGATTCAGTTTGACGAAACCCAGGATTATCTCCCTTCATTTGTTATAATACCCGGAGTAAATCTTTTCGTTTATTCTGCTGTCCTGGATGTACCAGCATCTGATGACCAGCTACTGGATGTTCGGATAGCCGTATGGGATGCATCTGACGTAACAGACTTTGCATGCTGTTTTACGTCTTCCGGAAGTGCTGAAGTTTTATCTACCAGAAGTCAAATGAAGAGTTATTACAGATTACCAATGTGGAATTACTACGCCCGTCAGTACAGCTGCATTGTTTCAAAATCATTTGATCCCATTGAAGTGTTTTTCTCAGCTACGAGTTGTGATATCCTTCCTTCGAAAAAAGTCCCTGTTGTTTTTCCCGAAATTTACCGGGAAGATACCGCTTTCTGCATTAAAGTGGCTTTTGGGTTTGTTGAACCAGAACATATTGTGGAGTTCTTTGAAATTTATCGGATATTAGGTGTAAAGAAGTTTTTAATCCACAATTTAAACTTTGACAAGGATTCTTTAAAAGTGTTGAAACATTATGAACAAGCTGGTTTTCTGGAAATTGTGCCGATTGATTTTCCTGGAAGCACAAGCGGTAAGTTTTTGCAAACTAGAAGGTTTTTACTCTGTGCTTTAATTTTAATGTAAGTGATGTCATGGTGAAACGATGATTATTATCCATTTGCCTGGCATAATGTTTCAAATATACACCCTCGTTTTAATTCAAATCCCGGTATGTGCAAAGAAGAAACTAAAATACAATTAAATGGGGTTTAAACAACGTCCTACTGTTTTGCTCCAAACTGGGCTAAAGAAGACGGACATACGCCATACAGTGTGGTATGAGGAAAATTTTGGCCGGACAGGAGCCTATGGCCTCCTCTTATATGGCCTCCTCGTCCAACTGCAAAGGGATCTTTTACGTGCCCGCCAATATGTACGGTTTTTCGTTCCATCCGATTGACTAGACAGCTGCCCCTGTCAGGTCCTCCATCCTGCTTCATTGACAAGGGGAAACCACGCTGGAAAACCTGGATGAACTTTCTCGGCTAATGCAGGGATCGAACACCAGACCCATAGGCTAGCGAACCAGCGTCTTACTCACTTAGCCACCGTGATCCCCGTGTAAAGAAGAACAACCGGAATGTTTCAAACTTGATTGGTCACTGGTCATTCAGATGGAAAACGAAATCAAAAGTTTGGTTCATAAACCGGTAGTACACGATCGGTTGGCCGCTGAAAATCTAAATAGAGTAGATACTAAGAATAGACTAAGAGTTGTGTGACTAATTACGTTTTCCATTTTCCATTACAGATCGGTAGAATAATAATAGGTCTTTCTTTTCAATTACCAAAGATTTCCATGTGGCCTTTATTTTCTCTTCCACGTTTTCAATTACAGAAAGACAGAAAATATAGGTCGTTTTTTCCATTACAGATCGACAGAAAATAAAAGCATTTATTTTCAATTACAGAAATACAGAAAAATATAAGGTCTTTCTTTTCCATTACTTATCTAAAGATAAAACTTTTTTTTTCAAATTTTTCTTCCATTATAGAAAGACAGAAAAACATACGCAATAAACTGCCTCTACTAGCTGATGCCCAGGTAGCTGTTTATGATTGTATAGAAAGATTGTCTGGGTACCAGTTTGTGGGGATTATAGATTTTGATGAAATCTTATTACCGTCCAACAAATACAAAAATATACCACATCTTTTAAAGGTACCAGTAAATCCATTTCTACTCCATTAAGTTTTTGATGCGATACTTTCTAGAATATAACGCTATAGAGAAAGAGAGAGAAGGAAGAAAGAGAGAGAGAGAGCTAAAGAGAGAGGTGGGTTTAACGTCCCCTCGACACAAACTAGGTCATTTCGGGACTAACGCATAGTTCAATAATTATTTCAATAATTCGCTTGCGCGTAGGGGTCGTTAGCAGTTGGAGGAAACCGGAGGACCGGGAGAAAACCCACGAGGTTGGACAGGCGACCATACCCCTTGTCACGTACAAATGGGGAATCGAACCCACGCCACTTGACTCAATGGCAGACCGTATGATACAGCAAATCGTGCACGTGCTAACCATTCGGCCATCCCATTCCCGAACACTATAGACCGTTTACGAGGGAACACTAGTGCACAAAATCATTAAGCAAAGCCTTATTGTATTCGCTGGCCCCATATTGAATAATTCGAACACATATGAGGACTTTTTTTTTCAGTACTGGTCAAAATTATACAGCAATGCAGCCAGTTTTACTTTTGGTGTAGAGAATTTTATGGCGAATTGGAACGAAACTAACGCCAATTCCAGTCTTCATTTTATGCGATATGTTTATAGAGATGTGGCTCTTTATGATCGACCTAAATGTGTTCATATACCAGGTCGAGTCAGATTTGTCTGGACCCACGATGCTCTTCCTTTACCCACCTACAAAAAGTAAGTACATGTAGACATGCCAACGATTCACCCGATCTGCACCAGTGATGGCCTCGCTTTATTCGCCTGCAAAACATACCTACTGATAATTATATTTCTTTACCAACTGCAAAAAAATAGCAAACTTTCTCACGATTTCCTTATTTTACTCAATGCAAAAAAATGCTGATAATGCTCGTCCTTTAATACAAATGATTTCTTCGCCAATTTACGATAAACGATCCAAGATTGGGGCACAAGAGTGGGCGGAAACGAATAAACAGATAAAAAAAAATTCCCACAGGTTACAAAAAGGCGGGAAAAGTTGTTTAGTTTAACACCTACTCGACACAAACTAAGTACGCTAGGGACTAAAATATGGTTCAATTATTTTATTTCAATAATTTGTTTGCGCGTAAGGGTCTTTAGAATTGAGAGGCGACCTAACTCTTTGTCACGTAGACGCGGAGATTTAAACCCACGCCATTTGACCCAATTCTAGACCTTGATCCAACGCACATATCAAATGTGATAATTATTAACAAACTGAGGTTTTATTCATATTACTGACTTTCGTTCACATCATGTACGGTGCAGTTTCATTGGGTTATATTTATTTGTCTAATGTTTTCCTATTTTTGCAGATACAGGATTCCCTTTAACGCGGGAATAATTCACCATTATAGAAAATGTCGGCGACACATATCAGAGGATAAATGTCTCCATGGAATACTTCGATATAAAGACGAAGATCTTCTACCAATGGAACAACAACTTTCGACAGCTGTAAAGACAGTTTTGAGAGATCTGGATATAGCCGAATCTGTTTAAAATTACAATTTCATTTCGTTTCTGTTCTTTTAACTTGTAAAACTTATATAATATAGACGTTCCAAACGATTATAACTATTGAGCCGATTTGAATAATTCCCAAGTAGCGCTTTAATTATTCAATACAATAAAAAAAAACTTGTGTGCAAATATATTCCGTTTGATTTAGTCATGGTGCATTTGTTATCAACCTTGTCAAAATACAACGGCAATTTATATGGAATACAATCAGAGGTTTATTATAGCGCAATATTTCGACAAGTTAGTATTCTATTATCATTTTTACGCACAAATGAGCGCTAGTAAACTAAACTTGTCGATATGTCGTTGTGTTTTTAGTATTATCAGTCGGTAAATGTCACTCGAGACAACTGTGTGAAAGGAAGCGGTATTAAATAAATTCAAATTGTTTCGTTTCTGGACGACAAAACAAATCAGTAATATTGTTACTATATTTATAATCTAGACATCAACATTGTACAAACATAATCATCATTGACTAAATGCCTTTATGTTGTTCATAAATAATTAAATATATATAAAAAAAATGACATTCAATATACACAATTCCAAATCTGTAAATGAAAGACTAGCATGCACTTGCGAGTAACCGAACTCTTGATACACAATAGTAAGAGTAAAGAGCCAAGCGCAGAGCCTTGAGGTACTGTGGTTTACATTGTTCATAGGAGTTGTTTTCGTTGATAACATTGGTATGATAGTTAGCGGTTGAATTGTCATGGGTTGTCTCTTTTCAAATAAGATGTCGCATAATGGCTCTAGGAACCCTCCAACCAATACGTTGCCATAGTTCCCTTTCCCTGAAAATATTGACATACGTTCATCAGAAATATAAGTCATTTAATAAGAATATAGGTCCCACGTTCGATCCCTGCGTTGGTCAAGAACGTTTATCGGGGTTTTCCTGCGTGGTTCCTTCTTGTCAGTTGTGCAGGACTAGGGGCCTGGCCAGGGTAGAGCGGAAAACCAAAGATCCGTATACACATTGGCGTGCACGTTAAAGATCTCTTGGCAGTTAGAATCCGATATACGAGTAGGCGTATTTCCGTCTTCATTTGCCTAGTCGCAGCAAAGCAATAGGACGTTAAAACTCATTTCATTTCATTTCATTTATTAAATAAAAAATATGCGAGAAGACTTTTAGGTGGACGATAATCTAAATAGTCCCTAAGAGTAGACAAAATGGATCATGACATTTTAAAGTTAATGCAGAGTAAGTGCGTGGTAAACGATCTGGACTCTTTTCTGGCGTTTGACGGAAATACAATTCATTCATTGCTATTGCTCTAAATGCTGGAGTTCGGTCAAAAGAGCCACGACTCCGCCAATATGCATTCTTCAAGGGTTCTCTTTACGTGCACGTCAAGGGATCTCCAAGCTATATATAGCTAAAGGCCTCACCAAATCTAATTCTGATACTAAACTTGAATGTGATTACCTTAACGTTTATTTCTCCCCGTGGAATAAGTGTAAACTGGACATATTTCTCTAATCTAATATAGGTCTCTGAACTTATATGAATCTTCATGGCTAGAATAAAATAGTAGTAAGTTATTTGGTATAGAAATCTACTCTGTACAACAGTTTTAAAAAACTCAATCGGAAAGTCTTTAATATTTGATTAAACACTTTTACCTTCTCCACATGATTCCATTCTAGAAGCTGTGTTAACTGTATCACCAAATAGACAATATCTGGGCATCTTCAACCCTACAACACCCGCTACTGTTGGTCCTATAAATATACAAATAAAAATAGAAAATCAAACAATAACTCATTGATTCATTCGATTGTACATGTTTATTTGTGATATTGTTATCTACCACAATTGAATGTCCACGTAAAGAGTGTGAGAGAGAGAGAGAGAGAGAGAGAGAGAGAGGGAGAGAGAGAGAGAGAGACTAGCATATAGTTTTAATTTTATTTCAATAATTCGCTCGCGCGTAGGGGTGTTTAGCAATTGGAGGAAACCGGAAACCTACGAGGTTGGACATGCGACCCTACCCATTGTCACGTACAACCAGAGATTCGAAACCACGTCAGTTGACTCAATGCCAGGCCTTATGATACAGCACATACGCGCTAACCATTCATTCGGCCATCCAATCCCCCGAATGGGACATGCATGAAAACATTGCTTATGTATTCATTTTGGTATTTTCATCTGGGAATTATTTATAAATGTTGATAATTAATTTTTAATTTTGCTTCGCCTTTTGTTTCTTAATATTTAATATATGAAAGACGCTTCTAAAAACAATTTTAACCGCCCAAGCTTTTGTTTTGTAAAAATTTGAAAAAAAATTTATTGTATTTTTTCATATATTAATTTTTTTTTTATTATTGTCATAATGTAATCAGTTGTATATTAAATCTTTATACTTATTATTGTATTTATTCACATATTTAAATGTTTGTTTTTATTTATTATTGCCATAATGTCTACTTAGGTCTATCGAGTAATCAGTTGTATATTATATTTGCCTAATCTTTTTACAAAATGTCGAGGCTACGATCGTCGTTTTTGTGTCTGAAATATATATAATACACCGGCCAAACTACGAACAGACTGGAATGAATGAATGAATGAAATTGGGTTTAACGTCCGGCGCTTCTGCACCTAACCTGGGCTAATTGAAGACGGGCATACGCCATACAGTGTGCTATGAGGGAAATTTTTCCCTGTAGCAACTGAATTCCAACTGCCAAGGGGTCTTTTATGTGCACGCCAATGTCTACACGCTACTTCGGTTTTTCGTGCCATCCGAGCTACTAGGCAGCTGCCCTTGTCAGGCCGAACAGACTGGAACAATACAATCTGATTAAAATACAGATATATATTTCGTTTCGTTTTTTCATAATTTCGGTGGCCTACACTACATGGAGATCTGATCGGTTGTAGCTATAGGTCGCGTCCGAGGTCATACAAGCGGTTTTTTGACCCTATGATGTCAGACATTTGATTAACCAATCAGCATTGGTGTTACTAGTGAATTACTTATTGGCTAATTCCTCACATCAATAAGAACGCCTACTATATAACAACTCTTCTAGATTCTAGTGTAGTAAAGACAAGTTAAACAAATTTTTAAACTATAAAAAAACGAAACGAAATAGGATATGTGTTTTAATGAGATTCGGACACCTGTTACCACTGTTTGTCGTGTATTTTGTACACGAGGAGAAATTCATTTGCTGATTACACTATTTTCATTGAATACACTATTTTTTGCCTATAACGTTTTTTAGGACTTCGAATTATGTCTTATGGTCTGAATTGTTCGAACTTGGTTTTTATTTTATTTAAGAAAATTAGCATGGTTGGTTTTATTGATATTGTAATGAGCTCATCCCATTATGATTGTATTACCTGTATGTATTCCGATCCTAAGTTGAACTTTCTCGTCTGGAAGATGTTTTATAATAAATGAACCGATAGCTTGTCTAAGTAGTAATGCCAGGGTAGCAATCTGCTGTGCGTGGTCACCATTTCTATCTGGTAATCCTGATACTACCATATATGCATCTCCTATAGTCTCAACCTAAAACACAAATAAATTAGGAAATCATCAAAGACAACCCGATAAAAGTCTGTATGGTGTAGAATAGTAGGACGTTAAATGCCATCCTATTTCTTTTGAAAATCAGATATTTTAATCCTGCACCGTATGTAAATATTTGACAAATCTTCTTAGAAAGTGTTTTTCGTGTCACGACTACTTATTGACCAATCGCCAGTCCGTTTTATAGTGAACACATTGGGAGTACTCGATTCACTGTCCAGAACGTCCAGAATTGCAATCGAGTGTTGCTGAATTCAGTCCTGTCACAGTTCTGTCAGTATTGACAGCTGATGTGGTGTGAGAAAAATTGTGACGTATTTTAAGTAACAAATATGTTTCAGCTGTCATGATTGGTTGAATTTTTTTTAAGCAGTCGACCCATGCGTTGTACTCCGAAATTCTACTTTTCACTAGATTGACGCTATTTTCGGAATTGAGAGAATTCAATTCTGGAACGTTCAATCGAGTAAACCCAATATGTAATATAAGGGCAGTAATATTTCTTATTCGCAAATATATTGGCGCTAACTTGTGGAAGCGGGCGTTCAGTCAAGTCAAACAATTTATTAAGCAATTTCACAGACAGATTTTTAACTAGGACCTGGTAAGTTTTAGAGAGAGAGAGAAATGGGGTTTAACGTCCACTCAATACAACTAGGTCATTTCGGGACTAGCATCATCTTCCTGAAGCAACGGCCGCGAGTTTAACAACATCTAACCCCTGCTTCAACACTTGGCTATTCCTAACATTTTACGCTGGTTGTGTTTACACGTGACTAATTAGCATTCAAATCATTGTCCAATCAGAGGTCGTGGCACATAACACACTCACGTTGTAGCACGTGACTGTAGTAAACAAATATGGCAGCCTCCAGAGAAAAGGAACGATACAAGTTTACAGCCGTTGAAAGTTTTTTTTTCAATTGAGAAACTCACAGAAAACCAAAAAAGGCAACTGAAGCAGTTTTAGCACCTTGACATTAATCGAACTTTGACCTTTGCATCTCGATTGTCACATAGACATTTTATTTAGAAGCGCGAGATTTGATAATCGTGACGATTTTTTTAAGGAAGGATAAATAAAATAAATTGAAAGTAGTCTTATTTTTAGTAACTCATTAAACGAAGGAATCTGATTGGATCACGGTTGGGGCCGGTACCCAATCAAATTTAGTGCCGAAAAATGTAGAGTGTTGAGTGAAGGGCTTGATAAGCTGTATGTAGTTAAGGCGAGATCAAGCCTTCTATTGAAGATGGACTAGCATATGGTTTAATTTTATTTCAAAAATTCGCTTGCGCGTAGGGATCTTTAGCAGTGGAAGGAAACCGGAGTGCCCGGAGGAAACCCACGGGGTTGAGAAGGCGCTCCTATCTCCTATCTCCATGCCACATACGCTCACACCAGGGCTCGAAACCAGAGCCGCAAGGCAGAGGTGGCCGGCCAGGTAGAGGTCAAAGCGCTAGACCAGTAGGCCATCCAAACCCCCGGTGAGTTTTTGGTAGTGTCAAATCCTAGATGACCCAACACCTAATCTGGTAAAGCCAGCACATTCACGAATCCAATAAAACCGTATAGGATTTAAGTCGCGGCAACGTTTACCATTCCAGCTAACAATATGTTCTTAGTCGTAGAATAATATTGCTTACGATAAGATTAATCCGTCTGTACAACATTGATACTTTAAATATTCATGGATAGGTTCAATTTAATCGCAATCTAACAATCGCTGTAATTTATTAGCAAACGTTATTACATATACTATTCTAAAAAAGTAGGGGATATTTGATTTTTGGTGGCATAATACTAAAATATGCAAATGACTACGAAAAAGTCACTAATAGAAGAAGCATTTCCAGTTACATGTGACGCCCAAACGCACCAATAGCTACCGCATGAAATGCAGGTGATGCTTGGGATCATCATGGGGGTCCAACCCAAGATTTACACGACTCTGACTTTGAATGTTACAGTCATTGTGGCATTGAATTCCAGGGTGGAAACATCTGTTTAATTGTTTTAGTGACCAGAAAACAAATTTTGATATGCGTCGGCTTACCCAAAATGAAAGGTTACGTGCCCTTGGCATGCTACAGATCGGTACAACACAGGCGGTTGTGGCGCGGACGATGTATGTTTCTCAGTCTGCCATAAGCAGGCTATGGTCCAGATACCGTGATACACAATCTGTACAGGACAGACCACGCTCAGGTCGACCAAGGGCGACAACTCAAGCCCAGGATCGATTTATCCGTACCTTGACCTTGAGAAATCGTGTCATCACAGCAAATCAGATCAGCGCTCATCTGGTGTGAGAGTGAGTGGCCAGACGATTCGGAATCGACTGCATAGGGGTCACCTTCGCGCCCGACGTCCTCGTGTGACCTCTTGTTTTAGAGATCATTACATTCGGCAGCGTTTGACACTGTCGATCACAGCATCCTCTTGAAACGCCTGTCTTCACGTTTTGGCATTGTAGATAGCGCTCTTGAACTGCTCAGATCCTACCTAACTGGGCGTCGGCAGTGTGTCTCTGTTAATGGTCACTCGTCCAATGTAACCACTTTTGAGTATGGAGTTCCGCAAGGGTCAGTTCTAGGACCCATACTGTTTAGTTTGTATACTTCCCCTTTGGGCGATCTAGTAAGGAAACATGGTGTTGAATTTCATCTCTACGCTGACGACACGCAGTTATACTTATCATTCAAACCGTCAACTGGTGCAGCTGTTACCAAGGCCCAGGTCGAATTATGTATAGGAGAAATTCATACATGGATGTCCACAAACTTTCTAAAACTGAACGCTGATAAAACCGAGTATTTGCTTTTGGGATCTGATAATTTGCTATCAAAAATTAATGATTCATTTGATAAGGAAATGAGAATAGCTGAATATAATGTGTCCCCTTCTCTTTCTGCTCGCAATATAGGTGTAGTGTTTGATTTTAAGATGTCCATGGAACAACAAGTTAATAATATTTGTAAATCATGTTATTTCCACATCAGAAACATCAGCCGCATTCGTAAAACATTTCCGATGAAGCTACAAAGACTTTAATTCATTCTATGGTCACTTCTAGACTTGATAACTGTAATTCTCTTTTAATCGGCCTTCCCAGCAGATTGATAGATAAACTTCAAAAGGTGCAGAATAGTGCTGCTAGACTTATAAGTAGAACCAGTTTCAATGACCACATCACTCCGGTTTTATACCATTTACACTGGCTCCCTGTTCGTTTTAGAATCCGTTTTAAAATACTTTTATTAACCTATAAATGTCTTAATCACATGGCACCTTCCTATTTGAGCAACCTTTTAGAATTATATATTCCTAGTCGTACTTTACGGTCATCCTCTGGTAATCTCTTAATTAAAAGACCTGTTCGACTTGTGAGCTATGGTGAACGATCGTTTGCCTTCCAGGGTCCTTACTTGTGGAACAACCTACCCCTGAATGTTCGTAATTCACCGTCCTTGTCTACATTTAAATCACGTCTTAAAACGCATCTTTTTAATGAAGCATTTCAATAATTTATTGTATTGCACCCCAAATATAAATTATAGCTGTGATAATTGTCTTTTATTTACAGTCATCCCTGTGTTTTACTAATTACCTTACTTTAATTATATTTATATTTTTTCTATACACTTTTATGGTGATGTTTTTAAGAATTTTAATTGTATGTGATTTCTTATTATATGTCGTACTTTACCTGTATAACCTTTTATGTATTTATGTTTTCTATTTGCTTTTTATCTATATTGTATAGCGCACTGGAACACATTACTGTGGAAGTGGCGCTATATAAATCCATAATAATAATAATAATAATAATTCAGGCAAGACGTCGTTAGTGTAGGGGTCGTCAACACTGGGATAATCGAGGCTGGAGCAATGTGATGTTTTCAGATGAGTCAAGGTTCATTGTTGATTTTTGGGACAGACGTAGGAGGGCGTGGCGTCGTCGAAACGAGCGCTTCCGAGACGTTAACGTCATCAGACATGATCGATTTGGGGATGGTTCTGTTATGGTGTGGGGCGGCATCGCTGTTGCTGGAAGAACGGCTTTACATGTTGTTGCAGGGCGTGTTACAGGCCAATACTACCGGGACAACATCTTGGTAGGCCATCTTGTGCCGTTCGCACGACGTCATGGCCGCCGTTTCATCTTCCAGGATGACAACCCAAGATGTCACAGGGCCAGCAGGATCGTCACAGGTTACCCCCAACAACAGATCATCACCACAGTACCTTGGCCAGCACTGAGTCCCGACCTCTCCCCCATCGAGCATGTCCTGCTATTATTGTGTTGATATGCACAAATCGAGAAGGTAACACACATGCTACATACCTGTTAACCGAAATAACGCCAATTGCCACTATTGTGGCCCTTGTGCGCTGTCATATCAGTGCCATCAAAACAACTAAGTATACCTTTCGGGTATTAATTAGTGATATAGTAGGGAAACTAGCGCCTAAACTCACGTTGTCAAAGGCTTTTTACTATCGATTAAGTTTATTCAATATGATCCTTGGAAATAGATTTGGGGGTTTGTTCTGGAATTTCGGAAATAGATTTACAGTTATATATTAAATGCCTACCTTATAAACATTAACAGTGTCTATGATCGCATCAAAACATGAATATAGATCATTCAACAGATCAACAACCTGAAGAAAATAAATACCATGGAACATAACTAAAACATATGATCAATGACATAAAAAAGGAAATGAACCACAATCAATCATAAACCGATCGCCACATCCTACATATGACCCATGCATCTTTTCTTACTACACATCTTGTGATCGTCCAGAATTTGTCTGGTTGGTTTTGCTCCCACTTCACGTTGTGTATTTTCATTTTTTCTTATCTATCTCGATAAGATAAGACGTTTGTTCACTTTTACATTTTATATGTCATATAGCTGCTTACATATGGTACAATGCATAATAGAATTAAGTCATTCTGGAAAATGCTACGCCATATGGTCCAGGAACTCAGATGGTAATCTTGCTGGAATCTAATGAAAATCTGGCTTATAGGACCTATAGACATCACGGATGGACTAGGCTATTCATGATTTCAAAGAATTGTGTAACCTTGGTCTATTTTTACATTTATCTTTTACAAAAAGATCTAAACATTTACAAATTTGAATAATCGGCTATACCTAGCCCAATTTGTTCATCTCTCTATTGTATAAATGCATTAGTTTGTATATTGTAAATAATCTTGTAAATATGTGTATATTTTGTATCTGATGAGTCGTATGACTCAAAGAATAAACAACTTTGAACTTTGACCCTGAACCTGGGCAATCAATGATATGATTGGTTACTTATATAAGCCAAATGATTCCAATCACGTGTAATCTGCTGATGCTTCTTTTACACAGAACCAGCTAATATTTACCCAATTATAGTACAATTAATTGATACATTATAATGCCATCATTGATTACTATACTCACATAAATGAAATTAAATAAATGGGGTATAACGTCCTACTGTTCGGGTCCTACTGTTCGGGTCCCACTGGGCTAATGGGGACTTGCATACGCCATACTGTGTGCTATGAGGGAAATTTTGCCAGGATATTGGCACTACGATATCGAATTCGAACTGCCAATGTGTATACGAGACCTCGGCGTTTGTCGCACCCAAACGACTAGACAGCTTTTCTTGTCAGGCCCTTCACAAGGGGAAACCCGATATACTTTCTCGGCCAACACTTGGATCCATCCGCATCCTCCGGGTTAGCGAACCAGCGTCTTACTCACTAAGCCGCTGTGGTTAGGAAGAACCTTATCGGTGTATTACCTCTAGTGGTGTAGAACGTGCTGATATATTGGTGAAGCCAACTATATCACTGAAATATATAGTAACACTCTCAAACGCTTCCGGTTCCACTGGGAGGCCTAACTTTAAATTTTCAGCTACAGACCTACAATATAATATCATGACAGCATAAACTAATTATCTTCAATCTATTTGCATTTGATAAACTACAATTAAACACTTATAGGCAACCAGACGCTTTTCAGTTTGTTTTATATTTTACCGCAAAGGCCGAAACGAAATAAAGATGCAATTGTAATTGAATTGAGAGACAGATGGAGAGAAATAATATTTATCGTAGTCAATATACTAATCCAAATACAAATAAATGGATTAACTCGATTGGTTTGTAACTTTACTGAATAAAAGGTTGTGCTAAATTTAATTCAAAACAATTTTTATTGACTTTTAGTCAATATAGGGGGCATTTTATTCAGTCAAAACGGAATTTAACCAACCGTGAACTTGCTCTATAAATTTCAATTTTGTATTTAGGCATGCTAGCCCATGCATGAAAGAGAAATAGTCTGAACATCGATTAGAATAGTCTGGACATAAAACGGGGCCAATTAGTATTTGGACCTGATAGACTGGGCATATGAGGATCAATTAGTATTTGGAGAGAGAGAATTCGGGTTTAAAGTCTACTCTCGACACAAACTAGGTCATTTCGGGGCTAACATATCTTTTCATTTTATTTCAATTATTCGCTTGTGCGTAGGGGACTTTGGCAGTGGTTGGACAAGCGATCCTACTCCTTGCCACAATTAGTATTTGGAAATACATTGAAATGGAGTTTAACGTCCTACTGTTCTGCTACGAACTAGGCTAAACCCGGACAGCGACACTACGGCCTACTCTTATATCGAACTCTGTTTATCGTCCAATCCGAACGACTAGACAACGTTCCTTGTCAGGCCCCAATAAGGATTTGGGCCTGATAGACTGGGCACCAAGGGGGGTGGGGGGGTAATTAATATTTCGACCTAATAGTCTGGGGCCTGTTTATCCAATCAAATTACTAAAATTTGACTTTATCTTAGTTAAAATTTCGCGAAACAGGCCCCTGAGCATAGGTGGATCAATTAGTATTTGAGTCTAATAGTCTAGGCATATAGGATAATCAATTAGTATTTGAACATGATAGTCTAGACATAAAAAATACAGTATTATCAGGGGGGGGGGGCACGTGACACCTACTTTGGTAATATTTGATAAAGAAGCTGTTCTGATCTTTTCTTCTCTTCTACCAGTTCCTGAGTTTTATCTTCTACCATTTTCTCTAAGTTATTAGCATACAGTTCCATTCTTCTTAACAAATTATCCAACAAGTTAACAGATTCTCCAAAACGACTGAAAAGAGAAAATTTCAAATATTCAAAACAGAGTATAGTAATGTGAATCAGTGCACAAAATGTCAATTCATCATTTCGCTTACGTGCGACTATATTGTGACAGATAACTTGATGAAGTTATGAAGTATGATTATTATTCATTTGGGTATAAAGAAGAACAGTAATTGCATATATTTTTCACTTTACGTTTTTAAACATTTAACGCATTAGAAACAGGATTCCTCAATCTGTCATAAGAGGACGTTAAGAGGCAGTTACAGTTACAGTCGAAAGAATTAAAACATCTGTAGCTTCCTAGGAAATATTTCAACGTATACGACTAATGTTTCTAATATAGATATAACATGTTTTACAAATATAATTGACTTGTTACTTCACGGACATCTTACATATACATCTATATTGCGAGAAGAAAGAGACGGACAATATATATTATATTAAGCTGTTCTAATATCCTTAGAAAACAAATCATTAAGTTTTAATAGCAGGTTATCGGATACCAAAAGCAAATACTCGGTTTTATCAGCATTGCGTTTAAAAAGGTTAGCGGACATCCATGTATGAATTCCACCAAAACATAATTCGACCCCGACCTTGGTTATAACTGCACCAGTTGACGGTTTAAATGAAAATATAACTCTGTGTTGTCAGCGTAGATATGAAATTCACTACTATGTTTCCGTACTAGATAGCACAGGAAAGATGTATCCAAACTAAACAGTATGGGTCCTAAAACTGACCCTTGCGGATTTACATACTCAAGAGTAGTTACTGAAACACACTTATGACGTCTTATTAACAGTAAGTTCAAGCCAAGTTCTACAACACTAAAACATGACGACAGGCCTTCAAGAATGATGTGACCGACAGTGCCAAACGCTGCTGAGAAGTCCAACAGCTCTAAAAAATGAATGGTAGTGAAAAGATGAAGCATGTACTGTTCCATGCACGGTGCACATCAATACATACATAGATAATTAATGCCGCTTTTAACTAAAAATCCAAACTTTTGGTGTTCAACATAGACTGTGAATCTTACCTTGCTTGTGATCTTAATACTTGTTTAATACGAGGAAAGTCTGGCCGACTTGATGGATGTTCTTGCCAACATTCCGATATCAGTTTAGCCAAGTCTTTCAGTTTTAAAGGCAAGTCTATTTTTGGTCGGAATAATGGGCTGCCACCAGTTTTTATTTTATCTAAAACAACTGTAGAAACAATTTAACAAAATCAGTTAGTGAAACATTGATGATAAGTCCACGATTCATTTGAAAACAACGGTGTTAGATTCAATGGCATTACTTAATTTCTGTCATTACCAATGTTTGAATAAAAAAAGCTAATACGATGAAATTCCTCCAAATTAACAAATTATATTATCTACGTTATAATTTTATTAAGTGAGTAAGGCACTGGTTTCCTCTTGTCGGTGATGCAGAACGGAGGGCCTGACAAGGACAGCTACCTAATCGTTCGGATGGAGCGAGAAACCGAGGCCCAGTGTACACATTGGCGAGCACGTAAAAGATCCCTTGGCAGTTGGAATTCGATATAAAATAAGGCCGTAGCGACGCTGTCCGAGCAAAAATTTCCCTCATAGCACGCTGTATAGCGTATGCCCGTCTTCAATTAGCCCAGGTTAGGTGCATAACAGTATCACGTTAAACCCCATTTCACTTTTATTTAGGAGACCAGAGACTTTTAAGGTGCACGTCCTTTGGTTCTGGGTTAATAAATAGAATACAAACTTACCTGATGTCCCCAGGTCACCCGTCTCTTCAAAAAAGGGTTGTTCCCTTGACAATATTTCATACAGTATTATACCGTAGCTATAAACATCAGCCTCTTTAGAACCCTTCGTGGTTAAAGAGCGCAGAACCTCTGGAGCTTTCCATAAACATTCTGAATTAAAGACATTCGAAATACATGAAAATATATATATTTATTATTGACTAGAGCCATATGATTGTGACCGAAGCTAAGATGTTTCTGGAGTAAATCGTCTTCAGATGTTATTTGGATTTTTATACGTCCAGATTTCCCGTCCGTCCTTCCGTCAACTATTGTGAACGCAATATAGGTCACAATTTGTAACGGATTTCTTTTGCAAATTTGGTGTAAAGCATTAGGCAATTACATTCAGCGTTTCCAGAGATTTTCCGAAAACCCTGTAAAGGCGAAACAAGCTTCTTTAACCGATTAGGGTTTTTTTAATTTGGTATGAAGTATTGGGGCCATGGGAGGACGAACCTTATCGATATTCAGCGTTCCGAGAAGTTACCCTCTTAAAAAAAACCTGTGAACGCGAATAAGCTTTATTGACATTCAATGTTCTGCGACATTCTGTTTCATAGACATGCCCTCTTTTCCGAGACTATAGTTTTTATATTCGTTTCTCAAATCTGGACTGAAACATTTGTGTCATGAAAGGGCGACCATTTGTTCTGCGCAGGGATTTAGTCCAGTCAATCTAGAACATATACTGAGTAACCTTAAACAAATTGCAATAAATGTAATCCAAACTGATTTTGACAGATATAGGTACACAAATTAATATATCAAAAGTATAGATAACGAAAATTTGAAAATTGGAGGTACCAAGTTGGGTATGCCTTGGCTTGTTTTTATTTGTTTGTCACAGTTGTATTTCATCCCATTCACATTAAATACACACGTAAATGCCATGTCGACATATTAACTACCTATAGCGATATTTAACAGATGAAGGACTAATTTTTTAACAATATTCAAGATGGCGGACACCAATCAAGATGGCGGATTCAAGATGGCGGACACAATTCAAGATGGCGGCATTCTTTCGGCATGTAAAAGGATCAGGTACTCGTTCTTCCCCCAATAACAATGATAAATAGTTTTTCACATACGCAAGATTAATGACTAATTTTTTAACAATATTCAAGATTGTGGACACAATTCAAGATGGCGGACACAATTCAAGATGGCGGCCTTTCGGCATGTAAAAGGATCGGATACTCGTTCTTTCCCCAATAACAATGATAAATAGCATTTCACATATACGCAAACTGTTCTACATGGATGACATAAAAGATTTATTTGAACACTGTTAAATTACAATCTTTCACTGTACACGAAAAAACAAAATCAAATAAAATCACTATAATTATTTAGGTTACTTTTAACTGTAAGTTTAAAGCCAGAGATAAAATCGTAAAATATAACTATAAATATCCAGTTTCATTGGCCATGAGTGTAGGTTACAGTAGGCTATAATACAAGTAAAAACAAAGCCATCCGTTAAAAATCATAAATTTGCTTGTTTACATAGGCGTATCAATACAATGGCGTATCAATATGTTGAGTATAGATAAAACCCCAAAATATTTTTATTGCAATTTGTTTAAAGGGACAATCCCGAATTAAACAGAGGCTCAAAAAAAAAAGTCTGAGAATGTATGAAAATAAATAGCCAAAATATAGGGGGATGGTGTATTTATCTTGTCTCAAAATTTCAACTCAAAATATTGAGACGTTTGGACGTGAACGCCAAAACTGCTTATCCAGACACGTAACCCTTTTAAGATTTCAGGTCAATTGGATGACCTTAAAACCGATTACGGCTACTTGAGAGGGTTATGCAGTGAATAAACCATGTGCCGTACTTGATAGAGAAAGGCAAATTTCAACTACACATTATTTTTATAAAAAAATGTTTAGTTTAATCCAGATACCACAAAATACACCTTGAGGCACCGGTCTCAAATTCCGGATGAAGACTGGCGGATTAAAGTCGTTTGAAAACGTATCATAAATACTGAGGTCTTTGCTTGGTCCTTGAATCGAATATTTTAAGAGATTTAAACACAAAATTAAGCAGTTTTATTCCCAAAACAAATATCGGGATTAGCCCTTTAATGTCGAACCATGTATTGACTGGAGTACTACTGATTTTCCGATTTAGTGTGACGCATTGGGATGGGATATAATGAGCGCTGTATATAATGATACTATAAATGTTTCTGGTCAATATCAAAATATTTGTTTCTGATTAGCTGCTGTCCATGGCTAATTCTCTGCATGTTGGCCGTATTTCTACGAATTGTGTTTGTAACATACTGGTAGAACACGGTAATGGATAGCTTAATATATTTAATTCAATATCATGGTATGGGTTATTAGCTTTATATATGTAATTCAATATTATGGTATGGGTAATTAGCTTAATATAAGAACCGATAGAATAGATTGATTTTTTAATGATTGCTACGGAACACCATTAATAATAATGACACCAACCTGTTTTGTATTCTTGCGAGTCATAATCTTTCTTCTCGTTGTGAAATAAACTTGGTAAACCATAATCTGTTATTTTCACCGAGAAACGGTTATCAATCAAACATACCGAACTTGATAAATTACCATGGTAACCTATTGAACTTTGTGTTAAAAAACACATTCCCTAATGAAATAACAAAAAACTGATAAACAACCGGAAGAATCTTGGGGTATTGGCTAAATAAAACTCTTTGGTTGTGCAGAGGGTGCAGGACTAATTTACAAAATAGTTGACATTAATGGCATCGCTAACTTATCATCAGTGTGAAGTTTTGAAAAGGAATATTGATTATTGTGAAATATAATTGAAATAATACCTCCTATCAGGGAAATTTGACATTCGGTATTTACCTACATCAAGTGGGCGCCTCAGCAATAATTTAAGAATTTATATCTAATGCTGAGCCCCAGATAGTTGCAAATAGCAGCATCAGGCTTTCTAACAGATTTTCACACAGATTTAATCAGTTTTTTCCACAAAATTATATCTGATAAAGATTCAAATTCATCCAGAAATTTACCAATAGGCTTGCGTGGCATACACAGAAAATGGTCTAAACACACTGGCAGAGCAGCACAACAATTTCTTATCAGTTGGGTTATTACCCCTCTCGATAACATTGCACACATAGACTAACCAACAAACACAATCATGACCTTATTTTCGTATCCAAATAAACAATGGGAAATTGATATTGAAAAGATAAGTTGTCAAATTTTAATGTTTTTGGAGTTTTAAAAGAATATATCGAGGACAAGGGCAAAATATGGAAAATTGATTGGTAACTCTGAATTTTAATAGGTGATTGAATTAGTAAATACATGTTGGAGAACATCAACATGATTGGTTGTTTAAAAATAAAATGGCTGCTACTCACCTCTGCTACATCTATTGCTAAAGAAAATTTGAACTGGGCATCCAGTGAAAAATTTTGATTTCCTAAAAGATCCTAAAATGAAACGATTCTATATTTATTAAATCTACCTATTACTGATATTTATACAGGAGAACCCTTGTCAATAGGAAGGATACACCGTCAGTTTTTATTTTATTTGGGGGTATTAGCGATCTCCAATCTCAATGGTGGGATCGTTAATGACATTGCTAAGCTAAAATAACTCGTTAGATATAAGGCTCTGGATATAAGTAATGGACTTTTGCTATAGCTAAGCTTGGGTCTAGCAGTTCGGAGGTCTGTTTGGCACATCTACAAAGCTAATAATTAGTCTCAGTTTGCCTTTCAACTATTATGTCTAAGCCAGGGTTCCATTAGAGCATGTCCTATTATATTTAGATCACCGTACTTTTTATTCAGATTAAGGTTTATATATAGTTATAAGTTTTACGTTACCTGTAAACTACCCTTAGCACAATGCTCCGTTACTAACAAAGCTTCAGGCACAGTCTCTAAACAAGCACCAATAACGCGGTTTAATGTGGTACAATTTATATCTCGCACCTGTAATTAAGAATCAAGACAATTGGTTGACTTTAATAGGTAATCTACCGGGACAGATAATAGAAATGAAATGATGTTTAACGTCCTACTGTTCTGTTCCGGACTGGGCTAATGAAAACGGGCATGCGCCACACAGTGTGCTATGGCAGAAGGTTTGCCGGAACAGTGGCACCACGGCCTACTCTTATAACGAATTCTAACTGTATAGGGATCATTTGACACAACAATCTTGAAAACTACCGATTTTGTGAGAACGAATTATAATTTTAAAGTGGTTGGTAGTTCGGAGGGGGGGGGGGGGGGTAACACGCGCCCTCTTTAGACCGTAAGGTCTGTCATTAAGTCAAATGGTGTGCTTTCCATTCCTCGCTAAATATCGCTAGGCGTAAGCGAATTATTGAAATATGATTGGACAATTTTTATGTTAGTCCCGACATTATCTAGTTTGTGGGCGTTAGCTCTCTGAGTGTGAATACATTGTCCTATAATAATTCATGACTGATATGACTGATAATAAATAAGGTCTTACTTTTTTAAATTCTTGAACAAGTTTTCCAGTCACCAATGCGTTACTGTTTATCAATTTTACGGTTCGAACCCGCACTGGGTTACCCTGTAGAAATTAAAACACGTTAAAGAATATATCCCAAATATATTTTAAAGCAGTTGTATTATTTCCACTGTTAACTTTGACTCACGTAATTAACGAAAATCAACAGCCAATCTCAAAAACGTAGATGGCAATTTGTGTCAGATTGTGCCAGATTTAACTGTATAGTAAAATCAAAATCTATTTTCTACCAGTAAGCCAAGACTGCCCTTACAATTCCGTGTGAAACGCTTTCAGAAACGACTGTGTATTAAAGTTGAATTACAAATGGCAGTATCCATAAGCAAAAATGTTGCATGGCGGTTCGGCATAAGAAGGCGAAAAAGTTTATGTCTTAGCATATTATTATTTTCTGGTCACATCAAGTTGTGTCTTCAGTATTATGCAAGGTTGAAGTTATTCGTCGTTAAAGTTGGGTTCCCAGCAAAGTATTTATCGGGTGGTTATTTCCAATAAAAGTATGTCAAATTTGGTATATATGGAAAGTATAGACACCCAATCTTACTAGAAAAATACTGGATTACGCGAAAAACGCCCACGGGGCAAGCACTGGGCAATATTGTCAGGGAATCACTAACCAGCAGCCCAACAGGTTCTGCTGGCTTATTGTCTGCTAGCTAAGGTCAGGGAGCAGTTGTTATTTCTTGCTCAAATGGTTAGGCGGTTTGGGGGACATTGAGTGTTGTCAACGTATAAAAAGACTCTGCGATTAAAAGGTCTAAAAAGAAGTAGACAGAAATAACTAAGAATTTACTTAGGCCTCAGTAAGTATTGTAAATGTACAGTAAGTATAAAGGATACATTCTAAAAAATGGACCCTCCCACAGTTAAGTTGGCAGACATTGCGTCTAACAACAGCTTACTTATAGCTATGGGTATCCACGACGAAAGCAAAGTTTTGAAAGGGAATTGAAGCAAATTTTTTATAGATTGGTTACTTTGAATATGTTTTTAGTCCACATATATCGTCAATTCACAAAGTTTGTACCCGGGAAGGCATCTTTAACAAAGACAAACACATATTTGACTTAATTTACCATTAATTATTTCAACTACAAAGTACCCTACTTCTTCTGTCGGAAACAACATCGGACGTAGGAGCGTTAACGGAAATGACAAAAAAAGACCATTCTTGATTAATTATCATACATAGGGAAAAAACGTGTAAATCAATAATAATAATATGACTGACTTTAAATGTTCCAGCGCAAGAACGTCTTAGTGAAGCCAGTACCATAACAGGCCCGGGACTGCACAGCGCAGTGGACGCTTACGGCTGACCCCAGGATCTATTAACTTAATTTGATATTTGTGGGGGGGGGGGGGGGTGTTTTGTTTTTTAAGTGTCTATTTTCTGTCTTGTCCACAGGTTTAACGTGTAAATTTTTGTTTTGTGTGTAGTGCCGTCCTCCTGCACTTACTATTAGTAAACTTAAAACAACGTCAGTTTGCCAGGCCTAAGATATCCATTCGAATCTTCAATAATGCTCGTTATATTTTGATATTAAGGTATCAAGGGACAAAATATATATTTTTTACAATACATAAAACAAATATTTTTGGCTAGTTTGTCATCGTCCGTATATAAAATGATATTAAAAGAATTATACCTTGCAACATGCCATGGCCCAGGTATCCGTTCCACTGTTCAATTTCAATAAACTCGCCTTAAATATATAAAATAAATAGTTCATAATTGAAATATAAATGACTAAGATATTTCTGTATAAAAAGTAAACTACATGTGCTAAGTGACAGGTTGATCATGATTTTAGAAAGATTTGCGTGTCTAATGGTACCACCGTTTCAGACTCTCGGAAAAACTAGGCCATTATCCCCATTCTCTGATTTGAATACCAATAAGGACGGGCATTTTTTGAGGTGGATAGGAGGATTGTTCCAGTACATTGCGCACCGAAAGATTTCAAGTTTTAATTAGGAATCGCAAGGTGAAAAATGTATCATTTGATCATAGGTTTCTAGAAGAGGAATGGTGGTGGACAAGCTCTTATAGGTTTGAGGGTGCTGTTACATTCACTGATTGGTATGTTCTAATAAAGCAGTATATATTTATGTTAAGTCAAACCAACAGTAAATACATAATATCTTTGGTTGGGATGATGGGATACATTGACACTTGGGAGAGCAGGTTTCTTGCTTTAACCCCCCCCCCCCAAAAAAAACCTAAACAATTTCTATTAATATCCTGGTTATCCAAAAATGTTATGGTAACCTTAATGATTTTCTGCCGATTAATATTTCGCTTTGAACTTCGAAATTGACGTTTCAAGAAAGACATAAAAAAAGTAATGTATTCACGTGTGACATCAGTGAAAGAGTAGATCTGAAACCCGTATCATGAAATGTTAAATCTTTCTTGTCTATTTTCCACCACCATTGATCTAATTGCATCTGTTTCTTCCACCGTCTAGAAAAATAAACAAAGATACATTATGTAACATTTAAGAAACAGCAATAGATATTGAAATTGTTTCAATGCCAGTCAAATTACTGTATGCTGGAAGAAGTTAGGGGTGTTTGAAGTTCTGACAAAATATAATCGATTACCTAGTTCAATTGTCATGATATTCAACGATTTCTCGACTGTCAGTCCCTTTAATTGGGAGACGTCCATTTTAATTCTAACCGATTATATGGCGCGGATAATCTATTCCACACAATTCTTCAGCCATCCGATAATCTAGAGATTATGGGCTTGTCATGTCTTGTAGATGTCTAAATAATAATGTATTATATGACATTTGCAGCCCCAAAACGGCCGACAAGAAGCAGATTTAGATTTAGCTCTTGCGCATTATGTATATAATAAATGAAATGAAATTGGGCTAATGAAGACGGACATCTTTAATACCATAGCATATTCATCAGCAGGTATCTACAGTAATAAATAATTCTAAAGAAGAATCCGTGGGCTTACATATTTAAACCTGCAGTTTTTACATGTTTTTAACAGAGATCAAACATTGTGAATCTCGTCCGATATTGACAGTCAGTCCCTGTTGAGAATTAACAGGCAAAAATTTAAATGTTGGGAATGAGAAATTAAAGGACCACTTCGGTGTCCATAGATTTTAAATATTTGCCAGACTATGTTAAAGATATTCCAAATAAAATTCTAAAAAAAAAAATCTTTACTACGGTTGATGTCTTTTAAGACAATTGGAAGTGGAGTGAGAAATTAAAACGAAGGTAATTAGTAATAATAAAAGTTAGTGTATACCAACCTGTGAAGAAGGGGGAGAATAATCAAAGCCGCCAAAAGTAAAACACCAAACGATATACCAACCCCGTATGTGACATTCTCAGACTCACCTAGTAATATATTTATGAAAGGATTAAAATAAAAAGCCAGTCTTTGATGAATTTAAAGACGAGGGTGTGAAATTAGTCGAAAGTATAATTAGGATGTTGAATGTCTATGACTATGTCCCCCGAAAGTCATTTTTTGCTCTTTTGTCTGGAATGTTACTACATGCACTTTAAAGAACTCGCCCCAAGATTACAAAGCTTTCTCAGACTTCTGTTACGAATTTACTCAACTTTCAATCCCTGTTTATGAGAAATATCTTTGATCCAGAAACACAAAACTTTGCACATAGTTCCTTATTGGTGTATTGAATACATTAAAACACCCGAAGTTTTATATAGGGCTATATTGTAGTTAATTAAAATAGGGCTATATTGTAGTTAAATTCTTAACTTAAGTCTGAGAATCATTTGGGAACTTATGGCAGATCTTTAAAGTAGTAACATTCCAAACAAAAGCGCAAATAATGACTTTCGATGGTCATAACCATCTAACCACCTAATTATACTTTGGACTTATTTTACGCCCTCATCTTTAAAGTCACCAGGACCTGAATGATAACTCATTTATTATTTTTTCATGAACATCAACATCAAAGTATAAAGACCATTTGTTAATAGGAAAATAAATATGCTGCCTTTAGTAAAAAAACAAACAGTACATATCTTTTAGAACAGAAATAAAATCAAGTAAATATGATTCAAAATGATAAACGTGTAATTCTGAATTAGACGAAAAGAAAACAAAATTACATTTAGAAAAAAATCGATAAATTAATAGGCGTTCATCATAACAAATACAAAATGAAACACATTAAAACAGCACCATATAAAACACACATGCAACAAAGTAAACAAATCAAATGGAAAACAAATAAAAAAAAACGACTACAAACGATTACAAATTAAAAAGTGAATTATGCACCAATAAAGGAAAACATGGACGTTCTATGTATCAGGGCACGTTTATGTCGTCAAATCAAAAAAATATATGTTTTAACAAAGCATTTAAGGGCGTATCCATATAGTGTTTTTGCCCCCCCCCCCCAAAAAAAACTCCTTTATCATAAGATGGTGGGGTGAGATGGGCATTAAAAACGCGAGATAATGATATAGACATATGTGATATCACAATTAATGCTTTACATCAGCGAAATTGATACATAATGCGGTCCTATCAATTCATAATATAACAATGAATTATAAAGGGGTATTGGATTTCTCTCTTTAAAAAGAAATGAAATGGGGTTTAAGGTTCTACTCCTAAACTGGGCTAAGGAAGGCATACGCCATGCAGTGTGCTATACGGGAAAATTTGCCCGGGCAGCGGCGCTACGGCCTACTCTTATAACGAATTCCAACTGCCAAGGTGTCATTTACGTACACGCCAATGTGTACACGGGACTTCGATTTTCCGCCCCATCCAAACGACTGGACAGCTGTCCCTGTCGGGCCATCCGTCCTGCATCACTGATAAGGGGAAACCATGCCGGAAAATCTGGATGAACTTTCTCGGCCAATGCAGGGATCGAACACCCGTGATCCCCTCTCTTTAAAAAGAGCAGTGTGTATGTATGCCTACGTAATTTGGAGACGATGATAGCAACGCGTATCGCAAACTGTCAACCTCAAATCCGTTCCAGTAAAAATTCATGGATCAACCCCTGGTATTCTATTGCGTGACAAAACATTGAAAATACGAAGAATTGTTACACCCTACTATGGGTCAGTTTTTATTTTTATTATTTATGTTTGTATTATTTATTTTTAGGGCGAAACCCTACCAATGTGGTATTTGATCTTTATTACTGATTACCTTTTATCATCCTACTATGGACTAGTTAGCATTATTATTATTGATACTGTTTGTATTATGTGTTTTATTGTAGGTACTGATAATTATTTTAATGGTTACTTCTCATGATTAATTAAGCTGGTGTAAGCTATAATATGTATAAATAGGTTGACTAGATGGATATGTATCATTAACTTGACAACGTGGCCCGTGTGTGTTACGAAACGTCGTTATTAAAAAAACAGAGACGTAGTTATATCTATATATACTTCGAAAATATGATCACTGCCCTAATTACCCTCCATTTAAAAAGCTGACGTGATCATTTTGGGGTGGGACTTATCGACTGGACTACTGCTTTGTTTAGTTAAAACTTATTTTATTGCATCGACATTGGCATAGTACTATACAAAGGGATTACACAAAAGTTCTGACAACTTATGCACGTTTTCTCCTTAGTTTGACATCTTTCATACAAATAACGGCCAAATAAACAGATTAAATATCATTCAATATAACGGTTTATAAGGTTAGGGTCTATTCTCAGATGGAGCTAGCTGTAGTCAGACAGCCTAAGTTTGGGGTGGGGTCTTGGGGGCATACAATCATGGAGTTGACCAAACTTAAGCACGTCACTTAAGGATAACAGAGCGTCATAACAGCCATCTTGGAATTTTACGACACAGATGTCATTGCTTACTTAAGCAAAGATAGAAAAAGAATTATTTCAGAAACAGCCATAACTTCAGATATAATTGGTCGATTTGAATTATTTTGGACCAAAATGTGGTTTTAAAGATGCCATCCAGCTTACAAATTGTGTGATTTGATGATATATTTGGACTAACACATATTCAAACTGTAATCTATCAGTAAAAGACTTGCTTCAAATCCCCCCCCCCCCTAGAACTATTTTAATCGAAATAAAACTATCAAAAGCTGTTAAGCTCTATTCTAAGGCCCAATACAACTCTTGTTGTAACTAAATAATATGTCCCAATCATTATTCTGCGAAACAAATTGTACTATTTTACAATATTCCAATTAATTGATGATACAAATTTCATCTTAACACACCTTATTTTAAAAAAATGGAAAAATTCAACTGTATGATTTGAAAAGCCTAACGTAAACCTTTTCAAATGTGGCTTGGATTAAAACATATTTTCGAACCCTCTAAACAAGTAAAATAGGATGTAATTGATAATTTACACAACAGGTAGGACACATCTAGTTCTTAGAATAAGGTTATCATTTTTTTCTGGAAATGTCAAGGCAGCAGGAGTGTTATTGTCCCTTTAAAGCATAATATATATATTTTAAAGACTGGGGCGCTGACGTTTACTATTAATTAATTCTATGCCATGAAATTGATTATTAAGATTATCATTAGAAAGGAGAACATTCTTAGTATCATAAATATTGAAAAAGATTATTATGTCGAGGATTATATGTCGAAATAATATATTCAATATATTTTAAAAGATTCTAAATTCAACTCTCATGTTTATATAGCCCTGAAGACGCCGTAATGTCGAAAGATCTTGGCATATATGTAAATGTAATTAAAATATAGTCTTTCCATCCAAATCTTAGTATTTTTGGTATATATATATATATCCTTTTCATTCTTGCATGTCGTTTCATTAAAAGACATACACATGCTGTGGCTTTAACTGACATAGACATGCATTCATATTAGATACAAATCTAAAATATGTACAATACCCGGAATGCACTTGTTATTTCTAAAACCACATTTAGGTACGTTGACCGGTGGGCCTTTACCGTTCTTCCACAGAATTTCTTCGTCCGGATTGCTTACATACATTTCACCAGCGTGATCATAGGTCGCCACAACCTACAGGTTAGACAAAAGCATAATTTGCTTTTAGTTATCCGAACGCGAGACGATATTTCAATCGTCACCTAAAGGCATTGCATTCGCGGAACCTTATGGTGAGGGTGGGGGTGGAAAGGGGTGTCAAAATCGTCCCAAAAGTGACCGACAATGAAAGATGTGTCACAAATATAAAACAATCTACACATATCTTTCCTTGTCGGCCACTTTTTGCAATACTTTGGACGAAATTCGACGAAAGGAATGCTATTCTCGGTTCTTCTCGGACCAACATTTATGGATAATCGAAAGAATACAATTTGCATGTTATTGTTTTAAAGTTTAGTAGATGTTTTGTAGATGTGGCGTTTGTACATATTTTGTTAAGGTTACGGGTGGAGGGTTACGGGTGAGTGATTTACGATCGCATGATGTTTACCTTTTACAAGGGTCGACATATTTCGAAAAGGTATTTTTCTATGGAGTTTTATAACAACTCGTTAATCCAAACACCCGGACGTTTGAACGACAGAAACGTACATGTAATTGACTTTCACGTTAAAAGTGATCTTTTGTTTTAAAAAATACCGAAAAGAAGATCTTTGATGGGGTTTAACTTAAACTCGACAAAAACTTTATTTCCATTATTTGCTTGCGCACAGGGCGAGGAAACCTGGGGAACCGAAAAAAAACCCACGAGGTTGGACAGGCGACCCTACTCCTTGTGAATGTGACGTACAACCGGGGAATCGAAACCGCCTCAGTTGACTCAATGAAGACTTAATGACACAACGCGCACGTGCTAACCATTCCGCCCCTCCCCTTTTCCTATTGGTCTCTAGGATTATATGTATATAAGTGATATGCTACTAACCCTGAATACGCCGTCATTATTCACTTGTTGAAGGCCAAGGTTTCCATTTCTAAAACCTGTAGGAGCTAGAGTAAAGTTGCCAGCAATGCCTTTAAAAAAGGATATAGCATTATAACCAACACGTCATAATCATTAGATTTGTATATTCTATTGCTGAACCACTTGGAAACGTTTTATCAATTACAATTTAAATCCCAACTCTCTAGCATATATTACACAAAATATCCCATGCAAAGGCAATAAATTATCACCGAAAAACTCAGATACTGAAGGAGCTTACATATATATTGAATATTTCGTGACTTTCCCTTCAAAATTATTGATGATGAAAGGAAGCTTCGCTGTTACGGTTGTTAAATTCAGCTTAAAACTAGACAATCCTATGTCTACTTTCTGTAGAGCCTGTGACAATGGCCATGGATATTTTTCGAGTAGTGGGGATGTGAGACCCGTTTCCTTATTAGTATGCATTCGTGACTACCGCGCACATGGGTACGGGATTCGCCCGCATTCATATACCCGACAAAAATCGAGGACTCCCAATCGATAGCTTACCTTGAAATGTTCTATTCCACATGCGCGCTGATAATTTTTTACCATCCTCAGGGTCCTCGCCTAGAGTAAGTGTTTCATTCAGTACTTGAGCATAAATCATGATAGCGTCATGGTAACCTGTTAACAATACCGAGGGCTACAAATACAAAAGAAGTAATCATCAAAATTAACAATGTTATTAAACACAGTCATGACACCCAGCATTAGAAATGCACCAACAAGACAAATTTTAAGAAACCCTTAGTTTGCAACTGCTGACTGTCTCCTAAACTAACTGTCTAGCAAAACAAGAAACGTTCCGGTTCGCATCTACCAGCGGAATAATCGTACGTAATTAACGTGCGAAAATGAAATGGTAGGGTAAGTCTGTCGTTCAGATTGGGGCTCAATATGATTAAAATACTATATATACTTTCGATAGCCTGAACAACATGAAGATTCGACCCGTTGTACTGGAAGGTAAAGATAGGGGTCATACGAGCGGGTTTTGAACCTTTGAGGCCAGGCATTTGATTAACCAATCAGCATTGATGTTTCTAGTGGATCACCGTTTAATTGCCAAATACCTCTCTTCAACCAGAATACTACGTCAATGATAGCAATTCTTCCAGATCCTAGTGTAGTAAAGACAAGTTCAACGAAATTTTGAACTATATAAAAAAAGAAATATGATCTGTGTTTTAATTAGATTGCCAGGGGTATACAACATCTTCATTGTTTATTTGACTAATTGAAATTGGTGCTATTTATCTGTGTTATTATTGTTTTGACTAGGATCGCTTTTATTTTACAGTAAAGTGGTCAAAATCCGGACTTGTGCGCCTCTGAATGTCCGAGAGATAAATAAAACAATTTGTATATAAGATACCAACCTCTGCGTCTTTAAAATCGTACCCATAATCTGATAATGCTCTGCTGATAAGCTCCTCTTTAAAACTAGGGTACGATGATGATATATCTAATAGTACTGTTATCACAAAAACACATTTATAAATATCTTTAACTATCTGAATGATAAATGATAAAATGATATTACAAACATTACAAACATATGTAACCATCTCTTATGTAATAATAATGTTATCATAAACACACATTTATAAATATACATACAAACTGTCATAATATTATGTATATTATTACTCATAGTATAATGAGTTACTCGGGTGGTATATTATTACTCATAGTATAATGAGTTACTCGGGTGGTAATTAATTTATTTACCATCTGACCTCGGGTCCACTTATCTTGTATATCTCACTCTTCAGGTAGACACGCTTCGGTCAACATCTCATTGTAATCCAATAATAAACATTGAACTTATAAGAGTTGTTAGTGAGTTTAACACGTATGAAGAAACATAACACAAACATTGACAATCAATGTATAAAATAAAATATTTTGAGGGTATAGTCTGGCACCCCCCCCCCCGCCTCTTATTTCGATTACACCCTAACTTGATAATAGCTTATATTATAGCAACAGATTATGTCTAGTGATTTTGGATATTCCTACCAATAAACCCTCTCTACGGGAAAATAT
The DNA here is from genome assembly GCA_917208275.1 of Patella pellucida. NCBI lineage: Eukaryota > Metazoa > Mollusca > Gastropoda > Patellidae > Patella > Patella pellucida. Next base: position 14,645,450 of record OU795044.1, read on the forward strand.
TGATTCTCCCATAAAATGATATACAAACACAAATTAGTAAATTATATAGGGACCAACACTAATATTTACACACATGCAATATAGAAACAAAAAATCATTTATTTATAGAAATCATAATAGAATATTTATCGATTGACAATCAACGTGTTTTAAAAACAATAAAACTATTTACACCCATTATTATATTACACGAATAAGACAATTTAATGATGTTTTTCATAATAAATTTTTCAAATGTTCATACCTTTTCTTGTTATCCTATCCCATTAAAATCGTGCAGTTTTACGAAAATCTAATCAGAAAATTGATTAATTAATTCTAGTCCAAAAGATAAAACAAAAATGAGTTTGCAAAAAGAGAAAAGGAAGACGAAATGATTTTTTTTATATTCAGAAATAATTAGGAGTCTGACGTCGAGTTGTCCGAGTGAACCCGCATTGAGACTGGTTTTCAGCAAGATAAATTATCTTGTCAGTGCGGTAATTCAAATTGTTTAAAGATGAATTCAAATCTTACCTCGTCGTAACCATCGTCTCCTTTTAACCAACTTTCTTTAACGCCACTTGCTCCCGCACCAGTAATAAATATATAATCACCATTTGTGTAACCAAGCTTCCATGCTATCAGCATAAAACGCCGCAATTGGGCAGACCGCACCAAAAGAATTATCACTGCAAAGAAGGTAATACAAACAAGAGTGGGGTTTTAGTGTCGTTCTCGAATTGAGCAGCAGCCTTTTGACTTTTGCCGCAGAGGACATGTGTCGCCAATGAGAGGTGGCATAAACATGGCAGGGGTATGATTATGTTATTTTCTTCATTAAGATGGTATCACTTATACCAGTTTTCAAAAACTAGTAATCAATTACGTGATATGGGTAGATTCCATGGGTATGTTAAAGCTACAATTTCATATTTTTAGGTTATATTTTTAAAATTTTATTAAAATAAAGCCTTAAAATATATGGTATCCATAAACAGTCCTTCCTTGTTAAAGAATAATCCTATTAATCCTATACTATCGCCAGCTGAGAAATTGGCAACAATATCATTTTCATCTTCAAATTCAAACGTTTGAATATAGCTATTCCATGGAGTATGAAAACAAGGGAGGTAATTGTTATATCATTTCCTGTGTCAATGATTTTTAAGTGTGGGAAATAATGCCCATGATCGTATAACAGATAACCTATTGAGCAAAAGACATAGAAATGATTATGTTTTGACTTTCTTATAAAATATGAAATTCTCGCTTTAACAATTTAAAACGAAAAAGTCAGTATAGATAACAACTTCTAGACATAGCGCATAACAACTCCTAAGATTTATTCCGTAGATGACTCTTGGCACATTACTCTGATGTATATTGTGTAAGCCCTCCCCAAGGTTTGTTCAGATCTCGGAGATCAAAGTGATCATTACAGCGTGATTCATATGGGGAAAATATAGCTTCTAACCCCAGGGTCTTTTACTATTGGGCTTTACAGGGTCAGGGGACGGGTTGAGATGAATTTCATAAAAGATGTGCGTATCGTGTTTTTTCTACTACAGATCAAACAAGGAAGATGTTCGAACAACGAATTTGATGCCAAACGAATTGTGGCGTTATGAAAATACAGCTATTAATCTTAGCTCTCGTATTGTGACAGCAAGGGATAGTTTTGTGAAAGGAATGAAGCCGTTTGGAGTATTCCTTGTTATTTAAACACAAGGCTTGAATAGAATGCAAAATATTACTGCCAAAGAGGGAGATGGGAGAAATGGGGTTTAATGTCCACTCGACACAAACTAGTTGATTTCGGGACTAACAGGGTGTTTAATTTTATTTCAATAATTCGCTTACGTGTAGGGGTCTTTAGAAGTGGGAGGAAACCCGAGGACCCAGTGAAAACCCAAGACGTTGGACAGATTCGAAATCCCGCCAGATATCACTAAATGACAGGCTATTCGATACTACCCCCCCCCCCTACTGCCAAAGAGATAATACGGTTGCTTTAATAGATAACTACTGCTACCTTCTTGATAAATTATTCATTTTCGAAAGTTACATTATACAAATGAGTACTATAATGTTATGTAAACACCATGTACGGACTTTATAGAGACCAAGCCCTAAATTGAAAATGCACTTTCAGTAAACCTAGTAGTTGTTATCTACAGAACTCTGTCGGATATGCTCATACCGTGCCAAATGACAATTAACAACACCAAGTACGTTTCATAGAGAGAGGATAATGTTTAGCATTCATTAAGTGGTGTGAAGCATCTTTTAATTTACATTAGAGACAAAATGGACAATTACCGAAGACAATATTATTACATTAGTCAAGTTGAAGAATAGGAAGTAATTAGTATGGATCGCTAATTGATCTCTTTAATAGAACAGATTTGACCAAGGGCATTACAATCCATTATTTACAGCCCGACATTGACAGGTAAAAGCTGTTTTAAACATAGACATGAGGCTCGTAGCAACAATATCAATAATTCATTATTATTATTCCAATTCATATCTCTTTTATAAAAAAAGATATTTGACCAAGGGCATCGCTATACATTACTGATTGGTTCGCTTTCGCAAGCATAACATGCTCAACATAATCAATGACAATGTGGCAACTATATTATTATCGTTTCATAAAGGTTATAACGCACGGCTGTGTAGTATGGAAGGGTATCGCTGCCAATATTAAATGCTGTACTACAATGTATTTTCGCTTTGATAATATGTAAAAAGTACACTGTACAAAGTCCTAATACCGCTAATGATTAAGTCAAAATACCTCTAAGACACGAATTAAATGTAAAACGTCAAACGTTAAGTCAAATGACAAATGCTTTAGGGGAAAATGACGACATTTTACACATGTATCTCATTACATTTTACATTTGCGCTCTGCCACACCCCATTTGTCCTTTACGCTTTCTACATAGCATTTTTCGCACAGCATCAACTTTCATATGCAAATGAAGGATATCACGTGACTTATTAATATATACGGAAACCTTAGCACACTATAAGCCAGAACAAGGATATTCACGATACTATAACAGAAAATCAGCTTAGCACACAATAATACATTTACTTATCTAGGAACTTTGGACGTACATTTTACCATGATTACGAGGAGGGGGAGGGGGACTCTGAAATGTCCATATACGAAATTCCAGGTATCATTTTACACATTAGTGAAAAGCACGTTCATTTTTTTTTGTAAATATATGTAATGATATTGAATAAAATTTTGTTTTAACCTCACCACCCCATTGCAGGTGTTGGAAAGGGTAGGTTTTCAAAAATAATAGATGAATTGTGGTATTTAGTTCGGGAAGAGGTGTAACTCTTCCTTGCATTAGCTGAAAATGTCCTTCGTCGTCAACAGCTTTTTGTTTAGCCATTTACATATAAAACACGAAATTTAAACGAAATCAAAAGCAATGACTGATGAACACAGTGATTGCTAATGGCACACTTGCTAAATTTCCTCAAGCAATCTTTTCAAATTAAGAAGGATTCATGTACATACCTTCTTTTCAAAGCACGGATTTGTGTTTTATTTTGAAGCGAGTTCGCGTCTGTTAGCACGTTAAAATAAGGCCCTGGGAGCTAACGCGTACAGAACAATCGATAGCGGAGGCACCGACCCGACCCAGGCCCCAATCACACACACCCCCACCCCACAACCTTTCCCGTTACCGTTATTTTTAGTATCTAACCTCTAGAATTTCTGCTGGCTCTCTGTAATATGTCAACGACTTCATCATCAGACATCTCAGTTGGTTCGATAGGGATGTTGGTCCAAAAGTACAAAGAACTGTATTCAGATGACTGGAACATACCGGAATAGGTAATACCAAGAGTTGTGGCTAATCCTCCACCAGTGTCGTGTATCAAACTAAAATATGTCCACCCATAGTGTGTGAAGATGGCGCGTGTAAAAGTAGCGAAATGAATCAAAGCCCAGGCAGATAATCTTGTCACTACACTAAATAATTCGTCGACAAATATTCCCGAATTACCAAGTGGGGTTACAATTGGTATGTTCCACGTTAGAGCCATGTAACTCACCGGTGCAAGAGCTTCGTTGCAAGCTGAAAGAAAATACAATGTACCGGTAAGAAAAAAATGTTTTGAGAAGTTTAATTTCATCAATATCCCGGAGACTTTGTATACGACTGCAATTTATAAATGGAGGCATTCCATGTAATGATGCATGCCAACAAAAATCTATATAGGATGGTTATTTCCAATAAAAGTATGACAAATTTGATATATATGGAAAGAAGAGACATATATTTACTAGCAAATACTGAGAAACACCCACGTGTACGGGTGCAACTAATTGTAGATCCTTCAGATTATTGTCTGAATCCGGCGCGTTGTATTTCTTAATCGAATGGTTAGCGATTGTCTGATCGATTAGCATAGGGCATGTTGTATTTCCTGATCGAATGATTACCGATTGTGAGCGACTTAAACATACAAAAGACTCTGCGGCTTAGCAGAAGAAATAGAAGTGGTCTAAGGATAATCCAGGAATTTATTGACACGTATGTGGTAAATGGATATCGACTGACTACAAATACATCTGGAAAGTAGACCATTATACAACATAGGTTCAATTTACAGAAATAAAAACTGAATTCAACAACATGTTATCCTAATAAAGTTACAAAAACGAATGTACTAGACATACAAGTAGACCTCCTCGTATAAACCTGTCAAGCTTGAAACTCATTGGTATAAAATCTTAACCTATTTATACTAAATTTACTTTCATACACAAGTCTTAATAGTCGGGACGTCAAATGCCAAATTATCACTGAACCCACTTTGCTTGATATATAATGTTTCTCGGTGGATTATTGTTGGGTAGGGTCCCCTTAATTTTTCCAGGGTAAGTGTGGTTGTGTTACCCGTGGGAATATTAAATATTCAAGGTGGTGCCCAAAAGTGGCGGGAAAAATACAAAATTTATTTTCACCATACTAGGTCGTGTAATATATCGTTTTATAGGTTTTTGGGGTCGCTGAACACGAAATCCAGCTTATTCTTAACACCTGACAAAGACATTCAAAATGGCGGCCAAACATGGCGGCGGAAGTACAAGAATTTCATATTGAAACGAGCCTACCTTCAACGAAAAAATGATGAAGACGACACAATATGATACATTAATATTAATATAGCTATGGTTATATGTTTTATATATTGTATCATTTTGTTACTTTTAGTTTTAGCTAAAATTTAAATTTCTGGAATGATTTATCATAAATCCAGCTGTGCGGACTTTGTTTTTTTTTTCTTTTTCAGCCTTCATGATAGGTCCTATGTGAAAAAGATATCCGACTTCGCGTTAAGCGACCCCAAAAACATATAAAACGATATTACACGACCTAGATGGGCGAAATATGAAATTCTTGTACTTCCGCCGCCATTTTGAATATCTTTGTCAGGTAGGTCGGATGTTTAAAATGTGTTCAGCGACCCCGTAACCCTATAAAACGCTATATTACACGACCTAGGAAGGTGAAAATCTACATTTTTGGCCACCTTCTTGAATATTCCCCGTGGGTGACACGACCACCCCCACCCTGGAAAAATAGAGGGGATCCTACCCATCAATAATCCACCAAGAAACATTACATATCAAACAAAGGTGGGTTCTCGGTCCTGACGTCTGGACTATAACAATTAAAGATAATTTTACATTCAGCGGCATTAGCTAAGGTTAGATAAAGAGCTGGCAGTTCTCGCTATACTAGTTCAAAATAGATAATAAAAAATGCTGAGCTTAGATATTAGAGATACATTTATAGGCTAGCCTCGATTGGCATAACCGCCGTTGTTAGTATAATAAACAAAGTCTCGATGATCAATTTTTACGGTAACCGAATCCATTACAAAACGTATTTAAATCTACTAAATGTCTGTGATATCACTTAAGTGGAAGCAGACGTTAAACACCGAACGAAGAAAACTAAATATCGCAGTTATCCGATGGCATCGAGAGTAGATTATCGTCTTGGTACGGTAAGTAATGTCTAAATAATAATTTATACAACGTTTTGGACCTAACGAAAAACCTACAATAGGCAGATTTAGCTCTTGCATAATGTAAGTTTAAAATGACGCAAAATTAAGGTAAATAACCGTCTGATAACTGAACAATGATAAGTTTGATTAGGGGTCAGCGGATTATCTAACTGGACTAGAAGACAAAATAGTTCAAAAAGGGGTAATGCGAAGATATCGCTATTTGACGTTTTGACAAGATATGGCATAAATTATTATTGTAACAACGGTATACTGTTTATTCGAGACTTAGCCTCGCTTCGCCATTTTGAAATCAAATCATATGGCCACATCTACTTTAAATTTGAGCTATCCGATTGCTTGGATAGTTGATTATGGGTTTGTCATGTTAATGAATTTTTTAAAAAAAAATAGTTTGTAAAAGATTTGAAACCAAAATAAAGGCCTACAATAGGCAGATAAAACTTTTACCTAATGCAGATGAATCCCCTTTATTTTCAATGTTTAATTTAATGGAGAAAAAACATTGTTTAAACAGATTAACTTTCGTTTATTTAGCCCATACAATGTTGTGAATAATTATATCGTATCAATTAAATCAATATGTTTAATAAACTATGATAGAAAACATTTTTAATAATGACATGTATGTTAAAATTTAGTAAAAACATTTTCTCGTTAAACACTCGTTCGTTGGTTATGATACTAGGTTGTTGTCAGTTGTTATCGGATAATTTAAAGTTACTTTCCCGCGATCAAACTGGGTGATTTGATTATATATTTGGACTAAAAACATATTCAAATAGTAAGTGCAGGAGACCGCACTACACGCAATACAAAAATCTACAAGATAAACCTGCGGTGAAGACAGAAAATAGACATCGCAAAAAAAATAACAATTATCAAATTAAGTGAATGGAGGCCAGCCGTAAGCGTCCACTACGCTGTACTAATTAATAAATCAAAATTTTACTTCAAATCTTTTTCAAAACATTGAATTTGTTAGAGAACCCTGCTATAAAAAAATCGATTAAAAGAGGTCATGTTTGTGTCACGTGTCACAGCACCTAGCAACAGGTATGTGAAGCCGGAGGAGAATTCGTTGCATATACAAGACGATGTTGTCTTTAATCGCTGAGTATTTATCATAAATATCGATGTCTAATTAAATTTCCGCGGTTTTTTATCCTAGAAACTGTTGTACACTTAAGCCTTAAGCTCACCATCAATTTTATCAACACATACATCAAGCGCTCACTAACGCTGGTATCTTCCCGTACAAGCTTTGACGTCATTCGAGCAGACATCCCATATCATCGCGTTGTCAATTAGGAGAACCCTTACATTTTTGTCCTGTTTACGCTCCATGCGTGTTTTTCAAGGAATCCAGTATTCTTATAGTAAAATTGGATATTTCTACTTTCCATATGTACCAAAATTGTATTATTTTATTGGAAATAACCCCCCCATGAATTCTAGTAAGGGAAAGTATCTTTAAGCAATCTATTAATCTCGATATCAACTACCTGACCCAGGTTGTCTACAGCTAACGTAGATAAAATGATTTCAATAATTTTATAAATATATTAAATATTGTGCCTCATGTCAGCGTATGTCCGATTGGCGCAGAAGAGCTGGAAAATATAATTAAATGGGGTTTAACGTCCAACTGTTCTGCTCCGGGAGCCATGTGGATAAGTTAATCTTAGTATTATAAGAAAAATTGACCAACACAACGACCACCCGACGTGACGACAATACGCGATATTGCGACATTTTTAATGTCGTGGCGTCTTGTGAAGAATGTCGTATTGTCGGGTTAAAATGTTGTGATGTCGGGTTAAAATGTCGTGATGTTAGTTTGTCGGTCGCCGCCTTATGAAGGCCGACACCACGACATCACGACAAGATCCCAATCAGCCATATATGGAAGCGTATAGGGGTCAATAGTGCGATAGATAGCGCAATATAAATTTGGTAATATGTCGAGATATTGTGATTGTTGTGATGACTTTACCACTAAAAAGACAATTTTAGCTGAATTAATTGAATCAACACACCATGTTGTATGTCACCATTTCGTTCTTAATGCACGCGTTTGAGTAATTGTATTGATATTCTGAAGTCAATATGTCAACATATTCCATTTATCGCCATGTGGTATATCGGCATATAACACGGCGATTTGGAAGATGTTGACAATGCTTCAAAATAGCAATATGTTAACGAATACGTGCGCATTCAAAACGCAATGACGACAAACAACATGTTGCGTTGTTCACTTAATTCAGCTAAAATTGTCTTTTTAGTGGTAAAGTCATCGCAACGATAACAATATGTTGACAAAAACCTAAAAATTATCGCGATATCTATGGCACTATTGACCCCTATACGCTTCCATAGCCATAGGTCTCTGATATCTTTTTATGATTTATGTAAAGGCGCTGCCTCTGTATAATTGAAGGTTATGACTAATTGCACGTCAAGACTTTCACGATCCTGAAAATCTTGCACCGTTAAGGAAGCGGAAAAATTCTGGCGTTTCTGGCCCTCCGTACTTCCAATTCATCTTAAGTTGATTAAACAGCCTAGAAATAAATTGGAATGAAATGAAATGTTGGAAGAATATTAATCAGGCCGCGTTTCTTTTTAAAAAATGATTGCCACTTACCTGGACCAATGAAAACAGAAACATTTGTTGAGTAGACAACTCTTGAAGCGTAAGCACCAATATATACCGGAGTGCACTCGTGGAAATCTACATGTATCAGGTTGAAATTTACCGTGTCGTTATACAAGGCCCTCACTTTATCCATCGCTATGTCCACTGCCGGCCCTGATCTCTCTTTGGTTAAGCCGCTGGAAACATTTTTTCTTGCAAAAAAAACAATATTGGCTTCATATTTGTCACCTCTGGTTAACGAAGATGACAGAGCTATTAAAATGATCAGGATAAACTGCATCTTTCCTGAGAAAAAATATAAAAGAATTAATTATATACCGGCGTCCTTTGGAGTGGATTCTTACGGTCAAGTAAAGGTATTCACATCTACATTCTTCTAAATGCAATTTATACGTCATGTCACCACTGCTTTTGAGTAAGACACACTCCCTAACCTCGTGGTTCCGTGTTCGACCCTTGCATTAGCCGAGGAAGTTCATTGGCTTGCATATACAACGATCTGTTGGAATCCGCGTTAAGATCGATATAAGCGTGGTAAAAGCGTGGTTGAAACGCCGGATAGCGTACTCTTGTCTCCACGGTCCCCAATGATCGCCGACTCATGGCGTTTGTTTCAGGCCCGTAGCCAGGGGGTGGCACGGGGGGGGGGGGAACTGCCCTCCCAATACTGAGTCTCCCCCCCCCCCAATATCACAAGAAAATTGGCCTTTACCGCATAATTCATGCAGATGCCCATGCTAGTTGGCCCTCCCGAAAACATCTCCCCCCCCCCCAAAAAAAAAAAACTTTTTGGCTACGGGCCTGGTTTGTTTAGAGCATGTTCAAAACAAACGCCAAGGTTCTGCGATCTGACAACTGTGACAGCATGATGGGGTCGCGAGACAAGCATGGTAACATCTCCATGAACTAAATATACGCGCAGTACACACGTGTTCACCACGTCCACAACCCATGCGTGTCTGCCACAACCCCACTAAGCTTATAGGGCTCCCATCGTGTTTATGGAGTTCTCATTACGACCACGGCGCGGTTACCAAGCTTGTACTGCGCTCCTATGGCGACCATTCTCTTCGTGTACGACTTGCTATAAAACAGGTGATTCAAAGTTCATACACCAGTGTATATGTTGTCATCTTCCGTCTTCCATTAGCCCAGGTTAGGTGCAGAAGAGTAGGACGTTAAACCCCAATTCATTTCATGTTGTCATATAGTCGCCATGATTGCGCGGTAGAAACACACTTGCAGTCCCGACACACATAGAGAGCGTGTGGTAAGACCCCCCCCCCCCCAATGTGCGTGGCAAGAGCGCCGTGCGTTCGCCAGTGAGCGCCGGTGATCGCCGGTGCCAAGCCAATAGATCTCAATAGAAACTCGGAGATGTTGTGACGAACGCGCCAAGAGAACGCGGTATAATATCACAGGTCGCGGTAAGAACGCAACTTTTGTCAAATTTGTAATTTTTGGGAAACATCTTTTAGTGTTGTGTTCACGTTTACCATCGCAGTAAGGGTGTCACACCGGTCGCAGCATTGCAGCATCGCAGTAAAGGCGCCACACCGTTCCGATGGGGACTGAATGGCACACTGTATGCGTGTCTCCATTATCCCAGTCGGATCAGAACAGTAGGACGTTAAGCCCCCTTTCTGAAAGTACAAACAAGTTGAAAACGGGGTCGTTTTTTTAAAAAAAAAATAGCGCCACACCGTTCCGATGGGGACTGAATGGCACACTGTATGCGTGTCTCCATTATCCCAGTCGGATCAGAACAGTAGGACGTTAAGCCCCCTTTCTGAAAGTACAAACAAGTTGAAAACGGGGTCGTTTTTTTAAAAAAAAAATAGCCCGAGAGGGGATGGCAATAATTGCGTTTTTATGTATGGACAGACGAGCGTATTTTTTCGCCCGATAGCGGCGATTTTTAAAATCGCTCGAAAAATACGCCCGTGTGCCCCTTCAGGGCGACGGCGATTCTGCTCGGCGAACCATTCGCCCGATCAATCGCTCGTATCTAGCATGTTAGATATTTTCGGTCGAATATTTTTCGCCGGCGATTAAATTCGCTCGTGTGACCGTGTCCAGCGAAAATTGTCGGCCGATTCATTTTATAAGCCAATCATCGACATCGTTGATATCACATGATCTCAAAATGGCTGCCATTTTGTACAAGTCGTGTGATCCACAAGTCACGTGATCGACAGACTTCCATTCCATTGTGGACAAAAACAAATAGTCACATACAGTTCTGGCAATTATCCAAAATCGTCGACAGCATAAATTGCCGTCGGGACCAATTGACCCCACAGCAAATCGTCTATTGACGACGGCATTTTTTAAAATACCGTACAGTATGAAAATATAAGTTTATTGAAATTTAAAGAGTTTTATTATCGCTGTTCGACTGTTGACGTTCAATATTGTTGTGTTTGCTTTTTAATTTTATCGACAGCGTTGATAACTAGCCTAATTGTCGAATAATCTTCCTTTCGTTTCTCCTTTTTCTCGCACACCAAGTAACGCACCAAGTTGGAATAAAACACGTAATGTCGTCAGGAGGGTAAATCCGATCATTGATTTTTGCTCTTCGTATTGTAAAATGTTAAGAGCAACCGTAATATGGTATTTCATCTTAAAACACCTAATTGAAATAATTGGAAAATTTCAACTGTATGATAATGAAAGGCCTTACGAAAACACTTTCAAGTGTAACTTGGATTTAAACATTTTTTCGAACCCTCTGGACAAGTAAAATAGGATGTAATGGATAATTTACACAACAGGTAGGACAGTTAAACGACTAGTAGTTAAAATAATGCTATTTTCTTTTCTGAAACTGTCAAGCCAGCCAGAGTGTTATTGTCCCTTTAAATTACATCAGTAGTCTTATAAATTGTTTATTTGTGTAACACGTGCATTAATTAACACGTGTTATTAGTTACCATTATATGATTACCAGCTAAATGACGGCTACTAATATACAAGTTGTTAAATACTAATAAGGTTGTTTATAACACCAGGTTCGTTATAAAATTAATGATCTCAGTTAGAAGAATAATGCAGGCCGCTGTAGAAGGCAGAACGGTGGTCATTCATTTTGCACGCAAAGATTCATCTACTCCATACTTCGAGAATAAATCTCTGTCCTGAATAGCCGTCATATCCAAAAATTAGTATATTGTTTTGTAATGTGGTTCTACTCCATATAATATATGGCATACAGACAAAGATTAGATAAACCTATTTCAATGCCATTAAATGGAAGCAGAAAAGGTTATTCTCAAAATTTTCGAAGGATATTTAGTGTGCTCGAATAAAAATCGTCTATTTAGGACTTAAAATGTCGGTCAACTGGCTTAGTGTCTGTTCTCAAGCGGAGCTAACTGTAGACAAACAGTATGTAGACCACAACCAACGTGGTATGTAGACTACAAGTAGATATGTTGTAGATATGCAGCCTGGTAGTTATTATATTATTGTAGATTGTGAAACCACAGTTTACTTAATCATTATACCCTTCGGCACTATATCACATACACGAATTCTTGAAAATCCGATGAAATCAGGGCTGGCACTAAGGGAGGAGGGGCACCACATAAATCTTAATAGCCGAATTTTCAATGGTGACTCAGACCTCAAAAGTGGCCCAGTTGAAATAAATTTTTCTCAAGTATCACCTTAAACCTCTCTTTAAATGTTTGTAGGCTTGATAACTACTTCCCACAAAAATCATATAAAATAATCATAACCTGACCCTCAATTTTATATTTGGAATGACAAATATAGGGCACCAAAGTCTTAAGTGCTTAGGGCCTCTAAAAGGCATGATCCGACCCTGGATAAAATGCATTACAAATTCAAAGCATTAGTTTGAAAATTCATGAAACTACGATGTTCAGATTGTTTAACACCGCCAAACTGCTGACCCGTAAAAGCATGACAGGTTTTACTCGAAAGGGTTTTGTTATAAATTTGGCATTAAACTATTATATTTTAAGAATTAAATGTGGACGAATAAAAGAAACACTAACACTGTTTTCATAGGCAGATGTCATTTACCAAACTTCTTCAAGGTAATAAAAAGTCTGCAAGAATGCAAGTGGTACTTATTGATTCTACTACCTTTAGTTATACTCCCAGATTCATCTTATTAATGTCGAATCCATTAGATTAATAGAAAAAGAAATATATTTAATGTAAGTATACTGAGTGATGGTCAATATCCAAAACAAAAGCCCATCCCCTGTAGTCGCATTAACATTATTATTGGAAATTACATTTTCTTCTTTTTCAGGAAGATGGTGTTAATTTCCTGAACAAATTATATTTTACTTATGAAAAGGTGACATGAGGTATCTATAAAGAATGTTTAATAAATTATCAGAAGTCAGAGAAGTAAAGCACTAATTATACGTCATGGTTCATATGTACTTTGACTTTATTACTAATTATTGCTGAAACTTTGATGTCAATCGGCGAAGAATTAAACTCCGTAAAATGAGCGCTAGCAGGGTCTGGTACATTTGTCAGAAATTGTATCAATCAACGTAAATAATTCTGTAACAACGTTTGCGTAAGCACTCAACTGACCATCTTTTCTATTACTTCAAAGTTGGCCCAGGTTTGACAAACTTATGCCTCCCAAATGGAAGACCCTTTCTTGAGAATAAAGATATAAAACCCCACTAATTCATAACATGGATTTTACATGAAACATAAATCTATAACAAAAGATGTTATTAGTAAGTAGCACACCACGATAGTGTAAGGTCGCTACAAATTTTTCAGTCGTTGTTCTCTAATTTAATCTATCAGCATTAATATACCAGCACGTATGCTCATAGAATCAACAGGGAAAAAAGATAAAATATTCGGGGTTTCACGGCAAATTAAGGGTACGTATTGCGACCCAAAATTATAATTAAAATATATAGCAAAACAGCACGGTCAAAACATTTAAGCCATAAATAAATATGTCATATTTTATGATTTTAAAAAAGAGAGACATGTTACAGTTATGATAAGGAAAGCATAGAGTATACTGATAACATATATTATGTGGAAGTATAACTGATAAGGATCAGGGGTTGCCATCTTTTCACGGTTGATGCAAAGGCCATAGTGAGATTTTCAGCCAGTAGCTAAATCCCAGTTTAATCCAACTGTGTTCTGATTTTATACATACAAAAGTGCGAAAGAAAATTCAAGAACACGTGTAATGAAAAGAGAGAAATATATAAAGGAGAAGATGATGTAAATTTAGATAAATCAGAAATCATAGACACCACACAAATATGAAAAAACTGAAACCCTGTTAAATGACGCGATTATTATTATTATTATTATTTAACATTTTAAAAGGGGTCAGGAAAACTCCTTTCCAGGAGTTCCTTCTGAATGGCACCATAGGCGTAGGAGACGGGCCCTGCCCCCCTAAAAATTTATTTTCGGGCGATGAAAAATTTGACGACCTTTTTTTCATATTAACGTCTAGAGAAAAAATATAACTAACTTATTTCTATGAGATCCAAACTGCCCGAAAATTATTTTCTCGTCTTTTTTTTGTCCACTGCATGCCCGAAAAAATGTCAGAAGCTCTCTTTAATAGGTATGCCAAAAAAACGGTATTGCCCGAATATAGGTATTGCCCGAAAACGGGCATCGAGTCAGAAAACGGCAGAGAAAACTAGCAGTAAAACGCGTTTGCGACCGTCAAATAATCCCAAATTTTCCTGGGTGTCATTCACCTCTCAAAGAAAACCGGCGCCGCTGTCTATAAACCCGAAATTTTTGGGCATTTCTAGTTTTGTTTCCCTAACTGTCATCGAGTCGTAATAAAACACTTATTTTACTTTTCTTGTAATTGAATATAACGAATTTGTACTGAGTTGACTATGGATTAAAACATTTTGTCTAGGGCCACTCGACTTTGTGCGACATTTTTTCGGGTATCGATTAATAATTGTGAATACAGATGCAAAAGTCTGATTGGATGGTTGGAATACAGAGTAGAATTTCGGTTACAAACCATTGAATATTTTTGGAGTTGTTAACACGGGCTAGAATAGCGGAAAACGCATTTCGGTGATTAAACATTCCATACCGCGCGACGATTGATTTGTTGTTTGGAATTCGGGTCAGTCGTGCAGGCTATACTGGACCAATTTTAAGTTGCTGTATTCACCGACTGGAATAGCAGGAAAACGCGTTTGCAGCAGTTACATTTTCAAATTTTCTCCTAAAGGTCCCGTCTTCGTGGACTGTTAACGATTGATTAGAATTCGAGTAAGCCACCTTAATAAGGTTATATTCGACCACTTTGGAGTTGCTTTGTTCACCGGCTGAAATAGCAGGAAAACGTGTTTGCAGCCGTCAAATATTCCCAAAATTGCTTGGGGGAATACAAAGTCGTTGCTGTTTTTAAACCCGAAAATTTTTCGGGCATTTGGGGTTCTGCCCCCCCACCCTAACTGTAATCGAGATCCTACGCCTATGAATGGCACCACCACTTTAATAACTTACTAAATAACTGCAACTATGATAGAGATGAACAACTTGACCAGGAAATAGACGTCTACATAACCGAGGCTGACTTGTTGGGTGCAGAAATAACAACACGTGAAATACAAGCAGCTGTAAATATATTTCGATTACAAAATAAAAAAGCTCCTGGAATCAGCGTAATTTCAAATGAGATGATACGAAGGTCAATCGATGTAAGCATTTCTGTCCTAGTCATCCTGTTTAATAAAATATTAGTTACTGGTATTTTTCCACTATAATGGTGGCAAGGAATTATATATCCTTTATTTAAAAATGGTACTAGATCAGATCCTAAGAATTATAGGGGAATATCACTTTATATACAATTGGTAAACTTTTTACAAGAATTTTAAATGAACGTCTAACAAAATGGTGCCCCATAAATGAAAAGTTTATCGAAAATCAAGCGGGTTATCGAACCATACATCAAATTTTTTAATCTCCAGGCATTAATACAGAAATATCTAAGTAAACCTAGGGGAAGACTGTGTTGTATTTTAGTCGACTTTTCTACAGCCTTTGACTGCATACAACATACAATATTGTATTATGCCCTAATCAAAAATGGTATAAAAGGTAACGTACTAAATTTAGTCAAATTAATGTCATCACAATTATCTTCGTGCGTTCAGTTAGACCAATTTAGTACTACGGGTATTAAATATGAGGGTGTACAGTAGGGACACGTCAGGAGTTTATGTTAAGTCCCCTCTTATTTACCCTTGTCCTGCTGCAGGAAACAGAAAATTGTAAAGGAGTCTGTGTTAATCCCATTTGTGATAATATTTGTTCACTCTTATACACCGATGACATTTCTGGTATTTCAGATACAATATTTAATTTCCAAAAAAAAATTGATTGTATTGCTACATTCTGCTTTAAGTATGGTATGAAACTTAAACTCTCAAAAACTAAAGAAAGTGTCTTCAGGAGAGGGGGCAACCTTAGAAAAAGTGAAGTTTGGAAGTACAATAGGGAAATACTAGAAACTGTTTCACACTATGAGTATCTAGGTTTAATGTTTACGCCTACTTTATGATGGTTTCTCGCAACCGAAACACTAGCTCAGCAAACCAGAAAAATCTCAAATTTCACGCATTAACTTTATTATATTATATCATGAGGCCTTTGATACGGAATAAATTATTATTATACATAATTATTGTCAAATACAATGTATTGCGAAATCGAATTATCACGGGGAAAAAAATATTATTCACAGATTAAGCTTCAATACAGGAAATGTTCGTGGAATTTTCAGGCCCGATGGTTATTGAGGCCCCTGGACCCTCGATTATAGGGACTTAGGATGGAACCCCCCCCCCCCCCCCCAATCCAGAATTGCTTCCGCCGGCCCTGATTTTTAAATAATATTTTTAGGAATGTTTAATGGTAGTTGTATTACACAAAACTAAAATTTCAGTAAAACAAATAAATGTCAGAAGTCGCCATTACCTTAAACAAACTTTAATACTACAGATTTTTTTTTTATACTTTCGATGGCCCACACTACATGCATACCTGACCTGTTGTTTTTGGGAGGTAGCATCAGAGGTCATGCGAGCGGCTTTTGACCCTATGACGTCAGGCATTTGATTAACTTTAATAGTAAAGACAAGTACAACGAACTACAAAAATGAAACTAAATATTATGGTCTGTGCCTTGAATATATTGATCAGTTTTGCAATGTATCGAAATAAGTGAAGAAATATCAGAGAGTTATATGACAGCGGTCGGATGTGCAATTCTTTGTGACCACAACTCTCAAAGGAGCTAAACTTCATGTTATTCGAAATAAAAAAATATGAGTTGGAATTCCATTTTGGTTCACATAAATCAATATTGGTTCATTTCAATGAATATTTATGTTGTTGCCGTTAAAATGTTTAAGACACAATGAACATTTCAAAATCAGTACAAGACGTCATGGCTAATTCACAAACGACAAAATAATTAAATTACAAAAAGAAAAACTAGTGGGCAGATCTTAAATTGAATGTACACTACTGTATATACACTCCTATTGCATTTAAGATTCATTTTAAGTCTAAAAGGGATACAAGAAAGTGTTCAAACTCAAAATGTTTGTGCCTTGTGTGCTTTCGAATAATTTTCCTTTGATCTAAAGATTCGAAAGACGATATCCATGTAGTACGAATGACACGCTAAATGTATCTTTAAATTAAAAGGGAACAGATTTTAGTCAGTGCAAAGTGGAGTGTTGGTCCCCAAAAGTATTTTTGTAATAAATTCTGAATTTAACACTGATGCGGCCTAGTCCTTAAAATAGCGATCATTTTATTACGAAAAAGTCGTTGAATTGTTTTATATTTAAAGAAACCTAGTCTCTAATGGATTAATCCTACATTAATTTATGTAACATAAAAAATCCTAAAACAAATTGAAACCAATTTTTGATGATTTCCTTTAATTTTTAGATGCAATTTTGCGATAACAACATTAAAATCCAAATGCCGTAATGAATCAGCCAAAAAGGTAAATAGTTTTTTTAAGAAAAAAGAATAAACTCGGTGCCCCATACACCTGCGATGTATGTACGAATCTATTTAGAATCACTCTATACAAATTCGATACATTGTTTGTTAAACTTTTTAAAAAAATACACTTTATGTATATATTGACTTACCTGGTATAGGTATTAACTGGTGTAGCTTGAGTAAATGTTTCTCTTGAATAAAGTCTGCTTCTTGTTTTCGGGATAATGCCCTACACATACAATAGAATTACAAGAAATGTCGCGTGGTCCAACGCTAGTGTTTGTCATTTTAATATTGACTGCTATTAGGCCATGTTTATAATCAATACTATATGCTAATAAACAAACTCATCACTGTTCCAACATAATCAGGGATTGTTTATATCTTATGTAAAATTACAGGAATGCACCGTTTGAGTTTGGTTCTATACTTTTATATTAGAGAGTATCCCATTTAGAGTTTTCGGATGATTCCTGGAAGGGGGGGGGGGTCTGCGATTACGTGATGTAAATGATTATGATTGCCCTATTGTACATTAATTGAGACATCTCCAACTTGTCACTTATAGAAGTGACTTGTCGACCCGAGCCAGTGGGAAAATATCATCAACGACTTAAATAGGAACGGCGGTGTGGGGTGGGGTGGTCTTCTGTTCGTGATACAACAGATTCAGAAAATAGTTCACACCAATTCGCAAAATGTGTATCCCTGACCGTGATGTGATGGAAATAGGGTGAAAACATAAAGAACCGAACAATCAATAATAATACGTACTTGGATTGTTCGTACTTGGTTTTTTTATTTTATTTTATCGTATTGCATTCCATAGAATTGTGACCTGTATAATCAAATTCCATTACTAAATGCCATCAAAACAATAATATTGGTTGAACAGCCGTCAACCATAATCGTTAGATGTGTGTTGATGAATGGTCTTTTACAATTTGTTTGACCAATACATTACCATAAGCTTAGCCGTATTCTTATCTTAGGTTACCATGGATTCGCGGGTTCTTGATAACCAAAATGGTTACGGTGATAAAAACGATACAAATGAAATCTCAATCTGAACGACAGACTCACCCTACCTGCAGAGAAGTGACTCTGACACAGTGAACAGCCATGATATCCCATGCCGTTATCTAAACGTCACAGGTCGCGAGTTCAACGCCAAGAAGTCAGTTTTTAAACAAACAAACAAAAGTAAAATGACTTCGACGAACAGAAAACCTGCGTCGTATCAGGGTTGTCGGTGCAATAACTGGAAACAACTCAAGATTGAATAATAAATCCACGGAAGAAAATGCGATTTTAACAGAATTAGCCAGCTAAAACGGACATTTGACACACGCGGGGCCGCACTATTGGCACTATTTTGTGATTCGGTAGGTCTATTTTACATATACGCAATGAATTCTGCTAATGTTCTTAGCGTGGGGATTGACTAATAGTTATTTTAGTTCCTTTCTAAACGAAAATTTAAAACTTTAACGCAATTTTTAAAAAATTGCCCAATTCTGGCTGGGATTACTCAGCAAAATGGCCATTTACTGAATACGTGCGAAAAAAAGCCAGCTACCATAAATTTCGTCACGTTAGTTACGTACGATGAAATCTGTGACAAGAACTTCTTGGGTTCGAATCCCTGTGTAGGTGATTGGTTGAGTCAAGATCCATCTTCTAATCAAATTCTGGGATTTCAATGCTGTTGAGAAGGTTCCTCCTGGTTTCAGCGTGGTTTATTTTCGTCAGTTGAGCAATATGTTAGTTGTTCGGATGCCCGTCTTTATTAGACGGTAGGTCCAGAAAAATTGTACGTTAAGCCTATTTTCAGACCATTTTCATTTACATTGTATATTTTCATTTTGAAATGCTTCATTGTCGAAACATTTGATTGTCGGTCCAGTTAAGGTCAAGGATACTTTTTTTCTGGTGTCACATTTCCAGAAGGCACCTTATTAAACACGTTTTAGATAGTATAGAGTGTTGACCATCTAAATAAAGGGTACGAAATTTGAAGATTTGATTGGATACGTATGGTATTCAAAAATAAAGTTCACAAAAATTATATATTGTAGGCTTTTGGTTGAATTTAAAACGTTTTTGCAGTTTGTCCCGATCTAAGTGCTTCCAAGAGCTCTTTATCCGTAATGTAAATGATGTTGTCATTTACAAATACGGATGCATTATTAACTTCATTATGTGAGTTCAAATTTTTATACACCATAGTTTAATGAAGAAACGACTCTCTCTCTCTCTCTCTCTCTCTCTCTCTCTCTCTCTCTCTCGTTGGTATACACATCGCCAAATTCCATTTTCTCTAACACACATTCTATTCTTACTAGTGGGTAGATCGAGCACAATACTTAATTGATACTGTCATTAATTTTGCTAGGTTTAATTTCCTTAATGGGACTAGACCCGGTGTAAATTAGTAGGATTTCCTTTCTTAGGAAGACATCACAACAACGTGATTTCATTAAAATGATATCATAATAGCTTGTTTTTTTAGCTTTCTATAGTTTCTCTTTTATCCACCATATCCGGGTTGGGGGCGGGGATGAATGGTTAGCGTATGCGCGCTGTATCATAAGGTCTCTCATTGAGTCATATGGCGTAGTTTCGATTCTAGAGTTTCACGTGACAAGGAGTAGGATTGCCTGTCCAACCTCGTGGGTTTTCTCCGGGTCCTCCGGTTTCTTCCCACTGCTAAAGACTCTACACACAAGCTAATCATTAGCATACAATTAAACCATATGTTAGTCTCGAAATGACCTGGTTCGTCTCGAGTGGATGTTAACAACATCTCTCTCTCTCTCTCTCACCCTCTCCGGATAAATTCCAAGTGTAATTCACCTTTTCTCACGCTTCAAGGCACTAGCCAATATCCAACATCCACATACACCCACACATATAATGTCCCTAGGGTTCTTTAAATAAACGGCTTTCTGTCTGTGGGTTCTTCCGAAATTTGTACTGTGCCCGTCAAAGTGGCGATTGTTTTATGTCAGATAACGTGATTTTTTGTTGTTTCCAGTGTCAAGAACTTCATTAAATGAGAAAGTTTGTTTGTGTGCTTGTGGTGTTTTCGCTGTAGGAAACTAAACAGTCGAAAGAATAATTTTCAAATAACTGCATGAAAACCGGAAATTTTGTCTTACAAAAATTTAAACGGGGCTGTATATTTTGCATTTGGCACAGTATTTAGTGATGAAATTGACAATTACGTGTGATACATTTATATACATTTGGGTTATTTAGTGATGAAATTGACAATTACGTGTACTACATTTATATTCATTTGGATTAATTCTATAATATGGTTAAATATATTTAAAATGAATATCTTTATATTTTTTACATATTAATACATAATGGTATTCACCTTTAACATCATCATTATCGCATAATTTACAAAATACTTTATTTTTGACAACAGTGTTATCTACCTGTTTCTATAAACAAGTTATGGTTATGTTATGGCAAGTTTGTAATAAACCATAATTAAAAATACATTAGGGGAGATTAGATAAAGAGCTGACGGTTCTCTTTATAATTGTTAAACTTTCATGGTCAACAAGTAAAGAAGAATACTAATGAGTCATTAATGACAAGGTGTGAAGTAATAATTGATAAGGATTAAAGGGACAGATTAAGTTGATTAATACGCATGTATTCACAATGGTCGCATGCCAGTGTAACCACTTGTCTAATAAAAACAAGTTTCACCCAGGCGAGGAACAATAAAGGGATAAACAAGAGTTAACGAGGGAATAATAGAGAGGTTAACAAGGGATTAATTAGTTCTAGTTCTTTATTCCCTTAATGAGAAAAATAAAAGGTAGAGCATTGGGTGCTAAAATACATTAATGATGGCGTATCATGCTCTAATACGCTATGTATTAGACTACGGCTATTTTGGCCTTCATGAACTTCGCGACTAAACCCTTAAAGGGACTGTCCCGAATAGAACAGAGCCTCAAAAATAAAAGTCCGAGTACGTATGAAATTTAAACGCCAAAATATAGAAGACTGGTGTATATACTCTGACTCAAAATTTCAGCTCAAAATATTGAGTCGTTTGGACGTGAGCGTTAAAACAGCTTATCCGGAAACGTAACCCTTTTAAGATTTCGGGTCAATTCTGTCGTTGGTCAGAGGCGCCCCCCCCCCCTAATTTTCGACAGTGCCCTTTCTTTTCTTCTGAAGGTGCCTTTTTTACTTCTGAAAGTGCCTTTTTTACTTCTGAAAGTGCCTTTTCTTAGACCCAAATATGTCCGAAAATATCAGCCAAATAGCTCTTGGAATTACTACAGATGCAAGTGACAGGGATGTAGCCACGACAGGTGGCACTATTTTCTGTCGCCAAGCACAAAGAAAAAATTGAAAAAAGCCGCCCAGTCGTATTTAAACCCCCTCGACTTCGTCCTTCTCTGCACACAAACTCAGCGCTCGAAATTTACCACGGCAAACGACAAAGCCATGATAAAAGACTACACAAAGCATGTCTGCCACGGCATTTTTTTTGTGTGTGCCGTAGTAGACCCTATCATCCAAATTTACGACAAGACAATGTTAAAGGTTTAGATGTCGTTAATGGTGTCGTACGTTCGGTTTTACGATCAATTTTGAAGGTACCGTTTAAATCTACGGTTAATCCTAGCCTATCCACAATGTCAATGTTTCTTATTTTATTTCTTGCTTGTTTACCACGGCAAACGACAAAGCCATGATAAAAGACTACACAAAGCATGTCTGCCATGGTATGATTTATTTTTGTGTGTCGTAGTAGACCCTATCATCCAAATTTACGACAAGACAATGTTAAAGGTTTAGATGTCGTTAATGGTGTCGTACGTTCGGTTTTACGATCAATTTTGAAGGTACATGTACCGTTTAAATCTACGGTTAATCCTAGCCTATCCACAATGTCAATGTTTCTTATTTTATTTCTTGCTTGTGTTGATCATGGATTTGCTACGACCCGGTAGTAGGGCTAGGAGGACGATGAGAGCTTTCTCAACTTCTGTTTGACCTTATTGTCATTCCACCGTAATAATAATATAATTTGTGAGACACAAGTCAAACAAAACAGCGTGTTTTAATTATCAATGTCTACCTGTTGTCATACTTCGTTGTACTCAAATAAAACACAAACACCGTTTTAAGAATAGGCCTATATAAATTTGAATATATAAATAGAAATTGATTTGCACTGAAGCAAAAAAGACAGCAAATGCTCTAAAAATACACCAATAAGGATTAAATTTTTATAAAAGACCACGTCCCCTCCAAATGTTTTTGGCTCGCTACGCTCGCACAAGATTGTTTCCACCACTCACCTCAGCGACGGGCCCTCAGTTTGCCGCCCCCCTCCCTTTCCGAAATTTCTAGATCCGCCCCTGATTAGTTGACAAGGTAATCGATTCCCGTTCCTTTAGAGGTCTACATGGTGAATGGTCCATGTGCTGTACTTGATAACAAAAGGTAAATTTCACCGACACATTATTCTTATCAAATAAAATTCTGGTTTTATCAAATCACCGCATAATACATTTCAAGATAAAGAGTGTAGGTTTAAGTTGTTTGAAAACGTATCCCATATATTGAGTTAGTTGCTTGGCCCTAAGGTATGGGATTTTAATGGATTTTAACACAACATTAGAGAGTTTTATTATCAAAAACATTATCGGGATTGACCCTTTAATTAAGTTTGACACCATGATACAAAGCTCTTTGTATTGCGACTGGCGTAGGGTTTGGGACTACGAGAGAGGCCTTACTACAGGAAGCCGGGGAGTTGCCCCTATCCCTAAGAAGAAAATAACTAGCGACAAGGTATTGGGCTAAGATCTCGCAACTGGGTGCAAGATCCACTACTTTTGCCAGTCTACAAAAAACAAGATTATGTGAGAGATCCTAGAAAGAAAAGCTTCGGCCAGGGTATCGGGGAAACAATCAATAAATGAACACGACCGCCAGCAATCGCCCCTTGGACGCGCTCTATACCGCCGGTCAATCTAGATATACTACAGAAAACCGACAAGAAAAACAACCCCACTGCTGCACGTGCTGACTCTCTAGAAAACCTGGATGACAACTGGCCGTCTGATGACAGGGACTATGTGTAGACGGATGGCTCACGCAACCCTGAAAGGAGCACCAGCTGCCAAACGGGAAAGAGAGAATAAGCAGGAAACTGCCCAATAACTGTTCGAGGGAAAGACTGCAGAGCTTGTGGGCATTCGTGACGCTATATCATGGATCTCCCATCAATAGACTAGTAGTAAGTTCGTCATTCTAAGTGACTCTATGAGCAGTCTGATTTCAATCCAAAATGACAACTCGGACTCAAGACCAGAAGTCATTTTTGGAAATCGGACGGCTGTACAAGAGGGTCCTAGAGAAGTGGAAGCAAATAGAGCTCGTGTGGATTCCATCACATGCCAACATTGGAGGAAACGAAGAGGCAGATCGAATCTTAAACGAAGGTATCAAGGACACAGCATCACTACGCATCATAGACTATAGCACCACGGAAATCTACAGTATGGTTAAAAGACAAGTCAATTCATTCTGGGGAAAAACGATGCAGGAAACAACTTTTTCTGCCATTGGATTGATATCTGAGTGTCAATTTTGCATTTAAAATGGCGGCAGATTTTTTGAGAGGCATTTTCTCCCGGTGTCCGCACCTTGGGTCCGCGCCTGTGGTGGCGCCTGATAGCCCCCACATAAGAGTTATAAGAAAGTTTGGATCAGGTGTAGGCGCCATTAAAACCGACCGACTCATCAGTGCCTTAGGAGCATTACTATGTGATCATAATCGAAAGGTGATTTTTTTGAAGGGAGCGCCTTATTTGTCTGGCAATTTTTATAAATCGGAGGCCAGAAACATGATTTCCTGGCATTTCAGGCACTTGTGTGGAGCAATTTATAGGTACCTCCCCCAGAAAAAAAAATTATGCCACAAAATTAGCGCATTATGGCGTTATTTTAGTGGACCAATCCATGCGAGTGCTATAAAATGATGACATTTCTAGAGGAGGGGGCTTGACGCAACTGAGATTTTTTTGTGGGGGGGGGGCTAATTTTTGTGGAGGGAGCGCCTTATTGTTCTAGAAATTTTCAGAAATTGGAGGCCGGAAACATGATTTCCTGGCATTTCCGGCACTTAAGTGGAGCCATTTATAGGTACCTTCCCCAGAAAAAAATAAAATTATGCCACAAAATTAGCGATTTCTGGCGTTATTTCAGTGGACCAATTCATGCGAGTGCTATGAAATGATGGAATTTCTAGAGTAGGGGGCTGGACGCAACTGAGATGTTTTGTGAGGGGGGGGGGCTAATTTTTTCAAGAGGAACCCCTTATTGTTCTGGAAATTTTCAGAAATTGGAGGCAGGAAACATGATTTCCTGGCATTTCAGGAACTTGTGTGTAGCCACTTATAATTACCGAAATAAAATTATGCCACAATATTAGCGCATTCTGGCGTTATTTCAGTGGACCAATCCATGCGAGTGCTATGAAATGATGGCATTTCTAGAGGAGGGGCTGGACGCAACTGAGATTTTTTGTTGGGGGCCCCTAATGTGGGGGGCCCTTGGGCCTGCGCCTACCCCATGATTAATCCGGCCATGGTGATAAATGCGAGTGCTATGAAATGATGGCATTTCTAGAGGAGGGGGCTGGACGTAACTGAGATTTTTTGTGGGGGGGCCCTGGGGCCTGTGCCCCATGGTTCCCCATGGTTAATCCGGTCTTGATGCGAAATTACAGACACAAAATCGTCGTCTGTGAGTGCAGAGAAGAGTGTACCACTAACCATGTCCTTGTAGACTGCAATGTATACAAGGAGGAGATAATGGAACGAGTGAAAATGATGAAGACTAACAACATACCATTCAACACTTAGAACTTACTCTTCCCGAGACCAGGGTCCGTATTCAAATGACATCTTAAGTCTAAGATAGTCACTTAACTACTAGCTTTCACTTAAATATACGTAACTTCCTGTAAGTTAAGGGCAAATGGTATTCAAAGGCACCGTTAAGTATCAAGTTTTCCCTTAAAGTTAAGCTGCCTTAACTTTTAAGTGTAAGTCTTTAAGTGGTATTCTAAGGCCAGTTTAAGTGAGAAATATCCACTTAACTTTAAGTGACCTACGGGGGGTACCTTAAAGTTAAGTGAGATAATAATTACTTCTTTTAACGCTGTAGTAGCAGTCCCGTAATGGCGATTTTAAATGTTAGGGGATTCAGATTGAAACAAAGACAATGTCGCCGAGCGTAGCTGGCTCATATTACCCTTTTCGTCGGCAGCTTTGATGTTGTGGTGCCATAATAGACCAAAGGATATTACCACCGAGATTGTATATCTTTTTCCGATCATCTATCATGTTTGTATACATGCTTCATCATCTTTCCGCAATTGTCATATAATATAGTTAAATTCAAAGATCTTTATACATTTTTTAAAATTATTTATACTACCGCTAGAAGCAAGGCATGACTTATTTTTTTACATCTCATTCCCATATACATAATCGATAGTATTTATTCAGTTAAAATATAATGCAACATGCATCTTTCGTACGTACCGTCCGTGCCAGGCCTTTGAAAATCTAAAATGTAGGTACTTACAAAATATCTATGAATTTCGCAAATGATAGATTTATATAGTCTAAATTAGAAGGCAAGGGCCATTGCGTATTGCTAATAATATGTTTTTTTTCTATTCGTGATACAGTGTTAAAAAATTAAAGTTTACAATATATATCATTATACTGCCACTATTTATTGTAATATATTTGAGATGGAATTTTAGGGGGAAAAATCTATGAAAAGGATGCACAATACCATAATTTATCCAAATTACAATTATACTATTTTCAAACGTTACAATACGTGTATAATGTTTCGACAAACATTTTCATAGTAATATAAACTATGAATTTTATAGAGTATAGTTGATGCTCTTAAGGGGGCATAACTTGCTTGCAATGTTAGAAATTCGTGATTTTTGGCAGTGGAGGGTAGTCTATAAATTGAAAATTCATGCTTTTTGGCGAATGTAAGTTTTCCATAATTTAAGTGTGGAGTTATTCCGCCAAAACTAGACATCATCAGAGTGGGATAGTGGAGTAAGGGGGGGGGGGGGTCACCATAAGACGGACCTGTCACCTAAACACAAATCTTACAAAGATGACATCTACCAAACTACATAGGGGATTTATACCAAACTGGAAGGATGGTGGAGTAAGGGAGAGTCACGATCAGACGGACTCGGCATCTAAACAGTATTCCGCTAAAATAGACATCAACCCTACAGAGTGGGATAGTGGAATAAGGTGAGGTCACGATAAGACGGGTCTGGCACCTAAACACAAATCCCACAAAGATGACTTCTACCAAATTAGCAGGATAGTGAAGTAAGGGGAAGTTACGTTCAGACGGACTCGGCACCTAAACACCATTCCGCAAAAGAAACACATACCAAACCCACAGAGTGGGATGGGGAGTAAGGGGAGGTCACGATAAGACATCGAAAGCCTTACTGTAATCCACTAAACAGTACAGACGTTTGATTCTGTTGGAAGACCGTACTTACATTTTTTCGGAATCCAAACTAACTGGGTGGTATTATTTTACATTTTTGACAAATTTTAGTCAATATAGAAGTAAACAGTTTCCCTAGACACGAAACAATAGATATTCCCCTGTAGTTATTTGGATCTATAGCCGACGTTGGAGGAAAGCCTCAAGAATTGAGAACATTATTAAAAATTTCCACTAAGCAGGACATCAGAACCTCTTTACAGTGTATTAGGAGTTCATTTTGGGTATTATCGCACGATGACGGGTTTTTGTATACATTCCCGTATTTCATTCTCTGTTATAACAATGTCTAATTCTCTATTACAAAATCGTGAATTTAAGTCATACATATTAATAAAATTTACAATACTTTCTTGTACAGTAGGGTGGGTAGATGCTAACTTTTTGAGGTGTTTATGAAAATCGTCAATCCCTTGTGTTGTTGTCACGGTTATTTATTTTTTGAACAGTTTGGTTTTTTTTTTTAAAAACGTTGTACTACATTGCCCTGGTGGCTTTTATAATCATGTTTTAACCACCGTTCCAATTTTTTGTAGTATCCCTTTGTTAACTTTAGGAGTGAACGGGTTTCATTACTTTTGTAATGATAATAAACTTTATTCTCATAAACTACAGTAGTACACAGTTATAGAGAAGACACAGAAATATAATATCATATATAATCACAAAAATAACTAAATTATCTAGGAGGAATGGTTTTCACATTTATAAGTTTAATAAATTTACATAGTTTTTCCAAGGTGGTAGTATTTGAAGTATAAAACAACTGATTTAACTTATAAATATTAGGGTTTGAACAGCAGAAACGAGGTAAATATTTCTCTTTTTCGGGACTAAATGCATTATACATACCATTTTATAATGGATTTCGTCACCAATTTGTAGAGCACATTGGTAGTCTCTATATCTTTTAAAACCAGAATCATTGAACCAAACAATTTTTAATCCCGTATGTTTACCTTTAGTGATTATAATTTGTTTTGTATACTTTAGCATTGGAATAGACCGTGGCACCGCTACCGCTGTGCAAAATGGTTATTATAGCACACTGCATGGTGAATGGATTCATACATATGTAATTGTGTTCTAAAGTAATGATATTACTAGAGTGCGAAGAATTGCCAAAGTTTCAGCCTCACTCCACTTTAATCTCATATTTGTATTGGCCAGCAAGGAAAATATTACTGTAGTAGTGTGAAATTGGACACAGTAGTAAATGTTTAATACATTATGCCAATCCACACAGTATTACTTAATTCAGTAAACTATATTTTAATGGATCTTAATCCACTCCAATTACCCCCAATTCTTTGTTTTGCACTTTAAATAGATCTTATAAAATGCACGCAACGTCTACGGGCTATAGCGTTTTAGTTACCAAGTAATGTCTACGGGCTATAGCGTTTTAGTTACCATGGTACACATTTGTAATCCATTGGCTTTTATTGGATATCTGGTCATCAGTATTTAGTAGTTTTGTCAAATATTAAAAAATTCTAATTTTTCTCATTACATGTAAGGGGAATCGACCTAATTCAAAATACACCATACTGTGCATAATTGTGTATCTAACTCCTAGTATTCGTTTATAAAAAAAAATGACTGAACTTTCTCCAAATCAGCGGCATTATAAAATCCCCATATTTCTGCTCCATATGATAAAATGCTCCCGACATAAGTATCAAATACTGACAATTTAGTTTCAATGTTAAAAAAAGTTATCATTACATACTCTTAATACAGAGAATAAAGCTTTCCTGTCCTGATCAGCTACATGTTTCTGGGTTTTCAAACATTTATCATTATAGTTTAAAACAATCCGAAATAGTTAAAAATGAGGACAATTTCTAATTCATTACCATTATAAAACCATTTATCATTTTCTGACGATTTGGATGGACAATTTTAAGAGTACAACAAAATAATATGGTACGTAAAAAAAAATGCCGCCTTAAAATAGACCTGATATACAATTTAAAAAGTTCGACAAATTACCATGTACATGTAGTTTGAAGCGAGAATTTCAAATTTTCTTAGAAAGTCAAAATATAATTATTTCTATATCTTTTGCTCAATAGTTTATCAACTCACTATTATACGATTTGGGCATTATTTCCCACCCTTAAAAATCATTGACACGGGAAATAACAACACAATTACCTCCCTTCTTTTCCTATTGATAACATGGACGACCATCTCCCAACGTTTGAATTTGAAGTTGAAAACGATATTTTTGCCTATTTCTAAGCTGGCAATAGTGAATTATTTGAAATAATAGGATTATTCTTTAAAAAAGGTAGGACTGTTTTTGGATACCATCTATTTCAAAGCTTTATTTTAATAAATTTTAAAAATATCCATGTAACTTAAAAATTTTAAATTACAACCGCTTAAAAACATTTTACCTGATCATATATAGAGAGCGCATCAAATTTAAAATTTGTTCTTTTATGCCTTCCTGAATGAGTTTATATGTGTGATTAATTAAAGTCAAAGGATTTTGAATAGTCAACAAAACAGCAATAAAGGCAGTTTTTATGTTTTAAAATTCGGTTGATTAACATATTTAAAATAGAAATACTAATACTACAATATGATAATAGTATGTGATTTATAAACTCTTTATCATGTCATCTTCACTTATCCAGGCTTCAAACAAATACAAAATGTCCTGTTCACAAACAATGTTGGTGAAAGCCGGTGTAATACTTTAAATCAAAAATTTCATTTATTCTAAGAAAATTAAAACATGATTATTTGAATGTCTTTTACTAAATAGGTTGTCAACTCACTATTATACGATCATAGGCATCATTCTAACACTTAAAAACCATTCATATAAAAAAATGAAATATTTTCTACTCGGCCTGAGCTGATTGGTGATAATATCATTTCATTTCACTGGAAAACAACGTCTACATAAGGAAGTAGGTTAACACTATTTTGTAGCCAAAGCAAAGTGACAGGCGTCATACAGCCACTAGCCCAAATGATTGACAGCCTTTTTGTGTTTTAAATGGATGCAATATAGCATCAACCCGCTTGTCTATAGAGATCATTGGTCGTTTTTAAAACAGAGTTCTTCTCAACGTTGAGATTCGAAATTGAAAATGATATTTTTGCCAATTTTTCAACTGGCAATAGTGAATTATAGGATTAATAGGATTATTCTTTAACAAGGTAGGCTGTTTTTAGATACCATATATGTTAGGGCTTTATTTTAAT
Organism: Patella pellucida; assembly: GCA_917208275.1. Classification (NCBI taxonomy): domain Eukaryota; kingdom Metazoa; phylum Mollusca; class Gastropoda; family Patellidae; genus Patella; species Patella pellucida. Next base: position 14,676,048 of record OU795044.1, read on the forward strand.
ACATTTTAAAAATATAACTGTTAGGGCCGCTTTAATAGACTTTGTGCTTCTAAGATTAACTATTAAGATGAAATTCATTTATATTATATTACCTATTGGTTTGACAATTTGGTACGTTCACACATACTTAATTCAACTTAGAGCAAATTGACATGTTGATGTATAAAAAGAATACAGAACTGTTTCTATATGTAAACATAACTGGTTCTATCTTTTCAACAACATGCATGTGATCGGAATTTTACCGATTGCGTCACTGGCTTTAGTTTATCCAATAATATTATTAATTAGACAAGTTCAGGGTTATGCGTACGCTTAGCTATGCGTGATAGACCTTGGGCCTATATAGATAGCCATTTGTAAAGTTTTAGTTCAGACTTCGATTAGACTTCCAGATGGGTTCCTAGCGGCTAGCTAGGTTTGGGAAGAGTTTAGCTAGTATTAACTGTAATGATGATATGTACATTGCTTGTATGTATAACTATATCTGCTACATAAAAGGTAAAAACGAACTCTTGCATTGTTATAACTGGGAAGACGAACGTCTTAAGGAACCAGTAAAAAAACACAACATGAAGGAGAAGGAAGACAGCTAGAGACACAATTCTAGACGATCACAAGGCTAACAGAATTATGTAACAAGATGCACGAGTCTAATGTAAGATCTGGCGATCTCCAGCCCCGCTCTCCAGGTCAGACAGAATTGCTCATCTTGCTACACTGGTTCAATTAGGTTTTTTCTCTCAGTTCTTTGCCTACATTCCAAGCTAATATAGAGAGTCCACTCCCTGAAATTAACTATACCCGCGTTTGAGATGTTTCCGAACTTGAACGGAAGTGTGCGTGGCGTTTCGCTGAAGGTCTAGCGGAACTACTAGTACCACTACGTGTGTTTCTGTTGTTGGTTACCCATGGTCTAACCGGATTAAAGAGGATTTTGTACTGCAGTGTCTGCAGTTCGTTATCATATATGATTGAAGGTGTTTGGTCAAACTGTGCAGCATTGTGTTTGATAATATCATAGAGTTGATTATTATATTAACAAATAGTTTATCTATTACCAATTTTACTTTCTGACCACTTATTCGCAAATTCTTCATTACATGGTACAATTTCTTTCTTTCTTGTTCAACGATAGGGGGGGGGGGGTCGTTCATTCCATAAGGTTTTCCCCTCAACATATTGGCACGACATTTTACAAAAACTTCGACACGATCGGTCTGCTACTGTTTTTGTTAAACTTTCTGAATCTGTGTATATTTCCGAACTCAATTTTGTGATCAATTTGCAATTCTCGATACAGAAAATCTCTCAGAATCTATTTCGTGTTCTCATCACATACCCTTCAGACCATTAAATATTAAATTATATTGCAGATCTATCACAGTAGTTTGTATCTGGGCTTGCTGTTCTCTAATCTTTGATAGGACATCTGATATTTCTTGATCTTTTTCCATTATACATTGTTCAAGGGGGTTGGGATGGCCTAGTGGTCTAAGATGCCGCGCTTCGACCTCTAGCTGACCGGCCACCTCTGGCTTGCGGCTGTGGTTTCGAGCCCTGGTGTGAGCGTATGTGGCACCTGGGGTTCCTCTGGACACTCCGGTTTCCTCCCACTGCTAAAAGACCCCTACGCGCAACCGAATTATAGAAATAAAATTACACCATATGTTAGTCCCGAAATGACCTAGTTGTGTTGAGTGGACGTAAAACCCCATCTCTCTCTCTCTCTCTCTCTCTCTCTCTCTCTCTCTCTCTCTTTCTCTTCAAACATTTTGACAAATGTTCTATTTAAACTTTATCCTCAGATGTTTTTTCAGAAGAACACTATTTGCCACTGATAATTTCTCCAGTTCTGATCCCATTTCAGTCTGACTGATTTGAAAGAATTGTGCAAATGAAGAGTATCCTTAAAATTGATTAACACACAAAATAAAAAATCCTTGTATATTAAAAAGTCAATTTAAAACACACTTATAAAACCGTTGTCGTGAGAAAAGGGGGAGGGTCATCTTCTCCCTTTGACACAATAAAAAAAACCATGTTAAAACAGTAGGTCCAGCTGACAGATGTTTGGCGCCATCAGTGCGGATAGAAAAAAATCCCTTGGGGAGAATCCGCTTGCGTTATGTGGAAAAACGAAGTGCTCGCCGTAAAAAAACACATAGCTGGACCCGTTGATTATTTACATATTAAAAACTTTGTCCAATAAGTTCCATATGGTTAAAAGTTAAAAGTCCTATAATACGGTCCACAGCGCCGTTCGTTTGTTTCTGGAGTTTAACGCCCACTTCCATCGGGATCGGGGGTGATATCAATTAAAAGTTAAAGGCATTCCATTAGGGTTTTTCTTGTGCATGACTCTCCCCAGATAAACGTTACCTGAAAAGAGAAAGAAGAGCCAGCAGCAACACAGATCAATAATTAGTAAACTAAAAGGCAATATTTAAATGTTACAAAAAAAAGGTGAAGCTATAAAAAAAATACCATGGCGTTCAATACTGGGTGGTTGGATCAATTGGTAACTTAACATCAATAACGCATAAATAACTAATAAGATACACTAATGGTGTTAACATATAATCACAGCACAAAAAAAACCTTGAAGGTAATTAACTAATTAAAGTACACAACTGAAAAAATGAAGTCATATTGAATAGTATTATTTAATAATTGCATGTACATATAATGCTTATAATTAAACTGCTGTTGGTTATCATGATAACAAGTTATGAACTGATGAATAGAGAGGGTTATGGATGTTGTTAACATATGATTATAGTGTGTAAGGACTAATCACAAAACAAATTACCATTGCTGATACAACTAGTAAAACATTATTTACTAATTAAAAGTACAATTTTAAACTACCAGGTTAGGGAAGGTAATTTCATCAGAACAATGTCCTTAACTTATTGTGAATTAAATTTTAAAAAAGTAATTTCTCCATCTTTATCAGCTCATATAGTAATAATAACAATCAACAAGATTCCTGTCTTCATTTAATCAACAAAAGCTGCCGCTAATAGAACAGTATTCAAATCAAAAATAACTCAATTTGATCAACAGAAACCTCCACCTAACTATTTATTAACATGTAACAGGAAACTTAATATCTTGTATACAAGACTTCGTCACGGCTGTAGCCCATTAAAATCACATCTTTATAAATCTAATCTTGTAAATGACCAGAAATGTCGCTGTGGCCATGAGACGGAAGACACGCAACATTACTTCCCAAATTGTCCTTTGTATGATGAGCAAAGGCGTATATTATTTGATCAATTAAAAAACTATCATAATCTAAATCTGACGACATTGCTTGCCGGTGACCCGGAATTAACGACAATTCAGAATAAGGGAAATCCCGAATTATACAGAGACTCAAAAATAAAAGTCTGAGAATGTATGAAAATAAAACGCCAAAATAAAGGGGAATGGTGTATTTACCTTGTCTCAAAATTTCAACTCAAAATATTGAGTCATTTGGACGTGAACGGTAAAACTGCTTATCCGGACACGTAACACTTTTAAGATTTGGGGTGATTTTTTTCATTTGGTGACCTGATAATCGATTTATGTTTCTTGAGAGGTCTATACAGTGAATGACCCATGTACTGTACTAGATAACAAAAGGTAAATTTTACCTACATATTTTTTTTATAGAAAAAAGTCTGGTTTTATCCAGATACTGTATGATACAAAGGTCTCCATTTTCAGATGAAGACTGTCAGGTTTAAGTTATTTACAAGCGTATCACAAAAATCTGGTTAGTTGATCGGCCTTAGATAATGGGTTTTAAATGATTTTAACACAATATAAAGCAGTTTTATTCCCCCAAAAGTTATCGGGATTGGCCCTTTAAGCAAGTACAGAAATAGATACAGAACACAGAGCGATTTAAATCATGATGTAGTTCTAGAATTGAAATACACGCTACCGCCCGGGAAATAAAATTTTAAAAAATTGATTTAATATTTGAACCTCGCCAAATAAACCTTTCACGCTTTCGTATATTTCGCTGTTGTAAGGTATGTTATACCGAGGTGTTGTTCTCCCTTGTCCATATTTTAAATACACTGAACTTCTGTAAATATGTTTGTTTTGTTAATTTATTACTTATTAGTATTTGATATGTATGTGTATTGACTTTGCTTCACCGACCACCTACAACAATTATATTATATTGGAGAGGACTCTTTTGTAAGTTTTAGTAACTTTTGTCCGATCCGTTTACTTTAAAGTAATAAAATATCCGAGGTGGAACTTAACATTATCGAGCTTCGCTGTCTTTGGGAGAACATTGGAAGAAAATGAAGGGCGTGTTTAGAAGTCTGGGTGTACGTTCATTCGTTAGTGGTTCGTAGGGGTTCACAAATGCGCCCTTTCGTACGGGGAATATTTTCAAGATCTTCAAAATTTTAAGCATGTGACAACGTTATGTGTATTAGGCCTATGTGTAGAATTGGCAATGCGAACGTTGCACACGTTGAGTGTAGGCTGTTTCTTGTCCTTAAACGCCCGACCCAACTTTCTAGTAACGTGCCCGATGTTAGACTACCAATATAGTAATGTACGGTATTGCTACAAGGTAGCTTTTTTCAGTGATATCTTCATCAACCCTGAGTATTTTATTTTTCTGGTCGTCATCAACAAGAAAATTACCCGAAACATCTCGCCATCGCTTAGAACATCCGTGGTCGGCCTATAACGGCTTCGACTCATTCAATACGTTTCTTGGAGCATTATGTGACTGGGGGGGGGGGCACTTCCCTCTCTGAACTGTGGTTGAACCCGTGCTTGGGTGCGTGTGTGGACGTCTTGTCATCTCATTTATGGAGAAGCATGATGGAACTGATCTACGAAACTCTTCTAGACTGGATGGGGACATTTCGGTTTAACCCTTTCTTACATAGAACAATATTTTTGTTACCAGAAATGTCAAAATCCAACCAGACATGTATTTTCACATTATTAGACATATCCTATACACTTTTTTTCAATTATGGAGCCTAAATTGGGAGTTAAGGGGGTGTCACATATGTTGCCACCATGCAGCTCTGGGTGGCGATAGAGCACACATTTGATGCCACTATGCACAAATTGAATGCAATGAAGACAGAAGGAGATGTCAAAAATGCAAAATACTTATCGTTTCCAGGGGTAATTTTGACATTCTGTGAACTTTATCAACAATTTTGTCAACTTTCAGCAGTGTGCAGATATTTGGCCAATCCAAACAGAAGACATTGCACTAACATGACCAATGACTGATTGTCTTAACTTGAAGAGAAACTACTACGAAGATATTTTCTCTGTCCTACAAGCAAGGCATATACCAGACCAACAGTAGGCTCCATCTCATCCCTGTGCTTATGAAAGTCGTAGTAGAGCAGCAGGATGTCCCCTTACATTACACACACATTGTTCTACAACACACGGACGAACATGTTGCGTAATGTCATCATAGTGCATTTTTTGACTGCATTACAGCAGGGAGATGCCATACATTATCATACCTTAGGCTATATCATAAAGGCAACACATGTGACATGCATAAGGTCATTAATGTATCATAGTGGCCACGTATGTGGCCAGTCGATAAATTACCCCCTAGTTTATTTCTTATTCTTTGAAAATTACTGACTACTATTTCTACATGTTCTGAAACAAACATTTTACCAAACTGATATAGATTTTCACTTCATATCCCCTCCATGTGGACATTATTGCGCTTTGTCGGTCGCAAGTCAAACTCACCTACTTCCATTGGGGGCAACGCCGGATTAACCATGGCGGGGGCCCTGGGGCCTGGAACATGTGGGGGGCCCCTGGTCACCGACTGAGAGCGCTGAAGGCGCGAAGGCCCGCAAGGGGGGTCTGGGACAGGGCCGAATGTAGGATTGTAAAAGTGGGGGTGCAGTAGAGTGTTAGGGACGCCAATATATTGCCAGAGTAACTGAGTGCGGAACTGTGCGTGTATGTACGTCGAGGTGGGTACTGGAAGCCCTTCCCCACGAAAATTTTGAAAATTAGACTGTCACAAACGAGTTTTCAACCCACTTGGAGCTGCAATTAACGTCGCTCCCGTGTGTTAATTTCGGCAGCGCTATTTCTCATTTTGAGGTTAAGCACACCAAAATGAAATTAACGTCGCTCCCGTGTGTTAATTTCGGCAGCGCAATTTCTTATTTCGAGGTTAAGCACACCAAAATAAGAGACTCTTATTTTCTGGTTTCATGGTTTCTCGGACATAATGGATATTGTCGAAAATAATGTAAATATTGGAAACAATTGGCTATGATATCGTTTTGTGGGAGTATTTATGCAAATCAAAACGACTGGATTGAAGAAAAAACATATCTGAGTGGATCTGCAGAGGTTTGATTGCTTGACATTACGAATTGTGGGAAAAAAACGAGTTGAAGCGAGAGCAGGTAAAGTCGTATCTTGAAAAGGCATTGCATTCCTGGGGCCGGTTGCTCAAAGCTCGTTAAATTCTGTGGTGCAATTTTTTACTACAGATTTATTCTAATATAAAAAATAAAGTATTCTATAGTGTTTTCTGTATTAAAATTTAACGGAAAGTTAACAAACAACACGTTACCAAGATATGTCCGTTAAAGTTAACGGATCGTTAAAGATAACGGAGCTTTGAGCAACTGGCCCCTGTTCTTTTTTATTATATTATTGTCTGGTACGACATGGTGTATGCATATATATACGGATAGAAGGTCAGATTCCTGTGGTATGTGTAACCGTCATCAACCACATCACATCATAGAATGCGGCGTACAGCGATAGATATGGAAGACCAAATGGGACAATATTCACGATTCTTGTTTCTACATTCCAGTTTGAACATTTTAGACACGAACGCAACATTCAAAACTAATGATTCTTGTTTCTACATTCTTATGTCAACATTTCATGCACAAAATCATCATTTTAAACAAAAAAATGACTTTATGTTTCATTTTCGGCGTTTTATCGATAACTTCTATATATCATTAAATATTAAAATTAAAAAATAATTTCTTAATTCTACACGACAAAGAAATCAATTCATTGGTTTCTGAAAGTATCTAAAACCAAAATCTGGAATTTGAACTCTTATGAAAATATTTTCTACGTTTTAAAAAGTCTTGAAGTTAAAATGTTCAAACTGGAATGTAGAAACAAGAATCATGAATATTGTCCCATTTGATCTTCATCAACATTATTACACCAGAGGGCGTTAAACCGAACACAATTTGGCGACCTATTCAGCTAGCGACCCATTCGACCGAACCAGCTGCATGGTACCTGGATCGTTTGCCCTGGCTCTTATATTAATTAAGTTGGGGCTATGGGGCCCCGGTATGTGGCCAGTGTTTTGGGGTGTCAACAGGGGGGAACATATACACCTTCACTTCTTACTGCATGCTCACCACAAAGAGTGCCATCTTTAGTTTATTTTATCGCTGCTAGATGACCCCGTGATAGCCTGGTGCAGAATCAACAAGTGTGAGCCCCCAATCAGGGCCGGATTAACCATGGGGCACAGGCCCCAGGGCCCCCCACATTAGAGGGCCCCCCACAAATCATCTCGGTTGCGTTCAGCTACCTCCTCTAGAAATGCCATCATTTCATAGCACTCGCATTTATCACCAGGGCCAGATAAACCATGGGGCACAGGCCCCAGCAGCCCTCCATTAGGGCCCCCCACAAAAGATCTCAGTTGCGTCCAGCCCCCTCCTCTATAAATGCCATCATTTCATAGCACTCGCATGGATTGGTCCACTGAAATAACGCCAGAATGCGCTAATTTTGTGGCAGAATTTCAATTTTTACTGGGGGAGGTACTTCTAAATGGCTCCACACAAGTGCCTGAAATGCCAGGAAATCATGTTTCCGGCGTCCAATTTCTGAAAATTGCCAAATTGACAACCTTTCAATTATAAAATAATACACTTGATTATGATCACATAGTGATGCTCCTAAGGCACTGATGAGTCGGTCGGTTTTAATGGCGCCTACACCTGATCCAAACTTTCTAATATCTCTTATGTGAAGGCTATCGGGTGCCACCACAGACGCGGACCGAAGGTGCAGAAACCAAAAGCAAATGCCTCTCCCAAAAATTCTGCCGCCATATAAAATACAAAATTGCCACCCCAATGACAAAAACGTGTTTCCTACATCGTTTTTTTTAAAGGGTGCCGCCCCCATCGGCGAAGGGCCTCTCCTATCCCCTCTTTCTGGGTCGGCGTCTGACCAACCACATGAAATTAAAGGGTTCGTTTTGGTCGCCCTTATTCACTTGACAGGACCTTGTTGGTCTTTGGGGGCGCCGCCACCAAATTACATGATTAGAGATTTTCGTTCTGGTCGCCCTTTCCACGCCGCTTTATGGTGTTTCGGACTAGTTCTAGTTAAGTGGGTAAAGAGTCTCTTATTTTGGTGTGCTTAACCTCAAAATAAGAAATTGCGCTGCCGAAATTAACACACGGGAGCGACGTTAATTTCATTTTGGTGTGCTTAACGAACGAGGTCTGCCGAATGCGTCTATTTGTGTGACCGTTGACCTCAGACCGTCATGGTTTCTCGGACATAATGGATATTGTCGAAAATAATGTAAATATTGGAAACAATTGGCTATGATATCGTTTTGTGGGAGTATTTATGCAAATCAAAACGACTGAACATATCTGAGTGGATCTGCAGAGGTTTGATTGCCCGACATTACGAATTGTGGGAAAAAAACGAGTTGAAGCGAGAGCAGGTAAAGTCGAGTCTTGAAAAGGCATTGCATTCCTGTTCTTTTTTTATTATATTATTGTCTGGTACGACATGGTGTATGCATATATACACGGATAGAAGGTCAGATTCCTGTGCACATACAGAGCAGCATGTTGAGGCTGGTGAAACTCGAGGAAAGACCGACCTTCACCAATAATCCAGAACTACGCTAACTCTTAACAGGAATAACAACACCCGACTCGGATTCTGTGAACTGCGACGATTGTGGGGCCGACGGTCAGACAATCCAAAACAAGTTGGACAACCTGCCTTACGATCAAGCGAAACTATCCCGTAAATAAACGATACGTACATTGCAGGATTTGGAATCTGGTATCACCATTGGTAGGAAGAACCATGAATTCTGTTCTTGCAGGCACCGATACTATGATCGTGAACTCTGCGTTGAATGCTTCAAAACAGAGGGAAGTTTTTTTGATGGCGGAACTGTCATCCTCGTGGGATTCATTGACGGCAATATCATCATCTCGCTTTCGTTTGTTATTTTGGGAGGTGAGAAATTTCCACATTTTGAAATGATATTTCTGATTCGCGACGTTGACATAATTAACTCTTGTAGGCCTAATCAAGGGACGACATCAAAAGAAAAAGTTTTTAATTTGTTTGATGTTGATAAAGTAACTATGGCCGCACGACTGATAAAAGTCGGCAAATATGCTGTAACAACTCAATTTAAAGAATGATCACAGTATTACTAATTATAAAACAAAACACACCTAAGTACCGTAAATTGATTAAATGTTGGCTTTTAATCTGTTTGTATATTATTGCATGCTACTTCCCCCAAATGGTAGCATTTTCTATAATAAGTATTTTGTTAATCTATTTATCGTATTACAGGATGTTGTAGCTAAGTACATGTATGATGATCAGGGTGTGGTTATAGTAACCGGTGATTTTAATTCTAGATTAGGTATATTAGATGAGTTTATCGAAAATGATATATTTTCAGACTCTATTTCCAGCAAAATATCCCATATATGTAGTTATACCCCTGATGTTAAATTACCAACTCGGGGCAATATGGATATCTCTATTAATATAACCAGTTTGGTAGACAGCTGATATCTCTTTGTAAAGCTACAGGGTTAAGAATTGTGAATGGTAGGCATAAAAATGATACCGATGGTAGTTTTACATTTTGTTCAAATAAAGGCAGTGGTCTTATTGATTACCTATTGCTTCATGCCAAACATTTATCACTTATTAAATACTTTCAATCTGGCCATTTCAACGAATTCTCTGATCATTCACCCATAATATTTAACGTATTTAATCCAACAAATAAAACAAAAACAGTACATGGTAACAATAAAGAAGATAAGTGTGAACAAAGAGCAGTAACTAGTAGTCAAATTAATTGGGGTAGAGTGAACATTGATGATATTCGTAAGACACTGAGAGATAACCAAGACTTGTTAACGAGTTCTTGCCACGCGCACAACACTACTCAGGACAGCGTTGACAACTGTGTCGAAGGCTTTTCCAAATGTTTATCTGATTTGATATCAGTGCACACGGTAAACACTGCAACCTGAAAAGGGCCTCTTAAAAAAACAAAACTTGATAAGCCATGGTTTACAGACGACTGTAAAAGTAAATACCATGAATATAAATCTGCTTTATTTGTATATAATCGCAATAAGACTACTGTAAATAGGCTGAATTTAATACAATCTAAAACCAATTACAAAAAATATGAATTAAAACTCAAATACGATTATAAAAGTAACCATGGTAATTTATATGATTTTCTACGCAAGTCCAATCCCAAAATATTCTATAAACTATTCAATAAACGCAAAACAAAAAAGGACCCCAATTTAACGATAGGTGAATTCTATACTCATTTTAATAAATTGTCTTCAAACCTGCCGACTGTTAATGAAGAAATTGTTGAATTTCTTACGTCATATGATAACGAAACTACTAAAAATATCACCGATGAGATTTTTGATAAAGCGATAACTGAACATGAGATTAGAGAGTGTATTAAACGTCTGCAACTAAATAAGGCTTCTGCAAATGACAATATTCAAAATGAAATTTTAAAATATGGCCAGAATGAACTCATGCCATGCCTCCTTATTATTTTCAACAATGTCTTCAACTCTGGCTACTTTCCGTCATCTTGGGCAAGTGGTAATATCGTACCAGTTTTTAAAAAAGGTGATACCTCAGACCTAGATAATTATAGAGGAATCACGATTGTTTCTTGTCTCGGTAAATTATTCACTTCTATTATCAATAATCGTCTGTTAAAGTTTGATGCTAATGAGATGAAAATTACTACCTGTCAATTTGGGTTCCGTAAAAACCAGTCCACTGTAGACGCTATTTTTATTTTACAATCAATTATTAATTATTTTCTGAAGAAAAAACGACGTCTGTACGCGTGCTTTGTGGATTACTGTAAAGCCTTTGATTATTTAAACAGGTGTAATTTATGGTATAAATTAATACAGGAGGGAATTGGGGGTAAAACTTTGAAAATAATAAGGTCTCTGTATGACAAGGTTAAGTGTTGTGTTAAATTTTATGGAGAACTATCTGAATATTTTAATAGTAAGAATGGTCTATTTCAAGGGGAAGTTTTATCGCCGCTGTTATATTCTTTTTATATTAATGATTGCGAATCTCATCTTCAAGCCGATAATTGTGAGTCTATTGATATCCAGACATTTAATTTATTTTTGCTTATGTACGCAGACGATAAAGTAGTTCTTTCAGAAACTCCACAAGGCCTTCAAGATATTTTGAATTCACTGTGTCGATACACACATAAATGGGATTTAAAATTAATACTAAAAAGACTAAGGTTATGATTTTTAGAAATGGGAAAAAATTAAAAATTATGAGAATTGGACTCTTGACGGTTGTAATATTGAAGTTGTAAATAGTTTAAATTATCTTGGCCTACTACTAAATTTTAATGGTAAATATTTAATTACACAAAAACACATTGCTGAACAGGGTCGAAAAGCTATCTTCTCAGTCTCAAAAGTTTGTAATGAAAATTATTTTAATATTGTAACTAAACTTTGTATTTTTGATACTTTTATCTCTTGTATTTTAAATTATGGGGCTGAAGTTTGGGGTTTTCATTCTGGGCACGATATAGAACAAATACATTTAAGGTACCTTAAGAAAATCTTAGACACAAGAACAACGACAAATTCCCACATGGTATATTATGAACTTGGACGTTTCCCTTTAATTTATTACGAGAAAATTACGGATCTTTAAATATTGGATTAAAATACGTTCTTCTACTAATGTCTTACTTAATTCTTGCTACTCTAATATTATGTTAATAAATAATGACCCGTGGGTCCTGAATGTGAAGAAGGAACTTTTTAAAATTGGCTTGGGAGATTTATGGGAACAACCTTTTCATCAAATAAAAACAAATTGTATGCATATTATTAAACAAAGATTATTAGACATATTTAGACAAGAATGTAGTGAAAAATTTGAATTATCAAGTAAATGTATCATTTATAAGCAATATTGTGATTAAATTTGGCTTACAATATTATTTGACTAAACCAATAGATAAAAAATACAGACGCGAAATTACAAGAATCCGTTTGTCCAGTCATAATTTAAATATTAAAAGGTTACGTTATAGTACTAAATATATTGAAAGAAGTAAACGATTATGTACATTGTGTAATTATGAAGACATTGTGTAATTATGAAGACATTGAAGATGAGTACCATTTTGTTTTAATTTGTCCAATTTATAAAACTCTGAGATATAAATATATAAAAAAAATACTATTATTCTAACCCCAGTGTTCTTAAATTGTTTAATCTTTTATGTACTAAAAATGTATCTGAACTTGTGAACCTTGGTAGATTTTTATATTTTTCTAATAAAATAAGAGATAAAGAGATCAAACGGAATATTAACAGTTAATATACCGTCATTCTACTCTCCATATCATGATTCTTGTTTGTAATATCGTGTTTATATATTAGTAGCATATATGGATATTGTAGTGTATAATTTTGTTTTGTAAATATGTTGTAAATATTTTTGTTTCTCCTGATGAGTCTGTGATTCAAGGGTAATAAAAAAATTGAAACTTGAAACTGAAACTTGATGTTGCTCCTCCGTTAATTGGGATTAGAGCAATATACACAAGGATAATTAATTGGCAGTGGTTTCAATTCGTGGGCTACCGAACACTGTTAATTTTATTACATCCGACAGTTTACATCGCGACACGCCCGGAGTTTCGTCTTGTCAGGGATTTTATAATTTAGCACAAAATATGCTTTTTTTCCGTCGTGCAAAATGACCTACGGGTCTGATCCAGATCCGGTCGTTTCCCGGAGCGGTAGGTCCCGACATGGAACCCATGGGACACGGATATACTCGTCATGTTAGTATATCATTTCGAACCAGCCATGCACGACATCAAATTGTGCAAGTTACCGAAACAACAGAAGGATTGATTTCTGTATTCCATCCTTAGTCTCTTTGATTGTCTGCACCCAATCACAAAAAATCACATCCTGTTTACCTACGCTTGGAGTGGCTGTGATACAACATCCGCTACCTTAGGTCAGGGAAAGCTTGGTGTTCGCAATCTCCTACGGACAGACGAAAAGATCTGGTTCAGTGTGGCTGTGATACAACATCCGCTACCTTTGGTCAGGGAAAGCTTGGTGTTCTCAATCCCCTACGGGCAGACGAAAAGATCTGGTTCAGTCTGCGAAGAAACAGGATCATCAGCTCATTACTGAGACTTGCGAGAATGTAATTCGTCGCATGTACGGGCCCAAGGAACGATTGAACCGAGTACGCTACCAAAAGTAACCGAACCGCGAAGGCGACCCCGTAAACTGATATCCGGGGAATGTGCATCACACCCCACCACGTGCACGACACACTTCCACTCATTGAGAGTTTTCCTTCAAGTACATGGCTGGTTGACACTAGGATAATGTAGACTATAGATCCCTCTGACTGGGGATGGTATCTGAAAAGCGGATTATATATACCCCTGTAAAAAACGGACACTGAAATTGCCCCGGCAATCGTGCTGAAATCGGTACGCTGTAAGTGTAAAAGCAGAACGCAGGAGAGACGGTGCGCAACTAACGTTTGCAGCTGTCGGAATTTTTGTTCGGCCTAAAATGTGTTCCCGCATTCGGAGGTTGTCGCGACGAGTCACGTAAGAACACAGAAACACTGATTGTTTAGGAGCTCTAAAATAGCAATGAGTGCTGGTGAGATTATTTTGTTATATTTTACTGTCTGAGCGGCGTTCTTATCAGTCTTCGGTCACACAACCGTTCGCATCGTGCGTTTGAGTTTAATACCAACGAAGTCTAGTAGAATATTGTCATGTATACTTTGGGCCTAATTCTTATTTTTTGTATCAAAGGATGTCAAATGCGAACGTGGCATCCCCTAAAACATGTAGTTTGGTACCCATCATACGTATCGTATACAGTGCCCAAATTTGTGTGATCCGTGACATTTTCAATCATAGGTTGGATACAAGTCAAAAGTTCCCGCCAAATTTTTTTCTGGGATACTACAAGGTCCCACCTTTCATTTGAGACCAAGAAAGCTTACCTTGTACATTTCTGCCACAAGAAATCTAATTCCGGCAGACTATATCGACTTGTGGGCGCTTTAAGAGTGCACAGGGCGCAATAGTGACGCATTGAGAGCGCACCAATGATCGAACTGGGAACTGCATAATGTCGAACAGAGAGCGTAATAACGGATAAAACAAACGCACTGTAACCTACCTCATGCCAAGTTTGAAACACAAGGGATTGCTTTTAAAATTCATTGTTGGGATTAGCCTGTGATGCAGTACTGTATCTAAGGGGGGCAAAGTGGGACAAATGTCCCCCCCCCCCCACACACACACACACATTTAGGGGCATCCCACAATTCTGGGTCACACTAATGATTTATCCCGGACCGAGCCAACCACCGGGGCTGATATTGGGGCCCTGGGCAGTAAGGGATATTGGGGGCCCCGGGACTGTTAGGTACCAATAGATTTTCGGTGGCCCAGAGATCGGTTAGGCCCTAAAGTTAACTTAATTAAATAGAGGCTCTACCAATCAACAGGTCCTAACCAGTTCAGGGGACCCCATCCCGCGATGTTATTGCGATTTTTTTTATATCCAAAAAAAACCATGTAGTTGAATTTTCCAATTTTTAAAATTTGATGTTTTAAGATGAAATTAGTATCTTCAGTTAATTAGAATATTGTAAAAAAAAAAGTACGATTTGTTGACCAGAATAATGATTGGGACATATTATACAGTTACAACAAGAGTGTTATTGTTGGGCCTTTAAGTGTTACACCCCCCCCCCCCCTGCGTGTGATAAAACGGTACCAACTCCGTACTAACCACTCTTTTTGAAGACCATTACTATTATATTGTACCATAATGCAATTGTTAGACAATTATAATATGTAAATGAAAGTACTACAGCTATAATTTATATAGTACCAACTGACCTACAATGCGTACTATCAGAACAGTACAATTTCCTTATTGATTTTCCTGCTGCTTGACTAAAAGTAGCGACGGAAATTTGATCTATATTTTATCAAATTATTCGCTTATCACTGTAAGTCTTTTAAAAAAATGTGCTGGGACAATATTTCCGAAATTCTTCAGTATTCATCAGCATCAAAGACTATATAAATCTATTTGTAGGAGAGATCCTGTGAAGGTATGTTAGACGAGTGTTTTTTTTATTTTGCGCGAGAAATGGTTAGTGTTTTCTGTAGTTAAAGGGAAACAACTCCCGTGCTCCAGCAAGACAGACGAGAATCGATCGTGATTATGAAAGTGGTTCGAAGTTAAATTTTGATCGGAAACGGATGCTTAATTTATGATGCCATGGCATGCGTGATGAACGTTGAGCATGCTGTTTAATTGGAATTCCCAGAAAGTGAAAGTAACGATGCAGAACCATGTATTAATGAATGAGCGCACGTAAATGTGAGCGTTTACTGTTACTTAATGTAATGCATGTATTTTCACTGAACTAAGCGTGCTGGGTATCTTCACGGGTCACGGGTCAAACGGCAGATGTGTTATGAAGATTGTCTTGATCGTCTTCAAGAATATTTATAACTGTCTTCTTAGAGAGTTGATTTAAAGAATTACGCTATGGTTTTCTTGTACTGCAAGTGGATATTAACATTGCGGTAACTGGAGTTTTTTTGAAGGTAGGTAAGCTGAATAACGATGCTTGATTCATACAATGCTTATTTATAATAGATATCCTGTACGTTAGAATTACATGTATAGCACTGGCCATGCATACAGGTACATTTTTTAGGTATTGTATTCAAATAAGTTAAGCTAAAGATTTGGGGCTTTAATTTTCTACTGTATATAGTTGGGAATAATACAGTTGATGCTCCTTAGTATATACCTATATAATGACTATGGGTTATTAAAAGTGTTGATATATATAATTTAAGCCATGTGTTTATTGCCCACTTAAACCACCTGTAACCTATATTTTAACTATACTAATAGATAGTGTATATTTTAATCGAGTACCTTATATTACATAGTATAATATTATCTCCTTTTAATAACTGTTATCCTAGCTGCTGTTAAAATAATGTTTAATATCTAAAATTAGAATGATGATATCATTCTGTAAAATGAAATCAATGAAACCATACACATTCATAATTATCGCTTGTATTAAAACTGTTTAGCTTTACATACAGTTGCCTTGTGAAAAGTTGTTTTGGTCTTGTAGTTATCAAAGTTTAGTTAGAAACTAATCTTAGGCTTCTCAATTAAACTCCTGCAAATCCAAATGAAAATACAATTAAGAGCAATGTCGATGCTTGTCTCTGGCTTTTCTAAGATATGGACAGAACATTTATCAGAATTTATAATACATATTGTGCTTGTAGTTGTAGAGATATACTAGCCAAAATTCCTGTTTATATGCCAGAATAATACCTGCATAAAATCATGCATTTGAACTTTATTGCCAGATGTTTAATATACAGCTAGATATGTCTTTAGATGCACTTATCTTGCTACATGTATAGCCTATCTCCCAATTCTTAAAGTTACATTATTCAAGATATAGATAAGAACTAGCCATTCTTGCTATAATACAGTTTAGTTCGAAAGTAGGTGATGTAAAATGAATAATTTGAAAATTTCATGCAATATACTCTATTGCAAGCGAAGATATTGGCATTTGTATATTTGGCAGACGTGTGCAATAATTTCAACCACGGTCCTGGTTGATCAAAGCTAAGCCTCGAAGCGCCTGGGCGCGCCATATTTGATTAAACCAGAGTATCAATGAAACGTTTTAATCTGTTTAATATTGGAGCAATCTGATGCCATCCAAAGTTGATTAAGGCCTGGATCAGTTAATTAATGTCTAATTAATACTTTAGAAAACATTTCCGGCCCAAGGAAAGCCCATATATAGGCAGATTTAGCTCTTAACTAATGTAACTTTAACCCTTAGAATCTGAAATACCTCAAAACCTGGTTGACGTTGTATCGCATATACCCGAAATGTTGGTTTTGCGGCTTGGGATATGTCAAGCTCCAATTAAGTTGACGTCAAAATTAATATGACGTCCTGTAAATCCAGGGAGGGACGTGCAACACCCCATGTACAATGTATAGTCGGGTTTCAAAGGGTTAAAGGAACCATGGTGGCTCACAGGCATCACTCATGGTGACTCAGTGGGTAAAAAACAGGGGTTCTATCCTTGTTTTACCAACAGTTTCCCCTTGTCAGTGGTCCAGGACAGCCGGCATGCAAAGGTACTGAGTTCATGTATTGGTACTGTTTACACCTTGGTGTGAAAAATCCCCCCATAGCACACAGCTTGGCATATACTTGTAGCAGTCTTCATCAGCAGAAAATTATAGATGTTAAACTCCATTTCATTCATTCACTTATTCAATCATTCATTCATTCATATTCTCAAAGATCCATCATAGTTTTCACAGTGTATCCATTGATAAAAGGGTGTTTAAAAGTACCACTATACACATTCAATGTAAGAAATGTGAAGACTTAAACCAAATCATATACACATGTAGCTCGTCTAAAAGTTTCTGCTCAGAATTTTGAGCTGTTTGGAATTGATTGCTTGATTTGCTTAACAGGATTACGAAACCCATTTAAGGATGTACGATGATCAATTAGCACTACAAACAACTTATGGAAATGTGTAGGCCTGGCTAGCTAGGTTCATTGGGATTGCGTGAAATTTGAAGACTTACAGCAAAATATATTGAAACTGAAAGCTAGTATTCTTCCCAAAAATTACCAATGTATACGTATGAGCTTCAGCTTTAGGTAAAGAACTGGGAGAAAGGTTGGAATTACTCGACCACACAGAAGTTACATATGAACGGATGTAATTTCTAAGTAAAAGAACACTTTTCAGCAGTTGTTTGCAGAATTGTTTGATTCTGTGAATATCAGAGAGACTATAAAAGTAACAAATAGACAAACAGTTAGTCAGTCCATTAATTTGTAGTTGATAGAACCAAAACATACATGAAGGCATCCGTGTCTGTCAAGTGGCATGATATTGTAACCCATCAAAAAGCAACAATTAACAACTGACAGGAAAGGGACTGTAAATTGCCCTGTTCGTTTATCAACTTAAAATTATTTTTTTGCATATCTACATATTATTACACAATTATTGTTTGCACATATTTATACTTTTTGCATATATTAACTATTTTTTCAGCTACTATAGTATAAAATAGTATAAAAAAAATTCTTAATATTTGAATTATTGGTATCATGAATTGAATCGTTATTATGGAAAAGTGTAGGCCTACACTGTACATGTATATCTTCATTTTCCCTCATATCTGCTTTCGTTTGTTTATGAGTCTGCCATGCTTCTCCTTACAGTTTCCTTAAAAATCGTCTTTTAGAAGAGTGAAAAATATCTAAATCTCAATTGTATCTATTTTAGATGAACCTTTGCATACAATATAATGGACTTTTGCATGCAATATAATATGATCATTATTTTAAAAACGAACTGATTAAAATTAGATCATTTGTTATTACAATTAAAACAACATTATATCTCAATTCTTCACTTAAAAAGAGGCAGAGTACCCTCGTTTAATTGATGGATTTATTAGTTACTTTTTGTTTCCTACCTGTAAAGTACAGTCAAATGTAATATGTGTAGGTCACTTTTTATAATCTGCCTGGTGGCCATAGTAACAGTTATGTAGTAACAGCATTTTTTCTGAAAAAGGAGACTAAAAACAATTAAATTATTAATGTTAAAAGCACATCTTTCATCTCGATGTTGCACTACATGTACATGCTTCATATGTAAGGATAAACCTAATGAAAATGTGCAGTATAAATATAATTAATGAAGTCAAATGTTTTTCTACATTGTGACATTACATCAAAACTCATTATGATTGAGCTGCAGGATTAATAATATAAGCAAGAATGGTGATGAAATAAACTGTTGAGATTTTCTGAAAAAAAGGGGATAATTCTTGGACTTAAAAGGAGCTAAATCGCTAATTTTGGGGACCTAGAAATTGACATAAATGCAGCGCACCGCATACAATGATGTAATTTGAATGTATATATATATATATAACTGATTCACATTCAATCGTTTCCATTTTTATACGCCCACATTGAAATGTGGTCGTATATTGCCGTCGCCCCGTCCGCCCATCCGTCGGTCCGGCGTCCACAATTGCTTGTGGACGCTCTAGAGGCCAAAGTTAATATCCGATTGACTTTAAATTGATACACAGTGTTTAAGGTCATGAGACGAAAAAGCCTATTTATTTTCAGCAATTTCCAATAATTACTGTCAGAGTTATGGCCCTTGATCACTTCAAAAATTCTTGTGGATGCTCTAGAGGCCAAAGTTAATATCCGATTGACTTTAAATTTATACACAGTGTTTAAGGTCATGAGATGAAGAGGCCTATTGATTTTCAGCGTTTCCGATAATTACTGACAGAGTTATGGCCCTTGATCACTCTCAAAATTTTGTGGACGCTCTAGAGTCTAAAGTTATTATCCGATTGACTTTAAATTTATACACAGTGTTGAAGGTCATGAGACAAACAAGTATATTGAGTTTCAATGAATTTAGATAACTTGAACAGCATGGAGGAGAACGTTATCAAAGCCGAACAAATTCCAATGATTTTCTGATAATTACATAATGAGTTTTAATCAGATTTTAGTGTATTATAAATGTTTCATTACCGAAAAAAGTAAAATATGCGACAACTCTTGTTGACTGCCCGGACGATTTAGCTGCTGTGGGCGTATGTTTCGTTGCCTGGCAACCTATGTTTACTCCAATTTCAAATCAGTTATATGTTCAGCAAAATACACAAGAAATCTCAAATGTCATTGTCTAGGGTCTGTTTATTCAAATCTGCACACGATAGTATTTATTGCGCATGCTCTCCAGAGAAGGATATGTAGTTACCGTTTGACATGACATGTGGAATTTGTCTAGCCTCCTTATTCGAGCCCCTTTTTACAAATGGCACTGAAATGCATACTGGTACACGATTCGTGTGCTAATGTTAAAATATTTATTTTGTCTTAAATATTCGATATTATCAGAAGCTCATCTTTTCCCCCGGGAGAATCACAACATCAATGTTGATCTAAATTGACAAATAATTTGTGTTTTCAATGTCAAAGACTGGATGATATTGAGTTAGAGACGCTACAATTAATTACACCCCAAAATGGCATTGGACATGTTTTCTGACAGCTAAAGTGGGTTCAGGTACATGTACATGATTGAGCCACTAGCACCCCACCAAACATTGTCCCCAATTCAAAATAATTTTATATAAAATGGTCATATGAACTGGATGAGACTATAATGTATAACTATGATATGTGACACTCAGTATACATGTATATATATAGTCTTTTTGCTACTTACATGTAATGTCACCTTGGGAGGATATTAAACTTATGTCTCGTCGACTTAAAGATTTAATAAAAACCCAAACAAATATAAATGACTAATATTTAATAGTTCACTATGACCTCACACCTTATGCATGTACATGTATGTAGTATTTGGCTTTCAATCTATAAGAAGATTTTGATCATGAAATATTACGAAGTATTAGCAGTGATAGATGTGTTACACAAGGCATGGTATGCTTTACCCTGATACAGTTCCTAGCATATTCTGGAACTACCTACATGTATAGAATAAACACAAACACAATTTATGGATAGCGATCACTAGCAACTTTAATAGTGCAACGTTTCAACAAGTATCCTCTTGTCGTTATCAAGCACAAGGTAAACGATAATACATGTATGTCATACTTAATATATTTAACCATTTAAATCAGTTGTTCCTGATGTAAAGTTCTTTATCTGTAGATTGGAAAATTCTTATACATGTAATTAGTAATAAGATAAGTTTCGTCATTACCTGGGGGGTTGGGTGGCAGAATGGTTAGCACGTTCACACTGTCCCATTGAGTCAACTAGCATGGTTTCGAATCCCTGGTTGTACATGACAAGGAATAGGGTTGCCTGTCCATCCTCGTAGGTTTTCTCAGGGTCATTTGGGTACCTCCTACTGCTAAAGACCCCTACGTACAAGCGAATTATTGAAATAAAATTAAACCATATGTTAGTCCCGAAATGACCTAGTTTGTGTTCAGTGGTCGTTAACCCCAGTTCTATCTCACGTCATACCTATGTATCTTAAGATGTTTTGATAAAGATAGGCTCTGGAACAACTGGTTACTGGATGTGTCACTAAATGTATATATACATGTAGAGGGTCACTTTAAGCAACTTGATCCACTGACACTCTAGCTACATGCCATATTCCTGAAGCAACGGCCCGAGAAATCCCTCTCTGGCCATTGCTGGATTCGCTTCGGATTCTTGACATTTAAGTAAATGTGTCTATTCTTCTCGTTCAATCAAATCTACTACTTACGTACAGTAACATGACATTCCGTCGTTTAATCTTGGGTCTTCCTTAATATTTTGGACAAAGATTTAAGTTATTAAAAACGTTGAAAGTCTGTTCGTTACCATACCGTAGTGTTTACTTTACGTCAATACCGATAGCCTCGTTTGTCACGCAATTAGTTTTGCTGCAATATCCTGCTATGCGCTGGTTAATATAGCATAAAAAAAACGTGCAGCCATGACGTAACGTGTCGTAAACACAGTTGTCCTAATTAAACGTCTTGTTTTAAAGGTAATACCTTTGTAACGAATTCAGTGATTGGTCAGTAATAGGACCACTGGCCAGTCATAATTAGTGACAATAATACCCACTCAGTCCAGCAGGGAGTAGTCAGATTAGCTCTAATCAAACGGAACACTGCGAGGAGGATGGCTACATGCATAAATTACAAAGTACTGCTACATTAGTTGTAGAAAGAGAAACATATTCAACAGATCATGAAGTTTTATTTGATTAATCAACTGATCATCTACTGACGTTGCTATTCCATTGCTTTCACTCTCATGTTATTATTTACAGTCCATTGCTAAATGACAATCTTGTCTCTTGTCACAGCTTGAAACTGTAGGTCATTAAATTAGATAGCACATATAGCTACGAGATAGATGTATCTGTTCCATCGGATCTTTGTTTGGGAAAAAGACAAAATTAGTACTTGTATTATCCACAGACTGAAGGCCCCCTAGGCTATAAAGAGAATGGTACAAATATACATCTAGCACACAACTTAATTAAAGGACTGCTACTCTAACAAAATTGTTTATTTTCCACTTGAAATACAGCTAGAACTCCACTCTTTAATCATTTTGTTTTTAAAATTTTCAATGAGAAAGATATTATACATGTAGATATAAATCAAGCTTGCCACTTTTATTGTCCAATATTCAAACTAGATTGTCAATAATCTAAAACATTCTATACTATGTCTATATAAACTACACATAATTATATACCAGTGAGATTAATTAAAATGAAATCAATATCAATGAAACTTGTGTTGTTAAAAGATGGGATTATAATATTTCATGTTATTTGTATGCCAGACAGCAAATGTACTTGTATGGTGGTCACTGGTAGCTTTTTTAGTTGATTGTTGTCAGGGAGGCAACAACTAGGCAGAAATTCATATGAAAATTTATGAATTACATGTAGACAGCCAAATAATGACATACATGTAAATTAAATTCAAGGTTTCAATGTCAGGGTCACTACCGTAATACTGCATAAAAGTCTGGTTTACAACAAGTGCTCTTTATGATTAGCCATATTTTCTCTTACCTGCAAAGCATACAAAGTGTTTAGGATACAGGGATAGTAAGTGTCAAAAAATTATTGGGCAACTTTGAATTTAAATGGGTGCCAAACAGCCCAGAAAATTTAAAAACGAACACAATACATGTATATAAAATTACAAATATACATGACCCCGACCCGATGTACATGTAGTTTCTCATAATATTCACATAGGGTCAAAATACTTCAGTCATTGGATACTGATACTACAATTTGATACTGATACTACAAATTTTAAAAAATACTTAAGTATACATTTACTTTTAGTAATCAGATATGATCAAACAGATCATTGTGTAACTGTACGTTGTTAGGTTTTGTTACTCAGCACTATATAATCATCCAGCTGACTCATAGTGTTTATGTGTGTGATGTGTCATTGCCTGGCAACCCATCTTTAAAGATGTAGCAAAGCTCTCATGATAATTTAGTTTCATGGCACCATCTATAATTCCGTTTCATTTTCATTGGATTATTACTAATATTTAATAATCAAACAATTGACCCAGTTAATCCAAATCTTTCTGTTTAAATTGAAGAAATGGATTATTCCCAACACTATTGAAATTTCCCACACTGTTTCTCATTGTGAACATAGCCTAAAGGAGCATAATATCTGACAACATACCAGCAATCACTGTGGAATATGGCATCAGACCTTAGGCATGATAAATATGTATTTTAATAGGGGGAAATATGTCTTCTATGTATATTCTATTTATTTCCGAGTTCTAAAGTATCATGTTTGTGTTTATATAGCAGAGAGTTAAAGACATACCATATAACTGACAAGAATTAGGGTTAGCAGCCTCTGGCCAACTGTGTAAGATAAATCAACCATATCATTATTATACAGGTTGAGATGATTAAAGGGGCTCTGTGGTGTTTATGGGCATAACTTAATTAACCTGTTTAAAAGAAGCCTTGATCTAACATTTATATTTCTATGAATACATGTACATGTATGTAGATTTGGGCCTCTTTGCATGTCATGAACCAGTGTCTTAAAATAACTTGAGAAGAAAGCCTCATTACAATATACATGTATCATTTCTTATCTCTCAACTGCATCAACAGTATATATTTCTGAAAATAAAATATTATGTCTTAATAAAAAAAGAACAATTTGCATGTATATATATAACATAATCTACATCAGTGCATAAATAAGTGGCCAGGCATTTACCCTTGAAACATCACAGACTTAAGATTTAGTTGATCACAAAATATCCAGAATAGCTCCATTTGAGAGCATCTTTGGTCAAAACTATATGCATAAACAAATACCTTGTATGCATTATCATTTCATGTTTTCTGATGCTTGAAATCAGCTAATTAGTAATACACATAATGATTCACATGGTGATCTGAATGTTATTGGGAAGCAGATGTGTCAGGGTTCCAATTGGTTAACCAAATTGAAAATACATTTCATAAACAACCATTCTGCAAATTCTTGCCAAAAGACAAATCTAATACAAATGGTACATTTATTGAGCTTGAAACTTCACCAATACAGATAAATCATTAGATCACAGCTTTGATATGACCCAAATCAACCAGACCCCACTGCTCCTTTAAATGCTATGGTAACAGTATTTATTTAATAAACGCTTTTTTCTCTTTACAGACACATAAAAAAGAGAAGTCAGTACTAAATAATTTATCGAGCAATTTATAATTCCTCCAATAAACATTGTCTGAAATGAGACTTGTACTTGGCATGGTAATATTTTCAAAAGGAATCCTGGTATGTATTTGTTTTGTTTTTTATACGCCCACATTTTCATGTGGACATATATATTGTTGTAGCATCTGTACATCCGGATGTCTGTTCGTCCACAATTTGTTTGTGCACAATCTACAGGTCACAATTCTTTCCGATTTTGATGAAACTTGAAATAGGTTTGTCTCCAAAAGATCTCAGTTCATTTCGATATTGGCATGTATCGGATTGAAATTTCATGATTATGGCCCCTGATTATACAATCCGATTTAAAATATCATTTGAATATATCGCTGTGGACCCTCTATACTTGTAACAACTTTTTGTCCAATTTTGATTAAAGTTAAAGACCACATAAGATCATAATTTCCTATTACATAATAAACAATGATTACTAAATCCATATTACGGAAATTCAAATCAATCTGATTAAAATTAACTGAGCTATTTACGTTTTAGTATGGGACAGCCAAAAACGGTTTTCAAATTTTCATAAACGACCTTAATCCGGTTGATTGGCTGATGACGTCACAGGCGCTACACATGGTATACACATTATCTATCCAATATATCACTGCCTGTATGATATATCACTGTATACACAACACCACCAGTTAAAAGTGTGTATTGTCGGTAATCATTAGCTCGTAATTATCACTATGAGGGACCGGGTATCGTCCAGATATTACGAAAAAAGCAAAGATACTACCTTGACCATCCAGAATCTAATACATTTGTCCAGTCAATAGATTGCCGTCTAGAGTGTGTAAAATGCCGCCAGCATTCATTAAAAACCGCCAAGTTTGTGTTACCGTGTAGATTAAGTTTTACCGATATCAGATATTGACAGCAACATATACCGGCCGGGTGCCAGTCAAGTGAAGTCGTCCACAAGGCATTGGTGGTGTCGTCCAAAACAATTAATACTTGAATAGAGTCGTACACAACAACTGATTGGTTAAGTCGTCCACAATTAATACTTGAATCGTACACAATTTAAAATTTAAATGGAATAAATAAGTTTTACTCGTTGATTTTTGGTGATTACCGGTAACAAACGAGATTAGTTCCTCGCTGTATAATCGTATTGTTATTTAATTGCCGATATGATTTTAGATATTAGATCAGTTCACCGATGTTTTTTGTAATAAGATATATTTAGACAATATTTAATTGACTTGATATGAAATCCGAATATAAATTATTCGATGGATAAATGTTTGTGATAAGATTAGTTTATGATGTCAGACATGGTTTATTTTACAAGTAGGCTACATATTGCCATCTAAATCACTCGCCAAAATACATCTCGGACTGAACGCCTAATAATTAAATAATCAACTATAAATAGCACCGAGGTCACTTTTAGATAAGACAAATTAGATTGCTATTATTTCGGCACTATAATTAAAATAATATAGCGACAAGTGAATACATACTTTATTTACCCAGTAATTAGTTAAATTGCGCCGGAGCCCTTTTAGATAAGACAAATTAGATTGATATTATTTCGGCATCATAAATAATTTAAAAACTAATCGTTGATTTAATTTCCGTACACGAAATGGAACTAAAAGGTTTTCAAATTTAAGAATTCCGTATTAGAATCAATTTAGAATACCAAAATGCGAATCGTAACACATTGTGGTCTACACTGTGTAATACATTATAAAATAAATCATAAATCAATGAAATATGTTGTAAGGTGGACACTGCATGCTTTGCTTTAATACTGACCTAGTATTTGTGGCTACGTGCAATTTTATTCTTTGATCTGTTAATATCATTGTTCCGACCTGTCAATCACCGTAAAGAGATTGACCAATCAGAGAGCCCGATGATGGTGGATATAAAAATATTACACATTAAAATGTCTCGAATTGCATGATGATCTACGTAGATATATGTCTTTATTAGTCGTTAAACGCGTGGTACTATTTTACCTCGGAGAACGTCTTTTTGAAGTAATAAATTTGGGTCACGGTTCCTACACAATCACAAATATTCTCCATTTATTATGAACTTCGTGTAATGCCGAATCATTAATGAATGAAGTAGAGATTATAGTAATATTAATAAACTATGTTCTATATTATAAGTTTATAAGTTATTATTTGTTGATACGAATTATGTCTAATTTTTAAAGTAGCCTAGCATAACAATGCAAATCACTAAATTATTTCTCTCAATTCTTATCGGAATCACGTGACATGAAAGGGAAATCCTCGCTTTCATCTTTCATTTCAGTCATACGTAACCCGTGTGATATTTCCCCGCCTTTCCTACATGCTGTTAGCCAATAGCTACTGTAAATTTTTCCGCGTTTAGATGGTCCTACCCAATGAAAAATTAATTATCGTTGTTGGTGCACGGGGTAATGGGATATGAATAACAGAAAGAATAAAACGATGACCAAGTGGTAATTTGACGTAAAATATTTTAAACACTGTTCATTTCTCCACAACGTCCCGGAAAATAAATGTCTTGTCTAAAAATAAACTCCTTCAAATCTAAATGGTAGTGTTCATTTTGAAAATCACCCCGAGAAACTGAACGGTCGTGAAGTGGACGACCGATAACAAAACGATGTTTTTAATCTACACGGTAGCACACAAACTGGGCGGTTTTTGATAAATCTTGGCGGCATTTAACATATTCTAGACGGCAATCTATTAACTGGATAAGTGTATTAGATTCTGGGTGGTAAGGTAAGTTCATTTCCTTTTTACGTAAAATCTGGACGATAACCGGTCCTATGTAAGCTACATTTTGGTTTGCGGTGTGCTAATTCTGATTAAAAAGACGTGGGGAATATGGCTACAGCAACCGGCTTTATAAAACAAATTCTAAATTACGAAACAAATTTATTCTTTATTCTTTGAATGGCATTTAGTAAAACAAATTATTCCGTAGTCAAGGATTAAGGAATCGGTCAAGCGTTAATGAATACACACACCGACTGTATATAGGTAATTAAGGAATAAACATTCCGAATATGCATTTGTACACTGTTACGTCACTAGGGACTGAGGGGATTAAGAGTGTTTTCGATAATTGGCCAAGTCGTTTTTACGGGAGGTCTATATTTGCGACTTTGAGTGAAGATAGCTGATTTATTTTTAATCAGATTGATGTTAACTTTCCGTAATGTGCATATAATAACCACTGTCCATCACTACGCCGAGTTTCAATTTGTCGTCTTATGTGCACTTTAAAATATATAATTTTCAGTCCCAAAATATCTAAATCCATTTCAGACTATAACTTTCTGGATTATGGCAAACAAATGCTGTTTTTTTTAGCTTGTTCTCTATCTATCTCTTGCAAAATGTGAGCGTATCTTGCCTGGCAACCTCTGGTTTTGTTTTTTTTTTAAATTGGCTTAATAGATCTAGACTGTGTATGTACATGTACAAATGTACCAAAAAATGATTATCAAATGAGCCTATGGCTACAGCTAAAGAAATCTGATATGGATTTCTGTCTTTGACTAGAATGACTGCTCATAAATCACTAGAAATAATTGGAATTTTCTGAAGATGTTCAACATTTATTCTTTGTTCAAAATGACTTTCATTCAATTTGGTGAATCAGTTTGTAAAAAGGCTAAGAGACAAATCAAATAAACACTGAGCATGTACTGTGGATCTACTGGGAGAATACAGATTGAAATTAACATCCAATGGAACATAAATATTGTTATTCTTTCCTGACTTTCCTTTCTTCATTTCTATACAATAGTCCAATCATGAGTCATAAATCAAATAAACAATGTTATTTAGTACTTCTGCTTTAAAAAATTTACCACAAATCGGCAAAATATTCCAAAGATTATGAACATCTACAAATGAAACATATATATATTTGACTTAAAATAACAATTTTCTTCTATCTGTAAATCTACAAAACTTGAAACCCTGTTGATTGAAATGAAATGAAATAGGGTTTAACATCTTACTGTTCTGTTGCTGCTGAGCTAATGTAGATGGGCATACACCATACAGTGTACTATGATAGAAATTTTGCCAGGGCAGCTGCACTATGGCCTACTCTTATATCAAATTCCAATTGCCAAGGGATCTTTTACATGTACGCCAATATATGCACAGGTCCTCACATCCAAACTACTAAACAGCAATAAAATCAAGTTGATGAGAGAATGGGAAATTACAAAAAATGTAAACAGTCTCGAACTATTTTAAATAATTTGGTGACATTTGTATCTTATCATTTAGGGGGTGTCTTAAAATTATTATTAAGGTGTTAGGTTAACCATAGATAAGGTGTTTGGATAACTAATTAAATCATATAAAAGCTGTCTGCATTACCCAGATAAGGAACATGTACTCTCAATTTAACTGTTTATAAAAACATCATATATATATAAAAAGATTATACATTTATAGAAAAGATAAATATGGTAATATAAATTAAAATAATTTATGATATGTTTACTGAAATTTAAATCTGTCCTTGAATTCTGTAAAAACTTTAAATGGCTGGTGTAGTTCTTGTGGATCAATATTTGATTCACAATATTGTATCCAGTGAAAATAGAATTATATAATACTACAAGAATAAATTTATTGCCTTCTCTATTGAAACCAACAATTTTAACAATTTGTCTTAAATTGGTTTAGAACTCAAGGGAATATCAAATTAAGCAAGATATGAAAATTCAATAAATATGTAGCCCTGTACTACTCTGTAGTAATAGATATTTGTTTCCAATTTATAAATAATGTAGTTTGTGCTAATTTTATGGAGTTAAATCCACCCAAGTCTTAACAATGCGGTGTCTATGCCCAAAAGATATTCATATGTTTTGTACTAGTATTTCCATCATGCATGCAGTTCAGCAATCTGATTAAAACACAGCTCCTATGTTGTTGCTTTTTTTATAAATCAAAATTTCGTGTTTCTTTTATCTCAGCTGCATGCATAAACAATTATAATTGTTTGAATGTATGTGTATTAGCGTATGAATTTTTTGTGTAATATTATATTATGATGTGTTGAATTTACACTTTATGATGCTGGCGGTTCAGCTATTTTGTTTTGGTGTATTATTTTTGTTTATTTATTGTACAAAATATAATGGCATTGATGCTTATTAAGAATAGGGTGTTGGATGGCCAAATGGTAAAGCACGTGCAAGCTGTATCATAAAGCCTGTCATTGAGTTAACTGGCGTGGTTTCGAATCCCAAGTTGTACGTTATAAGGAGTAGGGTCGCCTGTCCAACCTTATGGGTTTTCTCCCGAGTCCTCAGGTTTCCTCCCACTGCTAAACCCGTACGTGCAAGCAATTATTGAAATAAAATTAAAAACCATATGTTAGTCTCGAAATGAACTATTTTGTGTCGAGTGGACGTTAAACCCCATTTCTCTCACTCTCACTCTCTCTATTAAGAATAATAATACAACAAAAGTTCATCCAAACATCCAATTTTAGCAGGTTGTCTTTAATTTAGTCAATCTCAAGGGAATGCAGTATTTCCGTAACGAATTCAGACCTGAATACAACAAGGGAAGAATAGGCAGGAGGTGGTATCAATTAACAAACAGTGAACATACTGTACAAGTTATAGTTTTGTTTTTTCAACACCTTGATTCAAGTTCTGCAGGTGCTGTTATATATGTGTAGATTTTAATTTGTTTAGATTTTCTAGTAACGAAATGTGTGAGTTAAAGTGTATTATAACAGGGTATTTCTTATCAATGTATAGAATAGGACGATTTGTTTTAGAACAATTCCCATGTAGGCTAGCCCAGAAGTACATATATTGTGTTGAATTTATAAACAAATAATTGGGAAACATGAATATCATAGCAAATTGAATTATAGACATGTTGAACCCTAAACATTTGGGAATCTGATTTTGGTACTCAAATCGTAATTATAATAACCATGATATCCGACTACCAGTACTTACATTGACCAGGATGCTGTTTCAAAAGTTTGATCATCAGACAGAAGAAACCCCTCTCCTTTTGTTACTATTGATCATGAAGTATTGAAATTACAGTATGACTAATGAAATTACTAACAGTGTATAAAGCTATCTGTTTATTGACTACATTTTATATATTATTTGCAATTTTATTGGGGGTGGAGGGGCAGTATATCATAAGGTCTGTTATCTACAGATGTATTTAAGTCATAGGTTTGATCCAAAGTGTAAACATAAAATAGAGTTACATCACATGCGCTGCAGTATGGGTTTTCTCACTCTCGGAGTACCGGTAATCCTTCAATCAAGTAACTTATTGAAATATATACCACATGTTAAGCATAAAATGGCCATGTTATTAAGCTCTCATAATGATTTTATATTTTGCTTTCTTGCAGGAGGCGTGTTGTGATAGAGATTGGTTGTGATATAGATATTTTATTAATATTCGTAAAATCTGGAATTAGCTGTGAGGCCTGTGACATGAAAGAGTTGTGATCAAAGATGTATATATTTACTTCATTTTTCGAGTGATTAACTTTATTGTGAAAAGGAAATTCAGGATTACTACTGATTTAATGGGTTGTGAAAAATTGGATTTATAAATATATCAAAACTTTCCAAGGGTGAAATCAAATGATAAGAAATATTAATTTTTTTGTATCTTTTCTTTGGGAAAAAAGAAGAAAATCAAATCATTTAATGAGTTGTGAAATTATTAGAAAAGAACTAATTGATGGAAGACAAAATACCAAGTTGCTGAAAATGGTGCAAAGTAGCAGCTTTCTTCAATCAGATTTTATAATCAGTTGTTATAAGTGAAATAATACATGTAAATTAATACAAAAAAGGTTGTGAATAATATTTTTAGAATTTTAAATCTATATATCCTTACAGGACAACTTCAAAGTTTATCTTAACCTTTTAAAGCTGTTCTTTGAAACTTTACATATGTTTTTTTAAAAAGGAGATGAGACACATAATATATTAAGAAAACAGATGAATTTAATCTGAATATTTTATAAACAATGCATAAATCTTATCTTGTATAAAATAGAAAACCTTATATACAATGGTAAATTGTTTCATTACCAGTTGTAAATGTAAGCTGAGTTATTATAAATAGATAGTCTTCCTTTGTATTGAGAAACAAGAGTAGCTTGTCGATATTTTAAACAGTACAAAAGCAATATTTTTCTTGTTCAAAGAACATGTAAGAAATAAATCTTAATACTAACTTTAAATAAAGTTAAATGTTAGTGTTATTCTGTTATTTCAGTGAAAAATAAATCTGATTTTAAATGTGTTAAGACAGAAGATTCTATGTTTTACACAAGTTGGATTCTTTTTATTTCAATACAAAAACTCGGATAAATTTATTATCTATTGCATGCTAAATGTACATTTTATAGTTTAAGATTTATAAAAGCATGTTTTTTTGTTGTTTCAACTGTTCTAAGTTAATGGATATATTGAAGACATTAAATAAATATTGATGTTAGAATTTTTGTAAATTGTATCCATGTGCCCATTGAATGTATTGCTGTAAACAAGAAACCTTGCCAACAGCGGAAAACTGCACAGTATAGTTATTTTATATCACATCGAATACCATTGTTACATTTGTTATTAGTATTGTTGCTGTTAGTATTGTTATTGTATTGGGGTGATAAACAGTTGTTATGCTATGAGTATAGTTCAAAAGTATTAACTCTTTACAAAAGTAATTATTCAAATGTTGTGTTGAAGAAATTGTTACTCTGATATGTTAAGTAATTGTTACATCATACTTCAAAGTTGTTACTTTGATGTAGGGAGTTATTGATACTTCTTTGTTATGACCTATGATTTTTATCTCATATCCGAAATAGTTTAATAGGGCATATAGTATTTTTATATCCGTGTTACTAAAGTTGTGGAGGTTATTCATATATATATTATTAAGATTAGTTCATTTATCTAATTAAGAAATTATTAGTTTTTAAGAAATATAAGTAATTGTTATTGTTTGAAACATTGCAACACACAATCAGGGATTATTACTTACAAGTCTGTGTTTTAAAACATCTGGAATAGATTCAATAGTGTTGTTACTCTATTCTTGTGAATGTAATAACATTTTATTACATTGTACTTCCTTTTGATGATCGTACTGGTATTCATACAAGGAGAATTATTATTGTGATCATATGTAAGCTGTGAAAAAGAGTGTTATGAACCAATACCTGCTAACAAAAAAATTTGTAATTTTATTGAAACTGAAAAAGGATAACAATTTTTATCAAAA
This sequence comes from Patella pellucida, assembly GCA_917208275.1. NCBI lineage: Eukaryota > Metazoa > Mollusca > Gastropoda > Patellidae > Patella > Patella pellucida. Next base: position 14,709,140 of record OU795044.1, read on the forward strand.
CAAAATGTGAATATTCAATATACCGTGTTATGATTATATTTTATCATCAATTCCAATACAGAATCTTACAAAATGATTAAATCACAAAGTAAAGGAAGAATTCCTGTCTTAAAAAATGGAGCAGAAGCAGACAAACAAAAGTCTGAAGCAACAGGAAAGTCAGAATCTGCAAGACCCAAATTATTCCGGAGTAGAAGCAAAGCAGATAAAGCCAAAGATGCAGAGAAGTCAAAAGTAAAACCTGAAAAAACAAAAACACCAAAGGAAGATAAACAAAAACAAAAGCTGGAAGAAAAAGAAAAGAAGAAAGTAAAGAAAGAAAAAGAGAAACCAGAAAAGGAAAAGAAGAAACTGTTCAAGTCTTCAGAAAGAACCCAGTCAAAGCTTTTACCTAAGACAAAAGCAACATCACCAACTAAAGCAACATCACCAACCAAAGGTAGGCTTGTTTTTTTTTTATAATCTATCTTTGATGGTTATAAGGCGAAATCCTAAAAATATTTCAGTAAATATAACTGTGTATTCTGAGTGGAAGGCTAAGAATAAAACCTTTAACCTAATCCAAAGCAACTGTTGGAGTTGGAGACAAGCTTCTTGAGTATCAATCACATTGTGTCTGGAAAAGTCTTTCTGCAACTTATGCATGGGCTGAGTGATATCTTCCCACTATGCATTTGCTTTTTTGTTGTTTTCTATTGCAGTATTAGAATTTTTGCAAATCTTGGCAAAGTTTACAAACAATATTGCTTAGTTGCATTTATCAGATCACTCAATGGACAATTGGTGGCAACCATTGTAAAAGAGTTGCATAATACCTATAAGTTGTTTTGGTAACCATTCAAACACCTAATATTTTGAAACTTTCCGAAAAGGTAAATAGGTTATTTCTCCACATCTGTGGTGTTTGACTTGCATACTTAGAAGTCATACAAATTAATGAAGCTTTTTATTCTCATGATATCTGTTAAAAGTAGGATTTCTCCCTTAAACCCGACACAAATCATTTAGATTTTATTGTTATGTTTTTATAAATACCATACCTTGTGTTTGATGTCAGGGATAAGCCGATGAACTGGTCCGTTTAGTTGAGCTGCACACAAGATGTGCACAGAATTATGGGAGTCATCTATCAGAAGAACGCAACACAAACATTAAAGAAGCTAAATTGCTATTATTTGGGACCTAGAAATTGACAGAAGTGGGTAACAACGGATATAATACTGTAATATGAATGTATATCAACTGATTTACATTTAATGGTTTCCATTTTACTCTAATTTCAAATCAGTTATGTTCCACAAAATTTTCTAGCGTCTGGTTGTTCAAGTCTACATACGCCGTTTGATTTTGTGCAATGTGTCGACTAGCCTCATTCTCTGAGTCTCTTGCTAGAACTTTAATATTGGATATCAGAAGCCCATCTTTTTCCGGTTAGATCACAGCATCAATGTTGATTTAAATTGACAAATAATTCTTGTTTTCAAAGTTGAAGATTTTGGATGATATTGAGTCTGATTAGATACTTTAAATTGAAATAGTCTATGACAGTAAATCAAAGTTCACCAATAATACTCCAGATGTGACCTCTCTCGCAAAAGATACTATATGAATTAGGGACTGTTGAAAATATAATAAAACCTGTAATTTAATCACATTTCTTTGAAACATCCCACACAGGGGAATATATACCAAAATGTTTTGTTTTATGTTTTAAGATATAAACTCACCCATTTAATGCTAAACATTACTTCCCCCATAACGCTACATTAAATGGAATTCTTATGGCATATAAAACACGTAAAAATCTATCACACTATTTCTATTTTGACCTGGTATCAACCTAACAGTTAATGTGATTGATCTAAGACGTTACTGTGATACGAACTACATGAACTTCCATCTTTTTCAATTCTGTTCATGTCTTGTGACTAATAACCAGAAATAATATGCCCCTGTTAGACCATAAATGAAGTTGGATGGGATGTTAACTTAATAGAGTTTCTATGTAGCATGCAAGTTTTGAAGGTTTATTTATATCCAGTCATTCCATCTGTCCATGTGATGGTGCTGTATAGGTTGAAAGACAATTGATGGTTGATTGGAAACCAGATTTATGAGGCATTGTCTCACAAAAAATATAAATGTAATTAATATCGATTAATATATTGTCACCCTCATAAAGAAAATAAATGTAATTAATATTGATTGATTTTGTATTCAGAATAACCTTAGACTCATCAGTGAATATCCAATAACTGGACGACATGAACTTCAAAGGAAGCAAATCTTTCAAGGGCATTCTTTATATTTTAAATCATTTGTACAACTTATAAATTGAAAGTTAAAACATCTCTCTATCAGTAATGGCTTTGCAGATTTTGCATACAATCTATTATGAACACCATGTACAGTAAAATTACACCAAATTATATTTTAATCAATTGGCAAAGGCGTGAAAAGTGCTTGTAGTGTTCACACCTATCATACGGAGGCAGACCACCATTAATTTTCCCATGCTTTAATGTCAATTCTTGCCTCTTTGCCCACTTTTTCCCAAATTTTCGTTGGGCTGAATGCTTTTCACTATGGGAGAGGAACAAATGACCATGACTTTGCACTGAAATTTGTATGAGGTTGACCACAAAAATTTTGAGATACACCAACTTGTAACTAGTTGCCGTAGATATCGCCGTAGCCAACCTACATGTAATAACTCAGTTATCCTTCCGCCTCAAAATCATGAATATTTACCAAAACCTGGCAGAAAATATTAATTCAAACCCTCTTCTTCCATTCTAGACCAAAAAATCAACAAAAATGTCCATGCAAAGGGGAAGAAAAGAGGAGAGAGAATTGCTAAAAATAGAGGAACTACAATTTGGGGGTACCGAGAGTGTGAAATTTAATGGTGGTCTGTCTCCTATTTACATCCAACTTATACCTCGTTGCCAGTGGCAACCTTTGATAAAAGTGGCCTGTTTATTTCCAATACAGGCTTAAAAGTATCCGTGTATCAGAAATGAACAGTACACTTTTTAAAAAGAGTACTGTTCATTCCCGCAAACGAACACTTCTACACCGTTTAAGATACCATTCAAGCAATAAGTAGCGGACGTTTAGTCCGGCCCAGATCGCAATGATAACTATAGCTCTATTCAAAGCAGCCTGAGAATCACACCAAACAAGTAGTCAAAATCACTGTAACAACACAAACCGGGTGGAACAAACTGGCAGTTCAAAAATATATACAATATTATTAAATCAAAATAAAAACATATTACAAAAATCAATTATTATACATATCAATTGGCATCTATTCCACAATTTGGTTTGATTTATATTAATATGCAAAACATATAAATTAGAATACTAAATAATTATATCAATTGTGAGGATAGAAGGCGCAGTTCTCTTGCTGGACCCTTCACAGGCATTCAAAATAAGCAGGATGAAAAAGAAACGCCTAGAAAGACATACACTTTATTACAAATAATTCGCTGATGCATACTTTCACCAGGAATGACCCACGTTTCGCATTTCCTTTACACTACATTTAATAATAATATTATTAATATCGCAGTCCTCTTCGCCATAGATAAGTTGTTTTGACGATGTGGTCTAAACAAACACGTGATAGTTTTACTCCCAGCGGTATACCAATACGCACGTGTAAATACTATTCAGGTCACCTCTCCACTGCGCAATCATTCTACCATGAAATGTAACGTGAGGCTCAAAAAGGGATAAATGAAAGAGCATTTGACACGTTTCGGTTGAAACGACTCGATAATAAATACTATTTTCACATTTTCCTTCACAATACTCGATAGAAATGTGATGTAAGTCAGTTATTAGCACCTTTCCTCGGTGTATCGGTGAATATCAGGACAGTTTTGGTCGGGGACCGCCTCGGCTTCGCCTCGGCTGAACCCCCGACCAAAACTGTCCTGATATTCACCGATACACCTCGGAAAGGGTGCTAATAACTACTACATACAATAGAATAAAACCTTTTGCTTATCTCCCTTTCTTAAATTTATTGGTCACTGTGAAGTTTGGTGAGATATATTTTTAAACATAGCTATTTCATTAAGCCAATAAGAACACATGCAGCCTGTCCCTGTAGTATTACGTAATACAACATGTGTGATGTGTACAAACATGTTACTTTACTGTGATCCGTCTTGAATTATTGTCTCATGTGAATAAAGGATTTTTTATAGAATTTAATGAAAGAATATTGATTGGACTGAACTTGGCATTAAGAGATAAAATAAAATCGAGCCAGAAAGGGTAATAAAGCTTCTGTCGTTAACAACAGGCTTGTACCGGTAGATAAAATTTATCGATTCTTTGATTATAATGTATCATTCTGTACCCAATCCAACTCTTTAATGAAATCGATGGAATTTTTGAATTGTATGTTTACAGTCCTGATGGGGTAACACTATGTCAATTTAGCAATCATTCAAATAAAAATCGTTCCGTGGAATTTTGCATAGGACATGTTTGATAATGACAGATTGCATTTTAGAGCATCTTTTCAACAAATATTTTAGCTCCAGATGAAACACAAGGTGGTTTATGCTTACTCTTTTTTTCAACATAAATCACTTAAATTGGACAGATATTTGGATTCATATTTATGTACTTAGGCTATAGTAGCTGTGTATCAGAACAACAATTAAGTGTTCTTTTACTTATGCTATGAACAGACCAGTGTATTTTTTGCCTGATCGCTCAAACTGAAATTTGCCAGCGATTTTTTTATGGCCGATAACGGATGGGCACATGTAGCAATTGTCCTGAGAGGGTTCGTTATTTGTCTTGTACAGAATGTTGAATTATTTGCTATTACTTAAAACAGAATACGTAGAAGACCTCATTGTACAAAACGAAACTTATGGTGAAGGAGTTGGATAATGTTAGATTCCACACATCGGCAGTGGAGACAGCCATTTTGAGATTATTTTATATCAATGATGTCTCTGACTGCTAAACGAGGACAGACAAGCAGATTTGCTCGCGAATCAATATCTGGCGTAAAACATTTGGCCGAAAATATTGGCGCAATCTGACGAAAAAAAAAACCTCCTTCGTCCAAGGTTTTACATATGATCATCCCATTCAAATGACTTTACTATCAGCCTGGTAGGTGTTATCCTGACTACAGGAATGTGCTTGATAAATCCTAAGATTGTTTTTCTATGTGTTTTATGGATATGATGTGCGACATTGTTGGTGGTCCCTACGTACAATAACTATGTGGGGTTTTTTAAGTGAAAAGTATCATGTGTTCTGTCTGGAATGAATAAGCATACACTGCCTTGTGTACAGCACCTGACAATACTTATGATACAAGTGGAGGAATGATCCATTCTTGAATATAATCAATAATTAGTTGACATTGAATATTAAACATGTATTTAAACGGTGAAATGAGACTGAAGTAAATTTGAACTTCAGATACAAGGATGGTATTGTTTTTCAATTATAAATTCAGCAAGTTACATTGCACTACGTAACTTGCATGCTGAATCAATAATTATCATAGTGATATTAACGAAAATTGGTCAATAAATAATGTGGATAGTTGATAAGCTAATGATCAGCTTTAACTGACATGTATTTATGAAAGTTGGAAACATGGCAGTATTGAAGAAAGCAATGCTGATTTTTGGGAATAGATAGAAAGCGATGCTTATTTTATGGAATAGATTTTGTTCAGCCTCATTTACATACAATTTTACTGGTGTATTCTGTTGCATTACAATAAAGAATTGTGAAGATGGTGATGAAATGGAAAACGATTCAGTGATAATGATGATTACATTTAAACGAATTAACGGACATCTGAATTGATTTTAGATGTATTTTACGTGTTGCATTGGATATCCTATGTCATATTGGCAGCCATGTTGCATTAGATCATTGTATTTGTTTGTAAATAAGTGAGTAGTGGATTATACTAAGTGGAGTAAAAAAGGATGGCGTTATTACAGTTTAAGACAAAAACATAAATTTTCATACAGGATATTCAGACCACAGATGATTTTGGCTAGATATTCATACTAAATGACTATCCCCAAGTCTGGATTCTTTGAAGTGGGATGTCTGGAAATGGAAATATATTGATTTTGAAAAGTTGGTAGTAGGCCTCAGTGGATAAAGGTATTAAGATAAATGTTTTTAGAGCATTAACCAAAATGTTACATCAAGGTAAATCTTCTATCAGTCTTTTATGTGAAGAATTTGGAATGGTAGTGTTATTCACCTACATATTTAGAGTCTTTAGCATCTTATGTGACATTAACATGTTCTTTTAATATTAATAAGAACACATCTTAGGCATTGTACCATTAACAGTTCGGCTGTATTGCTTATTAGGCGGCGTTAAGGAGTATTAATGTACTTTAAATAATATGATCTGTCATCAGCAACTTCTAGATGACAAGGAGAAGACCTGTAGCATGCTTTTACTCTGGGGTTTTCCAGCTTTCTCTCACTATATACAAGTGAATTATTGAAATCAATACATCATAGAGCTTAGTTCCAAAATGATCTAGTTCGTGTTAACTGGGTTACATTTCTCTCCCTCTGTGTATATTCAAAAGGGATATATTTAGTCAGAGGGAAATATCTCAGTAAAGAGAATGAAATATATATAGGAATAATGCACTCTTGTGTTTTCTGTCGACAATATCCTACTGTTTAAATCAATACACCCCTGACCCTGCTATTGATAACAACATATAGTATATATCTCAATATCTCTGTTATATCAAATTTTACCTAAACTCAAACAATATACTGTCTTTTCATGATGGCTTACTGAGAGAGAGAGAGAGAAAAAGAGAGAGAGAGAAACATAAGTAAGTAAGCTATAATCCCTGGTTGTACGTGAGTAGGGTAGGGTCGTCTGTCCAACCTCATGGGTATTCGCGGGTCCTCCGGATTCCACTCACCTATAAAGACTCCTACAAGCAAGCGAATTATTAAAATAAAATTAAAATCATGTTAGTCCCGAAATGACGTAGTTTGTGTCGAGTGGACATCAAACTCCATTTCTCTCTCTCTCTCTCTCTCTGTACTAATCCGAACTTGAGGCCGATTGGATGGAATAATTGCTCATATATATTTTGTTCAGCAAAGCTACATGTTCTAGGAAAATAGTATAATAATATGTAATACTTGACCTTTCTGTGATCAACACAATGAATCAATTAAGTTTCTACTTCATAAATAATAAATGTGATGTGTGACATAATTGTAGATTCCGATTCAATTATCGAAAAATATTTCTACTGTATTTTCACACACTTTTTTTTATATAAGTGTGATAGAGATTTACAAATTGTATGAAGGCCAGGTAGGTCATAGAAGAATGTTGAGAAATATGTCCAAAATATAAATTATAATTTGTTTCTCATGATAAAATCGCAGGTATCGAGATTGTGTGAAGTGATGTAGATGTCTAGAAATATGTAAGCATTTGAATAGATACCAGTAATTACATCTTATATACATGTATATGATAAGATTGCCAATCTATCTCCTATTTTATTAACTATTTTCACACCAAAATTTAAAGATCCATATATACCATTTTCATGAAAACCTTTTTAATGTGATTAAAGAGGCGTTGTGACTCTTTTACCAATTGAAATAAATGAATATAATTTTATTTCTTAAATATCACATTCAAAATTTCACAGGTTTCCCTTATTATGGAAAATTCATGTAATAGCCTTATAATTTTAGGAGCATTTTGGAAAATTTTACGAACAACCTTGAAATAGTAAGTTAAGATGTCTATTGCGGTAAAGTATATATAGTTGTTGCGAAACAAAACTTCTATTGTACATATACATACAAATGGTGGTCTATTATTAATGAAAATGTGAGATGTGAGCCCAGCTAAAAGATCATATTAAACAAATTAGCACTATATCTTTTGAAGTGATGAGGTTACGGCACACAATGATGGCAAGAATATAGAAGGTGCAAATCTTTTTAAATTTCCTGTCTCTTCTACATTGGGGTGCATAAACGAGTATAAAATTATGTCTCTTTATATAAGAAAGATAAACTCTATTAAACTGGATGGTGTAACTTTAAATATCAATTTAAAGTGAGATATGAAAGGATAATTGTGAACATGATGATGATAAGATGGTAACTCAAGTACATCAAAAGCTGTATATAAAGATATAGATACAATCTTTATTTACAGTCAGTGATCCATTCTATATAATAATATATAATGTCAATATATGAAGATCACCTTTACAAGTCATAAATAGTTGTCTGTATGGTCACAAACATGTTTTACAAACCGTTGAATGTCTTACAAGGCTTGTCTTTTATGACAGATGAGAGATGAGTTTGTGTTTTTATCTACTAAGTTGATTTCTTTTTGAATATTGATGAGATTTGATTGCAAGAGACTTAGATTTAAAAAAAACCCCAGAAAAATCATTTCAGTTGAGAATAAAGATGGTTTCATTCCTTTTAATCAATCAGCTAAATTTGGTCATTTTCTAATATTATTATTATAGTATATACACAGCGTTAAGTTGGCATTCTGAATCAATCTGACAAAAGACTAAAAGTAAAGAGGTTTCATATTTGTTCGACCTTCCACTGCCGTGAGATCTGACATATTTTCTTTGAAGCTGAATTCCAGATATCATGTATTTAGTGACCAATCAAATTACCTGTATTTTGGTATATGCAGCAATTAACTAGAAAGTCAATTTTTGGAATTTAAGAACCGATTGCGTAGAGTGATTCTGACGCATTTAACGTATGAATGGTTAGTGTAAAATAACTCTTGTAGAACAAACACGGTTGTAATAAAGAATATGTTGAATTACAATGTTGTTGAAGAAAAACAATGTAAAAATAAAAAATTATTTGATCAGATTGTAGACTAAATGATTGCTCTTTATCTACTTCTGTATAGTTTACAATTCAGAAACCTATAAACAGTCTTCCGAAAAGATGAATAAAATTGAATTGATAAAGATTATTATATGCTTCAGTTATTGTGTTTGCTGATAGTGGTGTTAGGTTCCAAGTCATTATTGATTACTCCAAGTGTTTTATTTTTACTCTATGTTTTCTATGTATATACATGTCGGTCTCGAGATCAATGATTAGTTTGTATAGCGCTATTTGAACCAATACGATAAATTGATATATTATACTTCATTTGACAGAAAATCTTTCCTAACTCGTTCTTTAATTAGTAATCTTGCAGTTTTCGATTTTTTGTACGTTCATAAACTAAGTTGAAATGATTTTTGGGTTAAAGTTTAAAATTTTGAATAATCCACATCATGGTTAAAATTGATGGTGTACATATTTCTATATTCTTATAATATATAAATGACATTGACAGTTACTAGATTTAGATCGTATTGGTTTAAACTGATTGTATTCAAGAGAAGATTATTATTATAAACAGGTGATCATTTTGAAAAATATAAGTGAATAAGATACAGTAACAAGCAAACATTATATAAAACTGTATCCGTGTGTTAATGAGATCAGTGACAGAACTTGAAATGTCAATTGGAAAAGATAGACAAAATAAACAAATTTTATCGATTTATTTAAAACATTTCCATTTATAAGTTTGGTGATCTGGTAATATTGATGATATTTAACGGTAGTTCTCAATGAAGGCACCATTAACTTATCAAGAATGTCTGTTACATGCATTTCTGTAAAGTCTTATGTCAATTGCCCAACAACGAACATATTGTCAACACATTGTTATGCTTCTAGTGTTTATTTTCATATGGGCGTATCATGCTCTCTTTAATTTCGTCCATAATTCCTTGAAAACCGTTATTAGTCAGAATTTCAAAAATGTTGGTATTTCTCAAATTTGCAGGAATTGTTTGTTTATGTTCATGTATATAGTCTTATCTCAAGGAGGGATGCTATCCTAATCTGCACGTTGCGAATACACACAAGGTTAGGTACTCAATGACATTTCTTATGATCTAAAGTGCACATATTGAAAAATCTCTGCCATGCAACCCCCACATAACTATGAATGGTCACCAGTCTCCGAACAAAGCTATATAACTTGTTTAAAATGTCTACTATTTAAAAGCAATGTTGAGAAAAGATGGCCAGAGAATTGTCAGAATGATAATGAACTATGTTTTGTTATGTTCATAGGTTTTTCAGAAAATTTGAAATTAACCCCTTTTAAAAACATCCTGTATAACATTGACTTATTGTTTTTTAAAAACCTAATTGGATAAATATGTCATTGAGATGTATAAGTAGAACCTTTAGACTTTCGAACAGGAAATAATATATATGGTAAATATATAAAAAAATCTCCTAAATTTCAGACCAAAAAAGGCCTTTAATTCAGACTTTCCCTTGACACTGACAGTGGGTACTGTACATGTATCTAGCCTATTATGAAAATAATTGGAAAAGCAAACACAAAGCTTGTGTTTATGATTATGAGAACCAAAATCACCATTATCAGGAACCTGTGCTTGATTGACGAACACAGGGTTAGAATTATTGTAAATCATCAGGATCACTATTGTCTAAATAACGTGATTCCAATCATACCAGCTGCATAAATAACAACTGTGGTGGTTTCTAGTTGTAGTAAGGCGGGGGTTCTATATTTAAATTGTTGTAATAAATAAACCACCCTCTGAACATAAACAAAGCCAAATGGAAGAAAGTTTGGTCTACTAATTCAGACAATGTTTTATCATTTCTTTTTGATTACCTTGTAAACATATAGGTAATGATATTTACATTAGTGGATGCTAGGAGCCAGTATGCATCTACGACTAATAACCAATTGAAGGAAATGTTGTCCAAAGTCTGTGGACACTTTGGGGTCTGATTTTTATGTATTATATATTTATAAAACTGTTCTTTACTAAAATATTAGCAGTCACAATAAGATGTTCAATTATGTTTGGCTGATCAAATGCTTGAAACCTGTAAAGCCTTCCCCTGTGACTCACAGTTATCTATGAGCATTGAATTAAATTTGAGTTTACAATTGATTTAAGAATAAGGCGTTGTCATGACTAAGCTAAATTCCAAATGTGATTTTGGACTGTACCATTTATGGGTTTTGAAGTACAGACAACCACTTGCCACAGGGCTAGGGCTGAGAAAGAAAAGTGTTAGGTCTTTCAGATCACACCATTAAACTACATTTTGCAATCCTCAAAGACTTCCTCTACCCAGAACGAGGCTAAAATCCCACAAGTCAATGCGATTATACATATCCTGGATGCGGATTCTACACAAATGCTATAGTAAAGAAGCATTTTGCATGGTCCATGACAAACTTTACACTTCCGGTGTAGACTGGAATAATAAGACACTAGAAATCGCACAACGATTGGGATACCTCGCGTATTTCTCCGAACAAAACTTTTTTGAAATTAGGGTAAAAACGGAAACAATGAATGCAAATCACGTATACACATTCATATTACATTTTTATATGCGTTGCTACCCATTTGTGTCCATTTCTAGGTCTAAAGTGTTAGCGACTTAGCTCCTTTAAATGAAGACGAGTTTAAATTGTAGGATTTTCAAGTTTGTAGTGTAAAAAATGCCAATGGCTAAATTCCCCCCGTAAAAATTCTTTTGTTTTATCTCTTTTTTCAACGGTCACTCCTCTAACGTGGCCAGCGGTCACTATTTTACTAATAAATTCAACAAAATATCGCTCATTCTGCTTAATGCAGATTCTACTGTACTAGTAATATATTTGGATTACGTGCTGAGGATGGGCATAAACCAGGACAAAATGTGAATGTTTTTAGTGTTGAAAATGCCAAGAGATTATTTTATAATAGTAAAATTTTTGGATTATGTGCTACGGATGAGCATAAGCTGCGACAAAATGTGAAAGTGCGACAAAATATGCAAGTGCGAATAGATATCAAAATGCAAAGAAATGCGAGACAAAATGAAAGAATATGACTGAGAGTGACGCACATTCGAAAAGAGCTGAGACAGTTAAAAATGATGACTCTTTCACAATAACATGTTCAAAACAGGTTGGAGATCGATGTTCAAATAAATATGTAAATCATGATTTTGTTATTTTTGTCCCTTTTCAACTGATACACGGCCACTTTTCAACAGCCGTGAAAAGTGGTCGTGTATCGGTGTATACCCTCCCATTTTCATCAAAGAGTCAAGAAAGAGTATGTGTGTAATAATATAAAGACTGCGTCTGAAAAAGGACTGCTTATGGTCTTCTTTGGACCCCACCATGTATAAATCTTTTCATGATATATAGTATATATGTACTAAATATAATGAATCAAGTCATACTATCTGGTTATTTGTTTTTTAAGGAATATAATATGAATCTTTTTAAAGTTGTATAAGTCTTGATTTAATATCATATCAATATGTCAATCTGTCATTCACCTTTCATAGTGACAATGACATATCACATATTTTGTTAAAGAAGATGAAGAATGTGTGATTGGGAAAACAATCACTGTATATATAAACATACAGGTATTCATGTTTATATATATAGAGAGAGAAATTGGGGTTTAACATCCACTCAACACAAACTAGGTCATTTCGGGACTAACATATGGTTTAATTTTTTTACAATAATTCGCTTGCGTGAGGGGTCTTTAGCAGTGGGAGGTAACCGGAGTACCCCGAGAAACCCATGAGGTTGGACAGGTGACCCTACTCCTTCTCACTTACAACCGGGGATTCGAATTGAACCACGCCTGTTGACTTAATGACAGGCTTTATGATACAGCATGCACATGCTAACTATTTAGCCATTCAAGCCCATTCATGTTTATAGTCTTGACGTAGATGAATATTAATTTATGCATTTTAAAATGTTAGAGTTAAAGATGCAATACATAATATGTCCAATGATAAAAAGGAATGGAGTTTTGAGAGAAATGGGGTGTAACATAAACTCGACACAAACGAGGTCATTTTAAGACAAATATGGTTTAATTTTATTTCAATAATTCGCTTACGACGTAGGGGTCTTTAGCACTGGAAGGAAACTGGAGGACCTGGAGAAAACCCACAAGGTTGGACAGACGACCCCTTCTTCTCGTCACGTACGACCGGGGATTCGAAACCACACCAGTTGACTCAATGACAGGTTTTATGATAGAGCGTGCACATGCTAACCATTCAGCCATCCAACCCCCCTTTGAGACAAAGAGTTTCTTTACATACATACATGTCTACATGTTTTTTTTGTCCCAGCCAAACGAATAGGAAGCACATTACAGGTGTCTTCCTGCCTGACAATTTAAGTGGGAATCAGGCTTGAAAAAACACTGATTCTTCTCCAAATTCACTAGGAATAATGTATAAGACATAATGATTCTTAACCCTTCCTGAGCTAATCCCGACAATAGTCGAGATAATTTTATAGTCTGTCAGAGCAGGACCCGACTATAGTCGGGAAGTTTATTAAACCTGGTTTACTCCCCTGTAAAAGCATGGTTTTAATCTTAGATGGTGTATAACACGAGTTTTTTTTACGAGGGGGTTCCTCTATTGACGGAACAACCATCAATAGTCAGAATAGCCAAGGAATGGCGTCCTTCACAACAAAAAGACTTCGGCTGATTTAGCCGTGAATTCCTATACCGATGACGTCACGTCTATTTTGGATTCGGGTAGTGATTATACTATAATTGGGGGCTGTTCTTTTGATGGAAATTTGGATGTTTGTCACAAAATAAAGATACAAAAAAGGTAGACCGGCGAAAATTTTTCGTCTGCTTTTATACAGTCATAACGCACTCACAACAACACGTAGATCGCTGCCATATAGACGTACATATGTGATTTGGTCAAATTGGTTACTATGGCAAACTTAATGTGAATATTTTGGTATATATTATTGTTATTTTCGAAATATTTATTTTATGTTTATTTTAATGTTAATAAGAACTTGTTTTTGATGATTTTTATATTTGTGGTATCTACCGCAAAAACGTCAATACTGCTCGTTTTCGTTTTATTATTTTTAGAAAAAATACATTATTATCACAATTTAGTGACTAAACCTTTACTATTCTTACAAAAGACATATATATCATGCTAAAAATCAATATAGCTTTATTCCTGCACATCTTGAAAATTTTAATGGCATGAATATATCCAATATTTCAATTATGACAATAAAATGGCAGCCATTTTGAAACCCATTGGTAACCATGGTTACCATAAAATCTAAACTAAAAATTTGCAAAAATATAATGGATAAACATCTGCAATTTTACAGTTGTGGTCACATTAATATTCAAGGTTCGCATGGTTTTTCACAACAGGGTCTAAAGCTTGATTTTTATTCAATATTTGCATAGCCCTCTATGGATAGAAGTGGTTAGCTCAGGAAGGGTTAAAGCATCTGAATCTCAACAATGTAATGGCAGATATGTGTCAAAGTTTGATTTAAACACCACTGCGTTAGCTCTTATCAAATCACAACAAATCAAAGTGTTAATGCTTTTTTAAGCCTTTTTCATACTTTAAGCCTACTTTACTCAGAACTAAGAGTTAAATGTAAAATGCTTTATGTCGCACTAGTTTTTGTAATAAGGAAAAGCCTGAAACATGATCAGACATCATGGTTTTTGTATCATTATACCATTAATGAAGATAAAATCCATTTCATGTTCCACAGAGTCAATAATCATTGGTTGACCGTTAGGGTCTTGGTTCTATAGTAAATACCTGGTTGCCATTTGTGATTTAAAGCGACAGCTTGTCATTAAGAACCAAATGGTGTTGTTACTAACAGACACTTTTTTAAAAAACGTTCAATAGTAAAATTGATATTGTGATCTTACCAAGGAAAAAATCGGCTTCTGATATTCAATATTTAAGACGAAATTCAACATTTTACTAATTTTGGTACATGAATTGTGTACCTTAATGCGTTTCAGCACTATTTGTAACGAGGCTAGACACATTCAACAAGTCATGTCAAATAAAATAAAACCAAGTACGAACAATCCAAACCATTAGACAAAATTCGGGAAGTCTTAAAAATGGTAAGGCAATATAGTGTAATATCGCAAAATAGTGTAATCAGCATATGGACTGTTCACCGTATACAAAATACACGACGAACAGTGGTAACAGGTGTCCGGAAGAGTAAGCTTACCCTGCCGACGCGCCACACCGGTTGTGTTCCAAAAACAAACGGTACAGGCAAAATAGTATAATCAGGTATAATAGTGTAATCAGCATATGAACTTTTTACCGTGTACAAAATACACGAAAAACAGTGGTAACAGGTGTCCGGACGAGTAAGCTTACCCTGCCTGGCGCGCCACACCCCCCATAGCTGCATCCAATCTAGGTAAAATAGCGTGATAGACCAATGAACTATCGGTATGCAAAATGTTATGCAATACTCTTATCTGAGGAGCATGCACAATAAAAACTATCGGTGTAGACTGGAATAACCAGACGCTAAAGATTTCCATTTGATTGAGAATTCTGTTGTACTTCACCGAGCATTCAATTACATTATTATTTGCATTGCGACCAATTTGTGTCCATTTCTAGGTGTCAAATATTAGCGCTTTAGCGCTTTTAATATATCAAAATGAAGAGTTAGTCATATAGATTTTATAGCATCATTAATAGATTAATGCTGTCAATTTAAGCTAAATCTAAAGGGTAAAGCTCCTTTAAGTTGTTTACATTTGCTTAAAGCAAGGTGGTTTTACGATGAAAGAGAAGCGAAGAATTTCTAACAGTTCTAGCTCTTCATCTTGTATTATTACTATATCAACAACACAAAGGTCTGGCTATAGGGCGTAAAACATTTATACTCTTCAACATCCAGAGAAACAGTTGTGTAGTTCTCGTAATTTCCCTGTTCTGTTCTTTTAATAAGTTAATATAAGTGATATTTATAGCAAACTGTTAAAAGATATACTCCTTTGCCATTTGTAGTTCTAATTATATAACCATTGATTATATCCAAATTACCAGGGAAAAAAACTTATTGCTCAAAACAATATATGTTATATGTTTGGAGGATGCCTTTGGTCTCTAACACCATTAGGAACATACAGCCATACATGTCTAATTGGCTGGGTATTTTATGAACTTGTAACTTTTGTAGGTGAAAGATAGATAGTGACCAGACATCCTACTAGATCACTTTCTGATTTTTCCTGTTATTAATGGTATATTTCGCAAAATAAATCCATGAAATTTAACTTCATTTAAAACACCACATGTCAGATTGAATATACAGACAAAAAAACTTTTATTAAGAAAATAAATTTTTGCTCCAATAATTATTCAATTTGATAAATCTACTCCCCCTGCCACAGCTACATAAAAAAATTGTAAAACAACAATTTTATGAGAAAAGTGCCATGATCATGTACTTTATCCTTTTATTAACAGATAGTGGGATGGGATGGGCATTCCAAGCGTGAGATATATAATGATATAGACATGTGATATTACAATTAATGCTTTGCATGAATGAAATTGATACACAATGTGATCTTACTAATTCATAATAAAAATTGATGTGTTGGATGTCTCTATAAAAACTCTGTGTGTATATATGCCTACGTAATTTGGAGACGATGATGGCATCACGCATTGTCAACTGTCAGTTGCAACTATACACTTTAAAAACAAAAAAGATGGCAAGAGATGTTGTATTTGTAACATGTGTTAAGCCAATGGTCAACGGCTATATAATTATTGTATTGACCCTATAGGCGGATGGACAGAAGGGATAATGATTTCAGTAAGGACCGACTAATCTTCCCCCTGAGGCTCCCCTTCACTCACTCAAAGCCTTTCATCCTTCCTACTACATCAAATAATGAGAAACATTGTAAATACAATGAATGACCTTGACATGTGGGGAAAGGTCAATGGGTAAAGCGGGTAAACTTGATATGGAGATATAAAAAACAATCATCACACATCAAGTATCGTAAAAGGACATGAATCATTTAAGACTATTAATATCTTAGCCCAAATAAAATAAGCCAAATGTAAATGGTTTGATATTGTGACTTAAAATTTGTAATCAAACAAGGAATTTTAGACAGAGAGAGAGAAATGGGGTTCAACGTCCACTCGACACAAACTAGGTCATTTCGGGACTAACATGGTTTCATTTTATTTCAATAATTCCCTTGCGCATAGGGGTCTTTAGCAGTGGGAGGAAACCGAAGGGCCCAGAGTAAAACCCACGAGGTTGGACAGGCCACCCTACTCCTTGCCAGTTGACTCAATGACAGGCTTTATGATACAGCACGCACATGCTAACCATTCAGCCTTTCAATTTGTGTCAATTTCTAGGTCCCAAATATTAGCGATTTAGCTCCTTTAATGAAGGGAATGCAATGACATACATGGGTTTAGATTTCATGAAGAACCTTAAGTTGCCCCTTCTTGAATAGAAAATATCATGTGGGTTCTATGCCATTTTTAAACATATATGCTGTGACTCAGATATGCTACAAATTGATTCTAGCATGTTCCAGACAGCCTGGAATTGCTCAAAGCCCCCCCCCCCTCCTCCCATACGATATAGATATTGGCTTTTTAGGATCTATTTCCTCAGCTTTTCTGCCTAACGAAGCAGTTTCATATATAGACCTGATATAGAATCTTCAAACTTGTTGACCTACATTAAATGAGTTTTTTAACTGACATCCTCCTGCTGGAAAGGGACTTGAAGAGATGTTAAATCTAATGGCTTTTTGTTTTACAGCCCTTGGGTTCCTTTTGACAAACATGGCAATTTGTTTATGGGAATTACAGGGCATTTTACTCAACAGTCTCCATCTTTTTTTTATAGACTTCATGTAGTATTACCACAAAATATACTGTTTAATTTTATGAAGACAGTTCTTTTGTCTCAACCATAACATATTTCAGCATCATTCTATGTTTTTCTTCAATTACGAGACCAAAAATGTTTCTTGAACCCTGGTGATTGTATATTATCAACGAGGTTCAAGAAACATTTTTGTTTACATTATTGGAGAAAACATTATTATTTGTCCAAATTTGCGGGAGATGTTAAGCAAACAAATCCCTTTCCAGCAGGACGGTGCAATGATGGACATTATAAAATATTTAACACCATCTGCCGTCAAAGACATCTGGAGCTTTTTTCTTTAATGGAGTTTCCTCCCTTGTATTGATGAACCTGTATCTGTGATTTGGTCTCGGGATCTTACATTTTGTTGACAATAAAGCATTATATGTCAAGCAGGATCAAATTATTGTGACAGCTATTTTCTTCAAAGAATAGAATATTTGTGATTTATTGAACTACAGGTAATACCGGTATATAATGTAGACTCTTGTAGGAGACAAGAATATACATTTGAATAGAAAAGTGATAACGTTATTATTTAAAGGTTAAAGGAACATAAGTAATATTTACTTATATTGTATATGTGTGTATGTATAACATATATTGATCTCGGGATACTTGTATAACATCGTATAATTTTGCTCAGTATTTAAGGACATAAAGCTTTTTTTTTATCGAACACATGTAGGCTATTCATGAAGAGGGAGTATTTTCAGAGAAGTAATTAATATTAAAGGGGAAATCCCACATAAGTAAGCAATTTTATTTTAGATTAATGCCAGTTATTTAATATTTAATGTTTAAGAGAGTTACATGTAGTTCAGAATGATATTGTTTGCTGCTGTATTTTTTTACCGTAATATTTTTACAACAAAGATAATGCGATATATTGGTTATTTGACTTAAGAAGCAATTTTTAAGTAATCTGCATGTATCGTTTAGGAAATGTAGACAAACTTAAACAAAATCTATCTAGACAATAGGATTTAACCAAGGAGGTATTGAAATAAAAATGGTGGTTGAAGACGAAAAGCAGATGACAAAGAACCATGTGATAGAATTCTCTCCGGTTTGTTTATCTTAGTTAATCCATCGTCCACCCCTCGGTCAACTCAAGATTAAACACCACACATGCTGTCCATGCTTTAACTTTTCTAGTTTACTGGTCAGTACTGAACATTTATCTAGTGGTCAGTTTTAAATCTGTTGACAAAAGCTGACCACCGGCATGTGAATAATGTCAACACAAGGATCATATTGCACACGATCAATCAGGGACCTCTGTTATTTTGTGAATTAGTGTACAACTTGTTTCGACTTTTTTCTCTGTACTATGACCATAGGTTTAAAACTGCTGATGTAGGTGAAGTTTATAGACTTGTGACTGATCAATTTTAATTGGCTTCAGGATTCATCAATGAAAATATTCTATGAAAGTGGAGGTGATTCACCCTTATGTTCAGCTTTCTACTTTTTTTTTGAAAGACAACTCTTGTTTTAAATGATTATATAGCTGTTGATATCTTAGTATAAAAATCGTGCTTGAGGTTATTTTGTGTACTACTGTTTTTCCGCTCATGTTGATATCTTAGTATAAAAATCGTGCTTGAGGTTATTTTGTGTACTACTGTTTTTCCGCTCATGCTCTCCTGATATGTTTAGTTACATTGGGAGGAAACGGATAAACGAGAGTAAGCTCATGTTGTTGGGAAGGTGACCCTAAGTTTGATTACATAGATGACATATATTATGACTAGCATCTAAAAGTAAAATGGATGAATGCGACAACAGAGTAGACATAGGGTGCCTTAAATATTAATGAGATGATAAAAGATCAAATGCTTGGATGAGACATAAAATCAAGCGTTGGGATGTGTGTGACAGGATGCAGACAGTAAAGGTGAGTTGTAAAGGTTTGAGGATGGCAAGGCTAAAGGTTGATGTAACAGTATGGAGAAGGTAAATGTCAGTTGAGGCAGTATGGAGAGGGTTTATGTAAAGGTTGTTGAGACGACAGCATGGAGAGGGTTAGGGTTGGTGAGACAGTATTGACAGAGTTAAGATTAGATGAGACACTATGAAGGGGTAAAGGTTGGTGATATAATTGCATGGAAAGGGTAAAGGTTGTGGTGAGGCAATATGGAGAAGGTAGAGGGTAAAGACTGGTGAAACAGTATGGTGAGGGTAAAGTTTTGGGATGGGGGGTAAAGATTGACGATACAGTATGGGAGGGTAAAGTTTGGGTGAGACAGTCTAAATACATGGTAAAGGTTCTGTTTGTGTGTCAGGGGAGGGGGGGGGGTGATGGGTCATAATGATTGGTAATTTAGTATTAAGAGGGTAAAGTTTGGGTGATACATTATTGAGGATAAAGGTTGTGGAAAACAGAATAGGGAGGATAAAGTTTGGCAATAATAGTAGGGAGAGGGTAAGGGTTAGTGTAGATATTGTTGAGAAGAAAGGGGCTGGTAGGAAATTATGGAGATGAGACAGTATGGAAAGGGTAAAGGATGGCTGAGATATTATGAAGAGGTTAATATACAACATAATGTGAGTGGGTGAGATAATGTGGGTAGAATAGGTATAATGTAGGTGAGCTAGCTAGTGTGAAGAGGTTAATATGCAACATAATGTGAGAGGTTGAGATAATGTGGGTAGAATGGGTATACTGTAGGTGAGCCAGCTAGTATGGATAAGTTTATATGCATCTTAATGTGAGTGTGTGAGATAATGTGGGTAGAATCGATATAATGTAGGTGAGCCAGCTAGAATGAAGAGGTTTATATGCAACATAATGTGAGTGGGTGAGATAATGTGGGTAGAAAATGGGGGGGGGGGTATGTAAGTGACTGGGGTGGTGTGTAGAGGATAAAGGATGGCTGGATGGGTGAGACATTGCAGCACTATAGGGTAAAGGATGGTTGAGACTTTGTACTAGAGAAAGGGGTTCAGTAAAATAACATATTATAATTTGTTCTAGACTTTGGTCGATAGACTATATTATGTGTAATGTATAATAAGATTAATATGGCATAGTTTATTTATTGAATTGGTACAATGCTGACTTTATTCCAGTAATATATAAAAACCAGCTACTTATTTGATATCACACATATTGTTCAAAATATCAATACATGCACTTGGAATACGAGACTGCGACTTCAGTATTAAGACCATAAAACACCCACCTTCAATGTCAACAACAGAACAACTGGTAGGGATTATATTTTTATCATTATCCATCTCCAAAATTATCATAAAAGCCTTAGGTCAAATGTCAAACACATCCAGAACTAGCAGTTCCTAAAATATTCTGAGTGCTTGAACTTTCATCAAGTATGTTGATTTTGGTACAGATAAAAAAGAATTAGAATATCCCTCTGCTAGAAAGTTGGTTTGTGTGAAACAAAAATAAAGTTGATAATTTCACTATGTTTTATATGTTTATTTTTTTTCTGAGATGACATTCAGTCTTCTGTTTAGAATTGTATTTCTTTGAAAAAAGCAATCTTGAGTTAACCCAAATTTATATGAATGATGAGTGTTGACACTGAAAACTGAATATTAAACAGAAACAACCTGTCTTCCACATTATCTTTCAAAGCAAAAGTTTAATTGCATAAATCTGTTTCCATCATTTATCAGGATAACATTTTTCCGGGGGGGGGGGGGGGAAGGCCTGCTATTCCCTAAAAATATACATACACATGTAGAGAGTTGCAATACGGAGTCCTATTTGAATGTTATCTAATAGAACCGTTTAGTAAAAAGGATAAAAAACAGTTGTCGATCATTGATTATCATCAAATTATTTCATAATGAAATTCTACAAAAATTCTTTAATACTTGTGGAAATGACCTAAATGATTATCATATGTTTAATATTTATACATTGATTATTCAAAAAGATATTAATTTGGGAAGATCTCCTGTAAATGGGCTTGTAGCCCCTTAGGGCTGTTCTGAGTGTTAAAACTACTGATTATTAGCTCGAGTTGAAAGCGAAGAGTAAAGATGCAGCCATGTGAATAATAGTACCAGTCTGGCTGACATTTTGTAGTATACATGTGTCTGTGTTACACAGAGAGTTTGGAAATAGATGACTATAGAAGAATTCCTGTAATTTTGTGGTGCATCTTGACATTGTTCTATTGTATTTAGCGGTAGATATTATATGACAAAGTGCGTCATGATTCATAGATATATTTTTTAACATACACGAATGTACGAATGAATAATGCAGAGAGAACATGTATGTGCTTATTTGAACAGTTTGGAAAAAAAACAGCATTTTATAAGGTAAATTATAATCAATATAAATCATATAATATTGATACTAATGGATAAAAAACTACCCAGAGACATTAAAGCTGTGGATTCTTCTGTTTCGTCAATATTTAAAGACATGTCCGTTTGGAATGCTAAAAAGTCATTTTGGTCATCAAGAAATAGAGTGGATCAATCCCAAAATTCAAAAACCCTTAGAAAAATAGGTAGGTTAGAATAATAAAGAAATTAATTCAGTGATGAGATCTGTTGGATTAATCACTATATCTACATTGATTGACTTACTTTTCTGCACCAACCGAGCTAATGAAGACCAGCATTCACTATGTGGTGTCTATCCTGTCTCACCATGTAAGGTAGATTTTTTTTAAAAAGGGGGGTTGGATGGCGGAATGGTTAGCATGTGAGTGCTGTATCATAAAGCCTGTCATAGAGTCAACTGGCGTGGTTTCGAATCCCCGGTTGTATGTGGCAAAGAGTGGGGTAGCCTGTCTAACCTCTAAGGTTTTTTTCCGGGTCCTCTGGTTTCCTCCTAATGCTAAAGACCCATACGCGCAAGCGAATTATTAAAATAAAATGAAACCATATGTTGGTCCCGAAATGAGCTTGTTGGGTGGACGTTAAACCCCTTTTCTCTCTCTATTATTTTGTAAAATTAAATTTTGTGTAAAAACTACACTATCTTTTATGAACAAAATTTAAATGGAACTGGATATATATTTTGTACATGTAAAGTTAATTTCATATTTTTCTGCACCTCCAATAATTTATCAACCAATTATGGCAAATTATTAAAATGGCAATTTGCTGTATATACTGCTATATAAAACTATGTCATATTTTGGAAGACATTGGTTGGTATCCTTCATATATCAACTTAAAAAAAGGGATTTCCTTTCTACTGATATCTACTCCCTCTGGCGGCATTAAAGACTGTAAAGGGTTGTTTGGGTGTGTTACTTTGATTGATTTAACATTATTCATCCTGACCATGGAGATATCTGGCACAACAATAGATTTGCCCTGAAAAAAATCATTTATATCTTGTCTATATTGATAGTTACTGTCAGCATGCGGTTAAAATAGTTATATTAATTATGTTTCTGGAATAGTTATAGTATAAAGCACCAGATGATGTTATGGTTTAAAGTCAACAGCTGGGAACCTACCTACAACGCTTTCTTAGACATTTATAAATGAGACCTTTGAGGCTCTAATCATTAAACAGATTATTGAACACTCATATACATTCTAAAAATAATAATTTTCTATCTCTCAAAATGAAGCAAAACTTATTGGGTCATTCTCAAAATATGACCACATTTATAAATGAGACCTATGAGGCTTTAATCATTAAATAGATTATTGTACCCTCATATACACGCGTAATTCTAAAAATAATAATTTTCTATCTCTCAAAATGAAGCAAAACTTAATAACATATGCTAATATTAGAATAAATTTTTTCCCTGAATAATATAGTTGGTGGTGGGACACCTTTTTAGGGGTACTTGTTTAGCTACACTAATCGGGCACTGGAAAAACACTGTGGTACCCCCCTCACTTGGTGTCCTACTAATACTAAGCAGATGCTTATTTTTCTTAATGGTTTAATGCATAGATACTGGTAATCGGCAGACAATAATTTCCTATATAGCGGTAGTTGTGTTAAAATATTGAGACATTTGATTCAGTGGAAGTGGAAATCATCTTGCTATATTCTAGTCTCATTTGTGATAGAAGGTTTCAAGATTGGATCAGATTATATCTCAACATTGGCTTTATGTACAGATGTAAATGTAAACGCTCGAATAAACACAGACTATCAAGCAACAGAACAAATCCAAACATGAAATCGATAAGTTTCTTTTTGAATCAGATCAAGGAAGGGGAAGTTATTTTAAATTGTAACATTATATTATTAATCACACTGAGATACTATATCTATATATATCTATTAAATTACATTGTAATGTAATTTCTTTTGTATATCTCATCCTGTTTTAGGCAGTGGTGAGTGTTCCCCCCCCCACTCAAGTCTCAAAAATTTTGAAATTTACTTAACAGTAGACAAAAACTATATTTAAGAGATGATAAACAAGATACATGTACAGTGAAATGTAGGTTGGTTAAGTCTTGACAAGATTCTCAGATTGTATAGGTGTTGTGCATGGGGCAGAGTATACACACTCTTCAATTGACATGTTAGGTATCATATTGTTAGGATAGTTTTGCCATTGAGGAGCTCGAGGGGAGGTCCACTTACTATTTACTGGAGTTCACCTTTTGTGTTATGGGTTTTATGGATTGTCCTTAAGATTTATTAAAGTACAGTATTTGTATCTCTCTCTCCATCAATCAGGTATAGAACTAGCATCCATAAATCTTTGTTTAATTGTAGTTTAGCTGCAAATTCTGGTTAATGTCACAGTGCATAGTGGTCGCCAACTTGAGAAAAGTTGGTATATCAAGGGTTAATGATAGAGATTATTAGGTAGACAGTATGGTGTGAAGTAGTTTCTGATGAGTTACAAGAAAGTGAGTTGTTGTAGGTGGTGAATTGTTTTAACATCAGTTCATCATCAACTGAATCTTCTACTTAGTGTTAAGTTAGGTGATATTACAGTCTGTCTACTACAGACATGGGTACCTAGTATAATTGGATTTAACTTTTCCTTCTGTAAGTCCCAATTTTATTCTTCTGATACAAATATTCACATTTTAGGCCCCAATAAGGAAACTTATTGAGGCATCCAGTAGGGTATATAACCATTTGTTGTAATTATATAGCTATCTTATATAATTGGACAGGAGTTTTCTTCTGGTAAGTTTCAAATTTATTGTTCTAGCTATCAGAAATTTTACATCTCTATTTAGAGACCGATGCAGTGGTGGTGTCTTTTAACGAACATGAATTTGTAGACAGCATAAACTGCTTACTTGATACAATGTGTCTTGACCGAGGATGGTCTTTTAGATTTCAATTACTTTCACAATAAAATCGATTACAAGACACAAATTCGCTTGTATCGAATTCTGTATTCAACTGTCATAAAAGTTCTCTGAATTATTGCACCTACAAGACACAAAAGAAATATCTTTATTATGCTGGCAGAAATTGAATTTAGATAGCTGATCGAAGATCATATAGTTTTCATCAAATACTGATTTTATGTCAATTGCCAATAAAAAAGTGATGATATAAAAATGAATATAAATTATTATTGTAACAGGTTGTAAAGCTAGATTACAATGTAACATATATTAAATAAATAACAAGATGATCAATCAATAAATACAGTATGGTCATGATCATGTCTCTAAACAATATTTCGTTCAGTATTGTAGAATAGTGAAGGCCATGACCTGCAAGAGGTCAGATTTTAGCAGTGGTTCAGTGGTAGTATATCAATTTGTTGAATGTTGAATATTCTGTTTTGATGGCGGGGGTGGGGGTGATTGTGCATTATTACTTATTACGCTTGAATACATTGGTTTTACTTAAATTTATTTCAATCTGACATTCTTTTATGTTAACCCTCTATAAAACTATGTGTACCCCTCCTGCCCTGCAATTTAATGCTCATGTAGCTATACTGCAAGCCCATTTCAAACTGTTCATTATGTATTTTTGTTAATCAGTGCTGATTACATGAAGTAAATATGAGTAAATACAAATATAGTAGTGTGTGTGTGTGTAGGATGTACTCAATAGTAACAGAACAAAGGAACTACAATGAGTTGTGTTTTATTGTACAGTTGAAACAAATCATACCTACTCTTTATAGAACACCTGATACCCCTTACCATTTTTGTAGTTGTTCATACTGAGAGAGACTCCATGCTTTATAAGTGTGCACTGACACTATAACATAGGTTTCTGTATTGTGGGGAGTGGGTGTCAGCATGACTGCCAATAAGACAAAATGTATAACCCCAATACAGGTCAGAACATTTCTACACAGGGCAGTAGTTAAGTTCAGGCTAGCTTCAATTCAGGTTGAAGTTCGGTTCAGACTAGATCCAATCCAGTTCTGAGTGTTTCCACTGGTTCAGCAATAATTAGAGGTGACAGGCCTGGATCCTGGATTTTGTCGAGGGAGGGCCATACATTGGGGGAAAGGGTAATCATTAGAGTGCCACATGCATTTGTGGTTTGGTGTAGTCCCCAGAGTCTTCTTCGCATTGTTTGGGCGGAGAAAATGCAAAAATCATGTTTATATCATCAATTTAAGAGCAGATACACCAGTTTCACTGTGGGTGAGGGGGGGGCCTGCCCTCCTGGATCCTATCCTGGGTGAGAGGGGTAAGAGTGAAGGTAGCTTCAGAACAATAAGTGGAAAAGCTTTTTGTTACTGTATTTGGTTCAAAAACAAGATATATCATTAGGAACACAAGATGTTCGACAATCAACTAAGGGAAAAGTCGGGTAAGCCTTCATTTAATTGGAAATAGTATTATTATGAAGCACTCTTATGGATTTTAACATTACACGGATATGGCCTGTGACCCCAAAATCAGTGTTACAGTGAAAGCATTGTGTCAGAAAGTAAACCATGTCATTAAATTATTTTATGATATAGATTTTTAAGTGTTTTATTATACAAAGTAAAGTGTTTCTGTCTATTTGGTATTTTATCTCTTGAAGATTGTATTGTATATTATCTTCATTCATATTATAAGATATGTATATAGGCTATAGGTTTTATCTATATTGGTAAGTCATACAGTTTAAAGTGGCATGGCTACAAATAGATAGCCCCCTTTGGATGCTAAGAGATTAAGGGGGGGGGGCAATTCTGGTGGGTCATAGGAATGAAAGCATTACAATATTACCGTTTATCTCATTAATTTTCTGTTAATTATATATATAGATGTGTTTTTCACATCCTCAGAATATTAGAAGGTTATTATTAGTAATGATGAGGTATGATTATCCAGATGTGACAAAATTTAAGAAAGTTTTGTTTCTGGAGCACAGTATGCCCACAGTACCAGTATTTAAATACCAGGTTACAGGGGGCTCCTGACGCCCTCATAAAACTTCTATTATAAACTGTGGTTCCGTATGATAAATTGTCTTACTCATATATATTCATAGATAAGTACTGATTATAATGTACCCCTTTAAATAATTTGAATTGGCTAGCCTACCTTTAACCAGTGTAGATACATATTATACAACAATGTTTACCTTTGCGTAGATGGTGCTATGTATATGTAGATTTACTGCCTCTATATAACTAATGGATTTTCAGACATCATGACAGCAACAGGTTTTAACTTTAACATTGTAACATTAGTTTTTTTGTAAAAGATTGATTGTGATAGGTTTTTCTATGTTGTGACTTGTACAGGTTTCACAAAGGAAGCAGTTAAACTTACTGTTTCTGGACCAACTGTACATACATGTGGAAATCTATTAAACTTTGTTCAAAAGACTTTCATTACTGTCATATTTTAGGTCCTGGAAGGAAAGTTACAAACATTTACTAAATTCTATTTATTTTTCTCTTTTCAGCTGCAGAATCAAGAAAAGGTTCCGCAATCCCAGAATTGAAGAAATCTCCTGAGGAGGAGGTGAAAAAGGTTGAAGATGCAACTTTGATGCCAGTTAGCTCTCCTAAAAAGACTACACCAAGTCCTGAACCTCAATATGAAGTAGTGGCCTCACCAAAGAAGAAGATTCATAATGACTCTCCCATCACATATCAACTCAAGGAAGTAAACTCTGATACAAAAGGGGAGACAACTCCTAGCTTAAGTGAAAGTTTGCAGACGTCGTCAGAGAGTATTGACACCAGCTTAAATGATAGTGTCATAAGTTACGATTACAGTAAATATGAAATAAACATATCATACGGTAGTGGGGAAGATAGTTCAAGGGCAGATAATTGTACGCCTACACCTTCTGCTTTGGGAGGGACCGACCAAGGCAGCAGTAGCAGCAGTCAACCACAGTATTACGAAGACGTTCGACAAATGTATCATTATCAGTTGACAGAAGCAATGAGTGAGGATGAAAGGGAACAACCATATGATCAAGTTGGGTTTAAAGAATGCCCACGTTCACCATCTGCCCGTTCAGATCCTGGTGTCTTGGAAGACACTCCTGCTAAGCCAAACAGAATTCGTTATGGGCCCGGTAGAAGACAAGTTCCAAGGAGACATACGCTCGGATCTCACTTACTCAGACAAGCTGGAGATATTGAGGTAATTTAATTTTTGTCTACATGCTTTTAGGGACTGTGGGAGTGGCAAAGTTACTAAATCCCCCAGGGTATGTATTGGACATCAATGAAGAGTAAATAGTAACACCAATATCCCTGCCTCACATTCTCACATAACCCATAGAAATCAAAATTACCATATGCTTGTCTCAAATTGACCGCAATATAGTTAAGGACCCCGATATCATAGTTAATAACATGGACAAACATATCATAATTATAATGTTTTGGTATTATGTATCTTTAACATGTTAGACATGAACGTTAGTAGGCTGATTCTCTTAACAGACGATTTGTTTAATGTGAAAAGTGTCTCAAGTGGAAAAGCATTATAGATAGAGTTATGCCCCATTGATCAAAATCATATTATTTGAAACAGCCCAAATTTCCAATATTTGTCGCACAAAATCAATACTTGCATGACCAGATAGGCAATAATATATCTTATATACATGTATTTCATAATAGTTATTCGTTATATAATATACATTAAAATGGAGTCTTACCAAAAGGCAAATACTAAAATTTTAGTCATCTAAATTTTGAAGTTCACATTATGGACTTAACAGTGACATTTTTTAATTTCTTGGTATGCCGGCCAGCTATGGATATCGTTTCTATCCACGAACATCAAGGTCACCTTGGTTTTTTTAAAAATCATCTTTCAGTCATTATTTTTTAATGATTTAAATAAGGGTAAAGCTTTAATACTAACCTTTGTATAAAGTGTCCCATTTTATACCAACCAGAGTATGTGTCCATTATACCAATCAGTGTATAGGGTATCAATTTTATACCAACTAGTGTATAGGGTGCATGGCTATAGGGTGAACATTTCATGCAAACCCAGTGTATAGGGTGCCCGTTTTATACCAACCAGTGCATCGCTATAGGGTGAACATTTTATACCAGTGCATGGTTATCGGGTGAACATTTTATACAACCCCATGTCATTTGTATAGGGTGTCCATTTTATGCCATCCAATGCATCGCTATAGGGTGAACATTTTATACAACCCCATGTATAGGGTGTCCATTTTATACCAACCAGCATCGTTATCGGGTGAACATTTTATACAACCCAATGTATAGGGTGTCAATTTTATACCAACCAGTGCATCAATAGGGTGAACATTTAATACAACCCCATGTATAGGGTGTCCATTTTATACCAACCAGAATCGTTATCGGGTGAACATTTTATACAACCCAATGTATAGGGTGTCCATTTTATACAACCCAATGTATAGGGTGTCCATTTTATACAAACCAGTGCATCGCTATAGGGTGAACATTTTATACCAGTGCATGGTTATCGGGTGAACATTTTATACAAACCAATGTATAGGGTGTCCATTTTATACCAACCTGTGCATCGCTATAGGGTGAACATTTTATACAACCCCATGTATAGGGTGTCCATTTTATACCAACCAGTGCATCGCTATAGGGTGAACATTTTATACAACCCCATGTATAGGGTGTCCATTTTATACCAACCAGTGCATAAGTGTGTCAATTTTATACCAACTAGTGTATATGCTGTCAATTTTACACCAACTAGCATGTACGGTGTCCATTTTATACCATCCAGTGCATAGGGTGTCCACTTGTAATTAAAACTAAATTTACTTTAGAAAACCAATAGTGACATGACACTGTGTGAATAGAAGAAATATTTGCCATACTATTTTAATAATTTACATTGCCCCTAATTATTTGCTGTGCTATCATTTCATAGATACTAAATTACAAATATTTTTGGTACACAGGAAGGAATTAGACATGAATTAAAATGGGATTTAATTAACATTCTAAATTTCTGCATCAACTAGGATTATGATGAAGAAGAAGGGCTTTGCTTATTTATTTGAACCAAATATTGAAGTCATCCATGCTTGAACTCTTCTTAAACAAAGACTGTACAAATGCAGATGTTGATAATCGTGTATCTGTCTTAATAATGCCCACAAGACACCATTACAATATAACTACTGTCTTATTGATTTTCATTATGCAAATCCAATATGTCTCAAGTGTTTTCATTTGTCCAGCTTGTCGTTATATTGTTGAAGCAAGTTCGGTGATATATTGATAATAACGTACCACAAGAGGTGAACGCGTGGACAGTGTAAGGACTTTTCTTCACATCCCATCACTTTCATTATCTCCAGTATTGATTTTTTAATCGACTGGTCAGTATGTCCACTCTATAGTCAGCACACGCTCTCTTTGCATGGTAGACAATACAGATAATGAACTGGATGATGGAGACAATAGACAATTTGCTCACAAGCTTTTAAAATACACATGTAACAAGGGAATTAATTAATTTTGATTAATGTTTTTTTTAGAGATTCCATTTATATCATTAGTGTTTGTAATTGGAAATATAAATGTTTTGTTGTCAATATCGGCATAAATAAAACAAAGTACACTATTCCTGGAATATGTTGACCATTCACTTGGTGATGTACTGGTATATGTTCTTTGTAAAAATTAAAGACTGCTGCAATGAACATAATGTTGTAAAGAAGTAAAACACCCAGAGGTGGTTATAGAATTTTAGCAATTATTTATTTAATTAGTATTGGATAAAAAGGGCTGAACTTGTAAATATTTCATCTCCTCGGTACAATGAACTGATCAATCAAGACTATATATAGCTACGGTCATACAAGACAGTTGGTCACTAGCTGATTAGTAATCACCAATAAACTGACCAAACAAACTGTTAATCTGACTTTGCTTCCCATCAAATTAGATAGAGCCTCTAGAGTCTGTTCAGCTGAAATTAGATTGTCAGATTCTTGGCATGAAGAGTTTGCCTTTCTGTACTTGGTAGACAAGTGTTTAAACAAAGTCAGTAGACATTGTAGCTATTGCACTTCAATATGTGCTTGATTGATGCATTTTTACTCTGTCATCAGCCAATATTCATCAAGAAACGCTGAAGTAAAAAAAGTTATAAAAAGTCAATAGGCAACTGCAGTATGCAGAATACAGAATACAGGGACATAGGCGTACAAGACAGGTAGACACAGCCTCCCCCTCCGGGCCCTCCCCCTGCCCCCACTCCCACCCCTGACTGTTGGCTGTTAAATTTTCTCTGTGAATTGTAAATGCTTGAATAGTGAAATGGAATTTAGGTAAGACACCTGTGTTGGGTTATATGACACCACTTTTAAATTGCTGTAGTTATTCAGGGGCTGCAATAACAGGAAAACATGATGCGGCTGCCAAATTTTCTTGGGGAGGCCCCTACATGTTGCTCGCTGACGAACGGTGCATGCTGCTGTAAATGAGAATTTTGTCGAACATTTCAGGTCTGTCCGCTAAACATTCATCAGACCTGTATGATGTACAGGGAAATTTATATAATTATGTTCCTCAACACAATATACTGAGCAAGAAATTAATGCATTAACTACAAACTATACTTGTTTTGTCTAAATTAACAATGTTCGTTATTCAAATTAATTGCTGCTTGTGATGAATATCACTACTTATTCAAGTACTTATACTTATAGATTGCAAAACCATCTAGATACATGTATATGTTATTATATAAGACTTATTAAATATTACAAACTTTTTAATTAAAGATTGATGCTAAACTGATTTTATACATTGTCTGTCATATGTCATGTGATCTGAGTTGTAAATGAAGTTTTAGTTCTATAAATGAAACAGGCAGAAGGTCGAGACTGTTCTTGACTAACATCAGAGGGACCAGTCAACTCCCACTGAAGTACTTTGACTAACTTAATATTTTTCAGTTTAATTAAATGCTATAGTTGGCTAAGCAAATCATTTAGTCTATAATTATGTTTAATTTACACAAATTAAACTATTCCCCTGTGTAGGCCCATTGTTTATCATAGCTTTGTTGTCTGTAGTTTAGAGAAGTTTGTCCAGCAATTCTGAAACATGGTCAGGCAGAAATATTTCATATTATGGAACCTTCTAGGCATTTATAAGAATGCATTTTCTGTGAATTGTAAGTTATTTATTGATTGTTCTTGGAAATTTGTATCAAAATTAAATTTTTTCGAAAATAGAAATTGAAAAGAATAAATTTATGAATATATTTAATTGAAATTTGGAGCTGTAATAAATAAAATATAAAGAATAAATTCAAATTAGAACATAAGATTTAAAATATTTAAAATATATAAAACATGATTACAATCAGACTTTCTTTATTTCTGACATGATACCATCAATGATACAACTATTGGAAACATTGTTTTGACATCAATGGCCTCTCAATCAAATAAACCAGTCAGGATTATTCCTGTCATAAATCGAGGATAACATTTTATCACTGGGAAATCAGACATTTTCGCAAATTTGTCGTAAAATCGTTTTTTTAATGAAAGGAATAAAAGGATTGTAATGTGTTTATTTTATTGATGTGGCGTGTCACTGCTGTCACTGTCAGCTTACTGTTTGTGGAGATGTGCCATGGTGAAAATATTAATCGTCTTTGTCTGAATATTGATTTGTGGATGCAGACATTCCATCTCTTCATGTGACACTTGTTCTTCGACGAGTGCAAGAAAGAAATAATGTTATATTGGAATTTTAGAAGCCCTGAAAGTTATAGTTTCAGATTTTCTCTATGAAAAAGATTAGAGAAGAAGAAAATTCATGTAAAACATCTAAAATTAATCACAAAGTCAAATTGAAAATAAGATAGAAAATGAAAGATGATTAAAAATGAAATGTGCTCAAAGAAATGATAATACAAATGTTGTAAAAACCTCAGCTATCTTCAAACATTGTTTTTTTATTATTATTTCTTTAACCCATGCACATAGATTAAACAGTATTTATTAGTAATGTACAAATAAGATATTTTATAAAAATCATTTAAAAGTTTTAAAAAATTGATATAATTTTGTATCTGGTTCTCTCAAAGAAGATTGAATTTGAAATGACATATATTTATGGCTTGATATGCAATCAGAAGAATTAAAAAAGAAATTATGTTAGGTTCAAGATAATGTTATAATGCAAACCCTGAATCCCATTTCTCAATGGTTATAACGTTTTTCTGTTGTGCTTATACAGTGTATGAGCTTCAGAAAGTGAAGTAATAAAATTGAAAATATGGCTTTCTCAACATAATGGCCTATGTCCAATATCATGAGGTATTGTCAATTTATTTTAAGACTAAGTACCCAGTATTGTAAAATTTCATCCGAAGACATAACTATTCAACAATTACAGTAATGTAAACAATATGTAAGGTAGCAGTTGTATTTATGTTGGAATTGAAGCCATGACGATCATTTTTTACCTTTGATTGAATAGTTGCCAAAATCTTCAGACAAATTGTAATATTTAGGATTTTTGAGATGGAAAATGCATTTGTGATTTTAATTTGTGTTCTTCATGACATTGGAATTTGTGGTGATTTTATTTGAAATTGGATTAAGTATGGATTTATGAACATTCTAATATTCTAAGTACTTCTTTTGAGCAACTATCAGGAATAAAAGTTCAGATGCTTCCTGATATTTGAATGTTAAAGTGCAAGAGGATACAACAAAAAATTATAAACTTTGTGAACCAAAATTATAAGGGGTATCAGATGTTCTAGAAAAAGGTTATACTATTACTAAAATCTGTATTATACTGCTGCTAAAAACTTAAATATCTGAAGTGTTGAAGGTAACCTTGAAACAGTTATATATATATATATATATACCGTATATGTTAAACTTTCATTTAGAGTTTGACCTATTCATCGGCAATGTTGATAATTTGGTTGTTTTATTTACTTTAGTTAATGGTTATTGACAATCCAATGGAGGGGAGGGGATGAAGGGAGTAAGACATTATGGGAGGGGGGTCTTATTCCACCATCTAAATATGCAACCACAAAAAAACGTATTAGTCACATCACTTCGTCACTTTAATTTTATATGTAGCGTGATATGTGAAATAGATGGTAGTTCCTAATGCTGATAAATGTTTTATTTTCTTATTTGGTATATATGCTATGGGGGCTTTTGTTGAATTCCATCCTTATTAATGAACCCTGCAAAAATATCTGTAAAAAAAACAAAACAGCAACGTATTTTACAATGTTTTGAACCTTTTTTAGTAGTTTTACAAGATGATAGTTTGTTTGAATATGGCCTATTTGAGTACTGAACTGCAGGGATTTTGCTAATGAGCTTTAGTTATTAGCATTTTTCTTGAGATGGGTTATGTAGTGAGTCATCAACTATGAGTTTTTGACCATAATGGAATGGTACCGTACTGACAGTCAATTTCGATATTTAATGAGGCCACAGTTCCTGTTACTGTGGCCATTGACCAATCAAATTTATAGTACTAAAATGTGGTCCTCGACACACGACTGAATTTTATTTGTAATAATATTTGGGTGAATCAACAATTTGCATGCATTACCATACTAGAGAGCCTCAGAATGTCGGTCATTTATAATGAATCATTATGTGTCGT
This sequence comes from Patella pellucida, assembly GCA_917208275.1. Classification (NCBI taxonomy): domain Eukaryota; kingdom Metazoa; phylum Mollusca; class Gastropoda; family Patellidae; genus Patella; species Patella pellucida. The sequence goes on from OU795044.1 coordinate 14,744,027, forward strand.
GCTTTTATATGGCATTTTTTCAAAATGATTGCACCATTCCCAGACTTTTAAGAGGAGCCTTTTGAATGAAATGAGAATGAATGGATTGATGAATGAATATGGAATGTAAAAATTGAAAATATTACAAATCAAAAATTGAAAATATTACAAATCAAAAATTGAAAATATTACAAATCAAACTGCAAACAAAAATTATTTTATCTGAATTAAGATACATATGAAATGTAGATAAATTAGACAAGAAATAACCCCATCTGTTGTATGCTTAGGACACTGCACCCACAATAATAAATTTCCAGGGGTTTGAATTGAATCCTGGTATGGTCAGAGAAGAACTTTCCAGGCCTGCAGGACTAGCATGGAAAATGTGTTTAGTTCTTCAAAAAACGAAGTACACGTAAAAGATGGTGGTGCCTCTTTCCAGAAAAAAAATTTCCTTTTGTATTGCACACGTAACTAACGAAATATTTACTAAATGTTCTTCTCATTCTCGTAAGAAAAGGCTTTACAGGTCATTAAAATCTTATTTCCTTCCAAGATTCTAAGAGATGTGTTTCTGGTTGATGGTAGATCTTTTCATAAATAGATTAAGAATGATTATTGGAATACATATAAAATAGGCAACAGATCTCTTCAAATGATAAAGTTTGAAAGCTTTAAATTTAAAAGAAGAAAGGTAAAAGGTAAAAAAAAAACGACGAAAAAAAAAGATTTTGTTTTGAGTGTGACCTAGATTGTTTGGTTTCTTTGTATGCTTAGTGCATTACGAAGAGTTTCAACTTTCCTACAGGTTGCCCAAATATTTGCCGCATAAACATTTACACAATTTCTGCGAGACTTTCAATACTTCACTTCCTACCGTGGCCATGATTAGGATTATCAAGAGAACATTTTTAATTAGTCCATTGGTGGGCAGACGTGTAAGGTCATGAAGAGAGTTAAGATTAAGATTACTGATTTAATGTCCTTGCTATCGGTAAGTTTCATTGCTGTTTCTATGTTTTTGTTTGTTTGTTTATTTTGATGGGGTTGAGGTACAATTTGGCAAGGATTTCGATTTTAGACAGCAAATAAACCAGTTGTTGCAAACTGCAAATACATGTATATAATTTGATGACAAAAAGAAATCGTTCAGCAGTCACACGATCCAATTCTTCAATGATTTGAATATTCTAAATCATTTTTCAATATCCTCACCTAATGCAGTATGTATGCAGACAGAAACTCAACTTTTTCCTGTCACTTTTGCATTAACAGGTTATTTTAGTAATATTGTGGATCAACTGAAATATTAGAAAATCATCTTACAGTATCACCCAGCTTTAGATAAATCAAGTACCGGTATGGCGAATTTTAATATAGAGAAATACATGTACATGTTTAATGTAAGCCTGGTTTAACGTACCAGAATTAATCAAATCATTTCTTCACTCAAATCAAAGATTTCCTCTGAATTGTACACTGGGACTGGGTCATCTTGTACTTGGGCATCAAAATTAAAATCGATGTTGGTTCAATTTTAAAATGGCGAAAGGATGTACAAAATAATCTGTTAAGCGAAATTGGCGGTTATCATTATATGATGTCGAAACTGACAGGTTAATAAAGTAACTTAAAGCTATCAGAGATTTAATAATTATACCCTTCCATAAGTCATAACATTATTATAAATACTAAATATTATTATTAATCTATATTAACGACATAATTATTGATATGGTCAACTTATTGGGCGGAGGCATCAGCAGACAGACATTTGACCAGTATATTCATGATTGACAGCTGGCACTGTGAGAGAATTATTAAGTCATACCAACCCCACCACACTGAAGGTCACTGGTGTTGCCTTGAAGGTCATGATATTAAACAGGAATATGATAATGACCATTGTCCATTTTATCTGATTGTTACACTGACCATTACATGTGTTGCGTTTATTCTGTTTGATCCAAGTTTCTCTTATTGGCTGGAAACCAGTATGTTGTAGGCCTATCGTGTAAATTATTGGATAAATATCATACATGCCTATCGTGTAAATTATTGGATAAATATCATACATGTTCATTTAGCAGCACTACAAACTCTTCTTGTGTAATGTATGGAATGGAAATATGAAAACAATACTTAGTGCTTGTATGTGATCGATATAGGTATAGCATTTATTTTAAGTTTGTACAAAGGCAATATACACCTTTTTTGTGATAATGGAGATGGATTGCTAATATTAAAAATTTGAATGTGAATGTTTGGGCGACAAGTAATGACAGATCAATTAATATAAATTGTAGTGTTTACATTGAGAATACAAATTGTTATTCATATGTTAATACAAATTGTTGTTTTTTCATACCGAATTGAAATTGTGTTTCGTAATACAAATTGTTGTTTTTACATCAAGAACATCAATTGTTTTTCATAAGGTAAATGGAATTGTTATTCATAAGTTAATACAAATTGTAGTGTTTATACATTAAGAATACAAACTGTTTTTTATATGTTGACACAGATTGTTGTTTTTACATCAAGAACATCAATTGTTTTTCATAAGGTAAATGAAATTGTTAATATAAATTGTAGTGTTTATACATTGAGAAGACAAACTGTTTTTTCATATGTTGATACAAATTGTTGTTTTTAAATCGAAAATAGAAACTGGTTTTCATAATACAAATTATTGTTTTTACATCTACTGATAGGAAATTGATTCATATAAGATCATTAAATTGCATGTTTTAAAACGACTGGTGTCAAATGTTTTGAATTCCTATTGTTTCAGTTATTAGTATGTATAATAATTGTTAGGAATTGGTAGATGGTTAAAATGGTTCAATTTTTGGATAAGATAAGATAAGATTTTTTTTGTATCATAACATGGTATATAGAGGTTTCAGATACTGAATATACTGAAGGCCCCTTTATTAATATTTCATTTGCATGGAGTCAGGAATAAACTGTAATCGTACATTCATGTATAAACTTCAAGAGGCATTATCGCATGTTAAAATTGGATTGCACTCAAAATCTGAGTTAAGTCTGCCAAAATTAGTTGTTTTTGTGATTGTGAAAAAAATCATAATCAAGTAGGTCAATTCTTGGTCATTTAATAATTAGGCAAATTATTTTGAATATGATATTATTAAGAATGAATTACATTTGTTTTAATACATCTTTGAATTATTTCAGTATTAACTGTTGAACTTCCTATGTTGAGACATTTGTTGGATGGCTAAATGGTAGGCACGTGTGTGCTGTTTCATAAAGCCTGTTATTGAGTCAACAGGCATGGTTTCGAATCTCCCGTTGTACTTGACAAGAAGTAGGGTTGCCTGTCCAACCTCGTGGGTTCTCTCTGGGTCCTCTGGTTTCCTCCCGCTGCTAAAGACGCCTATGTCAAGTAAATTATTGAAATAAAATTAAACAATATGTTAGGCCCGAAATTGACCTAGGTTGTCTAGAGAGGACATTACAGCCCATTTCTCTCCCTCTGAGACATTTGTTTAAGGTTGTTAAGATGATGAGAATAGATTTCTGTCTTTAATATGTCAATATTTACTGTAACTTGAGTTGATCAGATTAGAACTAACCATATGACATTCATATTTGTTGAAAGTGTCAATGCTCGATGTCAAACAGCACAGTGGTGAGTGAGCTAGAAGTATATCCGCACCATACAGTATTTGTTCCTTACCTTTGTCAAGTGTTAAATTCTTTTGTCTTTGAATAAAATACTTGTGAATGAGTACTGGTGTCACTGTTTGACTTAATACCTGGTTGTGCTCAGTACCTAGCTTATTTTGTATTTTTTGAAAAGACTATTTTTTATTTGCTTGATATTTTTGCAAGTAAAATGGCATATACATAATATACAATACAGCAATTATGATAATAATAAACCTGATAATGAAGAAATATATTAAAACAATAAAACTGATAAATAATAAAAAGTTAGGTTATTGAATAGCTCTCTAGAATATTTATTTGTTTCATAAAGACAATAAAAAATAAGTGAAGTAACATGATACCTGTAAATCAATTCTTGGTTATTATAAAACAGGTTCGGTATGAAAACTAATACATAACTGATTTTTTCAACTGAAAATACAAATGGTGATGTAAAAGGATAAATCATTTCTCATCTGTTATTAGATACATGTAGCCTGTACGAGTATAAATAAATCAAAGGAACCAAATAGATGCTTTTGCGCAAAGAACCCATCCTAACTGGCTACCGAGTTAAAACCACGACGCCAGCAGCATGGTATGAAGCAGCCTGTTTGCACTACACATTTTTTAAACTTTGATTCCAATAATGCCCTGCCATGTTGGGGGTAAAAACGGTTAAAGTTTCTTTAAAAATACAAACCAAAATATAATTAGGTGAACATCAATGATTTTCTGATTACATTATTTTTATCCCATACTGATTGGTTACAATCTGATTAAAATACAGATCTAGCTGTGTTTAGTTTTCTTTTTTTACACGTTCGATGTCCTACACTACGTGAAGATCTGACAAATTTATTATAGTTGGAATTCACGACAGGGGTCAAAAAAGTGGCTTTTGATCCTATGATGTCAGTGTTCTTGGGGTTTACCTAAATTTTCGCGCAGAGAATGCCAAGAAGTCGCCATAGTAGACTGTTTCATTGGCTAATTCCTCACATCAATAAGAACGCCTATTATATAACAAATTCTAAGACAAGTAAAATGAAATGTTGCACTATAAAAAAAAAGAAACGAAAGAGGATCTGTGTTTTAATCAAATTGGATCAGTTATTGCAAACTTTCGTTTGGTAAGCACTTCTTGCTTTACAATATCAGTGATCAATAAATGGTTTTCATCTTCAGATTCTGTGATAATGACAGATCATATTAACACATCACACACTGAGTATAGTAAATCAACTGATAATTGGAATGATTTGCTAAGCATCATTGAAATGTGATTAGAGTCTATGCCAGTTAAAATCAGAGTGTCATTGATGTAAGATGATACTAAACAATCCTTGAAATAAACACAGAAACTAAAGGAAATAGCAGTGGATTACTGGCCTGTAATCCTTCAAATCCCTGGTAAAACATGCAATAGATTTAAATGCCGTTTCTAAATTTAAATAATTTAGCATGCACTAGAGCCTGCACTAGAGTCTTCGCAGTCATAATGAAAATCTATGCCAGCCTTTAAAAATGTTGCAAGTTGTTGCTTTGTGTTTTAAAATCCAGCAGATTTCACTAAATTCTTTGTCAAGATTTCCTACATCCCAAGTGTAATATATCTCTGAATAGTCAGCAATTAGAGCAGTACAAATAATCAGATAATTTCTTCAAATGATGCGTCAATATTTACTGTGAGTTCATCTTGTCAGAATAGCCATATGGCATTCAGATGTTCCCATAAATACAAGGTTATAAATCTAAAACAAATTATATGATGTATAGTTTATTGTCATAATTAATACGCTTGACTTGTTATCTTCATTAACAAGATGTATTCATTGTTCTGTGAGGATGAAAGAAAATTAAACATAGTCAGATGAAAGACATAAAGCTGTTATTTATTTGTTGGAATAAATGCAGGGCCATGACACTACTATTAGACCAGCTATTCTGCTGCCTAGGACCCAGAACTGAGAGGGGTGCAGTACTGACCTTTCTAATAACCTTTCCTGGTTATTTTATGTCTCTTGCTCCTTTTGATCATATAGATAATCTGTTCCTATCCGAATATTTCTGTATCTACACGTACATGTGATAGATTTGCAAAATTTGTTATTGAAATAAATAGGTTCCATGAATATACTGTTTATATTGATTAAATAGTATAAAGGGAATAAATATATGATCAGGATTATTTTTATTATAATCACTCACACATAAATTATATATATATATATATATATCGTGCATGGTTTAAACCCACGAAAGGTTATGTCGAAGTGTTTGATGATGTTAGAATAGGATATATATTCGATGGCAAACATATTGAACACATTGACTGTGTCATATGGGAGAATTTTGCGAGGATAGCACAATTTTTTTCAAGTTCCAACTGCATAGTGATCTTATAATGTACAGTATAGGGTAAATTGATTTTGTTAATTAAGACATATCATAGTGTTTGTTTTTGTTGACAATTAAAGTTAAGAGTATTGGTATCAGTGTTTATTGATGTTATGGGGTGGGCAGTCTATTTTTGTATGGAATAACACTTAACACCCAATGACTGGCATCTTATAAAAACATACTTCGAGACGGAGCCAGTTTATTAATGAATTAGTAAGTTTCCAAGATTGTGCTGTTAATGTCAGCCACTCAATTAAATAGCTAAAACTTTCACACCAAGAAAATTGAAATCAGCCAAAATTCTTCAAGTCTAAATTACAGAATTATTTTAGATGATTTGGGCATACCCTGATTTGTGCAATTATTTTTGAAACAGACTGTTTAAAAAGTGAAACAATTTTACAACCATTTTTATTTCTGCCAAGAATATTTCAAAACTATTTAATAGATAAGCAGACAAGGGACATTTGCCTTATTGTTTAGATATTACAAGTACACAGTGACTTGAATGATGAAAGGAAAAGAACCATTGACAGTTGAAAATGGAAGAGTAGGCAGAAAACTTCTACCGATCAAAATTCTCCTTCCATGGATTGTGATTGTACGTAATTAATCGGAAAAAGATTATCAAACATGTTGTCAAAATTGCCAAACCAAAAAAGTGGAGACAATATTAAAGCTCTACTGGACAAATTGACAGACTTTTTGTAAACAATTAAAGCAGAGTTTCAGAGTACAGACTTTTAAGAGGCTTATATACAAGATTAAATTTGTTGTATTTACTGGAATATATCCTGGATTGCTCCTTCAGATTGAAATAATTTAATAGAACAAAGGTAGATTTATTTATCAGCACAGTTATTAAGTTAAATTATGATACATGTAGTTGTAACAGATCTGATTTAAAGTTTAATAACAAGCAAGGACAGAAACGTTAAAACATTATAAGAACAAAAGAATATTAAATTTGACACAGGAATTAGTCTTAAAATCTAATTACATGTGATCAAACATAGGACATTGAAATCAGGAACTTGCATTTGTTAAGATGAAGCAAACTTTTGAAAGCTGTAATAAAGAAATCTGATAATTATTGTTGATTTTAGCACAATTGGTAATTGTTCTTAAAATCTTGATTAAGTTTGTAATTTTATCCCAGCATTGATGAAACCCTTACAACAATATTAAATTATTCTGATTACATTTTCCTTAATTACTCTTGATAGCAACGTGAGTCTTTGACAGGTCTTCCTTCCTAATTGATTATCAACCAGCCCGACCATTGTTTTCCTTCATACTTTGTATTTTTTCTTTAAACGACAGAAAGTGTTAGACAAAAAAGCTTCCATTGATCAATCGGAAACCATGTGTACACAAATTCAATATTACCATCATTTCTTGCTCGGAGATCATGGGATGTATTCACTGAGTGTAGTACACACGAGCATGAAGAACTTGATTACCAACCAGCGACGCGTTTGTGTCCATTTAGAAGTACAAGAAAGATCAAGGTCATAAAGAATTGATCGGGTATTTTCTATGCTTCGGCCGAACGCTGTCCACTGAATTAACAGACTGACACACTGAGAGAACCGAGCTACGAAGGAATTTAAAAGCCCAGGCTGACAGATCGAGTGTCTTTGTGATTTAATTGATTTTTTTGTAGTGCCAGTTCGTTGCCTAGAATTTTCATGCAAGGTTATTCCTAGTTACGTGTATTGTGTGCAGATGTCACATTGTCATCCTGTGTTAGTGCTTGGAATCTCTTTGATCAAATCTTGTGTTCACCCAGATGAGTGTTTCAGAAGATTTATGTAGGTGTCTTCTTAAGGATTCTAATATCTACGCATAATTACATCTATATATAGACTGCCATAGCTGTTGTTAAGATCTATATCCTTTTCTTCAGTGATTATTTCGGTTTAATATCTTGCGTTGGTGGACTAGATAAAATACAATACATAATTGTTCTTGCAATACCTGTATTCATGATTACAGGCAAAGGGTGTTATTTTTGTAATAGTTTTGGATAATAATACCAATTTTGAATGACATTTTGTTTTTCAAAATTAAAGATGGCAGATCTAATAGAAGAGGTTGTAAATGTTCAATAATAATGTCCAGGTAATGACTTGCTTTGTGTATTCTATATATAGAATTTTTCATTCAGTCATGTTTTATTACTTTAAATTTAATCTATTGAATGGCTATTTATAAAGGAGGTGTTATAAATTTGTAGTAAGTGTTGCTATTTAAGGATATATATGAAGATAGTGAACTCAGATCTATATATATTCATTGATTAATAAGTGAATTAAAATGATATTATATATACTTCTCAATTTGATGATTTCGCTCTGAAGTGCATAGTTTGTAAGGAACTGAGTTATGGCTATATTCTTTAGAATTGAGAGATATGAAAGCAACAATGATTTTGGTTACTAGTCTACATATTATAATTATGTCCAGGGCCAGCGGAAGCAATCCTTGATTGGGGGGGGGGGGGCTTATGTCCTAGGTCCCTATAGGCGAGGGTCCAGGGGCCACAAGAACATGGAAGCCCCCCTACTCCGCCGAGCCTGATGTCATTTGTTGAACCTTCCCCCCAAATTATAAGATATATTGTTTGTAGAAACAAAAGGAATATATTTTTCTCAGTAGAGGTAGTATATAGTTCTCCAATCAATCATTTTCTTATTTCTTATTAGGGCGTCATGGAAATATATCTTTAAATATTTATGATTTAATCTCAGCTTAAAGGCAATAGGACAACTAGTTTTTATTTAATTTTTTTTTTTTTCAACTTTCCTTATTTAATAAAAAGAGTTATTTGTCTAAGTTTCTTTTGTTATTAGTAATAACAAATAATAATGTAATAATATTGATTATAAGTAATTCATTGTGGAAATACAATTATGCTGATCATGCAATTTGTTCTATTTACAATGAACATCTCACAGTCTACACGAGGGATGCTGTTACAAAATTTAGTAGTGTGTACTAACAAATAATTGTAGCTAGAGTTTTTTTATGGGTTTTTTTTTAACGTTATGTTCATGAGACTTTTATCAACTCAAATGTGAATTCATATTTTTTTGTAAAACTATCTGTCTCGTGGAAGTATAATCTATCAGAATTTAGCTGGAAGGATATTGTGTAATGTTACCATTTTTTGTCAACTGGTATGAATTTTACCTGTCGTGCAACATGTTTGTTCATATAGATTGTATTAGGTTATTGGAGACATAAATTATTTCCAAGTGGTGCGTCCAAAAAGTTATGAGAAATACTCTTTCCACAACTTTGTTGTTTTTGTTTGGAAAATGAGACAGATACACATAACTTGTAGGAATTTGTTTTGACAACTATTTACATCCTTTAATTTCAAATTCCTTTACTGAATTTGGCATGTGACATAGACAATGATGGAGATATTTATAAAGCTTTTATCCACCATAATAATTGTAGGAAAACATAATTGAAAGTTATGAAATAAACAAAGGAAGAAAGTGTTTCATTCACCTAGAGCTATTTGCATTTCATCTGTTGTTTTACAAATACAGAAGTTAAGAATATTTCACAATGTTTGTGAGCTAGGTGTAACAAATATAAAAACGTTGATATTATTGGTTTATTCCCATAACGCCGGCTCACCGAGTTTTGGGGGGACAATTTTGGTCGGTGTTAAGGGGTCGACTGGCCAAGAACAATAGACCCAAGCTGGGGGATAAAACTAATTAAGCCGATAATTTTGGGAGCATTTATTTTTTTAAAAAATTTATAACAACCTTTAACTTTTAAAATAACATTACAAAAAATTTTAACTTTTGACACGCATAAAATGTCCAACATAGTCCAAAAATTCTAACAAATTCAATATCCTCCTACTTCAAATCTATGTTTTGCATCTTCGATTTTTCTGTTGATATCTGTGTATTTTTTCTTTTTAGGTGGTTGTCGCTTGCCACTTGAATACTGCAAAAACTGAATCTCTATCGTCTTTTGCTCTTCAAAAATGCCATCACTTCAAAAATATCCGGATGAGCTTTTCCAATTATTTTTTTTTAGACGCCCGTGCAACCCCTCTAAAGAATTGTTAGTTCTTCGCGTTGTTTGGTTGTGGTTCCATTGTACTAGAGTAAATTGACCGTCTAACCATTGGGTAACCATGTAGTCGGCCAGTTGTTGAAATTTCTCATTATCTGGTACCTCGGCCATTATTTGGATCCATGCGTCATCGATCTGCAAATAAAAGAAAGATACATACAAATTATCTATATTTTCAATTTTATAGCTATTTTAACTATATTTATATTAACTATTTACTAAATATAATGAATACTTAAATCAGTCACGGGCAGTAATGGTATCCCGATACACCGTGTAGCGAATTTGCACGTTTCTTCTTCTCGATATCACGTTTACAGAAACAGTTGTTGGACTTTTCTCCAAATACATTGACCATAGTGAAAATAACACTATAGTAAGTGAGTTGAATTTAAGTGAACTATATGAATAATGACTGGTCCCTACCTCATTAACGCCTCTAATCCGTTCTTAACCCATCAGAGAGTGCCGCGGTCGCCTTCCAAAACTCTGGTGAGTCGGCGTTATGGGAAAACACCATATTATTAACTAAGCAACAAATAACTGTTATAAATTAAAATATAAGACACTGATAGATCAAAGTCATCAGTTTATATACATAATGTGTATTAGTTAGTTAAAATTGTTAGTAATCAGGCAGTAGTAATTAAGAAGGTGTTAAAATTGTGGCTATCGAATGATAGATATACACCAGCATTGGACCACACTATTGGTTAGGTTTGTGTATTCAATAGTGATGTTATACACAGTCACATTTTTTACAGTTAGTTACACACTTGCTAATTAATGCCAACTGTATAATTTCTAACCACTTTCTATACATACAAAACATTAGTTTAACATATACTGATCACTAATATGATTTAATGACAAAAATTGTCATTACTATGGGATTTTTAGATACAACAAGAATCTATCTATCTTACTGTAACAGCTTACACATGACTTTGAAATAAAATAAACTTGGTTCTTTTCCTATCAATGCATATGTGAACAGAATGTAAAAAGAATTAAAATACAAGAAGCTCTGTGTTTTGTACAGAAGTTCATGAATGATTTTGTATCACATCCATAAGCTGCTTATAACGAACATTAATGATAATGGTTATAGCTTAATGCTTAAATCTAACCAGAATAGGGTACAACAGGGATGTCAATGATAGTGAAGTTGATAATGACCTCGCTTTTAATGATGTTTTTGTGAAATAACATGGAATCTCTGTTAATGACACTGGTTTATTGAAGGGGTGTAATGGAAGATTAGATAACGAGCTGTTCTCACGATAATACTTGAAAACTAGATGATGTAAAGGGAATTTGCTAAAAATTTCATCAGTCAAACTGATCTGCACTGAACTGCGATATTATATTTTGAATTTTTGGCCTCACTTCAGAGTGGATAAATTTTACTTAAATTTTCAGCAAATTCCCTTTATATTATCTAGTTTTTAACTATTACAGTGAGACTGCAACCTCTTTACCTAATCTCCCTTGATGTATCTGTAATGCTTATCATTTATAAAATTATGATTATATACCCACATTAGGCCACTTTGAAGCAAAGTAGGACTTTCCTATGATTGGAGACCATTTTTGCCAGAGTGTCATTTGAAGCCAAATTATCCAAGATCATCCAGTCATTAGTTGGTGTATATGATTTTGTCCTCTTGTCATAATTCTGGTTAACAGTCTACAACTAGGTCCAAGTTTTTGAGATTTGTTTTTTATTCCCACCATAATGTGATCTAATGTTGTTGGCAGCCCTCTGTCTTTCAGTTGGTTAATATCTGGCTGCCTTTAAATTTATACAGAGTGTTACAGATCATGAGATGAAGATTTTCACCAATTTCCAATAATTACTACCAGAGTTTTGGGCCTTGATCACTTTGAAAAATCTTGTTGAAGCCTTATAGACTAAAGTTAATATTTGATGATTGTAAATTTATATAGTTTTAAGTTCTTGAGACGAATGAATCCTATTTTCAATAAATTCTGATAATTACTTCCAGAGTTATGGCTATAGATATAAAAAAATTGTATATTGGGGAAGAACTAGAAGCCAAACAAATTCAGATGATTTCTGATAGTTACTTAATGGGTTGTTACTGTTTATCAGTTTTTATAAATGTTTCGATTACTGACAAAATGAAATTCAATTTAAAAAGAAATTAAGCAAAATGAAATTATGGTTTAATAATAAGGTAATGCTATTTCAAGAAAGGTATGGGGTGGCAAAGTAACAGCCTTTACACCAATCAGTATTGCTGTTTACATTTTAAAAAATCTGTAGTCAAGTAACTTCCAAAATGATTCTTCTGAGCTTTATTCAGATGTACATGTAGATCTATATAGTCAATGTGAGTACTGCTTATATTAATTGGTGCATGGTGAAATTATTATTAATATAGTTGTGTAAGACACATCAAGTTTGCAGGGCGATTTAAATGTAAACTTTAAATGTTCATAATTTGAGTTACAATAGATTGATTGATTAGGATTTAATTACTTTGGACCAGAATATTTTTTGATGAAAGGACTTTTCCTTGTGGATGGTTTTTGCTTTTCTGTGGTGGTTATAGTTTTGTACAGGTGTTATTATATGCCGAGTTCAAATGGGGGCATTCAATTTCTTTGATTTGTTTATTTGATCAACCGAGGTGTTTGAATGAAAAAAAAAACAACAAACAAATCTTTTAATGATCCTAACTACATGCAGATGCAAATTTTGCTTAATACGACAAAATGGCTAAAAGATGTGGTGTTTTAAACTCTTGTGTAGATTAGTGAAATAACACGTTTAGTTCAACGAAACTTCATTTACCACAAAAACTGTAAAAAATAAATGTGTGAGAAATGGGATTTTCACTAGATTAGAGGGGTCATGATAACCTTGTCTATAGGAAGATTGTCTAGTAGTAAATATCTAGTGTGCTTTGCATGTTTTATAAGGTATTTGAAAATGTTTTACTTTGCCATACATTTTATTTTTGGCCAGACATTTTGGGGAACTCAATGATTAAGGATTTGGTCTGTATAGGTTGCATGTTATCTACAATATTGTTTGATTACGATAGTGACATCATTTGTTAACATAAGATTTTTCTAGACCAATATGGTCCACACGTGTGTGACAGGAAAACCCTGCTGTTTATTAGTCCTAGTCCATTTAGCTGCTTGTGACATGTATTATTCTTTCTAGAACATCTGATAACACTTTTCATTATTTGACATTCATATATTCGAGCAATATTGTTGTGTTTTTTTGTATTATACTGTAGAGTTGGCTAATATATATGATTTGGATAATATGATACACAAAATATGTTAACGTATTGGCATTCATTTTCTACTCTGTCAAATAAAATAATTTTTTTGGAACACCTGATATCACTTGTCACTTGAGGAGTTCACATAGCTAACAAATTATTATATTTAAACCACTTGGCGGGTGACTCTTTCTAGTCCAATGTGTTACCCCTGCATCAAAACCAAACTCAAAACCATGGACTACGGATATAGCTATATGAGTTGTTTATTATGCGGCAGGTACACTATTTTTTCTGAAGTCCATTTAAGTTGTACTTCAGCATAGATGACAATTAAGTTGTTTTAGTTGCATGTTTAGTTTAGAAGAGAATTGTTTGAATTCATTCCAAAATGTAAATCAAAGGAAAAAGCATCACATTGTGACCTGACGATAAGGTCTATATTTATTTCTAAATAAAGAGTTCAGCCTAGACACTATGATTGTTTAAGTTAATTAATGGTAATACCTGATGTTAAATAACATGGCTACCATGTTAACATACACTATAATTACTGGTTCAAATCTTATAATCTTTAATTACATTATGTCGACAAGTTGATCTGCCTTCATCACTAGACTTATTATTCATGGATATAGCTTTTGATGATTTATGATACTAGAGATCAGGGACGGCTATTTTGGATAATTTATGTTATAGTTGGTTGATTATTTTGTATCTTGTACAGTAATTAAATTCTTATAGCTTGGATCCTCATAAGTTAACTGTTGAGTATATATAGGTTATTGGATTAGGATGGCTGGATTAAAAGTCAACTTTATCATTATCCTTTTATGGAATGTATAGACATAGGAAGAATTTGAAGTTGTTATGTCTTGGTTAAAAAGTTTTCAACAGTTTTCTGTATCATCTGTGAAAAAATAAAATAATTGTCTTGCTTATCCAAGTTAATTGTTAAGTTGCGAGGGGAGGCATTTTGAAATTGTTACTCAGATGATCGGGACATTTGAGAGCAAAAAGTGACTTTGGCACCAAATGTGTGTCATTTGATGGTGATAAGCATTCCTGTATAAGTGGTTTAATGATTTATCATGTAGAAGCCTAAAAAGGTGATGAAACAGTAAGTCTTGATGGAGAACAATATTATAACTAAGTAGAATCATATAGAGCCTAGTACATTCACTAGTGGATTGAATAGTTGCACAATACAAATATCATTATTAGTAGTATTATTTTTAACATAATTATGAAGGAAATTTCTCTTTTCATTTTAAGTCCCTGATTTCACGTCCCAGGAATTGTAAGAGTGTGTGATTTGTAAAGAGGTTAGATTGTATATATATATGTATTGTATTGTCAGTCAGTATACATGTACGTGTACATAAAAAATATTGAATATAAGTGTTTTCTGATTGTTATGTTCTTAATCCTCCTATTGTCATTTTATCTCGTTCCTGTGTGAAATTTTACAGCACAGTGTGAAAATGTATAACTACAAACTATGAAAGATTGAGCATTTTAGGAATATATATAATTCAGGAAATGGGAGTGTAGAGAAGGTCATTTGAACATCAACCATTTGTGTTTTGTTGGTTATTTTTCTTTTATGATGAATGGTGCGCTGTTTTTTCATCTTAATAGTTTTTATATTTTATGATGGTGAAATTAATTGATAACATGTGCAAGTATGCTTTATCAATGTCAAATTGTCAACAGAAATGTGAGTTAATTTACAATCTGAAAATTGTGCACTAATTACCCTTGGATATGACAGTGCAGTTTAATATCTAGGCTCAAGTTACACCCAAATAAAGTGTTGAATTTGTGTTGATCTCAACAATATATGGATGTAAGATGTCGGCCAACACAGATTGTCATTTCTCAGCACTCATAAAATGGAATGTAAAGTCTTTGGTCATTGTTTTAAATAGTCAAATTGTGTTGCCTAATTGAGTCATAGATTAAGTGTTTCAAATAGCATTTAGTCATTGAACTGGAGTATACAGGTCACAATTCTATGGAATAAAAAAAACTGTTTATTACTGATCGATGTTACAACTTGGCTTCTCTAACAATAATGACTTAACGAAGCCTAATCGAAACGTTGTGCAGTAATTGTATTCCATAGAATTGTGACCTGAGTAATAGATTACGGGAAACTTATGGGTAACCTCATGTTGTATATCTACACAATGTCCACGTCTGCAACATGTGTTTTGTCCAAATTCATTGTTTGTAAAATCTTAGTGATACCTTGACATTGTGTAGTTGATATTTTATAGTTAATTACATACATGAAGAGAGTTCATTTCTGTTTCAATGGGTTTTAAAACAGTTAAACCAGAATAGTTCAATGAAAATATGACATTAAGTGCCAGAGATGCAGAATTTGATCTGTGACTTTGACATCAATGCAAGTTAAAAAAGGAATATTGATAAGGAGATGAGCTAGAATATCTAAACATTGATCTGTAAAACATGAGATAAATTCATATAACAATAACTTAAAAAGAAATATTAAATACTGCCAAGTGTTTATTTGCCAACATTTGTTTTGTATGTGAAATAGAAAATTAAAAAGTGTAACGAGCGTCCTATCAATATATTTGATGAAGAACACCTGGTTAAAATATTGCTGACAGCTTTAAAGAAGGAAAGTAAAAATGCCAATAGTACGCCCTTCTAATCAATGCACATGTATTAAACTAATCCTTCAGATCCATGCGTTTCCATTGTCCTAATTCTGACCTGTTGAACTTTAGACTGTCTGGCAACGTCTGTATCATTATTGGAGAAAACCAGTTCCAAGCAGGTATTGATTGATTGAACACAAAATCTATTTTTTTAATGCATTTTTTAATGACATTATACTGAATAAACGACAGTCGTGACTTTTGAGTCTGTTTAGCCTTTTACCAGTGCCAGTGAAAGACATTATGGAAGGCAACTTGAATTTGTTTGAAACTCAGGACATGTGTAATTGGACTTCTAGTGATAAGGGAACTATCTGAAATGGTTAAAACATATTTTTTGTACCACGAATGAAAAGGATATTTTAATATGAAGACAAATTATGATAGACATACTATGATACGGATTTGGAAACATAAGTTCAAGTTATTCAGAATTAATTTATATGGCAGAAAGATGAAGTTTGTTCTGCCAGAAAAATGTTTAGTGTGGTGAAAAGGTTTGGAAGTAGATAATATATATCTGGTTTAATGAATTCTCTCAATACCTTGGATATATTTTGGTTATAAAATGGGTTAGTTCAAAGTAAAATTGATCAATGTCGCTCTTTGATCAGTTACTTAGAATGACAGATCGTTGTTTTTGGTGTTTTGGAGTACCTATAGAACACCAGAGTCGTACAACACAAACTCTACCAGCTCAAACCCGAACTCGACGGTATCCAGCACGCCCTAACTATCGCAGTATAAATGTTGGAGCCAGTACAAGCCAGGATTCGCCACCTTTAAAAGGAATTCTTAAAAAACCTGCCAGAGGTCGTAGACGTCATCATGGCTATCAACTGCTGCTACATCAGGTAAAATTATTAATAGTTGAATGTTGTGGATATACGTGTAGTTGCATTAAACTAATTAATCAAATCTAAATTTCACAAACAGAGAGAGAGAAAGAAATGGGGTTTAACGTCCACTTGACACACACTAGATCATTTCGGGACTATCATATTGTTTTATTTTATTTCAATAAGTCGCTTGCATGTAAGGGTCTTCAGCAGTGGAAGGAAACTGGAGGACCTTGAGAACATCTACGAGGTTGGATAGCCGACCCTACATACAACCGGGTATTTAAAACCACGCCAGTTGACTCAATGACAGGCGTTATGATACAGCGCGCACATGCTAACCGTTCGACCATCCAACCCCCCAATTTCACAAACAAGTACAAGCATACTATGAACTGGGAACCGAGCAGAAAGTCATCTCAACCATCTTAAAATTTTGATGTGCGTCAAACGATGCACAATTTCCAAGGAACAAGCATGCCAAGTTCCATGTCATCCATACTTTAATTTCCAGAGCCTTTAGTCTTTTTTCAAAGAATGTTTCCACAAAAATGAAATGAAATGGGGTTTAACGTCCTACTGTTCTGCTTCTAAACTGGGCTAATGAAGACGAGCATACGCCATACAGTGTGCTATGAAGGAAATTTTGCCCAGGCAGTGGCGCTATGGCCTACTCTTACATTGAATTCAAACTGTCAAGGAATCTTTTACGTGTACGCCAATGTGTACAGGGGACCTCAGTTTTTGGTCCCATCTGAAGGAAAAGACAGCTGTCCTTTCAGGCCCTCCGTCCTACATCACTGACAGGGGGAATCTTAGGGGAAACCTTGCCTGAAAATCTGGATAAACTTTCTCGGCCAATGCAGGGATCGAACACCCAACCTCCAATCTAGTGAGCCAGCGTCTTACCCACTTAGCCGAGTGATCCCCTGTTACTCAAAAGAACAAAAAGATTAGTAGGGCTTGGGGTCCAGTTCCTCGTTCCAAATATAATATATTCATTTATACTAATCTTAATTAACAAACAATGTAGGTTGAGTGCCACTTTTGCCTCCTCCGCATAGGTTTGTGAAAAAACACCCCAGTATTATTGTTCCGGTATCTGGTAGTTTTCTTACGAAAAAAAGATAGGATTGTGAAAATGTCTCTAAAGAACATGATTCGGTATCCATTAGCACTACATCATATTTGATGGAAACCTTTCAGAAATACTTTACACTCGAAGTTTATTGCCTCGAATCTTATCCTGTAGATTTTAGCAAATGTGTTTTTCCCATAAGATTCATTTCTTGATAAAAATAATTTGATATGTGCATACTATTTTTGGAAAACATATTTGATAAGTATGATATTATTTTTTAAATATTAAAATGTCACAGATGATTATTTTATATGAAATATCTTAAAGCTTGCAACATGTATTTTGATAATTTAATGTAAGAGAAAAATATTCAGGATATTATTTGTACGCCTACACGGTGATCTTCAGGCAAATATAACATCCATGTAATTTTCTAAATCTGTTGTCACAACCGAATATTATTGTAATTCAGACTTGTCAACATAGATTTTTAAGGTTTTATTATTTTATAGACATATAGACAATATCAAAAGAATACCCTTGACCAGTAAGAACAATTACATAATCAGTTCACAAATTGTCATGTGTGGTAAAACATTCACTGAAGTAATTTCAACTTATTTGAATTTATTTTGGTTGGCTGATTATCATTCATACAGTTGAACAATGAAATTCCTTAAAAGAGTTATGTAACACTGTTAAGTATATCAAGCGATCAATTCCAAACGGATCAATATCCTGGAGCAAAACTCCAGACAAACTATTTTTTTACATTTTTTACACTTGATCTCTCGCTTAGCAAGAAGTGCACTGTCAAATCTGTATGACCCCTGTAACAATTGAATGCTATTTAATTATTCCTGAATAATCGATTGTGTATAAATCTTCAAGTTTTGTATTAGTGCTTTTTCCAGATTATTTTGGATCTTTCATTTCAATTTTTTTTTGAATATTGATTAATTTCATTAAATAAATACCATTAAGTAGTTCAAGTAATAGAGGGACAAAAAAACTGCCATTAGTCTTATTTTACAAAGAATATATAATGTATACGATAAAATCGGTCTGGTTATTAAAATAATTTCAATGAATCTGAAAGAATTTATGACTTTTACAATCCGAGGAGCGACACCACTTCAACTCTGTATGAAGAAATTTTTTGATAGGTGTGTTTGATAATAGACCCGACGATACAAAGGATCAAACAAAATCTTTTAGATTGCTTTCTAAATTGAGACATTTGATTGGCTGTCTAATAAAGATATCAAAGGTATTATCATGATGATGCCACAGTCCCAGATTGAACTTCGCTTAGATATGCATGTCTAAAAATCGTATTTTCTGTTTGAATGTGATCACTTGTGGGTGTCTTGCATGGAACAGAATATGCTAAATCTTTAAAGGACCCCTAGTACAACTTAACTATTGTGTAGGAATTGTTTTTATAGTATCATGGTTTGCCTTTCTTTTTATGGAATCTTAATTTTTTGATTATTCTTAAGATTTATAAAGTAGAGCTGTGTTTGAATGTTCTCAAAATGATCCCAATTGATTGTATGATATATTAGATCACTGAGCCTGTCATTAGCTGTAGATAAATACCAGTAATCAACATTATTTGTAATATATCGCATGATTGTGTCCATAAAGAATTTTCCTTTAAACCAATGCTATCACATCAACTGGCCAACGTCCAGTCTCTTCAATGGTTAGTAAATACGATAATATTGATTTTTATAGCCTGGCTGGATATCATCTGTTACATCAGTAGGTATCGAATGTTCTAACATCAATTTGTACCTCCATTAACCGAAATTCATATTCTATAAATAAATACTGGTCATTATTAGTTGCTTTTAAGAATGTGAAGATTCAGATAGTATTTCAATCACTTATTAAAGCTCTCATTTGATGAGTACAAATCAACTCAATAATTTTGTACAGACAACAATTTAATGCTCAATAAAAGAACATTAGTAGTTCGAAGTATTTGTATTTGTATGTAGATCAATATAGGTTGACAGTATAGATAAAACTTAATCTTCATGTTTCTTAAGGGC
This sequence comes from Patella pellucida, assembly GCA_917208275.1. Taxonomy (NCBI): domain Eukaryota; kingdom Metazoa; phylum Mollusca; class Gastropoda; family Patellidae; genus Patella; species Patella pellucida. The sequence goes on from OU795044.1 coordinate 14,764,136, forward strand.
GTTGAGTAGTCTAAGATATGCACTAACTTTTCAACACCAATCTTATTAAGACTTTGCACACTTGTTACATGTGTAAAATAACACAGAGGACCGTTTGTTGTGTAATAATGGAGGTACAAGCGGAGAGAAAAAATCTATTTATAGGTTTCCCTCGACCTAGATCAGTTCTTGAATAAATTATGGTGTCGTATACACCATTCACGTCATCCGCTGTAAACAATTTGTTTGTGGTGTCAAAGGGTCAAACATAAGCGTGCCGTACTGAGTACCGTGCCAATCTGAGCCACTGTAAATGGGGTGGTCTCGGCACCAAACCAGGCGCGATGCGGATAAATTTTCTTAGAGTAATGTAAACGGGTTAATTTCGTGAAATTTATCGTGGCCTGGTACCAAGCCCAGAACAGTGCGCTTATCGCGGCCAAGTATAAATGGGGCTTGGTTGGTAAATTCAATTGGGATTTTTTTGTGATTAATATTTAGTTTACCACCCAAAATAAGAATATCAAAAGTTTGATCTCTAGTAACAGGCAGTAAAATTATCTTATATTTGTCGAAATTAAAATGCTTTTGTTTTCATATTTAAACATATTTAAACATATTTAAAACGATTAGTTATTCAATCACTTGATCCTCTATGCACAGGTTTGCTTAATTGATATATTTAAAAACCTTAGCTATGTGTGTGATATTTTGAGTATCTAACGTGATTTGTATAAAGTTAAGTTTAAACTGAGTTTTATTCCCAGTTATTTAAAATGAGTTATAAAATCAATAGATGTTTTAGATCAGGTTGTCCCAACTTTGGGAATCAGTAAATGAATGGAATCCATGTTTTTTTTGACAATAAAATCTATTAATCCTGTCTCGTAACACAAACTGTTGTCTGATGTCAAGCTATTTCTAGCTACTATAATTAAATCCGGAGCAACAATTATTGATTGTTTCAAATCTCAGATATTACTGATAGAGTTGTGTCCCTTTAACCTCCAAACTTATCGTGCTTTTAATTTGTGTCAGGTCAAACAGTACTCTTCATATCCTTAAAATAGGAAATTAAGTATCTTGACTGAAGTTTATGATGTATTTTTATGTTCAAATGATAGAAGAAATATTGTTATGACAATCACCAATAATAGAAAAATATGACATTTTTATACGCCCACATTTTCATGTGGACGTATTATGTTGTCGCCCCTGTCCGTCCGTCCGTCTGGATGTCCGTCCGTCCACAATTGTTTGTGGACTCTCTACAGGTCACAATTCTTGTCTGATTTTGACGAAACTTGAAATATAGGTTTATCTCCAAATGATCTCGGCTGCTTTCGATATTGGCGTGTATCGGATCAAAACTTCATGGATTATGGCCCCTGGTTGTACGAAAAATCACGTTTTAAGCTTGTGGACCCTATAGAGGTCACAATTTTGAACTGATTTTTATGAAACTTTACATGCATGTTTATAACCCAAAGATCTGGGTTCCTTTCGATATTTGCGCCTATCGGAACGTAATTTCCTGAATTATGGCCCCTGATTGTCCGAAAAATCACCTATTTTAGCTCGTGGTACCTCTGGAGGTCACAATTATTATCCAATTTGAAAAACCGTTCGATTATATCACTGTTACACCCTAAGAGAGGTTGAGTACCAATTTCGTAAAAATCGGACCAAAATGGCCGCCGTTCGTACACAAATACTATTAAAAAATGGTATATCAAGGTTGTGGACCCTGTAGAGATCACAATTTTAATTCGATTTTGATGAAACTTGAAATGCAGGGTTATAACCCAAAGATCTTGGTTCCTTTAGATATATGCGCATATCGGATCGTAACTTTGTGAATTATGGCCCCTAATTATACGCAAAATCGCCTTCGTTTAGCTTGTGGTCCCTCTGGAGGTCACAATTATTATCCGATTTAAAAAAACGCTTGATTCTATCACCGTTACACCATACGGAAGGTTGAGTTTGAATTTCAGGGAAATCGGACCATAATTGCCAGACAAAATGGACGCTGTTTGTACGCTAATAGTGTTAAAATATGGTATATCAAGGTTGTGGACCCAGTATAGGTCACAATTTTAATTTGATTTTGATGAAACTTGAAATGCATGTTTATAACCTAAAGATCTTGATTCTTTTCAATATTTGCGCATATCAAATTGTAATTTAATGAATTATAGCCTTTCATTGTAGGAAAAATCACTTTAGGTTTTGCTTGTTCTCTACCCATCTCTCGAAAATGTGGGCGTATCCTGCCTGGCAGTGCCAGCTTACTATCTTTTATTTTTCTAGCTTTAACTGATCAATGGATATCCCTAATCATTGACCAGTGTTTATGTTATGATATATTTGCCAACCATGTTATTATACCCCTGTACATTCGTCTGACCATCGGTTGGGTTTGGTTGCTCTAGTGAGTGACTCAAGTTATAATCTGATTGCTACGCAGTTATGTTCATGAGACAAAGAATCCGGTTGATTTTTTAATAATTTCTGAAAATGCTGATCTATTTATATTATATACATAGTCTTTTATGACTGATCTAGTAATTTCACCTGAGCCTTTTGTGTGTTTAAAGATTAAGATTATCGGAATGTTAAACAAAATATTATAGGCCAAGAAATGATATGGATTCAGCAATGAAGTCAATGGGAAGGGAATTACTAGTCTGAATCCTGATCATTTACCCACATCAGATTTCTGGTAGAGTTGTCTCCCTTTAGTCTTCAAACTTTTATTCTGTCTGTATCATTAAATTAGGTGTTAATTTTGTGCATCTTGATTATATAACATTTGATGATCTTATCTTTATATAAACAAATAGTCCAATATCTTACAATTACCTAATGAATATGTTGATGGAAGTGGCTACCTTTTTTAATTTAAGTTTACATGCTTATTCTAGTTTCTGGAGAAAAAAATTATTGTCATTTTTTCCAAAATCACGTATAGTAATATTATATATAATAAATATAAATCATTCTGTTGCCGGTGTTAATACTTATTGCGCCTCAGTTTTGCAACCTTTGAAGGAAATTAATTTTTAGTAAATGGACTGCTTTGATCCATCATTTTGGCATTTTTCATCATTCAGCAATACATTCAACTATCATGTCCTACAAACAATTGCAACCAATAATGGTGTCTTACTTCATTTTGAAACAAACGTTTGATCACTTTTACTTCTAAAGTTTTAGTCATGAGAGCAGGAGAATTTTACTAATAAAGTGGAAATCCGGTCTACTCTTTTTTGTTTTTTTCCAACTGCAACAAGAAGTATTTTACACGAGCTGCCAATTTGTAAAACGGACTGTAGTTCCAATTGGTAGGTTGATTTGGAGTCGACCAATCAGAACCTATTATAATTTAAAGAGTGTCTTTCAACCATGATGAAATGGAATAATGAATCGAAAAAATGGAGTCAAACTCCACTAACACAGATAAAAAAAAGCAAATTCATGTCAAAATTGTCTTTTCACAATTTATATGCCTGTACATAAATATATGATTACGGTGATGAGTATCAAAAAAATAAAATAATAATTACATGTTTATATCTTTACCTGAACATGTTGATGACTCATTCTTTATCTTGCTTTAATTTTAACGAAATTTGGGTTTACTGATTTTTTTCTTGGTGTTTATCAGTAAAGCTTTACATTTCCTTATCAGATTACTAGGAAAATGAACACTGACCCAGACACGTTTTAAAGGTTTGAATTGACATAGTTGACAATCCTCTTAATAATTAATACACTATATCTCTACTGTGACTGGTTTTATTATACAATGTACTGTATTGTCTTGGTTAAGAAAATATTGAACATTTAGTGAAAGGTGTACATCCATCATCTCTATTATGTATGGCCAAACATATTAGCAGTGTGGGAGTGTTGGTTGATTATGGCCATGTTATCTATGCAAGTCATGGGTTTTTAGGGGTCATCTTGAGTTTTTTCTGCGGTTAAAATGTGATCTTGAAATGTAGTGTAGGTCAGTGTTGCCTTGAGAATAAGAAAGTGATTAAATTCAGGTCATTCTGAGGTTTTTCTAATTGAGAAATGATTAATAAAATAAAAAGTAATAAATATGATATTATTTTCATGGTATGTTATTATAGTAATGGTTGGTTTGAGTGTATCATTGCATGTGCTATGATCATTTATCTGTATGCTTGTTATGACTACATGCTGGGTTCATTACATCTTGTCTTAATAGAATTAGTAGTTGTGTAACCAGACACCTGCTTAATGAATAATATACCTTTAACCACACATAGCTACATCCCAGATGAATAATACATTACAATGAGATCAATTACATGGGATGAGTACAAAAGTTAACCAAGTGTTTTAATGTTTGAGCCATGAACTACATACATGTATACCAATTAGAAGTGTTATCAAGCGGGCCTGGTGGAGTAGGGAGGCTAGGTGGGACTTTAACCCCCCAATAATTTGGCCCCAAGTACTCTTTTCTTCAGGTTAATGGGCCCCTGGGCCCTCGCCTATAGAAACTTAGGATGGAAGCCCCACCAATCAAGAATTGCTTCTGCCGGCCCTGTTTCAAGTGTTCTGGAAAGTAAATCTTACATTGCCTTATGCATGACAATCATCACTATATAAAATTGGCCATTTATTTAAAGGGGCATTAGGTAAAGTTAGATTAAGATCTGACAATTCTCTTTATAATAGTTAAGAAAAAGATAATGAAAACCGAATATGCTTAAAATTTCAGTCAAATTGCTTCACTCTGAACCAAGATGATTCAATTTTAGGCTAGCCTCAAACGTCATTACTAACCTAAATTGTGTGTAATGATAATCCAAGTCTCGATTATCCATTTTTACATTAAATTAGTCATCATAAAATGTATTAAAGTATTGCAGGCTAACATTTGTAGAAAAAAAATATCAAACTTTGAATCTGAATTCCACTTCAGAATTGCACCATGGCCAAATTTCCATGCTGTTAAAACTAAATACTATCATAAATGAAACATATATAAGTGTAGTTTTTTTGTGTAAAAACACTGACATATAGTAGCTGGAAGCTAAATTTTTGATCGATGTGTGGTGAACTAAATAAATATTGACAGAATTGTGAATTAAGAAGCATGGTACTAATATGTAACTGAGCTCAGCAGATTCTGAATTACAATATACCAGTAGTATTTCTGTACTAGAATGTAGACTCCACGTACACTAGCAGACGGGTTGTGTTATGTATTTGCATGTTATAAATAGACTCTAGGGAAACAGAATGAACATTGAATTGCGTTATAGCTGGAATCTGGTGGTTGGAGTCTGCAGGTATGACATAACTCCTCACAAATAAACAAATATCATTACTATCTATCGCTGGCTGCAATGCTTTTACAACAATGAGACGATTGTGCTCATCACGTCCGCCAAGTTACAGGAATTCCTATTACTATGTAAGTTTTTAGATTTGTTTTTGGAAGGTTTGCTGGAACATTGTTTGATATTTACTTTTTTTATTTTTATTTAAATATTTGATTAAGGTGCCATGTCTGATCATGAGTAATGTTTAACTGTTTGATTATTATAGGTTCATGGTTAGAATCATAAATGATAAACCTCAGGGCCGGATCATGCCTTTTAGAGGCCCTTAGCACTTAAATAAGACTTTGGTCTTGGTGCCCTATATGTGTCATTCAAAATATAAAATTGAGGTTCAAGTTATGATTAATTTACATGATTTTGGGGGGAAATAGTTCTCATACCTACAAACATTTATAGATAGGTTTAAGATGATACTTGAGAAAGAAAAATAAACAAAAATTTATTTCAATGGGCCACTATATTGAGGTCTGAGTCGTCTGACCAACTCGAATTATTTCATTAACACTGAGGCACCATTGAAAATTCAGCTATGGAAATTCCTTCCCTTGGTGCCCTAAGCACGTGCTTATTTTTATTAATGGTTAATCCAGCCCTGATAAACCTCATAGTTAGTGTATGTCTTAAATATAAAAGATACAGATTTTTTTTTGATAAGAATTGTAAAGTGTATGCATAGTAGAGCTTAATATAATTCTGCAAGAAATTAAAGCCTAACCTGTCAGAATTAAATGTGGCATGTAATTTATGCAGTTACGGATGTTTTTAGCTTTTACAGAATACCAGGAATAATATCATGCTCTATATATTTTGTTTCTTTCATGAACTGTTAATCTCCATAATAAATTTCTGGATTAAATGGTTTTGACTTCTCTGTTAGATTTAAGTTGCAGTGGGTATCATGTACAAGACAGGGTGAACAATGGGTCAATAAATGCATCTGACTGAAAGAAGGATTTCTTGTGGTCAGGGCCAGATTAACCATGTGGTGGGCCCAGGACATACCATATGTGCAGGGGCCCCATCATGTTTGTTCAAATTGTTTGTCCTGACTGCGGATCTATTATGTGCTCTATGAGGTTTAATTTTTGTGAAATTATTTTATGTGACATAAAACATTACACTCCGTTGTCTGAACTACTATACTATGATTACGTTAATTTCCCGGGACTGGTTGGGCCCCAGCAATCATACCACACGATGGGGTCCCCGGAACTGGTAATTTAGTTAATTCTAGGGACTAACCGATCTCTGGGCTCCCAAAAATCTGTTGGTACCTACCAGTCCCGGGTGCCCCAATATTCCTTATTGCCTTGCCCCAATCCTCACCCCCTGAGCCCAGGTTCTGGTTGGCTCCGTCCGAGATAAAATATGAGTATGACCCGGAATTGTTGGTGGGACCCTAAATGTGGGGGGACCCGGGACATTTGTCCCACTTTGCCTCACCTAGATCCGATACTGCTTGTGGTGTGCTCATGTACCTACAGCTTGATTCATTTTGACATTTAGGATTTTCTTATTCACTTATTGGTTATTAACAGAAGCAGAAACTTTTCACAGATCATATTCCTACGATTATAGATATGCCTTTTTCTTCGTTGTCTAAATTTTTCTGTTTCCATGAAAACAAGTATTATTCCAGAGCGTAGATAAAAAAACAATCAAGATAATATACATGATGAATCATTATTCATACACCTGTGCGTTTTACTTACTAGGACATTTTTGAATGAATATTACTAGAGACCAATCTGGCATAGGTTTTACTAAACAATAAGATGTTTATTGTCTATCCCTATATGTGGAAGGTTGATGACCCAAATCATCTTATTTATAATTAAAATATTCTCTTGGTTGCATTTTGTGATAACTAAATCGACCAGTACAAGTTTTTTTAAATACTGCAGTTACATGTATCTAGAATATTAATTAAATATTTTTTATTGTTATAACTTGTACCAAGATTTGACAGATGAATTATGACATTTATTAAACTAGTGTGTCCTGAGGCTTATACATCACATGTATTTAATGTATTGCAGGTTACTTAAAGATACACTATAACTATATCTTATTCTAAAATCTGAACAAAATAATTGAAGGTTAAACTAGTTGCCACATCGTTGATTTAGGGATCTTGATCATTTCAGCCTTTAACATTATATCAGCTTTGAACACAAACAAGTAATGTATTATAGTCTAGACTCTAGACAATCATATATCTTTATTTCGATTTGTTGTGATTGTATATATATCAGATCTAAATACATGTATATTTAGCATGACAAGACTATTAACTTGAAATATATTATATCTTAACATACTCAATTCTACTACTTATCAGACAAGTTTTATTATTGTGTCATGTTCTTACATGTTGATTGTTAACAAGGAAAATACGACTTTTTCAATGATACCAAACTTTCAATGATACCAAACAATTGTCTACTCATCTATTCATGCATAAAGAGTCAATGTCATATCTATTCTCAATATACATGCGTATGTGGTGCAGTCCCCCTGCACTTACTATCAGATCTGATGTGTAGAAAATCAAAACAAGAACGAAATGAAATGAAGATATGATATTTTATCCAAACTATATAATACTTAATTTCCTTCAACATATAAGGGTCTCTTTAAAATAGAAGCATATGTTGTGTGTTTAGAGAAACACATAACCTACACAAGCATGTAGATTAATGTAAAAAAACATCAGCTAAGTAACAATTGGTTACTAAAATTAACATGGTAATGACACTGTGTTGATATCCTATGTTATGTAAAAACATGGCTTTGTTGAAAAGTCTGTAAATTAGTGTAAATCATGTTTTGGTAAACACGCAGTCAGCTATTAGAATTATGGGAAAATATATTTAGGCATTTTGACAGAAAATGGCAAAAAAGGTAAAATGATTATTATTAAATGCTGGGAGGATGGAATTACATATAACAAAAAAGACTACATATATCTAGTAGTATGGTTACCTTGATAACCTAATCTATACTTAATATAGGTACCGGTAAATGTATTAAGATTTTAATGATAAAGAAATCATATTTATATTCTGGTCGAAATAAGCGATTTAACATTTAACCAACACAAACTAGGTTACTTGGGACTAACATATTATGGTATATTTTCATATGAATAATTCAGGTTATTTAATAGTAGGGGGAACCTGGGAACCCTGAAGTAACCCTGTGACTGTCTGGACTTAACTGGACTGTCAGAAAACCTGTTCAAAATGGTCATTTTGTTGGGTAGGTTTTCAAGTAAGGAACTAAGTATATATAGCATCATGTATACAAGGTTTGAGAGCTTTGTTATTGGAAACTAAGTCAAATTGTTCAATGGTTTACCAGAATAGATTTATTCTCACCACCAGAAATGAACACCCATTCTGTGGAGACTCATATCACTCAGTAGGAAGAAAGAAAACAAATATAAATTGATTAAAGACAAGAAAAACATTGATTATTAACAATTACACACATACTGACAGGAACGTGTGGGCCCTCAAATTGTTAATTTATCACAACTTATTGTTTTTTGATATTTTTCAGGACCCTGAGGATAAACGAGCAGCGTTTATGGAATTACTTGCTCACAGATATCCAGCGTATGCCGACAGGATCTATAGCGGCACACAGGGTGAACGGATTTATAGCGGAACACAGAGTGAATTATCATATCCTATTAAGGTAAGGAGAAATATTATAAGAATGAAATATTCTATTTCAGTTTCAGAGCAAAAATACATCAAATTTATTGATTAAATTCATGGACATCTGATAATTCACATTATTTATACTGCTTGAGCATTACATACTTGTACATGACATTTATATACATTTGTACTGCCTATTATATTAAGATTTATACGTCTACAGTACAGTACTATTCAGTATTGATACTGATAGTTTAAACAATATTTTATTTCATTAGTGAGTCAAATATATACAACATACTATATATGGATACAATAACAAGCATTGCTGCTTATGTAAAATCGCTTCCATATTGATACTGATGTATATGTTATATTGATACTGGAAGTGGGGACTTGCAGTAGTTGTACTGCTATAGCACATTATAAACACAAATCTACAGCGTACAGTCAGGCATTAAACTTTTATCAAGATTTTTAGACAATTAGAATTTTTTTTTGATTTTTAAGAAATGAATATATAAGCCATTAATCTCACAGTTTGTGTCTCTAGACTCTTGAAAAGGTGATATATGTCATTCACAGGGTATTTAAAAAACATTTTTTTCCAAAAGATATAAACCCTACTTTTCTGAACTTTTCAATGTATTCTTAGAAACAATTCATGATGTCAGCTGAATTAAGATCTACGTCTTCCTTCTGACATTTAAGACAAAGATGTCATCTATTGTGTCTGCTCATTAAATTTTAAAATAAACTTGAGACTTACAGCTAGATGTATTTTAAAGATCGCTGGATATACTTGTGCAGTTTATTTTCTTAGTGATACATTTAAGTTCTAGCAATGAATAAATAAATGAATCGGCATCAACAATTTACCCCAAAAATTAAATTATTTGATTGAATTCTAGATTTCAAATTAGTTCCTCAGGTTACAATTGTAAGATGGATAACAATATTAAAAAAATTTGTTGAGGTCTACAAATTTGTTGGAAGTTACTCTTTTGGGGGATTATTTCCTTATAACCCCTACAGTATCACTGAGGCCTGTCCCAACTTAGTACCATACTTCAGGGTTAAATCATCACAAGTGATGCCTAAATGAATGGCTAATCTTTTAACAAGTCAATGTAAACTTGACATTTTAGTTTTACAGTCTTTGTAATAGTTCTTTGATCCTACATCACTATTGTATACAACCATTAGTAGATTTATTTAAAATAACTTTATAATATCAGATTTTCTTATGATAAACATAATACGATTTCTTCAAAGAAATACAGGTTTAATAGAGAAGAATTTGATTAAAGTTTGGTGTTTGAAATTTGATTTTTTTCCATAATACACGATGTTTTGAATAACAGCAAACTTTTTATATACTGCTGAACTTCTGATGGGTTATCAAAATAAAGAAAACAAAAAATCACCCGTAAAAAGGTTCCCCTTTCATCAACTTTGTGTAAAACTTGTTAAGATAAATCAAACAATCGAATCCAAAATTCTTTTATGCATCTTTTATTTCAATTTTTCGTGGTTGGACACTTTTTGTCTTCTATTGAGTCTCATTTGTGGCTTGAAGTGTGACATGATCACGGTTGAACGAATGTGAACAGTAATGAGAGGAAAGCAATTGGTTTAATTCTCCATTACTTCTGTATACTTTGAACTATTTAGTGTTGTCTTTAATAGGACAGGTAGATGTTAATGTTCATATTTATAGCTAGAACCACCTAGAGGGAAGGTTGTAGAGGATTATTTACTACAAGTGATGTGTATTGTAACCGATTTACAAACGTTGACATGTTAAAACGAAAATGTTATTCTAATCCGATTCTATTGTTGGATTTGTTGTGTTAAGAGGTATTCTATTTGGATTTTTTTTTTACTGCATTTTTATTATGATTTTTGACATGTAGGAAAGTTCAGTGTTCCCAAATATTAAGATGCTATCTAATGCAATATGACTTTTGGTCCTGCGAGAAATAGTGTTGTAATGTACAATTGACACCAGAATTTTTGCCATAGTGAGAAATAATTATAAGTGTATATTTTAATTGGATTTAATTATTATATTTTACATATTACAAAAAATGATATAGGTAAAGAAAAGTATTAAAGTTTTAGTTGTTTTCATTGAGTAAGAGTTTGGTTTTAAATAATATATGCTGTTATTCTGAGTAAGGAGTTCGAGTAGTGATAATGTGTGTAATGGTTAGTAGGGGCCTACAAGATTTTACATACATTTGACGATTTATAATGTTTGGAGTTTACATTTATAGGCTTTCTTATAGGACAATATTGGTGTCGGTCATTATTACATGAGTGATAGAACTGGTTAAATACATTCCAAATATAATTTTATCACAGAGATCATTGCTATGGGAGATGTGTAACAAACACATGCATATAAAGTTAAAATCTTGAGTATCCCATACATGTAGCATCAACAGTTGATCATTTTTTATTTATAGTTTATAGAACATTTAAGACCTTAAAAATGACCTGTAATAGGCAAAATTAGATCTTTAATGCCTTTTGAAGGACTTTCTTTGATTTACATTTTTTTGAGAATTTCTAATTTTTCACAGCTTATTAACACTCTAAAATGTTTTAAGATTGATTATGTAAATGCTAGACCTATTATGATAGGATGGTCCTGATGCATTATGTTAGGATTGTTACGATGTGTTACGATAGGATTGTCCCTATTGAGTCCATGAGCTAGTCGGATAGCCGTGGCGATAGAGAGGCGGCTTCTCACCAATGCAACTAGGGTTCAATCCCAGCTCAGGGCAAGAACTTTATCGTTGTAAGTGAGAGGGATATTCAGTCTCCCGTCCGATCAGGCAGGTTTCCCCCGAGTTCTTCGGTTTCTTTCTGCAGTAATGCTCGAAATCATTCGCACGATCTGTGCCAAGGGCCAAATTGGAAAAAGGCCTCAGGCCTAATTTGCTACCCTTGTAAAATGACGCTATTATTATTATTATTATTATGATCTGGTACGTGCAGATATGTTTTATATTTCGATATGATCAACACAATACTCCGACTAACCTCAATATATTATAAGACTTAAAATAAGGTTTAAAAATCCCTCAAATCACTCTCCGCAACTTTAATGACAAACTGCATAATTATTTAAGCCTAGCTGTGTTTTCAGGCACAATTTCAAATTCTATATAGTTGCATCAATGCCATGTTTCCAGTGATATTTTTTATGTATTTGTGTATAGTATTTTGATCTATGTTGTTGTAAATATACTGATTACTGAAACAGGATGTTTAGCTTATATAGGTGTTTACGTTGTTTGCTTGAATAAGCATTGAAAGGGAGTACAGTTATAGGAAGATTGTAATCTTATAGAATACAAAAGAATGAATATACTGCTAGCGTGTTATTTATATACTATAAATATATGATTATTAACTATCACGTTAGTTTATCATGGTGTGTGAGATCTCGCCTAGAATTACAGTCCAGGTTTTTATAGGGTGCCTTGTACAAGATAGGGTATGCTTACTCCGTCTAGAACACCTGATATCACTCATTATTTAAAGAATCACAGTAATAAGACCAGCAGTTTGGTTTGAGATTAGAGCTAAAAATTACAAACATGATATCTTTTTACTGAAGTACAAACTTGTCAGTAAATTCTGAAGCATTTGAATTTATAAAATTGAGCATTATGATATGTAAATTTTCAGCAACCTGTCTCCTTTAGAAAAAAAGGATGCATTCATCAAAAACGTATGACTCAATTTTTGAATACAATATTTGGTGTAAGTGTTTCATGATCAGCTTGACTTAACTTGTACCTGCGCGATCTCAATAAAAAAAGCTGTAAGTTGAAGGAGAAATCATACTGAATAAAATTGGTTAATTCTGTATGGCAGGCTTTTTGAAAGCCCTTTATTCTAATTCCAAGTAACTATCAGAGGCGTTGTGTTGCATTAATATGTGGTCTTGGGGACAACATTATCTAGCCACCACCTGATGAGTTGAAACTTTTAATCAAGGTCAATAGGCCACTTGGCATTTGATATATCATGAGAGTGTCTTGAAGAGTCATGGTAGCACAGTGAGTAAGGCGCTTGCACACTAACTGTTTGGCCTTGGCCAAGCGTGGTTTTGCCTTGTAACTGGTACAAGACAGAGAGGCTGGTAAGGAACAGTATGGAAAACTGAGGTCATGTGCATGTAACAGTTACAGAACCCTTGATGGTTAGAAATCGAAATAACAATTAAGTCTGTAGCAATGATGTCAGGGCAAAATTTCCTCAAAGCATAGTGTATGCACGTCTTCATTAGCCCTGTTGTTAGTGCAGAAAGTAATACATTAACGTTATACTAAATTTCATCTTCAATTTTATTTTTACTGGGACGTGTCCTTTAATTGTTTATTGTTGCGATTGGTTCTCGTTACCATTAATAGAAGGTAATTTGTTATGTACTGGGCCCATGGGGGGTATATACAATGTTTATGGTTTTTGCTTGAATGACTTATAAACAAATGTAGGTAATAAATTAGTTTGTATCCACAGGTTACCTGGTTCTAATAAATAATTATGTTAATATACATTAAATGGCTAGATCACCTAGAAAATTTTACATATTCCCCAAAAAATGAAGTAAAGATATAACTGATTCATATACAGAGCTTGCCCTGTTTGTGATTTCGGTATATTGTGTGGTGTCTGAGGCTTGTCTTGTGTAATTGTTTGTTTGTGGTGCAGTTTCCCTTGCACTTCGTTACTAATATTAGATCAACTCATCAGTTCAAAAGTCTATGATATCACCGTTGGTAGAAGTGGATGTTAAATTCCAGAAACGAAAAAACGAATCAGTTCAATACTTTATTTCAGACCATACACAACAAAAAACATAATGACCTTTTGAGGATTTATAAAATTGCAGCCTAATTTAATTTTTTAATTTGACCCGAAAAAGTTAAATCAACCCTTTCTACTAATATATGGAACATTCAGTGTGTAATTTTATTTCCTATCTAGTGCATGAAGTTTATATAATATGAATTTATTTGTACGTCATGTAATAGATTTCTAATAGAAAAGATTATTGTTCGATTGTAGGTATTTCTTGTCTAGTCGTATGAATAAATACAAAAACCAGGTCTGTATGTCATATAACTCTTTTGTGATGTAGATATTGGTTTATGCTATGCTATCCACGTCTGTACAGAAGTGTTTATTTATGTGGAGATGGTATAATATTTGAACAGTTGGACCTATTTTTTACATAAGTGTTTATTTATATTTGGACAGTTGGACGTATATTTTGATATTTTCAGATATTTGGGTTTTGATTTAACATTGAGTTGTAGTAGTTTGATTCAGGGAATGAAAAATAAATTGAAATAGTAAACATATTAATTTATGTTTGGTTTTATCAGGTGATCTGTGATGTATATGTATGCTGATGTGATTGGAATATATATTTACTGGATTGGAATATATTTTAAAGTTAAAAAATCTTGTGAGAAGAAAGGACACGACAGTTATCTATGCTGTTAATGGAAATATATTTTAAAATACATTATAGAGAAACAGGACAATTTATGCTTGGTAACGCATGTCTCAGACAACATTTATAACTTATTAGGACATTGGCTGTGAATCTTGCTTGACAGTTTAAAAATGTTGAATTTACTCCAGACCAAAAAGGAAAGTTAATACTTTTGAGTTTTAATTCTAAATACATATATGTCAAGAATCGAGACATGTGAATTCATATGAGATATGGAAATAAATTTATTTGCATATATTTTATAGAAACATAAACATTTTTGAGTGATTTATGTGGTTATGCAAATTCTTAGGACAACTAAATTGAATATTAGAATATGCTGTACACATAATCTGTATTACAAGGAGATTCAGGCGTGTACTCTAATTAGTCTTAGCTATAAGACAGTGAATTATGATGAATTCCCTGCCCAGGATTTTGAAACTGATTGAACCCTAAACTATGAAGGTCAAACAATTAAAGGATTAGATTGACTGAGAACATACAGAAGGATTAGCTTTAATTCAAGGATTATATTGTGAATATTTGAAAAATTACTGAAAACATGAATGAAACAGAAAATATCATCTGGAGAGATTATTCAGAGGTAGGTGAAACAAGTTTTTAATTAATAAGATAGTGGGCATGGTTGTGGGTTAGACGATGCTTCCACAATTATCGGGCTTATTGCGTGATCTAACACATGTGCTTTCGATATAGGGTTTGTCATTGAGCCAAGTGGTGTGGTTTCGATCCCAAACTTCTACATTAGGAGGAGAAGAATTGCCTGCCCAACTGTTTGTCTTTTAATAATAATAATAATCGCGTCATTTTACAAGGGTAGCAAATTAGGCCTGAGGCCTTTTTCCAATTTGGCCCTTGGCACAGATCGTGCGAATGATTTCGATTATTAGTGCAGGAAGAAACCGAAGAACTTTGGGGAAACCTGCCTGATCGGACGGGAGACCGAATATCCCTCTCACTTACAACGATAAAGTTCTTGCCCTGAGCTGGGATTGAACCCTCGTTGCATCGGTGAGAAGCCGCCTCTCTATCGCCACGGCTATCCAAGCTTTTCTGGGGGTTTCCTCCAACTCAAAAAGACCCCTACATGCAAGTAATTTATTGAAAAAGAATCGTACCATATGTTAGTCTGAAATTGATCCGGTTAGTGTCGAGCATCATCACAATGTGTTTTAAGACAGCTTTATACAATTTATATATAATGAGTTTCTCACAGCCCATTTTAACCTAATAATTCCCCACACCTAATTAGAACAATTTTTTTAGTATTCATTATTTTACATTGATCCAAACCAAAATATAGTTAATTTAATCAATAGGCCTACTGTCAACTAATATTTAAAAATAAACATAGATGGAAAATATTTTGCTTTTCTTTTAAATATTCACTATATTGTTCATGTAAATTAAAGATACATATGTAAGATTTAGATAAAGACCTGATAGCTCTCGCCAGTATAGTTAAAAAATCTATAATGAAAAATGAAAATCATGAATTTTTAAATTTCTTCAATATGAGTATAGTTATTGTTGTATGTAGAACAGTGTAGTCTAGATTGTCATTGCTATCATTGTTACAATAATTAAACAAGACTTGATTATCCATTTTTGAATCAAAATTTTAACTGACAATCATGTTAAGATCTGTTGAAAATCGAAACCCTCCGATAGTCTTAGAGTCTAGAGAGTTGATTATGATGGGCCTAGCATTTGATTAAATATCTAATTAATGATTTATGTAACATTTGAGGCCAAATGAAATTACCACACATATACTATGCCCTGACGGCATCATACCATAATTTTCAGAAAAAGGAACTACTTCAATAGCTTGTAATATTGAGAGTGGCTTATGAAATTAAAAAGGGCCGAATCCCTTAAATTTTAATGTTGATATTAATATACTGAAGCAATGGTAGGAAGTGTGCAATCTTTTTATTTTAAATGACAATTTGGGAAAACTTAAGATCGCAATTAATTAGCTGCCATGGTATTGCCATCTGAGATGCTATTTTGAGGGGTCATGTGATAGTATGGATTATAAAATTATATTTGTGCAATTGCCACGACCAGGTTAAATACGTTCCCTATCACTGTGGGCCATTTCATTTTTCAACTGCCCAAAAGTGGTTTTGTTCAAAAAGAAAAGAGTACTACAATAGTACTAAATACATACTCATTATTTACTCACATAAACTCATAAAAGTCGGGTAAAACTTATTTGGCAGTAGCACAAAGAAGGGGAGATAATTTTTGTCTTGAGTCAGATTATTTTTATGATTATCTGACAATTGTTTTCTTTGATCTCCAAATATTTTGTAGATACTAGAATTTTGGGTCATTTTATGTTTGGAAAAACAAATATCTTTCCCTAGCATTGAAATTTATGAAACCACAGGCGCCTATCAAAAGAATGTTGGGTTCTTTGCCAAAGAAATTTGAAATTTTTCCTAGCATTTTATATGGGAAAAGGTGGTTTAGAATACAATTGCTGTCATAATAATAATAATTAAGTTCATCTGTTATCCTTTGAAGTCAAGGTCCCCGGCCAGATATCACAGGTTTTCTCCAGGTTTCTGCTCGTTTCTATAAACCCTGGCACACAAATACAAAAATATACCTAAATGAACCAGTAGTCACTAGTGAATATTAAACACCATTTCTCTTTATTGGATACTGGTTGAATCGTTTCAAAATTTAAAAAAAAAAAAATTGGATTTTAAATTTGGTTTGAAAACAAAAGTACATTTAAATTTGTTAGCTATGAAAAGATGTATGCAGTATAATTTTAATTAAATGCGTAAATGCACTACAGGACTTCAAATTTTGTTAAAGGATTATTGTTTTTAGAAATTGGTCTAAATCAACATCTGACCTTCATTTAAAATAAAACACTTTTGATCTTGGAAAATAGAAACACCTCCCAATGGATAACAACTTTAATTTGAAAAAAAAGGGTGGGGAACGATAAACTATAAAGTTTAACAGGTACACATTTTTGACACAGATTATTAAATTAAAATGTCAGATGGAGAATAGAGTAGTTTCATTTGGTAGTGAATGGCTTTTGTCTAACATCTCAGAGTAAATTAATAGAAAATATTTTTTTACCAAAGAGTGAGTCAGATTTAGGATAGAGATGGATATTTTTAATCTGGTTATTGTTGTATTGATTCTGTTTAATAATTTGTAAGGGTGTGAGGAGATTCTGTATTTAATTATAGACAGAACATAATTCAGATCTCTATTTTTAGGCTGTTGAAATTATAAAGCTGTTTAAAGCCCTAGGCCTAACATGTCCATGTTCTTGAAGCAACAACCGCATATTATACAATATCTAGTCTGAAATTCCTGAACTTATATATGTAAATATTTGAACGATATCGTCCAATCAGAGGTTACGACACAAACACACTCAAAATCAAACATGGCGACCTCAATGGAAACCTTGACATTGAACAAACCATGAACTTTGAAGCTTGATTATCACAGGTAGACATTTTAGCTGGAAAGATTGAAACTTGTTATTAACCATTTTCAGACAAGATATCCTTTGCTTAAAATTCACAAAGAATTTTATTTTTTGTGCTTACATTGCAGGTGTGCTTAATAACATAACAATAGTCTTTGCTTAAAATAGTAGACAACACACTTTTGATATACGATATGTATGAATGATGTAGCTTTTTGTGCCTTTAAACAAGTTATTTACTTTACTGCATGAATGAGAACTTAAAAAAATGTAATTAACTTCTTATAAAGAATGATTACCTGTACTTAATTTTCTTTTATGATAAAAATAGTACTGATCTAAGCATACAAATCATTTGAACAATAGCAGTATATTTATTTTATATTTTTAAAATAACAAAATCATGTCATTCTTTTACCGAGAAAACGGGAATACATTGGAATGACTACAAGAACAGAATTAGTTTTGAAACATGCAGTATACCACTTCTCATAACAATCTTCTTATTCCGCAAGTTTACAAACAAATTAAAGGGGTAGGTTGATTTGAGTGACTGTGCCATATTTCATCATTGAATTCATGAGCTTGACATAGACTGATAACTTAATATAACTTTGGATTCATGATGATAACCTTGGTCAAATTAGTGTTAATTTAACAAAATTCTACCAACCATGTTTGAAATAAGTATTCCCTGGAACTCGGACTATATTTATGTCTTTGAGTCAGTAATTATTGTTGACTCAATTAAGTAACTAATGAGCCTCACACATGTTGATAAATGGGATTTGATACTGAAAAGGAAAACAGTGCCACCATGTTTCTGTGTGCTATATTTTGGGTATTGACAACTTGAAGCCATAATATAGTCGACATAGTCTATTGAGAAAATATATTTCATATCAATTTCAAAACACATCCATGTCTCCCTTAGATCTTCTTATATTTAATCATAATGCATAAATATCAGGTTCTACAGTATTTTAGAGGCAAAGTAAAATCCTATAATTAACATTTAGTTTTGAAATTCTATGAACGAACATGTATGAACTTCCAAAAATTGTATGTTTATACATAACACCTTATCGATTTGATATTATTATCCTTTGGTATGGTATAAAGCTGTAATTTGTTTCTGTCATAAGAACCATCTACGGTAATTGACGTTACAAGTTGTATAACGAAGCTTTGTAGAAATTTTAGCCCACACATGGAAATTAGATGTCTTCTTTCTTCATGATTTATAGACATAATACTGTTTTTATCACTTTTTCCGCTTAGTTACAATTAATTATAATAAATCATATAAGACAGTCTGGATTATACCATGTCCATGGGTTGTATTAAAGTGTCAATATAGAGGAGGCTAAGAAGGGGAGAGCATTGCAGAACTTGTACTTTGTATAATCTGGCACTGCTGCTTGTCCCAGATTTCACCATGTACCTGTTGGTAAAAGGTGATTCGGAATCTAAATTAAGTGAAGAAATAGCCCAAATATTAAAGTTTCAACTAAAAATATTGAGCTGTTTGGAATTGATCATTTGCTTTGTGTAACAGTGTCATTTAAGGAATTAGTGGTTCACTACAGGTGCTGGTTAACTGATTTGATCATGGTGTATGCCTGAAAACCTCCTTGGAATTTTTCAACGTGGTTACCTTGTCAGTTGTGAAGGATAGATGGCATTTGCAAAGAACAACAGCAGATTGTTCTGATGGGACGTAAAAACTTGTAAAAGTACAGGATAGTGAGAGTGTCCATCTTCATTGAGCCGGGTAGTGCAGAAAAGAAGTTTGCTACCCTCCCAACCCCACATCCCCTTTCACCCCCACCCCACACTCTTTCTCTTCATATTAAGGAATTCCATTGTTAAATTGTGTAAATGGTTTGATAATCAAGATGGGATATTTACACCACAACACATGTCTATCCAGGCACTTCAGAAAGGCATAGAATTTTAGGACTGAAATATAAGGGGTCCAAAGAGTTTTACACAGACAACTGAGATAACTCCTTTAACCAATGTATAATATTATTACAGTACATAAATACATCAGAATTTCTCTTTTTCGTATCATTTTTCTCATATTGCTTATTTATTATGCAGATGATATTCAAAGTTAGTTTATTGTTAGTAATTTGATCACTGTATGCAGCACTGAGCATGATATTTGATATTACTTGAAAGTAAATAAACTATTATCAAATTTTCTAAAATATTTCTATGTTAAATATCCTGCTGTCTCAGAATGACAATACGGAAAACAAATTATTGTTCAGTACTTAAGTTTGGGTTTTTGTTTGCTGAAGTGACCCCATTCTTTTTTCATGAAGAGGGAGCCACGGTGGCTAAGTGGGTGAGATGCTGGTGCACTACCCTGGAGGCCGCATGTTTGATCCATCCATTGACTGAAAAGGTCCTCAGGATTTTCCGACATGGCTTCTCCTTGTTAGTAGTGCAGGACGGAGTCTAGTCGTTTGAATGGGATGGAAAACAGAGATTCTGTGGACACATTGGTGTTGCACCGAATTTATCCCAACTTGTAAGCATGTAAACTTGGAAGTCAAAAACACCATTTCTTCCAAAACTAACTATACAGCATCATTATAACTGAGAGTAATTAATGATGACTAATACAGGAGTTTAACCTGAACTATCTGTAATTCTATAATCAATTACCGTAGTTAATACAATGAATATACCTTGACTATTTCTGATTATGTCTTATAGTGTGATTGAACTGCCAGTTATAGATATAAGGATTGTTTTATACTATGTATGGTAATATTGATGTATACAGTATTTCACTTATATATCAGAATTACATGCTTTTAATGAAGAGACTATAACAGTAATCCTATTACATTTAGACTCTGATTAATTGCCAGTAAAAAAATGTATGATTGTCATATGCAAAAGCCTCCTCGGAAGACTCTCACAGACCATAAAGAGGCATTTCCACTCTCACCAAGAAAATAAATGCGAAGATCTAAGAATCTAATTCGCTAAGCCCTTAAAGAAGAGTCATTACTTTCATAAAAATAACAAATATATTGAATAATATATTCAAAATAATATTAGACTTCGACTCATTTGAATATTTAAACTTATAATGATTCTGTGGAATTATTGTATGTGTAAAGACTTAATAAAATATGTTTATGGATTATCAATTAATCAACATATCTCGTTACTGCTGTGGGATGATTGTTTACTTGTAAACATAATAAAACATGTTTAGGGATTATCACATATCTGACATGACTTTGTCACGTAGACGTCAACAATCAACATGACATGCCAATATTAAGTTTGACCTACTTAACCAAATCATCTTTCAACATGTCTAAAACAAATGAAGATGCGTTTCTCACAAAGATGGACCTTAAACATGCTTTGTAGGAAATTTCCAGTTTACACATAAGAGATATTTTTAACAGCTTTGAAACTCAGTTATAAAAGAAGTAGATGTTTAAATCTTTTTTTAGATAGTAAATAAAGCGTGTCATTATACTATCTGACGTGTTTGTGCGAAAGACATAATTTTGTCATTGCAGTGGAATTTTCACTCTTTGTAATATGACTTTCTCTCCTTGTAATATCTCTTTCTCTGTCTGAGATACAGTTATTGTTCAAGCAGGTCTTTCTTTTTGTATACACCCCAGTCCATCTCTCCACCATTCACAATTTCTTGCAAACACTCCCAAGACTATACTTCTATATATCTTCTCATCTTTGAATATGTCAACATTTATTGTCATCATCATTGTCCAGCAGTCCCTCATCTACAATATTTTATATCCAGAATTTTTAGTAATTTGCAGGAATCATTAGGTTTGTCATAAAAAAGACTTGTTTTGAAATTCGAAATTTTTCTTTAGCACATTGCGGAGTTATCCTAACCTTTATGTTAAAATTTATGAATGTTGTGAATGGGATACTGGCTAGAGTTCCCAATAGAATTCGTAAAAACTGGGTGGGATTGTTCAATCCGGAACGGCCAGTTGTACTTATCATTGTCATGGATAGAGCATATTGGTTTTGGTCCCCAAATATGGTTCAAGAAAAAATGTGCTCAATGGTATCCGTTTATTATTTAGACATTCTATGAAAAAATTATAAAATAGTATTCTGATCAGATTCCGTCTATATGACTTCATTTTAATGTCAGGAACTGCTTCTTAATTAGATTCTTTTCAATTCTGTGACACAGTGATTGAACTCTTAATTAATATTCAGACTTGCTCAAGAACTAACGCAACTTAACGAGGAAATGAGTATTAAAGAGTTCTTTTGTTGCAAGCTGACGGTTAGAACAATACAAACACCGGATGAATATGGAAGAAAAATAATAAAGCGTGACACTGCAGTATGGGAACTTTAACTAGACAGACGACCATTTCTAATCAATACCTTAGCTTCGGTCTGTAGTTCATGTATTTGTCCTTCTGTTCGCGTGGACACACTGTTCTATCAGTCATTTGTTTGTTTTCTTCGTCAGGTGAGATTTACTGTGAGCAGACCTCGTTATCTTACCTGAAACAGGAGACCAGGTGCATTCAGTTTGTAGCAGGGATTTCTTAATGTTTGATATGCAATTAGTAGTGTTTCTACATGGTGTCATTTTATCTTGTTGACGTTTACCAACAGGTGTATAGAGGATGAAAGAGAAATATGCGATTAGTGATCTGTATAAAGTCTTAAGGTGTATTGCATTGTGTAATTAGTAATTGTATCTCCAAGGTCTTCATACAGGTGTATAGGAAGAATATATAGGAATTGATGTTGGTATGTTGTACACGGTTGTTTAGGATTCTATGAAAGGTTGGAATATACTATTAGTGATGTAATGTTATTTTGTTGATTTTACAATTATTTTTGTGTCGTTGTAGTTTGAATTTATCCAAAGTAAATTGAGGATAAATTGAGGATATAATGTTAGATATTCTGTATAGTGTTATTTTATTGTGTTTTTGTATATACCAGTAATACATAAATTTTTTGGTGTGTGTGTATATTCATCCTTCAAGGTTAATGGGTTTTAGGCCTATGTTACTCATTACAGGAGATCCCAGTCCCTCAATTAATGATTGATTGACGATCAGCTAGATCAACATTCACATAAAAGATATGTAAAATTGTAATGTACAGACACATTCGAGTACAAATAATATAACATAATTATTAAGTCTTTAAGATAATGGTGTGAAATCAGTAGAAAGCTATGTAAACTTTAAATGGCCTAAAGTTAGAATTGACTGATTGGATTAATGTGTTGACCCAAATTCTCGAAATACAAGTATGATCTTTGACTCTATAAAAGGTTGTATTCTTTGGGTTTGAAAGATGTTCTAAATGTTCTGAAGTATACTAAATGTATTATGTTAATAAACTTCAGGAGTAGTACATATAAGTGTTTTAATTTTGTGCCATCTACATGCATTTCTATGTCTTATAAAGATTGTGTTAAAAACTTCTATAGCTTATTAATTGGCTATAAAAAGTATTTGGTGCGTTCAAAGTTGCTTAAAATAGCTTTGAATGAGTGTAAGAATATCCAATATTGATCAATGCAATTTTTGGGTTGTCTGCAAAGTACAGGATTAAAATGGATTTGGAATGCATTTAATATTTAATTCTAGGTCTAAAAGGTGTTTTTGTTGTTGCATATTCAAATTATGACAGAATATATATGGAGAGAGGGGAATGGGGTTTATTGTCCACTCGACACAAACCAGGTCATAATGGACTAACATATGGATTAATTGTATTTCAATAATTTGCTTGCGTGTAGGGGTCTTTAGCAGAGGGAGGAAACCGAAGGACCTGGCGAAAAAGCATGAGACTGGACTTGCGACCTCACTCCTTGTCATGTACAACTGGGGATTCGAAACCACGCTAGTTGACTCACTGACAGGCTTCATGATACAGCTTGCACGTGCTAACAATTTTCGTCCATCCACCCCCCCCTCCCAAATATATATGAAGAGACGCCTATATTTTATATGCAATTATAGAAGATAGATATGATTTGGGTAGGCAATATATGGATCAAAAGGTTATCATAAATATATTTATCACTAATACACAATGCGCAACATGTTTACTCGTGAGTCATATCAAATATTGTTTTTTTATCTTAAATAAACTTAAAGCAAGTTTCCTTTGAGATGTACATGTAACAGATAATTGGATCTGTGTACAATTATAAAGGGCTGTGAAAAAAGTGCTGGTCTCATATGCCTATTGATTCAGAGTTTATAAAAGATGGTAGTTCCAAACCACGTCACAAGTGCTTCTACTCACACCCTTATCATTCAAGTAATATAAATGCAAATCAAAACAGTTAAGCAATTTTTAGTGGAACTATTTATCCTCAATTACTTCCATCAATAAAATTTTCTCTGGACGCAAGTCTTTCTGTAATCTCAATTTGGATTCTTCATTGTTCAAGGGAAAAGACATTACTATGTACTTACAGATTTTATCACCTTAAATGAGCATTATCACTGTAACCAAGAAAGATATATAATTAATTTAGAATAATATATCATACCTGGTATTGCAAATAACCTAAGACACCTAAATTGCTGAAAATCCAAGCACTATAACTTTAGAGTTTACGTTATTTTTCGCAAGCTTTTGATAAAGTCCTTGAAAATCACTAAAAAGTATGTATGCTTTGTAAATTGACATTTATCTGAAGTATGTAATCGTGCAATAACATTTTAACAAGCACAATATTGAAAGTTTGTTTATGCTTGTTACCAACAGGAACAAGAACCCAAACTGCCAATGTCTCTTTAAGATGTTTGTCTTATCTTGATTGTCATTGACCATATGTTCAGTGTAGGTGAACAACTGTTAGTTTATTTGAAGTATTGTCTTGGATATCAATGATTTACAGGATCTGATTAAGATAAATAATTAAAACATGTATAGTATAGAGGTGTTATTGGGTGTATATTTCATGTTAGATTGATTATGGTTTGTTAGTTCAATACAGTAGATAACTTCTTTGACAAATGGGTGATTAATTATTTACTATAAATAGTTGGTATATCTATTCATATAGACTGACCATTGCACATGATTATGGCTACTTTCAGTGATCTTATCTTCTTTTAAAGGGCTGGATGGATTTCAACCAAACTTGGCAGGTATGTTAATTGGATGATGTGTGTCAAGTTTTGTTCAAATGGACCTAATTGCTATCCAAGAGGATTGGTGGGGCACATCAATGGAACCTGAAGGAACTGATTTAATTATTTTTGAAATTTGATTATGTATATGACTTAAGCTTTATTATTTTACCTTTAATTTGGGCATCTGGAAGTCATGGTGGCTAAGTGAGTAAGACCCTGGTTAATGATCACTTGCCTGGAGGTCGCCGGTTCGTTGAGAAAGTTATAAGGATTTCTGGGGTGATTTCCCCTTGTCAGTTGTTTCAGATGGAGATCAATGGGTTTAAGTTGTTTGAAAATTAATATTGAGTTAGTTGCTCAGCCCTTAGGTAGAGGAATTTAAGATATTTAACACAAAATTAAGCAGTTTTATTCTCCAAAATATTATCGGAATCGGCCCTTTAAATTTTACAACTCTAAAATTGTCTTGATTTTCCCCATAGATCTTGCAAGCATTAGTATGTATTTGTGAAATCTGGTCTGTCCAGACCTAAAAAAAAATATAGGCCTATTTAACAAAGGCATTAAAAAATTTTGTTATGGAAATGTATACCCTCCCATAAGGAAAACAGTAGATGGCACCCACTGAGTGCATGATAATAAATGTGACATTGCTGGGAACATAAATAACTTTGGGGCATGTGATTAATATGAAATAGTATAGTCTTTGTTTCCTTTCATAGCACTTATTTGTTCTGTCCAACTTTATATAGGCCTACATAATACATGGATGTTGCTTCGAAAAAAAATATTGTTATGTCCTCAGAATATGAAACTATCTTAGAGTAGTTACGATTTCAAGTACAGCAAGGTATAGATTGTTTTTATAATTAATATACTGTAGGCTCTAATTAATTTCTTGATTTAAAATGACTAACAAGTTGAGTTCATTTCAATATATTTATGCATGATTACTGAAAGAATATCACTGTTGATAAAGATTTTATCCTCTCCATCCCATATTTTTTCTATACCCACTGTCACATTGAGATCTGTTGTGTTGACATAACCCGCGATGACCTTCCGGGGCTTGACAATTTGCCATAAATGCAATTCTTTTCATACAGTTTTTATTGCAATCACAGTTAAAATTTATGATTTGATTATTACAAAAGACCCTCTTACGTAAAGCCCCCCAATAGAAGTTCATATGACCTTGAAAGCAAACGTTTATGGTGACCTCTAATAAGTTATAGCAGGTTAAAGTGTTCGCTGTGATGTAAGATAACATCCAGTGACTGTCGTCTGCTAGCTTTTGACAGGTGTGTTAGTGAGTTTCGTACTTATGTCAATGATACACCTGAATGACCCCTCAGCTAGATTTATATAAATATATTTATCTGCATTCAATATGGCTGCCTAATCTGTCTATTGAAACCGTCTGTTCCTGTCATTACAACGTGTTTGATGTTACGGGGATGTAAAGTCGTTTGTTAAATTGTAACCGGTCATTCTAAATTTGCTTAGTTTGAAAAGGGTGTTTGATTGGAAACCATCAAATTATTTGAATAGAAGTTCTAAGACAAGAATGGATAAATTTGCTAAGATGAAAGGCTTGATCGGATAATGTTAATCTCTGGATTATAATCGTTTTTGATGTCTCTGGTAATTTGTGTAAATTTTCTCTAATGGGAGTATAAATGAAGATTTAGTGGGAGTTCAGATTAATTTTACATGTTATACACTTTTTGGGTCCGCAAATAGTGTATGTTTAAGCCAAGTCAAATCATAATAAAATTACATTGACATGTTAAGAAATAGCCATCCAATTAGTGTTAACATGTTGGGTGTTAAGGGGATTTTTTTTGATATTTTAGCAAACATGAGGGATATTGGGTGGGTGGGGGACAGTGTGACAATAGGACAAATTGCCGAAAAAAAGTACCAAATATGTCATTTTATAATAATAATATTTTCTTGATGCAGTTTAAAGATCTAACATTTGAGACTGAAAAAAGCAAATGAATCACATCCTCAAAATAGGACAAGTTCTGAAATAGCTTCTACTCCTTCATTCCACCAACCTGTGGGCTGAAAAGATGATGCCATTGTTGTATAAACAGGCGGACACAAATACATTTATAGACTCTTTCATTAACAAACATGGTCTTGTTGATATGGAAACAGTTGGCACACAGGTTGATCTAAATTATTGACTCTGTAATTTATATGTTTGGAGACAACCCCTATTAAAATCAACTTTTTTAGACACTTTTTTTCAAAAGACACACAAAATTATATTTTTGTTTGTGAAATCGCCGGGGGAATCATAGCTAAAAGTTGTCCATTGGAAAGTGTACAAACACCACTAAGGATTAACTCCCAAACACAATATATGCAAATTTGATTGTTGTACTAAACAAATGTTCCCATTTTTAAGCTCTAGTTTGCCACATTGAAATATGTGGTAGGTTGCTATTTTTGACATTGGTGTTGGTGTTGCGAATTTGAAATATCTGGTAGACGTTGTCTTAATGACACCATTAAGGATGCATTATGTAAGATTTCGATTTACATCGGCTAAAAAATAAACATAATTAAAAGAGAAATGTAGCTGGTATTGAATATTTCTGTAGAATTACTTGATTCTAAACAAAGTTATGGCCGCTTGACGAATAGTATATAGTCTTACTTGTCTTGCTACTGTTGTTACGATGACAAACAAAGTCTCTTTTAGATGTATCCTTTTTGTAAATTAATTTTTAACTACCGCTTGTGTTTAAATCCATTGAAAATCACACCCGTCCGATGGTCTAGAAAGTTGATTGTGGACTTGTCATCTGAATAAATGTCTTAATATTTGAGGCCAAACAAAAGATCTGCAATAGGTAGATGTAGCTCTTACATAATGCATCTTTAATGCATTCTTTACATGCTTGGACAGGGGAAATCTAAAATTCTAAAAGTTGGTTTGGGTAGATGTCAGTGTTATTTATTTTTTATTAGAAACAGGAGGACCATGCCTCTCAGCTGTGTTTATACATGTATAAGGAATGTCTATGAATTCTCTGTGTAATTAATCACAGTATCCAATAGATTGGTGGTTCCAAATGTTCTAACTCCTCCATGAAACAATCAATATTCTATGTTGGTGTGGATGAAATTTGATTAACTGTTTATGTATTGATGAGGCCATGTTAAGTATTGTTATTTATAAGTCAATCGGCTATATCTGTCGATTTTGTTGTAATACTGAGATATTTGAATAGTGATCACTGGTTCCAGTGTACAAATTTTAAATTGGACTATAGAATCATCTATCTTGGAAATGATGGATTCAATTTGGTTACAGTTGCATATATAAACTTTGGTAATTTTATTTTTTTTAGTGATGTAAAGTTACAAAATTAAGTGTATCTGGTCTTCAATACATACTCTGCCATGGACACTATACCCAGTAATGTTACAACTAACTGATACTTTGGATACTTTAAGACTATATATCAGAAATGTGACATGGAACAATTTTTTATTTTTGTTAATAGTGTTAACTTAATAATGGCACTGTTGGATTAATTTTGGAATAACAGGGTTGTTAAGAATGATGTGGAATCTGGTGTTATCTTAGTATAATCACATCAATATGATATGGTTAATGTATATGGTGGATTTATTTGTATGAGTCATGATTTCGTTCAAGGTAAATACAACATTTAAAAAAATGTGATTTTATATGTAAATAAAGCATGCTGGTTATATCTTGATAACTTTATTTATATCATAGATTTTATATTATAAGTAGATTAAAGGGGCTCCTACTAAGAAAATAAATATAACAAATTTTAAATAATATCGTATTCAATGCTACCTTTAGACTCTTTTAATTATAGAAAAATCTGTTAAATAATATCATATTCAATGCAACCTTTAGATTTTAAATTATAGAAAAATCTAACCACCAACCTATAAATACTTTACACAACACTTTATTAAAGTTCAAAAGTATGTATTATATCTCAGCGATGCTTTAATAGATATGTCGTTAACTTTCTATGTAATTAATTTTGAACAAATAATAACTGTATGTACATGAAAGAATTGTGTTTTGTTTGTAACCAACCAACAAAAAACCCTGAATGGCCTGAACTAACACATCAAAACAATGGCTTTACATGAGGTATGGTATATTTAAGTTATATGCATACCTATGTGAGCATGATAAAGCAGTATTTACAGTATCTGATACACATAAGGATGCTTGGAGGCTAATGGTACAACCTAACCATTTTGATGAATTATATAGAATGTTTTTATTGACCAAAGTGGCAATGAATATTTTGAATAATTTTACACGTTACCTGGGTTAGACTGAACATAATCATGTCATAATGATGATATGGTGTTACACAAATTTCACATAGCTTGTTACTAGCAATACATTATTTATTACTGTTCAATATTTGAACATTTTCTACTTCAGGATATACACCCTACCTCTTTAAAAAATATTTACAATAAAAAAACAAAGTATTGCTCAACAAAACATTTAGAAAAGTACTAAAATAAAGCAGAAAATCACCAAAATGATCAGCTTGAACCAAGCTATTAGCTATATGAATTCATTAAGGACATTTGGTTTAACTTTTGTTATCCATTAAATGCTACTGAAAAAATTGTCTGTGATATAGGTTACCGGTATGCACTACAGGGATGCGAGATAGAAAATACTAGATATATACATGATGTAACTATATATAAATTTATCTGTCTATCAGTGATTATCTATCATATCATGTGAGGTATATTTAACTTTACCGGTATGTAATGATAACTTGGCAAAAGATGGCTTAAAGTAGATGTAGACAAAGCATTATTTTTGTAAAGACATACTGTAATCATTCTGATTTGGTCATTTTAAAGATTTATGATCTTCACAGGTTAACGATTCATGGTATTTACAAATCGTAACAATTTATTCACAGCAGTCATGGAAATGTATTGTTGGTTTTAAAAATGATGATAAATTATGGGGGTTACAAATGTTAATAATTCACAATGTTTACAAATGTTGACAATTCATGATGTTTGCAGATATTTGCAAATCAGAATGGTGTTTACAAATGTTAACACTTCATGATGTTTACAAATATGAACAATTCATGGTGATTACAAATTTTAACAATTCATGATGTTTGCAGATGTTAGCAAATCAGAATGGTGTTTACAAAATGTTAACACTTCATGATGTTTACAAATATGAACAATTCATGGTGATTACAAGTTTTAACAATTCATGATGTTTGCAGATGTTAGCAAATCAGAATGGTGTTTACAAATGTTAACACTTAATGATGTTTACAAATATGAACAATTCATGGTGATTAAAAATTTTAACAATTCATGATGTTTGCAGATGTTAATCATTAATGAAGTTTACAAATGTTAATACATCATGAAGTTTATGTTAACAATTCATGATTTTTGCAAATGTTAATGATTCATGGTGTTTGCAGATGTTAAACTTTAATGATGTGATTTTCACAAATTTAAATGATTCACAATATCTCTATTTATTAATGATTCCCCAAGACCTGTCACACGATATATTATCTTTGACATTATCAGAATTGTTTTCTGAAGATAAATGCTTATGAACTAGGATTGACTCTTAAACGGAAGCAATGATCCTCTCACAATCTTTATCACTTCTTATAATCTATTTTTTTTCTACTTGCAGCAATCCCGCCCACGTGATCCTCGTCGACGCCAAACAACCATCGTGACATATCACCCTAACAGATCACTGGAATATGACGACTCTGGCACAATGTCCGATCTGGATGCTCCCACAAATAGTTTTAATCGGGGAGGATTTCAGAGGTCGAGTTTACCAATAGTCCGCACACCTTCTAGTACCCTAGATAGAACGCTAGGTAAACTTTCTTTTCTTGTTTTCTATTTAAATAATCTATTTCAAATTTTAGAATAATGGTTCATATGGCCACAGATCACCCCATTGACTTTAATGATGATTCTTGTCTCTTAGACCGGCTGTAACTTTATCCCAGATTTTCGTTGGGTAGGCTTTCTACCACAGATGGAGCAACATGTGGCAATTAAACTCTTGCCCAAAAGGATGTGTGAGGTTCTTCATGAAAAACTTGAGATACTCAAGCTGGAAGCAGAGACAAATAAACATGCAATTTACAGCCCTACATTTCACCCTAGCCAACTTCTCACCTCAAAATCATGAATATTTACCAAAACCAGGCAGAAAATATATTTTCAAACCCTTTTCTTCGATTCTACACCAAAAAGTCAACAAAAATCGACGTTCAAAAAAAGGGAAAAAGGGAAAGGGAGAGAGAGACTAAAAATAACTTTCGCCCTACATTTGTGGGTGATGGCCTAGGAATATTTGGTGACCTGTGTCCATGTGCATAGACCACGGTTGGGATTTACTATTTTCCTTCTGGAGTTATGTCCCTTTAATCAGTGTAATTTTGCTTTACTCTCTAGCTACCTAACCTAAAGGATACAATTTTTGACAAATAAGTGTAGTTTAATGGTCGAGAGTGAGACATTAAGTAATATATTGATACTGCATGAGGCATTACGCAATGTTTTTAGCTCGAGAGCATTAAACATGAAAGGTTGACGTCACATCTGTATTTTAATGATTATTATGAGTAAACAACAGTTCCCAACTGCTGATGGTGGGATGTACCATAACCAGGAAATACTGTAAATTTCCATCATACAGCTATAGTTAATAGTGCTTTATAAGCAGAGTATGCTTACTACTGCTCGTTTAGTGAGAAATTTTCATAGCTTACAACTAAATAAATTGTATTATTATTTTCAGGTCTCGCCTTTCTAGTTTACGGTACCGAAACCAAGAAATGTTTACTGCCTAATGAGATTACTACACTAGATACAGTTAGAGCTCTATTTGTCCGAGCATTTCCAGAAAAATTATCTTTCGAAGTTTTAGAGTCTCCCCGACAAAAAATTTATATCTTAGACCCTAAAACAAATATATTTTTTCAACTGGATGACTTGAGGTAAATTGATAATTTCATTACCATTTGAATTGATTTAAACCAATCTTGCGTCAATTTATTCATTCACAAATTCTGATGCACCATACTTCTTGTAAGTAAAAAATCTGTTTTATACAGATGATTGTAGAACATAAGTCAAATTTATTAGTTTGATTCATTTAGATTTAGATAAAGAGCTGATCATTCTTGCTATAATAGCTAAAAGATAGATAATGTAAAATGGATATATTGAAAATTTTATTTAAATTACTTCATTCCTGTTTTTTTAGTTTTAGTTTTAGTTTGCGCACTGTGGTAGTATATTCGAGGATTAGCTTTGCTTTCCTATCGTTAAATTAAATTTTAATCTAGTTTAATCTTGAGTATCCGATGCCATCAAGAGTTGACTACGGTCTTGTTTTCTTAATAAATGTCTAATTAATAGTTTAGATAACATTTCAGGCCTAAAGAAAGACCTGCAATAGGCAGATTTATCCCTCGTATAATGTATCGTAAAGCATATCTTTAGCTGAAAACTGATTAATGTCAAACAGGGATGTAGCCATGCCGCCCAGCACAAAGAAAAAATCAAAGAAAGCCGCCCAGTCATATTTAAATCCCTTTGACTTCGTCCTTCTCTCACTCTGTACACAACCTCAGCACTCGAAACTTACCACGGCAAACTGCAAAGCCGCATGGTAACTACAAGCCCACGCAAACCATGTCTGCCACGGCATTATTTATCATCCCAAATTAGTTTAAAGAAAGAAGTATTGGTATTTTGTTTATCTATATTTAGAAGCTGTACGTGTAGTGTAGGTCTATTCATTTCACATTTCTACGGTCTCTAAATTTGTATTTGCCGTGAATAGGTCACCCATACGGTTTGGATGTCGTAAATTATGTCGTACATTCGGTTTTACGATCAATTTTTAATGTAATCATTCTATGGTTAATTTTACCGAATCTATACTAAATCCTAGCTTGTCCACAATGTCAATGTTTCTTTTTTTATTTCTTGCCTGTGTTGACCGTGGATCTTCTACGACCTGGGAGTAGGACTAGGAGGACGATGAGAGCTTTCTCAACTTCTGTCTGACCTGATCCTCATTCCACCATAATAATAATATAATTCGTGAGACACAAGTCAAATAAAACAACATGTTTTAATTATCAATATCTACCTGTTGTCATAATTTGTTGAACGCAAATAAAACACAAACACCATTTTAAGAATATGTCTATATAGTTTTCAATATAATATAAATGGAAATTGATTTACACTGAAGCAAATAAGAAAGAGAATGCTCTGAAAATACACCAATATTTTTTCCACCACTCAGCAAATCCTGGCTACATCCCTGGTCAAAGATAACATTCCCTAAAAAAGCACGGTATAATAAATAAATAAATCGCTGATAAAGATGAGTCTTACTGCCTTACTTTATTATTATCACAGGGTTGAAATTTTAACTTCTATTAGTCTGACACAGCCACTATAGGTTAGCCATTCCTGATTTAACTGCTATATTTACTGTCTTGTTAATGGCGTTTTTTAGGGTTTTTTTTTTTTTTTAGATCTATGCACCATTTCATAGAACAAACAAGGGAAAATATAAATCATTTTATTATCTTGTAAATTTCCATTTCTTCTTTTGATGGACTTGATCAACAAACGTTGGAACTGGTACCTGCTATAATAAACTGTTTAAATTGTGTTGATATTTTTATTTCTTTACAGTGATGTAAGAGATTTTTTATTTTGATTCTATATTTCTTTACAGTGATGTAAGAGATAGAGCTGTGTTACGAATTCATGAATGTGATAGTGATAAACCACAAAAATTAAAAGATCAACCCAGAACAAGAGGTCGGGCAATATCAGCTCCTCCAGATCGTCAAGCTCATAACTTAAGACCAACTGGTCACTATGGCGACCCAGGACAAAGAAGGGACGATGTAAGCCTAACTTATATTACTATTAAAATATATATTACTTGAAGAATGATTCTGTTTATAAAATTTACTCTTATATTATTAACCCAAGCTTCTACTCCCTTCACTTATACCAGGTCTAGTTCTAATTCATCTTTATTTTATTTTAGTATGCTAAAGTCCCTGCTCAGCCTTATCATACAATGATGGTTGATGGGGATAACAGAAGTCAGTGGGAAGTAGAACGGAGGTCACGTTCTAGGTCAAGGACACCTGATCCAGAACGACCAAAATCATTACCAAATCGCTCCAGATATTCTCCTGAACGACATCAAACTCCTGAAAGAGGCTTACTTGGCACTATTCCTGAACATCGTCTAATGCAAAATGGTCGTCCAGTTCAAAATGGAGGACCCTATGAATCGGTGCATTATCAACGACCACAATCGCAACCCACGTCTCCGACTAGACCAAGTCGGCCATTTTCTCCTAACCCTACGAGTTATGAGAATCCATACTATGCCTATCATGTGCCACCCTCTGGTGACTACTATCAAATACAGAACGGAAATGTTCAGACATATCCTGGGAAAAGTTCTAGAGCTCCAGCTAATAATCCACCACATAAACCAGTTCCACAACAGACTGATTCACGTAAGAGATTTATTTTGCTTTTTTAAAATTCAGATATCAAAATGTATTATCTACAAGTTTCAGCTAAAAATATGGCACTGTTTGTAAACAAAACAGTTTACAGGAGTTAATAAATGACTCTTTTTACAATACTTGTCAATCCCATAAATAAATCAGTACAGGTACCGTAATTAAAACACTAACTTCTGGTATCCCTGGAAAACATCCATTTGAAACGAAAGCATTAATATATATAGTGAAAAGTTGTAGTTTTGCATGTGTAAATGATTATAGACATGTGTATCCCAAGATAACTGGACTTTGGTATTCTTTGAAAAAACATTTCACAGAGCTTTAAATAGGGAGTAGAAAAAAAAATGCTTTTAGAAGTTTTTCATACAGTATTATATTTTGTAAAATATATTTGGGATTCCTGCTTGAGATTCTGACAGATGTTCTTTTAACCGGATAAGGTTCAATCCAAGACCTACATGTAAGTTCTAAGCAACCCACCTTAACAAACATATAACACATTGTTTTATTTATGTTTTATTATTTTGAAGGTAATGGTAATAGACATCCTTCCTCTAATCGCCATTCTCTAGCCTTCGCTCCAATGACAACAGCTCGACCTCAGCCAGAAGGTTATTATCAGCGACCTGCCAGATCGGTACAGTCAGAGGAAGACGATGCATTTTCACAACCAAGAACAGCTACACCAGTTCCAGAATATTACCATTCCAAGTAAGACCAACATTTTATCCTTTATGACGTATACTCATTCAACTCTTAAAGATACATTATCTAAGATTTAGATAAAGGGCTAGCCCCTCTTGCTATTTCAAAAATAGGTAATGTAAATTGAATAATTTGAAAATTTATTGAAATTACTCTATTGCGAGCGAAGATATTATCCTTTGAAGGTTTGACAAGATGTGTGCAATAATTGCAACCACCGTACTGGTTGTTCAAAGCTAAGTCTCGCTCCTCCATTTTTATACGGCCACATTAGAAATGTGGTCATATATTGCCGTCGCCCCGTCCGTTGTCCACAATTGTCAGAGTTATGGATCTTGATCATTTTAAAAAAAAACTTGTGGACGTTGTAGAGGCTACATTTAATATCCGATTGACTTTAAATTTATACACAGTGTTGAAGGCCATGAAACAATAAAGCCTGTTGATTTTCATCGATTTCCAATAATGTCTGTCAGAGTTATGGACCTTGATCACTTCAAAAAAAACTTGTGGGCACTCCAGAGGCCAAAGTTAATATACGATTGACTTTAAATTTATACACAGTGCTGAAGGTCATAAGACGAACAGGTATATTGAGTTTCAATGAATTTTGATAACTTGAACAGCTAAATCCAGAATATTAAAGTTTTTACTTTTAATCAGATTTTAGTGTATTATAAATGTTTCATTACCGAAAAAAGTAAAATATGCAACAGCTCTTGTTGACTGCCCGGACGATTAAGCTGCCTGGCAACCTATCTCTAAATTAAATCAAAATATGGCTAAACCGTTGTAATTTATTTAATTTGGAGAAATTTCATGACATCCAGAGTTGATTATGGTCTGGATTAATTGATTAATGTCTAATTAATAATTTAGAAAACATTCCAGGCCTAAAGAAAGACCTGCATTAGGCAGATTTAGCTCTTGCATAACATGTGTTAAAGGACCTAAGTCTGTAACTCAAAATCCTCCAAAATCTGTGACATAGAAAACACAATTTATAGGTCAATTTAAATTGACATCGTGTACAAACTGCGCTTCAGCCCCAGTTGTTATAAGAGACTCGAGGGACGAGGCTAGACACATTGCACCAAACCAAACGGCATATCGTCGGTGGGCGATCAAAACCTCGTATATCGGTTTTTGGCAAGTTTTCAGGGGGAACAAAAAACTATCTGCGCTACCGGATTTTTTATTGAATGTTATCATATTTTTAATTTATGAACTAATTTGTGGAACATATAATATGGGAAGGTGTTTTTTTGGATATTTTTAGGGGTTTATGTGCTTTGGCTATATACGACATTTTGTCTTGTGAAATGGCGGCGTATGTGATATACGACGTTTTGTTCACTAACTATAAGCCATTTTCTGGGTATATACGACGTTTTGTTCTTAATAACCTATTTACACAGATTACTTCCTTACGGTAATTTACCTAGTGCATTGGCGGACGCAGGATTTTTTTAACGGCCGGGGGAGGGGGGGGGTCCGGAAAAATCGGGGTGTCAGTGGTGGATTGTTAAGCTTATCTGCACCCGAATATAACATTCAATTTTATCAGCTGCATCACCCTAACAAAGTACAGAAATGTACACGTTATTTTGTATACTGTTATTTAAGGGAGTGCGGGTGGGGTACCTCGATCCGCCACCGGCCCAATAGGTTATCCGTGGCTTAGATATATCCACCATATAAACCAAGGTAAATTAAGCGGGGTCATCCGATCCACTACACAATTCAGGGTAGGTTACCCGGGGCGATAGTATCCACGACATTACTCAAGGTTAAGTAACCTATAGGGCTGTAATTTTCGCGACATAATTCAAGGCAAATAATCCTGAGCCATAATATCCACGACATAATTCAAGGTAAATTACACAGGGCCATAGTATCTACTACACATTTCCAGGTAAGTTTTCTGGTAGGTAAATAGCCTTCCGTCGGTTCTGGTAGGTAAATATAGCCTTGGATCGGATGATACTGACTACACAAACTAAGATAACATGTCAAGGGTCGTGATATTTATTCCATACACAGGAACACAAAACCCAATGTACGTTTAGGAGCATGGAATATATTATAGAAAAGCTATCGAATTTGACTTTTTAAAATAAAACACTTCATAAACAAATGAACAATTTTATAATTTCCAAGCGAAGCTTCTAGTTCTCATCATGACTAAATTGATCATAAAATGCGTGATAATCTCTTGGATAATACAGTAGGCCTACATGTAATTAAGAACAATTTATTATTGTACTAAACATTTCAAAAACAAATGAACAATTTTATAATTTTATGTGCACCATTTTTTTCTCCAAAAGCAAACGCAAACGTCAATAAAAACATATTCTTGCAGACCTGTAAACTGTCATTGTTTCTAATTAAGTGGTAATGGTAAGAGGTTGTGCTTGGGCGAGGTAAAAACTAGTTACTGAAAGTGGCGGTTATTTTAGGTGGTGCTTGAGGCTTGAGTTACCGAGGGTGATGCTGGAGGGTTGTAAGTACCGGTAACTAGAGGTGGTGCTTGAGCGAGGTAAGTGCTGGTTACCGAGGGTGATGCTGGAGGGTTGTAAGTACCAGTTCCTAGAGCTTGTGTCTGAGCGAGGTAAGAACTAGTTACCGAGGGTGATGCAGGAGGGTTGTAAGTACCGGTTTCTAGACTTTGTGTCTGAATGAGGTAAAAATTAGTTACCGAAGGTGATGCTGAAGAGATGCAAGTACCGGTTACAAGAGATGTTGCTTGAGCGAGGTAAGTGCTGGTTACCAGAGGTCAAGCTGAAGGAATATGAGAACTGGTTATTAGAGGTGGTAAAGGAATGTAACTACTGGTTTCGGGGGGGGGGGGGCGTGCTAAAAGTATGTAAGTACCATTTACTTGAGTCGGTTCTGGGGCGAGGTAATTATTGGTTATTTTGGGTGGTGCTCGGATGAGGTAAGTACTGGTTTCAAGAGGCCTGGTAAGTACTTGGGCCTGGCAGTGATGTTTAAACGAGGCAAGTAGTTGTTGCACCAGGTGTTGGAGCAAGGTATGTGTTAGTAACTGCACGTGGTGCTGGGACCTGATAAGAACACGACCAATCTGACTCATGATCACAGCTACATATTACTAAGGGGTCTGTAGAGGGTTATAAAATGGCGCAAAGCCTTCCATTTTTTAAAGTAAATCTCCGACTACTTGCGCCGGATGGAATCGACTTACAGGAGTCCGATAGGCTATTTAGACATACTTTCAAGTATAGCTTTATGTTCCGATGCCGGTATAACTATATCATTCATTCGGCCTTGATTAAAGGCTCAATAACACGCTTGTTGTAACTGAATAATATGTCCCAATCATTATTCTGGTCAACAAATTGTACTCTTTTTTTTTTTTTTACAATATTCCAATTAATAGATGATACAAATTTCATCTTGACACAACGAATTTTAAAAAAATGGAAAAATTCAACTACATGGTTTGAAAAGCTATACGGAAACCTTTTCAAATGTAACTTAGATTTTAAAATATTTTCGAACTCTGGAAAAGTAAAATAGGATGTAATGGATACTTTACACAACAGGTAGGATACTTTAACATCTTGTTGTTAGAATAAGGGTATTTTTTTTCTGGACCTG
Organism: Patella pellucida; assembly: GCA_917208275.1. Taxonomy (NCBI): domain Eukaryota; kingdom Metazoa; phylum Mollusca; class Gastropoda; family Patellidae; genus Patella; species Patella pellucida. The sequence continues at coordinate 14,803,287 of OU795044.1, forward strand.
TCAAGCCAGCAACGGTGTTAGTGTCCCTTTAATAGAAAAATTGTGTCTTAATTTAAGGATTTTTTTATATCGAAATATAAACGAGATTGGATCTATACGTGAATCGTCGTTATCTTCACCACTGGATTATTTTGAATTTGTCATGGAAACTTTCTCATTTTTAAACAGTTTATAAGTAGGCGACACAATCATGTACTTCCTGGAGCTTAGCTTTCGATGTATTCGAATTTAGGGAGATCGGAAGCATAAGTGTCCCCCCTCGACAAAGACAGATTCGAATACGCCAGTATTGGTGCCTGAAACAAATTGGAATAATAATCAAACAGTTTGACAAAACTTAAGAATAAGTAATGTGAAATTAAGCTGGTTCGTTAAAAGCTCAAGACTCTTGTTTTCTTTTTTTTTCATCTAGATTTGGGACATAGTTTTACAAGTTTCATCTCTATCTAACATGAATTCCTCTATCATTTAGATTCAAAATAACCACTATTATGTCAAAATAAACCAGAGGCGGATTAAAGGGTGGCGCAAGGGGCGCGCAACCCCCCATCCCCTAATTTTCGACAGTGCCCTTTTTTACTTCTGAAAGTGCCTTTTTTACTTCTGAAAGGGGCCTTTTCTCAGACCCAAGTATGTCCGAAAATATCAGCCAAATAGCTCTTGGAATTGCTACAGATGCAAGGAACAGGGGTGTAGCCACGACAGGCGGCAACTATTTTCTGCCACCAAGCACAAAGAAAAAATCGAAAAAAAGCCGCCCAGTCGTATTTTAAACCCCCTCGACTTCATCCTTCTCTGCACACAAACTCAGCGCTCGAAATTTACCACGGCAAACGACAAAGCCCTGATAAAAGACTACACAAAGCATGTCTGCCACGCGCATTATTTATTTTTGTGTGCCGTAGTAGACCCTATCATCCAAATTTACGGCACTCCAATGTTAAAGGTTTAGATGTCGTTAATGGTGTCGTACGTTCAGTTTTACGATCAATTTTGAAGGACTGTTTAAATCTACGGTTAATCCTAGCCTATCCAGAATGTCAATGTTTCTTATTTTATTTCTTGCCTGTGTTGATCATGAATTTGCTACGGCACGGTAGTAGGGCTAGGAGGACGATGAGAGCTTTCTCAACTTCTGTTTGACCTGATTGTCATTCAACCGAAATAATAATGTAATTTGTGAGACACAAATAAAACAAAACAGCGTGTTTTAATTATCTACCTGTTGTCATATTGCGTTGTACTCAAATAAAACACAAACACCGTTTTAAGAATAGGCCTATATAAAGTTGAATATATAAATAGAAATTGAATTGCACTGAAGCAAATAAGACAGCAAATGCTCTAAACAATACACCAATAAGGATTGAATTTTAATTAAAGACCACGCCCCCCCCCCAAAAAAATTTTTCGCTCGCAAACGATTGTCCCCCGCAGCGACGTGCCCTCATTTTGCCGCCCCCCCCCCCCCTTTCCCAAATTCCTAGATTCGCCCCTGTAAACAATATCCATCGACAGGCTGTGTTATACAAAACTTACATTGTTAGTCTGTAGCCTGTGTCGACGTCAATTTGGAGATACGACGTTTTGGTTCTTACAGACCACGGGATTTTGAAAGATGTTTATGACAAATTGGCGTATATATAAGATACGACATTTTGGTTTGTAGAAAATTTCACGAATCAGAATACGATGTTTAGTCACATGTCTATAACTTGAGTTTTAACTGGATTACAACTACCACGAATACACCATTCGACGCGCCTCTAATATACGATTCTAACCATGTAAAAACGTTTTTGGCGCCAAAATCGATATACGAGGTTATGATCGCCCACCGACGATATGGTGACTGGAATAACCAGATGCTAGAAATTCGCACTTGATTAGACTGTATGACTTATTTCGCAAAACATAACTGATTTGAAATTGGAGTAAAAACAGTAACCATTGAATGTAAATCAGTTTACTGGTATATACATTCATATTACAGTATTATATGTGTTGCAGCCCACTTTTGTCAATTTCTAGGTCACAAATGTTAGCGATTTAGCTACTTTATTTAAAATAATGACAAAATTTAATATTTAATTGAATTATTTGTTAATTATATCTGCATATTATTGCCATTGTTGTGTTTTGGTCTCATGGTGTTGGATTGAGTTGCATCAATGTATTTCGACTTAGTTCTTATTATAGAATTAGCTAATAACTATTATATGAATTGTAATCATGTTTCTTAAAAGTTTCATTTTTATTTCTTTTCTAGAAAAAGAATAGATAAAATGGAGGTACAGTTAGCTAATCTGGCAGCATGGGTACATAAATCTGCTACCGACAGTCTTGGCAGACGTAGTACCCGTAGTAACAGCAGTAATGCGTCTGAGAGTACTGAAACTCTTCCTATATCTTCTGCTAGCAGTAAGTATAATGTGACAGTGTTATATGTGTTAACATTAATTAAACTATTTTATGATTAATTCTAGAATATTTCGCAGGCTGCACATAACACTTAATCCCTATGCACCAGATGGCCAATATTCATTTTTCTTAGTTAAAGGTACAGTCCTTCACGGGGCAGTTTTATCAGCTCAGGGATGCCAGGGTAGTGTTTGAACAGGAGCAGCTGGAAATGTTCTAGAAGCTGATTGAAGTAGCTGTCAGATATTTAATTTGACATTCCATTATCTTGGGTTAAAATCTTGATCTGCTAGCAACAGCTTACAAGTGAGATAACTTAGTGCAAGCTAACAAGAGAGATAACAGTATTTATCAAGCTAACAAAAGAGATAACAGTATTTATCAAGCTAACAAGAGAGATAACAGCTAACACGACTTTCTAGTTTGAAATATATTCTGGTAGTATTACGTTTCTTCAGTGGTCCATCAAAAGAAATAACAGAGATGATGTAATGAACATCCTGCTTCTTAAGAAAAATAAATTGTGTAACAATAACATTGTTGAATAAAGACATACATGTAGATACCTTTATCGATATATCAAGTCTTGAATTATAGTAATTAAAGACAAGAAATTAATATAAAGTATATGAAATTATTGTCTTATGAAATTAATGCAATTTTTAAGGGAATTAACATAAAAAGTTCATGCATTGAAATTGATGAGAAAACAAATATAAGATTTAATGGGAACAGCATTTATCACATTAATTTAACATATTAATTTTGTCCCCGTATTAATTTCTTTATTTCTCTGCCTCATATATTGACATTAGTAAATAATATAGTTTGATGTGTCGATAAAGGTCTTAAATATACCGGGTATTTCATTGCCAATGTAACAAGCTTTTTTTCCACAATGTAAAGGATCACAAACAGATAGACAGTGGGATGACAGATATATTTGTTAATTGAAATAATCTTAATTTTTTAAGACCATTAAAATTATGGCCACAAATGTGTAATGGAAACTGGAAAATTGAATAGGCAAGAGTCACTGTTTTGTTTTTTCAAGCAGTGCACGTATCTAAATCACTAGTTTTAATTAAACAGCACAAATTTACACAATGTTATTTAAGGGATATGAATACATCTTGATATCCCTTAA